>CAJGYO010000008.1:77179567-78527860 GCA_904845875.1 Miscanthus lutarioriparius | reverse complement strand
GCACGTGGCCCTGCTCCTGCCCACGTCGTGTCCACTCTCGTCTCTGTGCGCACACAGGCGTGCCTCTATCGGCCACGCTGCGCCATCCTGCCTTGTCCCCTTTATCGTGCTCTCTGCTCTCTGCCTCGGATTGTCTTGCCTGCCGCTGCCGAGTCATGTACCCGTCATGGCAGCGTCCGCGTCGCCTTGGCCTACTTACTGCGCCCCTCCTTTTTCCTCTCCGCTGCCTTTCCCGTGTCTGGCGCAGCCGTAGTGCCCCGCCGTGGCCGGCCAGCTTTTCTGGCCGTGTCCGGCACGCCATCTCCCCTGCTCCTCGCGCGCGACTTCCTTCCGCTGCTTGCACCAACGCCCCTCCTCTTCTCCCTGTGTCATGCGCCGCTCCTTCCGTGCCTGCGCTTGAGCCGCCTCGCCAGCCGTAGTGCCTTGCCGTGGCCACTGCAGCGCCGCTGCACGCCACAGTCACCGTGCCACGTTTACCGTCGACCGTGCCATGTCTGCCGGTGCCGAGAAGCCTGCCAGCGTCGCAACTGCCGTCGCTACGCCTCCCTCCCACCTGTCGTTCTCCCTTCCTCTCGTGAGCGCGTCGAACTGCGTTGTCCCCACGCCATCCCATCGTCTCCTCCGGCAGGGAGCTGCCATTTGTGCCTGGCCAGGCCGCCACGACCACCTACTCCGCCTCCACCTCGGTTCCGCCGGCGCTGCGCAACCACCCTAGCCTTGGAGCACTATCGTCATGGCCCGCTGCCACAAATTGCGCCCTGCCGGCCATTAGCGCTCACGGCTGGACCGTCTCGAGACACATCCAGCGAGGCCGCAACCACCACCGGTGCGTTGTGGCCACCCTCACTACCCCTGCGCACCGCCTCCGTCATCACCGGTCATCACCCCATGCTGAATCGGCCGCCGGCCGGTGGCTTTGCTCTGTGCTCTATTTTGAGAAGGTGAGGAAGTGCAAATAGGATTCTTTACCGGGTTCATTTCGCAAAAGTGCTAGACTCATAACTATACAAGAAAGGGCTTAGTTAATTCGGGGAAAGTCCAAGGGTCTTAGTGCAAGATTTCCACCGCACCTAGGCTCGGCCCTGCTAGGCCGGTCTGCTGCCGCTGCGCGTGGGCTGTCGCTGGGCCGTCGGCTATTATGGCTGGGCCGCTCGCGCCCGTCCCCGTGTTGGGCCGCTGCATCCGCGTCTGGGCCATCAGCGCCTGGGCCGCCGCGCCTCACCGGGCCGGCCTTGGGCTTCTCACACCACGCGTGCGCCGCGCCCCACCTGGGCCGATCCGGTGGCCGCTGGTCTTTTAGCTTTCTAAAGCGATTGCTAATTTATTATAGGAAATAAAATTGTAAAATCAATATAAATTTGTGTAGTTGTCCAAAAATGGTGAAACTAATTTTGTTAAGTTCCTAAAATCATGATCTTGCCATTAGCATAATTGGTTCATCTAGTTTTAAAATATTTCTAGGGTTACTCTAATTATTTGAACATGTTTAGTATTGTTAAAATGTGAACTTGTAGGAATTTCCGTGATAAATCGGTGATAGTGTTGACTCTAAAAATTTTATAGTAAATTACCAATATTATTAGCTGCTTACTATAATTTTTAGAGCTCCAGAATAATTAGTTTGCTGGATAGATAATAATGCCCTATTTCGAATAAAGATTAAATCAATAGAATGGGATAAAGAAACACTTTGGAATTTTATAACTAAAACACCTGTTGGGAAATAACGCCGTATTCGACAACATGGATATGTAACCTAAGTACGGTCGTCATTAGAACTAACTCGTTAACTTGAGAGGAGTAAATCGTATTTTATGAGTCATGATTGCAGTCGATTAATTATGTCTTTGCATTGTATCGCATTGCATATCATAATAGGGACGTCGATGGATCGCGGAGTCATCAGGAGTTGCTAGAGAAATGGTGCTTTTGGAGATCATGTTGCCATGATGGAAGCCAAGATCTTCTCCAGGATGCTCCAGGTGCAACTGGCCGAAGCGCATGCCAATGCGGCAGTCGCTGAGAGTTAGGAGATTGTCATATCGGAAGCCTTAAAGGAGGCTAAAGATCAGCATGTCCATCAGCTGGGTGAGGCCTATCTTGTCACCAGGGCCAAGTGGAGGACGTTGGTTGCTGAACGGCAGGATCCCTTGATCATGGAGGGAATCCCTGTCCACCCGCCAGAAAGAAGGAGAACCAGTGTTGTAGTACCTCCAGCACCTCCACCCTCGGAAGTGTCCAAAGTAGAACCCTTGATTCCTCTCACTTAGCCATTGCCACGAGAAGATGCAGATCTATAGCCAGGGCGGTAGAAGAATCCACCAAGCCCAGGAATGAAGATGCATGGTCCCAAGTAGATTAGTTGCCTTGGGAAGCTATACCCGTAGTAGTAGTGCTTTTCGTCGCTATCCTCCGGTATTGTACTCTTGCCGTTGTTCTTCGTCCGTAGTTGTTGGGATCGTCCGCCAGTAGGGAAGGTGAATGATGTGCCATGAATGGGAGCCTGAATGCATGTACGTTGTACCCGTATAAGACCATTGGAATGTGCATTTTGTTCATTTCGCTGTGTTTATTGCGTCCATCTACTTTAAGTCCTGTTAAACGTGCTTAGGATATTCAAGGGAGATGTTAAGTGGGTTACAAGAGAAGCTACCACTCAGATACCAGCAGACCAGCTGTGATTGGATCACATAGGACGCTATATCGACTAATTGTGGATGTCCCAGCAGAACACTTGAATCTCTTTAAATCAAATCTATCGTTGGATTTGAATTCCTTGCCCCTTATTGTGAAGGGAACCCATGTTGTTTGAATTTTCCCTTGCAATACTTCTCTTATTCTGTGGTCTATGACCCCACTGCCTTCATGGCGTGTAAGTTGGTAAAAGTTGCCTGGTTAATAGCTTATGGTGCCACGACAAAACTAAGGGCTCCCCGTGGAACAGCTGCCACATGGTGACACTGCTCGGCACGCGCTGGTATCGAGGTTGTTGACCAAGTACCTTTACCAAGTTACACCGCCGTACCACTTTTGCTACAAATATCTCCTTGGAAATATTCAGGTGTTCAAACGGGAAATCCACAACGGGTTGATGAAATAGTGTTCTCTCAAAGTAAACAAGAGGAGGTGGTTTTGGAGGAAGCGTGTATGTCGTGCTCTCAGTTCATACAAAGGTTGGTACATACGGACGTGGTCAAGGAAGGGAAAGAAAAAGAAGAGTAGTAAGGAAAGTTAGCAGTGGGTAGTCGGGAGTGATTGTAAAAGCCTGAGTGTACGTCATGTCCCAAGCCCTGTGTTTAGTTAACCACACTACGCCTGCCGGATTGTTTCGTTGCGTGCCCTGCAGACGCCGTCTATGTCGGGACCTTTAGCCCCGTTTTTGTGTGGCCACAACATCGTGTCGCACTCGACGTCTTTGTGCACTGTGCGTTTCCCTTTTCCCTGGCATACGGTCGGCTCTCGACCCCCATGCCTCGTTCCCCATACCGGACCCCCTTTTCTCCTCCCTTCTTTCTTCTTTTGGGGACACGGTCGCCCGCGCGCCTGCCTCATCGAGCGGGCCTCTCCTCCTTTCCTTATCCTCTCTGCCGCTCGTGCAGTGGGAGCGCACCATGGCCGACCTTATCCCCACAGCATGAACTATCTGTGTATCTGATCCATGCCATCTCCACTTCTAGTGTGTTGCACTCCACCTCCGTCCACCACTATAAGATTCCCTTAGTCCTAGATGTTCTTTTTCATCCCCATTCCCCTCGCATTCAGAGCAGAGCTACGAGTTCCAGTCGTCATTCGTGAGACTAGGTTCGTTAGTCAGAGGTGATAGTGTAATCTGAGAAGAAGAAAGGATCTGGTTCGTCGAAGAAGTTCAAGTTCCCTTGGTTAGTTTGGTCTTAGGGTTAACGATGTTTGAGTTCTCAGTCTCTTATTTCTGGATCTGTTGGTCATACGCCATATTTTGGATACTCATTATCTTGTTGTTTCTCCATTGTCCTCGTCTATCTTGACTTCTGGATTAAGCTTTGGTTGTACTAGGTTGCTCTTAGCCATGTATCGCTAAATACCCATATGATTTAGTATTCGAAGTCATGTAATCTTTCGTGTAATCTCTGATCTACGAAATGTAAACGCGTTTCCCCTTTTCTGGTTCTTGCTTCGAATCTCGGGATGAGATTCTTTTTAGGGGGGATGGTTGTAACACCTCTGGTGTTATGAGCTTGCTTAGCACCGAGGTTTAGACCTAAGAGGATTCACCGAATGATTTTCTCGGATTTTTGATTTAAAACATACTTGAAGCGATAAGCGAATCCTGTGTGACTCAGTTTTATGGACTCAAATAAATGCCCAAGTTAAATTACTTAGTGTGTAAAAGTATTTAAAATGTCCGATAACGATTCTAGCAAGTAAATGGCGAATGGCTTGTTTTGTTGGATTGAGTATGAAAGCAATTTTTATAAACCAAATAAAATATCGCTTGTAATTCATATTTAGATAAAAGTTTGAAGTGCAACTTTACAAGATTAAGTGCTATTTTCAGCGTTTGAATTCCAACAAAATTTTCTAAATCTTAGTTTTGTGTTTTGGTGCGATTTGTTGCATCAAAGTGTGTACTTGAGCCTTTGTCGCATTAGTAAGTTGTTATCGGTTTGCTTTTTAAGGCGTGCGTGATGTCATTCCGGCCAGCCCGGCCGCTGCCACTGCCTTGTTCTACGCTGTGCTCCTGCCGTCTCGCGTCGCGTCTTGGTCCCTGCACCACTGCGACGCCGTCGGCCGCCCGATGCTATTGTTGCGTACGCATGATCTCCCTGGCCACAAGTTACACAGCGCTAGCACATGTGCCACCACTGTCGCTCAACTGCGGTCTGCCTCTGTTGTCCTGTCGCGCTATTGTCCTGGCCGTTTGAATACGGTGGTGCATTTCCCCTGCTTAGAATCAATCATCGGAGTTATTCACGTCGCACCGCGTTGTTGGGTCCCGTCGTCGTGTCGTTGCTCCCTCTCCCTCACGTCCTTTCTTAGAGAGCGTCTTAAATAAAGTTGGTCATGCTACTGCTGCCGTGTACTGCTTTGCTTGCATTTGCTATAGGAGAGCACGTGGCCCTGCTCCTACCCACATCGTGTTCACTCTCGTCTCTGTGCGCGCACAGGCGCGCCTCTGCCGGCCACGCTGCGCCATCCTGCCTTGTCCCCTTGTCGTGCTCTCTGCTCTCTGCCTCGGCTTGTCTTGCCTACCGCTACCGAGCCATGTACCCATCGTGGCAACGTCCGTGTCGCCTTAGCCTACTTCTCGCGCCCCTCCTTTTTCCTCACCGCTGCCTTTCCCATGTCAGCCATAGCCGTAGTGCCCCACCGTGGCCGGCTAGCTTTTCCAGCCATGTCCGGCACGCCATCTCCCCTGCTCCCCGCGCATGACTTCCTCCCGCTGCTTGCACCAACGCCCCTCCTCTTCTCCCCACGTCATGCGCTACTCCTTCCATGTCTGCGCGCCCGAGCCGCCTCGCCAGCCGCAGTGCCTTGCCGTGGTCGCTGCAGCACCGCTGCACGCCATAGTCGTCGTGCCGTGTCTACCATCGACCGCGCCATGTCCGCCGGTGCAGAGAAGCCTGCCAGCATCGCATGCGCCGTCGCTGTGCCTCCCTCCCGCCCATTGTTCTCCCTTCCTCTCGCGAGCGCGCTGAACTACGTTGTCCCCGCGCCGTCCCGCCGTCTCCTCCAGCAGGGAGCTGCCGTTTGCGCCCAGCCAGGCCGCCACGACCACCAACTCTGCCTCCATCTTGGTTCTGCCACTGCTGCACAACCACCCGAGCCTTGGAGCACCGTCGTCGTGGCCCGCTGCCGCCGTTGCGCCCTGCCGGCCATAGGAGCTCACGGTTGGACTGTCTCGAGACACATCCAGCGAGGCCGCAACCACCACCGGTGCGCTATGGATGCCCTCGCTGCCCCTACGCACCGCCTCCATCGTCGCTGGCCATCACCCCGTGCTGAATCGGCCGCCGGCCGGTGGCTTTGCTTCGTGCTCTGTTTTGAGAAGGTGAGGAAGCGTAAATAGGATTCTTTGCCGGGTTCATTTCGCAGAAGTGCAGGACTCATAACTTTACAAGAAAGGGCTTAGTTAATTCAGGGAAAGTCCAAGGGTCTTAGTGCAAGATTTCCACCATGCCTGGCCTCGACCGTGCTGAGTCGGTCTGCTGTCGCTGTGCGTGGGCTGTCGCTGGGCCGTCGGCTGTTCTGGCTGGGCCGCTCGTGCCCGTCCCCGCGTTGGGCCGCTGCATCCATGTCTAGGCTAACCGCACCTAGGTCGCCGCGCCCTGCCGGGCCAGTCTTGGGCCGCGCACGCCACGCGCCTTGCCTAGGCTGCCTTGTTGCTGGACCCGGCCGAGCGGGCCGCTGGGCCGATCCGGTGGCCGCTGGCCTTTTAGCTTTCTAAAGCGATTGCTAATTTATTTTAGGAAATAAAATTATAAAATCAATATAAATTTGTGTAGTTGTCCAAAAATAGTGAAACTAATTTTGTTAAGTTCCTAAAATCATGATCTATCCATTAGCGTAATTGGTTCATCTAGTTTTAAAATATTTCTAGGGTTGCTCTAATTATTTGAACATGTTTAGTATTGTTAAAATGTGAACTTGTAGGAATTTCCGTGATAAATCGGTGATAGTGTTGACTCTAAAAATTTTATAGTAAATTACCAATATTATTAGCTGCTCACTATAATTTTTAGAGCTCCAGAATAATTAGTTTGCTAGATAGATAATAATGCCCTATTTCGAATAAAGATTAAATCAATAGAATGGGATAAAGAAACACTTTGGAATTTTATAACTAAAACACCTGTTGGGAAATAACGCCGTATTCGACAACATGGATATGTAACCTAAGTACGGTCGTCATTAGAACTAACTCGTTAACTTGAGAGGAGTAAATCGTATTTTATGAGTCACGATTGCAGTCGATTAATTATGTCTTTGCATTGCATCGCATTGCATATCATAATAGGGACGTCGATGGATCGCGGAGTCATCAGGAGTTGCTAGAGAAATGGTGCTTTTGGAGATCATGTTGCCATGATGGAAAGCTAACTTCTGATTATATTCTTACCCAGACAAGCCCCGGTGCATAACCCCTACTTTTCTAAACTTTGAATTATATTTGTGCATTAAGTTTTAAGGAGTTGAGTGAAACCCACTTTCATATATATATATATATATATATATATCTTTATCCTATGAATCTTACTAGTATGACAGAATCATGCAGATGCTATGCTACAAGACTCTGGTAGAAGTCGAGTGATTGCCTGTCACTCGCGAGAGATAGGAAATATATTACTGAATTATTATCACTTGGAAAATATAAATGGTGGAAAGAAAAAATGGTGCCCTGGCAGGAATATGGTTTGGGTATTGGTGGGTGTTAGAGGTTGTGTCCTGTGGCCAACGGGGCATGGTTTGGTTACACTATTTTTCCTGTCCGTGTCGGTTAAGGACCGGCCATTGCATTGGACGATAGGCAAGTCACAGACTTATTATCCCAAGCACATACTTGGGTATGGGTGCTTAGAAGACTTGTTACTCTCTTGTCATGGGTTCCAGCTCTTTTCGGACCGACTGTCATGGTGGTTTTTGGGTTAGAAGGTCCTTGCACTGCACTGAGCCCGGGACTCAGGGGCGGGGGCTTGGAGTCCCAGTTTGGACGGGACCTGGACCCCATGACATGAGGGTAGTGGGTTGGTCTTCTTTGTGCCTAGGGTACAAGCAGGGCGTGTGTTTTCGGGGTACCTAGCTGGAGGCATTGATTCGTGAATCGCCGGTGTTCCGGTACGAGTTGTCTAAACTCTAGCACCATAGTAAGAACTGGAACATGAAAGATGGTAAAAGAAAATATGATTGCTTACCAACTGCTTGAAAGTAGCACAGGTGCTTATATAGAATGGTTAGTTAATGAACTAATGCACTGCTAATAAAAATTGAATATAAGAACGCACTTTTAGTAATGCTCCTACAGATGCAATAAACCCATAAGCCAGATAGCCTTGCATATCCTTGGAGTCTTTTCTTTCCTCCTATCGGGTAAGTTTTACTGAGTACAATTGAGCACTCAGGGTTTTATTTCCCCCTGTTGCAGGTGATAGGTGGAGGCTAGAGCTAACCTTTGTGTGTGGATTCCTCCTGGTGGGCTCAGAGAGGATTTCCTTTATGCTGCGATCATAGTTTTTATTTATAACTCGCACTAAATATTTTTATAAATAAAAGTTTTATAATCTGTTGTCATAGTTTATTTATCAATGCTTCATCATGCCATGGATAGCTATTTATTTCCTTTATAATTCTGATCACATGTTTATATTCCGCTGTTAATTTAAATTGTTCATAACTCTGATAATATGATTACATTCCGATGTTATAACAATAAATATTATACTCTGATGTTGTATTAAAAGTGATGTAAGAAATAGTTAAGAATGATATAAGCTTTATTCTCTCGTTTGTGATCCCTATGGCCCCCGTGCCGACGCAGCCTCCTCGCGCTCCGCAACCACTGCAGCTTGCTGCTCCACACGCGCCAAAGCTTCTGGTGTCGCCGCTTGGGCCGCCGTGTGTCATGTCGCCGCTGGAGCAGCCACTCGCCTCGGATGCGCTGAGCCACCAAAGCAGCAGCCGCTCGCCTCGGATGCGCCGTGCCGCCGGAGCCGCCCCTCGTCTCGGATGGGTCTAGCTTGAAGCCGCACGCCTTAGATGTGCCTCGCTGCCGAACCCATAGCTGATTGCCGTGACGCCAAAGCACGGAGCCGTAGCCATCGTCGTTTGGCATGCGCTGCAGCCGCCGTCGCCTTGCCCTCGTGGTGCTCACAACTCACCAGGCGAGCGGGTGGTGAGTCCGTGGACTCCGTGCGAGTGGAGATGTGGATGGATGGATAAGGACGGACACACCTATGTGGGAGATAAAGAGTTCGTGTATTTTTTTTGTTCCTTTCTTTTTTTTACCGTATGTGGGGCCCGCTTGAAACTCAAACCCAAACCCATTATCCAAATGATGGATTGGTTTTCAAACCTTATTTCCGAGTCCATAACCTGCCTATCCATATCCAACCATATATCCCTATCCCTATCCAACCCATCCAAACGTCACCTAAGTGTAATTTGGTCATTTCACATGAGTCGGATTTTGTTTTTATTTTTTTCATCGTTTTATAAGCTTCACATCTGATTCATCTTTTTATGTTTTATTAGTCATTCTTAGGTACATGGAACCCGTTGAAAATTAGAGTTGTCGCACACCATTTAAAGACTTGACAAACCAGATCAACGAAGGTAACTACCGGTCCTTGTATGTATGTATGTTTATATATATATATATATATATATATATATATATATATATATGCTTTGTAATGTAAGTAAATGCTATTAATTACTATGCCTTTTTGACTTTTCTTATCACACACATTAGATGGTCAAAGTGAATCCAAAAGAACGTAAAAGGCAAAGAGAAAGAGCACGGCGTGCAGCCATGACTGAAGAGCAACGGAATAAAATAAATAGCAAAAATAGAAAAAAGCGACGTGCTGCAATGACTGAAGAACAACGGAGTAAAATTAATAGGAAGCGACGTGAAGCATATCATCGTAAAAAAGCCGAATCTATGCTCTCTAAAGTATATGAAGGTAACTGCATACATTATGAAATTGTTCAAATACAATTCCCTTTCTTTGTACAACCCAAATGTATAATATATTGTGTTTTTTTTAAGATGGCTAGATTGTATCCAGCACTGAAACCACAGGTGACGTCGAAAATGATGATTGGTTACACAGGAATGATTTGTACCAACCTATGCAAATTGATAAAGAGAATATAGGTAATATACTATTTATGTATAGTTATGAGGTTTCACCAGGAGTATGGCCCCACTTCAAAATTGAGAGCAATATTTTATGTAGGTGTTTGCACAGCGATAAGTGCATACAATGATATCATGATTGACAAGTACACAAAACTACTAATTTGATACATGTATATATTTTTTAAGACATGTTGAATATATTCTAATTTTGTTCTTAGGTTTTGTTCCATGTAACATAAAAACATGGTGGTTTTATAATGAGTATTGTTTTAAAATAATATTTTGTGTAGACTCCACATTCTCTTAATAATATGTGCAATGTATTGGGACGGTTGCAACAAATGAGTACAAGTGATGTGGACACCTAGCACAACCTTGATTGTTCGACCCCTACAATTACACTTGATAAACCCCATCTACGAAATGAGACAAGAAACCAATACTTTAGGGAGCGATATATAAATATGGCACCAGAAGAGAGGGATGCTAGACATGAACAATAACGGTTGAGTTATAGGGCCGCAGGGCAAAAGGAGGCTATCATAGCAGGGGTGAAAAGACGAAGGGACTTACAGAAGCACACTTTGCATCATGAGTCCATCACCATGGAGAACCCATTATTTATTCCTAAACTTGTGTGGCCCACTGCGGGTGCATCTAGAGCTCATGGAACTATGACAAAATCCAGTGATTGGATTATCCTAGAGTCCAGTAGTGCAACACCTCTTTTATATTCATCCACCTTGTGAGGAGGTCGATGATGAAGGATGCGATAAGTTACTGCCTAGCCATATGACACATAGATCACATGTTACATCTGGACAAAGACATGCATTGTTGACCTGACGTAACACGATGTTTGAGCATTGCATTGGTTCGAACACAAGGACATCTCATAAAGATGGTGACTACATGGCTGAGGACCGAGTGGATGTTAACACGCCCTTGCCTCGATCAGCTGTGACCAACAACGGTAAGTACTGATGCCTCATTATCCCATTTAGGTAACCTATATACCATATTATACCTAATCGATCCTTGGTCATTCCATGATTAACAGAAAATATAGGACCCAACATTCAGGCTACATCAGCCACACTGACGACACCATTGTTTGATGATTGTGAATGCATGGCTGAAGACTGAGTGGATTTTAACACGCCCTTGCCTCAATTAGCCGTGACCAACAACGATAAGTACTGATGCCTCATTATCCCATTTAGGAGACCTAATTATATATATCACTTTATACATATCTCAACCATGGTCATTACATGATTATCAGAAAGGACAGGACCTAGCCTTTAGCAAAGGTTAGACGCACCGACAATGCCACTATTTGATGACAGTGGTAATTTACACTATTTTCTAACATTCACTAAACTATTTGAACTCCTTTGTATATTTTTACCTGTAGTTCTACTAACTCATGTATCTTTGGCGGTGATAGATGATGATGAGGGAGATATATTTGAAGAGGATGAGGGATACCTGTTTGTTGGGCAAGGTATTTGTGCGAAATACCGAATATAAATCAAATCTTCCACTACTTTATGTAAACTACTATCACGTTTTAAATGTCATTTTAGATGAGGAAGATGATGACGATGTCCAAGACAATGACCTTGACGAAGACACGGCTTCTATCCCTGAAGTACCTGACCAATATGAAAAGGTCTATAGTAACCTACCTACATATACCCATATGCTAAAACCTGTCACAAATTGCGAGCATTGCGATGCGAAAAGGTTTGAGCATGAACCGCTTGGCTTTTGTTGTCACAGCGAAAAGGTCGAGCTCAATGAACTGAATGTACCTGATGAGCTTATGAGGATTTGGTCAAGTAATGACTCAGATGCTAGACACTTTCGTAACAGCATTAGATTTTTCAATGGTCATTTCTCTTTCACTTCTCTATATTGTCGCCTCGATAGTGCTACTGCAAGCTAAAAACCAGTGGCATATACACCTTCTGTGCACACGATCAGATCTATCACAATATAAGGTCATTGGGCAGAGAAGATGGTAAGGAGCCAAGACATCTTGAGCTTTACTTCTACGATGATGATCCAAGCCTTAAGCACCGCTCTCGATGATGTCGTGAAGAGAAGTGCCACAAAGACAAGGAAGTCATTGAGATACTTGTGGCCATCCTTCATGACAACCCATACTCACAACATCTATTTAGTGTGGGCTAGGCTGACCACCTCAAGGACTATCATGTCACACTAAACCTTGACCAGAGGATGAACCAAAGAACATACAATGTGCCATCAACTTTAGAGGTGGCTGCTATTTGGATCGAGGGAAGCGAGCTCCTTGGTCAGTTCTAGAATAGTGTTGTCCTGCATGGGAAAGATAGAAGCAAACATGGCATCCGCTCATATCATGGATGTTATGATGCTCTTTCATACCCTCTATTCTTCCCTAAGGGTAAGCTTGGGTGGCACATGGATATTCTGAAGAAAGGAGTTAGAATGGAAGAAGTCATCGAGTACCGTACCCTACAGAAGGCTCATAGTGGGTCAGAACAAGAAATAGGTTTGTTATTCTTCTTATTTAAATACTTCGCATACATGTACCTCAGTGGTTATTCTACAAACAACTCTAATTCATGGCTATTTTTTGTAGACTCTCCTGGTAGACTATGCGTGTCTGTGTGTGACTACTACTGCTACAAGTTTCAGATGCGTCCAGGAATATTTAACCCCATACTGTACGACAAGCGTCTATTCTAGCAGTTTGCAGTTGACACGTACATCAAGATCGAGAGTTCTCGATTAGATTATATACGCAACCATCAAGATGATATTAGGGTCGACTTCTATCAAGGATTGGTTGATAGCCTACATGCTGGTGAAGGTAGAGCAGAAGCTGTTGGAAAGCGGACAGTGATGCCTTCAACGTTTATTGGAGGCCCACGTGACATGAGATGTCGATACATGGACGTCATGGCTCTAGTATGGAGGTTTGGTAAACTAGACATCTTCCTCACTATGACATGTAACCCGAACTAGGATGAGATCAAGCGTGAACTCTACCCTGGTCAGACTCCATAGGATCGTCCAGATCTCGTTGTTCGGGTCTTTAGAGCAAAACTACAAGAGCTAAAGGATAGGCTACTAAAAAAGGATATCTTTGAAAAGGTCCGGGCACATGTTTATGTTGTGGAGTTTCAGAAGAGGGGTCTGCCACATGCACATTTTTTACTAATATGGATAGGAAGTACAAGATCACGTGCCCTGCGATCCGCTCCCGTTGTTTCTTGCGTGCATCCGGCTAATCACCGCGTGTCCTACGATCCATGACCCTCCTAGCAAATCACCGCATGCCCTGCGATCCACTCCCGTTGTTTTCTTAAAAAAACAGTGCCCAAAATGTGCCTAGCAAAACAAAAACAAACACCGCGTAGCCCCTTCTTTCCAAAAAAACTGCCGCTCACAAGCTTTCTAAGAAAAACCATGTCTTGCAAAAAAAAAGAAACAAACAATCAAGGAATACTCGCCAACCTACCGTGTGCCTACGAATGGCCATCCAAAAAAAACAGCGCCATGAAAAAAGATATCCCCAGAAAAAAAGAAACAATCAATCAGGAAACACACCCCGTAACCGAAAAGACTTATCTTTACAGAGCACTTCTCGCTACTATACACAGTCAGAAAAAAATAGCTGTGGCAACAACTACATCTGGTGTCATAGCCTCAATAATGCCTAATGGTAGAACCGCCCACTCGTACTTCAAGATTCCCCTCACCATTGATAATAGGCCCGTTTGCACCTTCAGGAAATAGAGTTGTACTGCCAAGCTGCTTTGAGCATCATCTCTCATTATTTGGGACGAGGCTAGCATGACAAACATGCAGTCAGTCGAGGCGCTGGACAACAGTCTCCATGATATAATGGACCAACCAGACCTACCGTTCGGAGGGAAGAACATGGTGTTCGGTGGAGATTTCAGACATGTTCTTCCCGTTGTTCGGAGAGGGTCGAGGGCTCATGTGGTCAGTGCCTCGCTGTGGATGTTGTACCTTTGGGATTCCATGCGACATCTAAAACTGGTGGGCAACATGAGGGCAAAGAGCGACCCATGGTTTGCAGAATACTTGTTGCGTGTCGGTGGAGGATCTGAGGAGGTGACTGTTGATGATGAAATCCGTCTTCCTCATGATATATGCATACCGCACACCGGGGAAGATAGTGACCTTGATACTCTAATTGACTACATATTCCCAAACCTCAATGCGAATATGTCAAGCAAAGATTATATCACCTCTCGACGATCTTATCTACGCGAACGACTGGGTTGATATGATTAATATGAAGATGATAGGTCATTTTCATGGGAAAGAGATTGTGTACCATAGCTTTGACTGTGAGGTGGATGATCCACACGACTACTACCCTGAGGAATTCCTTAACACTTTGACACCCAATGGTCTACCTCCACTTGTGTTGAAGCTGAAGATTGGTTGTCCGGTCATATTGCTTAGGATCATTGATCCTGCGAACAGACTTTATAATGGTACCAGGCTTATCATATGGGGGTTTCAAAAGAATACCATAGACGCGACAATTATGTTGGGATAACACGCTGGAAAGCGGGGTTTTCTACCTTGTATAGCCTTATGCCAATCAGACGATGAGATGTTCCCTTTCTAATTTAAGCGAAAGCAGTTCCCTATCCGGCTCAGCTTCGCGATGACCGTTAACAAGTCGCAGGGGCAGACTATCCCTAACGTCGGGGTATACTTGCCGGAACCAGTGTTCTCGCACGGCCAATTGTATGTGGCGCTATCAAGAGCTACGGCAAGATCGAACATTAGAATCCTAGCCGTGCCGGCTGCTGAGAAGGACGTGAATAAGAGGAAAGGAAAAGGGAAGGGGAAGAAGAAAACGACAAATGATATATTCACAAATAATATCGTATATAAAGAGGTTCTAACTCCATAAAAGAGGTAATGCATCACACGTCGATACATATTTTTTGAGGATATCAGTAGTACTTTAACTTTAAAAATTAACAAACAACTTATATGCAGGATACTTCTAACTACAGCTTCAGCCATCTGCATGCTTCAACTGCAAGAAGTCAGACACCGCATTTTGGACTAGAAAATCTTCTAGATCATCATTGATTGGTGACCAACTGTAGCTTGGTGTTCGTGCAAAGCACGTTCTCTTAGTTGAACTATTGAAAGATTAGATTCTTAATTGTAGAATAGATTGTAAAACATGTATTGTGAAACACAAACTTGTTATGATTATCTTTCCGTAGCATTTGATTTCTAAAGAAGTACAATCTTATCTTTTGCGTATCGTAGGCATGAAATAATGCGACAATTGAAGTTAATGTTTCAATTTTGCATTCAAATTTAGAGTTATGTTTTAACTATCTTTCATGAAGACTTATGTTATATTGATTGGAACATTATGATTACGGTATGTATTTTAGATAACAGTATAACACACGTTTATATATATATATATATATATATTATCGTGATATTATGTATTCCCGTTGCAATGTACGTGCATTTACGTAGTTAAGCACAAAAGATCCGTTCGAACGAAGAGGTCGCTTCCATTCCATGCTTGATTTATATACAGACTTCTTACAGAGGACTACATGAGTATGGACTATGGAATCCGCTCAAATTCGTGCGAGATCGAGGAAAATGAAAGCATTGAACAAAACTGGGCCATGCGAGCACACGTATTTAGGCTGGCCCAGTGGAGGCCCGAGCCGAACAACCAACACCTGAACGCCGCACATCCCCCAAGCCTTAGCCGCCATCTCTCTCTGTCCATCGCCGCAGTGTGCGCGCGGTACAACATATCGCTCACCAGAGCGGATCCAAAGGGGGGCTTGGGCTCCAGCCCCCCCTAATGTCTTGATTTGAAGTCTAATCACTGTAGCAAAAGCTTGATTTTATCATTAAATCTTCATGCAAATCAACATCTCCATTGTTTTAGCCCTCCTTTATCCCGCATGGTGCATCCATCACTGCTCACCACCACCTGCTCAGTGTCCTATGATTTTAAGGGCCCGCCGGCGATCTCGTCGTAACAACCCTTCTTCATTATATATAAAATCTTATAATATATAGACGTTAATTTTACTTGTAAAACAAAAATAAATTTAATAACATATTTTTAATTTAACATATCTGATAATTATCGAGGAACAATGTAGATTAAGAAATATATTCGTAGATGTATGATAATTATCGAGAAACAATATAGATTAAAAAACAATATATTTATTTTCTTTTCTCACTCATGACAAATGTTTCTTAGGTAAGATTCTAAAATTCTAACACCTAAATTAGAAGAAAAATATGACTATATAGGTACAAAGTACTAGAAGTTTGAAATACTATATAAATAATTAATTTGAATTAAAAAAAAAGAAAAAAATACCTTAGGCCTAAACAACTGATCGGTGATCGCAATTCATAAGAAGCCAAGAATCAAGAAGTCATCGTCGTGGAGCCCTGACTGGTCGCCGTCCTCGTGTGCCGTGTCCGTGTCTCCACTAGTCTAGCTCTTCGCGGCGGCGTGGCTCGCCAGCTCCGCGTGTGTAAGGCGCACATCGCGAACTCACGATCAGAGTGTGCTATGTGCATCGTGACTCTTTGCCTCCTTTCTACCCGAGGGACATGGGGAAAGAAAACTAGGAAAGAAATACCGATGTTGTCTTTTTGGACCACCTGGCCAGTTCTATGTCTCTCTTCTTATTAGTTTGCTAATGCCTAATGAGCTATATGACCTGGGGGTTGTATACATGTGCGTGGGCCCCTCCTCCACTTGAGCCCTCGGCCGTCGCACCTCGTGCCCTACCCCTAGGGCCGGCACTACACCTGCTCCTCCAGTGGCGGCGGCGGCGCCTCGGGCGAACCCGAATCCCCAACACCGTGGCGGGGGGGCAAGATCCAGAAGAAGTGCCACGGCGCGGCGGGAGGCGCCGGCGGAGGGGGCGCCCGGCTGCAGGGCGGTATCCCGTTCGAGAAGTCCAAGGGGCAGCACATCATGAAGAACCCGACGCTGGTGGACTCCATCGTCGCCAAGGCCGGGCTCAAGCCCACCGACACCGTCCTCGAGATTGGTTCGGGCACAGGAAACCTCACCAAGCGCCTCCTCGAGGCCGGGGTCAAGGCCGTCGTCGCCGTCGAGCTCGACCCGCATATGGTGCTTGAGCTCAACCGGCGGTTCCAGGAGCACCCGCTCTCCTCATGCCTCGAGGTACCATTCTCTCCCAGCTCCTAGTTCCCTGGTTGTTGAATAAATTAATTGTTAACCTGAAGTTCGTTCTCCAATTGTTGCTTGCAAAAATTTTTACTGTTTCTGATTTCGGTCAACTTGAGATTTGTAATGACCTGAATGGTGTGGTGGAGCCGGAAAACTCGAAAAAATTGCAAAAATGACACTCGAAAGATTGACTTCTTGATTAAGATGACACTCGGGTGGATGACAAGTGGGTCCATCTGTGTCTATGAATGTGGGTTCAGTGTCAAATCTGCAAACCACCGATGTTTCGAGTCCCGTTTTTGCAAATCGACCGAAAACTCAGGTTTACAATCTTCATGTTTGAAGGAGTTGCTTAAGGAGAGTTTTCTCTCTCCCATTGTGATTCCTGTTCATGGTAGTACTGTTGGTGAACATGTTATAATTTTAGGAGCTTAATTTGTGGTAAACTACGTGAAAACATTCGGTTCAGTGTCAACTACTGCTAAAGTGTAGTACATGAAGCTGACAAGATGCATCATAGATAGCCTTCGTGAGCTAAAGTGCCGAACTAATAAAACGCTGAGGATCTTGGCTTCACTGCCTCATGTTTGAGTTTTTAGGAGCTGATGAATAAGTAATTGCGTCACGATGTAATTTCCAGTGTACCATTTGGCACTTGTGGTACATTTACATGAAGAGCCAGTGAGGTAGAGCGTCTCCAGCGGTAGGAGAAAATCTCAACCCCAAAACTAGTTATTGGGGGAGCTACAAGCCTTTTTTGAGGGCTTTGAAGGGCCTCATCTCCGATACAATGAGAAAATCTTATCCCCAATATCTCATCTGACATGTGTGGTCAATTTGTCATTCACACCCTTTCTTCTATTTCTTCTCTCCCCACCCGTTCGTTCCACGCAACCTCCGACTCCGAGCGCAGCATCGGCACGTCCTGTACCGCCGCCGCCACTCCTATTCCTCCGTCGCCACTCCCTCCCTTTTTACCTCCTCCTCCCATACTGCTCCTCCTTCGTCATCCCTGGCCGTGGCGCCCAAGAAGTTGTAGGTCTTCTTCCCCGTCCCCGGCCATGGCGCCCGCGGCCACCATCTCCTCCTCGTCGTCCCCTTCCTCATCCTTGGCGCTGGCAGTTGGAGCTTGCACCAAAAATCTCAGGTATTGTTGGGAGGCAGGTTTCCCTCATCTTTGAGGGGTTGGAGGATGGATTTTGAGGGACTGAGAAAAACTTTTTCTCATTGGGGGCTAGAATGTGGATCTGCTGGCACTCTCAAATCCCTCAAAATACAGGTTTTTTTCATTGGGGATGGGAATTGGGGGACTGCTGGAGATGCTCTTAGGTTTGTCAGAAATGACTTTACTTTTTCATGAAGATGCCGTGATGTGGTTATCGTTGGTGACTTTTTTTTTCAATTGGTGCTATTCATATCATCATGCTCGAGAAAGCAAATTGAATTGGGGGTAAATCAAATCCTGCAATGAACTATCTATGATGCATCTTGTCAGCTTTCGGTTAGGCATATTTACGTTGTAATGAATGGTTTGCAGGCAGTTAATTTTATGAATCATTCATCGGGGATAAGGAAATTAATTTTAAGTGCTATGAAAATGAAAACTAGCCTGATACGATGAAGTTTAAGATGGTCAAAGTAGATGGCAGTAGTGCGTAGTGTGAATCCTTTGTTAGGGCCAACTGGATTGTGAGTGCAAATTGAACAACATCTAGTCATTATATGTATTTCTTTGTCTTATTTTGCTTTCCCTTCCATAGTAATATGAACAGAAAATTGTTTTGCAGTCCTCCGAGGGGTATCCCACGAAGGTAGATTGATCGGCAGATATGCGTGTAATCGAGAACAAGAAGGCAACAGAGACACACGAGTTAGACAGGTTCAGGCCATCAGTATGACGTAATACCCTACTCCTGTGGTCTGTTGAATTGTATTGGCTATCGTATGATATTGCGTGAGTTTGAATGGGGTCCCTGCCCGCCTTATATAGTCCGGGGCAGGGCTACAAGTCGGTTAGATCTAGGAGATAACCGGAAAGTAATAATAGATTACAGGAATCATAGGATCATACGTATCCTAACAGATCTCGTAGTATCTTCAGAATATCTTCCCGGTGTCTTGCGGAAGGCGCCGAGCAGCGTCGTGCCCCGCAAGGCTTCGTCTTGTGGGCCAGGCCACCCCTGGGGGGTGCAGCCCATGTGGTTTGCCATGAGTATCCGGGGTCGTACCCCCCACAGCTAGTCCCCGAGCACCTTGTATCCGTTGTGCAACGCCGTCTAGAGCTTGTCCGAGCAGGTGCGAACAAAGTCGAGCAGTCAAACTCATGGTTCGAGCACCGTGATGAGTTGCCGAGCAGTTGTGAGCCATCGCCGAGCAGCATGAACCGTCACCGAGCAGTGTGAACCGTCGCCGAGCAGCGTGAACCGTCGCCGAGCAGTGTGAACCATCGCCGAGCAGCGTAACCCAAGTACGGCTTGCCATAAGGGTGTAAGGAGCTCAAGTTCAAAATCAAAAATTTGCTTGCAGTGAACCAAGTGTGCCCACTTAGAGTCCAACCACGAGAAAGGGAGATAGTCTTCTTCAACTTTAGGAGGGGCGGAGTCTTCTAGATTAAAGCAAACACACTGACCGTAAGGTGAAGTGTGCCCACTTAGTCCGCGAGCCTGACAGTAGGTGACGTAGTCATGTGGTGCCAGGGTCCAAAGTAGAAGAAACGTATAAGACTAGCCGAGCAGATAGCCAGTCCCCGGGCGTAGCCTCGAGATGAGAAAAACACATTCACCGCAAGGTGAAGTGTGCCTACTTAGTCCCCGAGCCTGACAGTAGGTGACGTGGTCACGTGGTGCCAGGGTCAGAAACAGCAGTCACCAAAAGATAGTCCTCAGTGCGTTGAGGAACTAGGTCATAGTGCTGACGCAGTCCCCGAGCCGCAAGAGGAAATCTTGGAGAAAACAAACCCTGGAGAAAAAACTAGAGTAATGGCTGTACAGTAGTAATTACTGAGCCATAACAGATGGTGGAGATGTCGGCGAATATTCGTTGAGCAGTAACAACTTGCGGCGATAAATGGGCGATACGGGCTGTAGTTGCATGAAAGCCTAGATAACGGCCCACCACGCTATTGCGGAGAATTCGGAGGGGCGCGAATCATGGGAGCGGTTTTCCAAAAACCCTCGAATGCGAGAGGTGGGGGAGTGCTTTATAACTGCGCCACCGCACCCCGTGCTCCCACCTTTGCCACTTTGCCATTTCATTTTCCTCCTCAGCCCTCGCAACTCTAGATTCATATTCACCCGCATTTCCATCGCCACCCCAAACCAGATCTGAGAGATGGCGCCAAAGAAGGGAGCTGGTAACCCGAAGAAGGCGAGCACCGAAGTCAGTCATGATGAAGAGTGGGCGCCGTCGCATATGGGGGAGGCAGAGCTTGATAGATTGGTGGAGGTGGGTGTTCTTCCTGACCACATCACCGCCGGATGGCGGCCGACCCTTGGTGAGCCCTATATAATGCCTCATACCGATGAAGTTGTAGTATTTGAGGACTACTTTTGGCATGGATTAGGGTTTCCTATTCATCCGTTCTTGAGAGATTTGTTGGAGTTCTAGGGGGTTAGTCTGTGAAACCTCCACCCAAACACCATATTGCACATATCTATCTTCATCCATTTCTATGAGGCGTATCTCGGAATCCTTCCCCACTTCAACCTCTTCTATCACCTATTCTGGTTGAAGAAGAAAGGCGATGGTGGTTCCAAGGTGGTCGGTGGAGTGTATCTTCAGCTGCGCAATGGAATGGCGGGCGAGTACCTTACTGTGCCGCTGAACACGTCGCTGAAGGGGTGGAACACCAAATGGTTCTACATGAAGTAGAGCCATCCTGCCATCTGCTGTGACGCCGACCACATCCCGGAGAGCTAGAAAAGCTGATCGGAGAAGCCAAGCAGTGCTGATATGGAGCAAGTGAGGGAGCTCCTCGCCCTAATAAAGGGTGTGAAGACCAACGGTGGACTGGTGGCGGCGAGCTTCATAGTGCGCCGCATCCAACCCTGCAAGGAGAGGGCCCACACGGGCTATGACTTCAAGGGCGACACCGACGGCACCTGGGAGAGGACAGAGATGCTGTCGAGGGACGATGTGCTAGAACGGGCTATAGAGCTATTCGCTCCATTTGCTTCATTCAGCGTGTTAGGGCAGACAAGACCCTTTAACTGTAAGAATCCGCCTCCTTAGGTAAACATCTCAAATGTGTGTTCTTGATACGTTTTTATTCTGTACCATTGTTGAGCAGTGTGCTGAAAGATCCATTCACAGGACCGAGCGATGTACTTCTCGAGCATGCCAAGGGACGATTGGCTGCAGGCGGTAGACGCCTCCACTAGCTCAGTCTGAGGAGGGAACCGTCAGTGCCTCGTTAGAATCCAGAGGCGTGGACGTTGGTCGAATGGAGAGTCCTCCCCCCGATTTCAGAGAAAGTCCGGGGGTAGAGGGCAGCGGCAAATGAGCCGGCCCGGAAGAAGAGGAAGACGGCTGGTGCTGCCCCCCGCAAGCCAGGTGGCATCTCGCTTGGCGGTGACCGCACCACTCGGACGCAGAGCGCGGCGATGTCCAAGTGGTCAGATGACGACGGGGCTCCAGTAGCCCCTCGTCCAAGCACTAGAGTGCCTCCGCACAGCATGCGCGTGGAGGAGCAACCGAAGGGAGGGGAGGGAGACCCCGAGCAGTCGGTGAAGGGAGTCCCCGAGCAGCCGGCGAAAGGAGTCCCCGAGAAGCAGGCGAGGGAAGTCCTAGAGCGACAGGCGGAGGAGAGGTTGACAGCGGAGACCACGAGACCTCCACCCCCAGGGCATGGGAGTCGACCCCAAGGCCACACCTGGGGGCTCAGGTAGGCAGCGCTGGTTCAAGAAAGTATACCGGCAAGCCGACATGTAAGTACCCTTGTCCTTTTGGTTAATGGGCTGTCGTATCCTTACCTCTTTTGGCGAATGATGAGCTGATCTTAAGCAGAGCAAGGCATACGGAGGATCTGACCCCGCCTGTCTAGACTGACGAGCAGCCGAGGGCTGGTCCTGGGGCGGAGGCAATGCCGATAGATCCTGTCCCGGAGTCCTCGGGTGCTCGGCGGCCTGCTGAGGAGTCGACCGCCGCTGCTGATGTACTTGGTGGTGGTGAACGGTTGGCGGCGATGACCGACGGGTCGATGGTGATGCCCGTGGCAACGGCGGAAGCCGTCGGGTCTTCGGAGGCGGCAGCTAGAGTTGCGGACGTTGCGCCGTAGTCTGCGGCGGATAAGCCGGTGGCACCCGAGGAGCAAATAGTGCTCCCTAAGGCGTCAGAGGGTGTGGTTGGACATGCTGTCAGGCCATTGAGCCCCCTGGTGGTGCCTTCGGCTGCGGAGGAGGAGGACGAGGTGGAAGAGATCGAGCATGAGTAATCACGTCCTCAAGCTGTCTGAATCCTCCGCAAGCGGGGCGATGAAGTGGTGGTCGTTGAAGAGGAGGACACCACCAGGGAGCTCAGGAGGCTGGAGTCCGCCCTTTCTAGAGTGATGAAGCAGATCAAGGTCAGTACGGCGTCAGCAATGCTCGTCTTTGACGTTGTAGATCGGCTTTTCTTCGTAGTCTTGGTTTGTTTGTAGGGGATACCTCGGACTACCGAGCAACGGTGCCAGCTGATCAAGAGGATGAAGCCCCTCACCGAAGAAAATGCCAAGCTGAAGGAGGCGATGAAGTTAATGGAGAAAAACATCCAGAGGGCCCAACGCGAGCGAGATCTTGCCGAGTCTCATGCGTGGGATCTAGAATACCAGAAGGGCGTCCTATCCGAGCAGCTAGCGACCGCGTTCGAGCAGCTGTGGGGCAAGTTTGATCAGCTTGCCACCGTCTCTGAGCAGGTGACTAGTCTTTCCACGCAGCTAGAGTGGAAGTCCGAGCAGCTCAGGATCATCTCTAAGCAGAAAAAGGTATGGCGTATTGACGATTTTGTTTTGCATTGTTAATCAATCATATTGTTGCTAACGATGGTTATGCTTGTAAAGCAAGATGCGGAGCTTGGCCAACTACGCCAAAATGTCGGGCAACTCCGAGAGGAGAAGGCGAAGGAGTCAGGGGGAGCGGAGAAGCTGGCCGAGGAGCTGAAAGGTGAGTACTTCATGGTTGGAGTTACTGTTGGAGTAATTTCCTTGCTTGATGGAACCTTGTAATGCCTGTAGATTACCGTCGGAGGGTCAAGGCGCAGTTTGATGTGCTAGAGCAGGAGGCCAGAACCCAGCGGAGCAAGCTCGACGCCGTAGTTGCCAGAGTCAAGCCGGTGCTCAACTGTGCCGACTTGGAGATAGCTCCTCAGCCCGACGGTAGGCCGCCGTGTCCGGACACCATTATCGAGAGGTGCAAGGCGGCATGGGAGAACTTCAAGAGCTTCAACCACGACGCCATCATCATCGCCATTACACACGCCCTAGCGGTGGTCCGATCCCATTACCCTACTATTGACCTCCAAGCGATAGGGGCTAGATTCGCCAGAGGGACGGGTGAGATGGAGCACCAGCAGCTGGAAGATCAGGTGGAAGACGCGATGAAGAAGTGGGCCGGCGACGTTGACCTGTTCAGCGAGATGGACGGTGATGGTGAAACCCGATGATCTGCTCGGAGAACATGCTGTAATAACTGAACAGTGTAGTTAAAACACACAAGGGCGCAGACAATCATTTATATATACGTATAGATGTTGTGAGATGACATGTGCATGTTTATGCAGTTTGCTAGTATTGCGGTGAAAAAATCATTGTAGTGTTAACCCTAATGCGATTATACGTAGTATAAGTAGCGTCCAAGCAGTTAATTTGTTACTGAACTCTTTGGCCTTGGCTAGCCCATAGTCCATAACATCAAGCTCGAAGCCCGTGCACGTGTAGGAGGAACAGGCATGACCAAGGAACCATAGCCAACCACCCATAACGTAGAGCGCGGAGCCCATAGCATGTGTAGGGAGAGATCGGAGAATGGGTCTTTTCCATAGAGAATAGAGCGGAACGTGTGCTACTCGGCGGTTGGCAAAACAACATGGAGATATACGTAGTATAAGTGGTGTCTGAGTAGTTAGTACTTTACTGAGCTCTTTGGCCTTGTCTAGCCCATAGTCCATAACATTAAGCGTGGAGCCCGTGCACGTGTATGAGGAACAGGCGTGACCAAGGAACCGCAGCCGACCACCCATAACATAGAGCACAGAGCCCATAGCACGTGTAGGGAGAGATCGGAGACTAGGTCTTCTCCACAGAGCATAGAACAGAACGTGTGCTGCTCGGCGATTGGTGAAACATTTTGGAGATATGGAGAAACGCGATGGAGTGTTCATGGCAATCACATGTTGGAGATATGGAGAAACGTGGTGGAGCATTTATGGCGATCTCGTATTGGAGTTCGTTAAGGAGTAGATTAGTGCTTGGCGACCGTAAGTGGAGATTAAATCGTAATGGAGAAATAATGGAGACAAATTATGGTGACCAAAACTTTATTCATCATAGAGTGGAGAATACATATCTAGAGCATTTCAAGGATAGAAACGTATAAGGTGCTCGATGTGCCATGAATTGGGGATATCGATTCCATCCAAGTCACATAGCCGATAAGACCCTGGTTGGGTAACATCTTTGACGACGTAATGCCCTTCCTAGGGGGTGGAGAGCTTGTGCATCCCTTCAGTTTTTTGCTTTCTACGGAGAACGAGGTCGCCAACAACAAATGAACAACCTTTAATGTTGCGGTTGTAGTATCTCCGCAAGCCTTCTAGATATTTGGCTGTGCAGACACAGGTGATTAGGCGTTCTTCCTCGGCCCTATCGATGTCCTCTGTCCGAACAGCTGCGGCTTGCTCTTCATCATAATGTTCCACTCTAGGTGCTCGGAAGGCAATGTCCGCTGGTAGTATGGCTTCTGAGCCGTAGACCAAGAAATATGGAGACACGCCGATGCTGCGACTAGCTTGAGTGCGCAGTCCCCAGACCATAGCTGGTAGCTCTTTGAGCCATCTGCCCGGATGCTTTTCTTCTTTCTAATATAGCCTCTTTTTGAGGGCATCAAGGATCACGCCGTTCGCCCATTCGACCTGGCTGTTGGCTCTAGGATGGGCAACGGAGACGTATTTGATGGAGATGCATCGGTCTTCGTAGAAGTCCCAAAAATGATGTTTAGTAAATGTAGTTCTGAGGTCAGTGATAATGTTGTTCGGGAGACCGAATTTGTGGATGATATCTTCGAATAGCTCGACTGCCTTCTTAGCAGTAGCCAAAACAAGAGGCTTATATTTGATCCACTTGGAGAACTTGTCGATAGCGATGTATACATACCGGAAACCACATGGCGCTGGCTTGAAAGGCCCGATCATGTCCAGTCCCCAGCATGCGAAAGGCTAGGAAGCTGGGATGGTCTACAATTCTTGTGCCAGCACGTGTATTTGCTTGGCGAGAAATTGACATCCTTCACAACATCGGACGAGGTCTTCTGCATCAAAGATGGCCGTGGGCCAGTAAAAACTAGCTCAGAAAGCTTTGCCGACCAGGTTTCTTGAGGCCGCGTGGTTGCTGCAGGAACCAGAGTGAATTTCGAGAAGTAGTTTCACTCCCTCTTATTGGGTGATGCATTTCTACAGTATCCCTTCCTTGGCACTTTTCCTCATCAAGTTCCCATCCACCAGCATGTAATGCTTGCTTCGTCGGATTAGGCATTCGGTTTCAGTTTTGTCGGTGGGTACGTTGATGCTGGTGAGGTACTTGATGAACTGTTCCCTCCAATCGGCGACCGGCGAGGGTACTGTAAGTACCAGCTGCTCGGCGAGGGGAATTTCTTGCACTTCTTTCTCTTCCTTGATAGACGACGTAAGGAGGTCTTGAATGAAGACCCCTGGCAGAATCATGGTGCGAGAGGAGCCTATCCTGGATAGGTGGTCGGCGAGCTGATTTTGATCTCGTACCACGTGGTGGTACTCGATACTGTAGAACTTCCCTTCAAGCTTTCTGATTTCAGCGCAGTATGCATCCATCTTCTCACTGGAGCAGGACCAGTCTTTGTTGAGCTAGTTGATGACCAGTGCGGAGTCTCCATATACCATTAGGCGTTTGACGCCAAGCTCAATGGCTATCACGAAGTTCGTAATGCCCCACAAGACTTGTTGAGGTTGGAAAATTGAAGGTATCAGCTTATCCTTAGTTGGCGTAATGAACAGAATGCCCGCGTCAGCACCGTTGATGTTGAGGGCACCGTCGAATGACATCACCCAGTGCTCGGGGCAAGTAGCGGCGATGGGCTCTTGGATCTTGGTCCACTCAGCGATGAAATCAGCGAGCGCCTGTGACTTGATGGTAGGCCTGCTTCTGAATTCGATGGAGTAAGTGCCGAGCTTAATAGCCCACTTGATGATGCGGCCATTGGCCTCTTTGTTGCAGAGAATGTCCCCTAGAGGGAACTCGGTGACCACGGCGATCTTGTAATACTCGAAGTAATGGTGGAGCTTGCGTGACGTGATCAGAATAGCATATAGCAATTTCTGAACTTGAGGATAGCGAGTTTTGGGCTCGTTAAGGACCTCGTTGATGAAGTAGACTGGACGTTGCACCTTATAGGCGTGCCCAGCCTCCTCACGTTCGACGACGATAGCTGTGCTAACAACACGAGAAGTGGCGGCGATGTAGATCAGTAGGGTTTTGTCTGGTCGAGGCGTTGTCATGATCGGAGGCTTTGTTAAAAACAACTTGAGCTGCTCGAAAGCTGTATCTTCCTCCTTCGACTAGGAAAAGCGCTCGGAGGCCTTAAGGAGTTTGAAGAATGGTAGTCCCTTTTCACCGAGGTGCAATATAAAGTGGCTTAGAGTAGCCATGCAGCCTATAAGCTTCTATATGTCCTTTACGCAGGTCGGACATTTCATGTTGGTGATAGCGGAGACCTTGTCGGGATTGGGTTCGATGCCACGAGCACTGATGATGTAGCCCAGGAGTATTCTGGATGGAACCCAAAGATGCACGGACGCAGGTGATCAGGCGTTCCTCCTCGTCCCCGGTGGCCAGATCATCCCACGGGATGGGCTACCCGGAGCCATCCTCCTCCTCCTCCTCCTCTTCTTCTTCCTCCTCTTCTCCCGATGAACCTTGACGCCGCTTCCCTCGCTGCAGCTTCACTCGCTGCTTTGACCATCATTTCTTCTCCTCGTTGTCCTTCTTCTTCTTCCTTTGTTCATCCACGGCATGGTTCATCGTCCTCATGGCTGCGTGCTCTGGCAGCGGCGCTAGAGTCCTAGAAGACTAACCCCGCCAGTAGCTCGATGAAGCCCACGTCCGGCCGTATCACGAGATGCCCCGGGATCGGGAACATGGTGTTGGCCTCCCCTGTGGCCACCTTGATACACTATGCGACCTCACTGTCACGGAGCAGCCCCTGGGCGAGCATCGTCCCGACAAGCTACGCGCTGGGCGTCATCCCGTACAGCGGGAGGACGCGCGCCATCAGGGACGCCACCCTTCTCGCGTGATACCCCTCGATGACGCTGGCCCCACGGAGGTCGTGGGTCTTAAGGAACATGATGGCCTCAAGGAGGTCGCGCATCCTCTTCTTCTCCTTGACGGGTGGCCCCACGGCCATGATGGCGGTACCTCTTCGACTAGGTGCCTAGAGAAGATCGACAAGGGAGCGACAGGGTCATTCTTCAGGTAGAACCAATGTGAGTGCCACCCATTGTTGGATCTGGAGAGCTAGCAGGGCATGTACTCGGCCGCCCGCTGCCCCCGGAGGTGGATGCCCGTGCATCCCATCGGCATTGGGTTCTCATGGCCTCTCTCCTTCTTCTTGATCAAGGAGATAAAAAAGAAATATCTCCATAGCTCAAAGTAGGGCTCAATCCCCAGGTACCCCTTGCACATCGTGATGAAGGACACGATGTGCTGGATCCCATTGGCGTTCAAGTGCTACAGCTCGATTTGATAGTGGTGCAGCAGACCCCGGAAGAATGGGTTGGGAGGAACCATGAGTCCACACTCGTGGAAGGGCGTGAAGGAGATGATGTAGCCGTTGGGCGGTGCCGGCGTATCCTCACGGTCGGGCACAAGCCACTCTGCCGCATCGGTCCACCCATGGAGAAGACCACGCTTGACGAGGCCCTCCATGCGCGCATGGGTAACATCAGAGTAGTACCACGAATCCATGGAGGATGAAGGTGGCTGCGGAGAAACAAAGGCGGCAGTGGCAGAGAAGCGGAAGCTACATATCTAGGGCTCTGGCGGCGGATTAGCAAGCACGGCAGATCCAAACGACAGCGGCGGAGACATAGAGAAGGTAAGGCTATGGTTTTGGTGTGTAGAAACGTTAAGGGGGCCGCTATTTATAGGATGGAGCAGGGTGAGAAGGTGAACCGTTAGCCTAGGTTCACACGCCCGCTGCGCCACGTCATGTCACCTCCCTCCGAAGATCGTGCGCACGCTATCTCTAGCCACACCCTCAAAGGACATGCCGAATGACGGTTCGCCCGGTCGATGGTCCTTGAACCGTCGTAGGTAAGGAGGGACACAGAGCTAAAAATGCTCCTATGACCCATTCAGGACCAGGAGTTCAAAGGCTGGCCCACCGATGGGTTCACAGCTGCTCCAGGGCACCCTTAGAGCGAGGGGTGGAAAGGGATGGTCCCACTAGCGGCCAGTACCAGGGCGCACGAGCGCCACAAGCATCCCGGCCCACGTTTGAGTCTTGGTCGGTTCCTAGTCCATGTTTTTTCCTCGAAGAAAGGTAATGAGCCCTTAGGACCGGCCGAACGGATCCAAAAACTATATGGATTGGCCGCTAAGAGTCTAGAGTCGGTCACCAGCTGACCCATGTCAGACCGCCATGAATGGGATGTCGGGCCCCCACTCGGACTAGCCTCGTTAACAGCTCACCGAGCACCATGTTTCATCCATCGAGAAAAAACATGGCACGGCTCAGCCCCTCCGTTTTATCGAAAAAAACGCTTGAGGGATGACGATCACAAAGACGAGCCGACCCTCGACCGGACCCCTGCTACGCGTGGGGGCTCGAGGTGTAACACCCATAAATCATTTACTAAAACATGTCATGAGCATCATGTTTATGTGTTAATGCATGTAATAAAGTGTGTAGATCAATTTCTGTAACTCGAAACGATCAACTAAAATATGAAATGAAAGTTGATTCGATAGTCATGTTATATCAATTAGGGTTTAAAACCAATTTTTATTAAGCAAAAATGCTATAGAACATATATGTGTCACATTAATAAAGTTGGAAGTACAAATTTTGTAGATGACAGTGAAATACTTGCGGTCAAAAAATAATGTTACTAGCTAGTATTTCTAATAGTCTAGAAACAGAACTTTAAATCAAATTCAGTTCAAAAACTTAGAAATTTTCAAGTCTACCAACAGTTAGACATTGCTATGTTTAGCAATTTATTGTGAGAGATTGGGTTAAGGAGTGGTGTAGTGTTATAGCTTGATTTGGTAGTCTCATGTGCCATCTTGAGCATGAAGACGGTTTAGGTTTAGGAGCAACCGTTTGGTCGTGTTGAGCACTTTAAAATTCGTGTGCGTTACCATTTTTAGGCTGGTTGGTCGCGTGGCCACGATCACCTCGCTCGGGCGCTCGGCGTCGCCGCATTGGTCACACGTGCGTGAGCGCGCGCTGCCACACGTGGCCGGCCATGGCAGCCTCTGGCTTAGCCACGGCTCGACTACCGCTGGCCCCACCGCGCGAGCCGCCGCCGCTGCTATCGACTGCCCCGCACGTGCCGCGATGAAGCCCCTATCGGCGCCATCAACTCGCCGTTGCGTCCGTACTATCGACCCACCTCGCGTCGTGACGCTGCCACTACCGACGCCACTGCAATGCTGTGCTGCTACCGCTTGCCTTGTCCTAGTTCGCACGTGGGCTGCCCCACACCGTCGTCACACCTTAATGGCGCTACGGCCACGCCTGCCATGCCCCACCTGCCTCTGTGCGCCTGCATGTGGTTTGGCCGCATTATCATGTAGCAGGTGCGCAGACGCTGCCTTAAGTCCTGTCGGCCGCGTCCTGCCAAGGCGTGGACGAGCATAACCCACTGTCGTGCCCCGTGTCTCTCTCCCTCTGTTTTCTACCACCATCGGGTCACGTCACAGTGAGCCAGAGAGCGAGCACCTCTCATCAATTTCTCGTGCTCGCATCTTCGCCTTCACATCCCCTCTCCAGTCGATCCCACCCCGCCTTGACTCGCGTCACGCCGAGCTCCAATTTTGGAGCTTTCCCATCGTCGTGCCATTAAGGCCCGTCACCGCCCGCGCCGTGGCTAGTCTCCACCACTTCACCCTGCGCTAATTCCTCTGCACCACTAGCTCGCCTTGGCTCCCTCTTCATTGTGTGCACGCTAGTAGCAGCTCTAGCTCTACCTCCTCATCACTGTCATGGCCGTGCCTTTGTGATCCACCGTTCACCTTGCAGCGCGCATGTGGCCAGCCTCGCTCGGGTCATCTCCGGCCGAGCTGGCTTCTCGGTAAGGTCACTGGTGAGTTGTCATTGCTCACCCGTTACCCCTACCGCCTTGTTGTTGCTGCGGCTCACCTGAATGCTGTCGCCATTGCCGTAGGGTGCTCGCTGTCGTGGAGAGGTCCTTCTATGATGTCCTGGCTCGTGCAACCACCGCCCATCATCTCGTGTCGAATCCTAGGTGAGCGTCGGCCTTGTAGATAGGTCGGTGTGGGTCCTGTGTGGCCGATGTAAGCGCCGGTGCCACCGCTCGCCGTGCTGGAGCACGCGGGAATGGCCGGGGGCCTTGCCGTTGTAAAGAGGAGAAAGGTTCGAGGGTTTCGTAGCAAAGTCGTTGTCTATAGAAATAGTAACATAGACTATGGGTTGTTTTGCTCAAAGTCCAGGGGCGTTTTTGCTAATGTGCCAGCGTGCATGGGATTACCCGCCCGAGCCGCCTTGCGTTGTAGGCCGGCCTCATGTGGGCCGCACCTATGGGCCGCCGTGCACCCGTGCCAGCACGCGTTGCCCCGCGTGGGCCGTGTTGAGCCAAAAGCGTTTACCTTTTTCATGGAGAATAGAAATAGCTTTTCATTTATATTTCTGAGTTGATCTTGGGTAAATCATATAAAATCATGTAGGTATCCAAAAATTGTGAAACAAATTTTGTTAAGTTCCTAAAATTGTGTTCTATCTGTTAGTGTATTTATTTCATATATGTGCTTGTTGATACCAGGAGCTATTAAATTATTTGAGAGTGTTTAATATTATTATGTTAAACATTGTAGGATTTTTTGTGGCAAAATGGTGATGGCTTTAGCTTTGAAAATTTTATAGTAGCTTCATGGTATTATTATGTGCTCACTGTAATTTTTGTAGCCTTAGAATATGCTAAGTACTAGCGTAGTCAGGTGCTCCTTGTTGTAATATAAGTTAAATCGCTAAAAAGAGTAAGATTACATTTTAGTTGCTAAGTTAATATCCGTTAGATGAATCCATACCTATTTTGTGGAAATGATAGTTAGCTTAGTATCTTAGTTATTAGAGCTAGCTTAGTAGCATAGCATGTGTATTCTTATTTTAAGAGTTGCTGTTGCCAAAATGCTAAGTGTTGCATCATCATCTCATGCATGTAGAGAACGAATTGGCGGAGATCGTGACCATCGGAGATCACGAGTTCAAGGAGGTGATCGAGGAGTACGAGGAGGTCCTAGAGCCGCCACTAACTGACTGAGCTGACACCGCGCCTGCCCAAGGCAAGCCTCGGTGCATAACCCTTATTTTGAATGATCACTGGATATATATATGTGATGTGCATTTACGTTATAGGATTTATATTGAGTCCTACTAGCATAGGTCGAGTAGCTGCTATGCTTAGGCTATCGGTAGCGTGAGTAACCTACCGTTACTCGCAATAGGGGATTATTATTATCACTCATGATAAAATGGTGAAAAGAAATGGAGACCGGACAGGGATATGGTACGGGTATTGGTGGGTGTAAGAGGTTGTGTCCCACGGCCAATGGGGCATAGCTTGGTTACACTGTTTTCCCTATCCGTGTCGGTTAAGGACTGGCTGTTGCATTGGATTCTAGTCAGGTCACAGACTTATTATCCTGAGCATATACTTATTTATGGGAGCAGGAAAGGCTCGTTGCTCTCTTGTCGTGGGTTCCGGCTCTTTCCGGACCGACAGATTAGTGGCGGGGATGGTGGAGGTCTAAGCACCACACTGAGTCCGAGACTCAGGTGTGGGGGCTTAGAGTCCAAGTTTCGACGGGGACTTGGACCCCTTGACAGGTGAGTGGTGGGTTGGTCCTGCTTGTGCCTGGGGTACAAGCGGGGCGTGTGTTTTGGGGTACCCAGCTGGGCTACATTGGTTTGCGAATCGCCGTGTAATACGGTATGACTTGTCTATGATCTAGCACCGTAGTAAGAACTAAAAGATGAAAGATGGTGAAATGGATCTGATTGCTCAACTCTTGCTTGAGAATAGAACAGGTACTTACATAGAATGGTTAGCTAATGAACTAATCATGACTGCTAATAAAACATACATAAGGATTCACTACTAATAATGCTTTTTGCAAAAAGAAAACCCAGCAAACCATAAAGCCTATCATATCCTTTGGAGTCGGGAAATTATTCCCACTAGTCAGGTAAGTCTTGCGAGTACATTGTGTACTCAGATTTTTGTTTACCCCTGTTGCAGGTGTAGCTTGACGAGTAGCTATTGTGTGGAGGATTCTTCTGGTGGGCACAGACAAATCCTTGTATCTTATCGTTAGACGTTTATTGTAATTCTGCTGTTTAAATTCCGCACTCTGAACTTGGTATTATAATAATATATTTCTAAGAACTCCTGTTGTATGAAATGGACTAAGTATTGTAAACTCGTTCTCATTATTGGATCCTGCAGGAAAAACATGGATTATTCGAGTTCTCCCTTGGGATGTGCTAGACGAAACCGTCCAATGTAGCTTACTTTCGGGGTGCTTAGTGTCTGATGGAAGACGAGTGTAACACCCTCGGTGTTACACCGTAAATCGTTTACTAAAACACTGCATGTGTATCATGTTTTGTGTGTTGGTGCATGAAATGTGGAGTGTAGATCAAGTTTCGTAACTCAATGAATCGTAAAAACTTAAAACGAAAGGTTGTTCGCGACTTATGAAATTATCAAGTAAGGATGTTCGCGAATTTTTATTGAACGAAAACACTATAGAACGTATGTACGAAACTTTAATTAAGTTAGAAGTACAAACTTTGTAGATGACGATGAAATACTTGCGGTCAAAAAATGAATTCACTAGCTAACTGGTCTAATATCTTGGAAATCAAATTTGACGCAAATCCGATTAAGACTTAGTCCAATTTCTAAGCCTGAAATATGGTTTGACAAAGCTATATTTGACAAATTTTGTAGAGTAATTGGGTTAAGGAGTGGTGTGGTTTTATGGCTTGTTTTAGTAGCTTGATATACCCTCTTAAGTATAGCAAAGGTGGTTTGGTGATTCAATCAAAGGGTTAGACTTTTAGAATTATTTAAAAATCATGCGCAGCATGCTCTAGACCGATTTCATCACATGGGCGCGGTCACCGTGCCTCGGGCACTCGGCGTTGCAGCGTCGGTCGTCCGACGCACGCACGCACACACGCACACACGCGCACCGCTACGCTTGGCGGGACGCTGGGGGTCGGTTGGCCTGGTCGCTCTACCCCGTCGTGTCGCTGTCGTTCCCGTCGCCGGCCCAACACCCTGGCCGGTCCGCTGTCGCCTGGCCGCTCTGCCTCGCTGTGGGGGTATTAACCCCTATACCCTTACGACTAAGATTGGGCTGGCCCGGATCAGTGGGTCCGGTCCACCAAAAGACGATGCGCGGCCCGACCAACCTATTCGGAGTCCCGCGCAAGGAGTCAAGACAGATTTGGCGATCAAGCAAGATCTTGGTCGGTTAGAATAGGAATCCTTATCTGGTCACCTATGGCAATTATAACTGACTAGGATTAGTTTCTAGATCTGTAACCCTGCCCCTCGGACTATATAAGGCGGGCAGGGGACCCCTCTAAAAAACATCTCTCATTGACATACAACAATACAATCAGACGCAGGACGTATGTATTACGCCTTCTCGGCGGCCGAACCTGGATAAAACCTCGTGTGTCTTGCGTCACCATCTTGTTTGTGGCTTGCGCATCTGTCTGCCGACAATTTACTACATTGGGCATACCCCTGGGTAGACTGCCGACCATATTTCGTCGACAGTGGCGTGCCAGGTAGGGGGTGTGCGTACTGCTCTCCAAGCGTTCAAGATGGTCATCATCCCCGGCTTCATGGCTACGTCGAAAGGCCTCACGTTCACCATCGGTCAGATCACCTGGACCACCGGCTCTGACGACTTCATCACCACGATCACGGAGGAGGCACGGATTCGATCTGCGTCGACCGCTGCTTCACCTGCATCAGCTATGGCTCCGACCACGGTGGATACGGCTCCGACCACGGTAGATCTGGCTCCGACCACGCCCGCATCGCTTTCAGCCACGCCAACAATCCATCGTTTGCTTCCCCGTTACAAAGGGAGGTAGATCGACAACACCGGCCTGCTCGATTCCATCGATCGTGTCAGCACCAAGCTCGCTGAAACCCTAGCTCTGGTAAGTTCAATTCAAATTGGACCTAATGAGCAGGTAACCGCTTCCCACAACAGATCTACCCAACCGGCTCGGGACAGTCGTCCTACACGACTTGGTACAGATCTCGTGGTCATATCTACTCCTGAAGGGCGCTCCGCTCGTCACCGGCCAGCCTCCGCGATGGGTCTCCAACTCTCTGAGTATGAAGCCTTGATGGAGAACTACCAGGCCCAGCCCTACGGCCTGCGAAACGCTGCCTCCAACTACGCGTGTAATATAAAACGTCGCTTGGATCTGTGTCAACCTCAGTCGAAGCCGCGAAATTTCGTCAACATGGTCCGGATTGAGGATTATCAAGAAGGATCCGTCCACACAGTCCAAGAGGGTGACTCCAGCTCCTCGTCTGGCATCGCATCCAATGCCTCCGACCACACTGAGCTCCAGCGTCACGAATGATGAAGGCGCCGAATACGATCTGGATATCCCAGACCACGCCCCAGGGTACCCACAATTCCCGTCCTTCCCACCAAGATGAGGGGATTTGATCAATGTTGTCAGTAATGATGAACCACCAGCAGTCGGTGAAACAGAACAGGAAAGGATTGCACGCGAAGCACGTAATATTGACCGGTTTAATCACCAACAAATCGAAGCTGAAGCAGAAGAGGAGGCACGACGCATAAGGGTCCAGCCACGCGACCTCAACAATGCTTTTGATAGGGTGGGGGACAAATAGGTCTTCAGGACCCCAAGTGCCAACGTAGCCGTCGCTATGGCGACAATGCAATGGCTACCCAATACCCTAGAAACTCAGGCAGTTCGCAATGAAATACAAGCCTATCTGACGGCTGCTATGGCCCAGACCGCAGAGATTGTAAATCAAGCCCAGGCTCCCTCCGTCTTAGTCAAGTCAAGCCACAGCCGCCAGTACTCATGCCGCTCACAGCCACCCAACCTACGTGGCTCGTGCAACAATGACCCATCAGATAACCGTCAAGGCGGAAACGGCGGCCATGATGGCGGTCGAGATGACAACCGCCGTCGACAGGACAATCGCCGCAACGTCCGAGATGACAACCGCCGCGACAACCATGGTCGCAGAGCTAATATGGATGGCAACTGAGATCGCCACGATGGCAACAACGATCTCCGCCACTACCTCGAAGGACGTGATCTGCGTGATCGCATCAACCAGAGACCCAACGATCGTGCATCCCACGAGAGCTATCGCCGTATGGAATATGATACTACCCACGGCCCGCCGGGTTTGAAGCAGTTTACTCTGCACCTTCGCCAAGTCATATGGCCCAAGAACTTCAAGCTCGAAAAACTTCAGATGTATGACGGCAAGGAGAACCCCGAATTATGGGTCATGCTCTACGAAACCACGTGCAGATCAGCCATGGCTGACGAGCATGTCATGTCTAACTACTTTCTAGTAGCTGTTGGTCATGCAGGTCACCAGTGGCTGGTCAGCTTGCTGGCAAACTACTTCGATTCCTGACAAGAACTCAGGCAAGCTTTCATCGACAACTTCATTGCCACTTGCGAGCAACCCGGCAACAAATATGATCTGCAGTGGATTCGAGACCGGAAAGATGAGCCGCTGCGCGAGTACGTCCGGCGTTTCTCGGAGATGCGCATCAAGGTCCCGTCAATATCCGACAGCGAGGCAATCGAGGCTTTCATCACTGGCCTCCGCTTCCACGACGCTCTAAGGGACAAGCTCCTTCGCAAGAGGCCTGAGTCGGTCACAGCGCTCCTGGCCACCGCTAAGAAATATGCGGACGCCGACGACGCTAAAAAGATAATTATCGAAGAAGCAGCAAGGGTTCCACGCTCTGACCACCCCCCACACCACGACGACTACCGCGGCAATCATGGTCGGAGCGAAAATTTTGACCGCCGCAACCAGCGCAACAACTCCCGCGACCACCGCGACCAACGTAATCAGCGACGTAACCGCCGTGACGATTACAGGGGCAAGCGTGCTCGGGAAGACAATGGCGAAGTCAACACCGTCAAAAAAGGGGGCGGGTGTCGTAACTATGAAGAAGATTACGCCAAAGCATTGAAGGGGCCCTGCCAGCTCCATCCCAAGTCAAACCACACCATGGAGAACTGTCGCGTTCTCAAGTCTATCTACACGCGTCAACAGGCTCCGGACACGTCCGACAAGCCTAACGATGCAGGGGAACAGCGTAACGAGGACAACGACAATGACGACGCAGATCCCCATCACAAATATGTCAAGCCAACCGATCACGTACACACCATCATTGGAGGCAAAGTGTCCATCGAGACCAAGCGAGAACGCAAGCTGCTCGCCCATGCTTGCTTCAACGTGGCCAACATCGACAACCTTATCGCCGATCCATGGCTCCCTCCTTGGTCTCACCGCGAGATCTCCTTCAGCAGAAAAGACCAATGGGCCGCAATACCCGAGCCAGGACATTTCCCCCTGATCCTTAATCCTTGTATCAACAAAGTTCAATTCGACAGAGTGCTGATTGATGGCGGCAGCTCCATCGATATACTGTTCAAGAACAGTCTGCCGGCCCTGAAGATAACCTAGGCAGATCTCAAGCCATATGAGGCACAGTTCTAGGGTGTTCTCCCCGGACAGAGCTCTACACCTCTCAGGCAGATCACGTTACTTCTGCAGTTCGAGACCCCAGACCACTTCCGCACCGACTACGTCAACTTCGTGGTCGCTAACTTCGATGGTACCTACCATGCTATCCTGGGTCGACCATCGCTCACCAAGTTCATGGCCATACCTCATTACAGGTATCTGGTGCTGAAGATGCCTACTGAGAAGGGAGTTCTAACTCTCAGGGGCAATGTATACGCAGCTTATACCTGCAAGGACGATAGCTTCAGAGTAGCAGAGGCTCACGACCTCTCTATTCGCATGACCACAACCATGCTCGACGCCAGGAAGACCTCGGCCGACCACCTGGAGATCCTAGAGCTCGAGGCTCCACGCAAAAACACTAAGTCCAAGGAGCACAAGGTGATCTAGCTGGTCGACGGCGATCCTAGCAAAATGGCCCTTATCGGGGCCAACCTGGATCCCAAATAGGAAGACGCGCTCATCAGGTTCTTGAGGAGCAACGTGGATGTGTTCGCATGGAAACCTGCTGACATGCCCAGTGTACCTCGGAACTTGATCGAGCACTCCTTGAATGTCAACGGCAAGGCCAAACCTATCAAGCAAAAGCTACGACAGTTCGCTCGCGATAAGAAGGAGGCGATTAGGGTAGAAGTTACATGGCTTTTGGCAGCCGGATTTATTAAAGAAGTGTATCATCCAGAGTGGTTATCCAACCTGGTTCTTGTACGCAAAAAGAATAATGAATGGAGAATGTGCGTTGATTATACTGATCTCAACAAACACTGCCCTAAGGACCCCTTTGGCTTACCTCGCATAGATGAGGTCGTAGATTCAACCGCCGGTTGCGAGCTACTTTCCTTTCTCGATTGCTACTCTGGTTATCACCAGATCGCTCTCAAAAAGGACAACCAGATCAAGACATCTTTTATCATGCCTTTCGGCGCCTACTGCTACATGACCATGTCGTTTGGGCTCAAAAACGCCGGGGCTACCTACCAACGTGCTATACAGGCTTGCCTCAAAGACGAAATAAAAGACGACCTCATCGAGGCTTATGTTGATGATGTAGTTGTCAAAACCAAGGAAGCGCATACCCTTGTTGACAACCTGGAACGCACCTTTGCAGCCCTTAACACATTCCAATGGAAATTAAACCCAAAGAAGTGTATCTTTGGTGTTCCTTCCGGCATACTACTTGGCAACATCGTCAGTCACGACGGCATACACCCTAACCCAGAAAAAGTCAAAGCTGTCTTGGACATGAAGCCGCCCAAAAAGGTGAAGGATGTTTAGAAGCTTACCGGATGCATGGCTGCTCTCAGCCGTTTTATATAAAGATTAGGCGAAAAGGGATTACCATTCTTTAAACTGCTCAAAGCATCCGAGAAGTACGAGTGGTCGGAGGAAGCAGATGCTGCCTTCACACAGCTGAAACAATACCGTACGTCACCTCCGGTCCTCACTGCTCCCAGAGAAGATGAAACACTCCTGCTTTACATTGCGGCAACTAATCGAGTGGTTTCCACGGCCATGGTGGTCAAACACGACGAGCCCGGCCATGTCTACAAGGTACATCGCCCAATCTATTTCATCAGTGAGGTGCTCAATGAATCCTAGACCAGGTACCCACAGATCCAGAAATTAATCTATGCCATACTGATAACATCCCGAAAGTTGAAACATTACTTCGACGGATATCGTGTGGTGGTCATGATTGAGTACCCTCTGCGAGACATAATTAGAAACAAGGATGTGAACGGACGCATTGTCAAGTGGGCAATGGAGCTATGCCCTTTTTCCCTGGAATTCGCAAGCCGTACTACGATCAAGTCTCAGGCACTCGTCGATTTCATCGTTGAGTGGACAGACTTAAGCATGCCTACCTCTCAGGGGCCCGATGAGTGTTGGAAGATGTACTTTGACGGTTCCCTCAACATCGATGGCGTAGGAGCAGAGTCCTTTTCGTGTCGCCGTCCAAGGAGCAGCTCCGGTATGTCCTTAGGATTCATTTCCCAGCATCTAATAACGCCGCTGAATACGAAGCATGCCTACATGGTTTGCGCATTGCGGTTGAGCTCAGCGTTAAACGTCTCTATGTCTACGGAGACTCGGCTCTGGTCATCAACCAACTCAACAAGGACTGGGACACGACCAGTGAAAGGATGGATGCATACTGCAAGTCGATCAGAAAGCTGGAAGGTAGGTTTTATGGCATCGAGTACACACACGTGGTCCGGGACAAAAATCAAGCAGCAGATGCGCTGTCCAAGTTAGGATCATCCTGAGCCAAAGTCCCACATGGCGTATTCGTCCAAGACCTGCTCACGCCTTCCATTGAGGAGGAAGATCCCACGGTCGACAAGCCTCTAGACAAGCAATTGGTGGCTACGGTTCCAGTGTCGAGCACCGCTGAGCCATCTCCGACCACGCATGAGCCCGACTAGAGAGAACCTTTCATCAAGTACCTGACAGATGGCAGCGGTTATACTGATCGGATAGAAAACGAGCGCCTGATGCGTCACAGTAAGCAGTATCTGCTCGTTGATGGCAAGTTATGGCGCAAGAACGCAAAGGAGGAAATCTTGATGAAGTGTATAACCCGAGAGGACGGCGAACGTCTCCTAGACCAAATCCACTCCAGCTCCTGCGGCAACCACGCAGCATCGAGAACGCAGGTCGGTAAGGCTTTCTGAGCAGGGTTCTATTGGCCGTCAGCAGTAGCCGACGCAGAGAAGCTAGTCCACCACTATGAGGGTTGTCAGTTCTTCGCCAAGAGAATCCACGTACTAGCACATGAGATCCAGACAATACCAGCCTCTTGGCCCTTCGCATGCTGGGGACTGGATATGATCGGGCCTTTCAAACCGGCTCTTGGGAAATTTACATGCGTCTTTGTGCTGATCGACAAATTTTCTAAGTGGATAGAATACATGCCTCTGGTACAGGCATCCTCAGAAAAGGCTATCACATTCCACGACCAGGTCATCCATCGCTTCGGCATACCCAACAGCATCATCACTGATCTGGGCACTCAGTTCACCGGGAACGCTTTTTGGAACTTCTGCGATGAAAGGAGCATAGTAGTAAAATACGTCTCGGTGGCGCACCCTAGAGCTAATGGACAAGTCGAGCGGGCAAATGGAATGATTTTGGACGCATTGAAGAAGAGGATGTACAGAGAAAATGACAAAGCTCCCGGAAGATGTCTCAAAGAGTTACCAGCCATGGTCTGGGGCCTCAGAACTCAGCCCAGTCGTAACACCGGCGTCTCACCGTACTTCATGGTTTACGGCGCCGAGGCAGTCCTCCCAGCAGATATAGCTTTCAGATCAGCACGGGTAGAGAACTTCGACAAAGGCAAGGTCAATGAAGTACGGGAGCTAGAAGTGAATAGCGCAGAAGAGAAGCGGCTCGATTCTTGTATACGTACGGCCAAATACCTAGCTGTTTTGCGCAGGTACTACAACAAGAATGTTAAAGAGCGGTTTTTCGTGGTCGGGGACCTGGTCCTGAAGTGGAAGACAAACCAGGCTGGTGTTCATAAACTCACAACCCCATGGGAGGGGCCCTTCATGATCAAGGAAGTCACACGACCAACGTCTTACAGGTTAGCTCACCTAGACGGTACGGACGTACCAAACTTGTGGCACATCGACAAGCTTAGACGTTTCTATGCTTAACCACCGAGATATGTACTCCTTTTGTACTTTCGATTTACTTCAATAAAGTTATTATTATTTTTTCGACCACTCTAATGTGTCACATTGAATTTTATGGTTGTTCTAACTTAGCCAGTAAAAGCCGACCACCATTCCTTCTATGGTTTTCAGAGCAGGCCCTGTCTCCGATTCCTCCCAACACGTGCATGGGATCCGTTCTCTACGTTACGGGTGATCGGCAGGTCCCCCCTGGTTTGACTTGTTCGTGTCGACGTGTGCACAAGTCACGCACCTCACACTACGACCACATGGCAAACTAGGGCCGTACAAACTTCTTGGGATGACGTGTCAAGCAAAATGGTACAACTAAACAGAACGTTAACATGTTCTCACTTAGTTACACCAACATGAGTATCAAGCTTAAATACGTTTTATACAAAGCAAACAAGTTTATGATGATATACAGTTACGTTATTACAAGCTTGCCTGAAGAGACTCAAGTTTACAATAACACAACTATGTCCTCCTTCTACAGCTCTAAGCCTATTCCATTGGCTGGTCGGGGCGCGCGGCACCTACTGCTCGCTGTTTCCGATATCCTACTCGAGTCTCGGGGACTCCTGTGCTGGTTGAGCTGAAGAGGATGGCCCCATCGATGCCTGGCTGGTCGAGACCGCAGGCTTCATCGGTTGGCTTGCAACTGATGGCGTTTCCAGTTGACTTGTCGATGGCACACCCTGTACAGGTGCTGTCCCACCTCCACACAGGTTAATATCGCCAATTATCTTTGACGACAGGTCCAGCTGGGCCATCCGAAGCTCCTCAGCCTTGTCTGGGTCTACCTCCTTTGGGTACCCAGCCTCTAGGCGCTTGAGATCAATCAGGGGGTAGTGGGCACGCACCATGCTTAGCACATGTGCACCCGTGTACTCACTCGCCTCCTTCACGAACTCTTGGAACCAACACCAATCCTTTCAGCACCTCTCGACCAGTCCGAGCTCCAGCGTCCTTGGCGTTTCCTCTGTAAGCACCGGATCGATAAGGTCAAGGATGGGCAAAATGCCAGTTGCCACTTCCTGGCACCGGTTCTTCCATGTGTCCCGATCCTCGGTGGTCTCTAGGCATCGCGTCTTCCAGCCGTCATGATCTTTAATCACATCTTCTAGATGTTTCTTGGCATTGATTTTTAAAACTGCAAACCGTACAAGACATCAGAATGTAACGGCATGACAAGATAGGGCGGGCAACAGAATGAGCAAGGTGGTCTAGAACACTTACTTTTCAGTTCCTCCTTCATCTTAGTTGCGTGGTCTCGGAGTTTAGACTGGTCGCGCGCCAGTTTCTCGTTGTCCTCCTTCAGGCGACCACACTCTACGGTCACACGGATATTCTCCTCTTGGAGGCGGGTTACTTCGGCTTCTAATCCTACGCTGCAGTTGTCGCTACCAACAATGGAACAACGCGTGTCATGCGCTTGCTGTGATAAAACGACAACTTACTTGTTTTTTCTTGCTCTTTGTTACTGAGCTGGACGACCAGATTCTGGTTTTTTGCATCTTGTTCCGTCCTCTCTCGGTCAGCGGCTTCAAGCTGGCGGCGCCAGCGTTCCACCTCGGCTGCTAGTTCTCTATTGTTTGCCGTGATTCCCTCAATCTGGTCAAAGCACCTTTTTCGATACCTTGCGGTCTTCATCAAGTCCTGCATATAAACAAGCTAAGTCAGACAGTTCGACTAAATGGTAGGATCAAGTGGTCAAGCCAAACATACCTGAACTTCTGTCACCAGATGTTTTGCCGCTCGTTCAACTTTTAGGGTCTCTTCGACCTCTGGGATTTCCTCATGCATAACCCACTCGTCGTTCCACCGGCGCGACACATATACATGTTGTCGTTTGTCTTGGGGATGGCCCAGGATCTCTTCTACTTCGTCCTCTTCGGCCTCTTGTTCAGGAGGCGGCGCTGGTCTGGAGTTCGTAGTCTCTGCGACCACTATGGCTTTCCCACGAGCCGTGGCATCGGCAAGTGTGCTTTTTGCCACCTTCGGCTACTGCTCCTCGGCTTGGTCCGGTCCCCTTGGCGCCGAGGTATCCTCCTCAGCAGGGGTAGTGCTCAGAGCACTAGTACTTGGCTCGGCTCTCTCCTTGACCAGCTGCTCGGGGACTGTCGTCTGGCCGCTCGTCTGCTGAGGTTTTGGTGGATTTTCTTCTACAGGTTCCTCCACGTCTGGCTGCTGGGCAGTTCTTTCCGTCATTGCTGGCGAAGCCGTGCCGCACCCGGCCAGCTGGTCGGGATTTTCAGTGGACGCCGACCTAATATATCAGAGATAAGTTCAGAAAATAATAGCATTCAATACAAATTGTAAGCTTACATCAAGGTTGCAAATACTTACAGCTCGGAAGCACGGAATGACGTGGCGAAGGAGCGTCTCTTCGACCATGCTTGCTCCACGTGCTCGGCGGGTTCCACTGGGTCTTTTTCCGTGACCAGTACCGGTGTCGGGGCCTGGTGTTTGACCCCTTTGCCGCTTGATATCTGTGTTGCAGTGGTCGGTGATGCGATTCCTGCTGACACAGAGGAGCCACCCTGCTCTGTCAACTCCAGTTGTCTCCTCCTCTTTCGAGGGACGAGTCGGAAGATGTCTGCATCCTCTGTTTCATCATCCGACAGAGGGAAGATGGCCTGACGACGTTTTTTGGCCACCGGCCGCTTGCCAGCAGCCCTGGCCGTTGCCTCCTCTCCAACCCCAAGTACGGCCCAGTCGACGTCTTCGACCCTGTCACTGGTCTAGGGGGTTGGGCCAGCAACTTGCGGCTAATCCACACCAGGGGGTGGAGACACGAACACGGATGCCCTGTCATGACGATTACTCTGGGAAACATAAAGGCGACAACACAGTCAATTTTTGTTACAACATAACTCTACAGGTACAAGGAAGCATAATTTACCTTTGGGGGAGGTCGAGCCAGCTTGAAGGCATGCTCGATGTCGTTTAACCTGACATAATTGGGATCCACTAAGTTGAATAGCTCCCCAATCCTGTCCTTGACTTCGATTTTGTCAAGTGTTTCTTTTCTGGTCCTCGTTGGATCTGCGCTTCCCTGGTATTCGTAACCAGGATGTACCCTCTTCTGGCAGGGCTGGATCCTTCGGCTGATGAAGTTTCTGACCACACTTGGACCATCCAGCTTCCTTCATGGGATCATCCCGAGCAGTTCTGCAACCTGTTCCAAGTGCTCGGGCTTCTCCGACCAGCTGTTTTTCTTCTCCGGAATGAACCCCACGTCGCACAGGGTGATCATGTTCGGCTCTTCACGGACATAGAACCACTTCTTATACCATTCGTCTAGCGATGTGTTCCAAGGGCAATGCAAGTACTGGGCTTTCATCCCGTTGCGCAGATTGAGATATACGCCTCCGGCTATCTTCGAGCCGTCGCTCCCTTTCTTCCGCAGACAGAACAGATGGCGAAAGAGGTCGAAATGGGGCTGGAAGCCACCATATGCTTCGCAAAGATGGATGAAGGTGGAGACAAGAAGAATCGAGTTGGGATGCAGATTGCAAATCCCAATCTCGTAGTACAAACAGAGCCCCTGGAGGAAAGGGTGCACTGGAACCCCAAAACCCCGCTTGAAGAAATCCTCGAAAACCACAATCTCACCTGGTTTGGATCGGGGTAGCTTTCTCCTTCCGGCATGCGCCATCCCACGAGTGCCTTGTTGTGGAGCACTCCCATGGCGACAAGGTCTTCGATGGTCTGATCATTGCTCCTTGACCTTCACCACTCCTTCGCCATGACTCCGGCTTTCTTCTGGGCGTTTTTCTTCGCCATTAATCTATCCTTGCTAAAAGGGGCGGTTACGGTGGAGGGGTGATGGGCGATGATTTCAGAGGAATAGGGTTTGGCAAGAGGAAGAAGAAGGCTACGGCGGTGAATGATAATGGGGGTTGGTAAAAAATAACTTACCAGTCCTATATTATAAATAACCAAGATTTTCGTCGTTTCATCCGCCCGAGATTCTTGGGAGATGTGCGCGTGTGCTGCAGACGGTTGTTTTCACAACCTCGAGATCTACGCCAATAAATGCGCCCCTTCGTTACCAGTGTATGCGCCTCTTCGTTGCTAGTGTGAGAGGGCCCACACTAACGCACCTCTTTACAGGTGCCAAACGACTGTTTGCTAGAAAGGGCAAGAAGATAGTATGACGTGTTGTACCTGTCTGCTTTTTTGACCAGACGTGTACGATTGGACTTGACAGAGTAAGAAGATAAATAAATACACCAAATAATAGTACAAGCGGTGTTCGTTTTTTCGCTGCATGTCTTGTGCTCAAGTATGGCCTAAACCACTGCCGTGCTCGGGGACTGCCCAGACCACTGCCGTGCTCGGGGATTGCACAGACCACTGCCGTGCTCGGGGACTGCACAGACCATTGCCGTGCTCGGGGACTGCTTAGACCACTGCCGTGCTCGGGGACTACCTGGACCACTGCCGTGCTCTGGGACTGCACATACCACTACCATGCTTGGGGACTGCTCCGACCACCAATGTGCTCGAGAATTGTCCCGACCACTGCTCGGAGATTGTTCTCCTCGGCTACATGTGATTTGTACTCACATACAGTTGAGAGACATTTATTTTGACCTTGCTACAAGGCTTGTACTTCGCCTTCCAGCAAGCTCGGGGACTACATCGGTACGATGCACCTGCCGGTGCATCTCGTATCGCCTATACGACGTTTGGGTTTTCAACTTAACTGGGAATTCTTTTCAGACCCTGGCACCACGTGCCTACATCACCTACTACCAGGCTCGGGGACTAAGTGGGCACACTTCACCTTGCGGTGAATGTGTTTGTTTTTCGACCCTTACGCCTCTGATGATCAAGGATGCTACGCCTCAGGATCCACTTACATTTCTTTTCAGAAATACAAGTGGGCACACTTCATAGGATGGAAATCTTTTTCTTTTTTCTTAAGAGCACCATACATTCTTCGGATAGCCTACTTCTCCGGCAATAACGGTGGTCAGAAATGTCAAAAACTCAAGCTTTACTATTCGGAGAAGGTTAAAGTGGCGTGTCGTAGCAAAACACATGGTGCTCGGGGACTAGCTGTGGGGGTATTAACCCCTATACCCTTACGGCTAAGATTGGGCCGGCCCGGATCAGTGGGTTCGGTCCACCAAAAGACGACGCGCAGCCCGACCAACCTGTTCGGAGTCCCGCGCAAGGAGTCAAGACAGATTTGGCGATCAAGCAAGATCTTGGTCGGTTAGAATAGGAATCCTTATCTGGTCACCTATGGCAATTGTAACTGACTAGGATTAGTTTCTAGATCTGTAACCCTGCCCCTCGGACTATATAAGGCGGGCAGGGGACCCCTCTAAAAAACATCTCTCATTGACATACAACAATACAATCAGATGCAGGACGTAGGTATTACGCCTTCTCGGTGGCCGAACCTAGATAAAACCTCGTGTGTCTTGCGTCACCATCTTGTTTGTGGCTTGCGCATCTGTCTACCGACAATTTACTACCTTGGGCATACCCCTAGGTAGACTACCGACCATATTTCGTCGACACTCGCCGTGTCACTGCCCTTGCGTTGCGTTGCATCATGTCTGCGCTGCGCTACACTATTCCTCTCTGACTGGGCAGATGCCTTCCGCACGTGGCCATCCACGCTGTCGCTATGCCATTAATGGCGCCGTAGCACGCGGACCATGGCCTGTCGCTGACGCACTCGCTCATCCACTGTGTTTGGGATGAGGGTCCCTCGGCCATGGCACCCGTACCCCACCAAGACGTGTCTCAGTCAAAATCTGATCAAGCCCCGCTGCCGTCCTGTCCGCCCGTGTGCCCCTACTTTCTCTCTGCCATCGCCTTGCGCCCACGAGTGCGCCAGGGAGGAGTCACCACTATTCAATTTGCCTCGACCGTACCTACGCTCTCTTGTCCTCTCAACGCCTGTGCCACCCGCAGCCATGATGATGGCTGGCTGGGTGCCAATTTGGCGTTTCCGCCCCGACGAGCCATTAAGGCCGCGCTTCGCCATGGGCGCGGATAGCTCCCTCGCCCGTCGCCCACTGCCCAATTAGCTGCACCACTACCTTTGCTTAGATCCTTCCTTCACCCCGCACACCTCAGCCTAGCCGCTACCAGCCCGCTTTGGTCGCTGACACGACAGTGTCACCGTAGTGTGCCGCCGTATTCCACCGCCGCATGTGGCCAGCCCGGTTCGGGGAATCCTCGGCCAAACTATCACCATAGAAGTAACCAGGGTATGATAGTGGTGCTTTAGAGTTAGCGAGCTCTCCCCGTGGTTGCTTAGGTTGGCCGGCATGGTCGTACCGTCGTCGCGCAAGGCCGCGCGCCGTGGGCACCACTTCCGCGAGCTCCGCCGCCCCTGTAACTTCAGCTAGGGTAGGCTCTAGGGTTGTAGGTGCTGTTTGACTCGCTATCGAGGTCGGGGTGGATCTCGGATGGCCGGCGTGCCGGTCCAGTGCCATAGCCGTCGCGCCGGTGTGCGTGGTGGTGGCCGGAGGACCCGCCCATGGTAAAGAAGCGAATGGGGAGGGGCTTATCTGTATAAGCGCAGACTGTAGGAATAGTGTTGCAGACCTCGGGGTGAATCACCGGTAGCTCAAGGGCGTTTTGTCAAAAGATGCCGACGCGCGCGGGCCTCCCAGTCGCGGGCAGTTTCCGCGTGGATGGGCCACGCCCGCGGGCCGAGCGTGCGCGCTCGATACGCGCGTGAGGGCCGCGCCGCTCGTTGGTGGGCCGCGCGGGTTGAATTCGGTTTTCCTTTTTCCAGGGAATTAGTAAATGTTTTTCCAATTTAGTTTTTAGCTTATCTTTGGAAAATTATAGTAAATTATGTAGGTGTCCAAAAATAGTAAAACAAAATTTGTTAGGTTCACAAAAATATGATCTATCTGTTGGTGTAGTTAGTTTACAGTTATCTGTGATAATGATAGATTCATTAATTCATTTAGAAAAGCTTAGCATTATTTAGCTTAATATTTGTAGGAATTTTTGTGGCAGATTGGTAATAGCTTTAGCCATGAAATTTTTATAGTAGGTTCATTAGATTATCATGTGCTCACTGTAATTTTTGTAGCCCTAGAAAAGGTTGATAAATATGGTAGCTAGTACTCCTTGTTTTATCATATATGTATTAAATCAGTATTAAGAATAAGGATGTGTTTAGTTGCTAAGATAATACATGCAATGTTTTATACCTGTTTAGTGGTAATAATAGGTAATTTAGCGTCTTGGTCGGTAGAGCTAGCTTAGTCGCTTGATAGATGTATTCTTATTTTAAGAGTTGTTGTTGCCGTATTACTAAGTGTTGCATCATCATTTCATGCATGTAGATAACGAGTTGGTAGAGTTCGTGACTTCGGGCGAGCAGGAGTACGAGGAGATCATCGAGGAGTACGAGGAGGAGATTCTCGTACAGGAGGGAGCCCCAAAGCCATCAGTTGCTAACTTTGCTGACACCCCGCCTGCCTAAGGCAAGCCCTGGTGCATAACCCTTATTTTGAATGATCACTGGATATATATATGTGAGGTACATTTACGTTACAGGTATTTTATGGAAATTATATGCATAGATATACCTACCTATGAGTCCTACTAACATAGGTTGAGTAGATGTTATGCTCAGGATTTCGGTAGCGTGAGTAACCTGCCGTTACTCACAATAGCTGATTATTATTATCACTCATGATAAAAATAGTGAAAGGAAAAATAGAGACTGGGCAGGGATATGGTATGGATATTGGTGGGTGTAAGAGGTTGTGTCCTATGGGCAACGGGGCATAGCTTGGTTATATTGTTTTCCCTGTCTGTGTTGGTTAATGACCGACCGTTGCATTGGGTTCTAGGCAAGTCACAGACTTATTATCCTGAACACATACTTGTGTATGGGCGCGAGAAGGCTCATTGTTCTCTTGTCATGGGTTCCTGCTCTTTTCGGACAGACTGATTGGAGGTGGGGATGGTGGAGGTCTAAGCACCGCACTGAGTCCGGGACCCAGGAGGTGGGGATGGTGGAGGTCTAAGCACCTAGACCCCGTGACAGGACGATGGTGGGTTGGTCCTACTTGTGCCTGGGGTATAAGCGGGGCATGTGTTTCAGGGTACCCAGCTGGGCACATTGATTCGCGAATCGTCGGGCGATCCGGTACGGCTTGTCTACAGTCTAGCACCGTAGTAAGAACTGAAAGATGAAAGGTGGTGAAATGGAACTGTTTGCTCAACTCTTGCTTGAAAGTAGAACAGGTACTTACATAGAATGGTTAGATAATGAACTAATCATGACTGCTAATAATAACCATGCATAAGGATTCACTATTAGTACTGCTTTCCGCAAAAAAGGAAACCCAGCAAACCATAAAGCTTATCATATCCCTTAGAGCCGGGAAATTATTCCTACTAGTCAGATAAGTCTTGCGAGTATATTGTGTACTTAGGGTTTATTTACCCCTGTTGCAGGTGCAACTTGAGGAGTATCCGTTGTGTGAAGGATTCTTCTGGTGGGCACAGACGGATCCTTGTATATTCTCGATAGATGTTTATTTTCATTCTGCTGTTTAATTTCCGCACTCTGAACTTGGTACTGTAATAATGTATTTCTAAGAACTCTGATTGTATGAAATGAACTAAGTATTGTAAAGTCGTTCTCATTATTGGATCCTGAAGGAAAAATGTGGATTATTCGAGCTCTTCCTTGGGGTGTGCTCGACGGAACCCGTCCAATGTAGCTTACTTTCGGGGTGCTTAGTGTCTAGTGGAAGACGAGCGCCTCCAAAGGTATATTTTTTTGGGCAGTTTTGCCACAACGAGTGCCTCTGAAAGCGTGCTATTTCGGACGGTTCTGCCACACGAGGGAAGTTGGATTCGCAAGGAGACCGAACGCGCGATCGTAGTACGACGGCGGACCGATCGGATCCTAGGGGACCGGAATCAAGAACAATCTTTCTGACCTCCCGAATCCTACGGTTACATGCCCCCTAGAAGACCGATCGCGATAAAAGGGAATCGCCGTCCTACCAGGACATGCCGCGGGCTACAAAAAGAAGGCTAAGACCCTCAGTGTCCTCCCGTCTAGAAAAGCCTCCAAAGGAGTATTCTACTCCTCCGCAGGCTCGGGGGCTACTGTCGGGTATCGATATTAGAGATACCCAAAGCAAGAAAGTTAGCGCCCACGCTGACTTCCCGGGATGGCTCGAGACATATTAAAAGGTCTCGCCCGACCCAAGGCCGTGGGCTCCGTCTCGCCCGACCTCAAGGCCGCGGGCTCCGTCTCGCCTGACCCCTTGGGTGCGGGCTCCATCTCGCCAGACCCCAAGGACGCGGTTTTTGTCTCGTCCGACCCCTTGGGTGCGGGCTCCGTCTCGCTCGACCCCAAGGACACAGTTTCTGTCTCGCCCGACCTCGGGCTCCGTCTTGCCTAACCTCGAGGACGTGGGCTCCGTCTTGCCTGACCCCTTGGGTGCGGGCTCCGTCTCGCCCAAGGTCGTGGGCTTCGTCTCGCCCGACCTCGAGGACGCGGGTTCCGTCTCGTCCGACGGGGACCCATACGGCCGCCAACCACTCCAGGTCCAAGCGTATGGGCCTGGATCAAAACTCTGACGCCAGGGAAGAGGCTGGCACGCCTCGATGTAACCCGTGGCCATGACGGTCCATACCTGGGGATTCACATCAAGAACAGTGTCGGACGTGCCGGTGTTGTTCTGCATAATCCTCGTACGGACGCTGACAGGCGCGTCAGTTCACCACAACGTCCGCCGGGACGGAGTGGAACGTCATGACCGGCAGATGACGCCTGCGCATGGCGCCAGTGACGAACAGGGCCGCGACATGGAGCCGTCCCTGTTGACATCTACAGGATCAGCGGGACCCGCATGAAGGAGAAGAAGGACCCAGCAACCCTGGAAGCTTTCTTCTCTCTCTCGTTCTTCTCCTTTTTCTCCTTTGTAACCCGCGCTTTCCCTTCGCCTATAAAAGGGGAAGCAGGACGCCCCACGCTGGGGGATGGGAGCATAAGAGCACGACACGAGCACACGGTTGAGCGGCAAGCGAGCTCTTAGCACCCGTTCACTCCTTTCACCAGAGACTTAGGATCCTCTCCCTCTCTCGCCTGTTTGTAACCCCTACTGTAAACCAAGTGCCGGTAACACGAGCAGCAGCGAACTGGACGTAAGGACGTTCCGCCCGAACCAGTATAAACCCTTGTGTCCTCCGAACACACCATCCGAGCCAGACGTGCAAATATAAATTTACTCGTCGGTGGTCCGAAAATACTGATAAGAAGGAAGATGATGAAATGGAAATGGTTGATGCAGACATGGCTGGAGATGGTGCTGCAAGCTTTAAAGAAAAGATTATGGGTATATTGCAGCAGGGCGATTTTGCAGAAAAGAGAGGTTCCAAGCTGAGCCAAGTTGATTTTTTTACCTGCTGTCTCTCTTCAACAAAGCTGATATACATTTCTCGTGATTGATTCTCTAATGGGCCAGCTACCCTTGAGAAGTCTGTTTTCTTTCTTTTGTGTTATTATAATTGTATTAAGTTACTGAATGAAGACCTCTAAGCTTGTGCTCAGAGAAATTTTGATAAGCTCGTCCTAGTTGGTTGAGCTGGTAAGGAAAGAAATTCTACTTGTTATTGCCTTGCCTGTGCTGGATGGTGAATTTACCACTATCGGATTTGGCACAGATGTCATTCCATCCGCAGCAGCAGGGACAACAGAACTTTCGACCCACGTCACCACGTGAGTACATGGCAACAGCATATATAAGTGTACATTAGACTAACAATTCTGTTTTCTTACGACAATGCAGTCATGCAGATACAATATGCACTGCCTCTGTTTTCTTACAAGGAACGGAGGAAGGCGTTAACTCTGTTTTTCTACAATCATAGAGCGAAGTCGTTAAAAAGGAGATGACGAGCCGACACTTAAGCTCAACACGATCGCACCACTCTTGGCCGACTAGCGCCCTAGCCAACACGGTGGTTAACTCATGATTAATGCCAACGTGTCTAGCTAGTGCATTCACGCCCGCCAAAAAGAGATATTTCTTCGAACTGAGTACGCCATCTAATGCCGAATAAGTGAGAATAAGTTTCCTTTTTATATTTTAGAAAAGAGTGGGTCCTAATGAAACGAGACGAGCAACTTCAAACGGAGTGAGAGTCCTGAGATGCAAACACAGACAAATTTGTAGCCAAACCATGAACAGCCGAACAAAAGAAATCTCACAAGGTACACATGTCGGAGCTGTCCATAACAATGTGCAACAGAATAAAATCAACATTATCAATACTTTTTTTTAAATGAACATTGTCAATACTGGTGCACTGGCGTTGGTCCCTTGTTGTGACCTGAGCATTCGTTTGCCTCATCTTATTCCATTCATTCATCCTCCTGTCCAAGAACTGTCTGTGGTAGGGGGCTTGACGTGCTCCGAGCCTCCGACTACCACTAAACACTGAACCAAAGCTCATATCGGCAGAAATGCTGCAAGAATCTTGTCACGCTTTGGCATGCATGTCTCAGATCAGGGCTTCATCCTCCAATGTTGAGGGAGCCGGGCTCTCTGCCATGCACCCTGAAGCGATAGATGCATGTAAGTTCCAAGTTCCCATGGTTTGAGGAGAAGTCGAGCTGAACCATGTTGACAACACGTGAATCAGCAATTCTCTCTAGTTGGAAGGTCTGAGCATTGCTTTTGTCAAGGTCATAAGAGAACTCTCCTAAAGCAGCCATCACATTTGAATCCTTTTCTGAATCATCATGTGATCCTTGGTACCATCCACGGACCTGGAAATCCTTTGGAGCACTTGATCTATCATAGGCCACACTCTGCATAGGTCATGGTTTTCGTGAGTTAGTAAGATTAAATTGGAGAGAGTGGCTGAATCAAGAAAATAACGTCCACCTAGCTCTGACCCAAGGAAAGATATATCATATATAATATCAATAAATTATTTTATGATATTTCACTCAACCAAAGAAACACAATCTCAAGAGTTTGGCAGCTTAAAATTGATGTGATAGTAAGGATAGGTTTGTGACGGTACATCAGGATAGTGGCAACTCGAATTACCAAATTCAGGTTCAGTAATAAATAAAATTCCCTAAACAATTTAAGCCACGAACAATTGATGATATTGTAATCAGATATCATAAACTGTGTTCTGCATATTTTTTCACGCATCAGTAATCAAGTTACCATTCATCACTTTATGTGACATGTCCCATGATAATACTAGCATAATTGAGTAAACAATTAGAGGAACCAAGAGTTATTGAAGTTTCCCAAATCTAGGCATGTGAGATAGCATAAGCAGCATACTTGATGTCGACAATCAGTATGCTCCTAATGATCAGATCAGATTCATAAGTCAGACCTAACCTAATAACAACTAATAACAAATTTAGGATTTCACATGAGTTCCTTTCTGATCGATAAGTGCCTGACAAAACAATCCAAGTGATATGTCAGATTGTCAGTTCCATCTCTCAAACTATTCAGATTAACCCGCACCAAAGAAAACAAAATGTAGAACATCAAATCTGAAATAGATATATTTGTGCTGGAAACCGCATCTATGCTTCTAAGTTCTAGCCTTGTGGATTATATCAGGAGTGAGAACAGATTGACTACCTGCTTTCTAAACTTACTGACAGAGGGAATTAAATTAGCTCAGCTGATAACAAAGGGCAGTTGCCTTATGGCCAGTGTTACAGAGAGTATCCGAATTTTCTGGGGGAAGGTGGATCTGACGAAACAACTTTCAGTGCCTTTCGGTTCTTTTGGTTCAAAACTAGCGTTTTTGCCAACGGATAAAGAATTCGATGCCCCTGGCCAGCCGCTACATCCAGGGATCCCACAAAATCATTAAACCTGGCGGCTGCTCGCTCTTTGATCATTGATTCACCGGATCAGATGATGATGCCTGCTTGTTGGTAGTGAGAGGAGTCTTAGTACCCGCAAAAAAAAGGGCGCTGGTGAAAGAATGACACGGACTTCCCCGTACAAAAAGAGAAATGGGAACGAGGTGTTCTGTTCTTCGCTGTGATTCTTGGCCGTACGCCAATCGTATCACTGTGTCGATTGCACCAAACACAGTGTGACACACATAGGACACCTTGCAGATGTGCCAAAAAGGAAAGGACACCTTCAAGAAGATGGAGCGAGCCGGCTACAGAATAGGATGTGAGGAGAGGGCAAACATCCAGCATCGTCACAGACAGGGCCAGTAGCAGTGCCTTCCGAGCATCAGACACACCTACAGACACAGGCCATGGCAAAATTGATGCTACTGAGGTGATATGGTGGCTGTGTGGTGGGTTCTCCGGCTGCAGCAACACGTCTTCTTGAGGGAGTGAGAAGCAGTGAGGAGGAATTGAGGAAGGGCATGCAGCGGAAGCTTTGTTCATGAGTAGTGAAGTCAGGACTCGGGAGTTCGATGGGTTAGGGCAAGTCATTTAGGTTGGCGGAATTGGCCAGTAAATGGCTTCCTTAGTTCCTTTGCTCGCTTTCCTTTTTAATTTTTCCCATTCTTTTCTCCCTTTTTAAACCTGTGATGCATGTGCTTCTGGAACGGTCATAAATGGATAATTATGTACTATGACATAACTGTACAATAATTGTCGATAAACTATATTATGTTCCAATTTTTATTTTATATAATTTAAAAATAATACATTAAATAATCACCAAATCCGACACCTGCACCCGAGTCAGAATCCGACACCCACACCCGTGTCCAGGTAACGCTATTGCGGGATATATGTTTCCTAATTCCTACACACCAACTTTGGTGGGATATATGTTTGCTACAGAAACATTTTGAGATGGAAATACCTAAGCATTCAATTATATAAATTAGTTAGCTACAAAAGTTTGAAATGAATAACAATAGATACTTGTTTAGTCGTTTACATATGAATGTAGAGCAGAACAACCTTACCTTGTCAACATGTTCTAGAGTGACCGCCTCAGGAATTATTCCTGTTCTTAGCTTCACCTTCACAAACCCACTACTTCCTTTCAGTGCAAAACACTCTCCTGGCTGCCCAAAACTTGGCTCCAGCATCTTTTGGGCTGTTGTGTGCACAATGCTTCGACCAGGTAAATAGTTCTTGCCATTCATGAAAGGCTCTGAGTGACTTGCCACTTTAGCACCACCAGATCCCAATGCATAATCCACCATACCAAGGCCATCTGCGGAATGCCTTGCAATCTCCATCTCAGCTACCTCTTTGGCATATAGCCTTATATCATCCAAGCTTATTTCATCGTCTGTACCACCGAATCCCTTCTTTTTCTTCAACTGGCTCAAAATCTCTTCAAACTCATTTTTAGAAAGGAATCCCATGTCACTAAGCTCAGCCAGTGACTTATCCAACTTGTCAGTTTTGTCTTCCAAAGTCTTCATCTTTTTCTCTATCTTATTACCCTTATCCTCAAATTGCTTAGCGATATCCCTTTTTGCTTTGTCAATCTCATTTCCTAGCTTCTTATCCAAAACATCCAACTGTAGCTGAAGCATCTTGGCCGTTTTCTTGAATCCTTCCACCTTGGATAGCCTGTTCTCCATATCCAGTGTTGTAAATGATAATTCACCACTTTGCCATCTCCAGAACACCTGCCCCATCCAAGCAGTAGCTGAAATAAGAAGACACAGCTTCACAAGCACACTTAAGGCAGTTACCCACTTGGCCTTTTCTTGTTTAGTAGGGCTTTTCTTTTGGCGTACAGCAGCTGCTGAAGCAACCACATCTGTAGTGCTTTTGTTTTGACGTTCAGCAGCTGCTGAAGCAACCATATCTTTTCTTGCTTCGGAAGAATATTTTGACTTGTCAAGAACTGATTCTCCAACGATAGTATGACTCAGATCATTGCTAGGAATTTTTGCAAGAAGAATCGGAGGCAAGGCTTTTCTTCTTGTAATACCAGCTGTTCGCCGCCTAGCATCTTGGCTAGAATGCGAGTCCGAACTTAATGCATGGTTTCCATTTGTATTCGCAGTAGGAATTGCAGCAGTAGAAGCTGACATTGTCGCCAGCTATAAAGTAGATTGTATTCTAGAAATAATGATGCTCCTGTCATTCAAGGTAGCAGGAATTTAGTAAAGTTCAACAGAGAAAATATGTGGATAACCTCTGCAGCTAAACATAAAATATATGAAGAGAAGTTTGGTATTAGTATCATACATGGCAAGTAAAGGTTTCTACATTTTGTTTAAGAACCGCACTAAATTATGGATAATTGATAATCCATCTCAGGGGCGGACCCAGTAAAGGACATGGGTGTACACATGTACACCAATAATTTTTTGCAAAGCAAACGAAGTTAGTAGGCATAATACATGCATATACACTTGTAATTAGATCCAGATCCGATTACGAATAGTATGTTAGGGTTTGGGCGCACGGTTTTACCTGCGAATTACGTTAAGGTTTGGGCGCACGGCTTCGCACAGCAGGAAGGGAAGACCAAGGGGAGGGAATGGTACTCGTCGCCGGCGAAGGTGGCAGGTGGCGAAGTAGGACAGCAGAGACGGCCGGCCCAGTCGTTGGTGAGTAGGGGTTGCGCGCATGCTTAGGGTGATGGGAGAAGACAAGGCAGAGTAGGGTTGCAGCATACAGGCATACAGCTACAGGAGGATTGGGTGCGTAATGACATTTTTAGAGCGAAGGCCGGTCTGCGGCTGGAGCAGAATCAAGCAGACGGAGAGGGGCCGAGAGGGACGAGCTGTAGGCGTGGGAAGGAGAGAGAAGATCGTGGCGCTGTGCGGACGGAGACCTACCTGTGGAGCTGTGTGCCGGCCGCGCTGGAGCCGATCGCGGGGACACCGAGGCTGCAGAGGGCGGACGCCGCGCCGGAGCTGGTGGCGAGGACGCTGGGCCCCAGGTGATGCTCGTCCGAGCGCGGTCCCCTCTCCGGGTTGCGGAGCGGCGAGCGGAGGGAGGAGATCGGCCGCGGGAGAGACGAGTTCAGGCGGTGGGCGGAGGGGCGAGCTCGGCCGCGAGGGGAGAGGAGGGCGGCCGCCGCCCTCTGCGGATGGATCGGGAGGAGGAAGAAGAAGAACCGACTAAAGGAAAGAGGAAAGAAAAGAAAAAGACTACTGACAGATGGACCCACATGTCAGGTGTGCCATTCCACAAATCATATTAGGACCGTTCCATTTCTCCAAAAGAAAATGGGCTAGATCATCTCCTGCTATATCCCATACCAAACACATATTGACAGTATTTTTAGAGCCATGAGTAAAGTAATACTAAATAGTTATTGTAGTAGTATTATATTTAAACAATACATCTTACAATTTGTTTGATTCTCACTTTGAAAAATGTATATGAACAAGATAGTCATGGATGACTCGTCATCGACGAAAGGCCCGAGAAAGACCTAGCGTAGGGTGGTGCTGGCGGTCGCCTAGCCGTCGTCATGAGAGAGAGGGAGAGAGAGAGAGAGAGCAAGAGTCAAGTGAAGGGGACGGCCGAACAGGAACCATGTGAGAGGGACTAGGCAGTGAGAGAGGGAGGGACTTTGTGTTCTCATTACTATCCGCGGCATGGCCTCATGGCGCAGTGTGCAAGTGTAGGCACGACCCACACTAAGTTGTTAATAGAGACGTCACGAAGTCAGTGCTTCATGGTGGAATCTATGAATCCATGCAAGGGCAAGGATTTAACCTAGCAATGCGAGGCGGCAATCTTGCCTTGCTTTGCCAACGAATCCATGTTGTAGCACCTTACCCCATGCCTTGAGGGGAACATATTGGCGAGGACGGTGATTCGGTGAATGACCGAGATGATTGCCTGCTCATCTTCCATGAAACGAGAGTAGCAGTTGCTATAGAAGTCACAGTCAACACACATGAGGACATTATAGCCTTTTCCCTAGGCGATTCATATCTAAATTAATTAGTGCATCCACTGAATGGAGCATATGAACATGAAATAACATGTATATCTAATAAGGCAAACAATATGAGTAATAACATGTTATCACTTTAAAATAAATAACAAGGTAAAAAAACAAATCGAGATAACAAGGCGTTTAGAATGTATTGCGGTTCTATAAATATTGAGTTAGATAAATCTATACATCTATTCAACAATTCTTGAAATCTCTACTCTTCGGTCTACCCTAGGGTAGCACCCCTGCTAGGCCTAGATCCTATCAAGACCGTGTTGTTCTACGCAAGTTTCCCAAGGGCACAACCACATAGGCTCAATCAATAAAGCTAGGAGGACATGTCTGCACATGTGAAGAGTCATGATAAGTCCATTGTGTTACACTAATCACCATGATTTGCAGGAACATGTTGTGAGATCTAACTTGATATTAGACCATGATATCTGAAAAGCATAAAAGGAGGCATAAGGGTCACAAGATTAATAGCACAACCAGGCCACTTTACTCTAATACAAAATGTGAGTTACAATGTCACCGCCAAGCCCATACCTTAGACAATGCAACTCTTGGCGCCAAAATTCCAACATGAGATTGTCATGCACGGTGCTCTTGCTAGCTAGAGGCTAGCCTAGGCTACCTCCTAGCAACTTGCTCGATCCTTAGCTCTCTATGAGATGGCTATCTCTCAACCAGTTGGCTTATGGAGAATAAATGGTTGGAAATAATGGAGGATAAGGGGGTTATTTATACACCAAGGAACCCGTTGTAAAAATTTGAGATCATGAAAATCTGACGTAGGTCAATCGCTATGCTCATTCTACACCCTTTCACGCCAAACTTCTCTACATATCTTTATGCCACCATATGGAGTCTTCTCAGAGCTTGACATGTGGGCCTTGTGTGCCAGAAATCCCCAACCATGGCTAAGATCATATCCCTTGTTATCGTGTCGATGTCTTGGTGAAGTTAGGGGGAAATCTTTCTAGTTCTACACTGCTTTGCATCCAAGCCATCTAGAATCAACTCCTCATTGAGATGGACCTCGAGGCTAATGTTTGGGCTAGACTGATCGGCCTAAGCCATCTAGTGTGTGTTGAGCTTAATCTTTCACATGTGGGTCTCTCGTTTGGAGGCTTGAACCAAAATCATACAATTTTGGCTAAAATCCTATGAATAATAAAGGTCTGTTTAGGACTGCTTCACTCTATGTTTTTCAACCAAACAGATGCAGCTCCACAAACTCTGCTCTAGAAAAAGATGGAGTTGAGAGAGCACCTAAATGGGTGCTCCAAAAATTCAAAGTTTTTGTGGAACTCTCCACAATGGAGTTTGTGGGGCAGTCCGAAACATGCCCTAAACATAGATAAAAAAGCAAAGCAAAGCGGAAAATTCAGATGTTACCAAGCTTAACTGGTGTTAAAGCCAATATTTCATGCAATTATAAGAAGAAATGAGGGTAAAATGCATATAAAAGTAGTGCCAACATCCCCATGCATGTACAGACAGCCGTGACATGTTCACATAGATGTCCAATTGCATGTACAGACAGTCTGAGTGAACCAAACATAACTACATTCAAGTCCTAACCTGACCCAGTGGATGGTTTGACCCTTATGTCGGACAATCCATGAGCACACAACTTATATGTGACCCAGTCCCAAGAGATAAAGTCCTCTCTAGATGGTCTGTTAGTCACTCACATAGCACTTATGTCTTAGGGCTTAAGCAAACCTTCTAGACCTCACTTAATCATGTAGTATCGACTTAATTAAAGACCCTTTCTATGGTAAAGCACAACAAATCAAGCCTATCTACTTCCATGTTCTATATTTCACCTACAATCTTTTGCATAATCTCTTATGTAACATCTCTTACATCATATGCATGCATTTAGGTACCGCAAAGTTGGAGAGATGTCAAGTAATGTCCCAAGGACATTGGAGCATTGCTTATTCACCATGAAGGCCTTAAGCATCTTGACTCTTTTACAATTGAATAACTTGACTTTGTTGTATGATATGCATGTTTACTTATGTACGACTAGCCTTTATTCCTTTTGTTCATACCCATGCCTTGAAGTATTGTTCGTTTAGTTCTTAGACCATAATATCTGCTTAGCTTGCTTAGCCTGGTAGAAGTCAAGAATGTGACGGCTTTCTCATTGGCTGCACAAGTTAGGAGTTGATTGTTTTAGCTTCAAGGACCGAGATGCCTAAGAGGGATGGGGATTCGAATTAGGTAACTTTAAAACTAGTGGCCTCTAAAACCTACTTATCAAAACCTATGCAAGATATCTATCTAGATGTGAAACTAAGATTTTGCTAAGTATTTTCTATCTCTACCATGAGTTTTGCACCATAGGTTCCAATCTTATCAACTAACCTAGCAAGCTATACTAGGAAGGTAAAGTACACAACCAAAGGAATGCAAGTAAATGTGGAAGCTTAAATGAGATAGAGAATGCAAACTCGTGATGACGGTATTTTTGCTGAGGTATAAAGAACCTCACCCTTCCCCTAATCCTCATTGGAACCCCTCACAAGGATGCCCTCATAAGGGCTAAGCTTCCGATCAGATAACTCTGTGGATAGCCCTGAGCCTTCCCTATGTGCAAGTGGGTCTCCGAGATGACCTTTCCCGGATCGCTCCTTGCCATCTCCACTATCAAGCTTTTTGTCGAATCATCGTGGGCCTCATTCCCTCCAATAGGCCATCAGCGGCCACATCTCCAACACGATTGATGTGATCTTGCAAGATTAAAAGCCCCTCTGGATATAATAATGGTGTGAACAAGCACTGGGTCACAAGTGGTATGCAAACATCATTAAACATTATGTCTAAGGCTAGAGCAAAGCACCAATTGGGTGGTCTAACGATCCTAAGCACTACGCTAATCACCTAATATTTTCTTAAGCACTTTTGGTGAATAGAGCACTTGGAATGGAGCCTCAACTCTCTAGAACTTCAGCACACCCTAACACGTAAGACTTGGAATAGCCCCAGTAACCAAAACTGGCCATTGTGCATGAACTATTGTTCTGCAGTGAGCACCAGAAGAATATCCATTAGGACTAGCTTTTGCCAACTATATATTGGAGAGCCTTTTCTCTGGTGTTTTTTCTTTGATTATTCACCAGAGTTTTCTAGTGGCCTTGAAAACCTTTTGTATAACTTTTGTTGAGCTCCCTTTGTTTCAGTGCCCTATCACCGAAGCTTTCCGGTGCCTTCTGCAGCTCCACCGCGCATCCAAACATACTCCCCCCATTCTCTTTTATTAGGCATAGGTTTCTCAGTTTTGATGGTTTATTAGGTGTGGGAGCACGTAAGAGCATCTCCAAGAGTTCCCTAAATATTCCTCCTAAAAACTCTATGTTTACCAATTCATAAAAGACATTAGAAGAAAAAAAGGACATCTCTGATAGTTCTTAATATTTGACTTTAAAAAATTAAATGTTGGTCCCCATTCTCTTTTTTTTTTATTAGGCATAGGTTTCCTCGTGTGTTTTCCCGATGGTTTATTAGGTGTGGGTCACGCAAAAGTGCAACATCTGCCCTCCAACCAGTTCCCTAAATATTCCTCCTAAAAACTATATATAAAATCTTATATGGTTAATTTATTTGCAACCAATTCAATTCAATAACATATTTTAAACATGTCCGATATTAGAAAAAATCAAGGAACAATGTAAGGACATCTGTAGATGCATGATAATTCTTAATATTTGACTTTAAAAATTAAATGTTTTTCCACCCATGACAAATGTTTTAGTTAACATTTTTCAACACCTGGTCTTTCTTTTTTTTATTTTGGATTAAAAATAAAAAAGAAAAATACCTTAGGCTCAAACAATTGATCGGTGATCGTAATTGCAGAAGAAGCCAAGAATCAAGATGTCGCCGCCGTGGAGCCCTGCCGTCACCATCCTCGTCGTCTCCTGTAGTTTAGCTCTTGGCAAGGGCTCGCTCACTCACACCTCCATGTCGCAAGTCACGATCAAAGTGTGCTATGGCAGCCTCCTCGCCTCCTCTCTACCCGAGGACCGTGGGGAAAGGAAAATAGGAAATAAATGTTGATGTTGTCTTTTTAGGCCACTTTGGCCGGTTCTATGCCTCTCTTCACGTTTGCTAATGCAATGAACTATAGCATCTGTGAGTTTGTATACGCGGCTTGGGCCCTCCCCGCTTGGTAGCGTGTCAAGCCTCCTCGCCTACCCTTAGGGCCGCATCTGTAGCGCATATGCAGAAGCAACAGCAAGAGCAAGAGGCAGACATCGGCGATGGTTGCCGGTCATCAAGTAGCAACAACAGGTAGCCATCAGTACCAGGAACAGCAGGTAGGCGGCGGCGACGATCTCCTTCTCGTTCGCGCGCGGGAGGTGAAGGAAACCGAGCGGGAGTTGAAGGATACGCGCGAGTTAGAGACGCGTAAAGTTAGACGGACGAGGTGGATTTTTTCCGACTCCTAAAATATCAGGAGATTGTATTAGGAGTTATCAGAGAAGGATTTTTTCTTATCTTTTTAAAATTCAAGAATTAGGAGGAGGTTTAGGGAACTCTTGGAGATGCTCTAACAAGGTAGGAGTCGAAACGCAAGCGCGATAGTTACTTGTTCACAGAAAATACGAGGCGTTTTTAGGGCTAGGAGCGGACGAGACGCTTTCTTGGTTGGTTTAACTAGGCCGAAAGTCACATGCATGCATGGATGGATAAAGCACAGCCCTCAACGGTCCGTTAATGCTCCACCTAGATATCCAAAATCTCTTGGTACCCATAAAACTCTTCTCCACTTCTAAAAAAAATAAGAATGAAGTACTTCTCTAAAACAAAGATATGGTGACCATCTTCGGTGCACCACTGGATGGTAAGGTGGCATCTTCTAGTTCTGCCCATTGTTAGCTAGCAGCCAAAGTCTCAATTTAGTTTTGGTAATTAAGTGGCAATCATAGGTGGACTAATGTTTTCATGTGAGATGAATATGTGATGCATTGTCCATAATGAAAAGTTGAGCCACTTGAGGCCAGGGTGGAAATTGGCATATTTGCATGTGGTGCAAAGGCTCAACTAGTGAAGAGTTGAAGATGAGATGAAATTATCAAAGAAAAAGAGAAGATCAATAGAGGTGAAGCATATTGGATATGGGATATGAAGTAGTCCTATATGGCATTTGTCCGCCAAAACGGTTGTTTAGTCTATTTAACGAAGCCATCTGTGTCGTTTATGCCATAAACGATGAATCAAACGGTTAGATCGTATAAACCGTTAAAACCCGTATAAAAGTTCTAAACATGATCAGGTTAAACATGATTAAATAAGCTAAAGAACCATTTAATCCATAATTTAGTCAATTGGAGGACTATGACTACCACAATCAACACGAAACTAATTAACATTGTAAGTATATGAAGTGTTGTGGGATTTAGATTTCTTCCAAAAATATTATTTGGTAGAATACTTATTTTTAGAGACGGTTGGAAATAGAGTCACTTCTGAAAATAGGAGCTGCACAGTAAATTCGATTTTTTCAAATGCCTTGGACAAAGAAACGATTAAAACCAAAGTTATAGATGTCAAAGTAGTCAGCCGCTCCAACAGTAACATGATAATCCCGATTCTCTCCACACAACACAAAGAAACGCGTGACGCTTTATACAACTCAAAATTAATATCTTGATAGTTTTGTTTGCCACATGCAGTAACTTGGGGCTCCTTTTGTAGTAGTACATACAATACAAAAACAGAAAAAAAAAGTATTGTATAAGATTGATACGGATCGAGATGACACCTCTAGTCCCAAATATGGATGAGAAAAACAGGAAAAAAAACAGTATTGTATAAGATTGATACGGATCGGAATGACACCTCCGGCCCCAAATATGGAAGAAAACTCCCCAATTTGTCTAATATTGACAGGGTGATAATTTCAGTCCCAGCGCTGCTTCAGAAAAACCACAGGCTAGTTTGGAACCGGACAGGAAAACAATGGACAATTTTTCAAAATTATCACATTCAGAGGCGTAACGATAGCGAGTCTTCCTGCAGTAAAAGAAGTGGAACTTCAACGAGAATTATTTTGCATATATTCTTAAACTCCAGGGACAAACGACCACAAGTAACTAAGATCTAGGAGCTAGTGGAAGCAGTAGTATGTGGGTCTTAGCACGACAGCTACTGAAGAGCTTTGTCATGTAGCATACACTACATAATAGGAAGAAGGTTTACATGATACTAATACTAACATGAAGCATCCTATAACTATTATTTAAATGTAATTAAGCCGGTGATATTATCGTGCAACGATCAGAATTTTATAGGAATGACATAATAGTATGCCCTCTAAGGATCAAAGTGTTATATGCACACTGCAATTACTTTTTGTATTTGTTGTCCTCAAAACATAGCTCTCCATTCTGTGTCCTCTCAAGACAAATCTCTCTTGTCTATAACCACACGTACGGAGATCTTATGTCAATCCTGTGGTCTACACACTCTGGCCATCTTTTACATGTAAATCCTAACTGTCGAACCATTTTAACAGTGACAGCGATAACCTATTTGAGGTTAAATATTGGTTTTATTAACTAGTGCCTACTCATTGATTGTTTTGTACCAGCTATGCTAGAGATGGTTTTACAAGTACACAGGTGGCTAACAGAATACGGTAAGAAAGGAGGCACGATTTATTTGCTAACACTCAAAGTAAGTGCAGAATACTCACATAGGAGGCAATCGTTGGTAAACTTTATATTGTGTGCATTCGACGAATCAGTTCAGGATCCAATTGTCCGCTACTGTAACTAGATGGTACAGCAGAAATTTCCTGCTTTCCTATCCACTCTTCGCCTGGCTTTAAAGTAATTGGCTTCTCAATAGCTCCAGCCCCCACGCATAGCATGTTTTTGTACTCCTCATCCCCGAAATCTGGCATTGCTTTGGCCTTCTTGTCCCAAGGGTTCCAAACAACTGCAAAATGAGAAGGGCCGGCAATGATATATACCATGGAAATGAAAAGGGCAACATCCAGAATTTCACAAATCAACATTGTAATCGAATAATGAAAAAAAGGTCCTAACTCACCAACATCAGGAAGTCCCTCTTTCCTCAAAACAAATGTTCTTTTCTTCTCGTGGTCAATGACCACAATCTTTGGCGGAGCACTCAAATATACCTTGTCCACCTTACTCAAAAAACAACATAAATGTAATTAGAGTTTCATTGGTACAGAAATGGCGTCAAACCATGAAATTTAGCAGAACACAAGCTTACTTCAGACTCAAATACAACTGCATCTCCTTGTTCAGTACAACGATTCTTGGATTGCAAGTTGTCAAGATAGTCCAAGGTCTCCAAACCTTCAACCCTCACTTCACTGAATGTAAAAATATGTTTCAGGGAATGGGAACTGAAAGTAGTCAATGATCCATGTAAATCTATTTGATGATCCGCACATTCTATTTGCAGTATTGATATGGCCCTATTGATAACCACTTGGTAAGGTTGTGATGGTGAGGTTCCTATTCAAGGATAAGCAGTTCCTTGTACACTGTCCCTTTTTCTTGAAGATTTGAAGGCGTATTGAGTCTGAAGGTGATAAATTCAACATCACCCAGTATTGAAGCAAGTTTTTTATTGGCTATGCACCTTTGCACTCAAAGAGTGTAAGAAACACCTGGTGCAAACATAAAGCAAACAAATGGCATTTTACAAGGTACCTGATGTCAGACACCGAAAAGTAGGTGTGGTATGCAAATGTAAATTGGAATGGCTTGCTATCTGAGCTGATATTTTTTATTCGAGATGTAAGCATAAGATCTCCACTTGGACTAAGAGCAACTCTCAGACGAAATTCATAACTTCAAGGCATGGGCAGTGAACATGATTGGATCAGTGGTGAGGCCCAATGAATATAGTGACAATTTTTATCAGATATAGTGATATAGATGATTCAATGATTGACTAGATATGGTGACCTATGTGGCCAGATCTTCAAATCCTCTTGAGATGACTTGAGTATCAAGTCAATATGACAATTGGAAGTAGCAACTGGAAAAGGAGGTGGACTTTCATCGACACTCCAAAATCGGTTCCTTGCAAATCCATGCTGTTCAAGAACTCCATGGTTACCTAGCTGCAAGATGGCATTGTTAATCTGGGTGTTACAAGACAAATTGCTTCCATGGGAAACAGAACTTGGTTAAATGGCTTGATGACCATACTTGAGGGAAGCAAATTTGGATGCCACCACGAATTGCTTTTGGCGGTTTAAAAGTAGCCTGACAAGAAATATAGAAATGTATAATTACTAGGACCGATGGAGCCATACTCAAACTTGTGAAAGATTGCAACACCTTGAATAGGAAAGAAGACTTAGCATACAACTCCCTGCTACCAGTGGATCATCCGACATTAGTATTACCGTAACATAATGGTGAAGGCTAACGAGTTTTAAATGCTAGTCTAATCCTAACATTGTCCAATGCCAACATGATAGGAAACTGAAGAGTAGCACCTGATGTAATAAAATAAGAATAAACACAAAGCACATTTTACTGAAACTAAAATATCTGAATACCTTGTTACTGACAAAAAGCAGTTGCTGACCGAAGTTATTTTTCCACAATGTCACTTGGCCTCCATATAAATATACCTGTTAACAGTTGAACATAGAAACTGAGGATACCAATGCTTGTTGTGGGATAATATCACTCGCAGGAACTTGAAATGTAAAAAAGGGGCAACTTATTTTTATGACCAAAATGGCATATATATATTCTTGTGCAGATGGCCAAAGAATAAGCAAGCAATGACCACTGGTAGCATCTCTATTGATATTTCAGTCTCAAATTGATTTTTTTTTCAGAAGCTGATCATAATCAAAAGATAGACTGTCAAGGGCGTCAATGCCCAAGACAGCGGGTCCTCGGCTACGGAGCTCGTAGCCTTGGCTGATAATGGCGTCGGGGTTGTTGCCCGGCTGCCCAATGGTGAAGGAGGTGAGATTAGGAAGAAGAGAGAGGATTAGGATTGGTAATTCTTGATTGATTCCAAGAGTGCCAATTACATGGATTATATAGGCCCGTGGCCAGCTAATAAAAATGAAACAAACTCCTTTATTCTAGCAATATCTGATTCTAGCATTATCTGATTGCATGGTTGCATCCTAAATCAGCTCCTAGATGCGTGGCCGGCGTCGGTACTGGACGCCCCACATGACATCTCTCCCCCCCCTCGACGAGCAGCTCGTCCTCGAGTTGGAATGTGGGGTAGCGGGCGACGAAGCTGTCGAGGTCTTCCCACGATGCTGATGAAGCGGTTCGCCCTTCCAGTGAACGAGCAGCTGGCGAACGCCACGGTTAAGGCGAGCGCGCGTGACGCGGTCGGGCTCCGGAACCGCCGCTCCGTGGTGGATCGGTGGTAGGGCCGGTGGAGACGTCGGGGGCGTGCCGGCGAACTTCTTCAGGAGGCCGACGTGGAAGACGTCGTGAAGGCGGGCGCTATCCGGCAGCTCTAGGCGGTAGGCGACGTCGTTGATGACGGCGGCGACTCGGTACGGCCCGTAGAAGTGGGGTTTAAGTTTGCCCGTGGTCGGAGCTTGGAGGGATGCTGCGGCACGCTGATGGAGGCGGAGCCAGACCCAGTCGCCGACGGCGTAGTGGACCTCCCTGTGGTGCTTGTCGTAGTAGGCCTTGTACACCGCTTGAGCCTGCTGAAGCCGGTAGCGGACGTCGACGAGCAGCTCATCACGTTCCGCCATGGACTTGGCCACGGCTGCAACCCTAGTGTCGCCGGGCTCGTAGGAACGGATCGTGGGCGGGTCACGGCCGTAGACAATCTTGAAGGCCGTGTCCTTGAGCGCTGTCTGGAACGCCGTGTTGTAGATGAACTCTGCCCATGGGAGCCAACGGACCCATTGCCGAGGACGATCACCCGTGAGGCAGCGGAGGTACATGACGATGATCTTGTTCGCGGCCTGTCTGTCCGTCCGCTTGTGGGTGGAACGCCGACGTCATGTGGAGCTTGGTGCCCATGAGCCGCATGAGTTCGCGCTAGAATGCTGACGTGAAGATGGGATCCCGGTCGGAGACCGTAGACTGCGGGACGCCATGGAGGCGTACAATCTTTGCGAAGAATGCCCGGGCCACCGACTCTGCCGTGTACAAGTGCGCGAGGGAGATGAAGTGGCAGTACTTGCTGAAGCGATCCACCACCGTTAGGATGACAGACTTGCCGCCCATGCGCGAAAGCGCCTCGATGAAGTCGAGGCCGATATCAGTCCAGACCGCCGTCGGGACGGGCAGCGGTAGAAGGAGACCCACGGGGTGCAGGTGCTCGGACTTGTACCGCTGGCAGGTGGCGCAGGCGCGGATATGATCTTACACCGTCTTGTGAAGGTTGGGCGAGTGGAAGTCCCGGTGGAGGCGGTGGAGCGTGCACTGAACACCCTCATGTCCATCGTCGTGGACGGCGGTGAGCACCTCGTGGAGTAGTGGTGATGCCGGCGGGATGTAGAGGTAGCCGTTGAATGCAACGAGGCCGTCGAGGATTGACCAGGGAGCCACGTGTGTACCTGCCGCTAGCTCGTCCCTGAGCGCCACCAGAGCCGGATCGGTGGACGTAGCTTGGCGGAGGCGGTCGATGAAGTCGAAGCGGGGGCCCAAGATAGCCAGGGCCACGGCCTCCTCCATGTCGCGGCGAGAAAGGGCGTCCGCGACTGTGTTCGTGTTCCCCGCCTTGTACTCGACGGAGAAGTCGAAGCCGAGGAGCTTGCCCACCCAGTGGTGCTGTGGAATGGTGGCCAAGCGCTGATCCAAGAGGAACTTGAGACTGAAATGGTCAGTCCTTACCATGAAGCAGCGTCCCCACAAGTATGGCCTCCAATGGCGGATGGCGAGGATGAGGCCAATGAGTCCACGTTCGTACGCCGCCAAGGACGCATGGCATGGCGCGGTCGGCCGGCTGAAGAACGCCAGCGGGTGCTGGTCCTGGAGGAGCACGGCACCGAACCCGTAACTTGACGCGTCGCACTCGACGACAAAGGAGTGGTTGAAGTCGGGCAGGGCGAGAACAGGCGCCGTCGTCACGGCAGTCTTGAGGGCGGCGAAAGCCGCAGCAGCTTCCGGTGTCCAGGAGAACCCTTCCTTGCGGAGGAGGGCTGTCAGGGGGGCGGCGATCGTGCCGAATTCCCTGACAAACTTGCGGTAGTACCCCGCCAGGCCGAGGAAGCCCCGAACCGCCCGCGCCGAGCGAGGCTGCGGCCAGTCGGCCACTGCTTGGACCTTGGCGGGATCCATGGCGACACCCGCAGCGGAGATGATGTGGCCGAGGTAGGAGATCGATTCGACCCCAAACGCGCACTTGGATCGCTTGACGAAGAGCTGATGCTGCTGGAGCGTGCTGAGGACGGCGTGCACATGGCGAAGATGATCGGCCCATGACTCGCTGTAGATGAGGATATCGTCGAAGAAGACGAGGACGAAGCGGCGTAGGAAGGGGCACAGAACATCGTGCATGAGCGCCTAGAATGTTGCCGGCGCGTTGCAGAGGCCGAACGGCATGACAAGGAATTCGTAGAGGCCGTCGTGGGTGCGGAAGGCGGTCTTGGCGACGTCGTCGGCGCGCATCCGAACCTGGTGGTAACCGGAGCGCAGGTCGAGCTTGGTGAAGAAGCGGGCATGGCGAAGCTCGTCCAGTAGTTCGTCGACCACCGGAATCGGGAACGCATCCTTGATTGTGATGGCGTTTAGGGCACGATAGTCCACGCAGAATCGCCAGGAGCCATCGGCCTTCTGGACCAAGAGAACCGACGACGAGAACACCGAGGAACTGCGGCGAATGATGCCCTGGGCCATCATCGCGGTGCATTGGCGCTTCAATTCATCCTTGTGCGATGCGGGGTAGCGGTACGGCCGGATAGCCACCGGGGCGGATCCCGACAGAAGGTTGATGCAGTGGTCGCGAGTGCGTGCCGGAGGCATGCCGAAGTGCTCGGCGAAGACAGGGGCAAACTCCTCAAGGATGGCGGTGAGGAGATCGGCGTCGATGCAGGCCTGGAGTGTCGGGCCTGTGGGAGCCGCCGTGCCGCACCAGCGCATCCGGCGACCGCCATGCCAGAAGGACATGGTGAGGGAGCCGAAATCCCACAGAATCGGGCCCAACATTGCCACCCACTGGGTCCCTAGGATGACGTCGTACCCAACCAACGGCAGGATGTAGAAATCCGCAGTGAACTCCTCATCATTGATGGAGAACGACGCGTTGCGGAACACGCCGGGGCACTGGACGCGCTCGCCATTGGCCACTGTGACCCGCAGTTGTCCCTGGGTGATGGACGGAAGCGAGGCGTGGGCGGCCGCCTCCTCGGCGATGAAGTTGTGCGTCGAGCCGGAGTCGAGCATGGTGAGGAGGGAGGTGCCGCCCATCATGAGACGCATCTGCATGGTCTCACTGGTGCACACGCCAGCAATGGCATGGAGTGAGATCTAGGGCTCCGCTGGGGTGGCCTCGTCTGTCTCAGAGTCGTCGTTGTCCTCGGCCACCGCCAAGTCGAGGAGGAAGATGCGTTGGCAGACGCGGTTGTGGCCTCGCCCAAACTTCTCGTTGCAGTTGAAGCAGAGGCCTAGGCGGCGGCACTCTTCCATCTCTGCTTGCGACAGTCGCTTGACCTGGCGGCCCTCGACGGTGACCGGCTGTGGCGCTGGTGCGGGCGCCGTGTTGGGCGCTGGGAGCGCCAGACGAGGTGGTGGCGCTGGTAGAAGGCCCCTCTGGTGATCACGCCCGGGTCGTGGTGGTGGCGCGGCCGCCGTGGCACACTGTTCACGGAGCTCCAACTTGCGGGCGAGGCTCATGGCGACAGCGAGGGACTGAGGGTTGTGGACCTCGACGTCGAGGCTAAGTGGCGGCTGGAGGCCCCCGGTGAAGAGTTGGACGCGCTGTTCCTCATCGAGGCACCCGGCATGAGGGAGGAGCACTTGAAAACGTTCCTGGTACTCCTCGACAGTGCCGGTGCGCTTGCACGAGGCCAATTCGTGGAGGGGATTGGAGCGCAGCGGTGGTCCATAGCAGAGATGGAGAAGATCCTTGAAGCGGCGCTAGGAGGGGATGCCCTCGTCTGTCTGGACCTGGAGGTACCACAGCTGGGCGCCCTCCTCCAAATTGTAGGAAGCCATCCACAGTTCTCCTCCTCCATGATCCTTTGCTGGTGGAAATATGATTCGCACCGGTTGATGAAGATCAGCGGGTCAGACTTGCCGTCATAGCGCGGGAAGTCGAGCTTTTGGAACCGCGGCAGACGATCTTGGTGGTGCTCCCCCGTCCCGGAGTGAGAGGAGGATGACCAACCGCCCGGTGGTGGGCGCGCGGCGTCCAGGTGTTGAATGGCCTGGGCGTTGGCCTCCACGGACGTCTAGAACGTCCTGATGGACGCGACTAGGGAATCAAGGTCGCCTGCAAGGCGGCGTTGTTCACAGTGTTGTCGCCCATGGTGTGGATGTGGCGTGGGGTGGGCGGCGCAGAGGAAGGGCGGGACGACTGTGGCGGCGATGGTGGGCGGCTGGGAGAGGAATCCCTGGACCGTGATACCAGGTTGTCAATGGCGTCAATGCCCAAGACAGCGGGTCCTCGGCTACGGAGCTCGTAGCCTTGGCTGATAATGACGTCGGGGTTGTTGCCCGGCTACCCAATGGTGAAGGAGGTGAGATTAGGAAGAAGAGAGAGGATTAGGATTGGTAATTCTTGATTGATTCCAAGAGTGCCAATTACATGAATTATATAGGCCTGTGGCCAGCTAATAAAAAGGAAACAGACTCCTTTATTCTCGCAATATCTAGTTCTAGCATTATCTGATTGTATGGCTGCATGCCTAAATCAGCTCCTAGATGCGTGGCCGGTGTCGGTACTGGACACCCCACATGACATAGACATGTACCTCAGGCCCCATGCCCAACTGAATTATAATTGTTGGAAAGGAGGAATAAGCTGACATTTGGACTTCTAGTTCTTACAACCAGCTGTTGGAGTTGGACAGCTTGCACACTAGTAGATCGCGGTATAATTAAACAGAGAAAAATAATCTAGTGCCAAAAAAGCAAATTAAGGTGCGGAAATAAATTCAACAAAATGGGACTTATAGTCACTACTAGCCGTTGAGTATTTCCTTATAGATTGCATGCATACAGCAACCTTCCAGGTTAGCAGAGTGTGTGTTACCAGGTCTAAGTAAGGAAAAATACTGACTATTCAGGAGCAATATAGTTTACGATAACTCTACACCATTGATGCCGCGTTAGCCATTATGGCCTGCACTGCGATGATTTTGATAGGAGGAGATATCGACACCAATGTGACATGTCACGAGTGTCACGTCCATGTCCAATATATATGATATATATGCATCTCATTAAGTTATCTAGCTGTCTGTTCCGTCTCCAGAAGCTTAATAAAAAGGCAGAGGCAAATAAAAACAAGAGATTATACCAGGACTGTCCCTTGTGCATATTCAGAAACTAGAATTCTACTTATTTAATTAAAAACATTCAGTACTGTTTGGACAATGTCCAACCATGACCAAGTATCTACGACTACAAACAAAAGATGACTAAATAAACAAATAAAAAAATGCCACCAGAAAAGAAAACACATATATACATACATTAACGCAATTCCAGGCAAAACTGCAGCTGAGCAAAAGCATCACGGAAGCCCACGCAAGGCCAACCACATCGCTGAACGATCAAATCAACGGATAATACTTTATGAAGCACGAAATGATCCATCGATAAACGAAGGGTCAAACACTAGGTTGGCATCTGATGACCAAACCTACCTTCCACTACATGGTCACAACTCACAACACTGTTCCTTGACCAAACCAGACATTACCAACCCCAGTAGTAAGTAATAAATCTCTGTTAAACCACAAGTTAATTACACACCCTACCGCGATCGAGCCTAGCTAGCAATGCTCTCGAATACAACGAAACGAAATTAATTTGCGGGGGACCGAAACAATTGAGGGCAAAGAGCAGATGATTTTTTCAGAAGAGCAATCGAGCAACAACAGAGAATTTGCCTGACCTCGACGGAGCTGCCCCGGGCCTCGCGGAGCACGAACTTGTCGAGGCCGGTGGCGCGGTCCTTCACGCGCTCCACGGATGCCGCCCCTGACATTCCTCAGTCGCCGACGACGAGGAATTGAAGCGCCGGATCGCGCGTCCGTTAGCCGGGAAGGGTGGGTGGACCGTGGAGGGAGGGAACTGGGGAACTTGTTTGCGTTCGTGGGAGGGCTCATTTATAGGCGGCGGCGGCAGAGTGGTCACCGGGCAGCCTGAACCTTGATGTGTCAGCACGGGCAAAGCGGCTTCATGTGCATTCAGAGACCTATTTTCATGAGTGCGTGTTCTAGTGTTTATTCAAAATTCATTTTTTTGGGTGATATTTTGCTACCAAATCCAGAGTACTTCCGGGGACGCCAGCTGTGAGGTTTCAGGCACAGCCAGACAGATAATCGAACACTCCATGGACTAATTCCTTTAAGAATTAAAAAAATGAAGGTATTTCATTGACTAGACTTAACGTAAAATCTTTCCAAAAAAATAAATAAAAGATGAAAGGGCCGTGGAATTTTAAGTGATTGCATGCATGTCTACATATAAATACTCTAGGATTGTTTCCAAGTTATTTTGGTTCGGCCGTTCGGGAGTGATGAGATTTTTTTTAAAAAAATAGAAAAATCGTATCTGTGGAGCAATGCTCCGTCGTGGCGAAACGAAGATTGTACTGTTGCAGCATTGCTTGAGAAAAGTCATGTCATGGTATGTTTGCCGTCCATTGAACCGGCTCCAGCCTCTCGAGCAGGGTTAGCCGATCGATACCATACAAATTGAGAAGATTCCTCTTGATTCCATCTCTTGACCCTTACAAAGATTCCTCTTCAGCCACACTGAACGACACACATCAGGCATTATTATTAGCACCAAATTACCGCCAAGTGAATCGATACAGCAAGTACAGTATTATACAATAAGATACATACGTATACTGCGCACAATCACTACTTAAAAAAACATTTTTAGGGGCGGCTGGTAACCCTTTGTATGGGCGGTTTGGCCAGCCGCCCCTACCGAACCGTCTCTACAAATCATGTATTTGTAGGGGCGGTTCCTAGGCCGTCCCTACAAATCGATTTATAGGGGTGGTTGGTGATTGAGCCACCCCTACAAATAGATTTGTAGGGCGGTAATATTAAAACCGCCCTACTATTTGTAGGGAAGCGGCTCAAGAACCAACCGCCTACAAATCTATTTGTAGGGGCGGCTATAAATGACCGCCTCTATAATACCTATTTGTAGGGGCGGTTCAATCTAGAACCGCCTACAAAGATGCGTTTTCCATAAAAAAAAAATCAAATTTACAATTCAAATTCGACCAGAACTGTTTGTTTCTGCGTATTCCATCCAGCATCCGCGTTGCCGAACGCCCCGCGACCAACGTTCCGAACCGCGTTCGCGTTGCCGAACGCCACGCGACCAACGTTCCGAACGCGACTACAAGCGCAATAGTATTATATAAAGTACAATTACAAATCCAATTCGTAATGATATATGTATACAATCCATCATTAAATATACAAATTTCATACACATTGTTACCAACGTCCTAGAGCTAGCCTTTCAGTCTCACGAAGGTGTTGGTACTGAGGATTTGTACCTAAGTCAGACTCTCGATCATGGTAGGCGCCTCTGACGTGTACAATCTGGTCCAATATGAAGTTGCAAAGGTCGTTGACGAGCTCTAAGAGTTGGTCATCCTTGTATGGGTCTCTTTTCATTCCTTTCTCTTCTCTCCACTACAAGAAAACAAGTTTCAGTTTAGTATTTCATACCATTTATGAAGTTTTTATACTACGGGTGAAGAGGTTCAAACTTATCCTTAAGGGGTGTCTTCTGTAGGTATCGGTGTTACTCATCATAGAACATATATAGTATCCACAATGTACACTCTCAGGCCTCTGCTTGGGGCACTGTGTGTTTTGCATATGAAAATATTAGGTAATGCTTTTGACAGCCATGTAACGGAGTACTGAAGAAGTAAGTTACACTTACCGCACATAGTGTTTTTATAGCCAGCTTTTCCTTCCTCGCTGGATCATGCCTTCCGTGATGATGAGAGACATAGAACCTAAATGCCCTGTTCGAATTATTTTAGCAAATACAACTTGTTAGTATGCATAAGTGAACGTTACAAGTATGTATACAGACATATAAGCTAATGAGGATTGTCGATATGTATACGTCTTGAGAATCGATATGAAGTCTTTGTATGTCGCCGGGTCCTTATCTATTGAATCAAAGACCCATGCCATGCTCTTCCCCGACATCGACGGCTATACAAATCCAAAGGGTTGCTTTGCATGGATTTAATCATAGAACTAGATAAGCTCTTTTACATCGAATAAAATATATCGAACATAGCTTTAAGTTATAGTTGAACTTACTCGAAGTTGTATGGTAGCCATATAGTAGAGTGTTGTTGGAGATTTTTGAAAGCCGTGAGCAATGTATGCCGCAACCGTAAGGGACTCTTCCCTTAACCGCTTTACTGGATGCGCTTTTTCTCTCCCGAAGAGTCTTTGCAACTGCTAGCTCTTTGGCATCCAAAGGTCCCACCGTTTAGGGTAATTAAAATTTGTTTGGGCTATAGCTTGAGGGTCTACATACCCGGCTTTCACACTTGGCATTTGTTTGACAATGTGCACTTGCATTCTACAAATCACGGCGTGGGTTAGTTACAACAAAATTCAAAGATTACATTCATATCATATCGGGAGGACAAGGACTTACAAGCACCACGTGCGAATTAGATTCATCTCCATTTCTCCCAGGTGAAAGCATGTGTGCATGTCATTGAAGTCAAAGACAATTTTCCTACTGGGCTTTCAAATGTGCCGGTGGGGAAAGCATGCTTGTATGATATCTATGCTCGTTGGGAGAACACGCATAAGTACCAATCATGGAACCTTCTCATTCCAAGTGGTAGTATTGGATGTCCCGGTTTGGTAGGAAGGGCTTGCCTCTTTCATATTTTTTTCGGGCAATTCTTTGACCATTCGATGGCATCAACATTTGGATATTGCTTTGCAATTTGGTGAAGTTTACTCTTGACGGCCTCCTCGAACCCCGTGATGGGACTTTTTAACTTGGTTTTCGAGCTTGAACCGATCATGGGAATACCACTTGGACACCGAGCGAGACGCGTCTTTGATCGGAACATAAACCGGCCTTATGTGGATTGGAATCTTCTTTCGAGTTCCCATTCGTGCACGTCCTCATCTTCTTGTGCATCACCTTCTTGAGAAGCACTCGTTGTTCATGTATCGGTTGTGCTTATTGAGAAGACTGTGGCATCTCATGATGCACTTGCCCGTCTGAGCCGAGAAGGTTGTGGCATCTCATCGAGCACATGCTCGATAGGAGGCGGGGAAGAATGTGGCATCTCGAGAATGTGGGGTCACGAGACGGTGAAAATATCTCCCGGCCTCAACAACTCGCTCCAAATTTGGGAGAGGGGAGGCGGCGAAGAAGCGATCAATATAATGTCCCGTTTGTGCGGAGGATGAACTATCCCATAACGTCTCCGAGTAACACCAGGCCCTCGGGAGTTGCGTAGTCTATCCTCCACTGCATGAACTTGGGCTTCACTGTATGCACCTCGACCCTAGTGTAGTCTGGCGGTATGTTATTATTGTGGTGTAAGCCACCGGGAGGATGTGCAACACCTGTTGCCACCTCCATCACAAAGATGTTCTGCACGGCCACCGAGAAACACCAAGGTGCAACTAGTAGGTTCCCGTATGAGATCGGCCCGAGGTTGTGGCTGCAGTGGAACCTTGGCTGCTAGGAACTTTCGGAGGGCTGCCAACTAATGCCGCCTCCGGTGGCGTCACTAATATACGGCTCCATAGACATTCCTTGCTCCTCCAGTAGCCTTACCAAACTAGAGCCTTCATTTGGAGCTCAAGACTAGTCTCCTGGTCTCGGCCATGTTTCTTGTACATGTGCCTGTCCTCTTCGAATCCTTGCTTCCAAGTCATCCTTTTCCCTAGCCCCCAGTGCGGCTGTGTGCTCCTTGTTTCCCAAGCCAAGGCTAAGCTCGTCCCTCTCTCTGGAAGGATTGAATGAGCCCTTCTCTTTGTCTTCAAAGACATATTTCAAGATATCCTTGATACCGCCTCTTGGGTCTCCGGCTTATCAAACTTAAGATTATTGCGGATGGTTCTCAGACTCCTCGCATATATCCGGTTCCTTGAGCGTACCTTCAACTTCGTCACACATCGATATTCCCAAAGCAATGCAGCCCTCTTCATTCATCTTTCTAAACTGCTCTTCCTTGGCATAGTAGCCACCGGGGCCCTAAATGATGGTGGTGTTTGTTCCTCTTCGCTAGCTTTCGGTGTTCTGAGCACCGAGCTCAATGCCTCCATCAAGTCTTCGAGCCACGAGCTCCTCCCATTGACTAGGAGTTATTTTGTCGAACTTCGTTGAAGGGAGTTAACTCCTTTTGGATATACTTCGTGTTAAGCTCGACCTCCAACATCGCAATGACTCTCCCATCATCCCGATAGCATTTTTTTTACCAATTCGTGCTTACCCTCCGGAAATCTAAAATTGACCTTCAATTTGCCTATCCCATAGTGCATTCTTTATGTTCTCTGGTACCTCTTTCCGCTTAGGGATTGCTTGGGTTCAATTTATCTCTTACTAGGGCCTGATCGCATTACAGGAATCGTCCTCTTAATTCCTTCGGCTCAAGGATCTCCCCTATTTGGCCCAACCTCCGTTATCACATAGCAAGCCTTATCTGGATATAGATTTCCTTTTCTATCCTCTCGTTTCCTCTTAGGCTTGGTAGTCGTGGTTGTGTCTTGAGTTTGTGGAGCGAGGCATCGTGATCCGTCTCTATGGTTGTTGCCTCTCGCTCTCCTTTCCTCTCTCCGTCTTGTCCAAATGAGATGTCGCGGACGTCGACGCGTCGCCTTTTCTCGAGTTTCGGGAGGGACCAGTATATAGGGACAGTCAAAGTGTTAGCAGAGGTAACACACCCAAAGCTTTAGCAAAATTTACAAGCTAAGGCTTCTTCCCTACCTCCTCGTTCGGGTCAAAATTCTTATCCAAATCTTTCTCCGTTGGCCTCCTTCTTGCTTCAGGTGGGAAAGAATCCTCGGGACTTTCATATCCCTCTTCTGACTCATCATCCTCTTCTTCTTCGCCTTCAGCAGCCTCTCCTTCAGGGCCTTCCTCCTTGTCACACTCCTCCTGAGTAAGCATCACTTCTAGTAAGCATCACAACAATATAAAAAAACGAGAAGTAGCAGTGGTAGAGGCCTCAGAAACATATCAATCATCATCTGATCTTGAACTTGGAGCATCAAGGCATCATAACAGAGAAGAGAGGAGAAGGTAATGTAGGGGCGGCTGCTAATGATGCCAAGTTCCTCACAAGTTCTTGATCATCAGCTCATATTCCATATAATGTATGGACTTAGACAATTTCATCATCGGCAAAACAAAGGAGAGGAGAGGAGAGGGGAGATTTGGCAAAAAAAAGCAACTGCTGCTTAACAAACATAGTGCAGCAGCTGATGGAAAAATACAGGACAACAAGTCCTGGGCGAGTCCTGGGAGATTTGACAAAAAAAGCAACAGCAGCCAACAGTTAGTAGCTAGAAGTAGCAAGTAGTAGTAGTAAGTAGAAAGTAGTAGAGTAGAGTAAGTGTAGCAGTAGAGTGGTAGTAGTAGAGTAAGAGCAGCAGCCACTTAGGAGTAGCAAGTAGTAAGAGGAGTAGTAGTAGGAGTAGTAAGAGGAGGAGTAGGAGTAGTAAGAGGATTAGTAGTAGGAGTAGTGGTAGGAGTAGTAGTACCCGATGGCAAAGCAGCAGCACTACTACACACCAAAGAAAGATATAAGCAAAAAAAATAGAGGAGGGTAGTAGTAGAGTAAGAGCAAAGACCACTTAGGAGTAGCAAGTAGTAGTAGTAAGTAGAAAGTAGTAGAGTAGAGTAAGTGTAGCTGTAGAGTGGTAGTAGTAGAGTAAGAGCAGCAGCCACTTAGGAGTAGCGAGTAGTAAGAGGAGTAGTAAGAGGAGTAGTAAGAGGAGTAGTAGTAGGAGTAGTAAGAGGAGTAGTAGGAGGAGGACGAGGAGGAGTAGTAGTAGTGGTAGGAGGAGTAGTAGTAGTAGTAGTAGTAATAGTAGTAACAGCAGCTGCCACTACACACCAGCAGTATATAAGCAAAAAATAGAGAAGGGGTGATAGTAGTAGAGTAAGAGCAGCAACCACTTAGGAGTAGCGAGTAGTAAGAGGAGTAGTAGGAGTAGTAAGAGGAGGAGTAGTAGGAGTAGTAAGAGGAGTAGGAGGAGGAGGAGTAGTAGTAGTAGTGGTAGGAGTAGTAGTAGTAGTAGTAGCAGCAGCAGCAGCCACTACACACCAGCAGTATATAAGCAAAAAAATAGAGAAGGAGTGGTAGTAGTAGAGTAAGAGCAAGCACCACTTAGGAGTAGCAAGTAGCAGCAGACCACATGGTCGAATTATACAAAATCTCGAGGCCTCTGCATAACACACCAAAGAAAGATAGGATAAAATCATGAAATTTTAGGACAACAAAGATACTTAAATTATCTACAACTTTTATATTATCTAGGTTCACATAAAAGGTCATTTAAAGCATGAAAACATTTTTCTAACCAAAACTATACCAGCAGGAATTTTTAAGCACACAAATCAAATGTTCTTTTATGCATTTCAAGACTCTTAAAAGACAGGTCATTTAAACTGATGAAGCAATAGTTTAAAGGGTGGGGCTCAATCTTCGGGGGAACTTAGAAAGCTTAGGAAAGAACTTCAAGAAGAATTGATTACTCTTGAAAATTTAGAGAAACAAACTCTCTTTCTCTACGACCCGGTGGCAAAGGAAAACCTGGATTATCGGTGAAAATCTTAGACTTCTTAAACAAGAAGAGCTATATTGGTATAACAGATCCCATGAAACATGGTTGTTGAATGGTGACCTAAACACCAAATATTTTCATAGAGTTGCTAGTGGAAGAAAAAGGAAAAACATGGTTGTTGAATGGTGACCTAAACACCAAATGATCATTCGCACCATCAACTACTAGGTACCACCAAAGTGAAATGAGCCAATAGCGGCAACTAGCTCATAGTTACAAGGATGATTCAACTTTCATTGAACAACAGACATTTTAAGATAGTGGATAGCTGCAGTTTAGGTAACTAAAAATGTTGGCATGCAACATCCCAAGCAATAAAACAATCAATGTTGCCATAACAAATGACAAGCGCTTCTTTGAAAAAAAGTTTCCTAGCTAGATGTCAAGAGCAAATGTCCTAATAATATCATGGTTTAGTTTTGTGTATTGCGGAAGAGAAACCTTTAATAGATACATATCTAGCATACACAAATGGCGAGAAATTTCTAGCACAACAATAACCCCTTGGAACCTTAACCCTTTTACGAGCGAAAAGAGTGCGAGTTAAATCATGATGTACAACATAAAGAGTTAACAATCGGCACAAAATGGAGGAAATGCTCAACGATGTATGGCAACCTCAAGAACAAGCCACCTACTTGAATGACATCTAGCGAGCAAAATTACTAAGAACAGATCATGCAAGATCAAACAGACTTCATGGTTTTCACGAATCATTTTCACCATAGCCTTGAGTGAAGTTGCATCAAACCGATCTAACGACTTGATGACCGAAAGCGGTTCTACTAGATTAACACACAAGCTATTGAGCGGACTCATGAAGGCAAAGCTAGCAAGAATCACCAAAGGAGGCGGGGCGGAGATCACCGCGGCTTGTGGCAGGCGGGGTTGAGCTCGCCCGTGCGGCGCGTGGGGCCCAAGGGCGGTGCGGGAGGCGGGCGCCGGAGCCGGCGTCGTCGGCGTCTGAGGCAAGGCGGGCCAGGCGCCGGGCGAAAGAGCTCGCGTCGTCGGCGTCTCTGAAAGCGGGGGACGTCGAGGGTCGGGCGTGGCGTGGGGAACCCGAGAACTGTCGTGGCGTGGGCAGGCGCCGAGGCCGGGCGGGACGCCGAGCGCGAGGGCTGTGTGGCGGCCTTGATCAAGCCGGGGCAAAGCCAGCCAAGTGGCAAGTGGAAACCCTAGGCAGCTGACGGCGTGGAGGAAGAAGACAGCGCCAGACGATGACTCCGTCGCTACCCTCCAATTTATACTAGGTATCATTTGTAGGGCGGTTCTGATCCAGCCCCCTACAAATACATTTTTTAGGGCGGTTCTGATCCAACCGCCCCTACAAATATTTTTTTTTTAAATTATAAATTCTATATTTTTATATCATAAAACACACAATTATAAATTCTACATTTTGTTCAAACTTTCTCAAATGAAAAATGGACTATATAAGTATTGTAGATCTTGATGAGATGAACAACCTTGTTATTCAGAGTTTTTTCATCTCGAGGTCATTTAGTGTCTCATTTGAGCAAGTTTGACCAAGTCAAATTTGGTCAAATGAAAAAACAACACTTTGACTCTAGTATTATGAACTCTAAATAACTTCAAATTGAAAAGTTTTGAATACCAAGTTTGATCATCTCAGCAATATCTACAATTGTTGTTTTGGTCAACTTTCCATTTGAGAAAGTTTGGACGGTTCAAATTTGTGATTTTTAAATTTCGACGCCTACAAACTAGTTTTCGGAACCCTAGGTTATCTCAAATTGAAAAGTTTTGAATACCAAGTTTGTTCATCTCATCAAGATCTACAATCCTTATATAGTCCATTTTTTTATTTGAGAAAGTTTGGACAAAATGTAGATCAAATTTCACAAGTGTGTGACATAGTTTCAGAAAGTCTATATGAGATTCAAGAATTTGTGACTAGTGTTTGATAAAACTTTCTCAAATAGGAAAATAAGCTATGTAAGGATTGTAGATCTTGATGAGATGAACAACCTTGTTATTTATAGTTTTTTCATCTGAGGTCATTTAGTGTCTCATTTGAGCAAGTTTGACCAAGTCAAATTTGGTCAAATTAGTGTCTCATTATGAACTCTAAATGACTTCTGGATGTTGCAATAGAGTGGATGTTCAAATAGAGTCATTTGGATGTTGCAAAGGGTAGTCTCACACACATGCATAAAATGTAGTATCACACACATACAAAAATATGTAGTCTTACACACGCACACAAATATATAGTCTCACACGCATGCATAAATGAAACCTTACAAACACACACAACTAACTAGCTAGCCAGTATGTGACTTTCCCATTGACACCTTTTCGTTCCCATGGCATTATATCTTTGGGGATGTTCTTTTCCACAACACCGATCTTCTTAGGAAAGTCTCGTGAATAACGGCATCTCATCATAGTTATTGTAAGCTTCAACATCGTCCACGCCATCAACTCCAATAATGTGTTGTTTCCGGGCAACAACCACGTGCTTTGTCTTCTTCTTCTGGGAGGTTACTTTGTGGGTCGGACATATAGAAAACTTGTGCGACACGTGAAGCGAGCACCCAAGGGTCATCTTGGTAGCCTAGATTCTCGAGGTCCGGGACTTTCAATCCGATCTCGTTCAGGTTGGTGTTGTTTGATCCAATGACATCGATCGAAACAGGGGCCACCGTTATATCCCTTCCATAGTCAAGTTCCCATATCTCTTCAATGATGCCAAAGTATTGGATCTTTCGCCTAATCCATCGAGAGCCTCTATTCGAACGCTTGTTGTTTTGGTTCACATATTTACTATCCTTTGCGTGGGTATAGTACGTGTACCCATTGATATCATAAGTATTCCAAGATGTAACTTGTCTCGATGGCCCCTCCGCCAACCTCTCGATGGTAATAGAGTCTATGGTTTCTCCAGCGGTATGTTTTGGTCCTTCAACCATATAGTTAGTCGTTGCTTGTCTTTTTTCATGACCCAATCATCCGAACGGCCATTTCTCTCCGCCATAATGATAGCCAAGTGTTCATCAATATATTTAGTTGCATCGATTGTGTACTCTGCAAAGACAACATGCTTCGACTCACCTCTTTGTAATCATGGTCGATGAACACTTTTCTACCACTCGGTGCCCTTCCCACCAACCTACCCTTGTGACGAGAATCGGGTTTACCAATCCCTTTCAGTACTTTTAGGTACTCTTGACAAGACTCGGCGACTTCTTGATCAGAACCCTCTATCATGGAGCCCTCTGGGTATGCTCTCGATTATGCACGTGTCGACTTAAAACCGACATGAACCGCTCATAGGACCACATTTCATGCAAGTAGCAAGGGCCAAGCGCTTTTATGTCGATGAACCATGTGAATCATGAGATGTGGCATTATATAAAAAAAGCAGTAGGCAAACACATCTCCAGTTGGTTTTGTGTCTCCACCACAAATTCATGTAGGTCACTCAGCTCTTCCTTGCCAATTGTCTTCTATGAGATCTTCGAAAAGAAGTAGCACATGCGGGTGATGGCCATTTTCAAGAACTCTGGCTTTATAGCCCTGATTGCAATAGGTAGAAACACTGTCAGCATCACATGGCAATCGTGAGCCTTGCAGTGTGTTATTGACAAGTCCTTCATCGACACTAGCTTCTTCACATTTGCTGAAAACCCAGTCGGGACTTTGATCCCCCTCAGGAAAGTGCATATAGCTCTCTTCTCGTCTGGTGTTAGGTTGAAGCACGCCGCGGGCAGAGTGTATTTTCCATTAGCCTCAGGTACCGGGTGAAGCTGTGGCATCATGTTTAGCTACACCATGTCTTTCCGTGCTTTCAGATCATCCTTTGACTTGCCTGTGTCTATCAAGGTAGCAATGAGACTCTCAAAGACATTCTTACAGCGTGCATAGCATCAATGGCATGGGGACCTCTAAGTCCGCCAATAAGGCGAATCTTCGAAGAAGATCGATTGTTTCTTGAAAGGTACGCCTTCGATAGGAGGTGTGCTTCTATCTCTGTTCGTCCCCATCTGGATTCTTCTTTCCATAGACGACGCGCGTATATTTTTCACCATTCATGCACATGTTCTCCGTTATGACGTCTCTCCGGAGGGTTCAATCTCCGTAGGCGTTGTCATAAAATCTAAAGAATAATTTGCTGCGGTACTTGTGACTTGTCTTTAAGAAGCGTCGGTTCCTTAGGTAAACTATCTTCTTGGATGCATCCAGATACACCCATGTAGTACCATCCAAGCAAACCAAACATCCCGTCTTCCCTTTGATCTGTCCAGACAAAGCAAACAACGCGGGTAATCATTGGTAGTAACAAATATTATTGCTCTACATATGAAGTCCTCCTTCGGAACGCATCGTTACATCTGCTCCCCATGCCTCCATAGTCTCTCCATTTCTTGCATCAAGGGCTCGAGGAACACGTCTATATCAATGCCTAGTTGTTTAGGGCCAGAAATAAGAATAGTGAGGAGAAGGTACTTTCTCTTCTGACACAACCATGTTGGGATGTTGTACATGGTCAAGATCACTGGCCATGTGCTGTTGTTGCTCATCCTCTCATTGAAGGGATTCATTCCATTGGTGCTCGAGCCAAACCGTACATTCCTTGGATCATCGCTTGAATTCTTTGTGCTTCTCATCAAACCTTTGCCATCGACTACAATCACCGGGTGTGCAATCTTATCATCATCCACCTTGCGCTCATCATCCACCATGTCATGAGTGCGCGCTTCTTTAGGGTTTAGGAACATACGTCTTAAGCGGTCGGTCACTTTGGCGGTACCACATTACCGTAAGCAGAATTCTTCTCTGCTTCTCTGCATCGTTGCCTAATGGAGTGTCCTCTGGGGCTGAGATTCTTGTACCACCTTTTTTGTACCCTTCTTATTCCTCTTTTTCCCCGTGGATGGTTCGTCCCCACCGTAAAGGTCATTGTTCTTGTACTGGTGGCCCCACACCGGGACATTTATCCAATGACTTGAACGTTTCACCATGAAAAAGTATATGATGGTTGGGGCATGCATGTATTTTTTCAACCCCATTGTCAATGGACTTATGACCTTCTTCGCTTGGTATGTGTTGGCGGGGCTGAGTTTGGTTGTGGCAAAGACCCATGACGAGAGATGCAATAGATCATTGAAACTACAATCGACGACCAGTGTATTAGCCTTCGGGATGAGCAGCTCAAGCACAAGCAAACGTAGCAATGTCCAATGTGCCGGACAACCCTTTCAACACCATACACAGTCTCCTTCGATGCTTTTGTCACTCTTTCCAAATTTTCTAGACCTTTCGGGCTATTTAGTAAAATCTCTGGTCCAAGGGTTCGAATCATGTCATCTAAATCATCTTCAACTCCGACACGTGCTCCACCATCATTATTGGCACCACCTTCGTCGTTACCATCCCAACCACCAGCATCACCACCTTGTTCATTGCCAAACTCGAAATCCATTTGTGCATCAAGCTCGGCTGAATATTGGGACAGGGATTCTATGGTTTCATCGTCGTATTCCTCCTCATCCTCGTCGTTAACAATAACCGTTTCACCATGATGAATCCACACTGTGTAGTCCTCAACAAATCCTCGTATAATCAAATGTGATATGATGATAGTCACATCTGTCCATGCCATACGGTTCTTGCAATCTTTACAGGGGCAAATAATTGTATCCTTATTCTCTTTCAATATCGTTGCATGTTTCGTTGCGGCTTCAATAAATTTATCCACCTCTTCACGGAAACCTGCCTTGAACCTTAACGAACCATACATCCAATAGTTCCTGTACTCCATCTTTTACAACAACAACAAAATAAACATTAAAGGACTACTTATTCAGATATATATAAAAATTAATCAAAGTAATAATTATTTGAGAATAATTGTATATACCTTAGATATATATGAATATAAATCTAATATAATTACATGAAGCAAACAAACACACCATGGTAGAGGAAAATTAATTAATGGCCAATTTATCCAAAAATAATTAAAATACATATTTATTGATTACAATAAACAATTTCAAAGACAACAATTAGCAATAATTATACTTTACACAATATCTTTCGTACAAACCCTAGTCCAATTTTATCAAACATAAATTTACAAAAACGAAATTAATAAAAAAACCAAACCCTAGATCTAGATCACATGCACATGAAACATCCATAAAACTAACTAATGGTTCACTAAAATCAAGAAACATGGACCAAATAAGGGTATGATCTTGTTCCCCTCCCTAATTTACCCTAGTACATTTAAAAGTTGGGTCTAATTTGCTCATAAATAGCTCAAGCACCATAGAAGAGAGAGAAAAATAAAACTCTAATTATTCACTAATCAACCATTAAAACTTCAAAAAAAGTGTGGAATAGCATTTTCTTACCTTCTACAACCTCTCCACCAAAGGATTTGAGACCAAAACCTTCTCCCCTTAGTAGAGCAATTTTTGAGAGGTGCCCAAGCCCTCCCCAACTTTCTTTCACGGGTCGGAGTGAATGACCCGAGGAGGAAGAAGGTGCTGCTTCAGTTTTATATGGGGTCATTTGTAGGCGGTGGTGATTGAGCCGCCGCCCTACAAATAGAAGCTATAATCACGGGCCATTTTTAGGCGGCTCAATCACCACCGCCTCTACAAATACCATTTCTAAATGCGGGTTGGTGATTGAGCCGCCTAAAAATCATACTCCATTTGTAGGGCGGCGGCTCAGATCACCAACCGCCTCTTCGTTCCATTTGTAGGGCGGCTGGTGTCCAGGCACCCGAAAGACGCCATCTGTAGGGGACGGCTCCATCACCAGCCGCTCCTACAAAAAAAAAATTGAACCGTTGCTACAAATCGTTTTCTGCTTAGTGAATGCAACACCGTGCCACGCTGATGTAGACTGAAGACAACCCTATAGCACCGGTAACGAACGAATACCCAGCCCTGTAACACCGGTAACGAACGAATACCCAGCCCTGTAACAACATGCCACATCTGATATCTCGCCGTGTCTCTATAAAATGAGGCCACAACAAGCGTCCAGGGCGGATCACGAATGTCTAAAAGCCACTGCACCTACTAGAGACGACGACAAAAGGAGTAAATTAAGGTGGCATAGCGCCAGCAGAGAGCGGCCACCATGGCGCTTCTTTGTTCCCCTCGTCAAGCAAGCTCCTGTTCCACCCTTATAACTCTAGTAGCAAGAGCGCAAGACCAGTCGTAGTACTCACACACTAACCAAAATCCACACGAGAGGGCTGGCTTCCGGCAAAACAAGCTAAGCTGCCTTCTGTTGTCCGGCGGCCGTCGTCCCCGGCCGGCCGTGCAAACTAGCGTGCTACTCCGACGAGAAGAGCAGCTAGCAGGCAGTTTCTTCTCCATCCTCCGGAGCCGCCGCGACGGCAGCAGCTGTCTAGCTAGCTAGCCGAGGTATGTAACAACTGTTCCATTCCCGGCCGACCGCCGGCGGCACCGTGCTCGCGTCGCGCGTGCAGACCCAGTAGCAGCCGGCGGCTTTGATTCGTTTCTTCGCTTTTCTTTTTCAGTTCTGCTTTCGCTTTGTAGTTCGCCTTTATGCATCAGGGATTCTTGCTTGACCCAGAGGATTAGGCATCCATTGCTGATGCCTCATAGGTTCCTTCTTTAGACGACGCAGCAAATCCAATCGCGAATCGACACGTACTGGGGTCAGCTTGGCATTTCCGACTATTTTGCACAGTAAAAGTAAACAGACTTGTGTTTTCGTAATACTCTTTGACTGGGCGTTGTTCGTATTTGAAAATAGCAGTCCGTGTTCATATGACAGATATAATACGATTTTGACGTGTTTGTTTTAGGATCATTTTGAGGGTGGTTGGGTGGGGTGGGACTGACTTTTCTCAGACCCGCTGGCCAGATTTGGTCCAAAACTGTAGCCGGGCCAACAGGAAGACACTACGGCTAAGCTCTGTGGGCTAGAGTTGGGCCGAGTTTGTTTAGATTATTACTGAACATATGAATAGACTTCCACTAATCAGAACATTTTGAGTAACGAACAACGTTTGAGTAATAAAAACAGAATAAATATCCTAGTATTAACAAACGTTTGAGTAACCTTCAACGACAAAAAAGAAAAACAAAGCCCACGATTTTGTTTAGATTAAGAGAAGGTCCACATATTAGTGAAAGATTAAGTGTTCCTATGTTCCTTAAAAATGGTAAATAAATATCCTACTACGTATTCATTAATCAACGTTTTAGTAACTTTCAATAAGCAAAAAGTTGCAGCTACGCTGGTTTGTAACACAAATAATCAGAACATTTTAAAAACAACTCAAGCCATCCTCCAGATTTTTCTTTGGGGAAAATATTCTTTTTAAATTATTCCGCTCTGTGATAGTATTTTGTAAGCTTCAAGATTCGCGCTTCCATAAAAAAAAACTCCATTACGCGCTATCTTTGAGCCTTTGACAGTCAAGGACTCAAGGTTAGTATATATCATCACTTGACTGTTGATGGTCTCTCCCCAGCCTTGTGCTGTGAGTCTTTCTATGCACCACTCTTCGATTAAAGTATTCACTTGCGTAAGTTTTCTCGCTGGCCGCCGGTTCGCTGCGTCTCCTCGTCGAAGCACGATGAACGCTGGTATGCTATGGTTGATTGCCCAGGTAGTTTGCAGGGCAAGTACATGTATTGCTGGTCAGACTGGAATATGCCATGTTCGTACTATTTCAGCGAACAACAGTGTTTTTCTCTCACGACAAATCAGCGAATAGTACTTTCAGTCATGGCTTTTTAGCAGTGTAGTACATCTGAAACCCAGTATTTTATTTGCAAATATATACTATATATTATGTCTACTTCATTTTCTTAAGCGGGAGGAACCTGGGGGCACGTGATGCCTGCACTGTTTTGGGCTTTGTTTTGTTTTTTTAATAATATATAGTGTAGAAAGAGTTATGACTCCAACTTTTTTACAAGGGGCATAAAATTAGATTTAGACCAAAACCATTGCAGAGTTTTAGTAAAAAATGTCACAAACAAATGGAGAAGGCATGGAAAATAAAATACGATAAGTTTTAAATTATGGTCCAATCCTAAACATAAAGTTGTCTATAGGAAGATAAAATATGCGTAGGGTCGACTCCATAGTGGCCTGGATGGAGTTGATGTTTTTTAAATAAATAAATAAATAAAATAAAATAAAAATATCAAAGGCTGTTTCTTTGGTTGAAACTTATTGTTTATATATATAAATTACCAGCTTAAAAGGAAGCAATATCATCACTTGGACAACAAAAAAAATCAGACAAGTGAATTTATAAATGCATTTTTTGTTTACTCCATTGGCCACTCAACTTAAAAGGAAGCAATATCATCACTTGCACGATTACTCAGACCCGTTAGAGGTCACTGTCATCCCATCTATTTTCTTAATCCAATCAGTAGCTCTCTTAGCAATTACACAAAATACTTAAAACAGCATAACGACAACCGGAAAAGCACGGTCTGCATTGGTTAGCTACAAGATGCAATCAGATATGAAAAGAAAAAGGGCAACTGTTTCTTTTTCTTTCTTTTTTTTATAAAAAAATGGGGACTATCAGCCTGGCAAAAGACAAATACATGCATGGCCTTTATATCACCGTCAAGCCAAGCCATGCAAGAGGCGTGACATGCACAAACCGCCCAATGGCCTCCGTCCACGCCGCGCACGATAGCAACCTCCGTTCCACGCCGCACCATGCACGAGTCAACACATACTCCACGCTAGGCCTCCCCGCATTAGAGGTTCGGTTGCCACCCCGTTCACGTGATCGTAGCTTATAAGCTTGATGTTGTTTTGTTGTGAGAGAAAAAACTACGATGGTCTGTTTGTTGGGTTAGTTTCTAGGTTGATAAGTTCAATTAATTTGTTGCGGGAGAAAAATGAGATTTTTTTCTCTGTGCCATTATAAAAGATCGTAATTTCCTCTGTGCCTTTTAAATTCTTGGTACCACTACTTCAACTTTTGGTCCTCCATGCCACTTCCGTCGATTCGAGGCTCTAATTATGAATGTGAAAAGGCGATGCCCTTAAGTTCAAATATGTTATTAATTTTTTTTAGAAAGCATCTTTTTCTTCAAATATAAAAACTCAAAAATCATATTTTTTTATCTAAATTAAATGAGATCTATAATTTTATATAAAAATTATTTTCATTTAATTCCATAAAAAATATGATTTGATATGATTAATATATTTTTTTCAAATCTAATGATGTCGCTAAGATATCTCAAAAAATTAATAATATATTTGAACTTAAGTTGGTTTTCGACATTCAAACTTAAGCTAACGATTAATTTGCTGCGGAGAAAAAAAAAGTCTCGAGAAAAAATAGCCTGCTGACCGCGACCGGTCTCCTCAAGCGTCTCCCACCAAAAGTCTAGTCGCCACCCTTCCCCCAAGAGCCAGCGCCAGCGGCGTGGTTCCTGTGCGGGTGGGCCGGCGGGCCCCGTCTCCCTCGCCGGCTTCCTTTCTCGTCTCGTCTTCTCTCTCCCGGCGCCCGCGCCCGCCGAAACACTCTCGAAAGAAACCGATCCGTCACCCAAACCTCGCCCCCGCCGCGACCTCGAGCGCGTTTAAAGCGCAGCAGCAGCAAAAGGAAAAGAGGAAGCGAGGATCCGGGAGCGTGAAGCGCGAAAAAAGCAGGGGAACGAGCGAGGAAGCAACGCGGAAACGGGAAAGCGAGCGAGACAAGCGCCCCATTTGGACCCCCGCCCGCTTCGTTTCCTCCGCCGCACGCCTTCTCCGGTTCTCCCCCACTACACCACCTTCCCTCCCGTCCCCTCGCCTTCCCGCCACGGCGACCCGCTGCGTCGCCGGAGCGCTGTAGCTGTCACCGCACGCGCGCGGGCGCTCCCGCTCGTTAGTGGGGTTCTCGGAATTCGAGGTTTGCTGACTGATGTGCTTGCGCGGAATGTGGCTGCAGATCGGGGAGGGGTGCGGTGTCATCTCTCCTGAGCAAGCGGCGCGGCGATGGCCGGGGGGCAGCGTCGCCGCGACGAGATCGACGACGACGACTGCGCCGACGTGCTCGGCATCGACGTGCGTGGTCCCGACGCCGACCCGTTCGACATCCCCGCCAAGCGCGCCCCCGTCGAGCGGCTGCGGCGCTGGAGGGTGAGTACCTGACCCCGAGTCCCGGCCACTATTTTGAATTCGCTGTGCTGTGCCCTCTACCTTCTGCTACGCTGACTTGAGTGCCTGCTTTGTTGTAGCCGCTTTCTGTAATTCTGGGTAATGTGGTTTAGTTTTGTCCGCATTACTAAATATAAGTGTTGGTCTGATGCGGAATTTTGGCTATTATTAGAATTAGATTATAATTATTAATGTATGTGTTGATGTCTGATTTAGCGAAGCATACATTGAGGTATTTAGTTTAGGACATTATTGTTAGTACCACTGAATGTTGTAAACCTTGACTGCTCATTCCAATTCACTTCATCACCCAACCCAAATCTTATTTTGTGATTACCCAAAAGAAAATTTAGTGAGATGAACTAGCACTGGTAAGTCTAAAATTTGGCTTTCTTTGGGTATTGCCGGATGCCACACTGTTGCTTTTGTTTCCTAATGAGATACTTAAAATTCCACAGCCCTCATAGCATCCCAATGCCTCCTTAGCCCTTTGGTTGTGAACTAATAGCAAGGATTATTAAGTCATAATTTGGTGACACCCTTTTTATTTGTATATTGGATTAGTCTATTGGGTGGACTTGATACCTGAAGTAAATACAGCATTGCTTCTGGTTAATACTAAGATAAAGAGTAAAATGCACCACGGTCCTTAACTTTTCCCAAATTCTCATCTAGTTCCATAGACTCAGGCTCTGGGTCCTTAATTTTCTTTTTGATACATAAAGAGTTTATGGACCTAAGTGGGAATCTAGAAAAAGTTTAAGGACCCCAGTGCATTTCACTCAGATAAAAATCGAAAGTTTTAGAATGGATACAATCTGGGGCAGAGCAATCATAGGAGATGACACAACAAAACTATCTCACATATCTTTAGATTGAATACAATAAGAAACTGTAGGAGTTGACAGTTTACACAACAAAATCCACCTATGACCATTCACCATCTCTAATACGTCCTCCATTGAAAGAAAAATGCAATTTACTGTACTAGTTTCTAAAACAAATGATTGAATTGCCTTGAAGAGCTGAAATAACTCCAGGGTTAGCTAGTTGATTTCATTTGTTAACATATTTTATGCTTTGTGAGCTTGATAGAAGTCCACCCATACAACAGGGCTTGCCAAATTGACATTAGCATTCTTTCTCAAGAAATGGAGCTTTCTCTGTGGATGAAGCATATGGTATTTATGGTGTTCATCCATGAAGAAAATTGCTGTAATGTCCTTGGCCTGAATTCTAGTGCTTCAAATCCACCATGTTGCCGCATAGTTCAACCAATGTGAATGTGGTACTGTGGCTGACTAACAGTAAATCACTCTCCATTCCTTTTGTTTGATGTTAATGACTTTCACGCTCTCCGAGATATGACATTGACAGCTACTGTAATGACTACTCCCTCCATCCCAAATTATCAGTCATTCTAAGAATCTTGATAGTCAAAGCATCTCAAGTTTAACCAAAATTATAGAAAGAATTATAAAGATTTATGACATTAAGTAGATATACTATAAAAATATAATTAATGAAGAACCTAATGATACTTAGTTGGTATCATAAATGTTATTATCTTATCATATAAATTTGGTCAAACTTGAGATGTTTTGACTCTCCAAGATTTTTGAAATGACTTATAATTTGGGATGGAGGGAGTATATGTTAGTGACAGTTGGTAAAATTATAATATTACAAAACTATGTTATAGCAATATCATTTGCTTTGGGCATATGGCCAATTTAGATTGATTGTGAAATAGCTGGACCGCCCAGATTCTAATAACAAAGAACACATTGAAACGCCCTTGTCTTTAAGAGAAGAGGGTGTACCTTCTTATTTTTAACAAACAACAATTGAGGGAAACAAAAATCTTAACTAGTTCATGCATGGTTTCCTGTGCTTAGGACATGCTTGTTCTGAAATTTCCAATAATTACTTCAACTATTGCTGCTGCACATCAGTCTTAACTGTTTTTATCTGTTCACTAATTTTTACACTTTCTTATTTTTTCCCCCTTTGGCAGCAAGCTGCTCTTGTCCTCAATGCTTCTCGACGATTCAGATACACGCTTGACCTAAAAAAGGAGGAGGAGAAGGAACAAATAAGGAGGAAGATAAGGGCCCATGCCGCGTTAGCCATTATGGCCTGCACTGCGATGATTTTGATAGGAGGAGATATCGACACCAATGTGACATGTCACGAGTGTCACGTCCATGTCCAATATATATGATATATATGCATCTCATTAAGGGCCTGATTGGCTGGTATTAAAGTCGGCTGATAAGCCGACTGAAGCTGATTTGTTGTGATAGAAAAATACTGTAGATTCTATCTGATAAGACAGCTAATAAGTTTAAGCGAACATTCCGTCTCCAGAAGCTTAATAAAAAAGCAGAGGCAAATAAAAACAAGAGATCACAGGCCCATTCATTTTCTCCAGAATATACCAGGACTGTCCCTTGTGCATATTCAGAAACTAGAATTCTGCTTATTTAATTAAAAACATTCAGTACTGTTTGGACAATGTCCAACCATGACCAAGTATCTACGACTACAAACAAAAGATGACTAAATAAACAAATAAAAAAATGCCACCAGAAAAGAAAACACATATATACATACATTAACGCAATTCCAGGCAAAACTGCAGCTGAGCAAAAGCATCACGGAAGCCCACGCAAGACCAACCACATCGCTGAACGATCAAATCAACGGATAATACTTTATGAAGCACGAAATGATCCATCGATAAACGAAGGGTCAAACACTAGGTGATGACCAAACCTACCTTCCACTACATGGTCACAACTCACAACACTGTTCCTTGACCAAACCAAACATTACCAACCCCAGTAGTAAGTAATAAATCTCTGTTAAACCACAAGTTAATTACACACCCTACCGCGATCGAGCCTAGCTAGCAATGCTCTCGAATACAACGAAACGAAATTAATTTGCGGGGGACCGAAACAATTGAGGGCAAAGAGCAGATGATTTTTTCAGAAGAGCAATCGAGCAACAACAGAGAATTTGCCTGACCTCGACGGAGCTGCCCCGGGCCTCGCGGAGCACGAACTTGTCGAGGCCGGTGGCGCGGTCCTTCACGCGCTCCACGGATGCCGCCCCTGACATTCCTCAGTCGCCGACGACGAGGAATTGAAGCCGGATCGCGCGTCCGTTAGCCGGGATCGCGCGTCCGTTAGCCGGGAAGGGGAACTGGGTGGACCGTGGAGGGCGAGGGGTCACTGGGGCCTGAACTTGTTTGCGTTCGTGGGAGAAAGCTCATTTATAGGCGGCGGCGGCAGAGTGGTCACCGGGCAGCCTGAACCTTGATGTGTCAGCACGGGCAAAGCGGCTTCATGTGCATTCAGAGACCTATTTTCATGAGTGCGTGTTCTAGTGTTTATTCAAAATTCATTTTTTTGGGTGATATTTTGCTACCAAATCCAGAGTACTTCCGGGGACGCCAGCTGTGAGGTTTCAGGCACAGCCAGACAGATAATCGAACACTCCATGGACTAATTCCTTTAAGAATTAAAAAAATGAAGGTATTTCATTGACTACTTAACGTAAAATCTTTCCAAAAAAATAAATAAAAGATGAAAGGGACGTGGAATTTTAAGTGATTGCATGCATGTCTACATATAAATACTCTAGGATTGTTTCCAGGTTATTTTGGTTCGGCCGTTCGGGAGTGATGAGAATTTTTTTAAAAATAGAAAAATCGTATCTGTGGAGCAATGCTCCGTCGTGGCGAAACGAAGATTGTACTGTTGCAGCATTGCTTGAGAAAAGTCATGTCATGGTATGTTTGCCGTCCATTGAACCGGCTCCAGCCTCTCAAGCAGGCAGCAGGTGTTTGTCCAGTGACCAGTTCTAGGTCGCAGATGGTTTTGTGTATAGGAGCAGAAAAAGGCAATTAATAAAGCGAGAAAATGTGTTACATGGTGGGCCTAGCTGAACAACGATCTGGGCCATAAGAAGTACTACTACAATCTGTTTTGCAGTTTCTTGGAGGCCGAAATTGTTACGCATTACTGTACTTGTCTGAATGGCTGGCCCGCCTCTGATCTTTCCTTCTGTTTTTGAGCACCTGGCCCGCCTCTGCTACCAACACAACACCCTCGGTCGAAAAGCAACCAGACAGGCCCAACGTTTCGAGCTGCCCAAGCCCATCCACCGGTGCTACAGTGCCAAGCAGTGAATGTTTCAACCGCTGTACGAGCATAGGGTTGCAGCAGAGAAGCTAGAAGCATGCACCTGTTCGCGCGATCGTTTCAGCCATGCTCATCAGTCATGATACACGGTCTGTTTGGTTAGCTGGTTCGTTGCTAGTTCGTAAAGAAGTACGGCTGGCTGGTTTATGTGAGAGAAAAATACTGTTTCAGCTGGAAATTTACGATCGTTTACGACAAGCTACAGCCAAACGAACCGGCTGACAGTGTTTTCTCTTTCACAACAAAATATCATCAGCCGACTTATAAGCCATAGAAACGATCAAACAAACAGGGTGATGAACCAATCTACCAATGGCCATCGATTCTTTCAGTCCATAGTGCAGCCGGGTAAACGGAAGCTGTTCGCTTATCTTATGAACCGTACATTTTCAGCGAAGAAACAGCGTTTTTTTCTCACAATAAATGAACGGTATTTTTCGGTCTGGCTTAAGCAAACATGGCCACCTGTAGCACGTCGATTTGCTTTCGTAGGAACGCCAGTACGGTGCTCGGTCCGTGCCTTTTTCATTGAAGCAAGCTAGACGGATCTAATTTCCTGAGGTTTGTGGTGGGACCGTCGAACTCGGAACCCATCCATCTCGATCGGTTCTGGTCACTCAGCATCGCTCTCCGTCTTGGCAAGGTTAGCTTTGCTCAACGAAGCAAGGAGAGGCGAGAGAAAGTTTGCGGTTACACTCTTGCACTGAATTTGTTGCCGTTCCGCTGCGAGATCCTAGAGATGGCAACGGGGCAGTTTCGGGTCAGATATCCGCGGGTTTTAGGTCTTGCGGGTTTGGGTTTGAGGATGATTTCTCACCTACGGTTTTCAGGTTCGGGGCCCCGAAACCAATCGAGTTCAGTTTCGGGTTTGGTTTTCCACCCGTGGATATCCAATGGATATCCGAAATAAATAATTTGGAATTTAAACTCATGTTTTATAATATGCTAATAATAACTTGTTTACTTATATTATTAAATTTATTCTAAGTTGACTTATGAAAATATTTATTATTTGTTGTCTCTTGTTTATACATGTGAATATGTGTATATATATCATGCATATGTTTATAGAAAGTCCTTATTTCTTTTACTATGTTGCCATACAAAGCGGGTTTCGGGTATTCATTCGGGTTTCGGGTATCCACGGGTTCGGTTTTGGGGACGGATTATCACCCGAATCGGTATTCGGTGCGGTTTTGGGTTTCGATTTCGGGTTTCGGTTTCAGATGCACAAAGACTCCACCCGATCCGAATCCGGCCCGTTGCCATCCCTAGAGATCCATCCTATGAAAACCTGACTGCCATTCTGCCAACCGGATGATGGAGAAACTAGCCTATCTCCAATCTGAGTATCTGACCAGTGACCACAGCTAGGTCAATGTAGCTCTCGCTGCCTCGCTGGCTGGCTTGGCCTGTAGGCCACGACCACGAGACCACGCTACAAGCTGATCAGCTCTTTTTTTTTTTTTTTTTTTTTTTTGAGAGAGAGACGTAGAAGCTGATCAGCTCGATCAGTAGTTCGCCGCGCTGGGACGACGCATTTTCGGTCCAGGAGCTCTCACTCTCAGTCTCAGCTGCCAACGACGCACGCACGCACCGTCACCTATCGACTCTGCTTCGGCATGCATATGCATACAGGAACCTCGCCGACGGTAAGTTTTACACTAATCTCCTACTCGATGCCACTAATTTGGTTCCCGCAAGCGGGGATGAAGCCATGACGGGACAGAGAGTTTAGCCACTGCCGTACTGTATGTCTTTTTATTCGTCGATAAGGCCTGGCTATTACTGTTCGATCATCTCCTCCAACCTTTAGAGAAGAACCGAGCGCCGCGCGCTGATCAGTGTGCTGCGTGCTGCGTATTAATTAATGAGCAACATAAAGGACACTTCAATTTGCTGCGATCGCAGCCTTGAAACGAAGGAGCTGCCGCATGGCTGTGTCTATCTGACCGGGGATTAGGGCGTGATTGGTACCTTGGATATTGCCCTCCCGCCCGTCTCACGCAGTTTTGGGGTGTTTGGTTCGTAGATGCCACTTTGGACTTGTTTCGACGGGTACAAAATGGCCCTTGTGGGCTTGTGGCCTGCCTGGTGGAAAACGAGATGGAGCTTAGAGCAACTCCGAGAAAACTCATTGACTTATTTAAAGGGCATTCAGAAAATATAGTTTCAGACTATATAGGGGAGATTGCTGGACTAGAATGTGTAAACTTATCCCCTTTACTTTAGTGGGACCCATGTGTCAATAGTAGAAAGTCTTCTCTCTCCTCTCCTTCAACCTTATGAGAGGACCGCACGCCCAGCCGGCATGTACTACTATAAAAAACGATTTCAGGAGACAACTCATTTTATCCTTTTATTTTTAGAGGCGGACAAAAAATGCTCGAGTCTCTAAAATATCTAACCATTTTCAGAGACGGTCAACTATTTACAAAGACACTTTCACCCTCTAAAATCAATTAACAAATGGGCGAGGTTCTCCTCTAAAAATGAGGGCTATTTCCAGAGCGACCCATCTCTGTTAGATTTAGAGTTACCGTCGATCATAGAAATGCAAGAGCAACAAGACTGGTTCATCGTGGGCGAGGTGGTGAGAGAGGATGGAAAGTTCAACATTTATATATATGCGGACCCATAATTATACAGACACCAGCGTTCTAATTCGAAGTAATTTGATTGTAATATATACATTATCAGTCCATTACTCTCTATGACTACCGCACTGATTAATAATAAGGGGGCTGGACTTGGCAGTGATATCTCGTTGTCACTGTCGGGTCCGGAACCAACCAGCAATGATAGGCCTCGTGAGCCTGTTTGGTTGGCTGATTTGTATCGTTGCTGATTCGTTTATGTGAGAGAGAAGTATTACTGGCTGGTTCAGGTGAACAGTACTCATGTGAGGGGGGCTGGCCAGCCCAGCGATCAGGCGGCATCATTGTAGATTACTCGATTAGACCTGCCAATGATATCCATGGATGGCAGGATCAGAATTTATAACAAATGATTTAGGCACAGTTTCGGTGGAATTTTAACTTGTGTACCGCCGTATATATATGCCAAAAGTTGCATTGACCGCTGAGTAACTGTGCTCATTGGCGATTGGAGCAGTGCTGGGGCATGTCATTTTTCTACAATAATGGGACAAATAGATACATCATGCATGCATTCATGCGTTGATCACTTGATTGGCTCCATGCTTCTTTATCTCTTTAACTTCTGACGACGCACGTCGTCTGACGAGATCGGTCCAATGGACAACACATGCATAAATTCATCAGAAGCAGCCTCATTTTTTGCTCAGAGTAATTAATCGATGGAGTTGTCGATCGATACAGCGCATGCAGCCTGCGGAGTCCGGGAGGGGGCTCGCGTGGCATGCACTTGCAGACATATAATGCGCGCAGGCGCAGAGATGGATGCAGTCATCACGCAGATCAGTGGATGGCGGTCGACGATGAATAAAGCTGCAGCTTCAAACAAGCTGCTACCAAGGGTTAGGAATCAGTATTTGACATTGTAGCACTTTCGTTTGTATTTGATAATTATTGTCCAATTATGGTCTAACTAGGCTCAAAAGATTCGTCTCGTAATTTACAATTAAACTGTGTAATTAGTTATTTTTTTATCTACATTTAATACTCCATGCATGTGTCTAAAAATTTAATGTGATGAAAAGAAAGTGAAAAAACATGCAATCTAAACAAGGCAGCTGCTCAGTGTTTCAATGCTCGCTCTCGTTCCGCCTGATTACAAACAGCGCGTACGAACGTCCGGCGGGCCTTTGCTTCTGTCCGGTCGAGTCCATCGATCTGATATGTTGACGAGCCAACAATGCTCTGCATAAAATATGCTATTTGTTATATAGAGTAAAATATACACAACTGGAAAACTGAACTTTGCTGAGTGCTTGAGATTTTGCCGAGTGCTTTTTATCGGGGCACTCGGCAAAGCAATATTTTACCGAATGCCACACTCGGCAAAATAAAGCACTCGACAAAGGTGGCTTTGCCGAGTGCCACGCACTCGGTAAAGCCTGCCTCTCGGCAAAACTAGGCGCGGCACTCGGCAAAGATCTCACTCGGCAAAAGGTGGCCGGCCCGTGACGGCGGCCACCTACCGTTAGATTTTGCTGAGTGGCTAACGGCCGGCACTCGGCAATTTTTTTTTTATTTTTAAAAACTTATTTTGCCGAGTGCCAGCCCTAGACACTCGACAAATTTTTTTTATTTTTAAAAAAATATTTTGCCGAGTGCCAGAGATAGTCACTCGGTAATTTTTTTTTATTTTTTAAAACTTATTTTGCCGAGAGCCAGACCCAGGCACTCGGCAATTTTTTTTATTTCTTAAAAACATATTTTGCCGAGTGTAACCCTTGGGCACTCGGCAATTTTTTTTTTAATTTTTTAAAACTTATTTTGCCGAGTGCCGGCGCCAGACACTCGGTAATTTTTTTTTATTTTTGAAAATCAACTTTGCCGAGTGCCTCCATGGCACTCGGCAATTTTTTTTTATTTTTGGCCCAAATTTTTTTCTGGGGCCTTGTGACAGTATTTCAAACTCTATTTTAAAATTTGGGGCAATTTTGACTTTTTTTGATATATTTCATTAGTTTATTTCGTTTCGTCGAATTTTTTAGGATATTTTAAATTTGAACTGTAGGTACATGGAATAATGGACTTTGGTCATCCAAAAATTGATACTCATGATATTTAGGGTATATTTAGGCCGTATCCAGGAACTCACATGAAATCTCGAGCATCTCGTTGACGTAACATGTCGAGGTACTTGCCGAAAATGTGATTTTAAATTATATAAAATGCAAACGAAGTCCGAAAATCACGAAACTTGTCGATGCGTCGTGTTATCGCATGTGGAGGCTGTGGTAAAAAATTGTGAAGATTTCGAGCAAGTTGTGACGTCGGTTGCCAAAAACACAGACATCTCCACATGTGATCACTTGACTACAGAATGTCGGTCGTTATATCTCGTTTTGGCTACATACTGTCGGTCGTTAATTCTATTTCACTTCAACGTTGAACGGTCGGTCGTTATATCATACTTTTAACGGCCCACCGCTCATCGCCCAGTTGCTAGCCTTATGTTTAGGAGGCTTTTTTCTCCAGGTACTGGTACTAAGCCGCTTTGCCATCTCTTCATCTTCGTCTGCAAAGAATTCTCGACGTGAAAATATAGAGACAAAGGCCTGATCTTTGAATAGGAAAAAGAATGGATCCAAAGGTCCCAAATCAATTGGCTTATTCGAAAAAAAGCCTTGATCTCGCCTAACTTTTTAACGTGGACACACCTGTCAGAAAAAAAATTTGGAGCCCGCCATTCCAGCCCGCCAAGGCGCAACACCACATCAGCCCATTTCCCGTCTCCCCTGGGCGCTCACCCCAGTAACCCACGGTCCCTTTCCCCAAACCCCAATAAGAAGACACCACACATGGCTCTCAATCGAAGAAAAAAAACACGCGGCCACCACCGGTCCTCACACACAGAGCCGCCCCAGAATGCTGGCACTGCCGCCGGCGGCCGGCCGCCTCACTGGTGGCCCCTAGCCTCCTCCACATGCTCAATCAGCGGGCCAACCACTCGAGTCGCCCCCTGCCCGGCGGCGATCTCGATCCCGCCACTCACGGCCGACAACCTCACTCGGCGCGCCGTCTCCAGTCAAGACAAATGGTGAACTCAGCTCGCCCCTCCCTCCGCCCCCCCATCGGTGACCTTAGGTCCCCTCCCCTCCACCACATATGGCGCCCCCCCCCCAAGTTGCTATGCACCCGCACCCCATCCCCACCCCTCCGGGGTCCTCCATTCTTCTCAGACCGGGCGCCACAACCAGCTTTCTCCCCTATCTCCCTCCATGGCCCAGATCCAAAGTAAGGGAGCCACGGTGTCCCTCTACACTGTGTTTTGCTGCTTTGTTGATCAAGTCACCTCCTTACTAACTAAAACATGGATCTGTGCATGTTGTATTCATGGTTGCCTAAAGCGTACAAGAAGAAGGTGCTCCTTGGACCTCTCGCCCTAAGAAAAGCATGCATCTCTGGTGCCTCATCGGGGCCTCGGCAAGCACTAGGAACCAGCTCGTGGATTAGACCCACGAGTATCGTGTAAAGTGCTCTCTACCACTTCGCTACCATTGTTGTTTGCTTGTCTTTTCTCGATTCTGGTAAAGATTCTCCATGTAGTGATATGGATCTCTATTTACGCTACTAATCATGCCTTCTATTTATTATGGTGGACACATTTGTTGTTGCTTATTTGCTTAACTAGGCCAAATGAACAAGTACACGTGGCATAGAAACTAAGTGTGCTCTCTGCATCCCAGATGTTGCTTAGTCGATTTGGCATATGGCAAAAATGAATACATAGTTCATGCAGAGCTTCAATGTGTCATCCCGATTTATTGTAGGAAGTATAGCAGTTGCCTTTGTTAGTAGTAATAGTTGGTTCCTAGTGTTGTTGTAATAGTAGTAATAGTTGGCTTTGTTAGTAGTATAGCAGTCGGCCATCGAGCCCTTGTTAGTAGTAATAGTTCTTGTATGTGGTTTTCAGCTATCGAGCCGTTGTTTGTGGATGTTGGCCTTCGTGCCGATCTTTTTTGTAGGTTTTTGAAACCTCCCCGTGCAGGGGAGGTTCTGCCGAAATTTTCAATTGTCACTAATGTATTGCCTTTTTATGCAGGAGGAGGCCCCGGTGGAGGGACCTCGGTGACCCCGATTGTATTCGTCAGCGTTAGGAGTGCACATTGCACGCGTTCTTGGCGCGCCATCTGCACCGACTCGCCACAGCCCTGCTAGCCTGACCTCACCGGCACCCTAGGTATAACCCCTCTATCCGTATCATGGTCTTAGGTCGCTGATCCCAGTTAGGCGTCTCCCGTCCGAAAGAGATATGGTCGGAGTTATGCAGGTCTTTGCATATCTACGAGCGTTTCTGTTTTGGATTGTCCACATTTTTTGGATAGCCCGTGGATGCATAGATGGGTTAGTTTCCATGGTCCGCTCCGGTCCGAGATGGTGTTTCGGCATCACCCCCCTGTTGTTCTCTGGATACACACTCTCCCTTGCAGGACGTGTATCGGGAGAACAAAGGGGAAAATCTTTGCCAAATTCCGTCTCGGATAGGAGCGAGCATGAAACTAACCTCATCTGAGATCCGCGGGTGGGATTAGGACCTATCCTCACCTATTAGAGAGTAGGGACACCGCGTAGATGCAATTGATGGTGACTCATATGTGCTGATACGTCTGTTAAAGGATGGAGGACCGTGAGTGGATGTACACGCTCCGGAGAGACGAGCACGATTACGACTTGCTATTTATAGTCAAGGTCGAAGAATTCTTACAGCATGCATTTGGCGAGAGTGTTGGAGGCCATTCTCTAGTGGTTTGTCCGTGCAGCGGTTGTGACAACAGAAGAAGGAAAGATAGGTTAACCATGGGTAAACATATTATGAAATTTGGATTTACTCCGGGCTACCACCGGTGGATCCACCATGGTGAAGCCGATCGTATCAGGGAGGAGGTGGTGAGACCACGGCTCGAGGCTTTCGATGATGATGCCGGGGTAGCAGACATGCTGGATGACACGCACCAAGCTCAGTTCGCTGAAGGACGTGACAAGGAGGAGATGGAGGCTGCCGCAGATGCCTTCTACCTGATGTTGGACTCGGCATAGAGACCCCTTCACGATCATACTAATGTTTCTCAGCTGGATGCCATTGGTCGCGTAATGGGGTTGAAGGCCAAGTTAAACCTAAGTTGAGAAGGCTTCGACAAGATGGTGGCCGTGTGGAGCGATATGCTACCGAAGACACACATTATGCCAAAGAAGCTCCTTCTTGCACTTAAGATGCCGTATGACAAGATACATGTGTGTCCGAAGGGGTGCGTCCTATTTAGGAAAGAACACACGGATGCAAAGTACTGCCCGAAGTGTAAATCCTCCAGGTACGTGGAGGTAGACTTAGGCGATGGCCAGAAGAGGCAGCTTAAGATCCCCATGAGAGTCCTACGACACCTTCCGTTCCTGCTGAGGCTCCAACGGCTATTCATGACCGAGGAATCCATGAAACATATGACATGGCACAAAAACAGCACACGGTACAATCCTGAGAAGATGGTACATCCATCCAATGCTGATGCATGGAAGTACTTCAATTCGTGGCATCCTCTCAAAGTAGAGGAGGCTCGTAATGTACGTGTCGCGCTGGCAATAGATGGGTTCAATCCATATGGCATGATGGCTGCACCATACACATGTTGGCCCGTGTTCGTCATCCCCCTGAATCTCCCCCCTGGCGTCTCCTTTCAACGGCATACCGTGTTCCTATCATTGATAATCCCTGGACACCCGGGGAGTAATATGGGTGTCTTCATGGAGCCTGTGATAGATGAGTTGATCGATGCTTGGGTCAAAGGGGTGTCGACATACGACCGAGCTACGAAGACTAGCTTCAAAATGCACGTCTGGTACCACTACTCCCTGCACGACTTCCTGGCGTACGGGTTAATGTGCGCCTGTTGTGTTCAGGGGAAGTTCCCATGCCCAATATGCAAGGAAGCTGTGAGGTTCATATGGTTTAAGAAGGGTGGCAAGTATTCGTCGTTCGACAAACATCGTCAATTCCTCCCTCTTGACCATCCATTCAGAGAAGACATCAAGAGCTTTACTAAAGGTGTCAAAGTGACGGACCCTAGACCGCGCTTGAGGACTGGGGCAGAGGTTCGTGCTCAGATAGATGCTCTCATGCCCAACAAAGATGGTGGTTTTGTGGGATATGGTGAGTGTCAGGGTATTAACCCCTATACCCTTATGGCTAAGCTTGGGCCGGCCCGGATCGATGGGTCCGGTCCACCAAAAGACGACGTGCGGCCCGGTTAACCTGATCGGAGTCCCGTGCAAGGAGTCAAGGCAGATTTGGCGGTCAATCAAGATCCTGGTCGGTTAGAATAGGAATCCTTATCCGACCACATATGACAATTGTAACTAGCTAGGATTAGTTTCTAGATCTGTAACCCTGCCCCAAACTATATAAGGCGGGCAGGGGACCCCTCTAAAAAAACATCTCTCATTGACATACAACAATACAAATCAGACGCAGGACGTAGGTATTACGCCTTCTTGGCGGCTGAATCTGGATAAAACCTTGTGTCTGTCTTGCGTCACCGTCTTGTTTGTGGCTTGCGCATCTGTCTGCCGACAATCTACTACCTTGGGTATACCCCTAGGTAGACTGCCGACCATATTTCGTCGACAGTGGCGCGCCAGATCACCTGGACCACCGGCTCCGACGACTTCATCGCCATGACCCCGGAGGAGGCGTGGATTCAGTCTGCGTCGATCACTGCTTCACCTACATCGGCTACGGCTCCGACCACGGTGGATACGGCTCCGACCACGATGGATACGGCTCCGACCACAATGGATGCGGCTCTGACCACGATGGATCTGGCTCCGACCACGGTACATCTGGCTCCGACCATGCCTGCATCACCTTCAGCCACGCCGACAACTTGTCATCCACTTCCCCGCTACAAAGGGAAGCAGATCGACAACACCGACCTGCTCGACTCCATCGATCGGGTCGGCACCAAGCTCGCTGAAACCCTAGCTCTGGTAAGTACGATTCAAAGTCAGCCTAATGAGCAGGTAACCGCTCCCCACAACAGATCTACCCGACCAGCTCGGACCAGTCGTCCTACACGACTTGGTACAGATCTCGTGGTCACATCTACTCCTCAAGGGTGCTCTGCTCATCGCCGGCCAGCCTTCGCGATGGGTCTCCGGCTCTCCGAGTACGAAGCCTCGACGGAGAACTACCAGGTCCAGCCCTACGGCCTACGAAACGCTGCCTCTAGCTACGCCTACAACCTGCAACGCCGCTTGGATCTATGTTTTATGCACCGACCTCAGCCGAAGCCACGCAACTTTGTCAACATGATCCAGATTGAAGATTATCAAGAAGGATCCGTTCACACAGTCCAAGAGGGTGACTCTAGCTCCTCGTCTGGCACCGCATCTAATGCATCTGTCCACACCGAGCTTCAGCATCACGAAGATGAAGGCATCAAGTACGATCTGGATATCCCAGACCACGCCCCGGGGTTCTCACAATTCTCGTCTTTCCTGCCAAGACGAGGGGATTTGATCCATGTTGTCAGCAATGACGAACCGTCGGCAGTTGGTGAAATAGAACAAGAAAGGACTGTGCGCGAAGCATGCAATATTGACCGGTTTAATCGCCGACAAATCGAAGCCGAAGTAGACCAGGAGGCACGACGCATAAGGGTCCAGCCACGTGACCTCAATGATGCTTTCGACAGGGTGGGGGACAAACAGGTCTTCAGAACTCCAAGTGCCAACGTAGCCATCGCCATGGCGACAATGCAACGGCTACCCAACACCCGGAAACCCAAGCAGTTCGCGATGAAATACAAGCCTATCTGACGGCTGCTATGGCCCAGACCGCGGAGATTGTAAACCAAGCTCGGGCTCCATCCGTCTCGATTGAGTCAAGCCATAGCCGCCAGCACCCAAGTCGCTCACAGCCACCCAACCAACGTGGCTCGCGCAACAACGACCCATCAGACAACCGTCAAGGAGGAAACGGTGGCCATGATGGTGACTAGGATGACAACCGCTGCTGGGACAACCGCGACAATAGCCGCGATAACCACGGTCGCAGGGCTAATCTAGATGGCAATCGAGATCACCGCGATGGCAATAACGACCTCCACGATTACCTCGGTGGACGCGATCTGCGCGCTCGCATCAACCAGAGAGCTGACGATCGAGCATCCCACGAAAGTTATCGCCGTATGGAATATGACACTGCCCACGGCCCGCCGGGTTTGAAGCAGTTTACTCCACACCTTCGCCAAGTCATATGGCCCAAGAATTTCAAGCTCAAGAAACTTTAGAAGTACGACAGCAAGGAAAATCCTGAATTATGGGTCATGCTTTACGAGACTACGTGCAGATCAGCCATGGCTGATGAGCACGTCATGTCTAACTATTTCCCAGTCGCTGTTGGCCATGCGGGTCACCAATGGCTGGTCAGCTTGCCGGTGAACTATTTTGACTCTTGGCAGGAGCTCAAGCAAGCCTTCATCGACAACTTCATTGCTACTTGTGAACAACCAGGCAACAAATACGATCTGCAATGTATTTGAGATCAAAAAGATGAGCCACTGCGCGAGTACGTCCGGCGTTTCTCGGAGATGCGCATCAAGGTCCCATCAATCTCCGACAATGAGGCAATCGAGGCTTTCATCACTGGCCTCCGCTTCCATGATGCCCTAAGGGACAAGCTCCTCCGCAAGAGACCTGATTCGGTCACAGCGCTCCTGGCCACCGCTAAGAAATACGCGGACGCCGACGACGCTAAAAAGATAATTATTGAAGAAGCAGCAAGGGTTCCGCGCTCCGACCACCCCCCACACCGCGACGACTACCGCGGCAACCATGGTTGGAACGACAATTTCGACAGCCGCAACCAGCGCAACGACTCCCGCGACCACCGTGACCAACGTAATCAGCGGCGTAACCGCCGTGACGATTACAGGAGCAAGCGTGCTCAGGAAGACGACGGCGAGGTCAACACCGTTAAAAAGGGTGGTGGACGTCGTAACTATGAAGACGACTACGCCAAAGCATTGAAGGGGCCCTGCCAGCTCCATCCTAAGTCGAACCATACCATGGAGAATTGCCGCGTCCTCAAGTCTATCTGCGACAACGATCTCCGGATACGTTCGACAAGCCTAACGACGCAGGGGAACAACGCAACGAGGATAACGACAACAATGATGCAGACCCCCGTCACAAGTACGTCAAGCCAACCGATCGCGTGCACACCATCATCGGAGGCAAAGTGTCCATCGAGACCAAACGAGAATGCAAGCTGCTCGCCCGTGCTTGCTTGAACATGGCCAACACCGACAATCTCCTCGCCGATCCACGGCTCCCTTCGTGGTCTCACCGTGAAATCTCCTTCAGCAGAAAGGACCAATGGGCCGCAATACCTAAGCTAGGGCATTTTCCTCTGGTCCTCGATCCTTGTATCAACAAAGTTCAGTTCGACAGAGTACTGATCGACGGCGGTAGCTCCATTGATATACTGTTCAAGAACAGTCTACCCGCCCTGAAGATAGCTCAGGCGGACCTCAAGCCATACGAGGCACAGTTCTAGGGTGTTCTCCTCGGATAGAGCTCTACACCTCTTGGGCAGATCACGCTACCAGTGCAGTTTGGGACCCTGGATCACTTCCGCACCGACTACGTCAACTTTATGGTCGCTGACTTCGACGGCACCTACCATGCTATTTTTGGTCGACCGTCGCTCACCAAGTTCATGGCCATACCTTATTACAGGTATCTGGTGCTCAAGATGCCTACCGAGAAAGGAGTTCTAACCATCCGAGGCAACGTGTACGCTTATACCTGCGAAGATGATAGTTTCAAAATAGCAGAGGCTCATGACCTCTCTATTCGCATGGCCGAGACCGTGCTCGATGCCAAGAAGACCTCGATCGACCACCAGGAGATCCCAGAGCTCGAGGCTCCATGTAAGAACATCAAGTCCAAGGAGCACAAGGTGATCAAACTGGTCGACGGTGATCCCAGCAAGACGGCCCTTATCGAGGCCAACCTGGATCCCAAATAGGAAGACGCGCTCGTCAGGTTCTTGAGGAGCAACGTGGATGTGTTCGCATGGAAACCTGCTGACATGCCCGGTGTACCTCGGAACTTGATTGAGCACTTCTTGAATGTCAACGGCAAGGCCAAACCTATCAAGCAGAAGCTACGACGGTTCGCTCGCGACAAAAGGAGGCGATTAGGGTAGAAGTTACACGGCTTTTGGCAGCCAGATTTATCAAAGAAGTGTATCATCCGGAGTGGTTAGCCAACCCGGTTCTTGTACGCAAAAAGAATAATGAATGGAGAATGTGCGTTGATTACACTGATCTCAACAAACACTGGCCTAAAGACCCCTTCGGCTTGCCTCTCATAGACGAGGTCGTAGATTCAACCGCCGGTTGCGAGCTCCTTTCTTTTCTCGATTGCTACTGTGGTTATCACCAGATCGCTCTTAAAAAGGATGACCAGATCAAGACATCTTTTATCACGCCCTTCGGCGTCTACTGCTACACGACCATGTCGTTCGGGCTCAAGAACGCCGGGGCTACCTACCAACACGCTATACAAGCTTGCCTCAAAGACGAGATAAAAGATGACCTCGTCGAGGCTTATGTTGATGATATAGTTGTCAAAACCAAGGAATCTCATACCCTTGTTGACAACCTAGGACACACTTTTGCAGCCCTTAACATATTCCAGTGGAAGTTAAACCGAAAGAAGTGCATCTTTGGTGTTCCTTCTGGCATACTCCTCGGCAACGTCGTCAGTCACGATGGCATACGCCCTAACCCAGAAAAAGTCAAAGCTGTCTTGGACATGAAGCCGCCCAAAAAGGTGAAGGATGTTTAAAAGCTTACCGGATGCATGGCCGCCCTCAGCCGTTTCATATCAAGATTAGGCGAAAAAGGATTACCGTTCTTTAAACTACTCAAAGCGTCCGAAAAGTTTGAGTGGTCGGAGGAAGCAGACATTGCCTTCACACAACTGAAACAATACCTTACGTCACCTCTAGTACTCACTGCTCCAAGAGAAGACGAAATACTCCTGCTATACATTGCGACTACTAATCGAGTGGTCTCCACGGCCATGGTGGTCGAGCGAGACGAGCCCGGCCACGTCTACAAGGTACAGCGGCCAATCTATTTCATTAGTGAGGTACTCAACGAGTCCAAGACCAGGTACCCACAGATTCAGAAGTTGATCTACGCCATACTGATAACATCCCGAAAGTTGAAACACTACTTCGACGGATATCGTGTGGTAGTCGTGACTGAGTACCCTCTGTGAGACATCATTAGCAACAAGGATACGAACGGGCGCATCGTTTAAATGGGCAATGGAGCTATACCCCTTTTCCTTGGAATTTGCAAGCCTCACTACAATCAAGTCTCAGGCACTTGTCGATTTCATCGTCGAGTGGACAGACTTAAGCACGCCTGCCTCTCCCGGATCCGACGAATATTGGACGATGTACTTCGACGGCTCTCTCAACATTGACGGTGCGGGAGCAGGAGTCCTTTTCATGTCACCATCCAAGGAGCAGCTCCGGTACGTCCTCAGGATTTATTTCCCAGCATCTAATAATGCCACCGAGTACGAAGCATGCCTACATGGTTTGCGCATTGTGGTTGAGCTTGGCGTTAAACATCTCTACATCTATGGAGACTCTGCTCTGGTCATCAACCAACTCAACAAGGACTGGGACACAACCAGCGAAAAGATGGATGCATACTGCAATTTGATCAGAAAGCTAGAAGGCAGGTTCTATGACATCGAGTACATACACGTGGTCCGGGACAAGAATCAAGCAGCGGATGCACTGTCAAAGTTAGGATCATCCCGAGCAAAAATCCCACATTACGTATTCGTCCAAGACCTGCTCACGCCTTCCATCGAAGAGAAAGATTCCACGGCAGACAAGCCTCCAGACCAGCAATTGGTGGCTACGGTTCCGGCGTCAAACACCGCCGAGCCCCTCCGACCACTCATGAGCCTGACTGGAGAATACCTTTGATCAAGTACCTAACAAATGGCAGCGGTTACACTGATCGGACAGAGAACGAGCGCCTGATGCGTCGCAGTAAGCAGTACCTGCTCATTGATGGCAAGCTATGGTGCAAGAACGCAAAAGAGGAAATCTTGATGAAGTGTATAACCCAGAGGATGGCGAACGTCTCTGGACCAAATCCACTCGCCCTCCTCGTCAACCACGCGCTGCCTCAAGAACGCCGGTCGGCAAGGCTTTCCGGCGGTTCTATTGGCCGTCGCCGATATCCGACGCAGAAGCTAGTCCGCCACCGTGAGGGTTGTTAGTTCTTCGCCAAGAGAATCCACGTACCAAGACATGAGATCCGGACAATACCGACCTCCTGGCCCTTCGCATGCTGGGGACTGGATATGATCGGGCCCTTCAAACCGGCTCCAGGGAAATTTACATGCGTCTTTGTGCCGATCGACAAATTTTCTAAGTGGATAGAATACATGCCTTTGGTACGAGCATCCTCGAAAAAAACTATCACGTTCCTCGACCAGGTCATCCATCATTTCGGCATATCGAACAAAGATCATCACCGATCCGGGTACTCGGTTCACCGGGAACGCTTTTTGGGACTTCTGCGATGAAAGGAGCATAGTAGTAAAATACGTCTCGGGGCACACCTAGACCTAATGGACAGGTCGAAGCGGGCAAATGGCATGATCTTGGGCGCGTTGAAGAAGAGGGTGTATAGAGAAATGACAAGGCTCCGGAAGATGGCTCAAAGAGTTACCCGCCGTGGTGCAGGGACTCGAACTCACCCCAGCATAATCCGGCGTCTCGCCATACTTTATGGTTTACTGGCACGAGGCGGTCCTCCCCGCAGATATAGCTTACAGATCAAAGATGGGTAGAGAACTTCACGAAGGCAAGGCCAATGAAGTACGGGAGCTAGAAGTGAATAGCGCAGAAGAGAAGCGGCTCGATTCTTGTGTACGTACGGCCAAATACCTTGCAGTTTTGCGCAGGTACTACAACAAGAACGTTAAAGAGCATTTTTTTGTGGTCAGGGACCTGGTCCTGAAATGGAAGACGAACCAGGCTGGTGTCCATAAACTCGCAACCCCATGGGAGGGGCCCTTCACGATCAAGGAGGTCACACGACCAACGTCTTACAGGTTAGCTCACCTGGACGGTATGGACGTACCAAACTCGTGGCACATCGACAAGCTTAGACGTTTCTATGCTTAACTACTGAGATATGTACCCCTCTTGTATTTTTGATTTACTTCAATAAAGCTATTATTATTTCTCCGACCACACTAATGTGTCATTTCGACTTTTATGGTTATTCTAACTTAGCCAGTAAAAGCCGACCACCACTCCTTCTATGGTTTTCGGAGCAGGACCTGTCTCTGGTTCCTCCGAACACGTGCATGGGATCCGCTCTCTACGTTGCGGGTGATCGGCAGGTCCCCCTTGGTTTGACTTGTCCGCATCTGCGTGTGCACAGGTCACGCACCTCACACTCCGACCACATGGCAAACTAGGGCCACACAAACTTTTCAGGATGATGTGTCGAGCAAAATGGTACAACTAAACAGAACATTATTATGTTCTCACTTAGTTCCACCAACATAAGTTTCAAGCTTAAATACGCTTTATACAAAGCAAACAAGCTTATAATGATATCTGATTCACGTTATTACAAGCTTGCACGAAGAGGCCCAAGTTTACAATAACACAACTATGTCCTCCTTCTACAGACTCTAAGCCTATTACATTGGCTGGTCGGGCCGGCGGCACCCTCTTTTCGTTGCTTCGATATCCTACTCGAGTCTCGGGGACTCTTGTGCTAGTCGAGTGAAGGGATGGCCCGTCGATGCTGGCTGGTCGAGGCCGCATGCTTCGTCGGTTGGCTAGCAACAGATGGCATTTCCAGCTGACTTGTCGATGGCGTACCCTGTACAGGTGCTGTCCCACCTCCACACAGGTTAATGTCACCAATTATCTTTGACGATAGGTCTAGCTGGGCCACCCAAAGCTCCTCCGCCTTGTCTGGGTCTACCTCCTTCGGGTATCCAGCCTCCAGGCGCTTGAGATCGATTAGAGGGTAGTGGGCACGCACCATGCTTAGCACATGGGCGCCCGTGTACTCACCCGCCTCCTTCATGAACTCCCCGAAACCATCCCCATGCTTGTCATCTCTCTCGACCAGTCCGAGTGGGGGTCCTTGGCTCTTCCTCTGTGGCGCCGGGTCGACAAAGGTCGAGGATGGGCAAAATGCCGATTGCCACTTCCCTGCACCGGTTCTTCCATGTGTCCCGATCCTCGGTGGCCTCGAGGCATCGTGCTTTCCTGCCATCACGCTCTTTCATCACGGCTTCTAGATGCCTCTTGACATTGACTTTTAAAACTGCACACCGTACAAGACATCAAATGTAAAGGCACGACAAGTCAAGGTGGGCAACATAATGAGAACGGTGGTCTAGAATATTTACTCTTCGCCCTCCTTCATTTTAGTGGTGTGGTCCTGAGTTGAGACCGGGCTGCCGCCCGAGCTTCTCGTTATCCTCCTTCAGTGACCACACTCTGCGATCCTACGGCTATTCTCCTCTGGAGGCGGGTTACCTCGGCTTCTAAGCTTGCATTACAGCTGTCATTACCAACAACGCAACAACACGTGTCATACACTTGATGTGATAAAATGACAACTTACTTGTTTTTTGACGCTCTTTGTCATTGAGCTGGCCGACCAGGTTCTGGTTCTGTGCTTCTTGCTCTGTCCTCTCCCAGTCGGTGGCTTCAAGTTGGCGGCGCAAGCGTTCCACCTCGGCCGCCAGTTCTCTATTGCTCGTCGTGATTCCCTCAATCTGGTCGAAGCACCTCTTTCGGTACTTTGCGGTCTTCATCAAGTCCTGCATATAAACAAGCTAAGTCAGACATTTCGACTACATTACAGGGTCAAGTGGTCAAGCCAAACATACCTGGACTTCTGTCACCAAATGCTTTGCCGCTCGTTCAACTTTTAGGGTCTCTTCGATCTCGGGGATTTCTTCATGCATAACCCACTCGTCGTTCCACCTGCGCGACACATATACATGTTGTCGTTTGTCTTTGGGACGGCCTAGGATCTCTTCGACTTCGTCCTCTTGTTCAGGGGGCGGCGCTGAGCCAGAGATAGTAGTCTCCGCGACCACTATGGCTTTCCCACGAGCCGTAGCATCGGCAAGCGTATTCTGTGCCAACTCCGGTTGCTGCTCCTCGGCTCGGTCTGGTTCCCTTGGCGCCAAGGTATCCGCCTCAGCAGGGTTAGTGCTCGGAGCATTTGTACTTTGCTCGGCTGTCTTCTCGACCAGCTGCTCGGGGACTGACATCGGGCTGCTTTCGTATCTTTGAGGTTCCGGAATTTCTTCTCTGAGTTCCTCCGCAATGATGGTACCGAGCGTTCTATCCGCCCGATACTAAGCGGTTGTGCACACCGCTATCTGGTCGGGATTTTCGGTGGATGCCGACCTAATATACCAGAGAAAGTTCAGAAGACAATAGTATTCAATACAAATTATAAGATTATATCAAAGTTACAGATACTTACAGCTCGAAAGCATGGAATGACGTGGCGAAGGAACGTCTCTTCGACCGTGCTTGCTCCACGTGCTCGGCGGGTTCCACCGGGTCTTTTTCCATCACCGGTACTGGCGTCGGGGTTTGGTGCTCGACACTCCCCCCGCTTGTCTTCTGTGTCGCAGTGGTCGGTGATGCGATCACTGCTAGCACAGAGGAGCCACCCTGCTCTGTTGACCCCATTTGTCTCCTCCTCTTTCGAGGGACGAGTCGGAAGATGTTTGCATCCTCTGTTTCATCGTCTGAAAGGGGGAAGATGGCCTGGCGACGTTTGTTGGCAGCCGGCCGCTTGCCAGCAGCACTGGCCGTTACATCCTCCCCAACCCCGAGTACCGCCCAGTCGACGTCTTTAGTACTGGCACTGGTCTGGGCGGTTAAGCCGGCAATTTGCGGCCAATCCATGCCAGGGGGCCGAGACACGAACACTGCTGCCCGGTCATGACCATTACTCTGGGAAACATAAAGGAGACAACAGTCAATTTTTTGTTGCAACATAAATCTACAGGTACAAGGAGACATCATTTACCTTTGGGGGAGGTCGGGCGAGCTTGAAGGCGTGCTCGATGTCGTTTAACCTGACATAATTGGGGTCGGCTAGATTGAATATCTCCCAAATTCTAGCCTTGATTTCTATCTTGTCGAGCGCCTCTTTTCTGGTCCCCGTCGGATCTGCGCTACCCTGGTACTCGAAGCCAGGATGTACCCTCTTTTGGCAGGGCTGGATCCTTCGGCTGATGAAGTTCCCGACCACGCTTGGACCATCCAGCTTTCCCCATGGGATCAACCCGAGCAGTTCTACGATCTGCTCCAAGTGCTCGGGCTTCTCCGACCAGCTGTTCTTCTTCTCTAGAATCAACCCCATGTCACACAGGGTCTTCGTGTTCGGCTCTTCACGGATGTAGAACCATTTCTTGTACCATTCGTCCAGTGAGGTGTTCCATGGGCAGTGCAGGTACTGGGCCTTCATACCGTCACGTAGATTGAGGTATACGCCTCCGGCTATCTTCGAGCCTCCGCTCCCTTTCTTCCGCAGACAGAACAGATGGAGAAAGAGGCCGAAATGGGGCTAGAAGCCACCATAAGCTTCGCAAAGATGGATGAAGGTGGAGACAAGAAGAATCGAGTTGGGATGCAGATTGCAAATCCCAATCTCGTAATACAAGCAGAGCCCCTGAAGGAAAGGGTGCACTGGAACCCCAAAACCCCGCTTGAAGAAATCCTCGAAAACCACAATCTCACCTGGTTGTGGATCGGGGAAGCTTTCTCCTTCCGGCGCACGCCATCCTGCGAGTGCCTTGTTGTGGAGCACTCCCATGGCGATGAGGTCTTCGATGGTCTGCTCATTGCTCCTTGACTTCCACCACTCCTTCGCCATGACTCCGCCTTTCTTCTGGGCGTTTCTCTTCGCCATTAATCTGCCCTTGTTAAGAGGGTGGATGCGGTGGAGGAGGGATTGGTGGTGATTTTTGGAGGAGTAGGGTTCGGCGAGAGGAAGAAGAAGGTTGTGGCGGTGAATGACAATGGGGATCGGTAAAAAGTAACTTACTAACTCTATATTCTAAATAACCAAGGGCTTCGTCGTTTCATCCGCCTGAGATTCTTGGGAGACGTGCGCACGCTGTCACAGACGGTTGTTTTTACAACCTCGAGATCTACGCCAACAAACGCGCCTCTTCGTTTCCAGTGTACGCGCCTCTTCGTTGATAATGTGAGAGGGCCCACACTAACGCACCTCCATACAGGCGCCAAGCGACTGTTTGCCAGAAAGAGTAAGAAGGCAGAGTGATATGTTATATCCGTCTGCTTTTTTGACCAGACGTGGCAGATTGGACTTGATAGAGTAAGGAGATAAATAAATACACCAAATTATAATACAAGCGGCGTTCTTTTTTTGGCTGCATATCTTGAGCTCAATGATGGACCAGACCACTATCGTGCTCGGGGACTGCCCAGACCACTGCCGTGCTCGGGCACTGCCCAGACCACTGCCGTGCTTGGGGACTGGTCCGACTATTGCCGTGCTCGGGGACTGCTCCGACTACTGCCACGCTTGGGGACTGCTCCGGCTACTGATGTGCTCGGGGACTGTCCCGACCACTGCTCGGAGATTGTTCTTCTCGTCTACATGTGATTTGTACTCACATACAGTTGAGAGACATTTATTTAGACCTTGCTACAAGGCTCATACTTCTCCTTCCAGCAAGCTCGGGGACTACATCGGTACGATGCACCTGCCGGTGCATCTCATATTGCTTGTACGACAATTGGGTTCTCAACTTAATTGGGAATTCTTTTCAGACCTGGCACCATGTGCCTACGTCACCTACTACCAGGCTCGGGGACTAAGTGGGCACACTTCACCTTGCGGTGAATGTGTTTGTTTTTCGACCCCTATGCCTCTGATGATCAAGGACGCTACGCTCCAAGACGCACTTACATTTCTGTTCAGAAATACAAGTGGGCACACTTCTCAGGACAGAAATCTTTTTCTTTTTTCTTAAGAGCACCATATATTCTTCGGACAACCTACTTCTCTGGCGACAACGGTGGTCAGAGACGTCAAGGACTCAAGCCTTACTTGTCGGAGAAGGTTAAAATGGCGTGTCGTAGCATAATACATGGTGCTCGGGGACTAGCTGTGGGGGTATTAACCCCTATACCCTTATGGCTAAGCTTGGGTCGGCCCAGATCGGTGGGTCCGGTCCACCAAAAGATGACATGCGGCCCGGTTAACCTGATCGGAGTCCCGCGCAAGGAGTCTAGGTGGATTTGGTGGTCAATCAAGATCCTGGTCGGTTAGAATAGGAATCCTTATCCGGCCACATATGACAATTGTAACTGGCTAGGATTAGTTTCCAGATCTGTAACCCTGCCCCCTGAACTATATAAGGCGGGCAGGGGACCCCTCTAAAAAAACATCTCTCATTGACATACAACAATACAAATCAGATGTAGGACGTAGGTATTACGCCTTCTTGGCGGCCGAACCTGGATAAAACCTTGTGTCTGTCTTGCGTCACCGTCTTGTTTGTGGCTTACGCATCTGTCTGCCGATAATCTACTTCCTTGGGTATACCCCTAGGTAGACTGCCGACCATATTTCGTCGACAGTGAGCAACATATGTGGACTCATAAGTCCGGCTTGACGAGGCTCCCCTATTTCGATGACCTCCTACTGCCCCATAACATTGATGTCATGCACACTGAAAAGAATATCGCCGAGGCACTTTGGGCAACGCTCATGGACACTGACAAGTCTAAGGACAACCCTAAGGCTAGAGTGGACCTAGCGACGTTGTGCGATAGGCCAAACCTAGAGATACGGCCTCCTGCAACAGGAAAGCAGTGGAGAAGGCCTAGGGCCCCTATGTCTTGAAAATCGATTAAAGGAAGGAAGTACTTCGATGGATCAAGAATTTAATGTACCCTGATGGGTATGTAGCGAATCTTAATAGGGGAGTGAACTTAGAGACTTTGTGAGTCAACGGGATAAAGAATCATGACTACCACATATGGATTGAGCGGATACTTCCGTCGATGGTTCGAGGCTATGTCCCTGAGCATGTCTGGCTAGTGCTGGCAAAGTTGAGCTACTTCTCTGTCACCGCAGTAGGGATGTTGAACTTTGTGATGTTGAACTTGTAATAATAAACTTGTGATGTTGAACTTTGGTGCATTTGTGATGGATTTTCGATGAATTTATTAAATATGCGTGTGCTTGTGATATATAATGTATGTTGGTGATATAGATGTGATGATTGATGTATATATATATATTGTCTGTTACAATGGAATGTAAAAAAATTGCAATTCTCAGGGTCTTTGCCGAGTGCCATGGGCAAGGCACTCGGCAAAGATTTTTCAAAAAAAAATAATTTCTTTGCCGAGTGCCTCGCCGCAGCACTCGGCAAAGTATTTTTTTTTAAAAAAAATTCAGAAATTCTTTGCCGGGTGCCTAAATAGGGGTACTCGGTAAAGAAATTATTTTAAAAAAAATAAAAAAAACTTTCCCGAGTGCCTGGGCAGGGACACTCGGCAAAGTAATTTTTTTTAAAAAAAACTTTGTTGAGTTCCTGGGCAGGGGCACTCGGCAAAGTACTTTTAAAAAAATAAAAAAAACTTTGCCGAGTGCCTGGGCTGGGGCACTCGGCAAAATAATTTTAAAAAAAAATTCAGAAATTCTTTGCCGAGTGTCTAAACAGGGGCACTCGGCAAATAAATTATTTAAAAAAATAAAAAAACTTTGCCGAGTGCCTGAGCTGGGGCACTCGGCAAAGTAAATTTAAAAAAAAAAATTTTTTTTTGCCGAGTGCTGGGTCGGGCACTTGGCAAAATAACCGTTAACGGCCGGCGCCGCAATGGCCGAAAATATTTTGTCGAGTGCCATCCCAAGCACTCGGCAATTTTTTTTTATTTTGCCGAGTGCCCCGATAAAAAGCAGTCGGCAAAGACCCTTTGCCGAGAAAAATTTTGCCGAGCGGACTTCGCCGAGTGCTACACTCGGCAAAGCCTTTGCCGAGTGCAAAGGGCTCTTTGCCGAGTGTAAAAACACTCGACAAAGCCGCGGCCTCCAGTAGTGATACTTGCGGTTTCAGGTGGTGTCATCCAGATAATAGATTTCCATTTTTTTTGGGTCCCTAAGCTTATCCTCGGCTCTGGTACTAATCTGAGCGGATCAAAAATCTATGCACAAGGTAACTAAACTTGTACGGTCCATGGTGCCGCACACTACCCCACGCCAATTTGCCCCTACGGCTGGAAACACTCCCCTCGGGTGGACACCACCCGTCATGGGAGCCTCATCTTTCCCTGTGTTTGTGCAGCACCAAGAGTAAAGATGAGTAATCGGGCCGCCCGGCCTGACACAGCACGATTGGGCCCGGCACGGCAGGGCCCGCCATGCCATAGTAGTCCACCGTGCCTAGCCGGCGGCCAGGCATGGCCCCTAGGCCATTTTTCGAGCCGTGCTAGCCCAAAAGGCACGGGCCCAAAACCCCACCGTGTTAGCCCAGAGCGCATCACAAAAAACACCAGTTTCAATACACATTTGAATACACATTTCAGTATACAAAACTATAGAAGTCTCAATTCAATACAACTATAGTAGTCTCACATTCACAATTCACAGATCAAATATGAAAGACATGATGATCAAATTTTGAGTTGTTTGTGCAATGCCGCCTCATTAAAAATCTTTCTAGGTAAAACTCACACCTCGTGAGAAACCCTAGAAAGGAAAAAAGAGTATGGCCAACTTATTTTAAAGTTCAAATGTTCAAAGTTATTACAAACCAGAGTTCAAATGTTTATTCACACTTTAAGAGTCTCAGACTCACAAAGACACTCAAGACTCAACCAACAGCAGCAGCACAAGCACTCAACCAGCAGAAGCATTCTGATCCTCATCAAGCCATAGGTTCTTGAAGTAGTCTTCTAACTCCTGGTCCTCCATAGTATGTTGTGCTCTTTGCTGGCCTAACTCCCAGTTCTTGATGCAGACCAACATCTCCACTGTCTCTAAGCCCAATCGCTGTCATCGCTCCTCAATGATCCTGCTAGTAAGATTAAAGCAAGACTCCAAAGAAGTAGTTGAGACAGGAACTAACATAATATCTTTAGCCATGGTAGAGAGAACCGAATAGGTTAGTTTATGCTCATGCCACCAATTAAGGATATTAAAGTCATCATCATAGGCCACAACATTGTCACTGTCAAGGTAAACAGTGAGCTCAGAAAGACCAGGAGTCACAGTAGTAGATGATGAACCAGTGGCAGTTGAAGGACCAGAAGCACCTGATCCTCCAAAAAGTTTGTCCCATGTCTGTTTTCTCTTACCTGTTAGTCCAGATGGATGTGTGGTCCTAGCTGGTCTGGCTGCACCAAACTTGGATTCATACTTGTCATACAGATTATGCAGCTTAGTTTTAACCTCAGCAAAATATGCATTATAACTCATATTGTTACACTGAGCAAGCAGTTCAAGAACATTATGCAAACCTCTCATCTTAGCCCTAGGATCTAGAACAAATGTAAATGCATATAACAGTGGTATAGACTTCCAGTACTTGAGAAATTTAGCCTTCATTGGCATAACAACAACACTAAGATTATTGTCATGTTCATAGTCATGCAGATGGCTAGCAATCTCAAGTATGTGATGCAGTACCAAAGGACTAGTGGGGTAATAAACACCAGAAAGAACAACAGTTGAATCATAGAACAATTCAAGGAACTCCAATACCTTTTTAGCAACAAACCAATGTTGTTGATTCAATAGTGGATAGCCACCGTGAGTATTTATGAACACAGAAAACATATATCTATATGGCATTAGATGCTTTAGCATAAGATATGTTGAGTTCCATCTAACATCCATATCCAAAGCAAATTTACGAGGCCGCACACCCTTAGCATTGTAGTTCTAAAAAACTCTGTATAAGGTTTAAGCCTTTTCAAACCAGATTTGACAATCAAATTAATTATATGGCAAGCACAGCGCTGATGCACAACATGATAAATCTTTTTATTAGCATTTACTGGATCAACATCAAAACCCAAGTAACCAGCAAGCATAGGTGCCAAAGTAAGCATAACAGTTGTATTAGAAGATGCATTATCAAGGCTAACAGCGAAAACTTTGTCAAGCAGACCAAAATCTCAAAGCACACTAGCAATACATTTAGTAATGTTAATACCATTATGAGACACTTCAATCAGTTTAAAACCTATCACAGATTTCTTAAGTTCTCAATCAGCAGTAATATAGTGAGCAACAATAGTTATGTAATCTTCCATAGCATTACCTAACCATATATCAGAAGTCAAACAAACAGAAGACACACCAGGCATAACAACATTTTTAAGATGATGTAGTTTTTCATTGTAAAACTTATAGACATGTCTCTAGCTGTGGTAAATCTAGAGACTCTATTATACCTAGGGTTATGAGCACGCTTAATGTAATCATCCCAGGCATCAGTGTCAGCTATTGCTAAAGGAAGATCTAGTCTGGCAATCAAACGACATAACTTAGCCCTAGCAACATCTGGTTTATATTCCCAGTTTCTATAAGATCCATCAGGGTTTAAAGCAAGCCTAATTTGAACCATAGCAGCATGATCTGCCTTCTTCCTACATGATTCTGATGCCTAAGCAAATGGCCAGTGCCAGCATTTGAATTAGCAGACAACCTAGCCTTACAGAACTTGCAAACTCCAATAACACGCTTGAAAGGATCAAGATGCCCAAGAGGGGGTGAATTGGGCTAATTTTAAATTCTTTGCAATAATTAAACCCTACACTTAGCCCACTTCACCCCTTGTGCCTAGAATGTGTTTCTATTAATCTTACGCATAAAAGTTTTGCACCCTAGGTTCCAATCCTACTCTAGCATAGCAATTCTAGGAATGTAAAGACATGAAATGAATTGCTCAAATGTAAATGCTCAAAGTAAAGAGAGAGAAACGAATGCGGTGAAGTTTTCCTGGGGTATCGAAGAATCGTCACTCCCCACTAGTCCTCGTTGGAGCACCCACGCAAGGGTGTAGCTCCCCCTTGATCCACGCAAGGATCAAGTGCTCTCTACGGGCAGAATCTTCGACACTCCATCACGGTGAATCGCCCACAACCACTCACAACTTGAGTTGGGTTATCCACAAGCTCCACCGGATGATCACCAAACTCCCAATCACCACCGAACCGTCTAGGTGATGGCGATCACCAAGAGTAACAAGCACAAACTCTCACTTGACCACGACAAGCCTAATGAGAAGGGTGGATGCACACTTACTACTCTCCTTGCATTAATGAGGACCTTAATCTTGGATTCTCACATCTCAATCACCTCACTAGGCTCTTGCTCTCCCTTGCACTCCCAAGGTGTTTCTCAGCTGAACAAATGGGCAAGAGACCTCCCATGGACGAGTGGAGTAAGTATTTATACCCCCTCAATCAAAACATAATGTTTGGAGGTTGAGTCAGCACTCTACAGGGTGTCCGGACGCTCCAGTCAGGGTGACCGGACGCTCCGGTCAGTTATCCCCGCCATTATGTCAGAAAGAGCTGTTAAGTTCTGACTGGATTCTGACCAGCGTCCGGTCAGCACTGACCGAATGCGTCCGGTCAAGAAAACACGCTCTGGAACCTTACTGATGTTAACCGGATGCTGGCACCCAGAGTCCAGTCACTTCACTGTTCAGCGTTCCGGTTAGTTATCGGATCCTGACCAGCGTCCGGTCAACACTGACCGGACATGTCCGGTCAAGAAAATCCTTCTCTGGAACCTCTCTGGAGTTGACCGGATGCTGGTACTCAGCGTCCGGTTACTTTTCACTCAGCGTCCGGTCAGTACCAGACGACTGCAGTTGATCAAATGAACTTACCAAACTCACCATTCAACGTCCGGTCGCAACCAGACCAGCGTCCGATCAGTTATTTGACCCTCCATTCACTTCCAACTTGAAATCCTATGAGAATGAAGTTTGCTCCAATTGATCTTAGGGCTACTCTTGAGCTACCTAGTGCTAGGTTTGACAAGTGTGCACCACACCTAACCCACTAGACTCACCTAGGTCAAGCTACTAGTCCATACCCCCCTTAATAGTATGACCAAAGGAAAAACAAAGTCTTAAACTACTCTAAGTGTCTCTCCATCACCAAACGACACTTAGAACTAGTCCATCCTTAACCTTATCGTTCATCCTTTAAAAACCGAAATGATTTCCATTAATAGGGGCATGACAACCATGATTGCCCAATCAATTGCCATTACCATGACCTAACTCAAATTGCCTCTGTAAAACACACGTTAGTCATAGTAATCTTGTGTCGTCATTAATCACTGAAACCCAACTAGGGGCCTAGATGCTTTCAATCTCCCCATTTTTGGTGATTGATGACAACACAACCTCGAGTATGTAGAAGAGATTAGTGAGGTTTTCAACATGCTTGGTTCATATAAGCTTTTTATAATAAGAGCAAAGGGGTTAGACATGCTTATATGACCCAAGCCAACATGGTGTACTCAATAGATATGAATTAAGCATGAGTACATAAAGTAAAGCTCATTTGAATCGGACTAAAATGCGGAAGCAAAGCAAATGAGCATAACCAAGTGACATTATATATATAAAGATATCAATGTAGAGAGCACACATGTCACATAAGTCTCACCATCACAAGTATGTAATGCAATGCATGAAAGAAAACGTGAATGCACAAAGTATCACACATAAAGAAATGAATCACATGCTCCCCCTAGATCACATGCTCCCCCTAGATCTAACATACTCGCTCCCTCTCCCCCTTTGGCGTCAAGCACCAAAACCCAAGGGTCGGACGGCGGGACAGGAGCAGTCGAGTCAGGTGCTGAGGTGCAGTGAGAGATCTAGAACTGAGCAGCATCATCCTCTGACCCTGAACTCTGATCGGTCTGACCCTCTATCGCTGGAAGTGAAGGTGAAGCGGTCTAGGTTTGCTCAGTAACTGGTGTGACCTGTGACTCTAGAAGTATCACTGTAGGAAGTGGAGCCATATCTGCCTCTGTTGCTGTCGCTGAAGCCTCAAGGATAGGAGTGACTGTCTGAGGAGGCTCGGATGATGCAACAGATGACGGGATCATCTCAGTAGTCCCGGTAACTAGAGCAGTTGTGGTAGGAGCAAGAACTCATAACACTAACCCTGAAGAACTCTGAGTCGAAGTGAAGCCTATAATAATAGGGGTAAAGTGTAGACCCTACGCAGTCACTGGAGAAGCAAACCACTGGGACACCTGCTCTGTAGGTGAAGCAAACTGAGTAGTTGGTAGTCTCTGAATCTAAAGCCCACTAGGCTATACAGCTGGAGTCACTGAAGTGGTGGTAGCAGGCTAGCCTATCTAAGGTGTAGACTGCTGAGGAGCAACCCCAATAGCAGTGAATATATGCTACATGAAGCCAAGTAACTACTGCTAAATCACAAGCTGTTGCTGCTGCTGCATGGCCTATTGCTACCTCTAGAACTCATCCTGTCGAGCCTGAACCTGAGCAAGTGCAGCTGTGGTATCCTATGCCTGACGTGCCTGGTCCTGCCTCCTATGCCTGACGTGCCTGGTCCTGCCTCATTCGCTCAAGTACTGTAAGAAGTGCTAGATCTGTCTGCGGTAGCTGAGGTGGAGCAGAGCTAGAGCCACTAGCCTCTCTATCGTGTGGGCGAGGAGCCATCTATCGAATCAGTTGATAATCATCATCAGAGATGTCACTCGAGTCGCTCTCACCCACATCCTCCTGCTGAGCATCATGCTACTCCTCCTCTATCGCTGCAATGCCCCTAATGATCTCATCCTACTAGGCTGTTGTTTCTGGTACCTCTAGGCGACGGATCGGCTAGCGAGGTGTCCTGGCATGACTATAATGTAGCATCTAGGTCATCCCATATGATGGAAACTCAGTAGTAGCACCTGTGTACTCTGCCATCATCTCTGGGGACTTCTGTGTAACTGCCTTTTTGATTAGGAACGTGATCCAATGAGCATAAGGTAGCTGACGGTGACCTTTGAAGCCCTCTGCTAGTGTATCCTCCATCTCTGAAAGTATGACATCCCAAATATCAAATACGGTCTGAGACACCAGAGAATGCACTAACCATAGCTGAATGCGAGTCAAACCCTCGCGATAATCCGTCCTCGGGAGCAGAGTCCTCCTCATAATAGCATCAAGAAGCCGAGCTATAGGTGTAAGATCACGTGGTGTCCTGCTCGACCCCTTGCCAAACGGCTCTGTGAAGCATGGTCGGACAAGATCTGTGGGTGGCACAAGTCCACCATGAGGGCGTCTCGGAGGCTCTGTCTAACCATAGCAAACCTCGTGAAGGCGAATAGGTGACTCTGGAATCCTGAGAATCTCTCTGACCCTCGAGCTCTGCAGCCTATAGTCACGGCCTCTGAATGCAAAGTGAATGAATCTGTGCCTCGAGTCAATCCAAAGAGAGGAGTAGAACTCACATACCCATGATGGAACAAAGCGGCCAGTCCGTCCAAGAAGATCTATCAAGCCTAGCAGATAGGAAAGGTGGGGATGGATCTACTCGCCTGCAGCTGCAACTAGAGACTCTATGGAGCAGACTCTCTGAGATCTGAAGGCAACTCCATTGTTAAGATAAGCATTATAAAAGTCCTCCTGCAACACAGTATAGAAGTGCTTTGAAGCACGCTCATCCCGCCTCAGCGAAAACCAATCCTCAAACTGGACAAAGCGGAGCTGCTGCACCTATCTGGCTGTGGCTGCCCTGAGGTCAAGGTGAACCACTAGAGGTGGACCTTGTGGTCTAGGAGGTGGACGAGAGCCCCTCCTCTATGTCTCAGGCCTCGGCGACACCTGAGTACGTGTACGACCAGAGCGTCGAAGCTATGGCTGTGCTACTTGCTCGGTCTCCTCAACCTACTCTGCCTACTAAGTACCCTCTATCCGCTCTACTAGGCTGTGTCTACTGCTCAGTCTCCCCCTAAGGCTAACTCTCCTCCAAAGAGACACATCGTCCTCCAAGCATGACAGTCCTAGGTGGACTGCCAAGATTGGCCTCCATCCTCTCGACGGCAGCCCTCTGAGCGGGTGACAACTGGTCGCCTATGCGAATCCCACCGCTAGCTCCACCTCTCTCTGCACGCTCTGCGGCCACTGCCACTGTTGCTGCTCTCTCTGTCTCCACATCAACAAACTTGCGCTTTTTCTTTGTAATCATCTTTTCACCTTTCCTTTTTCCTGAGCAGTCAGGCGAGGTGGAGGCCTTGGATCCTCATCTCTAGGACCACCTCCGACATTCTTGCAACGTGCCATTGCTAAATCTAACGAGAATTACTGCCACTGATAGGAATCAATAGCCGACTGACACTCGTGAGGCTTGGCCTCAATCCATACTAGGGGGCTTGACCCCGAGTTTACTGACAACTGCCAAATCAACCACAAAAGCACAAACTCGTCGCACAATGGAATAGATAGGAAATATAAATAATCACTATATTTATCTAGAGGTGCGAAACCCTAAGAAGCAAGTAGTAGATATAAAATTGAAGGCGATGGCTTGCTACCTGATGAAATCCAATGAACCGACGACCAATCAGCAAAATGAAGGACCACGGGGCACCACCTAAATCGGCAATGTAAGACTAGGGTTAGGGTTTGGCGGTTCAAAGCGGTGTGATGGCCGAGAGGGCACGATAGTACAATGCAGGCGCAGCTAGGGCAAGCGATGGCACAGGCGTGATGAGGCAGTGGATGCTCAGGCATCGGTACAGTGATGGCGCGGTGAGATCAACGACGACGCTGGTGCGGCGGCGCGACCCGTGGCTAGGGCAAGGCACGGTGGCACGGCGAGGTAGTGTGGGCGTGGGCACGGTGGTGCGACGATAGAGGCGGGGCACGACGGCACAGGATGAGGATAGAATATATGGTGGCCCCACATGATAGACAAGGAAAGGAAGTTGAGATCCACGCGGATTCATCTGATCGGACGCACCGGTGGCAACGACCGGACGCTGCCACTCAGAGTCCGGTCGACAACAGAATGGTCCAAAACCCCTCAAATCACGACCAGACGTGTCCGATTACCCTTGACCGGACGCTGCCAGAGTCCGATCAATCCTAAGTTCATCTTCTTCGTTTGACCAGACATAGGGTCACCTTCACATCGGACGCTGGAAGAGCAATGTGCATCATCCGGTCACACCTGTGCTGCTTCGGTTCACCTCCTGTGAACTTACCGAACGCTGGAAGCAGAGTCCAGTGCAGCGTTCGGTCGCCATATTTTAGTGAATCTTCAAAGTTCCTTCGCGCCGCCTTTTCCCAATCAAGTCCCAACTTTAATAAGACGCAAATAAACACCAATTGGGACTGATTTGAGGGACCTCTCTCAAACCCTCACATTTTCACAATATTTTGCCTTAGGCTATAATTCTTTTTAAGAAAATAGGCAATAAAAGGGGCGAGGAGCAACATGTGGTCACAAAATAGGGTTTTATAACTAATAGGAGCTTCAAATGCTCTCCCTAATTGTGGACAAACACAGCGGGTGCTCAAAAGATAACCGAAAAGAAATGACAAAGCAACACACATGCATATGCAATGCAATACTTGAAAGTAATTCTAGTTGCTTGTCAAGTTTGATCCACGGTTAAGCTTCTTCACATGCTTTTCGGCGGTTATCTTAACCATGTTAGACAAGCCCTAAGTGCAATACTAGAAATTAAACATGTTGTATATTACAATGCAATACAAGGGACAACACAAGCTCATTTTTTAGTGAAGTTACTAAAAGCAAGCACATTGAGCTCATTCTTCAACCGACAAAATGTAGTCTCATCTAGCGGTTTAGTGAAGATATCCGTCAATTGATCCTCGGTCCTTACACCTTCTAGTGATATATCATTTTTAGCAACATGATCTCTAAGAAAGTGATGGCGGATATCTATGTGCTTGGTGCGAGAGTGTTGAACCGGATTATTAGCAAGCTTTACCGCACTCTCATTGTCACACAAAAGAGGTACCTTTTCTAGAACTACACCATAGTCTAGTAAAGTTTGTTTCATGTAAAGAATTTATGCACAACAAGCACCCGTGGCAATGTATTCCGCTTCGGCGGTGGACAAAGGCACACTATTTTGCTTATTGGAGGACCAAGACACTAGTGATCTACCAAACAAGTGGCACCCTCTGGATGTGCTTTTTCTATCAATTTTGCAACCAGCATAATCCGAATCGGAATAGCCAACTAGTTGAAATCTAGCTCCTTTGGGATACCAAAGGCCAATGCATGGTGTGTGCTTAAGGTACCTAAGGATTCTTTTAACGGCAACCATGTGAGACTCCTTAGGACTAGCTTAAAATCTAGCACACATACACACACTAAACATGATGTCAGGCCTAGATGCGGTCAAATATAATAAACTACCAATCATAGAACGGTAGAGAGTTTGATCAACTGATTTACCTCCCTCATCTAGGTCGAGATATCCATTAGATGGCATTGGTGTCTTGATTGGCTTATATTCATCCATTTTGAACCTCTTGAGAAGGTCCTTGGTATACTTTTCTTGAGAGATGAAAATCCCTTCTCTCATTTGCTTGACTTGAAAACCAAGAAAGAATATAAGCTCTCCAATCATAGACATCTCGAACTCTTTTGACATCAATTCACCAAACTCTTTGCAATAGTCTTCATTTGATGAGCCAAATATGATATCATCAACATATACTTGGCAAATGAAGATCTCTCCATCAAGCTTCTTGGTGAATAGTATGGTATCGACCTTCCCAATAGTGAAGCCCTTCTCAATGAGGAAATTCCCAAAGGTGCTCATACCAAGCTCTTGGGGCTTGCTTAAACCCATATAGCGCCTTGGACAACCTATAAATATGATTAGGATATCTAGGGTCTCCAAACCCGAGAGGTTGATCAACATACACTAGTTTATTTATAAAGCCATTTAAAATGCACTTTTAACATCCATTTGATATAATTTTATTTCATGATGCGATGCATATGCAAGGAGGATACGAATGGCTTAAAGTCTTGCAACCGGTGCAAAGGTCTCACCAAAATCCAACCCTTCAACTTGAGAGAACCCCTTTGCAACTAGTCTTGCCTTGTTCCTCACAACAATGCCTTGATCATCTTTCTTGTTGCGGAACATCCACTTTGTTCCAATGACTCTTGCACCTTGTGGTCACTCTTCAAGAGTCCAAACTTCATTGCGGGTGAAGTTGTTCAACTCTTCATGCATGGCATTTATCCAATCTGAATCTTGAAGAGCTTCTTCTATAGTCTTAGATTCAACGCAAGAGACAAAAGAGTGATGTTCAATAAATGAAGCAAGTTTTTGAGAGCGAGTCATTACACCCTTTGAAAGACTCCCTATGATGAGATCTTGTGGATGTGCTTGTAGTAGGGGTGAATTTCTTCTATCAACCACTTGAGGGGGAGGTTGTGGAGCATCAACATCTTGAGCTTGTGCCACCATTTGATCATGAGAGACATGAGTATCTTTATTTTCTACTCTCCCATCTTTATCACCATCTTGTGGCACATTTGATGAAGAAGGTGGATCAATCACTTATACATCATCATCATCATCTTTGGGCTTGATGTCTCCAACCGGAATGTTCTTCATATCCTCCCTCAATTGTTCATCACCTACATCATCAAGATTCTCATGTGCTCCTTATGAGTCATTAGATTCATCAAATTCCACATCATATGTTTCTTCAACCAAGCCGGTGGCATGATTAAATACTCGATATGCTTTGGACTTTGATGAGTAACCAATAAGAAAGCCAATATCATAACGTCTTTGAAACTTCCCTAGGTGTTGCCGCTTCTTGTAGATGTAGCATTTGCAACCAAACACCCAGAAGAAAGATACGTCCGGCTTCTTCCCATTGAGCAACTCACAAGGTGTCTTGCCAAGAAACTTTTGAAGAAATAGGTGGTTGGATGCATAACATGCGGTGTTGATAGCTTCTGCCCATAGAGCTTCGGGTATATTATACTCATCAAGCATTGTTCTTGCAAGTGTGATAAGTGCCCGGTTCTTTCTCTTTGCTACACCATTTTGTTCAGGAGTATATGTTGCGGAGACCTCATGCTTGATTCTAAATTCATCACAATATTCTTCAATGTTTGTGTTGTCAAATTCTTTTCCATTGTCACTTCTTATCTTCTTGAGCTTCACTTCAAATTTATTTTGTGCTCTCTTGGCAAACTTCTTGAAACATGATACAACTTCGGTCTTATCATGAAGGAAGAATACCCAAGTATATCTAGAATAGTCATCAACTATCATAAGACAATAGAGATTTCCTCCCAAACTCTTATAAGTTGTTGGTCCAAATAGGTCCATGTGAAGGAGCTCTAGCACTTTTGTTGTTGACATGTAAGCTTTTGTAGGATGAGTGTTTGCAACTTGCTTGCCGGCTTGACATGCACTACAAAGCTTGCCCTTCTTAAATTTTACATCCTTCAAACCTCTCATCAAATCATTCTTCATTAGCTTCTTGAGTGAGCTCATCCCAACATGTGCAAGTCTTCTATGTTATAGCCACCCAAGTGATGTTTTGGTGAATAGACATGTCTTCAAGTTTGCATCTTCGGATATGAAATCCACTAGATATAGGTTGTTGTATCTAAATCCCTTGAACATGACTTAATCATCATCTTTCTTTGATACAACCACTTCCTTCTCGGTAAACAAGCATTGAAAGCCAAGATCACACAATTGACCAACGGATAGCAAGTTAAAGTTCAAAGAAGCAACATATAGCACATTTGATATTGAATGATCATTTGATATTGCAAGTTTGCCCAATCCTTGAACTTTGCCCTTTGAGTTGTCACCAAATGTAATCCTTTTTTGACCATCTACTTCTTCATCTAGTGAGGTGAACATACGAGGATCATCGGTCATATATTGAGTGCAACCACTATCAATAACCCAATGACTTCCACCGGTCTTGTAGTTCACCTACACATAAGAGATCATGCTTGATGTTTAGGGACCCAAACTTGATGGGGCCCTTGACTTTCTCAACTAGTGACTTTGCAACCCAAATTTTCTTAGGCCTATTCTTGTTGGGAGGACCTAAGAACATGACTTTCATTTTTCCACTAGAATCCTTTCTAAGCATATAATGAGCATTGAAAGCAAATGGTCTAGCATGCTTGGGCAAGGGTTGTGTTGGTGGAGTTTGACACTCATGGACAAAGTGTCCTTGTCCACACTCAACACATCTCTTTGGCTTAGGCTTTGACTTGTGTTGTTGTTGATGTTGAGCTTGAGCCTTCTTTTCTTGATTTGCCAAGTACCCAATACCGCTTCTATCCATCTTCATCACGGTGTTCATGAGTAGCTCACTTTGGAGATATTGGCCTCTTGTGAACTTGCTCAAGCCGGTCTTGAGATGTTCTTTCTCCAACTTGAGCTTCTTGTTCTCTTCTTTAAGTTCATCATGATTTTTCTCCATCTTGAGTCTCTTGTTCTCTTCTTTGAGCTTCTCATTCTCAAGAGCTATATCATAATTATGATCAAAGTTCTCTATCATAATTGTATTGGTGGTTGATAGCTTTTGAAGATCTTTCTTGAGCTTCTCATTCTCATTCTTGATCTTGACATACTCATCATAGTTGTCGGACTCAACCACTTGCTTGCCTTTGCTATTAGAACCTTGCTCAATGCTCTCAACAATCAAGTCATCACATGATATAGCTATATCAATCTTAACAACATTGTTAGTAGCATCATGTGGGTCATTGGATAATAACTCATGAGAAACAACAAGATTATCATGATTAACTTTGAGATTGGTATACTCTTCTTTTAGCAAATTGTAGCTAATGGTGAGTTCATTATGTATCCTCTCAAGTTTATCATGTTTTTCTTTAAGCTCTCTTTTAGAGGATTTGAGCTCCTTGAGTTTGGATGACATAGTTTTATTTTCTTCTCTAAGCTCAACACTAGCTTTTTTGGCTATGTCACATTTTGCTAAGAGTGAGTCATTCTCAAGTTCTAGCTTTTCATTTTTCGCTCTTGTCTTCCTAATGATTTTAGTATATTGGTTTAACAACTTGACAAGATTATCATAAGAAGGTGATTCAAATTCATCATCACTATCACTACCACTTTCATCATTGCTAGCATTATCATCACCACTACTATCATCACCCTTTTGTACCTTTTGTTCACCCTTGGCCATAAGGCATAGGTGTGTAGAGGATGACGGCGGTGGTGTCGATGAAGATAGTGAAGAATCAATTACAATAGCGGCCACCTTCTCGTTCTCACTTTCATCATTGGATGAGTCACTTGATGACTCAATATCAATGAGTCAATCACCAACAATGTATGCCTTGTCATTCTTCTTCTTCTTATGGAATTCTTTCTTCTTGCCATCCTTCTTGTATGGCTTGTTGTTTTTCTTCTCATCATCGTCTTCATCACTTGAGTCATCTTTCTTGCCCTTGTACTTCTTGTATTTGTCTTTCTTGGGTTTGGGTCATTGATGAGCTAGATGACCAAGTTCTCCACAATTATAACAATCCATCTTGAAGATGGGCTTCCTTCTATTGCTAGTGAATAATTTCTTCTTCTTGCCATCAAACTTGACACCGTTCTTGTTGAGCTTCTTGAGCATCTTGGCGGTTTTTCTTACCATGAGAGCAAGACTTGCATCATCAATTTCATCATCACTTGAGCTATCATGATCAACTCTTGTTTTGCCCTTCTTCTCTTGGCTAGACTTGAATGCCAAGTCTTTCTTCTTGGTGGAAGAAGAGCCATGTTGTGGTGTGATGTGCATGTACATCTCATGTGCATTGATCTTTCCCAATATTTGAGTTGGTGTAGTGGTGGAAAGATCACCTTGATGAAGCACCGTCACAATATGCCCATATTTGTTAATGGGGAGGACACTCAAGATCTTTCTTACAACATCAGAGGGTTGCATTTGTGTGAGTCCAACTCCATTGACTTCCTCTATAAGAACATTCAAGCGTGAGTACATCTCATTAGCACTTTCTCTAGGAAGCATCTCAAATGAATTAAGCTTTTTCATAACAAGGTGGTAGCATTCCTCACGCTCACTCTTTATTCACTCATGGAGCGCACAAATGTCTGACCATAGTGCATGGGCGTCTTTGTGGTTCCAAACACGGTTGAAAACATCATTGCAAAGGCCTCTAAAGAGGGTGTTTCTAGCCTTTGCAATCCATTTCTTGTAATTTACTTCATCACCTTTAAGGTGTGCGGGATCCTTAGGTTTTGGGAAGCCTTGTGAGGCGGCTCTAAGAACTCCAACATCTAGAGCTTCTAGATATGCTTTCATTGTGAATTTTCTAATAAGGAAAATCATCTCCCTCAAAGATAGAAGGAGGTTCATCCCCATGGGACATCTTGCTCTAGGCGGTTAAGCCTAATTTAGCGAGCACGAGGCTCCGATACCAATTGAAAGGATAAAGATGCCCAAGAGGAGGGGGTGAATTGGGCTAATTTTAAATTCTTTACAATAATTAAACCCTACACTTAGCCCACTTCACCCCTTGTGCCTAGAATGTGTTTCTATTGATCTTACGCACAAAAGTTTTCCACCCTAGGTTCCAATCCTACTCTAGCATGGCAATTCTAGGAATGTAAAGACATGAAATGAATTGCTCAAATGTAAATGCTCAAAGTAAAGAGAGAGAAAGGAACGCGGTGATGTTTTCCCGAGGTATCGGAGAGTCGTCACTCCCCACTAGTCCTCATTGGAGCACCCACGTAAGGGTGTAGCTCCCCCTTGATCCGCGCAAGGATCAAGTGCTCTCTACGGGCTGATTCTTCGACACTCCATCGCGGTGAATCGCCCACAACCGCTCACAACTTGAGTTGGGTCATCCACAAGCTCCGCCGGATGATCACCAAACTCCCAATCACCATCGAGTCGTCTAGGTGATGGCGATCACCAAGAGTAACAAGCACAAACTCTCACTTGACCACGACAAGCCTAATGAGAAAGGTGGATACACACTTGCTACTCTCCTTGCACTAACGAGGACCTCAATCTTGGATTCTCAAATCTCAATCACCTCACTAGGCTCTTGCTCTCCCTAGCACTCTCAAGGTGTTTCTCAGCTGAACAAATTGGCAAGAGACCTCCCATGGATGAGTGGAGTAAGTATTTATACCCCCTCAATCAAAACATAACGTTTAGAGGTTGAGTCAGCACTCTGTAGGGTGACCGGGCGCTCCGGTCAGAGTGACCGGATGCTCCGGTCAGTTATCCCCACCACTGTGTTAGAAAGAGCTATTAAGTTTTGATTGGACTCTGACCAACGTCCGATCAGCATTGATCGGACGTGTCTGGTCAAGAAAAACGCGCTCTAGAACCTTACTGATGTTGACCAGACGCTGGCACCTAGAGTTTGGTCACTTCACTATTCAACGTCCGGTCAGTTATCGGATCCTGACCAGTGTCCGATCAGACCGGACACGTCCATTCAAGAAAATCCTTCTCTAGAACCTCTCTGGAGTTGACCGGACGCAGGTACTCAGCGTTTGGTCACTTTTCACTCAGCGTCCGGTGAGTTCCAGACGACTGCAGTTAATCAAATGAACTGTCCGAACTCACCATTCAGCGTCCAGTCGCAACCAGACCAGCGTTCGGTCAGTTATTTGACCCTCCATTCACTTCCAACTCGAAATCCTATGTGAATGAAGTTTGCTCCAATTGATGTTAGGGCTACTCTTGAGCTACCTAGTGCTAGGTTTGACAAGTGTGCACCACACCTAACCCACTAGACTCACCTATGTCAAGCTACTAGTCTATACCCCCTTAATAGTATGACCAAAGGAAAAACAAAGTCTTAAACTACTCTAAGTGTCTCTCTATCACCAAACGACACTTAGAACTAGTCCATCCTTAACCTTGTCGTTCATCCTTTGAAAACCGAAACGATTTCCATCGATAGGGGCATGACAACCATGATTGCCCAATCAATTGCCATTACTATGACCTAACTTAAATTGCCTCTGCAAAACACACGTTAGTCATAGTAATCTCGTGTCGTCATTAATCATCGAAACCCAATTAGGGGCCTAGATGCTTTCAACGCTTCTTACCATCAATGTTTTCTATGACTTCATCGAAGTCTCCCTAGATAGCTGATCGACGCTTACTAGTGCTGGATGATGCTAGAGAGTCGTTGTCATTAGAGGCCGCAGCACCACTAGCCGACGCTATCTCCTCTAGGTTGATCGGAGCAGCATTGCTACCGAACAAGAGCACAGTAGCATCTCCCATGTCGTTTACGTCGTCAAGGAGCTGCCCTCACTCGATGAGCTCTTCATTGATGGTTCTAGGGTAGTGGCCATCTTCACCGTCCATGGACACCCCAAACTTGTCTTCTTCCCCTCTTGGCACCATACCTCGACGGCTCATGCGGCACCAGCACAACGCACCAGGCATCGGCCGATGACCTACGAACAAAGAACAGAGAGATCTAGGGTTAGGGTTCATGTGAAGATAGAGAGATTAGGGTTAGGGTTCATGTGAAGACAGATAGATCTAGGGTTCGTGATGAACCAACATAGCCGAGCCCGACGTCGGAGAGGCGGAGATGAAGATGCGACATCAGGAGCACCACTCCGACAGATGGCGAGCGACAAGATCAACCGGTGGAGGACAACGACCGATTAGAGAGAGGCCAGGACAAAGAAGAGAGTATGAGAGGAGGAAGACGAGAGGAGATTTGTAAGATCCGGTGGTGGAGACATCAGCAGAGATGGGTAGGATGACGTCAGTTGCAGGCAAGCGGCGGCGAGGGCGAGAGAGGCGAGAGCGACTTGGCCCAGCAGGTGGGGAATGGGGATTAGGGTTTGGGGAGGGGAGCGGCTGCGGCGAGGGGGGCTTATATTGCCTCCTCTGGGAATCGGGCCTGGCCATGCCTACCGTTAGAAAATGGGTCAGGCCATGCCGTCTGTCAGGCTGAGGTGGTGGCCCAAGCACGGCCTGTGCTTTGGGTTGTGCCTGGCACGGGCCCGATGAAGGCCGGGCTTGGGCGGGGCCAAAAAATGGGCTTCGGCCGTAACGCCGTGCCAGCGAGCTGCATGCTCATCTTTAACCACGAGGAAAGCTTTACACACCATCAGGGAAGCCACCACCACACCCAAAATACAGCAGCCTATGCCTGAATCCTATGGCTTGGCCCATGTCTCAGAGAGAGCCGGGTGAAAATATTGGCGTGCACGGAGACGGGTGGGCAACACACGAGCCAAAAATTTTGAGGACTTCTTTCCTTTCCGCAGGCGCCCATGAGTCCCCCAAATCTAGATCCATTCGTTCCCAATCTTCCTCCTCGTCAATCGCTGGTCCCTAGCTGCCACCCCCCGCAGCTCTCCCCTCCTCTCCGCCGGTGTCTGGCCGCCTTCCATGGCTCTCTCCTCCTCACAGCACCCCCCATAACCCCCTCCACCCGGACTCCTTTCTCTTCTTTTCCCTCGCCTCACCCATGAGATCCAGATCCGCCTGTGAGTAGTTGTGGTGTAGTGGGAGCTAGCGGCGAGCATGCAAGGAGAGGATCACCTCGTGGAAGTTGAGGGTGCGGTTGCAGCCTGGCAAAAGTTAGTGAAGTTGCGGCTACTTCCCGCTGATGGCACCGTTGCGGAGATGGTCGCGTAGACATGGGTACCCTCGTCCGGAGGTTTAGGCGGCGATAGCTGAGGTGCGATGCCTAGGGAAAGGTGCCGCACTGCTAGGTACCCCTTCCATCTCCACCCACCTTTCCGTGATTACGAACCATCAAATTTACAGATCCACACCATGGTTGTGTTGGGCAGTAGTTGTATTGGTGCTTTTGAGGTGGTTGCTAGTCACATATTCTTAGAATACAAATCTGCATTCTAAAGATGATTTGTGTTTTATTATCCTGTTAAGTATATGCAAGATTCTAGGTATAAATCTATATTTGAACATCAATTTGGGCTTCTCTGACAGATGTGCAGTAGAAGGGAGCTTGGTTGGCAGCTCCCGAATGTGTTGTGGAAACATGGCAGCTTCTTGATGTGCTGCGGCAGCGCGGTGGTTCTACACTGATGGCGTGTGGTGCAGCACAAGTGTTGAGCATCACCCTCTCCCCGTATGGGATGACAAATCCTAAAATTATAAGTGCAGAACCTAATTTTTGCTTCCTAAGTTAAAGTAATGTATGGCATATGTCTTGATTTGCTTTGGGAGAGAATTAAATCTCAACATATATTCTAATGACTGGTTTTGTGGTCTTCTAAGTGAATAATACGTGAGTTGTATCTACAGCTTACAGAAACTTGGATTATTCTAACTCAAAGTTCTGCAGCATATAAGGGAATCCTTTTCTTGTAGGTAAAGAGGATCAAACTACTTCTGTGGGAAAGAAGCTTTGCAGATAGATTAGATAAAAAAAATTCATCAACTAATATGCCTATTTTACCTTTCCTCACTTAATACATTGTGAAGTAGCATTGCTAAAATCTCACATGTGGACTGTTTTATCTTTCCTCACTCAGTTTATCCCTGATGGCTTATCCCTGACGGTTACTGTCATGGAACACTTTTCCAGATGGTATTGGGCATCTTCCATGATGGTTTCGGCCGTCAGGAAAAAAACTAGCTGGAGTAGTGACATCTAGGTTCCTAACTTTGAAAATTGCAGATTTAGGTCCGCAAACTTTTTAATCAGGGCTACACTAGGTTCAAACTACTATTGTTTGTGATAAACCGTCTGCGTGGCTACTAAGTGTGCACCTGACATGCAATGTGAAGCTAGAGAAAATTACAGAGGGTTGACTTGCCTTATGGTTACAAAGACTTGTGTTATAAGGGGTGCACATGTAAGGTGAAAAATTAGTTAAGTTCATTGTTTTTCCATTTTAGGGGGCTGCATTTGTACCCCCCTAATAAGTAGACTACCTTTCCCATGCTGGCATGTAGGGCTCACATGTCGTTCCTCTCTCTCATCTCCTTCCCAACTCCATCTATCCCATGCCGCCGCTGCCACTACAAGAATTATGGTGGTACACGATGTTTGGAGGTGACGTTATGAAAAATCGTCATGGAAAGCCATAGTCTATGACGGTAACATCGTTTTGCTTACCTGTCCCTCCCAGAGGGCGGCCTAGTAGAGACGAGGCCCAAAAGAGGCCACTCACGACTCCCATGTCTCCCATGCCACATAGTACATAGCGGCCAGTTGATTCCTCCCCATTCTCTAGTTCCCCAATCCTCTAACCCTAAATCGATGGGCGAGCGGCGGCTAGCAGCGGCAGTGGACAGCCTTGCCAAGTGGCGACGTTGTGGGGGTGCGAGCAGCGGGCGACAGCAGCGAACGGCCTTCATGAGGCGACGACTTCCTCCATTGCTCGGCAGGCCACAGGCGACAAAAAGTGCTTCGCGCTCGGCCTCGGTGCCTCAGTGTCAGCAGCACGGTCAAGCGGTAGGCACCAGGGTGGCTGGCTTCTGCCTTCCAGGCCAGCGCCATCCTGCGCGTGCGCCTTGGCATGACCGCAAGGGCAAGCAGCAGCCAGCCCCAGCCAGCAGCTGAGCTCCAGCCACCAACGGCATCAGATCCTCTCCACCGGTGTCAGATCTATCCTCCATGAGCTGTGGTACTTTAAGTCATGTAAAATTAGTCAGCCTTACAATTTTACATAGCTATGCGCTCTATATCAAGATGTGTTCACAGTATTTTTCTCCATTTGCACTGACAGGTGAAAGCTTGGGCTGAGCTTCTGAATGCTTCTCGGATGATTTTAGTGTGTGCGTTCATCTCTACAGCACCAGTGCACCACTCTTATGTGCTACTTTGAGTCCTATGTACATTTGCTTTCCAACCTTTTATTTACATGCATGGTTACCTTCTTTAGGAGATTCTGCATTAACTGAACTTTCCTCACAAAAAAGGCTGTCGTGGCTTCAATATGTGTTGCTTTGTTCATGAGAATAGCTAACATTTGTGTGTTTTTGCTTTTTAGACCATCTTAGTTTTATCTGAAAGAACAATGTCTGGCAATTCTATGTCTTAGCTAGCACACTGCTATTGTATATATTTTCCAGTCCATTGTATATTCTTAATATGAGTCCATTGCCATCATCTTGAATTAGTCTACTATGGTACCTGAACAAATTAACATCCACAAATACTTGAGTGTTCTAATTTTCTCACGTCCTAGTATCATTGCAATAGCTTTGATCTTTTAGTTCAATGTTGATTAACTTGTAGCAATGATTCGGTTTAATTTGTATTCGTTAAGCAATAATGCAAGGAGGCTTGATCCTTGTGAAGTCTGAGAAATGAAATCATTAGTAACAAAGAGGAACTGCACCCACATTCAATTGGTTCTGCATTTGCTTATTTGATTCTTAGCCTCGGATTTTCCTTGTGCAGCCAATAGGAGCAAGGTTGATTAACATGTTTCTGAAGAATAATGCAAATATGGAGATTGGTTGCCACGCCGAGTCTATCTTGTCTGAAGGTATAGAAAACTCAATCATTTACCCTTCATCTCTACCTCACTATTCTAAATATATAAAATACAATTTTTCAAGTGTGTGTATAAGTTGGTACTGTACAGTCAAATAATTTTCTCTTTGTTTATACATTACCTTTCCATTCCAGCAAGGGATGATGCCGCAACCACCAGCAGACATAGATGCAAGTCAGCCAACACCTCAGTCCATTACTATTTATATCAAATTTAATCTACAGCCTGAATTTACAAGGGCTAGATGTGTGTAATCGACATAGGGTAGCTCTACTTCTTGGCTCTCAAATTTAATTTACAAGCTGTTTCTATCATATTTAGATTCTCATGCTCTACTTGTTGGACTCTCAAAAATATATGCATTGAATTATATAAGTAGTTTCAAAGCTTCCCAATAAATAGACGACATTTCTGTTTAGAATCTTTGCTATCAAAACTGACTTATCTTATATTCATTTTGATTTTTAGGTAGCACATCTCATGGACAGCAAGCCAATTGAAGTGCTCATGGATGCTAATGTTTAGTTACTTTAGACTCTAGAGATCAAATCTTTAGGTTCAAACTTAGTTGTTGTGATAGTCAAACCAAATGGTTGTGAGTAGGCCAATTCGTAGTTTGATCAAATGTGACAGCAGTGGGCTTGCTAGTACATGAATGATCGGTGTTTGTTTATATGATTTGTGTATCTTATGAGCTGTGATGCATGTTAATGCAATGATGATTTGGCAATAATTTGTGATGTTCTTTTTCGTCACTATGGTTTGGATATGGGCTTGGATATGGGCTGATTATAGGAGATAGACAACTAATCCATGACGTCCGCAAATGCCAATCTATGATGGCCCAATTCAGTTCAACAAATGTATGATGCGGGATACATGATGTTTTTTTCGATCGTCATGATGAGTTAACTATGACTTATTTTCACTAGTCTGTGACTAAATTAAACCGTCATGTATAAGGGTATTTTTTATAGTGTGTCACTCTCTCTTATGTTGCTGCAGCTCAAGCACCAGCACCAACAGTAGCCCACCAGTCTCCTCACCCTCGGCTTTGGCGGTGGCCAGATGCACACTCTGTTATGTAGGGCCTTGTTGTACAGTGCTATCTGGATGCCACCGAACCAAGGGAAGGGAGAGCTGTCCAAATGGGCACAGGAGGGAGTGGGGAAGGGGTGAGAGAGGGATGATAGGTGGACCCACATGTCAGGTGCATAATCAGTAGCCACATAGGTGGTTTATCACAAACAACATTAATTTGGAACCCTTGTGACCCAATTAACAAGTTTGGAGCCTAGATCTACAATTTTGGAAGAGAGGGACCTAGATGGCACAATCGTGCAAGTTTAGGTAGCTCATATGGCCCATTGAGCAAGTTTGTGGACCTAGATATGAAAATTTAGAATTTCAGGACCTAGATGGTGGCATTGCAAGTGCTAGATCTAACATGTCAGATCCACGTCACGCTGAGTCAGGATTCCACATTGGCATATAAAGAGTGGGTCAAAGTTTGTTTGAACTAGTGCTAGAACCTAGGACAAGTTTAGAGACCCTAGAAAAAGGGAAGTTTGGGACTTGGATGGAACCACCTCCCAAAGTTTAGGGTCCACCACTGTATTATTTATTATATATGTTATCTGATGCTTGCTATGGTCCGTCAGAGACATACTATAGGTCTTGTTCTAGGCATAAAAGAATCAGGTAGGAAAAGTTTTTGCATTATATATATATATATATATATATATATATATATATATAAGGCCTTCACCGTATAATATTTTGAGTTGTCCATGCTGGGCTGGTCCTAGGGGGTGCATTGGGTGCAACCTCCTAGGTCCCATCCCAATGCAGGGGAAGAGGGGGGCAGACTCATATATGCAACCACCATCCCTTTAGTCAATATGACCCAACCAATGGGATCAACTAATCAAGCGAACCATCCATAGCAATATATGTTTCGTTTCCCAACTACATGCTCGGTCGGTGGTCGTTCTGTCTCCCATCTTGGTGTTTCCCAAGCAACAATGACCAATTAATATCCAATAATCCGAGCACCAAGGGTTTCCAACTGACCGTGATCAGTCCGCATGACCGAAAAACTAAAGGCGGAGGGCCACGTCGCTGGCCATAGAGACGATGACCATGGTGAAAGGTCCTAAATGGCTAGAGGGGGTGAATAACCTATAAAAATTTCTATAAATACACTAGAGCAAGAGGTTAGTACACTAAATGATGAAATGCAATTTTGCTCTCGCTCTACGAGGGTTGCAAGCCATCTATTCAACAATTCTAGTTGTTATGATCACTAGGCACAAACAATGGCTATGTCACTACTCACTAAGAGCTCTCAACAAGTCTACACTAAAGAGCTCCACTAGGTGATATTAAACTAGCAAGCATGAGAAGCTCTCAAAACTAATTACACTAAAGAGCTTGACAACTAGTTTGCAAGGAATGTAAAAGAGTGAGTATGGTGATTATACTGCCGCGTTGAGGAATGAACCAATCACAAGATGAATACCAATTCAATCACCAGAAGAATACCAAAGGGAAGGAGACAATCAATTTTTCTCCCGAGGTTCACGTGCTTACCGGCATGCTAATCCTCGTTGTGTCGACCAACACTTGATGGTTCTGTGGCTAATAGGTATCACACACCTAGCCCACCACAAGAGACGCCGCAAGAATCTACCCACAAGTGAGGTAACTCAATGACACTAGCAATTCACTAGAGCTACCTTGCGGCTCTTCGTCGGGGAAGGTGCAAGACCCCTCACAATCACTAGAGCCGGCCATGAACAATCACCAACATGTGTCGAAGCTCCTCCGCTGCTCCAAGCTATCTAGGTGGCAGCAACCACCAAGAGAAAACAAGAAATCCGCAGCCACTACGATCCCCAAGTGTCACTAGATGCAATCACTCAAGCAAATGCACTTATAATCACTTCCAACCTCATTATGATGATGAATCAATGATGGAGATGAGTGGGAGGTGTTTGCTTAGGCTCACAAGGATGTTAAGTATGTCAAGGTGTCAAGAGAGTGAGCCCCAAGCCGGCCAAGAACTATATATAGTGCCCCCTTGGCTCAAAGAGCCATTGGGAGCTCATAGACACGACCAGACTCACTGACCTGACGCACCCCAGCATTTAGTTGGCTACGTTCGGTCAGCCGATGCCTACCACGTGTCCTCCCTTTGACATCTATTCATCTCTAACGGCTAGATCCTGATAGCGCGAATACTTAAGTTAGGACCGGACTCACTCCTTGATTGACCAGACTCTGGAGTACACGGCGTCAGGTCATGAACAGAAAGGTTCTAGAGTCAATTTCCATTGACCGGACGCGTCAGGTCAGAGATGACTTGACGCGCCCGTGCGTCCGATCGTACCATCGCGCCGCCTTGCAATTTGTGACCAGACGCGCTGGTCGGTCCTGAGCCAATGTCCGGTCCTTCCACCTCGCTCTCGAACAGAGCAGCACCCCTACTTATAATTGACCGGATGCTGCCTAGGGTTAGGTCCCGCTCCGATGCAGCGTCCGGTCAGTGACTGACACTGCCTTTTCTTTTTCTATCTCCTCAACCGCTTCGCCCTTGCTTCCAACTTGCTAACCATAAAGTATAGAACTTTTGTGCACGTGTGTTAGCATTTTTCAAAGCATTTTACAAGGGTCAAGGTTAGCACACTAGGTTCCTAAATGCATATGCAAGAATTATGTCACCTAGTGGCACTTGATAAACCGTTTAGCCAAAGATTTCCCCTCTTTATAGTACGGCTATCGATCCTAAATACACTCACACCCTCTATGGTGTCTTGAGTGCCAAAACAAAAACCTATTTGATACCTTTGCCTTGATCAACCTTGTTTTTGTTTTTCTCTTTCTTCTTTTGCAAGTTGAGCACTTGATCATCTTCAACACAGGTCCATCTCCATCTCCATGGACTTCATCACCATGCTCCATCACTTGGTATGTACCAACCTTGCTCACATGACACTCATGATAAAGGTTAGTACTTTCACAAGGGTTCAGGGCGACAGGCCCTAATTATGATAAGGTGTGATTCACTAAATCGTGGAGCCATGATATTATGATAGCAACCTGTCCTTGAACTTGAATGTGGCATCCAACCGAGTTTGAATTTGGCCCATAGTGGCCTAGGGTTTTGTATGTTAACATGAGATTGTGGAGGTTTAGCACCACCTTGTGGTTGCTAAGGGTGGGTTAGACCAATATATAAGTCTTCTAAAGTCCATACCACCATTCTAGGGTTAATCATTTTACGCGAAGCGAGGATGATAGGATAAGTGGGTTGGTGGCCTGGTCGTCATTCGTTCGCTTTGCGTGTGGAGTGGATCTGAGCTGTTTTGACTCTAGGGCATTATAAATGACATTCAACCGCGTGTGCCAAGAGGGAACGTCCTTGGTCATTGTTTGCCCCGTTATTATTGGTGTGTTGGGCTGACGAGGATGTCCGGCCCTTTGAGGGGGTTGTATATGACATCCGGTGCAATTAGAATTTAGCCCATAATGGCCCACATTGTATGTTAATGTGAGATTGTGGGGACACCACCTTAATTATTATTGATGATGTGTTAAATCAACATATAAGATTTCTAGAGTCCATACCACCATCCATGGGTTAGTCCTTTTACAGGAAGCGAGGATAAAAGCGCACGTGAGTTGGTGGTAGTGTGTGGTTCACTCAACATTTTTACATGAAACAAGGACAATAGTGTAAGTGAGTTGGTGGTAGCATGCAGTGTACTTAGCACGTAGAGTCGATCAAAGTCATTTGGACTCTGTGGCATTACATTGAATATCCATCAAGTCTTAAGGTCAAAGACTCCAGAGAAGTTACTGATTTTCTTTATTTTCTTTTTGTTGTTGCTCAATCGGGAAATGTTAACATGTAGTACATTGTAGGTACTGGTAATTGCGAATTGCTTGTATACTCATATATGTTTTCCTTCTAATTTAGGTGTTGAGAATTTTTGAATCCTACCCAAGAAATAGAAAAAGAAACATTTGTCTTGTGCTAAGAAAAGTAAAAATTTCTATGTTGCCTAAGAAACTACTGATCTCAATATTGTCCTTAATGACTCTGCATTAAGAAATTTCTAAAGAAGTATCTTATCATGAGAATAAATGGATGTTGATTCTTATTTATGGTAGTGATATTATGTTTATTTTATTTTGTTCTATTAGTTCTAGTTGTTCATGAATCATTACTAAGCATGTTAAACTAAGGATATGCTATTGGAAGTATCACGATATGAGGGCCCATCATGATGAGTTCGTCCTAGCAGCCTTTAAGGCTCTCTTTGGTAGAGTATAATTATTCTTTGCAAATGGCTTCAGCTAAGAAGATAAGCTGTAGAATCCATATTTAGGCGGCTTCACTATTATAGTAAAAAAACTGTTTCTCCTCTCTGCATTTTTTCCTCATGCATAGCGTTTCACGAGCTAATGTTAAGTAGAGTTTTACCTAGGTCATATGATCGAAGCGCCAGAGCTAAAACCCCTTGAGAGAAGCCACGCCGAAGAGAGTATATAATAGATAGAGCCGAGACAGGCCGCTTCAGCATATATTGGACTTGTTGTACGTGTCACAAATGCGCGGTACGACGCGCCGTGTGTCTTACGGCGTGTTTAGTTCCACCCTAATTTCCAAAAAGTTGATATAGTACTTGTCACATCGAATGTTTGCGGCCCGTGCATGGAGCGTTAAATGTAAACGAAAAGATAAACTAATTACACAGTTTGATGGGAAATTACGAAACGAACGTTTTGAGCCTAATTAGTCCATGTTTGAACACTATTTGCTAAATAAAAACGAACGTGCTACAGTAATCCCAAAATTCAAATTCCTACAACTAAACAAGGGCTTAATTTATTTCCCGCACGTGTCCAATTTTATAATTTCATAATAACCGGGCTGATCGAGCACGTAAGTAAATGGCGCGTACTTGTGCTACAGTGCATGCTCGTCGCGGGACATTTTGTCTGTTCGCTGGTTGGTTTCTTGGCTGGTAAGCCTGATTGTTGCTGCTTTGTTGTAAGAGAAAAATATTGTTAACTGATTAATAAGCCCTAACTGAAACAGATAGGCTGATTATATTGAAACCCTGGGTTAACGCTGCCGGTACGAGCGGCCGAAATGTACAGCGCGCGCCATTAATTCCCTTGCATGAGAGCGGCATAACGTCGGCACCGGAATTAATTTGCATATATCCTTACGTGATCTATGGCACGTTAATACTACTACTAGTATACTATGGCGAGGCGCCAACGATCTGGCCTCTAGATAAAGCAAGATCCCGAGTTAATGAGTGCATCTGTCATTAACTTACCCTGTCTCTCTCTCTCGTTTTGAAATTAAATCAAGAACATGCATTAAAGGGATGCTCTCGATATGCATATGGTGGTGTTTAATTTGTTTCATGTGAAGTTGCTTGCTTCGTACTCGCTCTCTCCAATCATAAATAGTATATACGTAAGTTCACCTAGGCTTATCATGAGTTTTCACCAAGCTACTTTTGTCATGAGGGGGCCACATGAGTTTGTAACTCATTCCGTTCTAAATTATAAGCTTAAGATGCACCATCACAACGGAGAGTTACATACTTAAATGTGTTAAAAAAATGCAACTCTAGGACTCATATTTGTCAAAAAAAATGCAACTCTAGCTTATGAGTAGGTGTGTGGTGTGATATATAGGTGTACAATACAATAAAATATATAATTTATTATAGGTGTAATTATTTGTTTTTATGAAATCAACATATGTGGAGAATAAAAAGAAGAGGTACATGCGACTTTTTTTGTTGTGGTTCTTCTCGATACGTAAGAATTGCATTGTTTTCAAGATGGTTGTTACATCCTAGTTGTCTCTCTACAAAGTTATTAGTACACTCAATATATATACCTGTATGCACATCAAGTTATATTCTTTACATCAGCTGACAATATCTATAGAATATTTCGGCTCAAAGTTATACTTACAATCCACAAGTTATATATATACTTCTTGTTTTGTCGTCGTCAGACGTAACTTAATTACTCGGGATGGATGAGAAGGTAATAGCGTGTAGAGAGCACCAGAAAAGGTAACAACGAGAGCGTCAGAAAAGAAGTGTCTATACACACATCGCATTAATTCATTCGTTATCCCTTGTTCATGTGAGATTCTCAGCTTTTTGCTTGGGCCTAGTTGATCCTTGAAATTGAATTCATTCTAATAATTATAATTTAGGTATAGATTAATTAATCTAATATGATTATATATGAAATATATTTGTATATTATTGTTAGTCTATATATTGTAGAGAAGTGCGTTAAAAAGTATGCTATAAGTTGGAGAATAGAAATATAGTATAATAATCTATAGAATCAATTTTCATCTCTCACCCTATGAATTTGAGATATGTTTATTTGTGCTTGAGAAAGTTATGGAATATCAAATTTCAAACTAAATATCCTAATCCATTAAGTAGATTTCAATTCCTCCAAAATAAAGGGATCCAAATGCCCCTTATTGAAAATGTGTGGTTTCATTGTTTTACAGTTTTATCTAGAAAAGTTTGAGGACTACACCAGAATATCTGATCTCTGGTCCTTCTAACCCTAATAGTAAAATAGAAGATGCATGCATCAAGGCTCGTTAAAAAATTATTGCTTACACCGCTTGATGAGGACGGAGGCCGGAGACATCGCATTAATTCATTCGTTATCCAAACGAGCCTTGATGCATAAGCACGAAATAATGTAGGATCTTCATATTAATTACCCCTATACCTCTAGCAGTCTAGCTATAGAGCTAGCTAGAATCTTGCGATCATCAAACTAGCCACCACCCATTGCATGCATCGCATGATGTAACAGTAACAGTAACAGTAAATTGGTTAGACAGTGTACTCCTACTCTTTTTATACACCATGTACGTACCTGCATGATCACCACTTGAATCCAGCATTATAGCTTTGTTCTTGTTGTTTTTTTATGAAACTTTTTGTTCTTGTTGTGAGACGTCAGATCTAGCTTCTCTCGTTTTCGCTATGGATTTTATATTAGGATCAGATATCCCATATGCACTCTGTACCGAGTACTCAAGCTAAGGGCGTCTGCAATGGTTTATCATCAGCTATAGCTATAAGGGCATCTCAAATTTTTTTTTTTTGCGACTCATCTCAAATATAAATAGGGCCACTCTTTTAGTCCTATAAAAGCAACTCCAGTAGAGCCTCTATTTGTATTGGACCTAAAAACAAATTTGTCCAGTAGAGCCTTTATTTGTATTGGGCCTAAAAACAAAATTGAGAGCCAGAAGAAAAAAAAAATGAACTCCAACATAATCCCTGCTAAGGCCCTCAAATTTGAGAGGCCCCCTCAAATCACCCTTTTACTACTCATTCCCAGGGGCCCTACTTTAGCTCTAGGAACGATGGTTGGGTCATTGCCTTACCGCGCGCTCGCCAATCAACCTTCGATGCCCGCCCGCCTCCTCTATCGTCCCCGAAGAGCTCCCACCCCTCGCCTCCTCCGTCATCCCCAGTGAGCCCCCATGTACCCCTCGCGTGACTCGCCCGACGGCGCCCAACAGATCTTCGTTGGCCGGCCCCACCATGCCGACCTCTCTCTCTCTTTCTCTACGTGGTTCCCCAGTGACACTGTCCCCGCCGGCTCCTCCTCCTAGCAAGCCCCCAGTCTCGGCTCCTCTCCCCGACAAGTCCTCAAATCCTAGCAGCCATGCTACCTCCTCTTCCCGACAAGACCCCTCCCACCACACACACACACACACATCGGCTCTTCTCCCCAAAGTCCTCAAATACAAGCGGGCCGCTACCTCGGCGAAATCCGGGGCAAGGTCCCAGTGGCTACATTGGCCCTCAAAAGTAGGAAGAGTCCTCAAATCAAAAGCATGGTTCCTGATTTGAGAACTCATATTGAATTTGCTCTTAGATTGAAGTATAGGTCCTCAATTCCACATCAGATTTCTTTTAAGACGTAAGAGGCAGAGAAGCTACAACTACTAGTTTTTATAGTTATATCTATGAATAGATAGACTTCAAAGACGTAAACGTAATATGCATTATTTAACACCTCTATCATCACGTGTGGACCCATAAGCTAAAGGCTTTGCTACGCTAGTCTTATTGGAGTTTATTCTCATTATTAAATGATGAGGTGCCACGTAATTAATTAACAAGTTCGATGACTTGTTACTAAATTAATTTATGAAGAAATATGTGAGAAGTTTTATCTAGATGAAATCGGATGTACACATTTTCTAAAACTTAGAAACTGATCCACTGATATTGAAAGAAAAATGATTTATTTCACCAGGACAATCGTCCGATCCCACGCGCCCTCACACATGTTCACATTGTCTAGAATAAATGCACGGTTTTCGAGAGCATCTAGCTCGCTATACGTGTGGACATCTTGGGGCCCAGTCGGTGTCGTAGTTAAGTTTGTCTCGTACTCCATCCGTACCCGAAATTCTTGACGTCCTGGGCTCCCGTCGTGTTTTCGCAAAACCTGATGTTCTACGCTCGCTCGGCCGCGCTCGAACGGGTTTACCCCTGGCGCTCGCGTCCGTTCCACTCGCCACCGGACTCGGCATTAATTGCTCGATGCCTCGTTTCTCTTGGTCGCCACCCGTTCTCGGCTCTCGCGTACGAGTAAAGGCCGCTGCACGCGCCTCCCTTCCTCTCCGCGGCACCCGCCTCCCTTCCTGCTCGCTTCCTCGCCGCCATCGTTTAGGGTTGGCCGCGCCGACAGCGCGTTTAGGGTTTGCCGCCACGCTCTCCTGCTCGCTCGAGGCCATGGAGTCCGTCAAGGCGCAGCACTCCGTTGGCGCACTGGACTTGGAGGCCATGAAGTCCGTCGATGCGCTCGTCTCCGTCAACGCGCTGGACTCTGATGTGGCCATGGAGTCCGTCGATGTTGTGCCGGACTCCGTCGATGTCGTCGTGCCGGACTCCGTCGAGCTCGTGCCAGACTCCGTCGACATCGTGCCAGACTCCGTCGAGGACGTCCCAGACGACGACGAGGTCGTGCACTGTCCTCGCTGCGGCACGTTGCACGCTGGCGATTGCGAGTTCTACATTTCCTGATGTAGTTAAACTTGAGATGGATGGTACTAGAATCATGTGCACTGATGAAGTTTTGAAGAAGGTGGATGAGCATATTAAGAAGCAGCAAACAAAGAGCACTAAGGTACAGTACATGCATCTCACAATTTGGCCATTGCAAACGTAAGATACACGCATATAATAATTTGCATAAACTAACTTGCATCTTCTAATTTGTTTCAGGAAGACTAGCAAGTGCTTCGGCTAGCAATGAAGCTTCACAAGGGATTTGCAATGGCAGCCTATCTTCCCTTTCTAGTCTTTGTTTCCGCAAGTGAGGAATTTTTATATTATTGCAACCTTTAAGCTTCATTGCTTCCTTCAAAACAGATTGTAGTGTTACAAAAATCATGTTTGCTTTCCATGGACTGTACTCCAAGAATGCCTACAAAACATGTGTTCAAGAAATTAGATCTTCTAAACAATCTTTCTTGTATTGAAACAATGGAATGGATGATCATTTACCTGTTCGACTACTGGAATTAGATCTTTCATTGTCTTAGCATCTTCCTTGTATTGAATAGCTTGAATAGCTCAAAAAACCCAAATCTAGAATGTTAAAATCTGGAGAATTGGGTGGTTGACATATAAGCCGAATGTCAAACCCATCTTGCTTAGCAACCTCACAAAATTGAGGATCATCCACTTTTAAATGAGAAGGAGCATTGTCTTGTTGTATGAAAATCGGCTTGTTCACATCTTCTCTTGGCCACTTGGCTCTAATTGCAGGCAACACTTTATTTATCATGAAATCTCTTATCACCCCCTTGTGATTGATTGAATTGGCTTGATTACTTGCTCTCCGCGAAGACGGTTGTGACTTCCTCTAATAGCTTGTTCAAAAGTGACTAGTGAAAAGCAACCTATTTTGCCATCAAACACACATTCTCCATTTCTAAATCTTGGCCGAGCACATACACACAAGAACATGATCCTAGGGATGTAGTTCTTATTTTTGCAAGTGCGATGTGGTTCATCTTCCTCGGGTAGCAAGTAGTACCTCTCAGATTTTTTAGAAAGGTAGAACCATTTCTCATTAATAAACACAAAGTCAAACAAATCCTTAAACTTTGGATCATCAACCAAACCTTGCTCAATCATGTCCATGCACCACTTCAACCTAGTCTTCTTGTTAGCTTCAGTGAGGTAAGGTTTTATGCTACTAAAGTGGCACCTAAGCAAACCCTTTTTCAAATACCTTTGTATCCTAGATTTGCTAATACCAAGCCTACTAGACACATCTTCTATGGTCATTCTTTGCTTGAGAGGAATGTTGCTCAGTTGTTCCAAATCAAGAGGGGTTGCTTTACAGCCACATCTACCTTTCTTTAGACTAGCAACCATGACCGGAATGTTTTGAGCAAGTTGGTTTTTACCTTGCTTCCATATGCGCTGAACTGATCGAATCTTTACTCCAAATTGACCGGCAACAATTGTTGTATCTTGCTTGCCTAGTTTCCCATTCTTGCTTGTCATCAACAATGGTACACTTGTTTTCTAACATGTTCAGGATAATCATGCTTCGGCGGGTGTACTTGAATGGGAGTCTCAACATCTTGTTCTAACATGTAAATATAGGAAAAAGAACAAGCTTATTCATAGTAAAATGTAGTCACGGCATGATCTAAATATAGGGAAAACAACAAGCTTATTCATAGTACTCACGGCATGATATAAATATAGGAATAAAACAAGCATTTTAATAGTACATAATCAAAATAATGGCCATGCTTACCAGCTAGGTTTTGTACGTAATCAAAATCAACAGCTCCAAATTCATCTAGTGGCAAGTTCAAATTGAATCCTATAAAAAAGAAGAACATGCTGGTTTAGCGACAAGAGAAGAAGAACATGCAACAGGAGAAAAAAATGGTGTTTTACATGCACAAGACAAGAAGAGGTAGTACCTATGCCATGCTCGTCATCTTCAGGCTCGTTCAAATCAAATCCAGTGTTGCCATCGTCACCTTCATGCTCGTTGAGATCCAAGGGAAGGTTGCCGTCGTCATCATCCTCTAAACGGACGTTTAGATCAAAGCCGAAGCAAGACTCAGCCATTGCGCCGTAGATGTGGAAGGAGAAAAGCTAAGCCATGTGAGGAAGCAAGCTAGCACGGCAAGCAAGCAAGCAACGAAGTGAGGAGATGAGGCGTTTAAGCAAGCAAGCAAGCAAGGCCGGGGGAAAGACTAAGTTTTATTACGCACTGTGGAACTCAAACGACGGAGCCGGCGAGCACTAAAATTAGAATCCCGTGGCGCCAACGCAAACAACGAAAAAATTACGGTGTAACACGGCCGTAGCGCCAAGAAACGCGCCCAAATGAGAAAACAAACGCGCCCAGCGACTTCTGCGGCTCAGCGCGCGCCACGACCAATCCTTTGCAAAAACTGACCTAAAAAACGCGCCACGCAGGGCCCAACAGTGCCATGCAAAAAATCCCATGCAAATGAAGCCCCCAGCAAAAACATTGTGGCCGCTAGGAATCGACCCCAGCTCGCCACTCTCACGCCTCAGTGCACTAGCCACTGAGATGGGTAACTTTCTCGTATGAGATGCACGCGCAACCATATTTAATAGGGGCAGACAGAGAAAAATACCCCTTAATTAATCACTCCTTGGTAAGCACAATTATGTCCTAAACGTCAAGAATTTTGGGTACGGAGGGAGTACGTCCGTAGGTATGCTGGTATGTTATGGCACTACGTACGAACATGATCATTCCCCGCAACCAGCTCTTTGTAAGTCGTGCAAGCGCATACTACGTGCCTGCATTCATGCAGATGCTGCTGCATATATGCCTAACTAGCATGCATGATGCATACATATATTATATTGATATATGCCTTAGTCGTTTTTATCATCTATAGTTATGCGTCGATGGTCAGGGACGGACTCAAGTTTTGAATTTATCAGGATAACTAGCACAATAAAAGCACAGATACGGCCAAAATAGCTTAACAGAGGCGATCACACCACGCCCGCCTCTGCTCAATCATCACTGTTAATCACAATTAACGGAGATGGTTTTATGTTTCTGCCTTTGTTAATCCAAATAAATAGCTTATTACCGAGCTAGCCTCAATTAACAAAGGCAGATCTTTTAAGAGGTCCACCTCTGAAAATGGCTTTCATTTTTGGAGGAGAGGTCCGCCTCTGTTAATTAATTTATAGAGACGGATGCTTATAGTGTGCCTCCGTAAATGAGTCAACCGCCACTGAAAATCTATGTACATTTTAGGAGACAAGCACATTTTGTGCTCGCCTCCGTTAATATATCCATAGTCTTGTCTCCTAAAACCTAAACTGTAGCAGAATCAATAAAAATTCAGCAAGGTGCAAGAATGCTATTGCTCATGATTCGTCTTCATATGCTACTTCTAGCTCTAGCCGAATTAGTGAAGATTCAACACATGCTACAAACCCACATGGCTCCTCTAAATGGAAGAAGCCTGCTTATCATAGGCCATACACACTACACTTTGATTACTTGGAAGCTCCTTATGGTTGGTGGGTATCTGCTTTTTATGAATTTAGTGGTGAAGATAGTAAAACCGTTGTGGAACACATTAGTTTATATCTCTCATAGTTGGTGAAGCCAGTACATAAGACTATATGAGAGTACGAAACTTTTCTTTATCTCTCACTGGTACTGCCTTTTCATGGTTTACATCTTTGCCCAAATGTACTATTTGATTCATGGTCTAGCAATTCTATGAATACTTTGAAAAGACCAATGCAAAAAGGCCAATCACAATTGTAGTTAATTATCGTGTCAACTAATTAAAATGTTGATGTGACATTGTAGTTAATAGAGAGAGATTGTTTTTATATAGAAAACCATGTCTACATGAGAACCGAGAGATGAAGAGATGTGATTGGTAAATACTAAGAGAGAAAAGACATTTCATTACACATAATTTAATTTTAAAGAAACTATCTATTAGGAATATGTTTTCTAAGCATCTCGTAGTTTATGGATTGGGATTAGCCTCGGTTGTAATCGATATCCGTTATTGTTAAGACAAAAACCCGAGGTATACTCATATGCATTTTTAATTTGTGATCGTAGCTAGCTATATATCAGCAATATATGCATGCATGTGTATGGGGGGCAATAATTTTGGACGACGGACTTTGCTGGGCAATCATGTTGGCCGTCCGGCTAGCTGTGTGAATTCTGACTCCGATCCTAGGGCCCGGCAGCGGTGGCATATATGATCTCTGCATCTGCATGCAGCATCGCCTGCACGACTGGTCGACTGCACCCGCCTGCCTGCCCTAGCTTCCTGTGTTTTCGTTGCGCGCCGGTCGAAGCAGAAAAAGGCTAGGCACCCCGCACCCCACCCGGCCACCGCCACCCTCACCCGGCTCCGGCTCGTCGCCGTCGTACGCCGGCCCGGCCCGTCGCCATCACCTTTCTGATCTGATCAGCAGGCTAGCTGGTGTGTGCATGCGGTAACATGACAAAAGCCCATGCATCTCGCGCCAACCTACGTGGTTTTCAAGATGTTACCGTGTGGGTGGCCACACGTACGTAGCTCACGCACTGTGCGCTTTTGCAGAGAGTTTTCACCAAAAGGGATCGAGAGAGAGAGCGTGTGCGTTTCACCAAAAGGGACTGAGAGAGAAAGTAGCTAGAGACTATAGAGTTTATTACCGTGCCGGCCGCAGATCTCCTGCTGGTAGCTTTTCAAAAATGAAAAAAACAAACAAACTTGCGGCGCACCAACAAGTGAGTAACACCTAGAGCTAGCTACTAGCAGCTCTCAGGGCCCCTTTGGCACGGCTTCACGAGCAGCTTCTCGAGCGGCTTTTGATGAAGCCGTGCCAAACGGACAAAACCAAAACGGCTCACGAGCGGAAGCCGACGAAAGCCCCTAAAATCCCGCTCTCTACACTTCTCCACCGGGGAGAAGCCAAAAATAGCGGCTCATACCGGCTTCTCCTCGTCCCAACAACTCATTTTCCATCTTTGTCCCAGGAGGATGAGCAGTGGACGACGTCGATGCGGGGCCGCAGCTGCCGCCGACGGCAGGCGCGACGCCAAGGCAACCATGGGGCCAGCGCGGTCATGGGCAATGGCGGCGCAAGCAAGACGCAGGCACACGGTTGGGGGCAGCTGGACTCCTGAGCCGCCCACGCCCGCCTCCTGCCCAGCCTCCCCCGCCTCCGCCCAAGAGAGAGAGAGAGAGAGATGGATGAAGTGAGGCCGTTCGGATAAGGAGAAGAAAAGAAGGGAGAAGAAAAGAAAAAGAAAAAAAAGAAAGAAAAATGAAGAGAAAAAAGAAAAAAGAAAAAAAATATAAGGATATTTTGAACATTTCACATCTTCTTTACACTAGGAGAAGCCGTTTTGCCAAACGTTTTCGTACAAAATAAGCCAGAGTCAGAAAAAACTAATTTTCCATACGAGGCAGAGCCAAAGTTGTTTCTTCACGAGCCGGAACCATGCCAAATGGGCCCTCAATCTCTCTCTCTTTCTCTCTCTATGCCCCCTTCAATGCAGAGAGTAATGTAGTCTCTTTTCTCTCTCTTTCCACTGCCTTCAAGTAAAGCCTTTTTAACCACCCACAAGGCCACCACTGCTTCACACACTTCACACGCACACATAGCTCGATCGCTCTTCTTCCCGTTTCCCCTGTGCTCCCTCCTCCTGAGCTCCTGGCTCCTGCACACGTACACCCAGAGTATAGTTGTAGTAGGATGATGAACACCAACTCGATGTCGCCAACAAGTACCGACGTCGACTTCTCCTTCGGCCCCATGCAGCCCTACGTCGGCTTCGATGCCGCCGGCATGGCCATGCCAGGCGTCGTCAAGAGGCCGCTACTGCAGCACAACAACAACCACAACAACCTAGGAGTATACGACAGCTTCGACTTCGCTGCCGCGGGGTTACCGTTCCAAGAATCTGGTCTCCTGCCGCCCGCCGCGAGCCTGCCGCTGGCACCGCCGCCGCCAAGCATGGCCGCCATGGCGGCGATGCCGCCGTCGCTGCTGCTGACGCTCCCTGGCGGCGTGCCTATGGCGGCGGATGTCGTCTACCCCTTTGGCGCCGGCGCGGGAGGGTTCCTGAATCGGGAGGACGCTGGCGGCCCCCTCGTGGACGCTGGCGGCGGCGGCGGCGGCGGGAGGATCGGCCTGAACCTCGGACGCCGCACCTACTTCTCCCCCGCGGACGTGCTCGCCGTGGACCGGCTGCTAATGCGGTCGCGGCTCGGCGGCGGCGGCGTGGGCGTGGGCATGGGCATGGGACTCGGCATGGGCGTGCTGGGGCTCGGGCTCGGCGCCGCCCACCACCACCACCAGCCGCCGCGGTGCCAGGCCGAGGGCTGCAAGGCCGACCTCTCCGCCGCCAAGCACTACCACCGCCGCCACAAGGTCTGCGAGTACCACGCCAAGGCCGGCGCCGTCGCCGCCGCCGGCAAGCAGCAGCGCTTCTGCCAGCAATGCAGCAGGTACGTACGTGTATGTGTCCCTCCCCTGCATGCATGCATGCCACCGGCCGGCCTGGTTCGGGTGGTGTGGCCCCTGTCAGGTCAGGACATGTGCCCACTGCCCACACGTACGCACCCGGCCCCGTTGGCCGGCCAGCCCGTTACCTACGTGTTTGTGTGCCGTGCTGGGCACTGTTGAGGCACCTTTCCTTGTTGTCTCTTGCACTGTCGCTTTGCCTTGTCACGTAACGTATGGGCACAGGAGCATAACATGGGACGCAATTTGCGAAGCAATGTATGCATGCACAGCTACGCTCTGCCACATGCATGCATGGCATGGGCGCGCCTGAGCACGACGTTCATCTCTCCTCTCTAGCGTATACACATCATATACATGCACTCATGCGGATGTATAGATTGTAGAGTGCTCTTCCTCTTCTGGTCTGGTTCAATATCATGCAGAGTGCAATCATGCAAAGCATTCCTACTGCCTTTGCTACTGGTACTGGTCCTCCCTCCCTCTCTCTCTCTCTCAACTCTGCTCTCTCTTTCTCTCTTCTCTGGGATTGATCACTTGTTTGTACAGGGCTACAGGGCTATGGTAGCATCACTTACATACTCGTATACTAACAACCAAACAGTTAATGTATGCAACGGAACCGGGAAAAAAAACGAAAATCAGTGAGAAGGCTGCAACCTGTCGAGTCAGCTAGTAGATGCTGCTGCCAGTGCCAAGTAGGACTGGCGCGCCGGCGATCATATCAGATGATGCGCGTCACGTCAGATAGATGTGATAAAGTTAAAGGCCTTATTTAAATTCAAGTCAGTAAAGTTTTTTTATGTCACATCGACTAATAAAAAAACAAATTACAGAATCAATCAGTAACCCGTGAGACGAATTTATTAAGCCTAATTAACTCATCATTAGCGCACGTGTTACTGTAGCACCACATTGTCAAATCATGAACTAATTTAGGCTTAACAGATCCGTCTCGCAAATTAGTCACAAACTATGCAATTAATTATTTTTTAGTCTATATTTAATATTTCATATAATATGTCAAACATTCAATGGAATAAGGAGTAAACTTTATGAAGAGAACTAAACAAGGCCTAACACGAGAGACCGGGAGGGCCGGGGTCATCTACTACTCATCTGCACATTTTCACTTCACCACTGGAGTACGTACTACCAAACATTGACCACTGTACCCACACTTTCATCAATCACCATTATTGCAAACGGTCGTACTTATATGTATGTCTTCACAATCACAGGCCATCTACGCGTACGTACCTGATTACATATGGAGTATGTATGTGGGCCTATTATGCATATATATAGGTCACATTTAATTAGCATACGTACGTAGCTCACCCCTCCCAGCTCTAAGCCAGATTTAGTTCACATATAACAACTAACTGAAACGAGGTGGTTTAAATATCTATGTTTACTTCTAGTCTAGAATTAAAAGGATTCCATAAACAGGAGTCCCAATAATGTAGCCTCAACTCTAGTTCCATAAAAAATTTGGAGTTATATGTAGCTCTAGATATTTTTAGATCGAGTTGATGAAGCTATACCGAACATGCCAATATATGGATACAGATATCATATTTATCTTGGTTCATTTCTTTGATAGATTTCATGTGCTTGCTGAGTTTGATGAGGCCAAGAGGAGCTGCCGGAAGCGGCTCACCGAGCACAACCGCCGCCGCCGGAAGCCCATCAGCGCACAGGACAAGGACTCGTCGCCGCCACCACCAAAGAAAGCGGATATTTGCATAACTACCTCATACAGTAATGATCTCAAGAGTAAGAAGCTTTATATCACTAAACTATAGCTAGTTCTCTGATGTCATCAGCATGCATCTTATTACAAAGTATAATCTTTGAATTGAAACTAAGGCGATTAGCTATAATGATGGTGCTTGCAGGGACAATTTGAAATCATTTAAAAAATGTACCCCTGAGTTTTAGATCTGAGCTCTTGATTTTAAATTTCAAGTCGATAACCTAACTCGATCATCATGTCCTATATAATTAGGCCATAGTTTTCACACAGTAGTCACACAGATACAAAAACCGATGATGACTAGATGCAACAGTAAGCTGTAGAATATGTTGACTAATTTATTTATCACAAGGTTTCGATTTTTTAAAGCGAAATCATCACTTTAAATTTCCACTGTTAATAGTTTTTCTCTCCAATCAAGCTAGGGTATATATGGCATATAAAGCACGTACACCACACCGTGTATAATCCAACTCAACTGTTTTCTTTTTTTGAAACGGACCCAACTCAACTGTTTAGCAGTACACAGCCGATTCGTCGCCAAAAAAAAAACAGTACACAGCCGATGTGCAAGCACGTTACAACCATTCGACAGAAGTACTGTAGCTACTATATGCCTATGCATGTAGTATATATGTGCCAAATGCCATGCCATGCACCTCGTTGCTACTTCATCATCACATCTGATGACCTGACGTACATGCACATGCACAGCACTGATGCATGCATGGCGCCAAAGTTTCGATGTACGTGTGGGATCAATATACTGCATGCCTCCAATCCTACACTGATATATAGATAGATATAGTTGTCCAAACGGGCCGCCCAAGCACGGCACGGCACGGCGCGGCGAGGCATGACACGGTGAGGCACGGCGGCGTTGTCGTGCCGTGCCGTGCCTGATAGTGCCACCGTGCCGGCACCTCGGCCCAGGCACGGCCCTACAGCCGGTTAGCCGTGCCGTGCCGTGCTTGTAGGCACGGCAGCCCATCATGCCTGTGCCGGCCCGAGCACCACAGCTCGCCGCGACGAGCGTCCTTGCCATCGCAGTTGCCGCGCCATCGGTATCCGCGCCGCTGCTGTTCGAGCGCCCCCGCATCGCCACTGTCGTTGCCCTCCACTGCGCCATGGCTGAGGGAGGCGGCGCACGCCGCCATCTCTTCAGACTAGAGAGGGCGAGTGTCCAAGAGAGAGGGAGGGAGGAGTCGAGGAGCGAGGGAGAGGGACCGGACTTCGGACTCTGGAGGAGCGAGCGCGCGAAGAAGGAGTCGAGGACGCGATCGGACGCCAGAGGAGTGAGAGGGAGGGAGCCACGGAGCGAGAGAGAGTCGCGGTCTGGGCACAGTGAGAGGGAGTGGCGGCCGGCTAGGAGGGAGAGGGCCGAGGGAGAACTGCTTTTATATCTAGGTTTTGCACATCAAGCTCATCCAACGGCTAGAAAAAGATAGGAGGCATCCAACGGCTAGATCATATCGGGCCGCCATCGTGCTGGCCCATTAATCATTACGTGCCCGTGTCGGCACTGCAGGCCGTACCTGTGGCCCAGGCATGGCCCTAGATCGTGCCCGTGCCGGCACTAGCACTATGGGCTCAGTGCCCGTGCCGTGCTTTTTCGGGCTGGGCCCGTGCCGGCCCATTGTGCCTGGCCCAGCTGGACATCTATATAGATAGATAAATGCAACCCCTGCTACATGATCAGATCGATATATGCTGCAACAATGTGCTTCTCGATCACTATATACTTTGGCAAACCTTTTTCTTATGCGCCCTACGTCCTGACGTGGCTATCATCATTGTATGTACGACGAGCAGCAGCAGGTGCGAGCAGCACGGCAGCAGCCAAGTCGACGGCCATCTCTCCGAACGGCAGCGGCGTCAGCTGCCTCGACGTCATGGACAACGGCCAGACGAGCAGCGCGGCGGCGGCGGCAGGGGTGGCGCCGACGGCCCTGTCTCTGGCCGCGCCGCCGCTGCACGAGAAGGACGGCAGCCTGGACTCCATGCTGATGCAGCGGGACGACGACGACGAAGAGCATCGCCACTTCATCACCTCGCTTGTGATGCAGACCCAGCAGCAGCAGCACCACAGCGGCAACGCCCACGGCGGAGGCGGCGGCAACATCTTGTCGTGCTCGTCGGTGTCAGATCAGCAGCAGAACGGCGGCTGCAACGGTTTCTTTGAGGTGGACTTCATCTAGTGCGATGCATGCATGCACGTAAAAGGAGGGGAAAGCCTATGTCGTCGCTGCATTATTTCTGAGATGAGATGCATGACGTGAGGAAAGCAACAAGGGCTAGGTTGGTTGCACTCTAGGGTGGCTAGTAGCCTTTTCTTTTTACTGTGTTTAGTACTTGAGCTAGCTAGCTAGTGTTGGACTTTTGTTACTAGAGGGAAATGCTGGTGTAGTATGTGCATTCCTTTTTCCTATTGCTAAAAATATACCCCCTCAATCCCAAATTGTAAGACGTTTGACTTTTTTAGCCTCAAGTTTAACCACTCGTCTTATTCAAAAAAAAATTGTGCAAATATAGTCAAATTTAAGTCATTCTTGAAGAATTTTTATTAATAAACCAAACCACGACGAAAGAAGTGATATTTTACACAAATTTTTAAATAAGACGAGTGGTCAAACTTGGTGTCAAAAAAGTCAAACGTCTTACAATTTAGGATGAATTGAGTACATTATTACGTGTATGTGTCTGAGTTCACTACTGATGGTTAATTAATAATATAGCTAGGGTGTATGGTATGGTGCATGTATCTGTGTTTCTTTGCTTTTTAGATGGTGAAGGAAGCTTTATTCAAATATAACTTGCACTCCCTCCGGTTTTCAAAAGATTGTCGTTTTGAACATGATCTCACGTACCGAGAAGTGATTTATGGAGGTGTATTTTTACTTGTTTGCCCTTTGAATAGAGTCGATCGCCAAGTGTATTCAATAATACCCCTCTGTCCAGCTGGTTACCGTCACTAGGCTTAAGGCGCTTTGCTGCTGCTGCTAATAAGTTCAATTCCTCGCCTATGTTTTGTTTGTTGCCTTCTTTTTTTTTCCTTCGCTCCTCAGTCGTCATGTGCTGGTGCCTTGCCGGCCTTTTTTCTTCGCTTTTGCAGGCTCGAGCTCGTCGTCGGTGCCTTGCTCCTTGTCCTCCATGGCGTTGTAGTCCATGGCGACGTGCACTATGGGATACAGGAGTTTTGCCAAGTGCCAGGGGCACTCGACAAAGCCCCCAAAACACTCGGTAAACCGTTTGCCGAGTGTTGCACTCGGCAAACGGTTTAACGGCAAACACTACGTTTGCCGAGTGTTTTTTGTCGGGCACTCGACAATGAGTGTCCCAAAAACACTCGGCAAACATTTTTTTTTAAAATAAAAAAAACAAGCACCAGCCACCGGCGGCCACCACCACCTCCTGCTTCGCCGCTGCCACCACCACCAAGGCCACCTCCTGCTCCGCCAGCACCACCACCGCCACCACCAAGCCCGCCTCCTCTGCCTGCTCCACCACCACCACCAAGGCCACCTCCTGCTTCGCCTCCATCCATGCCACCACCTCCACCACCACCCATGCCGCCTCCCTGCAGTCACGCCGTCCTCCCCGCGACGCCCGACGCAGCCGCGCCACCTCCCCACGGTCCCATCGGCCTCCCGCCGGAACCCTAGATCCAGGAGGAGGAGGGCCTACCTCGTCGGTGTCACCGCGCCACTGGATCCGCGTTGCCGCCACGCCGGGATTGCCGCACCAGGGCCCGTCTGTGCCAGCGCTGCCGCGCCTGGGGTCGCTGTGCCGGGCCACTGCGCCGAGGGCCTCCCGCCGCCGTCCATGGCGTGGTGGGGCGCAGGGAGGAGCGCGGTGGGGCGTCGTGGGTGGGCGTGGTGGGAGGCGGCGGGGCCGGATCCGTAGGGGAGGGGCGGCGCGGCGGCCAGATCCGAGGAAATCCGGGAGGGAGGGAAGGAGGAGGGGGCCGGGAGCGGAGGGGAGGGGCGGCGGCCGGATCCGGCAAGGGAGGGAGGGAGGAGGGGGCCGGGAGCGGAGGGGAGAGGTGGCGGTCGGAGGGGAAGAGGGCGTCCGGGAGAGGAGGGGAGGGAGGCGGCGCCGGCGGGAGGAGGGGCACTGGGGGCCAGGAGGAGAAGGGAAGAAGAAGGGTGGAGACGGGAGGGGTGGGGCGCTAGGGACAGGAGAGGTGGGTTAAGTAGGATATTTTTTGTTTGCCGAGTGTCCCAGATCGGGGCACTCGGCAATGTTTTTTTATTTCTTTTCTTCTCCTTCTTTTCCAGAAAAAATATTTTATTTTTTTGCCGAGTGTTCTAGATCTGAGCACTCGACAAAGTTTTTTTTTCTTCTCCTTCTTTTTCAGAAAAAAGATTTTATTTATTTGCCGAGTGTTTTTCTTTTACATTCGGCAAACCCCATCTTTACCGAGTGCTTTTTTCTGACACTCGGCAAACCACATCTTTGCCGAGTGTTTTTTTTTTTTTTTTTTGCTGAGTGTTTTTAGTGCAGCACTCGGTAATGATCTTGTTCATCAAGTGTAAAAAAATACACTCGATAAATATAAAAATACTCGGTAAATTTGAGAATTCCGGTAGCGGTGGAACTCCTCGCCTCCCTGAAGCAGCGCCGAGGAAGCGGAGCAGGCCCGAGCGACGAGGCGTTAAGTAAAGAAGCTGAGCAGCGACACCTCGGTTCGCATGCGCACGCAAGGAGATGAATTAATCGTCTTGCATGTATGCAAGGGTGTACATGTCCATGTTATTATAGTATAAAATGCAAAACGGCTTCCTTTTTGCCACTCTGGTTTCAAGCCAAACGACATTTTTTGAGAAACCGGAGGGAGTACTACGTTACATTATCACATCTGAGTCTTGATATTGGAAACCACCACCTGCCTGTCCATAGGGTTGGTTACTGAATTTTGAGACATTTTAACTTTTTTATGGTAAGGGAAGATAATCAATAGTAAATGGATTACGTGGATCATTAATTTGGAATGGTTCCTTAAATAAACAACTTAATTAATTGTTAAAACACTACAGCATAAATAATTTTTAGAGGCGTCCATGTTTTTTTTTCAGGAGCGGCTAGATCAAGAATCGCTTCTAAAGATGCTTCAAGGGCCCAGCTAACCGACTATCCATGGAAATGACCTCCATTTCATTTTTTACAAAGGGAAGGGAGAATTGTATTAAAACTTGACATAATACATCCCCAAATTACATTGGAAAGGACCTGAAATAAGAAGTTCTATCCAAGTCGTTTCATCTCCTTCTTCCCTAGTGATCGTGGTTGATTCTCCAGATGAATATAGCCTCGTCGAACACCAAAGCCACAATACAATCCACATGCTGAATCCACTGACAACCCCTAAAACCTTGGACATGCCTCAAGATCATCCAACCTTCCAAAACCAGACTGAAACACATATACACATATGTGGGCCTTGCTTTAGTGCACACCTATACAAGGAAATCCTATGAAATCTTAATATGGAAGCTAATAAGAGTAAGTCTAATAATAATATACACTACTACACAAATGATTTTGCGTGACACCCCAAAAACATAACCGTGGCGGACAAAATGGATGTCCGCCACGGTTAATGCCAGCGATTTACTATGGCGGACATTTTTTATTTACCGCGGCGAGCACTTTTGCCCGCCACGGTAAATCGATTTACCGTGGCGGATGTCCTTATATGTCCGCCACGGAAAATATGGTATTTTCTGAGGCGAACGTATAAGGACGTCCGCCACGATACCGTGGCGAACGTCCTATGAGGCCCGCCTCGATTAAGGCCGAGGCCCATATGGCCTAGTGAAAGCCCAACATCAAGTCCGAGTATAAAACCCAACACTTAGGGTTTCAGCTCCCACCCCGCCCTCCCCCGCGAGGTCAAGACGCCGCTCTTGCGAGGCACGACCCACGTGCCGTGCGCTCCTCCCCCGCGACACGCCCTCCCCCCCTCTCTAGTCTCTCCCCCACGCCAAGCACGCCGCAACAACAGCGGCCGGCGAGCCTCTCCTGCCCCCTCCGCCCGCGCGCCCCCTTGCCTCCCTCTGCCGACACTTCGTCTCCATGGTGGCAAGGTGGCCGTGGTGGTGCAAGGGCGGCTGGATCTTGTGGAGGGCTGCCAAATCCAGGAGGATGGCAGCTGGATCCGGTGGATCCTGGCCAGATTCGGTGGAGGGCGACGCGGCGCGGGCTTCTTCCCCGGCGACGCTGGCGCGAGGCAGCTCCCTGGCGCAGCAGCAACGCGCGGCGGCTCCCGGTGTGGCGCCTTCTTCCTCAACTTCGGCCGACGTGCGCCCCTCCTCGCGGCGGCGGTGGCCCGTTCCCCGCCACCACACCTCCAGATGCGGCGGCAGGCGGGCGGATCCGTCGGTGGCGAGCTCATGGAGGCCGGATTTGGCGGCGGCTGGATCCATGGATCTGGCGACGGCGGCAACCTCCACCATGGCGGCGCGATCCAGATCCAGCCGAGACCATATCCAGGCCCGGTGTGGGTTTTTTTCTTTTTTTTGTTTATTTTCATCAATTAACCACGGCGGGCATATCTCGTCCGCCGCGGTTAATCTCCCATTTACCGTGGCCTCTGGACCGCGGCGGACGGCTTTGCCCGCCGCGCAAACCTAAAACGTCCGCCGCGGATAAGATTTGTGTAGTAGTGATAATTAATCCAGTGCTAGTTGTATGGATATTTGTAGCTCACCTATTAGGCCACTCGTATGATGGTTTCTTCTCTCATAAATCATAATGTTCTTGTGCATTAACTGGGTGTAAGTTGACAACCCATTTCTCTTCTCTCTCTCTCCTCCACTTAAGCCCCTTTTAGCACGGCTCATCTAAAACGGCTTCACCGGTGAAGCCAAAGCCGGTGAAACCAGAAAAACTGGCTTTTCCCGGCTTCTAGTTCATTTTAACCCCGGCTTACAAAACGGCTTCACGCTACAGTGCCTCGATTTACGTAAAATAGATGCAGCCGAAGCCGGCATAAGCCGTGCCAAAGAGGCCCTCGGTGAAAAGGCCACTCACAACACTTTTTAACACGTCATAATTTTTGAACGAGTACACGCTACTTATATTTTAAAAAGCAACTGCTTCAGTACTCCTTTAAAATTAGCACGAATCCCAAAGCAACCACTTCATTAATTAATTTAATTAATATTATTTGACTTATGGGCCGGTTAGACCCAGCCCGCACTGCCTAGGCCCAGTCTCGCGCAGAGCCATCTCAGCGAAGTCTTCTGAGTTATCAATGGCTAGCATTTCCGGCACCGAGAAATGTGGTTGCGAGGAGCATCGACGGCCAGATGAAGAGACAAGGCGAGAACTACGTACTCCTGGATATCAGCCACAAACCAATCCAGACCGACGACGTCGGCCATGTTGTGCTCCCTGCACGCCTGCTCCACAGCTCGTCGATGGTGATGTAGCCGCTGTCGTCCTTGTGTCGAAGTGTAAGCTGACATGGTAGCCAGCTCGACGTCAGCGGCGTCCATGAGCTAGGTCCCTGATCTCGGCATCTCGCTCTCCCTGCGTGGCGGTCGTCGAAGGAGATTGAATGGTCTGTAGGTCGCCGACGCTGCCGTGGTCGTCGCTTGCGCGTGTTGAGATCAAAGGAGAAGCGCGGGATGGATCTTAGGTTCGCCGAGGGTTGGGCCCATACGAGTGCCAAGATCCACTCGGCGCCGAGCTTGTGATTCGTAACCGGATGGGAGTACCAACCTTCTCTCCTTTTCAAAATGCATGTGTTCTTAACTATTCTTTCTTAGTCTCCCTCTCGGTTTTTCTCTCCCCCTTCATTCGCAATTTTTTGAGAAAGACAAGTGGGTCATATATTAATAGTGAAGAGGTAACTACTATATAGGTGTTTGAATCGGCATATTGGACCTTGAAAAAATCTTTGATTTGATCCGTAGATCTTCAAAAAAAAAATCAAGGTATGATTTAAAATCTGACCCTTAAGGGTGGCGCCGAGCTATCCTCGCTCGCACGTAGATCCTCCTAGTTTTTTCTTGGCGCCGAGCCAAATCGATTCGGTATATATTAGTCAGATTTTTTAACTTAAGAATCGTCATTACTTAGGGTTTCATGCAATTTTAATATTTATATTATACAACCGTAGGATGCCAAGGCATGGAAAAGCTATCAAACCAAGGTAACCTCAGCGCACGTTGTTATGATATGGGTTCATTGTTGTGGATCAAATGGGAAACCCTAGGTGTTAATTGCTTTCGATTCTTAGAACGAAAATGGCTAAATTATAGTTATGGCCGGTTGACCGAAAATGCCTTCGACCCATCGCCTCTGCCTAGTGGTGTTCCAGTGCCCATATGCTTTTGCGGCGATTCTTGCAAGGTAGTCAAGTCCGATGAAGAGGATACGTATAGGCACAGGTATTGAATGTGTTCTAATTTTGCGTTTGAGCCTACACTTCGTCAGCGCCGCATTAACAAGATGGTGAGGAATTGATGTTTGTGTCATATGACATCTTGCATGATTTTTTTGTTTTGTAACAATTGTATTTTTTGCAGACCCCACCACTGCTCTATGATTTTGAGCAGTGGATCGACACTGAGATCAAGCCTGAAGACAAGGAATGGATACAGAAACTGTTGCGGTGGGAGGCAGAGGGCAAGGAGATGATGGAGAAGAGACGCGGAGAGGATGCTGCAAAAAACGAGCACAAGGAAGAGGAGGAAAGGATGCGTGTTGTTGTGTACAGGGAGGAGAGGGAGAAGAAGCTTGAGCGTGCACGCCAAGCGAAAGCAACGATGAAAGAGAATCCCGATGCCCTGAGAAAGGGAAAGTGGCTTCGTTGCACTCAGTAGTCTCTATTACTTGCTAGTTCTATGGTTTATTCATGAACAATGTTGTTTACTGTTGGACTTTTCATTGTGTTATCATGTAATGCACTTTAAGTATGGGCATGCTTAGGTCATGTACTGCGTTATTTAGTTTGTCGGCACGTACTTCTAGTATTATTGTGTTGTTTAATGTTTCATAGTATTGAACTTTTTATTATGTAGTTGTTTTTATTATTTGTAGTCATAATATTCAGTTTAATATTACGGACGTAGTGAAATATGATCACGTGCTGCAAATAAACCCTAATGAAGTAGGGCATTATATAATTCAATACACAAAACACATGAAATGGCATGTGAGAACATGTATCGGACTAGGGTACAGAGGTCCTGAACTAAACCTAACAAGTCTTAGGTAATTGAAGCGAACAACAAGCATAAGAAATGACATGTGAGAATATGTACCAAACAAGGGTACACAGTTCCTTCGACTAAACCTAACATGCTTTAGGTAATTACACCAAACAACAAACACATGGATGTGCCATGTGAATAAGATAGGGTCGTCCTAATAGTGTGGCCACATAGCAAATTATGTTGCACATTTTCCACAGTAGCCTCCTATTGTTGGTGGTGGTGGTGGCGGAGGTGGGGGTGACGGTGGAGGCCCCTTGTTCTTGTGATTAGGGCAGGTGCAATATGGATCATTACAGAGTGCCTCCTATGAACTTGCACCATTATTGTTGTCGTCGTCTTCGTCTTCCTTGTACCCGCTGCTAACTTTCTTTTGTAGATCGAAAATTTGGTCCTGCAGGTAGTAGATGTACTGCTGATGTGGATATATTGGTCGAGGATCGATCCACCTAGTGAACCCACAGTTTTCTTCGGACTCAGAAGAATACAATAAGTATGTCCTGTGAGTTGTAAGGGTATTCGAGAAACATATTTAACAAATAAAATGTAATAGTAATTACCCATGCTCATAGGCATTTGAAGAAGCGACGACCTCCGTCGATCCCCTCGGTGAACATCTACACTAAGCAGTCCTCACCATACATGCATTTTGGCCAATCTTTCTTCCTGTTATCGTATCCTCTGAGAGGGCACTCTTTAGTGAAATCACTCTTCCTCTCGGGGAAAAACTGATACACTGGTTCCTCAAAGAAATTAGGCCCCAGAAACCCCTCTCATACAATGGGAGTTCCCTTCGTCCCCCCTTTCCTCTCTAACTCATGAAACCCTTTCTTCTAGATGACCCTACAGACATTCCTACTCCAACGAAACCGAATACTAGTTTGGTTTTTTTGGTTAGTAATGCATCCTAGAACGCATATATATATATATATATATATATATATATATATATATATATATATATATATATATGGAGGCAGGTTTGATGGCCGTTGTATTGTGCTGTAAATGCTTCTGGAAAGTCTATTCAGAATCACTAAAAAGCCTACATCGTAGGACACTAGAGAAACTAGATTCAATGACTGAAAAGCCTATTCGATTTTAGACTTCGATCACTATTTCAAAGAACACTAAAAAGTATATTCGACGGTGACATGATAAATCGCTGTAAAGGCTATTTCCCCTAGATTCCATGACTGAAAAGCCTATTCGATTTCATATTTGAATCACTATTTTGAACCGAAAAAACTGATGCCGCTAATTAATACGTACTTTAGGCAGAAAATTTCGCCATAATTTCTTCTATTTTTTATGCCATCCATACACAAATATGAGATGAATATTTAACCTTAATACAACATGTACAAACATACAAATATATGCCACATTCATCTGAAACTATATACATAAGCATATTAATAGTCCACATAGTTCATAATTATAGTTCACAGTAGTTCATATTCGATAATAATAGTCCATACAGTCCACAAAGTCCATAATAGTATATAATAACATCTACCACAAACTTTTACTGCCTCCTAGTCTTACCCTTACTTTTATGACCAAGAGCGTCGCTGCCTGGAGTGTATGGGTCAGGTGGACGGTGTCGCCTAGGGCCTGAAGGTTGTGTAGGCTGAGTCGAGGGAGCGTCCTAGAGCTGAGATGGGCCAAGCTCCTCGTGCCTCAGGTCCATCTCGTTGTCGTCCTCGCCCTCGTACGCAATGCCTATGGACCCTGTAGGTACTTGGCTAGACGAACCTAAGCCTGCGGAAGGAACATGCACGTCTTGCATCGTGGCTGTCCTGCAACCACAACGAGCAGCCGCACGGCGTAGCCGACATGACAGTCTCTGTTGTACAAATTTATGTTAACTGAAAAAATTTAACGTATTAATAACATATTTGAAAGAATATTTTGAATCTTATGTCTAGGAAGCTACGCTACCTCATATTTTGAATCTTACGTATTAATAATATATTTGAAAGAATTTAATGTATTAACAATATATTTGAATGGATATTTTGAAAAAATATGTTAACTAAAAAATTTAACGTATTAATAATATTAAGAAGATGTCAACTGCCGATGGGTCAGTGTGAGCGCATGTTCAGCACAATTGTGTGGCCCGACAACTTTTGTGATCTTTCATTTTTCGGTGACCTTTTGCTTCCTTGTACAAACCCTCCATGGGCAGCGTTCCTTGTCACACACAACTATGTAACGGTGCTCCGCATATGAATGCAAGACCGCAGGAGCTTCTAAGAGCTCATCATCACGTCCTTTCGCACACACCTGATTAGAATGAGCAAGATCGCTGAACTCGTGAACTCTTGGATCACGGCGGCCGGGAAAGATATGCCTCAGCATCTCAACATCACTCTCTATCAGCTCTCTTATAGGGCGATCATCATCAGAATCAAGAGCCCTTGCCAATATGGCTCTGAATCATTCATAATTTCAACACTATTGGAGCCACAGAATCTAGCTCCACAGTGCACTTGCGCAGCAATAGGGGGCACATCCACATTGTCAGAAATGTCTCCTGCAACATAAGTAGAGAAATAAGAAAAGAATGAAAAAAATGGATGTAAGAAAGGGGGTAAGCTCCCAATATCCATGCGGATAAGACACTTACTCGGATGATTCTATGTCAAAGGGATCTCATGAGGAGAATCCACCACAATATTATGAGTCTAACAAGCATCTCCAACTAGCTCATTAGGGGCAGATTGAGCATAGGGAACCGTAAGTGCAACCTCCACATCCATATCAGGTTCCGGGACGGGAGAGTCGAAGTGTGCCTGGTGACCCATTGGTGGGGAAACCCCATGAGGGATGTGATCAACTAACATCCGACGCACAACCATGTCTAAACATTACAGCTGGCTCTTCATAATCAATCTTACATAGTTCTTCCACTGATCCGCACACCCAATTGGGATCATTCGACTGAGAATGTTGGGAGAAAAACCTAGGTGCGGTACACCCTCAAGTGCAATGTCATCATCATCATCTCTAAGGCAATGCAACTCCTCCTGAGCCCTTGCAACCATCTCACTAAATGAATAGCATTAATAGCACAGGCACGCTTTGTATGTCAACAAACTCAACATATCCATAGCGATCGCTTTCAATAGTGCCTCCATGATATATGGTCACTAGGTTATCTATCTTGTTCAAACACATAACGAAACACATGTCCTTTAGTCCAAATTAGACGATAGATAGTACCTAACAAGTACTTTCTAATTACGAACTAAGTAAATAAGATAATAACTACGTATATATATACAGTGTACTCACTAAATAGATAGATCCTATTTAGTTAACTAAATATATAATTATCTATCTAAGTAGCTATCTAACTATATCTATGTACCTATATATCTATGTTTCTATCTATCTCACTAGATCGCTAACTAATTCAACTACCTAAGTTATCACATTAACTAGTAAATAACAAATAATTAAACTACTACACTACAATCAAGGCTAACTAAGTACCTACATTACATATTCATATTTTTTACCTGTCCGACGAGTTCAAGAGCTTGAGCAGGTGACGCTGTAGGCAAACAGCCCTATCCAAATTGTTCGGGCATGGCGGCTGCTGCGGCCTTCTAGACGGACACCACCCCCTCCCCTCGGCCCTTGCCAAAGGTGGGCCCTAGGACGGCGGGCGGCAGGAATGTGGACGGGGTCGCGGACGTCGACGGAGTCGCAGCAGACGTTGGGATCGATGGCCCTAGGACGGAATCGCAGCGGAAGCCGGGCGTGGGTGAGGGCGACGAGCCGAACCGGCGGTGGCGCGGCCGGGCGCTGTAGGGGTCGGGGCCGGCGGTGGCACGCGGCGGGCGCGGGACGGCCGGCGATCCGCGCGGCGAGGCGGCGCGAGTGGGCTGGGGCCACGGGCCGGCGAGGGCGGGGACGGCCGGGGCAACGCGCGGCGGCGGGCGCGGTAGTTCGGCACCGGTGGCTCGGGAGCGGTAGAGAGAGGAAGAGAGAAAGGAAGGGAGGGCCCATACGTAAGACAGGGCTCGGCGTTATATCAGCGTCCACGCCGCCAACGTGGCCCCGACCTCGGCGACAGAATTTATGACGCCGAGTTAAGGGTTCAGATTTTGAAATCAAACCTCCAGGGGCATATTTGTGAAAATTTTTCAGAAAAGGCTAAAAATAAAAAATTAGGCAGAAATAACTCTCATTCCATTTACTGTTCTGAACACTGGATCGGATTGAAACACGCGCGATCTTTTCACGGTAATAATCACTGTACTCAATTAACGGTGCATCTGCGTATTAAAAGCTGGGACCGCTGCACATTTACTACTTCACTGTAGCAATAGACAGCAATAAGAGCTCGTTATGGATACGAATTAATAGAAATTAATAGGGGGAAAGTACGATCAGTCGATCATGGGTAGGGATCGGCAGGTAGCCGGAATATATAGGTAGCATCGAGCATATATGCTTGTACTCCATCCAACCCGGTAATTCAAGTCTTTTAGACATTGACGCGGTCTCTAAATCACAACTTTAATTTTTATTTTTGTAAAAATATTTATTGAAAAGTGATATATGTATATTTTTATAAAAATATTTTTCAAGACTAATCTATTTATATGGTTTTTATATTTTCAAATTCAACAACTTAAAAGTTATCAATAATTTATATTCCGAATGTTTGAAACGACATGAATTATTAGTATCGAGGGAGTATGGAGTAAGCCCGAATGGCAGGACGTGAGAGAATTATATTTATATGTGCCGAAGTGCCGAGCGAAACGATTTTTTTTTTTTTTGGGGAAACAGCACTTCATTACTTAAAATGTTTCATTACAATTAGATTATAGACATCTCTGCAAGAAGCTAGCTAGGGGATGTAAGCCATATAAAATTTTGTAAAGTAGCTGATGCATACTGAGCACAAAGATGAGCTGCAAATTCGTCAATCTCCTCGTAAGTGTTACTCTGAAGGATGTAAATGTCGACACCATCTCCTCGACGTCCTCCAAGATTGCAGTAGCTTCCGAGCGGTGCTTCCCCTTACTCCTCCATAAACCAGCTCCTAGACATTTGTCTCATTATAATGTGGTCTCAATCTCAAGTTCCTTCAGGGATTAAACGAATTCCATCCTGTAGCGCCTCCGGTGGAGCTTGATACCCGTGAGGATTTTAAGCTTCTCCCAGAAGCTTGTCCAGGTCATTGGGCATAGCCGAACGAAACAAGAGAGGAAACTTGTAGTCCCTTCAATCACAAATACTCCAACTTAATTATATGGCAATCGTGGTCGTGCTGGCCAGGGAAGAGACCATGGAACGCCAGAGGTCAAGAATCGCTTGGCTCAGGGATGGTGATCGTAACACGGAGTTTTTTCAAGCCAAAGCACGAGCAAGACACCGGACTAACAGAATCAAGGTTCTTAAGGATGATGCAGGCCACGTTTTCACTGACCAAGAGGACCTTGAACGGTTGGCTTGCCAATTCAGACAGCGTGTTCGGCTGGGGCTGGCTGGCTGGCTGGTTGGGCTGGCCAACCCCCTCACATGGACACTGTTCATGTGAACCAGCCAGTAGTACTTCTCTCTCACGTAAACGAACCAGCAACAATACGAACCAGCCAAATAAAGACCTTTTTGCGGCGCAGGACAACTTACAGCCTGAGCTCATATGTCGGCATGTGCCACGGAAGGTTACGCCAGGTATGTGTGAGTTGTTGGAGGAACCTTTTACCGAACAGGAGGTGGAGGCTGCCCTCTCTAAATGGCGCCGAACAAGGCCCCGGGTATGGATGGTTTCGACGCTGGGTTCTTCCAAACGCATTGGCAGCTAGTCAAGCCGTGCGTGGTGAGTGCGGCGCTGGGGTTTCTGAATGGGGGAGATCGATATACCGGAGGAGGTGAACAAGACACTGTTGGAGCTCATTCCAAAAGTTAGCAATCCACAGGACTTGTCACAGTATCGGCCTATTTCCCTATGCAATAGTTTATACAAGTTGTGTTCTAAGACAATGGCAAACCGGCTACGGCTGATTCTTGATGAGATTATCTCAGAGGAGCAAAGCGCTTTTGTGCCGGGGCGCTTGATAACAGATAACGTGCCGATCGCGTATGAGTGCATTCACTACTTGCGAAATAAGAAGGGAAAGACTGGTGGCTGCGCTATTAAACTTGACATGGCTAAGGCCTATGACCGAGTGGAGTGGGATTACATGAATGCAGTCATGCAGGCACTAGGGTTTCCAAATTTCTGGTGCTCGCTAGTTATGAAGTGTGTCTCCTCGTCGATCTCTTTCTCTATCAGAGTTAATGGAATTTTTTCAGACAGTTTTAAACCTACTCGAGGAATCAGGCAGGGCGATCCGATATCGCCGTATCTCTTCTCGTTGTGCTCTGAGGGTCTCTCCTGCATGTTGAAGAGTACTGGCCCTTTATATATTTCTAGGGGCATGCGGGTGAGCAGGACCTCCTCTTCGCGGACGACTCGTTGATATTCACTCAAGCGTCCAAAAGAGGGGCTGACCGGGTGGCTGAAGTTCTTGATGATTATAATAGAGGGTTAGGGAAACTTGTTAATAAACACAAGTCGGCAGTGTTCTTCAGTCCAAATTGTCAGCAAGATTGCAAGGATGAAGTGCATGTGAGCCTGCAAATTCCAAACGAAGCTCTTGGAGAGCGATACTTGGGTCTGCCAACCGCGGCTGAGCGGGGGCCTCCGATGCCTTCAATTATGTACTGGCTCGGGTGAGAGGTTTTGTGGGAGGCTGGGCTAAAAATAATTTGAGATGTGCGGCACGGGAAGTTTTGTTTAAAGCTAATGCTCAATCGGTGCCAACTTACCCGATGTCATGTGTTAAGCTATCACCGGTGGTTTGTGGGAAGCTCACATCGGCTGTTTCCAACTACTGGTGGGGGAATTCTTTAGATAACCACAAGATTCATTGGTTACGGTGGGAGAAATTGACACAACCAAAGTGTCAGGGTGGTATTGGTTCCAGAGACGTTGCTCTTTTTAATCAGGCGATGCTAGGCAAACAAGGCTGGAGATTGTTGGTTCGGCCGGAGTCGCTTTGTGCCAAGGTCCTGAAGGGGAAGTATTTTCCCAATGGTGACTTCCTTTCAGCGACCAAAAAAAAGCAGTCCTCGGCGACGTGGAGATCGATCCTTCATGGTAGAGATGTGCTGAAACGTGGCCTGATCAAGCGAGTTGGTCCGGGCGATATTGATGTGTGGGAGGATAATTGGATTCCGGGGCTCCGGTCTTTTAAGCCGCTGCTGAGATGGACAACTGCTACTGCTTAATTGGTGCGTGACCTGTTTGTCCCTGGAACACGGATCTAGGATGAGCAGGTTGTGCGCAAATCCTTCATATGGCTTTGGAGGCAGCGGAAGTTCTAAAATTCAAGCCGGGTGCCAACTTGGATACCGATGTGGTGGCCTGGGCGCTGGAAAAGAATGGCTTCTACTCAGTTCGTTCGGAGTACAGGTTACTGAAAGATGCAAGCTGCGGTGGCAGTGGCTGCCAGGGGTGAAACCGGGGCTTCCTGGGATGATCATGCCTGGAGGGCGGTTTGGAAATTGAATGTGCCCCCAAAGGTTCGTGTCTTCTGGTGGCGGGTTTTACATAATTCCCTGCCATCGAAGGCAGAGCTAAAGAGAAGACATGTCACCATGGAGAGCTTCTGCGAGAAGTGTGGTGATCCAGATGAATCTTTGTATCATGTGATTTTTCTCTGTCCATTGGCAAAGAGATTTTGAGCGGAGGTGAAGAAGGTTACGAGGGTGACAATTCCTAATCTTCACCCCTGTACATGGGCAATAGATGTCCTTCACACGGATGTGTGCTCGCCAACCACTGCGGCAATGTTGATCTGTGGTGCCTGGTCACTGTGGACTAGTCGGAACGGCAGGCGCCATGGGCGCAAGGTGTGGGAGCCAGGAGCGGCGGCGCGGTATATCTCCTCCATGTTAGAGGAGTTGGCATCTCTGAAGGTGCCGACGAAGCTGGAGCAGCCGAGGCAGGCGGTGATATGGAAGAGGCCGGATGAGGGCTGGCTGAAGGTCAACACCGACACAGCCTATGATTCTAACACGTGCACAGGCAGCGCCGGAGTGGTGATCCGTGACCATTTAGGGCTGCGGTGCAAGCGGCGGCGGCACGCTGGCTTGATGATGTTCCAGATGTTTTGACAGCCGAGGCATTGGCGGCAAAGGAGGGGCTTGAGCTGGCAGTTGAGGGCTCTGTGATGCTCAAAAAAAATTATATGGCAATCGTGTAGATTTTTTTATGATCATAGGCACATAATTACTTTTATAGACACGTGCGCGTACATAAACACTTATGAGTACGTCCAAAAGACTGACTTCTTGTCTTGGATTTAAAGAGATATATTTTGAAAATGGAGGGATAATAGGAAACTATAGTAGCTCCGATCCTTTTTGCTATGTTTGTCCATGGTCTCAGGAAGAATACGTTGTTTTTCCATTAAAGATATCAAAAGTGTAGTTGTAATAATATGTTTATCTCCCCCTCCACCCCCTAATTAAATGATTTGAGGACATTGTCAGCTACGGCGCTAGTTTATTACTTCATCCGTCCTAAATTATAAGTCATTCTAACTTTTTTGGAAATTAGGTCAAAGCATCTCAAACTTGACCAAAATTATAAAGAAAATTATAAAGATTTATAACATCAAATAACTATATTATAAAATATAATTAATAAAGAATTTAATGATACTTATCTGATATCATAAATATTATCATTTATATAAATTTGATCAAACTTGAGATGCTTTGGTTCTTCAAAAAAGTTAGAACGACTTATAATTTAGGACGAATGGAGTATTACATATACCTTTTGCATGTGGTTGGCTCTCCTCATGCACGGACTACGAACTATACAAGTCTACAGTATGAAACTTGTATGCGCATCGATCGCCAGCTTTTCTGTCAAGTAGGGTATGTTACGTTGGGCCTCTACAACATATACCTGCACGCTTTAAATCACATCCTTTTAGAACGTAGGAGTATCGCTTAGCGCCCACTGAAGGTGCTGTTGGGGAGTCGGAGCCATGCTAAATAGGTCCGAAGATTAGATTGCTATAGGCCTTTACCGCTGGCTTATCCAAGGACCCTTGTAATCGTTGAGACCGCCCTGCGAATACAGTATACAGTCCATTCACGCACATTAAAGAAAGAAACAGGACCTCGTGTAGCACTGTAGTGTTGAGAAACTACGTACGTTAAAAACCTCGAAGGAAAAATGTTTTTTTTTATTTTGCAGAGAGTTTATATTTTATATTAACAAAGGATTGTACTAGATCAGAGAGAAAAATTCACTGTTTTGGTTGAATTAAGGCATGATCGAGTCAATTCACACCAAAAAGGCCACCACGGATGCTCTTAAGATCCCAATTGAGTGAAGAATGACGAACTGAAATCGCATTACTCTAGGATCCTAACTATACTCTATAAGTCGTTATGGCTTTCACCCTAATTTGGATTTGGCCTATAGTAGCGCATGTGTATATTGATATTGTTAATCCTTTTACATGAATTGAGAAGGAAAACGTAAGTGGGTTGATAGTAGTTTGTGGTTCACTCAATGTAGTTTTTTTTTTGAACTGAGGAGCTTCCCCATTCCCACTCATTGAGTGGAAATATGCTGGGCACCGGGTTCGAACCCGGGTGGCCGAGCTCGCGGCTCGCGATGCTGACCAAACGAGCCACTTGCTCGTTCCCTGGTTCACTCAATGCATAAAGAGTGGATCTAAACTGTTTGGACTCAAGGGCTTTACATTTTGTGAGAGTGGTTGCATTTTTTTGTTATTATTGTTTCAATGGTCAGCAACGTGCCTATCGTGAGACGTCTATGACCACTTGGTTGATCTTAAGATATATTTTCTCCGTTCCAAATTTTAAGACATTTTGAATACATTGATTTTATGATGTATCTGAACATAATATATATCTAAGTACGTAGCAAAAGCTTCATACTATACCAAAATAGGCAATCATTGCCAGACTATCACTGTCGGTTCGTGGCTTCAACCTGCAGTGATAGCATAACCAGCGGAGATATATGGACTATTATTGTCGGTTTGTGGCTTCAATCGGTAGTGATAGTATTATGTCTATTGCTGCGGGTTCAAGCCACAAAATGGCAATGATAGCATGTTTTGCAAAAAAAAAATAACTTTTTCACATATATGAGGTCGAATTAAGATGAATTTTATATCAAAATTGTAGAGTTCAAAGAGATCTAAAACTTTGTAGTTGACAATATTTAGTTTAATATGATTTACATGTCCTAATTTTCAATATAAGTTCTCAGATCAGATTTGAGATGGTTAAAAATGCTGAATAATGACAAAGTTAACATTAAAGTTGTAGTACTCGACAAAAGCTACAACTTTGTACTTAACAATTTTTTTCATTTGTGATCATTTAGAGTATTAAATATACAATATAAGATTCGAAATTATGTAGTTAAAATAATAGCATGTATAGTCACACTGTCGCGTAGGGTGAATGTTGAGGTCTTAGTATATTTTTATCACGTGTCAAAAAAAATCAACTCACCACATGAATTAAGCTTTTTCCGTTACTCTCCGATTTTTTTTTTACCGGTGCAGCCTGTTCACAGTGTACCATTAATTAATCACTTGAACTCTCTTGAAGACGGGCTTAATTTTTGAACGTCACTTGATGCCCGTAACCAGAGATTACGAGTCGAGCAAGCAATGGGCTATGCATCGGAGTATCATCCTATGCATTTTGCTCCGGGCAAGGCCGTAATTGCTGCCCACATTTTATTAAGCGATGACCCACATGTCGCGCGCGATCGGAGGCCGACAAACAGTTGAGCAGATCATGGGCATTGGGCAGGCGATTTCAAGTCCACGTGCAACAACATATGGCCCGGATCGGGGAGAGAGAAGAGATTCCTTAGTTCGAAAAGGCACTCGACTAATCTGTACCGTATATGAATCTGAATATTCATATTCATCGGAAATGAATTACAGAACTAGTCCATCGTTTTCCTCATCTTTACTTTTTTTGGGTTTGTGAATGAATGGTCACCTCATTTCTCACAAACTAACTAATAATTATTACTAGTGCTAGGACGAGAATTAAAGTGATTCTACCAAATTTAAGAAATATACTCACAGCACGCTAACTCATCCGTGGAGTGATTCCTGAAACACCCTATTTATATCGTATTTGTAGCCGTGTTCGAACACTCAAAGTTAGATAACAGTACCTGATATGTGCATACAGTGGTGAATTTAGGATTTTAGCTTAGGGTATACCGCTCAAAAATTTTCATATACAATTTGGTAAATCCATTTTAGCAATTCGGTAATAATTGTAAATTTTACAATATGATTCGATAAATTTAAGGATTAGATTCAGACTATTCACTAAATATAATATAAATAGTTCAAATATAGGCGTAAAAGAGTATCAGAGACTTACAATGCTATTTTTCTCACCGGTTTATTCAACACTTACAGAGGGACATGAATGTCTTGACTATATCATTTTCATCAACTTTTAAAAAAATATCTTGCTCAACGAAAGTGACTAGACAATCATTCAAAAGGCTAAACAATAATTTTCTATATAAACCTAAAGAGCAAAGATTAAATTACCGTAAATATTGCAGACGAGACATGTGAGAAATAGACGGCGATCCTCCAATTCAGAGCAGGGCGGAGGGCGGCAGCCGGCAGGCACCAGGGGCCAGGGTGGCAGGGCGGCACCGACTCGACTCACCCGGTCAGGGCGTCAGCGCAGGCGGTGTGTTCCTCCATGGCTCCGTACTCAAATTAGGAAACTGAAACATCGTGTACAGAGTCGGAGACTCAGAGCGCGCATACTGTATGGGTTCACTTGCCGAGTGGGCCACGTTACATGGGCCTCCCGTCATCAAGCGATGGTGTCCAGGTGTGCTTTTTCATTTTTCTTTTTTATAAATACACCGTATAGACTATATTATATACTATATATATACTACTTGCCGCCGGTTTTGCAGGGTATGCCGGTGCATACCCGGCATACCCCGTGGCTCCGCCACTGTGTGCATATATAGGATATAGGTATCAATATTCAACACATCTAACGTTATTGGTATCTAACTTCGAATTCAAAGAACTATGTCCTTATTCATATCCTTACCATATATGAATGATGCCACACACTGTGTGCGTGTATCAAGCCTAAGTAACGCATGTGTGGCATCAATTATATTTGTAAGGATATGAATAAGAACGTAGTTATTCTCGTAAGACTATCTCCAACAAGCTAGGCATAAGGGCACCTAAACTCAAAATAAGTCCTAGGCTAAAAAAAAGAGGGTCCAATAAAGCATCCATACGAAAGACTCATTTTGGGTGTCAAGCAAGACAGAACTAAAATCTTCACCCATTTTGGATTCTCTTCTTGCATTCCCTGTTGGAGAAGGCAAGAGATAGGTATGTGCCCTTGTACTGTAGCACAATGCATACCGTCAAATGGGTCTCTTGCTAAGGGTCTTATTGTCGGAGATAGTCTAAACGACATTCTATCAGAGCCTACCATTGCCATGCCTCAATTTATGTGATCACGTGTAGTTTTAAAATATTTTTCATCAAAATTTGCTCTAAGCTACTCCCCTTGGAGCATCTCCGAGAAACGGTGTGAAATTTGAAGTAGAAAACTCCAAAAGTGAGTCTCCAAATCAAATTAGCCTCTCAAAATAATAACATACTACAACAGAAAACATGCCCTCAAATTATTCTCCATTTAGCTAGTCCGATTTAGGTAGTACTACTGGAGATGCGCTCATAGCCTACCATTGCCCTGCCTCAATTTATGTGATCACGTGTAGTTTTAATATATTTTTTCATCAAAATTTGCTTCAAGCTACTCCCCTTAGAGAATATTCGGCATCTCCAAGAGATGGAGTCAAATTTGAACTAGAAAACTCCCAATGAAATTAGCCTCTCAAGATAAGAACATACTGCAGCAGATTCTCTAAAAATTAGGGATGTGTTAACCTTATAAAACATAATGAATGACCTTTTGATGGTGTCTCATGAGTTGAGGCAAGTATCACAGAAACACAAAAATTTGCTCCAGTTTACGAGCAGTAGCTCTCTTTTTTTTAGCAAACGTCCTGTTTGGCTGGCTGAAAAAACAGCTGATACTGATACTGATGTTGATTTATTGTGAGAGAAAAACACTGTTATTTTGAGAATTTACGAGCAGTTGCTGTCGGTCAATTTCTCATCTAGCCTTCAACCTATAAACCCACATAGGAGTGCTAGGCTGCAGGAAGCCAATGACGGAAAGACTTGGGCCGATTAGCACATTGCTGTGACCTGTGACCACGCGACGCGAGAGGCTCTCAGTGATCCGTCAAATCAAATCCAAAAGGCCTGGTTTGCAGGTAGAGGTCGTTGCCCCGGCTCGACACATGGGGGACCTGCATCGCAGTTCGCAGCTGCCTTCTGGAGCCCTCTCCGGCCCGCGGGCCGGCCACCTCGCGATCGCATCTGAATCTACTCTAGCGGTGGTAGACTGGTACAGTGGTACGATTTGTATCAATGCTGCCTGAGAATTGAATATGAAGTTGACTAGCAAACAGTAACCGGATGAATCACCATGGCACCATGGCACCAATCACCAATGGGTGGGTAACTCTTGCAAACACAACACAGCACTCACTGCAAGTTCCAACCGTGCTACCTACTACACGGAACATTTCGGTTTTCTTTTATGGACCTAAATATATACTACATCAACAATTACCTGATGTTAGTTGTAATAATCTCAAAGTTTCCTTTACAATTGTGGTCTACGTGTATCGTTCGCCTATCGAGACCTTCACAAGTGACAATGCATACCACGGGTTACTGTTGTTCTTTTTCAAACCCTATAGTAAACAGAGAACGCATAGGGATTTTGGAATCACCTCACCTCCACTCTTTCCTCGGCCTTCCAACTGGCCTCTTCGCCTGAACGCGGCCCGATTCCTGTCCCGCCGTTGGGTTCCTTTGCTGTGGCGGCCCATTCCATGATCTCACGGTCTTCCCGTTGTTTGAGGGACGAGCTCTTCTGGCAGGTGACCTTGTCTTCGTCGGAATGCTGTTCTGCAAGTTGAATCCCCTGCTGCAATTTCTGGAGCTCTTTTCTGTCTGCAAGCCCATTGATGAGCTGAAACGGATGGTATTAGATTACTAGCACAAGGTATGTTTTGATCTGAAACATAATTCTTTTAGAACATAATGTACTTCATACTTCCAGCCTGTTCGCTTATTGGTTTCAGCCAGCCCAAACTAGCCAGTCAACAGTGTTTTTCTCTCACAAAAAACCAGTACCAGCCAGCCCAAACCAGCACCAGCACCAACCAGCGAACAGGCCCTTCAACGTTTGCTATTGACTACAGTTCTCTCTTCATTTGGGGGAAAACATGAATGGGATTATTCTTCATAGGCCCATGGCTACTAAAGCACATAGAATATCATGCATTTCAGAATTTATTAGATAATACTTACAGAATGTTAAAGAAACTATATCTATATCGAGTAAGAATAATATCAGGTAAAAAGGACACAAGAAATAAGCAAAAAAGGCAGACCGAGCCATTTGAAAGTACAAAAACTGTAATAGAAGATACCTCGGTGCAGCCTCAATACCACCTTGAAACTCAGTTTTGTTTGAGACAGAACAAGAGCCATTGCGCACTGTGAGTGCTGCAGATAACCGAACAATATTAGATGAGACAAAGGTAGGTAGCAGCACCTCGAGGCTCATCCTCACATAAAAACTCGAGGAATTTTTGTGGTTGGGGGTAAGGCAACATACTGTTCTTTTGCACCAAATGTGTCATGTCAGTCTCAAGAGGGACAGGTCCATCCAAAAGTTCTGCCTTGACACGAGACATCTCCGGCTGATTCTGAAACAAATGATGGTATCATATTCATCATTCACCTATTTGATCTCAGAAAGAGATGCATATCAAGTGGTTGTGTTGTGTAGTTCAAGTACCCGACTAGAATATGGATATGACATGCCAGAGCCACATTTATCCCAATCAGCTTGACAAGAGGTGGAAGTGAAGTGTTGAGCAGCAGCAGCTACAGCAGAGGGTTCATCATCGAACACACCCTTTGAAGCCAAGTCAGAAAATGTCAGGTTATTAGTCCCAAGAATGGGAATATCTTTAAATAGCGTCCTGACATCTTCTGGAAGTCCCATCGGTGCATTAGTAGCATTAGCGGTAACCTCTTTGGATGAAACTGCAGTAGTCACAAGAAACAGAGAAGTCAATTTGAAACTTGTCAGAGAAGAGCATCCCCAATGTCAGTTAATTATCAAATCCTTGAACATTGATACCTCCATGATTCCTAAGAGAATTTGATTTGTTTCGCTTTGGCCTGATTCTTCGAGCATCCTCAAAAATATCCCCTGGGGAATAACTTCTTTTCACAGCCTGCAGTAATGATTATGACATCATGTTTGCATAATTGCAGAGTTGATATAGTAGGAATTAAATCAAAATAATATGAGATTTATCTAAAATGTTTAATCCATGACATCAACAACAAAAAAAAGTAAACATTTTACTTGAGCTGATAATTGTAGATCATTAGAAGGTCCTTAGCTTCACGGAACTGTTTGCATAATTCCAGGAACACACGGAAGGAAGTAATCAAACAAGATCCTAAAATCCAGAGGTGTCTAGTCCTTGTCTCAATCTAAAATGTTTACTTTGAGAGCCAATTGTCAATTATATGGTTTAGTGAAATACACATTGCACATACTAAAAAAATGACTAGAAGGTTCTCAAAATTGAAAAAACTACATCAATTGTCAAATTTATTACACCAAACATGATTATCCTAAGAAAGCAACAAACTAGTAATATTACAAAAAAACAAATACGGCATATTTTGCAACATGCAGCATAAAATTTGTTAGAGAAATACAATGCGCTTCTATGTATTGGTAATGGAAACACGTAGTTAATGAAATCCACAGGGTGAATTATTCCTCAAGATAAGAAGACTCACACGCTGAATTCGGTCATGACTATTGGTGCAAGGACCTTCAGCAACAGCTGAACTTTTCTTCAGCCATTCCTTCTCAACAATGTTGTCAAACACTGGACAATTAGCAGGATTAGAAACTGCAGGGACAGTAGTGTTCGGGCTTGAAGAGTATGCAACAGGATGTTGCTGTGTGTTAGCCTGCCAAGCAATTGGAAGAATAGCAGCAGGTTCATCGTCTGAGTCCACAACTCTCTCTTGAATTATCTTTATTAATGCATCACACTCCGACCTAACATTAGAAATATAGTGCAGAAGTCAAACTTTCTAGTCCAGTTTATTTAGCAACTGGCTCTATAAATAACCAGTAGGATTAGTTTCAAATCTTTGTGTCAATTACTTGTGCTTTTATTTCTTCATAAAGAGATATACTAGGGGATAAGAGTGGGAGAACATTATCAAATTTTGGTGTCACATTCAACATGTTTCTTTAAATGACCACTACCATGGGCTCATTTTCGGTTAGTACAAGGGCAAGTTTCAGATCTATTGAATTTTGCTGCCGCATACTTGTTGGATATTCGCTAATGACAGTTATGAAATGCAGACTGTGTAGAAACTGAATGTCAGTAATGAAATGCAGACTGTACCGCAACTGACTAGGAAAACTCAATGAAAATGGAACTCAAATGTTTGAGCATACAAATTGCAACATCAAATGAAAAGAAAAGGTTGCATATCATCATAAGATTAAGTGATTAATAAATCAAGGAATTGAGATGTACGAGGCATAATACCGTGAGTAAGTTTCCTGCATAAGCAACTGCTTTACAGCATCCTTTGGATCTATCTCTGAGACAATTGCAAGTGACCCTTCACCAGAATCTTTCAAAACAATCTCCTTGCCACTCTAGAACCACAGGAAAGCAGTAGCTTGATGATACAGATCTCGAAGTAACCAAATTAATTTCCAATGCTCAAAGAGAAGGACTTGATTTAAATACTAACAGACTGTAATAAATTTTATTTCTTAGTAAGTTTGCAGATGCAGAGAATGGGCGCACCAAATTTAACTGATGACTGTCAGAAGGAAAACACTTCCCGATACCATGATCTGTTTGATAAGAAAAATATAAATCAGGAAACTTATTAAGCCACTGAGGAATCATTTTTTGCAAAGCTCATCAATAATGGAAAACAAACAATCCAGCAACACGGGCATCTATATGGCCACCTACACCTATATTGTATAGAGTGATAAAATGGATTTAGGATACCATCACACCCATTTTTTACCTTTTTTTTAGATAATAATGGAAAACAAACAATACAGCAACACACTTGGAGTTAGCTTTTTTTTTTTGGAAATGATGCCCGAGCACCTAAAACATGGTCAACATCATGCAAAGGCCCTCGAGGCCTCGATCATTAGCAAACGCTCCGTACAGAGGCCCTCGAGGCCCTTGTTCCATTCGCGAATTTGCATCAGACACATGAACCATCCGATACCCTCTCTATTTGTAAGTTAAATAGATAATGACACTCCGGCCCTCCGCCAACCCACCCATGATGGATTGATGGCATGCGCGCGTACACAACAATTGAGAAATATACGATCGCAATGCGGACCCGGGCGCCTCACTGAAAACCGGCAGCACGAAACTAAGCGGAGCATTCACGCCGTGCTTGGATTTTTGAAGCGGGGAAACCGGGAGAGAGAGAGAGAGAGAGAGAGAGAGAGAGAGAGAGAGAGTACCGGCAGTGGCCTGATCGCGGCGCGGTGGCGATTGCGACGACTCCGGGGAGGAGGATGTGGTGTAGGAGGCGGAGGATTCCGGGTCGAGGACGGCGGCGAGGAGGCGGCCGGCGCCGGAGACGAGGCCGGAGAGCCACCCGCCAGGCGGCGGCCGCGGCGAGGGATCGCCCGCGGCGGTGGAGGCTTTCATTGGCGAGTGGGGGCGCGGAGACGAGAGGGAGTGCTGGGTTGCGGCTGCGGTGCCGAAGTGGGGAAAAGTTTGAATTCTCCAGACGAGCTTCCGCGGAGATTCCCCGGGGCAGTTGCACGTGGGTTACTTTTAAGTCGGAAAGCGTACTACCCACATCTATGGAGACCCACGTGTCATTGGTCCATACATTACGCCTTCTAGGAGCGAACACGTATACTCTGTTTTGCTCCAAGAGACAAGAGTCCAGGTGGAAACAGATTAACGGGTAGGGACACACAAAAGAATAAAAAGCCTAGCTAAAAACACTAGCCTAGCTAAAAACACTAACAGCCTTCTAAAATAATCAAACAAGATATTGCCTGCAGAAAGGTTACAGTCCGAATGCGCGCACAGAACATGCCTGAAGATTGAGCAAATGAAGGGCCGCTTGAACTTATCGGCCGGCTTATCAGCTAGAATGTACAGTATTTTTCTCTCACACCAAAACAGCTTCAGTCGGCTTATCAGTCGACTTTAACACCAGCCGAACATGCCCGAAGTGCATTCTAATCCGGTCATGCACTCATGCCACAGCCCACTCAAAAACATCAGCCACATATTACGATCTCTAGGCCCTAAGCTGATCTGTGTCCGCCGCATGAACTGGTCACTGGTCAGACACCCAACTTCTCACTCCCTTCCCGCCACCTCAACAAGCTTCGCTTTCCGAAACCAGATCCTCTGGAGTCGACCAAAGCGACTTGTCTCTACAGTCGTTGTGCATCTAGCCGTTCACTTCTATCCGACGGTGGAGCCAGAAATATGCGCTGCTGCACTTGGCTTCCTAGGCCGGCCCAACATCACGACGCACGTCGACTCTGCCGCCGCCGCCGATGGCCGGCTCGACGTTCCTCTCCCCAGCCGTCCACCACCGCGACGCTCCGAGCTTCCTACCTCGCCGGCGCTCCCCTCCCCTCTCCTCTTTGATCCAGCGGCGTGGCACGTCAGCAGGCTCCTACCTCGCCAGCGCTCGCCTTCCCCGCCCCCACCATAGCGGTCAAGATGGCGCCGTCGCCGCAGACGCTGCCAGCCCGTGGCTGGTTATGGCAACAGCATTCCTCGCCTCGCCGGTGCTCACATCTGTACCACCACGACGCTCCGGCTTCGTGGCTGCAGGTCCTGTCTCCCCATGGTCGTCGGTGGCGGACATCCGGTCGCCGAAGGCCGGCACATCGAAGGTCGTGTCGTCTCCGCGCGCGGCCTCGCACGACAGCGCGGCGACGCGGGCCAGCAGCGCGACGCAGCAGTCGATCAGAGACGCAAACCCGACGGCTATGGGTGCGCAAGCAGCGGCCATTGTGGCCTTGTCGCGGGAGCCCAACGGCAGCGCAGCGGCGAGGTCGAGCGAGTCCGTGATGCAGGCAGCTGTGGTGGCGGTGACGAGCGCGGAAGCAGAGTCGGACGCGGTGAGAACAAGCTTGTTCAGCAGCACCGCGGCGGCGGGCATCTTGAGTGAAGCATCTTGTGCGGCGGCGACGCTGGTGATTGGCTCGACGGAGCTCGAGCGAAGCGAAAGGGCGAAAAGCAGGCCGACGAGCATCTTGAGCTGGGCCATAACTCCTCCAGGCAACGTCGTTGTTGGGCGAGGCCCAGTGCGTGAAGGGGTGTAGTGTCTAGGAGGAACTGTGTACCATCTGATTCTACTGAACGGTTACTGAATGCAGAGAAAAGTCGTCCTCGTCGACCGCAGAGGATCTGGTTCCTCCCGTTTCCCATCCACGGCTATATATGCCGAGCTCTCGGTCACCAGCCTTTAGCCCCCTCACCAGTCACCACCTTCGCATCGCATCCGCGTGCTCTGCCACTCCCAGCGCTGCCGCATGGCGCCCTTCCTCCTCGTCCTGCTCGCCGTTCCCCTCCCCGCGCCGCCCAGCCTCGGAGCAGGCTACGGGGAGGGCGCGGGAACCATCGGCATCACCAAGATCCTCGCCGGCTTCCCGGAGTTCAGCAACTTCAGCGCCATGCTCACCGAGACCAACGTCGCGCTCGGCATCAACAGCCGCGACAAGGTCACCGTGCTCGCGCCCAACAACACTGCCGTCGCCGCGGCGTTCTGTGCCCTGCCCAAAATCCCGCGCTCGTTCCTGGCGGACCTCCTCGCGCTCCACGTCGTGCTCGACTACATCGACGAGCCCAGGCTGGGCGCGTGGGCCAAGGCTCCGTGGTCACCACGCTGCTGCAGGGCATGCGCGCCGTTCCGCGGGGCACCGGCTTCCTCCGCGTCTACTCCGGGCGCGACGGGCGCGCCACGATCTCCTCCGCCGCTCCCGCGGGGCTCCGGAACGCCACCGTCGAGAGGGTGGTCGCCGCGCAGCCGTACAGCCTGGCCGTGCTGCAGGTGAGCGGCTTCGTCGTCCCACCGGGCGTCAGACTCCCGAAGCCGTTTTCACCACCAAGGGCGAGGCACATGGCAGCGCCACCGGGCCAGGCGCCGGCGGCTGCGCCTGGACCCCGGCCCATGGCAGCGCCACCGGGCCAGGCGCCGGTGGCTGCTCCTGGACCCCACCATGAACCGTTCATTGGTTCCGGCCCGCTGGTTCCGTCCCCGATCAGGCCGATGCCTACACCAAACCTCACAAATAGTCCACCGGCGGCGCCAGGTGAGACAGGAGTCATTCCGATTCCTAGATCGCACGGCGGCATGGCAGCGAAGGTTCCATCGGCCGCCGGAGCCGGACGCAGTGCGGCGAGCTGGTGGACTGGAGTAGCTGTGGCGCTCGGTATCATGACATGCCTGAATTTGCATTTGTAAGTAGGTACTGTAGCTTGCAACAGGTAGGCGTTCAAGTATGCTTGGATCAACTATTTAGATCCATTTCATCGTTTTATCGTGCCTATGTAGTCAGTTTGCTATAATCTGCAACAATGCAATTTCATTTCGTTGATCTCAGTATCCAACAGAGCCGATTTTTTGTCCTGATATAACGTTTAACGTATCGTGCAAGTTCACATTCAGATAATCGCCGATTGTTTTGCCCTGATATAACGTCTAACATATCGTGTAAGTTCACATTCAGATAATCTGTGGTAGTAGGCAATGAGGCAAGAGTTGTTCAAGAAATCTGATACCCCTCACATTCAGTTGAATGACAGCATTGTCTAACTGAAAGCAGTTTGAACAGCACCTCAAGCCCTACTGTCATCATGTTTCATCACTCAAAAGATCATAGCTAGGATCCGGTAGGTCTAGTTGTCACTGGCATATTCAAACATACATGTCAGAATCATATTACATTTATCAATCTAACATGGATCGCATCTTCTCACTCTGCATCCTCTATCTCTGCATCCTCTGGAACGCCTCGGAGATACAGAACGTTGTTGCACCTGTATGTAGATGTAGAAACATAAAATTGAATCATATAGGGGCCAAATGATTATGCAATGCAACGGGGCTTAGTTTGATCAGATACTATCGACCGAAGATCCAGTTCACACCAATTTAAGTTTTGAAGAAGCCCTAGCCTTCCTTAACATGTAACTTGATCAACACTACCATAGTACTTTCCAAGTATCGGAAGTTGGAGTAGGGCAGCAGGATGACAGGATGTATGCAAGCTTTTCCCAGTTTTATATCTAGATTTATTACAAAACACTACTACTTGACATAAGCTAGAAAGAAAGGAACAAGAAACATTACCTGATTAGAATCTCTCCCAGGTTTCCAGAGAATTGCCCATCAATGTACTCCTCAGTGTTGGCAAGCTGCACACAGTAGGAAAAAAAAGGCAGCAATGAATTTTGTATGTCATTTAGACCCAATTGATGATTAGCTATTCATCTAAAAAGTATTCAATAGACGACCACTCTAATAGTATGACAGCCAAACTGTCAAATTAGTACCTGGAGATTCATATAGGAGTCCACCGAAGCAAGATAACCTGGGAATGTATAATAAAAGTTTTTCAGTTTGATTAAGAGCAGGGGCAGCATCTGGAAAATAAAATGTTCTGGTTCAAACTGAATATAAAAAGGAGATATTACCTTTGTACTCCATACCCCACTTGAGTTTGACAATAACAGGTTTCCCTGTCAGGTTGTTCAGGAAAGGTTTTGGGTTAACCGGCACAGTCTGCACAAAACGAGAGTTGATTAGTGAGTACGTATACCATAAGGTCTTCCTTTATTATAGCTAGCAAACATAAATAACAAGACTCTCATTCTTTGGATTTCCGTAGTTCATTATTACTAAGCCCATTGGTCAACTAGATGATAGATTTCTGCCATTAATTGGAAGGTAGGCATTTACAACAGTCTGGTGCATAAAGAATATCACAAAAATATGGCATGCATGACATGATGCACCCAGTGGCTCAACTTTTAACTGAAAAAATAGACCAATAATACAGCACATATTAAGCATCATGGCAAAAATGTATAAACAGGTCAACATTTTAAATCTCGTTATCGAAGTCACCTTGGAAGGAGACAGTGAGACACTCATCCATTTATCTAGTCAAGTATATTACTGTTAATAAAATTTCTCCTGCAACTTTAGTGATTCAACATATTAACAAGACTCGGAATCAAGCTTAACAGCCTACGAACTTGATGCTTTTCACATGATGTTGAGATCACAAGCAATTTTGCAACCACAATGCAAAATAGTAATCAGCTGTGCATGGAGGCAAATATTAATGCACCTTTGGATTAAGCTAGCAGAAACAATTGCAGCTATTATATGATACTTCAGCAGTACTGGTAAAGGTGAAACCACTGGCCTGAACTATAGGCAATGATGACTGAGATCAGAAGCAGTGGCATCCGTAAAAAGATACAGAAAGGCCAGTTATGTTTCAAAATCCGGTTTTTGGCTACACTGATAAAATTTGGTAGTCACTCCCCCAAAAAACTCAGTTCAATCATGCCCTAATACAAGATCAAGGTGAAAAATAACTTCCCCTTGTAACCTCTAAACATACTTATACACTATGCGCCTTCAAAATTACTCTTCCGCAATTTCCCCTCTTCCCAATTGCACAGCTGATTCCTTCAAATATCCCAAAATCATACACCTCACCTAGCTAGTATCTAAATCTTGCTGGAATTCAACCTAGGTGTCTCAACTGTGAATGCCCTCCCAACTACAGCAGACGACCTCTCGACGGGGCAGTTGGCCGCGCTCCCCCGCCTGCCGCCGCTTGCTCGTGTCCCCGCGGCTTCGCCGGTGCCGGTGCCGTCGCCGCCGCACGCCCCCTGCCACTTCCGCCGGTCCGGCCTACCTACCAACCAACGATTCTTCTAGGACCGGCAGTGGTGAGCTTGGTGCACCATCGACTTGCTGTCGCTTGAAACCGAAGTCGATTTCAGGCGGTTGACAGATAGGAAGCGTGAAAAAGAACCGTAGACAACACAAAATCACATGATGACTAACAAGAACAGCGAACAGAACCGGTTCGTAAGTCGCCTAGAAAAGGACATGGAGAGATCCGGTGGAAGTCAGAAGAGCTTACCGCCATTGGAGAACACAGCAGCGGTTGTCGTCGCTGCTCAGGCCAGGGCTGGAGCCACCGTCGTCGAGGGCCCCAGCTGGAGCGGGATTGCCGCGTGCGCCGCCGCTGCCTTTGCCGCGGTCACGCTCAGCCTCGTGCTCGGTACTGGCAGTCCAAACCCTAGAAGCAGCCGATGCGCTTGTCTGCACAGAAGATGCAAGCGGGCTGCAGCCGAGCAGCTTATCTGTGCAGCCACAGCCCAATAAGCCCATAAAGTTTGGGTTCAAGTAGGGCCCACGTTCTGTTTGATTAAAAAAAAGAACACAAAGATTGCGGCTACCAATCGAGCAAATCGAGCTAGGGCGGTCCGGTCAAGACGAGCGGCAGCTGCGGCGACCCGCTCGCTAGGTGAGCTTCTGCAGCTTCCCACGCGCAGGTCGGCGAGCAGAGCCGGGGCTGCGACGTCCTGCGCGGCCATGAGAAATGGCTCCGGTGCCCCGCGTGGTGGCGCGGAGCGCATCAGCGCCAAAGGCGACTGCTGCTTTCAAGCCTGACAAATGTATCGACGTCTCGACGAGGTATATCCTGCTCGAAACCCACCCCTCTCGCGCCTGGAACAACGGATTTGGCGCACGGAGTACTGGATCAGGTGACACCAGCGACAACTCACAGCGGCTGGTACAACGCGAGGTGTAGCGTTGATTTGGCCTTGGAGCACGAGCCAATGTCGTCATCTGGTGAGACGACGAGCAAGCCCCCTTCCCAGCTCGTCAGGGGTTTTTTTTTTAAAAAAAAAAAAAGCACATCACGCAGAAGGGTTAAATCCAATGTTCAAAATAGCCGGCTATAGCTGCCGCTACAGCCGGATTTAGCGGATTAGCACGGCTGACGCTAGGAGATTTGCATTTTTTTTTTAAACTATAGATTTGCATTTTAGCGCTAAACGATGTGACCGCTAATAGTGGCGATTAGCGCGCTAAAAACGCTAAACAGGGGTCAACTTAGCGTCGCTAAGCAGTTCCGGCCAGACTAGTGGGCCGAAACCAAAGTGGGCTTCATATATTTTTCTTCAGGAGGTGGCCCGAAATGGCAGTGGCGGCCCAAAAATGCCATCCTAACCCTAGCAAGTCCCTGATTCCACTCAACCTTTCGACTTGTCTGTTGAAAAAAGTATCGTCGTCGGCGGCGGCGTTCTCTGACGAAGACGGAAGACTACAGCCGGCGCCCGGCGACCGGCGACCACGGCAGCAGTGCAGCCATCTCGCCCGAGCACAGCGAAGACGTGCAGGCCGTCGCGATGGCAGCGGACCCTGCCGGTGCCCCTGCAATCACCGCCGCCTCCTCCTTTCTTTCTTCGCCGCCGTTCTGTCTCAAGTAGCTGACTCCTTCCTTGTACCCGTCGCAGCATGCGATTTTTGTTTTTTTTTCCTGTGGATACGTCTAACTGTGACTCCCTTCCAGGGCATCGATGACCAGCCTCCGCCGGCCCGCTGGGAGAGTCTCCGTCGACATCCGCTGCGTCAGTAGCCCTCCGGCCGTCGACACATGTACTATTCGTTTCCATCCCGTTCGTAGGAATTCATGTTTTAGCTTTTTTTTTGGTCGATGTTGTTTTCTTTTAAGGAGTTGCTTGAAGATGTTGTAGGAACAGAAATATGGATGTTGTTTGCTAATATTTTCTTTTTACTGTCCTGAAGCTTACAAGACTAATGTCCCGCGCAATGCTAACATGGCCAAACTCCAAGCAGGATATTTGTTTCCTGAGGTTACGCGTCATTCCCATCTTTTCCTTTTGTTACTGATGCTATTCTGTTGGAGATTTGGCTTCTGATAGTATCAATTCTTGACTGTCGAGCAGATTGCCAGGAGAAGAGCAACTCATTTGCTGAAGTATCCAGATGCCAAGATTATAAGCCTTGGGATAGGTGACACCACCGAGCCCATTCCAAATGTCATAACAAATGCCATGGCAGAGGTACATTCATGTTAAACTAGTGTCCTGTCAATCATATATATTCAGCCCACAAAAAAATCCCAGTGATCCGGCACTTAGTTTTATAGTTGAGAAAACACTTATACATTTGTTGCTGCTGAATATCTCTTTTACAATTACATTATTTTTTTTATCTGTCTATTTGTAAACACAGAGAGCACATGCCTTGTCAACAATTGATGGCTACAGCGGTTATGGAGCTGAGCAAGGTGAAAAGGTACCTTGTGGCGTTATCAGCAATTTTTATTGCATTAACAGGCTAATTCAGATACTTATTTAACAGCTATACTACATGAAGCTTTACATAAATATTTCATGGAGAAATCTGGATACTAAGATTGGTCGCCTTTTACTTAAAAATTATTTGACGCAGATTGACGATCTGTTGATAAAAGGATAACTGTTTTAACTTCTTAGTGTTATGATATCTGATTCTCTAATTCTTAAGGGTTACTGTTTTGTAATGTATTACTTCTTAGTTTAAAGACCGACCATATACGATCCCTCCAATTAATTGATGTGTTTCCTGTCACTTATCCTTCCAAATGCTTGCATATTGCACATTTGAACTACTTTGCTTACATGAATTAATTTTTAAGTTTTCAAGCCTATTTGTAGTTTTCTCTTTGCTTTGTTCTTGTATAAGCTCCTTCAGCGTGATAAAATTTCTTGCTGATTGCTAATGCAGAAAGTCAGAGCAGCAATTGCTGCAACCTACTATGCGGACCTTGGCATTGAAGATTCAGACATATTTGTCTCTGATGGTGCCAAATGTGACATATCTCGCTTGCAGGTACCAAAAATATTTGACTCCTCCTCCCTTCTTAAGTTTACAATTCATTTTAAATTGTTTGCTAATAATTCTCCTAATTCAATATTTCAGGTCCTTTTTGGATCTAATGTGACAATTGCGGTCCAAGATCCATCATACCCTGTGAGAGAACTCTTGCATTAATTGTAACTGTCAGTTACTTACACTTTCATATTAATGATTCTAAACTTATGTGTGATGATAATCGTGATATGTTTTTTTGTCATATTGTTACTTATCAATTAGCTGTTACCATTTTACATATTGTCCATTGAAATTAAAGCAGGCCTTTCATTTTGACAGGCATATGTTGATTCAAGTGTTATCATGGGCCAAACTGATTTATATGAGCAAGATGTTCAGAAGTATGGAAACATTGAATACATGAGATGCAGTCCGGAAAATGGATTTTTTCCTGATCTGTCAACTGTCCCTCGGACAGATATTATTTTCTTTTGTTCACCGAACAATCCTACTGGTGCTGCTGCATCTCGGGACCAACTAAACAAATTAGTAAAATTTGCAAAGGACAATGGGTCCATCATAGTCTATGATTCTGCTTATGCAATGTACATATCAGATGACAGCCCAAAGTCTATCTTTGAAATTCCTGGAGCAAAGGAGGTAGGCAATATGTTCCAATATTTACTGAATTACTTGTTCATACTACATATGGGGTGTTTAAAATGACTCAGTTGCATGGTTATCCTAAAAATTACAGTGCCAGTGCTATGAACACCATATTCCCCTTTGTAAATAGACTGCACCTTTTTCATTGTGGTTTTGCTTATGTGCAGGTTGCTATTGAGACAGCATCATTCTCGAAATATGCTGGGTTCACTGGTGTCCGTCTAGGTTGGACTGTTATCCCCAAGGAGCTCCTTTTCTCTGATGGACATCCAGTTGCTAAAGATTTCAATCGCATAGTCTGCACTTGCTTCAATGGTGCATCAAACATTGCACAAGCTGGTGGTTTAGCTTGCCTCTCTCCAGAGGGTCTAAAGGTAGGATTCCTGGTTCTTGGAATTCTTATATTGCTCTTCTGCATTATTTGTTTTATCCGATCGTTCCCGTGCAGGCTATGCATGATGTTGTTGGCTTCTACAAGGAGAACACTAAAATAATTGTTGACACATTTACATCACTTGGATTCAACGTGTATGGTGCCAAGAACGCTCCTTATGTATGGGTGCACTTCCCTGGCCGCAATTCTTGGGATGTGTTTGCCGAGATCCTGGAGAAGGCGAATGTGGTCACTACTCCTGGCAGTGGATTTGGACCGGGCGGCGAAGGCTTTGTGAGGGTCAGCGCATTCGGACACAGAGAGAACATCATTGAAGCCGCAAGGAGATTTAAGCAGCTGTACTAGTGAGCACCGATGCAGCTTCTGTGCCCTCCTGGGAAAATGATGTCAATAAGAACACATCAGCATTTGGGACGACACCAAAATTCGCTTGGTGAAGCTGCCAGAAGATGTTAAGTGGGACATGATTTTTTTTTGGAACATGATTTTTTAATAGGCTTTCATGTGTAGCTATATTCAAACCATTTTGAACTCAAGACAATGCTTGCTGTAGTCCTGAGACTCTTCACTGGTGAAGTTGTTGTCTCTTCTGTGTTCGTTCTTGTGTGCTGTTGCTGTTTGGGGGTACCGAATACCTCTACGATGAGTCCACACGTTATACACGCAGGGTACACATAATTGACTACAAATATTTGGAACCGTTTCTTGGCATGTAAATAATAGCGAGAAACCAAATATAGATGATGGCAACATTTGAAGACCTCATTAAAGAAGCTTATGGAGGATGTTTTTTCACTAAAATATCTATTCCTATCCATATGGAAGAATATAAAGAGATCTCTTGGAGCTGCTCTTACTTCCATATTTATTATGAGGCGCCTAATTACATGTTTTCTCCAAGAAAGAAACAATAATAATGGTGTTTTTTAATAATTTATTGTGCAAAAAAAATTGCCCAAATAAAAAATTGAAGAAATATACTCCACTTGTCAATACGGACAATTTTCATTCATAAAATTATTTTTACTTTAAAAAAAATGAAGAATAATATCGACGATAAGGCTCCTCAAGTTGCTAAACGGGTCGAGGCCCAAAAGGCCCAGCCCAACCACTTTTCTAGTGGCGGTTCATCCCTGATTTCCAGGAGTCCCGTTCCCCTAAACCCCACTAAGACAATTTTTTTTGCACAAGACATTTATAAATTATTAAAAAAACTCTATTGTTATTGTTTTCGAGCACCAGTACAAAAAAAAATTTAGAGGCGGTTAAAAATAGTTTTTAGAGGCGGTTTAAAAACCGCTACAATACCACTAATTGTAAAATATAAGTGATTTTCAGAGGCGGTTTTAAAACCGCCTAAAAAAATCGATTTTCAGAAACGGTTCTCTTAAGACGGTCTTCCCTAAAAATAATTTTTAGAATTTTTTTAAAACTCATTTAGAGTCTAATAAAATAAGAAAAAAAAATTAGTGTGACTAGAGGCCTAGAGGACCAACCACTCACTTGTAGAATTTCATATTCGCCACTATCCGGTATAGTGCAGCAGTTAGGATTCGAACTCACAGCCTCTCGCTCCGCGCGATCCGTCCCCTACCATTGCACGATATACAATGCTATTCATTTGTACTAATACGTATGGATCTTGTAATCAATATTTGAACTATTAAACTACTTTAAATGGGAAAATTTTCAACTACAAAGTTTTAGAGCTCTTCGAGCACTACAACTTTCATATAGTATATTTCTCCATCCAAGGTCATTTGAAAAATTTAAAATTTTGAAATGAAAAATCTGAGACTTAATTTATATATTTGGAACCCTAAATGATCTCAAACAAAAATTTTATCAACTACAAAGTTTTAAATCTCGTCGAGCTCTACAATTTTGATATAAATTTTGTCTTCATCCGACTTCACTTAAAAAAGATATGAATTTATTTGTGCTGCAGTTATTTTTAAGGACGGTTGACTAAGTCATCCGCCTTTAAAAATCACTCATTTTCAGAGACGGTTGACATAAGCAACCGTCCATGAAAATAGCATTTTTAGAGGCGGTTCTCTTAACGAAACCGCCCCTAAAAATAGATACATTTTTATAGGCGGATTTATTAATGGAACCGCCCCTGAAAATAGATTTTTAGCGACGGTCACGGAGCTATAGTGCACCCCAGCGACGTTAGAGGCGGCGTGTTAGTTTAACCGCCTCTGATAGAAAAGGGAGGTGTTCCTAAAAAATCTTATATGTACTAGTGCAGAAAACATGTAATTAGGTACCTCATAATAATATGAAAGTAAGAGCAACTCCAAGAGATCTTTTATATTCTTCTATATTGATATGAATAGCTTCTTTAATTAGGTCTTCAAATGTTGCCATCACCTATTTTTGGTTTCTCGCTAGTCAAAGACGGAGATCATGACGGACTATTCAAAGTGTACACAAGACATAGAGAAATTTAAATAGTTCCCTAAATGAGGATTCAGATAAAGAGTTTAAGAAAGACTTTTAGAGATGCTCTTGTATTCCTTATGGTATGATTGGGAGTGCTATGTTCCTATGACAATTAAATATTTTGTACTGTTTCAGTAACAAATAATAATGTTGTTGGTAAGGGATGAATGCAATCACGATCAATCGACTATCACAGACACATTTTCACAGTCACTTTTGTTCGATACAAGTTGCTCAGCTGTTGTTTATTTTGCACACGTCACGCCTGTAAGAGAGAGGTGCTATTCTCATTGTCAAGGTTGGTTGGCCAGGAGAAACAAAATGCTCGCTATGCGGACATGCGGTCCAAACACAACACAACACGACGCTACCGCAGCATACCACGCTAGATTTATCGTAACCGTAGCTGTCAGGCCTCCGTGATGTTTGCTCAAGAAATGACAGGTGGATATATGCTAGTGTTTGGCAAAATTGGAAGCTATCAAAACTACTACTGTTGCTCAAAAAAAAAAAAACTACTACTGGATGATACAGGTTTATTGGCAGCGCCTTGTGATATCTTCAATCTTCAACAATATAATTTGCACACGACAACTGACTACTGAGGTCTGAGGACCAATGGATGTGGGCATGTCCGCATTTGGCGCCGATGGTTTCAGTGGAGTTGCAGGGTTTGTGAACGGCCTGTTTGGTTTGAATCCAGGCAAGACTGACTTGGTATAAATTCCAAGCGTCTATATTTTGAAGGTTTGGACTGGTATTGTTGTCTGGAATGGAGGGAGTATTATTTTAGTATCGAGGAGTATATGGACTACAGTCTTCTTTGTTTCTAACAGTGTTATCACTCAGCAGTCATCAACACGAGATATTGACATACTTCCTCGTCTCTAAACAAGCGTCGCTATGATATTTATGCCAACTAAATTTATAAAAAATATTAACAATGTTTATATCTCCAAATAAGTTTATTATAAAAATAGATTCAACCATCTATCTAACGATACTAATTGTATACTATAAATATAATAATATTATCTTATATATATTTGGTCAAAATTAAAAGAGCTTTGAGTACAAATATAGCACTCAAAATGCAGCCGTTGAAGCGATAATGTATTGCAAAATGAACTCAGTTGTGTATCTGCCGCAATCAACAGACTCTTTTTTTTATTACAAGAAGAGGATGAGGGAAGGCTCGGCTTAGGAATAGGAATCAAAGCATGTGATGCATGCATAACACGCCACGGTCGATCATGCTCGTACAAAGGCTGTGTTCGCTGGTCTTTTCAGACCAGCCAGCCGGCTGAACCCCCTCACGCGTTACTGTTCACCAACCAGTCAAACAGTATTTTTCTCTCACAACAAACTAGCTGGAGCAATATTTTTAGCCAAGTTTTAGACCAGCGAACGGGGCCAAACGATAAATGTTTTTTTTAAAAAAGGAGCATATTTGATTGGCGTGCCGTATCGGTCCGGACTTTTTGTCTGTCGGGTCGGTCCAACAGTTTAAAACTCGGTGAGTGGAAGCGCACGAGTTCGGACGGCCGGTCAGGGTGCGTACATTAGCAAAGCCGATTTACTATATAAAAAAAAACGTTTGAAATGGTCAAGTGTTTAGCCCATAATCAAATGCTCCAACGTGTTAGGTGATGCGACTGAAGCATTACAGGGATTAGGCATCTTCCCTTCCAGTTCCAGGCTAGCAGCTGCGGCGTTTCCGGTGGCGTCGACAGCCAGGAAACGCAAGCTCGCCTCGCCTCGCCAGTCGGTAAGGTTTTCAGGCGACTTCCGATCCTGCACAAGGTTATTAGAGTATGGCTCACAACTAGCAGCATCCAACGATCATTCGATCGTCCGAACACACATGCAGACAGCAGACGCCTCACCATCATCATAGCCACCTGCTGTGCGTGCTTCAAATTCGTCGTCGCATCGTGGTGCTCCAGACTAGCTACTAGGAGCAGTAATTAGTACCAACACGTGCCGATAGAGCGCACGGGTCCTCCGCCTACGTGGTCCATGTGAACGAACGGTGTGGCAGGCTGGGGAGTAGTGTTGCACGCACCAGCTAGCCGTACCAAGACGTACGCGCAGCTGCATGCGCCGCCGTGGCCGTCGCCCGTCGATACGTGAGGCCCCGTTTGCTTCAAAGGATTTTCACAGGAAAAGTAAAGGAAACGGAAACGAAAGAAAGGAATGGAACAAGCGATCTATTGATTCGGTTGGCTTTGGTTCGCGTATTGTCATTTTTGGTTCGTGAAGAAGAATCATTATTGGTTGATTTATGTGAAGAAAAATATTATTCCTAAATTTGAAAAATTTACGATCGTTTACGACAAGTTCACGTACCAAACGAAATGTGCTGATCGATCGTTTGGAACGGAGGAAACAACGACCCCTTTTCTTTGGAAACGAACAGGCTCAACGACCCCTTTTCTTTGGAATACTGTAGCTAGATGCTATCCACTCCGACCCCTTGTTTTATCTTCCTTCGCGGAAGCCCGAGGCAACTTGCGGCAACAACGGCGGCACCTTGCGGCAGTTAAGAATAATTAGTACCCATATTTGTCTAACATGTTATAATTCATATGCTATAAATTCTTGTGTTTCAAACAGCTTAAATTTTTTGTTCCTGTATTTTGAAATTCCATAATTTTTTACTTTTCATCATATCTTATTCCTACGTTTTTTTCTATTTGTATGTTTTAAATTTCTTCCCTGAACTTGTACCGAAGATATATATACGGAGTAGTAGTTGAGGGCTGGTGCAGCCGGGACCGCGGGCCCACCCAACAACCCACCACCGTGCCGTGCGTCAGCGTGGCGTCACCCCGAGTCGGACTCCCACCAACCGAGCTGACCGGGACGAAATGCTTCGCCGCTCTCCGGTTGCGCCCGCGACGGTCCAGGTAGGTGAACCTGCTGGGCCGGTCTGAACTGGTCATGACTCATGACATAAACCGAATTTCCACAACCAAAGATGATTATTTGATAAGAGCTCCGTCCGATTCAAATGATAAGTACTTCTATTTTTTCTAAATATAATTTATAGCTGAAGAGATATGTTACCTGTAATTTATAGGATGGATAAAGTACTTAATACAGAGTAGTGCTACAGTATCTGAATCGTAATTGGCTGTAAATTGGTATATATGAGTAGCGTTGAAAATGGATGGAAAAAATCTCGTTCCGAAACGTTCCATTTTCTTTGTTCCGTCCATTTTCGTATTTGTGAGGTCACGTTTCCGTATTTACGGAAATGGAAGAGGGTTTTCATTTTCATGTCTACTCCCGTCTCCCGTTTCAACAGCAGAATCTGAACTTCGTCCCCAAGTGCATCCCATTTTCATTCGATGCTGAATTGAGCATCATGTTGTTTGTTCATTTGCTTCCCATTTTCATCCGATCAAGAATTTTCAATCTATTTGAGATATGATCAGTCTAGGAATTGATATGGGCAAGTCATAAACTGGTATACCTACTAATCACTAATTATGCATGTTAATATGTTAAAGAATGGCTCTGCTCAGGTCAGCCTCTATCACTGAGCAGTTGCGGCCAGCTAGACAAATGCAGGCTCAAGAAACTGATGGGAGGAGAAGGATTCCGTAAAATAAAATGGCCACCACACAGCCGCTGCTAATGGGGTTGGTAAACGACGTTGACGTGGCGCCCCCGTCCCAGTCAACGAACCACAGCCCCCAGCCGCTCTCTCCCTCACCTCACCAACCCCGTAGGCCGTAGCTCTCCTACCCCACTCCCCCACTTCCACCCGGGCCCCACCCGTCATCCCCACGAGGCCCCACTCACCAACTCCCCAACTCCCTGTCCTCCCCTGCTCGTATATAACCCGTCACCTGCCGGTCCTCTGCCCTCCAGGAGATCAGAGCCCCGGCGAGTTCGCACACCGCACCAGCCATCGTCTCCTTCCTTCCAATAGTACCATCCAACCAACCGCCCAGCGCAGCGTTACCTGCTCGTTCGACAAGCCAGTCGTCCATCCGAGAGGAAGAGAGCAAAGCTCGCCGGCCGGAGAGATGGGTTCCGTGGACACGGCGGTCGCGGTGCCGGTGCCGGTGGCGGAGCCGGCGGCAGAGGAACAGACCGTAGTGTTCCGGTCGAAGCTTCCCGACATCGAGATCAACAACAGCCAGTCGCTGCAGGCCTACTGCTTCGGGAAGATGAGCGAGGTGGCGGACCGCGCCTGCCTCATCGACGGGCAGACCGGCGCGTCGTACACGTACGCGGAGGTGGAGTCCCTGTCCCGTCGCGCCGCGTCGGGCCTGCGCGCCATGGGCGTGGGCAAGGGCGACGTGGTGATGAACCTGCTCCGCAACTGCCCCGAGTTCGCCTTCACCTTCCTCGGCGCCGCGCGGCTGGGCGCCGCCACCACCACGGCCAACCCGTTCTACACCCCGCACGAGATCCACCGCCAGGCGGAGGCGGCGGGCGCCAAGATCATCGTCACCGAGGCCTGCGCCGTGGAGAAGGTGCGCGAGTTCGCGGCGGGGCGGGGCATCCCCGTCGTCACCGTCGACGGCCGCTTCGACGGCTGCGTGGAGTTCGCCGAGGTGATCGCGGCCGAGGAGCTGGAGGCCGACGACGACATCCACCCCGACGACGTCGTCGCGCTGCCTTACTCCTCCGGCACCACGGGACTCCCCAAGGGCGTCATGCTCACCCACCGCAGCCTCATCACCAGCGTCGCGCAGCAGGTACACACCATGCCGTGCTCCACGTCTTACTCTTTCTCTCTCTGTCGCCGTCGCCGCGGCCACGGTGACATCCCCGTCCATGTGGGGACAGGACATTCGCTAGGTGTCATGCGAATAGGCCGGCTCATAAATAATGGCATGGATTCATACGCCCAGCGCTGGGCGCGCCCAGGCCGCAGCTTCCTCGATTTGTTCGGATGCGGCAGGTCCACCTCACGTCCCCCGCCACGGTCACCGAACAAGTAGTAGCCAACTGCGTTGAGATTCGTGCCGAGACGATTCTTTCTTCTTTGCATTGGCGCCAAAACATACTACCACTAGTTTTGCAAATGCTGAAATGCAACTGACTGCTGCTGGATGCTAACTGACCACTGATGTCTGATGATGAAGGTTGATGGCGAGAACCCGAACCTGTACTTCACCAAGGACGACGTGGTGCTGTGCCTGCTGCCGCTGTTCCACATCTACTCGCTCAACTCGGTGCTGCTGGCGGGCCTGCGCGCGGGCTCCACCATCGTGATCATGCGCAAGTTTGACCTGGGCGCGCTGGTGGACCTGGTGCGCAAGCACGCCATCACCATCGCGCCCTTCGTGCCGCCCATCGTGGTGGAGATCGCCAAGAGCCCCCGCGTGACCGCGGACGACCTCGCCTCCATCCGCATGGTCATGTCCGGCGCCGCGCCCATGGGCAAGGAGCTCCAGGACGTCTTCATGGCCAAGATCCCCAACGCCGTGCTCGGGCAGGGGTACGGGATGACGGAGGCGGGGCCCGTGCTGGCGATGTGCCTGGCGTTCGCCAAGGAGCCGTTCCAGGTCAAGTCCGGGTCGTGCGGCACCGTGGTGCGGAACGCGGCGCTGAAGATCGTCGACCCCGACACCGGCGCCGCCCTCGGCCGGAACCAGCCCGGCGAGATCTGCATCCGCGGGGAGCAGATCATGATAGGTAAGCGCCACTGGCCACTGCCCCAGTCGTTGTCTGACCACCTTGTAGTTGTAGTCGTAGGCTTGTTGTAGCTCTCGTACTCGTACTGGGGCTATCCATCCTTGCAAGCTTCACTTTCGCATGTCGTGAGCACCAACCTGGCTGCTGGCACGCCACGCCCCTGACGCCGACCTGGCTGGCGCTTGAGACCACGTCCGTGGCACTGTCACGTGGGCCCATGTGCCGCTAGTGCGGACACCGCGCGCGTGGGCCCATGTGCTGCTGCTGCACTAGTGGAGCACGAGTCCCATTTGGGGAGAACAGCGGTGGGTACAGCTTTGGTGATATGGACAGAAATTTGGGCCTTGTTTAGTTTGCAACTTTTTGCAACCGGATGAATAGTACCACTTTCGTCTTATTTGGCAAATATTGTCCAATCATGGACCAACTAGGCTTAAAAGATTCATCTCGTGATTTCCAACTAAACTGTGTAATTAGTTATTTTTTTTACCTACATTTAATACTCCATGCAAGCAGCTAAAAATTGATGTGATGGAGAGAGAGTGAAAAAACTTGGAATTTTGAAGCAAACTAAACAAGGCCTTGGTCGGATTACTTAGGTTGCAACTAATCCGTTTGGTCCCTGCGAGGCCACGCGACAACAGTCGCCCAAAACCCATTCGCAAATCGGCATTTAAACTGGGGGGTGGGGGCATCTGAATGATTAGTCTAGTCTAGTCTAGTCTAGCTATAATAAGGATGCAAGAAAAACCGGCTGACTAGTCGTTCCACGTGAATCAGCAGTTGAAGATCCCCTGCTTTGAACGAACCCCACCAACCATTCTCTTGAAATGTAGGAGGAATTTGGACATCTTTTTCGTCGGTTTCGTCATCGTCATATGAGGGACCATCGTGCCATTGACACCGTCTGCAAAGCCACAGGGGGTAGAAAGAATTCCACTCGTCGACAGAGGCGCGCTAGAAACCATGTGGCGTGCTCGGTGGTGCTCCGTTCGTTAGCGCCAATTTGATAGCTGGCGACTTTGGAAAAGGGATTTGTTAGCGGTGATCTGGTCCAAGTTTTCCATTACGTTTGGTTCCCCGTCCACCGCACGTTTTCGCGTTTTCTGCATAGCAGCCGCGGGCGTGGTAGTTGGGCATGGCGAGCAGCGACTTGCGTATCATTGTCCCCCGCTTCTCCAGCTGCCGGGAACAGCGCATCGTCGCTATGGGGGCACGGCCGCGGCGTCCAAGTCGCAAGTCTCCTTTTTTTTTTTTTGCGAAAAAAAGGACCATGTCGCCACCACGCCACATGATTGAGGGTGCACTGCAGCTAGCATAGCAAGTCTTGTTGGCATGTTTTTTAGATAGAAGAATTTTGGACGCACATAGATAGATAGAAGAATTTTTAGAGAAGTCAAACTTTGGTGAAGAAAGTTGGACGCTCATGGTCATGGCGGGTCATGAACGTTCACGTCCATCGCCGGTGGTGGAACAGTCGACCAGGATTCCAGGAACCAACACCAACCAAATGCCCAATGCTGCTGTGCTGGCCTCCACTCCACTGATCCACCTCCATACCATTTGCCTGATTGCCATCGACTGACCTGAGCTTGACTGCTTGCACCGCCACAGAATCGCATGATCCGACGGCATCACCGCGTCGGCGAACACTGAACACTAGCCGAGGACAGATGCAGAGAGCTTGCTTTTCCGCTGGACTTCCGAACGGCAGTTGGTTAGGTTATTGGTCTACCTAATATGAGCGCATGATTGGTCGTCGGTACTACCTGGCGTGGGAGTGCGAGGACGGCATCACGTCGCGTCCGCTGCAGTGTCATGTCCGTCGTTCTCTCGTCCTACCTATCTCTGTCTGACGACATAGCGATTAGAGAAACGAGGACCTGAAACTGAAATGCTAGCAAATGTTTGGTGAACCATCGCGTGACCGAGACAGCAAGCAAATGCTTGGGCGAGGAAAGGAAATCGGTGCATCACAATTCACAAGTCAATTATTGCCTTTTTTCAGTCTTATCGTTGAAGAGTATGTCTTGCCAAACCTGACCAAACCAAACTCTATATTTGATGGCATCTGTCCGCACAGGATCTTTTCGCCCACACCTTTGCTTTGTTTGTTTAAAAATTAAAAATTAAATTGACAAACAATTTCTGCCATTGCTGAATTTGTTTTACCGGTCGGTTCTGGCTCTGCCAAACTAACTTGATGCTACCGATCAACCATTCAGGTTACCTGAACGACCCCGAGTCGACAAAGAACACCATCGACAAGGACGGCTGGCTGCACACCGGCGACATCGGCTACGTCGACGACGACGACGAGATCTTCATCGTCGACAGGCTCAAGGAGATCATCAAGTACAAGGGGTTCCAGGTGCCGCCGGCGGAGCTCGAGGCGCTCCTCATCACGCACCCGGAGATCAAGGACGCCGCCGTCGTGTCGTAAGTTGCTCATCGATGCCTTCACATGGAACCACAGCGCAGCCTGCACTGCCAGTTTTTTGGATTGAATTTTCAAAAACCTCTCCATCTCTTCCCACAGAATGAAGGATGATCTTGCTGGTGAAATCCCTGTTGCCTTCATCGTGCGGACCGAAGGCTCTGAAGTCACCGAGGATGAGATCAAGAAATTTGTCGCCAAGGAGGTAAAAGCAACACCATGTTTCTTATGCTTCCGTTGAACCAAACCAATACAAGAAATTATCCGCATTTGTTCAGGAACAATTATTTAGTAGTAAGACCAGAACACCGTTGCAGAAGTTTCTGCAAATAAAGAGCTGGGTCTTGAGACTGAAATCTCAAATAAATGTAATGCTGCAGGTGGTTTTCTACAAGAAGGTCCACAAGGTTTTCTTCACCGAATCCATCCCCAAGAACCCGTCCGGCAAGATCTTAAGGAAGGACTTGAGAGCCAGGCTCGCCGCCGGCGTTCACTGAGGCCGTATACAGCTTTTCAGACGGTCACACTGCTGCGAAAAAGCAATGTAATAGCGGTAACATTATTCATGGAACGGCAACAGAAGGGGCACGTATTAATCCTGTGGAAATATGTTGCCAAAAGAGGTTTTAGTTTGTTTGTTTGTTGGCCCTGTTTGTGTAATGTTCATAAACGATATATATAGATGTATAATCTATATTGTTTTTGACCCAAAGAACAAGGCTGATTACGGCAATACAGTTATGGAGTACCATGTTTCAGTTACCAGGATGTTTGTTTGTCACAAGTTATTGTAGCTCAATCACGCACCTATAGAACAGCTTAAGACGACAGTCAAAAAGAAAAAAAAACAGCTTAAGACAGCGATACCATGTAAGTTGTTAGATGCTAATCTAGTGCCGGTCTGCAAGTAAAACAACTGGATAATCAGATAAGCCACTGTAGCCATCTTCTTCTTATTATTACTTATTACTAATTGAAGGGACAACAAGATGCACTACTCCCTCCGTTATAAATTATAAGTCGCTTTGACTTTTTTGGTACACCGAATTTGCTATGTATAAAAAAAAAGTCAAAGCGACTTATAATTTAGAGCACAAGGAGTAGAAAAAATTCCTAAAGTATTTCTCAAAAATCATAAAGATATGGCGACCACTCTGTTTTCTAAAAAATGCCCAAATCTACCTTTATGAACAATGACATAAAATAAATCTTTGCTTTTACTTCTAAATTACCCACCTCACTATTATAAAATATAATAATCTAAGGTAACCTCATGAATTTTATACCCTCAAAATTTTCATTCAAATTACCCTGTCATTGTTTATAAAAACTAAATTGCTAACAATTTGTCTCAAATACTCATCCCATGGTTATTATAACCCTCAAATTTTCATTCAAATCACATCAAGCATAATAATTAGAAAAATAACCATAAATTGAGTCTATGTATGCTTGTAAATTACCTAGTTTTATCACTAATGGTGCATATAATACTAAGATAAATAATACATACATACTATGCTATCATGCAGGTATACATACATGCTTACATGAGATGTAAATATAGCATTTCCATATTCATCAATCATGAAAAGTTCCTAACTACAAATATAACAAGATTTCATTTAAAACTATATTAATATCCATAGAAATAATTCATTTAGGTATTTCTTAGAGAAATATATACATTTTCACGAATCATTCTATCATATCTATATTGATAGTGTAGTTGTAAGCATTCTATTTTATTAAGCGGTGAATGACATTAGTGGAGACTAAAGTTAACCATGACCACTAGTTTTTTGAAATTCATTTCATGTAAATAATGATTTTTGGCTTAAAATTAATCTCTCTTGAGGTTAGCATGTTGTCCCTCCTAAATCTCACTTCAAGCTGCACCATTAACCTTGAGCAATTTAGATCATGGCACCCTCAGACAAAACGAGCCTATGCTAGTTTCTAAAAGGGTAAAGTCCAATTTACACCCTCCAACTTTCACCAAATTTCGGATTTCAATCTCAAACTTTAAAACCGGACAACTTTGGCCCTCCAACTCTGGAAAAAGTTCAACTTTCAACCTTCTGGACGGTTTTGCGGGTGAACAGTAACTTTTGATATTTTCGGAAGGCGCCGAAATTTTATATTGTTTTTTCGAGCATCTTAACGTCCTCAAATAAAAAAACTCAAAACTACGAAGTTGTAGATCTCATCGAGGTCTACAATTTACATATAAAAATTATCTTCATCCGACATCATATTGAAGGGTTTTCTATTTTTTGAAATTTGAGTCTCATCACGCGATAAAATATGGTGCTGAAATTTTATATTATTTTTTTTTGAGGATCTTAAGATCCTCAAATAAAAAATTAAAACTATAAAACCATTTTTATCTCATCGATAAGACTACAATTTACATATAGAAAACCCTTCATCCGACATCGTATTGAAGATAATTTTTTATTTTTGAAATTTGAGTCTCATCAGGTTACAACTTTTTCCAGTTTTGAGTTTTTCTTTTGAGGACGTTAAGATGCTCAAAAATAATATAAAAATTTCGCGCGCCCAAAAAAATATCAAAAGTTATCGTTTACCCAAAAAACGCCGCCGTAAGGTTGATGACATTATTTTTCAAGAGTTGGAGGGCCAAAGTTGTCCGGTTTTGAAGTTCGAGGTTGAAATCCGGACTTTGGTGAAAGTTGGAGGGTGTAAATTAGACTTTACCCTTTCTAAAATAGACCCAGGCTGGTTTTTCCGGAATCTTTGTGCGAGGCTCAAAACACCAACCCTAGCTAGTTTTGAAACCGGTCTGAGCCGGTTTTGGCAGTACAAGTTAAATTCAAATCTAATTTGATGGGAACTTGTCTAATCTTGTGAGAAATCCTTCGTGTGGAATAGGTTTACTAATGTGATAAGACCACCCCCTCCACGCACAATCAGTCAAAAAAAAAACAATCTACTACTCTCTTCTCCTACCACAAACTTTCCCAACCCCTTTTGTCTAGCACCTCTCTCAATGAGATTTGTAGGAAGGTGTTTTGGGCGACAAACGAGCGTCTAAACTGCATAACCGACTTCGCTATTTGGGCCTCCTTCTACTGCATGTTTTGGCCTATGTGCGGCCTCGGACGATCTAACCTCCATAGATTATCTATCTTGTTTTATAAAAATACCCAGGAGCTATTCCGTAAATCTCGTTTGCCAAAGATAGACGACGCCGCTGGCTCGCCAAATCGCTTGGCATATGCATCATCCTCTCCCACGCCTTCTTTTCGCCTGAGCGCCTGCCCTCAGCGCGTCCTCTCTCGACGTGCAACGCCGCACGACACGACCTGTCGATCCTATCGAGTAGTCGAACAGGAACAGATGGGGCTGCCCGTCCTTGCCTGCCTTGGCCAACGGCCGGCTCCAGTCCCCAAGCTGGTCCAAAGCGCAAACGCTTCGTCCCTGCCAAGTGACCACGGGTGGTCAGGACGTGGCCTCGGTGACCAGCGACGGACTCTAGCTGCCGATGGGCGCCATGCGATGGATTTTGACGAGACTCAGTGCTGTGGGACTAGACGAAACCTGACTGTAGACGGCAACGCTATCAATCCGATATTGAAGAAAACGAGATGACATGGCAGTTTTAATTATAGAAAACAAAAAAATTAGATAGCCTGTTGGAGTATTTCACTTTTTAAGTGAGTTTTCCATTTTAGATAATGGCTAAATCATATAATTTGGCAAATATTTTTAGATAAGCTCTTGGAGTTGCTCTTTGGTAGCAATCATTGTTAAATCTCCTGCAACTAAAAAGACCAAAGCGTGGACACTTTTTGGTGCGACATTCCAACGTGGGCACATAGTCATGCCCGTGCGATCCCACGAGTCGACGCTCGTGCGCCCGTCCCCTCACGACAAAAGGAAAGAGCTCAAAAGGAAACCTCGCTCCCGTGATTCATCCGCCCGGCGGCAGTTTCTCGATACCACCGATCTCGCGCGGCCATCATCGCCATCGCGCGGGCGCCCTTATCCTCGCTCAGTGTACGATTAGTCACCGATTTAATATCCTTCAGTCCTCAAGTGAATCTCTCAATATATGAGTGTTGAGTTTCATTCGTTTTTAGTGTTTTTAATTTCAGAGATTCAGTTATTGTGAATAGTGTTTCCATTTTGTGCCTTTTTAATTTTAGAAATTACCTCAAACTGAAGCCCTATGCTTTTTTTTATAAAAAAAATCATGGTATCCTGATCCCTAATTGTTAGAGTCGGATTACATTTTTGTTCTGCATTTCACGTATTGTAATTCAACAATGCATATGTTTACTTCCACATGCCATTTGTAGTTGGTTGATTTTGTCAGTTATGAAGAACTCAGATTCATTTTTAAATTCTTGGGTTAACAAAGACAACTACTTGATACTTTACACATTGCCTTCAGAGTATGACTCACGGGTTATGGCATTGGAAGTAGATGAGAAACCTACAGAGGATTACAATGACATTGGAGGACTTGGAAAACATGTAATTTGTTTTGTACAATTGATGCATAGACTGTTAAAGCGACACTATGGTTGAGTTTATACATTGCAAGCAGTAAAATATTGTTGTGTGAGATTCAAGAGCTTGTGGAAGCAATAGTGTCGGTGTTTCGGAACGGGGGTCCTCAACCAACCAGTGAATCTGAACTGCGTGCCCCTAATCCCGGATGGTGATGTAAAGAGACACAAGGTTTATACTGGTTCAGGCAATCAATGCCCTATGTCCAGTCTGAGAGATCGATTTTGTATTCCTTGCACCGAGGTGCTTGCAGTAGGGGGTTACAAGCTGGGCAAGAGAGGGAGCTGGTCCCAGGTCTCGGCGCAGAGCAGTGCGGGCTGCTTGAGACGTTGCTCTCAGGCCGCGGGGGAGCGTATCTGAGTATACGAGAGCTTATGCGAGTGTTCGTCTATCTTTTTCCCGCTGTGGGTCTGTGTGTGCGTGTGGGCGTGTGTGCGTGAGCGTTAGCCCCTTATCTAGAAACGGCCCCGGCCTCTCCTTTTATAGTTGAAGGGAGGACCGGGGTGATACATGCGTTTGCTATGCAGCGGTCTTGCAAGCGGAGGCGGCGTGCCTGAGTCCTGTAGCTTGCTACTATGACGGCATGGTCAACGGAGTGGTCTTGTCCTTGATGCACTGGAGCAATGCGCTGGTCACTTCTGATCTTGTGCGACGTGGGAGCTCCAGTGATAGCCTGGGGCAGGGCATGGGCGACGACGTGCTAGTCGCTGTGCGTTGACGGTGTAAAGAGCCGAGGCTCAGTTGGTGCTAAGGCCGAGCCGTCGCGGGGGGCTCAACGGGCGTGAATCTAAGGCTGCCGAGCCCCTGAAATGGATTGCCGAGGCTTGGAGGAAGCAGTTGGTCCTATACACTGACTTCGAGGCTATAGTGACCCGGACTGGACTCCCCACGCCGCGCTGTTCCTGGAGCAGGTATTAGGTAGCACAGCGTAGTACGGCCGCCAGTCATGGGTACAGTGCTGAACACAGTGGCAGGTAATCCCTGCTTAGTCCTGTCTCTCGTCCCATCGATCACTCTGCGGTACTACGCCGTCATGCGACTGACGTTGCGGGAGTGGTTGGGCGCATTAACCGGACGTGACGCTTTGTCAGGGAAGTCGGTCGAGGCGGAGGCGACGAGGTCGTTGCCGAGCCGGCCTCGGGCGAATCGGAGAATCGGTAACCCGTCCGAGGCCTTGCGGGGCGGGACCTCGGGCGAGAGGGCCTCGGCGAGTCGGAGAATCGTTGCGGCGCGGGCCTCGGGCGAGTTGGAGAATCGGCCGAGACCCTGTGATCGTCCTTTGGTATTGATATAAGCGAGGCCTAAGGACTCTTTTTGGTTCTTGCTTAGGGTATCCCCTTTTATGGTATCCGACAGTAGCCCCCGAGCGTCGGGGAGAGTGCGAGCACTCTCTCTGAGGCTTTGTCGAGAGTCTGTCTTGCAGCGGCTCCCGTCGGGATTGTGTTTTGTTCTCATGGTTCCGGTGGGTGCGCGTGAGCGCACCCGCCGGGTGTAGCCCCAGAGGCCCTGGAGGAGTGGATTTACTCCTCCAGGGGCTTTGTTCCTGTTGAGCGAGGAGGTTTATCACGTTTGTTGGGCCCATGAGTGTGTGTTCAAGTCGCTGGGACTTGGCCTAGTTGCAGGAAAAGCCCCCGAGCCTCTGCACGGGGCGAGAGGGCGGTCAGGAGTTCCCCTGGCTTTTTATGTGACCCTCGTGCATCCTTTTCATTTAAAAGAAGAGGTGGAATATGCCAAGCTACCCTTGGTGGGCGCGAGCAGTGACATCTCCAGTGAGCTGCTATCGGGTAGTCCAAGTGGAGGCCCGTGCCCCATTCGATTGGGGTCGGCTAGCGGTCCAGAGACGCACTCCAAAAAGTACCAGAGGGCTTCTCTAGTGGGTCCCAGGGCTGTTCGATCGGCCCCATGGGCTCGGTGCCTCCCTACGGTGGGATCCCATTCGGAGAACTCCCTACTGGTCTCGGACACGACTTAGGGCATCCCGAGCATTTGCTTGCTTGGGCTTTTGGCCATGTTTGGGCTTGCCCACAGTCATCACTGACTCTGTTGTCCTGGGGCGGCTGTCAAAACCCTTGGGGGGCCAGCCTTCGAACCCCTGGACCGTAACGAGCTCGGTGCCCTTTTTGTCGCGTTTTTCCTAACCTTCGAGTGCGAGCTTGGGTGGCTTGTTTTTGTTCTAGGTGCAGGAAGAGCCCCCGAGCCTCCGCACGGAGCGAGAGGGCGATCAGGAGTTCCCCTGGCTTTTTTTGCGACCCTCGCGCATCCTTTTCGTTCGAAAGGAGGGGTTGTTTGCCGAGCCCATCGAGTGCGAGCCTTGGTCGCTGGGTCTCGGCAGGTTTGCAGGAAGAGTCCCCGAGCCTCCGCACGGAGCGAGAGGGCGATCAGGAGTTCCCCTGGCTTTTTATGCGACCCTCGCACATCCTTTTCATTCAGAAGGAGGGTTTGTTTGCCGAGCCCATCGAGTGCGAGCCTGGGTCGCTGGGTCTCGGCAGGTTTGTAGGAAGAGCCCACGAGCCTCCGCACGGAGCGAGAGGGCGATCAGGAGTTCCCCTGGCTTTTTATGCGACCCTCGCACATCCTTTTCGTTCGGAAGGAGGGGTTGTTTGCCGAGCCCATCGAGTGCGAGCCTAGGTCGCTGGGTCTCGGTAGGTTTGCAGGAAGAGCCCCCGAGCCTCCGCACGGAGCGAGAGGGCGATCAGGAGTTCCCCTGGCTTTTTATACGACCCTCACGCATCCTTTTCGTTCGGAAGGAGGGGTTGTTTGCCGAGCCCATCGAGTGCGAGCCTGGGTCGCTGGGTCTCGACAGGTTTGCAGGAAGAGCCCACGAGCCTTCGCACGGAGCGAGAGGGCGATCAGGAGTTCCCCTGGCTTTTTATGCGACCCTCACACATCCTTTTTGTTCGGAAGGAGGGGTTGTTTGCCGAGCCCATCGAGTGCGAGCCTGGGTCACTGGGTCTCGGCAGGTTTGCAGGAAGAGCCCCCGAGCCTCCGCACGGAGCGAGAGGGCGATCAGGAGTTCCCCTGGCTTTTTATGCGACCCTCGCGCATCCTTTTCGTTCGGAAGGAGGGGTTGCTTGCTGAGCCCATCGAGTGCGAGCCTGGGTCGCTGGGTCTCGGCAAGTTTGCAGGAAGAGCCCCTGAGCCTCCACACGGAGCGAGAGGGCGATCAGGAGTTCCCTTGGCTTTTTATGCGACCCTCATGCATCCTTTTCATTCGGAAGGAGGGGTGGAATATGCCAAGCTACCCTTGGTGGGCATGAGCGGTGACACTTCCGGTGAGCTGTTATCGGGTAAGTCCAAGTGGAGGCCCGTGCCCCATTCGATTGGGGTCGGCTAGCGGTCCAGAGATGCACTCCAAAAAGTACCAGAGGGATTCTCTAGTGGGTCCCAGGGCCGTTCGATCGGCCCCGAGGGCTCGGCGCCTCCCTATGGTGGGATCCCATTCGGAGAACTCCCTGCTGGTCTCGGACACGACTTAGGGCATCCCGAGCGATCGCTTGCTCGGGCCTCAGCCAAGTATGGGCTCGCCCATAGTTGTCCCTGACTCTGTTGTCCTGGGCGGCTGTCGAAACCCTCGGGGGTCCAGCCTTCGAACCCCTGGACCGTAATGGGCTTGGCGCCCAGTTCCTTAGTCTGGAAGGAATTGGCTGGGGGAATATTCCCCTCCCATCGGCTAACAACGGCAAGCGCGCCTTTTGAGGTGGTTTCTTGGGGCTTGCTGTTGCTGCGGTTGGATGCGACGCGGTGTCAGCGGACATGACATAACCGTTCATGCGATTAACGAGGAAAAGGTGGGCGCGTGGGTGGTAGAATCGGATCTGGTTTAACTGTGCCAGATTTGAGGGAACTTCCCTAGTTTCGTCGCCCATCCGTTTCATCCCCTTCCTACATAAATACGTAACAGCCTCGCCCCTCCCCTCCTTACCTTGCCTACACTTGTCTTTTCTGCCTCCGAGCCATTGCTAAAAACATGGAGCGCCGGGGAGAAGGGCGAGGGAGAGAGGGAAAGCGAGAGAGAGAGAGAGAGAGACTTACCGCCGTAGCAGCATTCCTCCCCCCGCGCAATGGCCGGCGGCCCTGTCATCCTCTCGGCGGATCCTTGGAAGCCGTCCAACGTGTCCATGGAGGTGTTGCAGTCGCTCGTTGACGACGGCCTTCTCCATCTGATCACCGACCCGATAGGCCGGAGTGGATTGCTCCGTTGGGTGAGCCGGAGCCGAGGCCACGCGAAGGGTACGTCGTGAGCTTCATATCTTTCCACGAGCGTGGTCTCGGCGTGTCGGCGGACCGATTCATGCGGGCGCTACACAACTTCAACCCCAACTCCATCGCGCAAGAAGCCATCTTCGTCGCCGTCTGCGAGGGGTATCTTGGGATTGCCCCCATTGGGAGCTGTGGCTCCATCTCGTCCGAGCAGGGCATACCACCAAGCCGACAGGCACGACGGGTACGAGAAAGATGATGAGGGCTGGCAGCTGCACTCTCCAAGTGCACCAAGATCGGCAACAACTTTACATCCCGGCCCAGATCGCGTCAACCAATCACCGCTGATACACCAGCTAGTTCTACCTCCGCAACGATGACAACGGACTTCCCCCCTACACCGGGTGGATCGTGGAGGACTGTCCGGAGAAGTGGAGGTATGGTGTCCCAAGGGAGGATCAGCCTAAGCTGCAGCCGCTCCTGGAGGGCCTAGAGAGGCTGTGGGACCGCGGCCTTGCGGCGGCTGTGGTCGTGGCGGCCTTCCATCGCCGAATGGTGCTGCCGCTGATGGCTTAGCGGCGGCGCCTGTTTGAGATGAGACTAGATGAGCCACTTGATGGCGTTCGGATGTCCGCCGTTGCCCTCTCCGATGAGGAGGTTCTACGTTGGGTGAAAGGGACGGTGGACGGGTGATCGAAGAGCGGTGGTTTTTACCCGTTCTTGATGCGCCCGTGCGAAGTACATAACTAACTCGTAAGTCACGCACTCGCCACCAGGCCTTTGCTTGCCCTCACCATTTTCCGCCTCCTTAGTTATGTTCGCCGCTCCAACGTTTGAGAGACGTGCGAGCCTCCCCCGCCGCCTGCTTCTAAGGATGCGGCGGTGGTGAACCACCGCTCCAACACGGATGATGAGAGGAGGCAAAGCGTAAGAGGAAGAACCTTAAGCGCGAAGCGTTCGAGAAGCGCCACGTAACAAAAGGCGATGGTCTCCCGGTGGGCGTCTCAAAGGCGTCACTGTCCCCTTCTTGAGAGGATCGAGGGAGAGGGCGAGAGTCCGGACCAGAGACCGATGTCGGGGACCGCGCGGACATGGAGGTCGTGCTTTTGCCGCCACCACCGCCGTTCTGAGGAGGAGGACGGATCCCGTGGCAATGCCCATCAGGCTCAATGGTAGAGGTGGAGTCGACCCATTGGGCTCAATGTGATCCCCTTCATGTAAGTGTCTTTTTGGTGGAGTTTGTAGTATCTTCCGCCGTCCCCTGGTCGTGCTTTGCCGACCTTGGGAGTGTTTTTTGCTTCTAGCCGTGGTTGCATCCTGGAGGTACTTTACCTTATCTCCCGCCTCCCCTTGGTCTGACAAATGACTCAAGGGAGTGTTTTTTCTATCTATCCACCGCTCATGGAAGTACTGCATTGGCGCCACAGCACTCAAGCGAGCACCAGCTCCACCGCTCATCGGGTGGCGGGCGCAGGCGCCAGGCGTAGCGTGGGCGCTGGCGTTAGCCGGGGCCGACTTGGGGGAGCTGGTTGCCCAAGAAGAGGCTCCCCAAGTGGCCATGGAGCAGACGGGAGAGGAGGCGCCCAAGACCTCCGAGGCCGAGGTGGCCGAGGCCTGAGTCGAGGCGCCGCCGAGCACCGGGCTCCCGGGCCATCGAGGCTAAGGTGGTCGAGGCGCGCGGCGGGTGGGTGGACTCCCGAGAGATCTGGAGATGGAGGCGGGGCAAGCTTTGTTGCCGTCCCCAGTCCAAGACCTGCCACCGTCGTAGGAGAGCGCCCGGGAGGTGGAGGTTCAGGCAAACTCTTCCGACGATACTTCCCGGGGGAAGGAGGCGGCAACGCCAAGGCGGCAAAGACCGCTGAGAGTAGCGATTCCAGCCGCCAGAGGAAGCTCGGCCCTCGTGCGGGTACGACCCGAGCCCCGTGGGTGAGATCACCCGCGTGTATCATGGCTGAGCTGGGATGACCCTGAGGGGGAGCCTTTGTTCGCCCTTGAGGACACGGTAGAGGGGGGCGCTGGGGCTCCTTCGAGCAATATCGCCAGCTGGCGGTGCGGTCGCTATGGACAACGCTGTCCGTCATGGACGACGATCTGCCCGGCGTCGCCCAGGTACGCGTTCTCTTTTCTCGTGCGAAGTCGTCTTGTTCTGAGTTTCCTCGCAGCGTATGGCCCCAGTTCTGCCTACCCAGGAGCTCGAGGCCCGGTCCCTCGGGAAGTCATTGTTCCTCCGTCAGGAGAGGGACGTCTAGGACCAGCTCGGGCAGCAGAAGGACCTGCTCGCCAACGCCAACAAGCTTCTATCGGCATGGAGCGCGGAGGCGGAGGACCTCCACCTTCGCTGTGCAGGTATGAAGGTCGAGGTGACCACGGCTCGGGAGCAGGCAGCCCCTTTGGTGGCGTGGATCAAGGAGCTCAAGGAGGAGCTGACCCAGGTTGCCGGTGAACGGGACACCTTCAAGTCCCGAAATGAAGAGGCGATTGTCTCTGCCATGGCCGTCGCTAGGCAGTTTAGGGGCGAGCAGGGCGCGCATCTATTGATGAAGGGTGCCCTGAACGAGGCCCTCAAGGCGGCCGAGGCCTCCCGGGTTGATGCCTTGGCCTAGAAGGAGAAGTACAAGGGTGAGTTTTGTTCCCTTTATTTTACTTGTTTTTTCTTGCATTCGCCCCTAACTCCCCAGTGTGGTACAGAGCTGGAGAAAGAGGCTTCCAGGGCAGCCGAGGCCTCTCGGGTCGAGGTCTAGCACTGGAAACAGAGGGTCGAGGCTTCTCAGGTCGAAGTCCAGCGCTGGAAAGAGAAAACCAAGGGTGAGTCCCGTAGGGCTTTGCCCCTGTCTGGCCTATTTTTCTTTTGCGCTTAACCACATCCCGCTTATTTTAGCGCAGTGTTGTTGAGAAGGAGGCTTCCTAGGTGGGCCGAGGCCTCACCAGTAGTGCAAAGCGGCGCTTCGAGGCCAAGACCGAGGAGCACGACTGCAGAGAGCGCGCAGCCGTCTGTCGTCTGCGAGGCCCTAGAGGTTGAGGGGTCCAGTCGGGTAGCTCCTTAGGAGCCGCTTTGGCGCATTGAGTGGCCAAGTGTGAGCGACGACTTGGGCGTTGCATCACGGCGTCAAGCGCACCACGGCCGTCGTCTCCTCGCACTACGCCATCAACCTTGAGGCCGTCGGCGACGATTCGTCTTACTGTGAGGATGACAAGGAGGCCGATGAGGGAGGTCACGCGAAGGCGATGGAGGCGGCCGAGGGCCCCAACACGATCTTTGGCTAGCCTTTTCAAGAAGAGGTGGTTCCTCCCGCCCGACCGCCGATGCACGAGACCCTGAGCTTTGACCTGGGCCAAAGGGGCCATGTAAACGGATTAGGTGATTGTCGTACCATGACGTTTGTGGCCGTTGAGGCCTTTATAAAGTACTCGTGTGTGCTTTTTAACCGTTTTTTCTTTATATTGTTTTTCCGAGCCTCTGCCCTCTGCCCCGTTTCTAGACAAGTCTTTCACAAAAAACTTCCTCAGAGCCTAAGCTGCCCCTCCGGCGGAAGGTGGTGAGGGAGTTGCTGTAGCCCAGAGGCGTAAGCAATCTCGCGGCTCGGCCGGCCTTTTGCCCTCGAGGCCTGCTTTCGGTCCTTAGGTTTTTTACAATCGACCTGTCAGAGTACGCAAGAGGGTTTGGCGTAGAAATTTATTCGAAAAAACGATTAAAAAAATAGTGCCTAGGACTTAGGGGGGTCCCCCCTTCTAGCCCCCCAGGGAGGCTCGGTTCTGCAGAGGCAGAGCCAAGTCTCATTCGAGCCCCGCGGTGGGCACCTCTGCAGAGGCAGAGCCGAGTCTCCCTTATAACGTTATCGCAACGTCGATCCCCCGTCGAGGGGGGTTTCTCAAAAAATTAGAACAACTAAAGAATGCTTCTTTAATATATTTCGAGAAACAATGTATACAATGCTTGGAAGTTTAAGGGTTGAAACGACGTAGCTGTTCTATGTTCCAAGCGTTGGTGAAGATTTCGCCCTTCTCGTTGGCCAGCTTGTAGGTCCCGGGCTTTAGCACTTGGGCGACAATGTACGGCCCTTCCCATGGCGGGGTCAACTTATGGCGGCCCTTGTTGCTCTGCCTCAGTCTCAGCACTAGGTCGCCCACCTTCAGGTCTCGGCTTTGAATGCGCCGGGCTTGATAGCGTCGTAGGGCTTGCCGGTACTTGGCGAATGTAGCAGCAATAAGCGTCTCCCGGCTTCCTCCGGTTGGTCGAGGCGTCCTCGGTGAGTAGTCTGGCTGCTTTGCTTTCGTTGTAGGCTCAGTAGCCTTGGGGAACCATACTCCAAGTCGGTGGGGAGGATGGCCTCGGCTCCATAGACCAGGAAGAACGGCGTGAACCCCGTGGCTCGGCTCGGGGTGTTCCTCAGGCTCCAGATGACCGACGGGAGTTCGGCCAGCCATTTCTTGCCGAATTTTTTCAACTGGTTGTATATCCTTGGCTTGAGGCCCTATAGAATCATGCCGTTGGCACGTTCTGCTTGGCCGTTCGTCCTAGTGTGTCCTACGGCCGACCAGACCACACGGATGTGGTGGTCGTCGCAGAATGTCAGGAATTTGTGACCGGTGAATTGTGTCCCATTGTCGATGATGATGGTGTTTGGAACCCCGAACCTGTGGATGATATCAGTGAAGAACAATACCGCTTGCTCGAATTTGATTTGAGTGATCGGACGAGCCTTGATCCACTTGGAGAACTTGTCAATAGCTACCAACAAGTGGGTGTAGCCCCCGGGGGCTTTCTGCAGGGGCCCAACCATGTCCAGTCCCCACACGGCGAACGGCCATGTGATGGGGATGGTTTGGAGGGCTTGGGCCGAGAGGTGCGTCTGCCGCGCATAGTACTGACATCCCTCGCAGGAGCGTACCAGCTTGGTGGCATCGACAACCGCCGTTGGGCAGTAGAACCCATGGCGGAAGGCATTTCCGATGAGCGTCCGAGGCGCAGCATGGTGCCCGCAGGCTCCCATGTGCAAGTCCCAAAGTAGGGCTTGGCCTTGCTCGGTGGTGATGCATCGTTGGAGGACACCAGATGGGCTTCATCTGTACAACTCGCCGTTGCTGAGGACGTAAGTTTTGGCTCATCGCGCAAGCCGTTGGGCCTTGGTCCTGTCCGTAGGAAGCACTCCTCGAACGAGGCGATCAAGGAGCGGGACCCACCAGTCTACCCCCTGGTCGGCCTCGGGAGGCCCTGCATCAATTTCCATGGCCTCGGGCTCGGTCGCCGGGGTCTCGGTAACAGAGGGGGCCTCGAGCCCTGTGGTGGGCTCGACCGGTGGGCCCTCTTCTGTCGCCGAGGCATAGTTCACCGAGGGCTTATGCAGGTCTCTAGCAAATATGTTCAGGGGGACCGGGGCCCGTGCCGATGCCATCTTCGCCAGTTCGTCCGTGGCCTCGTTGAACTTCCGCGCAATGTGGTTGAGTTCGAGACCGTCGAACTTATCTTCTAGGCGACGTACCAATTTGCAGTACGCCTCCATTTTGGGGTCATGACAATTCGACTCCTTCGTGACTTGGTCGATGACGAGCTGCGAATCACCCCGCACGTCGAGACGCCGTACTCCAAGCTCGATGGCGATCTGCAAGCCATTGACGAGAGATTCATACTCGGCTGCGTTGTTGGAAGCGGCGAAGTGGAGCCGAATCATGTATATGCGCGGGCCTTGCATCATGCAGGGGGGCCTTTCTAGTGTCCTCATGCACCGAGGGCCGCGTGAACCGCCGCATCGCGCCCTCGTGGACCCACATGCGGGAAGAAGAGTGTTCGGCAAACAAGCATGGCGGTTCGGCTAAATGCTTGTGCGGGTCATCGGTTATTACGGAAGCAAGCGGTAACTCCATTCGGGAAAGCGAGAGAGATGGCAAGCAAAGCCGATCGAAAAGATGAAAGTTGTAATAATAAAGGACTCGAGAGTTTGGGGCAAGGAATCGTAGTTTCCAAGTTTATTTAAGAGTTCCTTTGTAAATCGTAGTCTTTTAGGACTCGTGTTTACGTCTAGGGTATAAATATTGACCCTCGACCATTGTAATAGGCGTTCACAACCAAATCAATACAACCGGCCCGTGCCAACTTTAGAGTCCTTTTGTGTCGTGTCGTCGAGTTCTTGAGAGGAGTCATCGATCCGTCGACCTCCGTAAGTTCCGACAACCTTGTTATCATGTTTAGTATCATGCGGTGGATTTAGGCGTGATGCAAGTAGTCTTGTTTGTTTTCAATGATGCGTCTTGGCGGATCTTTGCTTGACAATCAAGAAGTCTTTGCTTATACTTTGTTTATGAGTAGATCTGTCGCGGCGACGTTTGCTCAATATGCTTAGTGGAAGCAAGGCGGTTTATCGGCTCTATTAGATTACGGCAAAATCTAAATAGATTCATCAAGTTATCTGTGTTGCATGTTTTAAATATTTTATATATTTGTAACACACTTTTGCCCAATCTAGATTGATATTGTTGGCCCTCTTCTATGGTTTTATTTGAGCTTCAATGATCATTACTTTCATAATACCTTTGCAAATAGATAACATGCTTGTAATGGCTGAATTATTTTAATCTAGATTGTCACATGTTGTGGGTTCATGTATGTTAATCACGTTTAAGTTTTTGAGCGAAACTAGGTGTCGTCTGCGGCGGACGCCTTGAGTTTTAGATTGGCTTAATCGTGTTTATCTACGTTCCTTCTTCATGGACCCCAACTTCAATTTGGATTCTTTGAGCTTGGATATGCATTAACGCATAATCAATTTCACTTGTTCAAACATGTCTTCCCATGCATATGCATTCGGCAATCGAGATCTTTACGTATGTCCATCCTCGATTAGCGAATGATTTATAAACTTGTTGGCGAACGACTTCCTATAGGCTGTATATGCGTTGTAAAATAACCCGAGGCGTATATCTGGGCTATGCGGTCTCACCGACATGTTCGGTTTGACATTTAACTTGTTTTATCCTTATCGGTTTCTTTGAGTCAAAGCCCGGTAGCGCGTTCCGGATCACGAAGCACCGGGCACCCGATTGAAGCTAAACTTTTAACTTTTAAACTTCTTGCAATTTGTGTCAACACACTTTTTGGCACGCTCCGGATCACGATCACGTCATTTTGTGTCAACACACTTTTGTGTCACGCTTTTGCACGTGGGACAATCTGCTAGTTCAAGATGGCATCTGAGATCAACAATGATCATGTTACGGATGTAAGCATGGCGAAATTGCGAGATAATTACAAGAATTTAGTGCTACAAGCGTGTGAGCAATACCAGCGGAAGTGCTTGATGTCTTTTTCAAAAACAAGAGCAATAAAGTATTTCAAAAGCGATCAATGCCAAGGGTTCTTCTTCGCATCAAACTGATTACCTTTGAAGAGGAGGATGCTCGAAGATGGCAGCCACAGGTTTATAAAGCTATGGGAGAAACCATGACAAACCATCACCTGACTTTTTACGAATACCTTTGAGGGCAATCATGATCGATACTTTTGGCCCAATGGTTGATAAATACTTGAGGAAAATGTTGGACCACTTAGTGGGCGGCGCGCTTTCAATGTTCCAAAGCATCAAGAAAGCACATTGGAAAGGAAGTAGCGTCGCCTTCAAATATAGGTGGATTGACTCACCTTTGAAAAGCAATCACATCCCACCTATGGCGGATGACATTTGGTACCACGGAGAAGTGCCACTTTCAACATAGAGTTTCTCCGGCATCAAATAGATTCTGAAGAATATATATGGAGATGGATATCAAGAATTTCTTGATTACGATGCTATCAATCTTTGTGCCAAACCGGGGTATAGAAGTGTTTGAGGATTGCCTTACGGAGTGCAAGTACAAGGAAACCGGGATCCGAGCATTGATGTTTTGATGCAGGGATGGGCGATATGATGCAAAATCAGTTCGACTTGAAGCCAAAGAATCAATCCTATTCATACAAATCTCCTTATCGAGAATGGTACAGCAGTGGCATTGCCTCCAAGGGTGAAGCCTCCAGCAGTTTGACCAAGTTTTACGGTCAAGATGATACTAGTACCATAGAGCACATCGATTCGGTACTTAATGCGACTTGGAGAAGCTGCTTGAGGATGAAACATGGAGGATTCGATATTTTCCTTTGTCTCTTACGGGACCGGCTTTCACATGGTTCACGTCTCTACTCTACCGACTCATTCCATTGAGTGCGTGGGCGAGAACTAGAAGCGAAGTTTCATTCATATTTCTATCAGTACCAATGAGAAGAAATTGGTTGATCTCATGAGTCGAGAGGATGAGAACAAATGAAACACCATTGGAGTATCTTCATGATTTAGGGAGACCAAGAATATGTGTTATTCTCTAAATTTACGGATGATCAACTACACAGAATTGCTATAGTAGGAATGTTGCGAATATCGGGGAGAAGTTGTTCGGTTTAGAGTTTGATGATCTTGGTCAACTTGCACGACGTTTAGCGACTATGAGTAATCAAGCCCAAGGATTCGGGAGAGATAATCGCTTTCGGAAGAACAATGCCACTAATGAGGTGTATCGGGGCTTTACGGGCGAAGCGGTGAGTATATTGATGAGGATGAGATATAGCTGCGGTGAGTTAAATTGGGACAAGGAACCCACTCAAGTTAGTCAACATTTGGTTGAAACAACAAAGGAACCTATGATTTTGATGTTACTAAAGCGAGACGGACTTTTTGCATTGTTGATAAAGGAAGGGCGCATCAAGTTACGGAAAGGACATCCTATGTTACGTCTGAAGGGTGAAAGACAAAAAATATTGTGGCTTTCATAACACTAATTCTCATTCTATTAATGATTGCGAGTGTTGAATCACGAATCGAAAAGCTATCCAAGAGGGACATTTGAGGTTTGATGGCAAGATGAAAATTGATGATCGACCTTTTCCACAAAATATGATTTCTTTCTCTGTGAATGTGGTATCGCCAATGATCTCAAAGATAAAGGCAAGGTGAAAGTGTTGACTTGATAGAGCAAAGGAGAGTGGTCTTTGTTGACCGGATCGGCAAATCACCGATGAGAAGCTGCGACATCGAGTTCGGTTTGAGAATAGCGAACCGAAAGGTCAAACTTCAAACCCGAGTTACATCACGTATTTTGCTAAACAAGTGGCGGAGAGAACAAGAGAAGAATCTTGTAAGAAACAATGGTTTATGGAAGAATCTGGGGGAGGTATGAGGAAGAAGTATACGAAGGAGCAAGAAGAATACATACATGACGAGCAGGAAGCGATCTCATTGGGGTTGTTAGTTCTTTAGGCATTGTTGGAATGAAGGTTTGAGGTTGCTGCAAGAAATAATTGTCCGGAGTGTAGTGCTCGATTACTCAGTATAGGCAATCTCGAGTCAACCGCCGTCCGTCTATGAAAGACTTGGAGCGAAGATTCACGAAGATGATCGGTAACTTAAAAATAGGTGGCTTTGAGAATCGACAAAGGAAAAGAGTTGCGAGTTCGAGGTTGGATTCATGATAGAGTGCATAATGAAGAAGGCGACTTTTGTAAATCGTTATGGCAAAAAGGACAATGGTGTCCTCGAGGCCTAAGGAAAAGCGAGAAAAAGAAAAGTACAACGATTGAGGAATAGGGAGTTGGAACAAGAAGTTGCGAAACAAAGCAAATTTGGCGTCCTAAAAAGAAGCACGATGGATGTGGTCCTTGACTAATGCTTGCATAGCTTTCTTCCTCCCATCGAGTTTATAGCTCCCGAAAACCAAGATTTCCAAGAAGAGGTGTACTCGATTTTGATGAAAGTGAATGTCGAGTTTGATGGCTCGACTTGTATTAACACAATGAAATTTTTTTGATAAACCAATCAAGAATCGTCACTTGAGGCCACTCTATTTAAAGGGATATGTCAATGGCAAGCCTTTAACTAAGATGTTTGTCGATGGAGGGGCTGCTATCAATATCATGCCTTATACTACCTTGAAAACTTGGGATGACTAATGAAGAATTACTGGCCCGACATGGTGCTTAGGGATTTTCTTGGCAATCCTTCCGATGCAGAGGTGCTATCCATGTCGAAGTGACTACTATTGGGTCAAAAACTACGATTACTACCTTTTTTGTCATTGATGGCAAGGGGCATATAGTCTACTCTTGGGCGGAGATTGGATCCATGCTAATTGTTGCATTCCTTCAACTATATATCAAATTCTCATTCAATGGGTTGGAGATGATGTTGAAGTTGTACATCTTGATAATTTGGTGAGTGTGTTCTTTGCACGGAATCTACCTATTGGGAATATGAGGCGTCGATTGTTTCTCTGGAAAAAAAGTGTGGAAAGAAGGTCCTGTAAATGTTTTTAGCGAAGGCCAACGACCGATCAAGCGATCGGCTCTCATAGCAATTTTAATGGGAAATCCGTCGATGGCAACAAAGGAAAGTTGGGGCGTGGTTTTATGTCGGTTTGATAAGTTGGAGAAATCAATGTTGGTGATGGTTCTAAGCCAAGGCCGATGTATATTAGTGCAAAGTTAGACCCGAATATAAGTCAAAGTTGATAGATTTGTTGAAAGAGTTTAAAAATTTTTGCTTGGGATTACGGAAATGCAGGATTGGATCGTTCCATTGTTGAGCATCGATTACCCATTAAACACAGGTTTAGTCCTTATAAACAACCTCAAGGAAGATATACAAAGAGGAGGTATTGGCCGATGTGAAGAAGGAGGTTGAAAGGTTAATAGAAGCAAACTTTATTGACCATGCAAGTATGCGAGTGGATTTCAAATATAGTACGGTATATAAGAAAAATGGAAAAATGAGAGTTTGCATAGATTTTAGAAATCTTAATAAGGCTACTCCATGGATGGTTACCCAATGCCGATTCTTGGATTCTTTGGTAGATCTTGTTGACGAGTTATGAAGTCATTAGTTTTATGGATGGTAATCTTGGCTATAACCAAATTTTTATGGCGATAGAAGATATTTAAAAACAGACTTTCGGATGTCTGGTCATATTGGTTTGTTGAATGGATAGTCATGACGTTTGGGTTAAAGAATCTTTGGTGCAACTTATCGAGAGAGCTATGAATTATATTTTTCACGAGTTGATCGGCAAGATTGTAGAAATCTACATCGATGATGTAGTAGTCAAATCTAGAAATCATGAAAGACATTTAGCCGATTTAAAAAGACTACGGGTGCACAAGAAAGCATGGCTTGAAGATGAATCCAAACAAATGTGCCTTTGGAGTTTAATTTGGTGAGTTTTGGGATTTTAGTTCATAAAGGAGGAATTGAAGTTGGGAAAAAGAGCATGGAAGCAATAGACAAAGTTGTGCGCCAACTAATCTCACGAATTGCAATCATTGTTAGGCAAAATCAACTTTGTAAGAAGATTCATATCAATTTATCGAGAAAGAGTTTTACCCTTTTCCCTTTATTGAAGCTCAAGAAAGATCAAAAATTTGTATGGGGTGACATACAACAAAAGGCTTTTGATGAGATCAAACAATATATGAAAGCACCACATCTTTGGTACCTCCACAACGAAAAGCCTTTTAAGTTGTATGTGGCGACCGATATAGCCTAACGATAGGATCGGCCCTTATGCAAGTTTGAAGGAAAAGAAAGAGTCATAGCTTATTTTTTGGCGAAAATTTGTTGAACCCGGAAACAAGGTATTGACTCTGAGAGAAAACTTTGCTTGTGTGTATATTACTCTGTGCCAAATCACGGCACTATTTGTTGAATTCCGAATGCGTGGTGGTTTCTAGTTTTGATGTAATCAAACATATGTTATCAATGCCGATTTTGAATGGAAGAATTGGCAAATGGATTTTAACATTATCGAATTTAATTTAAGGTATGAATCGGCAAAAGGCGGTAAAGGGTCAAATTATTGCTGATTTTATTACCCAACATCGGGATCTTTACATTGAGGCGATAAACATTGTGCCTTGGGCCTTGTTCTTGATGGATCATCTTGCAACAAAATTGGTGGTCTTTGGTATTCTTTTGATTTCCCCACAAGGAAAAGCTTTTGAGTATCACGGTCCTATTGAATTTCATGTTACTAACAATCAAGCGAGTATGAAGCATTGCTTAGAGGCTTGACTTCTTATAGAAGTAAAGGCCGTTCTTTGTTGAAATCTTTAGGGATTACGAGTTGGTGATTAATCAAGCTGAATGGTCGATATGAATGCAAGAATAATGTGTTAAGAGAATATTATGAGGAGTGTAGAGAACTTTTGAAGAATTTTACGATAGTAACCTTGCATCATATCCTAGAGTACAATGAAGAAGCAAATAAGTTAGCTCAAAGTACATACGGATATCGAGAGAATCGGGAAGTTTTTACTATAGAGGAAGATGTTTTAAATCTTGATCCGATGAGATGGTGATTGGAATCTGAAGTTACCAATTATCTGAAAAATCCATCTCAAAGGGTTTCGAAAACTTAGGTACAAAGCTCTCAAGTTTGTGTTTCTTGATGATCGGTTATATTACAAGTCCATCGATGGAGTATTGCTCAAATGCTTGAGTCGGGGAAGAGGCCAAGAAAGTGATGTATGAGGTTCACGAAGGGTTGTGTGGTGCACATCGATTGACTTATCGGATGAAGTGGATAATTAGGAGAAGCTGGTTATTTTTGGCCAACTATGTTTGGAAGATTGTTTTGAATATTACAAAGGGTGTCACAATTGTCGAGAAATTGACAATATTCAAAAAGTTCCGGTACTGCTATGAATCCTATAATCAAGCCTTGGCCGTTCGGAGGATGGGGTATAGATTTAATTGGTGAGATCAATCCTCCTTCTAGTAAGGGACACAAATTTGTACTTTTGGCCACGGATTATTTCACCAAGTGGGTTGAGGCTATCCCTTTGAAGAAAATAGCGTCGAAAAATATGATCGGTTTTGTTAAGGAACATATAGTTCCACATTTGGGATTCCTCGGACTATAACAAGCGATCGGGGGACTCAATTTACTTCTTGAAATTTTGTGACTTTGCCAAAAGTATGGGGATTAAGTTATATAATTCTTCTCCTTATTATGCACAAGCTAATGGTCGAGGCGAGAGGCATCAAATAAGATTATGATTAAAATTATCGAGAAGAAGATTGATGAAAAACCAAGGAAATGGCACTTGGTTCTTAATGAAACCTTTGTGGGCTTACCGAATGGCTTGTCATGGATCCACTCAAACGTCTCCCTATGAAGCTGGTTTATGGGCATCATCTTTATACTACCATGGGAGTTCGGTTAGATTCAAAGGCGGTTGTATTCTGAAAAAGAATTGGCAAAAGAAGATTATAAGAGTCGATGATGGATGAATTGGAAGATTTACATTTGATTCGTCTCAAGGCATTGGAAAATATTGAGAAAAAAATAAAATCGCGTTGCGGTATTATAACAAAAGGTTAAAATTTGAAACAATTAGAGAAGGAGATTTGGTTTGGAAAAGCTGTATTGCCGTTGGGACAAAAGATAGGCGTTAAACAAATGGTCTCCAAATTGGGAAGGTCCTTTCGAATTGTAGAATGTGTGCTGGCAATGCATACATATTAAAGACTTTATTAGGAGAAGAGTTTACGAGAGCTATTAATGGAAGATTTCTTAAAAATACTACCCCGATGTTGAGGTTGGTTCGTGAATATAGATCGGAAAAACCGACGAAGAAGGAAAATCGCCTTTTTGCCTAGAAGATCGGATCTGAGGACTAAAAATAGCCGATATTGTTCATATCGCCTTTAGCCTAAAAAAATCGAATCTGAGATTGGAAATAGCCGATATCGTCTATATAAGCCTTTAGCACAAAATAGCCGATGTAGTTTGCATCGCCTCTAGCACAAGAATGTTTATCCAGAAGCTGGGATGTTTTCGACATTTTTACGGCAATACATGGCTGGGATTCTACGAAGAGAATCAAAAAGTAAATGTCATTCAAAGGATGAGATTATTTATAAAGTTCGTCCTAATACAAACTACTCTTCAAATAACTTGTTGAGGGCCGGATTGGGGTTTTGTGATTTCGGCAAGAAGCGTGACATGATCGTCGTGAGCCTCGGGGCGCTCATCGATGTCGTCAACTTCGTCTGGGCGTCCTCAACAAAAGCCAAGCTGGTTGGGAGGAGTAGTCTTCGTTGGTTTGGGAGGTCATTGCCGCCATGACCCAGAAGAAGCGCCGAGGTGCACACCTTGGATGACGGCACGATCAATGCGGCCGTCCACGACATCAAGCGTGCCTCGGAGATGTCTCCCCTTGAGCATTCACCTTGTCGGCAATCTTGTTACTTGCCGTCTTCAGCGGTCATTCTCCATGGGAAAAGTTGGCGAAAAAGAAGAAATGGGTCGACAAGCAAAGGAAATCGGGGTGACAAAACTAAAATGAAAATATCAAACCGGTGATGGCGTCATGAAAATTGTTTCATTGGTTCTCCCATTCGACTTGATCAATGCGAACTTCTTGGAGGCGTCGCCTAGCTCCTCCGGGCTTCGTCCCTCTCTGGCGAAACTTGGCGCCTCCTCGTGAGAAGTATGGATGGTGTCGTCTGCTGGCTCTGCTTTGAACCCCAAGGATTGGAGTGGTAGGAGCTTGAGGAGGCTGAAAGACCGGAGGAGCGGATGATGGAGTTCGGTTGAGCTGCCGTTCTTGGAGGAAGGAGATGGTATTGGTGGGCTGATGACCCTTATCTGATGAATGAGAAAGAGAAATCGAAATTAAGAGATGAACAAGGAAGTTGCAAAGGGGCAAAAAGCGAATCATACCCACAGCGCCGTGTATGATGCCTGCTTCCTTCCTTGACTTCCCGTCGGCGGGGCGCTTGCCACAGTTGCCAGCTGTTAAATCATTTGCTTTGATGGAGTTAGGGTTTCCTTACAGGTGAATCGGATGAAAGAAGTGGAAGAGACGGATGTGAAACGGCTGGCGAAGAATAGTGATGAAGGCCAGCGGAAAAGTCTATTTATAAGCGAGCGAGGATCGTGGCGAGTTCCACGGGGTTGTGGGCGAGAATCGAGAGCAGCGAGTAGGTTTTCTCCCTTTTGATGGACCGTTCTTTGGTGGGCCAGGCTGAGTTAAGTCGAGCGTCGCTTGAATATCTCCATGATTTATTGAAGCCAACATTGTTCGGCTATACCTTCCACGATATTTGGATTGGATTCGTTCGGTTATCGGAAGAATGGAGACAATCGGCTATAATTCTAATCGAGTAATTTAAGGAAAATGGCGATTGCTTTTTTCGAGCGAATGAAAATAAGTGAACATAAAGTTGTTTAATCAAGGAAAAAAGGGTATCACACTTAAAGTTTATTACAAGCCTAATGTCTCTTTGGTTGAAGAAGATGATTGATTGCTTCTATGGCTTGATCTGATTAAATTAACATTATCTAGCACTTTTGATCTTCATCTTGAACTACGGATCTTTGGACAATTTATTTTTGATCTGCTTTGGTCTTCTTTGATGGTGAAGCTATCTTTAGTGAAGTTGCTTCTATGTTCTTGGCCAGATTGGCTATGTGGGCCTGTGAGGCCCGAATTTTGGCATTCAGTTCGGCTAGTTGAGCTTCTAGTCTGATTTTTCATCCTCCATGGATCTCGATTCGAGGCTCCAAGGTTGCCAAAGAATTTCTCGTGATGCGGATATGAGAGTGAAGATCTTTAATCTCCACTTTTTCAAAGATCTATCATACATAAAGCGGCCCTCGAAGATATGTTCTTGGTTGCCCTTCTCACCATAGCAAAGTGATCATCAAGATGGGCTTTGCGATTCTAGGGGAGCCTTGAGGCGAAGGGATATCTTGATCAATGAGTTCAAGGAGGTCTTTTATCTGATGCGCATCTGAACGGTGATGGTATCCTTATTGACCAGAATAATCACTTCTTTTAGCCGAGCTTTGATTCTCCGGTGACAAAGTTTGATGAAAGTGATCTCTTCACCTTTCTCAATAATGTAGTCCTCAATAGAAGGAGTAGTGGTGGTGGTCGGTTTAGTGATGTTCTTCTAGACAAAGAGGAAGAAAGAAGGTGTTAGCCGATTGGGTAATTTTAAAAAATATAGTATGAGACAAGGCATTACTGTTGGGGTGATTGGTCATCGGGGATGGGTTATACCACAGCTTCTTTGGAGGACTTGATTGAAGGTTCGGAGGAGGCGGATCTGGAGATTGATCGGGAGAAGTTTCCTTGCCGGTTCATCTAAAATCTCATCTATTCTCGATAAAGTAAGTGATAATGAGCATAAGAGATAGATGTTGTTAAAGAAAGGAGAGGAGAATTGGTTGAGCAATGTTACCTATAGTCTCATCGGGTTTATGAGCCTTTGAACCTTGACTTCATGGGTCTCTGAAATTTCGCTATCATGGATTTCTTCATCTTGATAGAAACTTGAGGGGTTGGTTCTCTGATGACGAGGTATTACCGGTATAGAATTTCGACTTGTGGGCTGCGATGGAAGGAATGAATGTAGAGATAGTCGACTTCTTGCTAAATGAAATGGTTGACTGATAAGAAAAGCAGAAGGTTCATGCCTTAAGGGATAATCTGGCTTTCTTGGTCCTTGGTTTCTTAGGTAAGAAAAACTTTCGGTGTTTTCCTTTTGCTTTTCCTCTGGAAGATCACGGCGGAAATAGTGAGGAGTTCTTATGAGTGCCTTTAGAGTCTTTGAATCCAAAGTTGTAGAAGTTTTCATGAATTCCTTTAAGTTTGGAGCATCAAACCCCAGGCGGGTTTGGGACCAATAGGATAATCTTGAATTGCTTTGGCGAGGGAAGTAAACTCAAGATCCTGTGCATAACCGGATGTTAAAATAAGAAGTGGATTCAAGAATAAGAAATGATGGGCATAATGAAATTACCTCAACATCGGAAGCAAAATCGGGTTGCAAGTTTTTTTGCATAAAGAATGAAGCTGCTATATTGAAGATATGAGCATGCCATTCTTGCCACCAAGAGACAAAGAGGGATGAGCGACATCTATTAGCCCAAATGGAGATGGTTCATATATTGGTAATTCCCATCCTAATTCAAAGACCTTCTTGGCTTCCATTCCTTACATTATTGCTTCCCTTGATTTTATGATTGTTGAGAAGAGGAATTTTGAGGCGATTGGCGCATCCTAATTGTCTGGCTACCATGTTGGGATAATAGAACTCATAGGTGGATTGTACTAATCTCCCATGATGAAATTCGGTGGCAAAGTGCAAGGTTTGATAAAGGAGTTGAAAATCTCTGTGGATTCTTGGCTTTGAACAACCAATTTCATAGCTAAACTTGCGAGGGCAAAAGTCAGGATCTTCATTTTCCACAGCAAGGAAACGAGCACATTGCGAATCCTTTGAAAAATAGCTTGAAGAGATGACCAATGTCTATATCAATGCTTATAGATCTTCTTTGCTTCCCCATAAGTCGACAAGCTTTAACCTTTCTTTGTCTTGCCTTGACATAGTTAAGCGAGGGAAGCTTAGGTTGAAGAGGCTCACGGGGTTATCGATGCATATATAGTTGGAGCCACATTTGAATTAGCCACGGGGACCATTCACACAAGAAATTTCTCCACCTTGGCACATTGTCGAAGGGTGATCGATGCATCATATGATAAGCGGAGACCCTAAAAGATATTTGCCTAATGGGATCTGGGTGCTGCAGCTAAGTCTTGACCATTACCATGTGATTCGGGGTTGGTTCATTGGATTTTCCACAAAAATGAATCTGCATAGCCACATATTCATGAAAGCTTTCAACTCTTTGTCGAGAGGGCGCGGATGCATTCATGTAATTACGAATATGTTTGACCCATCCACATCGAACTAACGGCTCTTTGATTACTCTTGCTCTTGTACTTATAAGGATATCTTGGCAATGACACATTCAAACCGGTCATCATGTATCGTCGGCTAGAGTGATGGTCATAATACCATGGCGAAGATAAAGGCATTGGTAGCGTCGGACCAAAAATGAGAAGCTTTGCTATCGAGAGGAATCATTCACAGGTGTCTCTGCTAAAGATAACTCCGACAATGGTGATGTCTGACTTTCCCGTGGTTCTGCTGCTCTTCTCAACATTCTCTGTACCGATTCGCCATCCGGTGATTGGAAATGGCCAATTCTTGAAACGTGTTTGGCCATCGGTTTGGTGAGGTAATTCCGACTTGAAAGGAATTCTTTGAGTTTCCTTCTCAATGATTTGGAAGGGTCGGGATTTCCCATTGGGCCAAGGAAATAGGAGTCGGGGTTGGCGGCGTAAGGGATCAAAATCGGCTCTTGTACTCCTTTAGAAGATGATTGAAATCGGAGGGAATAAGTCAAAGAGGAGGCGGAAGGATGGGATGAAAGTTGCGAATAGAAATAAAGTTTACCTCTGGGACTTCATCACAGGTCGCCATTGAAGATTTAAAGGAGGTTGAAGTTCTTGTTGAAAGATTGAAATTTTGGGCGTGATTTGCGGTTTTGAGCAGTGATGACCTAGGAGGATGAAAGAGCTTGTGGTCAATTTGAGAATAAAACAACTTTTATCCCGAAATTGAGGGGCATGTGTTAACAACTGGATTTTGGTCAATTACGGAAGATGACAGTGGACCCACATGCGGGAAGAAGAGTGTTAACAAACAAGCATGGCGGTCGGCTAAATGCTTGTGCGGTCGGTTATTACGGAAGGCGGTAACTCCATTCGGGAAAGCGAAAGATGGCAAGCAAAGCCGATCGAAAAGATGAAAGTTGTAATAATAAAGGACTCACGAGAGTTTGGGGCAAGGAATCGTAGTTTCCAAGTTTATTTAAGAGTTCCTTTGTAAATCGTAGTCTTTTAGGACTCGTGTTTAGTCTAGGGTATAAATATTGACCCTCGACCATTGTAATAGGCGTTCACAACCAAATCAATACAACCCGACCCCGTGCCAACTTTGAGTCCTTTTGTGCGTAATAAATCGAGTTCTTGAGAGGAGTCATCGATCCGTCGACCTCCGTAAGTTCCGACAACCTTGTTATCATGTTTAGTATCATGCGGTGGATTTAGGCGTGATGCAAGTAGTCTTGTTTGTTTTCAATGATCGTCGCGGCGGATCTTTGCTTGACAATCAAGAAGTCTTTGCTTATACTTTGTTTATGAGTAGATATCTGATGCGGCGGCGTTTTTGCTCAATATGCTTAGTGGAAGCAAGGCAGGTTATCGACTCTATTAGATTACGGCAAAATCTAAATAGATTCATCAAGTTATCTGTGTTGCATGTTTTAAATATTTTATATATTTGTAACACACTTTTGCCCAATCTAGATTGATATTGTTCGGCCCTCTTCTATGGTTTTATTTCGAGCTTCAATGATCATTACTTTCATAATACCTTTGCAAATAGATAACATGCTCGTAATGGCTGAATTATTTTAATCTAGATTGTCACATGTTGTGGGTTCATGTATGTTAATCACGTTTAAGTTTTTAGCGAAACTAGGTGTCGTCTGCGGCGGAGCCTTGAGTTTTAGATTGGCTTAATCGTGTTTATCTACGTTCCTTCTTCATGGACCCCAACTTTCAATTTGGATTCTTTGAGCTTGGATATGCATTAACGCATAATCAATTTCACTTGTTCAAACATGTCTTCCCATGCATATGCATTAACAATCAGATCTTTCATATGTCCATCCTACGATTAGCGAATGATTTATAAACTTGTTGGCGAACGACTTCCTATAGCTGTATGTCGTTGTAAAATAACCCGGGGCCGTATATACGGAATATGCGGTCTCACCGACATGTTCGGTTTGACATTTAATATTTTATCCCTTATCGGTTTCTTTGAGTCAAAGCCCGGCGCGCGTTCCGGATCACGAAGCACCCGGGCACCCGATTGAAGCTACGCTTTTCGGCTTGCTGTGTGTGCGGCACAGTGCGTCACATTTTGTGTCAACACCTTCATCGTTGTTGATGCGGCGGTGGACGTCGTGGGCCCTCTGTCGGGCCCTTCCGCCATCACCGCGACCTCGCTGCTCCTGCTCGAGAGTGTCTCAGAGCTGCTGTAGCAGGAGTCGGTCTTGGTCGACTTTTGCCTGGAGCTCACGGAGCTGCTCTAGGTCTAGGCGTCGAAGTTCCTCGGGGGCGGCGTTCACGTTCCGTGCTGCCTGAGGCTCGACAAGCGGAGGTGTGGCGTCGCCTGCCCCTTGGCGGAGCGGGGAGCGGTTGCCTACCCCTTCACTCTCATTACTTGCCCCTGGCATTCCGAGCCCAATGTAGAAGCACTCTCGAGTGGGATCATAAGTGCCTTCGTCATCGGAGTCGGAGTAGCCGAAGCAGTAGTCGCTTGCGGCCAAGAAGAGGCGCATAGCTTGAGGGTCGCAAAGTCTGGAGAAGTCTGCTCTGGCCCACGCCTCGTCCTCCTCCGAAGAGTTGGTGTGGGTGTGAGCCGAGGTTGTGGTCGAGAAGTCAAGGGCGAAACGTTGGTGGCATCCTGAGGGCTCCGTGTGAGCGAAAGCGTAGGTGGCGGCGGCATTTCTCAACCCGAAGGGGTACGGAGACGGTGCCATCGCCGGGCCTTGCTCCGCCGAAGTTGGCTCCTCAAGCGGTGGTGGTACGGAACTCGATGACGGGGCATCGCTGTATGTCACCGGTGTCTTTCCCCTGTCCAAGCTTAGGCCAGACAGGTCCCCAACCAGGGACCTTGTACCAACAGTCGGGCATGGGATACCGGGTGGTCAGACGCATCGCCACGAGTCGTCTTGGCGTCGGGGTGGGTTTCCTTCCTCACCAGGCCGTGCACAGGGAGCGCGCGACGAGAGCGATGGCCCGAGCGCCGCCTGCTGGTGCGTGATGCCGTCATCGGCTAAAGGGGCTCTGGGTGGGAGGAGTACTAGGTCGTACTCATGTCCTAGTGACAAGAACTCTAGGCTCCCGAACCAGATCACCGTGCCGAGACGTAGTGGGCGTATGGGATCTGCCATCCGGAACTTGTTGGGACTGTTAAGCTAACACGCAGTATGCCCCTACCTGGCGCGCCAACTGTCGGTGTTTCGGACCGGGGGGTCCTTAACCAACCAGTGAATCTGAACTGCATGCCCCTAATCCCGGATGGTGATGCAAAGAGACACAAGGTTTATACTGGTTCAGGTAATCGATGCCCTACGTCCAGTCTGAGAGATCGATCTTGTATTCCTTGCACCGAGGTGCTTGCAGTAGGGGGTTACAAGCTGGGCGAGAGAGGGAGCTGGTCCCAGGTCTCGGCGCGGAGCAGTGCGGGCTACTTGAGACGTTGCTCTCAGGCCGCGGGGGAGCGTATCTGAGTATACGAGAGCTTATGCGAGTGTTCGTCTATCTTTTTCCCGTTGCGGGTCTGTGTGTGCGTGTGGGCGTGTGTGCGTGAGTGTTAGCCCCTTATCTAGAAACGGCCCCGGCCTCTCCTTTTATAGTTGAAGGGAGGACCGGGGTGATACATGCGTTTGCTATGCAGCGGTCTTGCAAGCAGAGGCGGCGTGCCTGAGTCCTGTAGCTTGCTACTGTGACGGCATGGTCAACGTGCTGGTCACTCCTTGATGCACTGGAGCAACACGCTGGTCACTCCTGATCTTGTGCGACGTGGGAGCTCCAGTGATAGCCTAAGGTAGGGCATGGCCGACGACGTGCTGGTCGCTGTGCGTTGACGGTGTAAAGAGCCGAGGCTCAATTGGTGCCGAGGCCAAACCATCGTGGGGGGCTCAGCGGGTGTGAATCCGAGGCTGTCGAGCCCCTGAAGTGGATTGCCGAGGCTTGGAGGGAGCAGTTGGTCCTATACACTGACTTCGAGGCTATAGTGACCCGGACTGGACTCCCCACGCCACGCTGTTCCTGGAGTAGGTATTAGGTAGCACAGCGTAGTACGGCCGCCAGTCATGGGTACAGTGCTGAGCACAGTGGCAGGTAATCCCTGCTCAGTCCTGTCTCTCGTCCCGTCGGTCACTCTGTGGTACTGCACCGTCATGCGGCTGATGTTGCGGGAGTGGTTGGGCGCATTAACCGGACGTGATGCTTTGTCAGGGAAGTCGGTCGAGGCGGAGGCGACGAGGTCCATAATTACTGGAGGCATGTCTATATTCATCAAATATTTTTTGGCTACTGTAGTCAACCCTAACTTCGTTTCTGTTGTACCAGGCCTTTTGGTTGTAGTGTTATTGTTCGAGATTATGATAGAACCCTCAGGAGTTTCCTATGTAAGTTACTGTATTTCATAGTTGTAACGATGAGAGCATAGGCTCTTTGTGTTAGTTTTTAGAGTAAAATGTACGGTGGGTCCTTAAACTTTTACCGTATTCTCATCTAGAAACTAAAAAAGCGATCACCTGGGTCCCTAATCTATTGTCATCGCTCACCAACTATCCAAAACACACCACATCAACACCAGCATCTGACGTGGCCATGCCACATAGGCAGCTCCTAGGTCAGGCCATCATGCCACCGATAGCGTGGCACGCCACAAGCTCTGCTGCTGTGTGAGAGAAAAAGGAGGTGGAGCAGCTGCAGAGAGCCGTGTTTGACATAGAGCGCAGCACGTGAGGCGCGATGCGAAGCGGCGTGGAGTCAACGGCTGTGAGCGTATGGCCGGTGCCATCTATCTAGGAGCAAGAAGGAATGGACGGGGGACTCCACCACAGGATGGCTCCACACACGACGCCGATCGTCGGACAGTTGGTCTGCGCTGGGAGCATTCGTTCGTGAGCACCTGCGCCGGTCTGTGTCCACGCACGCTACACCGAGTTCCATTGTCAACGCCGACGAGAGGAACGCACGGAAGCCGCGGCCTGTCGAAAGAGCAGGCACCGGAGGGCGAGGTCGGCCGGCTAACCACGCACGCCAATCAGCGGTTGATCGACGAACGCCCATGCCATCTACCATCGGTAATCACCACGACGCCGAGTCGTCGAGCTACATGCATGCAGTGCATGTGTGCTTCCAGAATCGTGCTCACGTGCAAGCTAACAAGCCAGAGGCAGCCACACATCTCGCACACGACGCCAACATGGAGGAGATCTATGGCTGACAACCAAGACGGATAGCGGCGGCTCCTCGCTCATCTGTTCTTCGACAGCTCTCTTCTTTCTCTCACGGAGCAGCGCCGCCGCCGTCTTACGTTCTTCGCCATGCGGCCAGCGTGACCCCACGCCTCGGCTCCGCCCTGTCGCGTGCGCCCCGGTCTTTCCTCTGCAGCAGCAGCCGTTGACTCCACACTGCTCCCTATCGCCTCGCGTGCCTACGCTCTGTGCCGAGCAGGGCTCTGCAGGAGCGCCCCGCCCCTTCTTTTTCTCGTGATGCGTGGGCAGAGTGCCGCGGCATGCCTAGGTCGGCTGGCATGATGGTCTGACCTAGGAGCAGCCTATGTGGCATGGCCACATCAGATGTTGGTGCTGACGTGGCTGGTTTTGGACTATTAGTTTGCGACGACAATGTTTAGGGATCCAGATGGTTACTTTTTTAGTTCGAGGATCCAGATGGGAACACGCTAAAATTTGGTTTTCTATCAGTTACGCGCTCATTTTCAGTATGGATGGCATTGTTTTTAAGTAGCATTGTGCTTTAGGAGTCTTGTGAATTTGAAATACATAATGTTTATTGACTTTACAAACTTGAACAAATACTTCAGTGCTGCATTGGGGAAGGGAAGACAGGCTGCAAAGACGCTTATAATTTTTTATTTTGTTCTTAATGCTCTCTTTGTTTCTTGTTCTTCTGTTGTGAATGCATAAAACATAATCAAATAAATATTTATTGCTTATTGTAACATAGCTATTTGCTCAGCAACATTGGCTAGAGCGGGAGTGCGTCGTGAGGAGCCACGTAGCGCTAGAGCAGGAGGAATCCATGAGGTGGTCATAGATGCTTATATTAAACTGTTGAACGCCCACGAGGGTTTGAAAAAGAGGCCAGGAGGTACAATCTATCTTGAAACAACGTGCTTAGTTGCCATCATGAAGCGGGATGGAGAAAATGATGAGACCATTAAAGCCAATTACCCTTATCGTGGCACTTCACAGCGTCCTAGTTTAGTTCAAAGGGTGCTAGCTTACTTGAAGCATGACATGGTAGCAAATTTTTTAAACGATCTATTGGTCTTTCGTTATCAATTTTTATGTCTAGCAAAATGTTTATTGTTTGATTTGATAGGTGTTCTTTCCAATAAATGTTACAAATATATATTGGTACCTTGCTGCTATAAACGTCGAAAAACGTGAGGTCCAGGTGCTAGATTCTTTGGGCGAGATGTTCAAATGTGCTGACCTCAACAAAATTATGGATATTTCCTAACACAGCTATTTGTAAACATTTTATATTTTAGAAATGCTGATTGATTCGTTCTTCTATGAACAAATAGCAGGGTGGACTATGGAAACAGATAGATTTCATATTAAAGAAGACAGGCCCGAAAGAGCACAAATGGCCCGAAAGACACACCAGCGCTGATGTATGCTAGGTACACTCTTGGATTTACCTTGCAGTATACGGACGTAGTGAATGTACATATTTCTGGATGGAACGAGGATGTCTTCAAATGAAAATTCAGATGGGAAGAAAACATTGCCGAGGACATAGATGGGTAACTAACTCAGAGTCACTATGGCTTGCAATAATAATACCTATGATTTAACTATTTCTATATATCGCTGATCGTGAATCTTGCCATAGACACTTAATTGGATATCTTATTATATAGTATATGTCTACGTGGAATAGATCAAAAGCCACACATATTTATACGGTGAGTATAACACTTTGTTTTAAGTTTTTGTGGAAGATTTTTCAAGAGACGCAGTATTACCCATGCGATAGGCACTAATATTGACATATATACTCGAGCATGTGTACAAGACGGTATGGAGATGCGGTGGAACTTATTCATGGATTTATTGACGCACGAAAGAAATGGATATCGGAGATTTCTTTCTGCCAATATAAAACATTCTCTTAGGCGTATCACGGAAAGGTCTATAAAGTAGAGTTTGTAAGCATGTGATATCGCGCTCTCCGTGACTGTTAATTTCACAAACTTTGCTTTTTGGATTAACTGTCACTTTAATATTGATATTTAATTTTTACAGTATTGTTATCTTATCGTACGATCCATGTGTTTTTAGTACAAATTGTTAGCTATTCCGTAGCAACGCACGGGCACGCTACCTAGTGTAAAATCTAAGTGAGGAAAACTTAGGTGTGAATAGAAGAAGACAAGTTATATTTATTCAATTACTTCACTCCTTTATATTTTAGATTAAATTTCATTAGAATGAGGCTTAAGACTATATGCCCCCATTTTGTAGCGTAATAGTGATTTTACCCTTTTTTTTAACTTTTGGATTTTACCCCTGTGTTTTTAAAGTGAAGAAAGAGTTTGTCCCTATAATGTGAAGTCCTCTTCACAGTGTTAAGTTTTGGGCAAAAGTACAAGTTTGCCAATGTGATTTTGTCCCTGTTTTATTTTGGTCTCTGTGTTTACTTTTAGATCAACGGTTTGAAAATTTGGGTATGGATTAGACAATCCAATCATGGCAAAATCAATCATATTTTAGAAAGAAAAGCATCGATAACATTTCAGCTAAAAATCTATATAAATCCAAAATTAATAACATCACACATATATCATTAAGGTTCTGGCTCAGTAACCATTAAAAATGCAAATATGAACCGCACATTCAGAAATGGCAGCGCTATCGTGTGTCCCTCCAAGCACAAATTCAGAACTAGAAAGTTGCGGGATGTATTGTGTGATGTATCTGACAACGGTCAGTGTATCCTCCTCGTAGCAGGTATCACAATTTATCCTTGTCCTCTCTAGAAGAGCTAACGACGCACACTGTAATTGAACAGTTGAGTTTACTGGTGTGGAACAATGACACTGGCAAGATTGGCACGATTGCTGCAGCAAAAATCGGAAATCAGTGGCGCTCCAGCCCGCTGCAACAGCAGGAGCACCGCAAAGCAACCGTAGGGCGACATTGGGCTTGAGATAGGATCAGGCCATCAGGGGGACTTACCCGCACCGGGCACTGCAGGGAGCACAAGGGGCGTGAGGGAAGCGGCCTGCAGAGGCAGAGGAGAGGAGTGGCGTCGTGGACCGCGACGAGTTGAGCACGCGGATGGCGGGGGCGACGAGGTAGCGGGCCATGAGGGAGCGGAAGGGAGGCCAGGGGGGCTGCCGGGGCCTCCCGCACTGCCTTTCGTTTTGGTCATGCAGTGATTCAGTCCATTTAGGTGGCGTTTGGATATCGGGAAATATGGGGTGGGATAGGGAAATGAGGGGTGATGGACATCTTATTCAACGTTTGGTTTTAGGGATAGGGAAATAGAGAAGGATAGGGTAAGGGATATGCTATCGGATCAGGAGGGGTGGGTTACGAGTGGGTTACCAGCTCCGCAGGCACCCTCGCCTCGCTACCGGCCGGCGTCTTCGTCGCAGCGCTCGTCCCCCACGCGCGCGGGAGACCGGATCCACCATCCCAGCGCTTGTCTCCCATGCGTGGGCGGTCTGAGCCACGCTCGCCTCGCTCGCGTGCGGGCCTTGGAGGTCGTCGCCTTGCTTGCGCGCCGGCGGCCGGCCACCGAAGCCTTGCTGTCGCTCGATCGGGACGCCGGAGGCGCAATGGTCGCCGGAGACACAGCCGTCGAAGCCACCTTGCGCCTTGGCTGCGGGAGAGCTGCTCAATTTGGCGGTGGCGCAAGCCAGGCGGAGCAGGCAGGTGGATTGCGCAAGCCACTGCTGCTACGCGGATTGGCGGCCTGGAGAGGGGCTTGGACGGCGACGGCAGATGGCAGATGGGTCCTAGGACGAGGAGCTCGCGCGCGGCAGTGGGCTCGCAGCCTGGAGCATGAGCGGCAGCGGCGGCTCTTGAGAGCGTGAATGGCGGCGGCGGGTGGAAGCCTAGGGAGATTTAGGAGTCGAGATGCGATCACGGCCTCACAGGTGACAGGCCACGGTTTGCAATTTTTTAATTGAAAAAAACGTGGGTCCCACTTCTAAACCCAAACCCATACCCAATCTCATCCAAACAATGGATTTTCCTTCCAACCTTTATTTTCCAGCCCTATATTTCCCGGTCCATAACCTTTCCCCTATTCCTCCTACCATCCGAACGCCATCTTAGGCTTTGTTTGGATGAGCATGTATTCATTCCAATTCACATATGTTGAAGTGGATTGAAGTGGAATTAAACTAAGTTTCCATTTTATTCTACTCTAACACATGTGGATTGAGATGAATACACGTGCATCAAAAAGACCTTAACGGGGTATGTTTTGTTTTCTTTCGTTTTGGTCATTCAGTCCATTTAACGGTGTCATAAAATAGAGGCGGATACACGCTTTGTTTCATAGGACAAAATCACTATACATAAATGCTATACAACATACGTGTGTTTTATCATAAAAAACACATGGATTGTAGTCTATCGGATTGTTGCCTCCGTTTGTCTGCATCGTCAGATCTGCGTCCGTATCACGCCTCGCCGTGCATGACGGCCCTTCATGCCCAAAGCTCCCATGCGGCCGCCATGGTCGAGGGCGAGGCGGTGCCTCGAGGCGAGCCGATCACGCGCCTGGTCTAGCCCTAGCCGGTGACAGAGCGAGACCATCTGATGGACCAATGAGGAGGAGCCGGTGCAAGGCAGGGAGAGCTAGCGACCATGGTTGGAGAGGTGCTAAGGAGGAGCCCGCAACCACGCCTAGCGCCTCCGGCGTCCGGCCTCCTGCTAGGCCGCCTCGGCCCTCCGGCAGTTCCGCGCGGCGGCGCCTCCCCGGGTCGGCGACCGAGGACCCCGACTCCCCGGCGGGCGGGCCACAACCCGGATCGCATCGGGTCAGCGGCGGCCGCATCGCCGGCGCCAGGAACCCCAACCTCTTTGTATTTTGTCCTTTCATAGAAAAAATTATTTTCTGTGATATGTGATTTGTGATATGTGGATCTGTGATCTTGTGATTGTCTTAAGGTAGAAGAAGGCTAGGGGTAGAAGAAGGATGGAGGCTGTTGGATCTTAATCTTAAGGTGTAAAAAAATTCATGTGTTGGAATTATATAAAACACATGGTTGTGCAGTAGACAGACTCATCATTGTAACATTTGCAGTAACACCAAATTTCTGATTAGAGACACGAGAAATAGAGAGCGCCCGCGTCGGCCGCCGCCTCTATATAACCTCGCCCACCCCAACCTCCTAATCCCAAACAATTCGAAATTCATTATCTCCCTCCGGAATACTTCCTCCCACGCCTCCTCCCTCCCCTCCTCGCCCATGGTGTCCTCCCTCCCCTCCTCCCCTATGGCGTCCGACCTCCCCTCCTCCCCCTCCTCCCACGCCTCCTCCCCGTCCTCCCACACCTCCTCCCCCTCCTGCCACGCCTTCGACGCCTCCTCCACCTCCACCACGTCCCTCCCCTCCTTCCACATCACGGTGGCTTCGGTGGATGAGGTGCGGCTCGCCTTGAGGTTCGCGACGCCCGAGGTGCAGCTGAAGTTCCGACTCGCACCGGACTCCTCCTTGGCGGAGGCTCATAAGCTGTGGCAGTTGGTGAACGCTCAGGGCGGTGGCGAAGCCGTGCTCATCAATCCTGACCGCCTTAGCAACAAGGAGGAGGCCCTTAGGTGCGTCAAGAGCAGGCTGGAGAGGCTACGGCGCTGGAAGCGTCATCTGGACTGCAAGCACAACAAGGTGCTGGTCCAGGTGTCAAAGCTGGACGAGGTGGTCGACGCAGGTGGACCAGGCGTTCCGCCGGGATATCAGCCGCACCGATACGACGGGCTCCCTGCCTACATCGACCTCGAGCAGGTGCGGTTGGTCGGTTCAATTCGGTGGTACGGTTTTGGGTTGCGGTGGGGGAGTACCATTTGGGGCTGGGACTGATTTGTTGTTGTGAATGGATCCATTGAATTTGGGTACGATTTTGGTTTGCAGTGGGGGAGGTGCCATTTGAGGATGCGAATGGATAAATTCAGGTACGATTCTGGTGCAATTTGGTGATGATTTGGGGATGCGAATGGTTCGGTGAGTCTAGGTTTAATACGGATACGGTTTTGATTGGCAGCGAGATGAGGTGTCATTTGGGTCCGATTGGGTCGAATTTGGTGCTACTGGCGACTGCCATTTAATCAGTTAGTCAGGTTGAACCTATTACCATCCATAAGTGGGCATGTGAATTACAGTAGTTTCTTGTGTTGGATTTGACCATTGTAAACAGTTTCTCATGTTGGATGCAAGCAGTTTTGTACTTTTGTTGAGTTGTTCTTTTTATCTGTAGTACTTGCTGGGTAATTCTAAAGAACTGGATTAAAAGTGCTTAAGAAGTTGCAGCCCATTGACCCACCCTGTGTGTAGGTCACCATTTCTTTTTGTTAATCTTTTGCCCAATAGGCTATCGCCCCCTTCTTCTTTTTTCTTTCTTTTTTTTTGCCTAGTTATGTCAGGCCTAGTTCAATTGATATGGCACACTTAACTGATTTGTTTAGTCCCTAGGGGCGAAGGCCCATGCATTTGGTGCTTGCTTTTGGATCATTGTGCAATTAGTGATTATATGCTAAGATACTGTTCAATTGGTGGTTAACTTGTGCCAATATAATAAGTTGCCTTTAAAAGACCGTAAGAAACAGGGCTAGTGGGATAATGTTCAGAGTCATACACAACATGCTCGACTACAGTGTGTGTTGATGAACGAAAAATGAGCTGTGCTGTTTCTCTTGTATGCTGGTTCAGACATCCAGTGATGGTATATTCCTGCAATTTTCGAATATAACGTGCTATGCTAGTTACTGTCAGTACTGTTGGGGAGTTACCTGTAGGCTGTAGGTAAAGGCATTTAGGAAAGATCATCACACTATAGGTGTTGGTGATTACCATGTCACTGGATAATTGATCTGTCAATAATTTTAGTTCACCTGCTTTTTGCTGAAATCTGTTGTGAAGCTGACCGATTCACGTCCCAGCTGTAATTTTGGTTGACTGACTTGTATTTAGTACTATCTCATCTGGATATTTTTATACATATCGGCCCTGTTCGCTTCTCTTGTAATCCGTACTTTTCAGGGTTTTTTTTCCAGCTGGAACAATGTTTTTCTCTCACAATAAATCATCCGGAACAATGTTTTGGCTTGTTTTTTCAGCGAAGCGAATGGGGCCATCATCAACATAAGTTTTGCTCCTAACTAAGAGCGGATGACTTCCATGGGAAACAAAATAGAACAAAAACATATTGGTGATGTGTTGCATGTGGTTTGGACTGCTATATCAGTTATGTTAGATGCAAAAAATGCACCTGAGTTGTTACCAGCCTGAATGAGGTGGCATCTTCCTCTTTTTCTACCTTAAGTCTTCAGTCTTCATTTTTTTTGTTCAATGACCCGTGCTTGATACATAGAGTTGATTGAGGAAAACATTAGTAACATCCTTGCTCACATACTGCCGAAGCGTTGTCTGCCTCTTGTATGACATTTGTTTGCTCCCCTCACTTATTTTTTCGAACACGGTTCAAAAGTGCACAAAGAAAAATAACCAAACACAACACCTGAACATGATGCACCCAGAAAAGTGCACAAGCCACACTAGAAACCTGCACCCACTAAGCACTTATAACAAAAGCACCAATCAATAGAAAAGGACAACCAAACAGGCCCGTGGTTAAGTTCCTGAGCTCCCTGACCCTGGAAGCGCCACAGTACATTCTTACTTCGATCACTGTCCCTGTATGTATTCCTTCTATCTGTATTAGTTGTTTCTTTATAAGGGTTTCTAGTGGCCTGCCTCCAGTAATTATAGGAAATACATTGGAATACCTGTCTTGAAGTAGTCTGGGACGTTTGGTTTCTAATGGTATAAATACCGGGCCACAAAATGTGTGGTTAACCTGACATTTCTGACTGTGTGGCTAACCTGCGAAATTCGGCATCCAAGTCGACCTGCCTTCTTTTCCATATTTCATTGTTGGTTTTGCGACATCGTGTTACAAAATTGTGGGCAAGCACGAATTTCAAGTCACTACCTACTTCTTTTTTTCTCTCGAAAAACACTACCTGCTTCTTTACTGTTTATTAGCCTGTCAGGCTGCATAAATAACACGTTCCGTGTTATAAAGTGCTTGTAGCCTAGTACACTTGCGGTTCTACAAATATTCTACCATCAGTCAGTTGGGAGCACAAAAATATATTGTTTGCTAGTGGTGCCGAATTCTGGCTTGATTTTTTGTGAACTATGCAGTAATGGAAAACCACAAGCTGAAACATGGTAAAAAAAGTATAACTAAGCACAATAATTAAGCAAAACTATTCAGCACTAACTAAAAATTCACTAACATTTTCTCTCTTTTCAGTCAGTTGACCTCTGCTGCTCATACACTTTGTTGCAATGTGCATGATGTTTTTTCAGTCCATGTTGTTTTGGGACTGATAGGGGATGATTTTGGTTTGCGCTGGGAGGAGATGCGATTTGGGGGTGAATTTGGGTGCGATTGGGGAGTGTGTGGGTTCAATTCTTCTACTGGCTTGAATTCGCAACGAATTCATTCGGGCACGATTCGATTTTGGGGAGTGTGTGTGGTCTAATTCTTCGCCGGTTTGTTACTGGCTTCAATTAGTGACTAATTCGAGCACGATTTGATTTGGTATTTGGAAGTGTTGAAATGGTGTATGTACTTCCTAATCTCTCTGATTTATATGCTTTGTATGGCTTTAATCACTTCCCTTCACTGAGCATAGATGTTGTATGACTAACAAAGTTTCTTTGTGTGTGGGAGCTGGGATTGTAGTTAGAAAACACTATGCTTGTGCAATGACAGAAATTGTGAGCATATTTTTTTCTGCCTAATCAGAACCATGTATTTTTTTCCAATTATTTCTACAATAACCCTACATAGTTTCTTTACATCTATACTGTCTTTTCCATAAATTATCACTAATCAGGTACTCATCTTAATTTATTTATGGTTGATTTTGGTTTGCGGTGGCAGGATGTTGACAAGAAGGAGATGATGGAGCACATCGAGGCCATCCGGGCCCTCCTCCTGCAGGGCTCCCCAGGTAGCCCGGCGACAGATTGTCAGGGACTACCTATGGTTGGGCCACCATATGGGCCCTGGGCCTTGGCCGGGGAGTATTGCCTGGACCACTGGAAGACATCTACAAGAGCGCAGGAACAGCAAGGGGAAGGCATCGAATATTCAGAAGAAACATATCTCCATCTCCCTCTTGAGTTACTGTACTTCTTCCTCCCCGAGCCTCCATCTGTAGGTCTCGAACTCTAATCCTTCCCATGTTATAGTTCTCCACTCCTCCGTCTAGATTGCTTTGCTTGCTCCAGACCTCCCTTCCCCTGAGGTCGTGTACTCCGATTTGTATCTGAATCGAGCTATTCTGTGAACCAGTTGAGAGGTGTGCTAACACAGATGGAGGCGACGGGTCCGTGGACGACTGCAAGAATCGCGAGGCTAAAGAGCAACTCGACATTGCCCGCTTCAACCTCGCCTACCTGGAGCTGAAAGCCACAGGACTGGAACTCCTGAGAGGTCACCTGGTGGGCGGGATCGCAGACCTGGAGAAGCGATTCGTCGACGAGCCTACCCACCTCGGGGCTGGCGACGCTGAGTTTGTCCGTTTTATTGAGGTCCCAATGTATGCAGATGAGGCGCCACCTCCCCAAGCGAGCCATGACTTCTGCTGCTGATAGCTCAGGGCCCTCTGAACGCCTACAGACCAGAGCCGGGTAGCAAGTGGTTACGCAATTGTCACTGCTACAGTGTTTCGTTTGTGTCGAGTCGGTAGGTCCTACGAATTCTGTCATGAAACTGTAGTAAAGTCGGTCGGTAGGAGAAGACTGAACACGCCTGTGTTGGGCCGCACTGATTCCTGAACTCGTTTGATAGCTGAACTCTGCCTCATTCTGTATCTAGTGTTCGTCGGTCGTCAGTCATGTGTTAATTCTGATGAAACCGTGCTGTCCACGATCAGGCTCTGTGCGAAGCCAACTCGACATGTGTGCTGCCTCACGTTTGGTTGTTGCTCTGTGGAGTTCCGCGTCTTGCCATTATTGAACCTGGGAGATGTTCACATGCAGTTTAATCTCCCATACCGTAGAAAAGATTAAAGTACTGTGCCAAAAATATTGGAATCTATAATGATACTCGACCAATTATCGAGCTGATAGTGTCCAACAGCAAATTATGGAATGAGTTCTTCTGCCGTCGCGCACATCGGCTCCTCACTACCACAATCTGCCCAAGACTGCCAAGGAAAGGGCCTAAACCGTCAAGAAAATAACCATCAAGAAAATAATTCTTGGTCACAAACCGTCAAGCAAACTCCGTTATAAATAGAAGACCAGGAAAATTAGTTTTCTTGGTGATTTTGATATTTAAGGATGATTTTCTTGAATGCTAGGGTCATACTTAATTTGTCACAGGGACAAGAAATAAAGAAAATAATTCCTAACCGTCAAGGCCATCAAGCTCTAAGTTTAAGATAAGAGACAAGGTTCCTTGCGGTTTTGGCACTCAAGGATGATTTCTTTGGAGGCTAGGATCATACTTAATTTGTCATAGGGACAAGAAATCAAGAAAATATTCCTAACCGTTATCCATGTGATGAGTACCCTTGGGTACATATCTCCGACACTTATGTTATTTTTATATTATGCTTGTAATTTTGTGTTATTGTTATTTCTTATGGGTTTTGTTCTTTTAGTTTTTTATTTTTTTATCTTATTTTATTCTTTTCCTGTAATCAATTGTTTTATTTACTTTATCTTTTTTTATTTTCATATTTTATTCGTTTTCATTTATCTTCTTTTTCTCTCTCTTTTCCTTCATGTTTTCTATAGATTTTCTTATTTTAATTGATTTTATATCTTTTATTTTACTGTATTTCTGTTCCAAATTATAAGTCACTTTGATTTTTTTTTTCACCCATTTTGCTATGTATCTAGACATATTATTTATCTAGATGTATAGCAAAATAAATGTACTAAAAAAGTCAAAGCGACTTATAATTTGAAACGAGGGAGTAATTATGTAGTTTCATGTTTCACTATTTATTTTTAATATTTTGTGAGATATACTATGATGTTCACAGTATTGTACATATGATTTAGAGGAATATTCCAAGAATATTCTAAGAGGTTAGACCTTGTGCTCATTTCCGCTAACCAAATACTATAAAAAATGGAATTGTCGATGTTTTACCACCGATAGCCTGCCACGGGGGTACCCGGGACAGTTGTTCGGTCTTCGGCGAATAGCGGAATTCGGCGGTTACGCAAAGATACTCACGATTTATACTGGTTCAGGCCCTCGACTTGGTCGAGTAATAACCTTACGTCCAGTTTTGGCGTTAGTCTGTTTGCGTTGTATTGCTTTGAATATCGGGTATGCGTTCTCCCTCTTCTTACAATGGGTACCCTCACCAGCCCTTTATAGTCTAGGCGCTGAGAGGCGTTGTTTGTGTCCTATTCGGATACAAGGTCAGAGTCCTAAGCTATGCTTCGGACGCCTTTCCTTGTATAGTTTGCGTTGGAGTTTCGGTTTTGCATGTTGCTTTGCTCCGCGTTCTTCTTGGCGATTGGGATGTAGGCCTTGCTACCAAGGCCTACCTCCCTGCAGTATGGTCTATGGAGGGCCCGTAGGGTTCCCCATCGACAAGCCCCCGAGCATTTTATGATTGAGCTTCAAGGGTCGAGTTATTGTAGTCTTGATCCGGGTCCTTCTTGAAGTGAAATCTTGATATGGTCTTCCTTGATTCTTCTTTTGGCTGATGTGCACTTTTGCTTGATGTCCTCCGGGTTCTTTTTCCTTTGAGTGCAGCGAGTGCAATTTTGTAAAAATTGCACTCATTGAGTGTAGCCCCCGAGCCTTCTGTTTTTTGGTACAAAAAGCTGGAGGGTCAAAAAATTTGAAAATATGTTTTTCTGTGGTAGGTACTTATAGCCCCCGAGTCTTCTCCGGGTTCTTTTCTGTTGAAAAGAAGCCGGAAGAAGGGTCTTGATTTGTACTCCTTTGATCTTTGTCTTTTGCTGGTCACGGATGGGTGTTGTATAGCCATGAGTGAGCGTCTTCTTTTATTTTTTTGTCAGGAATCTTGCTTTTGGGTACTATTCGCCTTTTTTGCTTTGCTCTTTTGTTCTTTTCCTCTCTCTTTCTTGTGATCTTTAGCCTTGTTTACTTCTGGTTTGCTATAAATACCTTCTTTGTTGGTTGTGGTTCTGCCTTGAGTAGGAAAGTTCTTCTTCAATTCTTTCTTCATTCGTAGATATGCTTGTGTGTGAGGTTGAGCAGCCCCCGGGCTTATGCTTGGTTGGTAATGATCATGCTGCTCTATCTGTTCTTCTGCGTCCGAGCTGCCGTTGCTGCCACCACTATGTTCCTTGTTGCAATATTTAAGAATCTTGTCTTTGTCTTATGTCTGAGTTTATCCGGTCCTGTTTGACCGTCTGTAACCTTTGTATTTGTCTTCGATCAATGAGATGTATAATTTTTCTCTGTCCGAGTTCTTTTTCGACTGTAATCCTTTGACATTGTAATTTTGTATGTGATCCTTCATACGTCTCCGTGTTGTTTGTTCGGTTACTTATTGTTGTTGTCATTTTGGTTGTTGGAGAATTCAATACAGGTCTTCACGGGTTGTATTGTTGCTTGTGGAATATTCTCTTGGATATGCTTGTCCTTGAGTGCCGTTCTTTCACGTCAGAGTCATCTTTCATTGAATTCTGTCTTTTCATTGTGTCCTTTGTAAGATTTCTTCTGTTGGTGCTCCTAGTCCATGTGCACCGCTTCTTTTGCCTATAAATGCCCTTTCGGAGTACTGTTTTGATTCATCGAGCCTTTTGTTGCCTGTTCTGAAGTCTCTGTAGTTATGAATATGATAGTGTGTGAAGTAGAGCAGCCCCCGAGCGTATTTTGTAGTTCTTGTACATTTTATTGTAGCTGGAGGAAGTCTTGTGATAGGGATTAGAGGTAGACTAATCCCGCAGCGGCATTGTACTTGGAAGTACATGGTGGTAGTTGGAGGAAGTCTTGTGATGTGGGCTTCGTTCCTTCATCCGGCAGTTTTGGGTTGATCCTCGTCGTCTGTCTTGAGACTGTCCGGTGCAGATCAACACCTAATCCTGCATCACGTCGGGCTTGGGTAGACAGATGCCTGCCAACTTCTCCTGGTCTATGTTGTCCCGCCGTGCTGCTGATTTCCACCTTGGATGCACTACGTTCGTCCTTTGAAGAAAACAGTGTAGCCGAGCACGGTTTGTTCTACCGAGTAGCAAATTGGAGCACGTAGTCATTCCAGAGCCTAGTTGTGTTCAGGCTCCTTTTTGCTACCTTGCTTTTCGTAGTGCCGAGTTCATTGGGTCTTGTAAGATGTGTAATCTTCTATTTTTGAAGCCATTTGTAATGAAAAGAATCTTGTCTTCAGAGTTGTCATTCATTTTTCTGCTGTAATCCTGGTTATTCATGAGGCTCCCGAGTTCTTTCTTTAATAACCGGGTTCTTTTGTTCCTTGCGAGTTGGCCCTTCGTTTCTTCATGGTTGACGGGTTGTTCTTGTAGTAATCTGAAAATTCTGCCGTGGTGCTGGATGGATAAGTCTAAAATCTGCCCGTTGGATCGTACCATTGTGTAGATTTGAGCCTTCCGTCATTTTAGCTGTGTCAATAAATGGATCGTCGCGTGGTTGACGGTAGAAGCCGAATCGCCATATTGGTTTTGATGAAGGAATTAACTCCGCCCTTAACTTTTTATGAAGAAAGTTTTAACTCCATCCTTATCTCGAGGAGGCTGTTGAATTGCCTGGGATGGCGATTTGGTCTCTATTTAACTGGCCACTCCGCAATTGTTTCGCCATAGCCACAATGACGAAGAAGAAGTTCATCCAAAGGCAGAGTGTCCGTAAGGTGTTGCGTTCTTCGCTTGTTCGCTCTCCGAGGATGGCCGTGGCGGAGTCGTCGAGCGGAAGGTCTTCGTCGTCGCCTTCATTGCTAGCTCCTCCGGTGGTGGGGAAGGCTCCCCTTGTTGGGACATCAGCACCGGTTGTCCCTCTACAGAAGAAGGAGGATCCCTCGGCTGCTCCTGTGGTCACTCTTGTCCCCCTCTCTGCTGCTGACGCTACTTCGATGAGGGCGGATTTGATTGTCCTTAGTAGTGACCGTGAAGATGAGGTTGATTGGGAGGCGCTCGCCGCCGAAGACGAAGTCGACTAGGGCGCCCTTGCTGTCGAAGATGACGATGATGTCAAATCTGTGGGTAGTGGGTCTCCGGCGATGAACTGATGATGGCTGGATGTGTTGTCATTAGCCCTCGCTTTGATGTTGGCGTAAAAGATATCGAAGGGCAGATTGTCCGGTCGTAGATTTATCTTGGTGATTTGATGTATGTAGTAGTCATGTTCTTCTATGATCATCATAAACTTTGTTTCCCCAATTTCTCTTTTCCTTTTTCTTTTGATGTGGCTTCTTTTGTTTCTCTGTGTGGATGTCTCCGCTTTACTTATTCGTCAGATGAATTATGTGAGTGATCAGGATTTCTTCCGAGCAGTTGCTTCGTGGTGCGTATCCATAGCTTTGAGTAGACGAGTTGTTTCCATTTGTCGTGAAATGACTCTTTGATAGGTGGAGTGCTTTGTCTGGCTTTCGTTTGCGCCATGTAAACAACTCAGTATGTGTAGAACGTCGTCTTGAGAGACTGTCTTCGAGTGCTTTGTCTGGCTCTCGTGCAAACAACTTGGTATAAATTCTTGTTTTGTCAGACTTCATGTTCTTGCTAGTACTAAAAAGACTTAGGATCGGCGATCTTTGAGATTGATAAGCCTCTGAGTACTTCATGGTTGAGTTCTGTGAATTTCTTCTTGTTCCTTCAGGTCTTTGCCGAGCAGGGATTACCGGTGCTTTTTTCCCGATTTTATGATTTTCTGAAGGGTGGCTTTTATCGGTGCATCAACAATGTGGTTTCGTATGTCCGGGTTGTTGCCCCTGATGCTCCTTTTGAGCGGATTACTAAAGCTTCTGTAATGGCTGAGTTTTCAAGACACTGGGAGGATGCCAAAGTATAGCTTAGTGGTCTATCAGACCAAATTCCTGATCAAATGAATGTACTTCCTCCTTCTCTTCCGTCTTCTTGAACAGATGTGAAAAGTCAACCTTCTTTTGATGTCCTTGTAATATACTTTGTCTCTGAAAATATGATCAGGCTTTTCCCTGCTTTTGAATTTGTCTTTGACTGAAATGAGCAGGCTTCGACCTGTCTTTCTTTTTCTTTTGAGATGTCTTTGAATAATATGGAAAAGTTTCGCCCTGTCTTTCCTTGTGACTTTTTCGTGCTCTGCCACAGCTTGTTTCTTCTTGGTGATCGCTCTTGGGGTAGGCGATCGAGTTATTGGAGTGTTTGTGCCCCTCTTTGGGCGACGTAGTCGATCGTACCGCTCTTGTTGTAGGTGACCGAGTTGTTGGAGTGTTTGTGCCGCTCCTTGGGCGAAGTATTCGATCGTACCACTCTTGGGGTGGGCGACCGAGTCGTTGGAGTCCTTGTGCTCTTCTCTAGTCGAAGTAGTCGATTGTACCGCTCTTGGGGTAGGCGACCGAGTTGTTGGAGTGGTTGTGTCCCTCTCTAGGCGAAGTAGTTGATCGTACCACTCTTGGGGTAGGCGGCCGAGCTGTTGGAGTGCTTGTATCGTTTCTTGGGCGAAGTAGTCGATCGTACCACTCTTGGGGTAGGCGACCGAGTTGTTGAAGTGCTTGTGCCGCTTCTTAGGTGAAGTATTCGATCGTACCACTCTTGGGGTAGGCGACCGGACCCGTATAGCACAACCGTTTCTGGGTTGGCTGTTTGCAGGGTAAATAAGCAATCGTACCAGCTCTTGGGGTAAGCGATTACGCCTGTATAGCAACAGCCATTTCCGAGTTGAGCTGTTTGCAGGGCTGCCCCTTTTTCCCCAACCTAATTACGGGTTGGTTCTGTCCGTTGGACAGGGTTGTTAGTCGTACCATCTCTTTATGGTAGAGTGACAAATGCTAGCTTGGGTCTCCTTACCCAAGAAGCTATTTGGCCATTGGCCGTCAGTCAGACCATCTCCATATGGTTGAGTGACAAGATTGCCCGTGTAGCACAACCGTTTCCGGGTTGGCTGTTAATAGGGAAGCCCCTTTTTCCCCAACCTGATTACAGGTTGGTTCTGTCCGTTGGACAGGGCTCATATTTGAAGCTGTTCTTCTTGAATAATCTCTGTTTTATTTGTCTTGAAACTTGAGTATAATCTGTTGTACTTAATTGTAGAATCTTTTGAGCTAGCTGATATGCCAGGTGTTCTTTACAAGTATTTCATCTGGAGTCATCAACTCGTATGTGCCGGGTCCTGTTGCTGTCTTCACGATGAAGGGTTCTTCCCATGGACTGAGTAGTTTGTGTCGTCCATCTTTCTTCTGGATTAGTCGTAATACTGAGTCCCCTGGCTTTAGTGATCGGGGTTGAGTACTTTTGTCATAATGTCTTCGTAACCCTTGCTGATATCTTGCATTTTGTATGATTGCACTGTCTCTTATTTCTTCTATTGAATCAATTTCTAACCGCCTTGTTTCTTCTGCTTCGCCTTCTTCATATTGTTCTATTCTTGGAGATAGCCATATTAAGTCAGCTGGTAGTACTACCTCTGATCCGTAGACCAGAAAGAACGGTGAGTATCCAGTTGCTCTGCTGATCTAGGTTCTTAGACCCCATACTACTTTTGGTAATTCGTTGATCCATTTTCCACCATAATCTTTCAAATCTTCACATAATCTTGGTTTTAAACCTTATAATATGAGTCCATTTGCTCTTTCGACTTGTCCATTGGCCTGCGGGTGTGCTACTGATGCAAAGTCGATTTCTATCCCACAATCTTTTGCCCAGTATTGGAATTCTCTTGCTGTAAATGGTGAACCAAGATCTGTGATTATTCTGTTGGGCATGCCGAACCTATGCATGATGTCTTGTATGAATTCCACTGCCTTTTCTGCACTGTATTTGACCAAAGGTTTGTATTCAATCCACTTTGTAAATTTGTCGATTGCCACAAATATGTATTCGAAGCCTCCTTTTGCTTTTTTGAGTGGTCCGACTTGATCCAGCCCCCAGCATGAGAACGGCCAAGACGGCGGTATTCATATTAAGTTGTGAGCCGGCACATGTGATTGCCTAGCAAATATTTGACAATTCTTGCATGTTCTGACGAGCTCTTCTGCATCTTTGAGTGCTGTTGGCCAATAGAAACCGGTTCTGAATGCTTTGCCAACTAGTGTCCTAGAGGCTGCATGATTTCCACAAAGATCTGAGTGGATTTCATCCAAGATTTCCTTTCCTTATCTCTGTCGGAACACATTTAAGCAAACTCGATGATCTGCTTTGCTCTTTTGTATAGTTTATCCCCACCGTAACGTAGTTTTTGCTTCTTCAGTATAACCCGAGTTGTACCGCTTTGTCTTGGGTAGTTTCTTCTCGTTGATAAAAATCAATGTATGTTTGTCTCCAATCACTTTGTATGACCATGATTTGTCTTGACCGGTCTGGTTCTTCCGCTTGATCTATTTCCATTGGATCTGTTGTCTCCTTCTCTTTTTCGTGTTTCGAGTTGTTTGATGGATGGGGTTTGTGAGTTCTTCCACAAATATACTTTAGGGTGGTACCTTTTGCTCTATCTCGACCCTAACTTGGCTAGCTTTGTCCTGCCGCAACGTTGGAATCTCTTAGTACATGATGGATTTCGAGCCCTTGGAAAATTTTCTCCAATTTTTCGACTTCCTGCACAAGATGCGCATCCATATTATCTTTTGTACAATCCAAATCCTTGTTGACTTGATTGATTACTACAGCTGAATCACCGTAGACAAGTAGTCTTTTGATCCCAAGCGAGCTTGCAACTCTTAGACTGTGTATTAATGTTTCGTATTCTGCCTCATTGTTAGTTGTCTGCTAAAGTATTTGTAGTACATATTTTAACTATCTCCCTTCTGGTGATATGAATAGTACTCCTGCTCCAGCTCCTCCTAATTTTAGGGAACCGTCGAAATACATTTTTCAATGATCAAGTATTGGTTCGGGTTCTTTTTGACTGATTTCTGTCTATTCAGCAATGAAGTCGGATAATGCTTGAGATTTGATTGTTGTTCTTGGTTTGAAGTCTAGGTTGAGAGCACCGAGTTCCACTGCCCATTTTGATATCCGACATGTTGCATCTTTGTTGCGTAGAATGTTTTGAAGTGGAAAATTGGTTACCACTGTAATATTGTGTTCGTGGAAATAATGTCTCAGCTTTCTTGATGATATCAACACTGCATAAAGTAGTTTTTGCACGTGTGGGTTAAAAGGATCAAGATGCCCAAGAGGGGGGGTGAATTGGGCTAATTTTAAATTCTCTTGCAATAATCAAATCCTACGGATAGCCCAATTAACCCCTTGTGCCTAGAAAAGTGTTTCTATCAAATTAACGCACAAAAGACTTGCAACCTATGTTCCAAACTTACTCTAGCATAGCAATTCTATGGATGTAAAGACAAGTATTGAATTGCTCAAAGTAAATACTTAAAGTAAATGCTCAAAGTAAATGGAGAGAGGAAGGAACGCGGCGATGTTTTGCTGAGGTATCGGAGAGTCGCCACTCTCCACTAGTCCTCATTGGAGCACCCGCGCAAGGGTGTAGCTCCCCCTTGATCCACGCAAGGATCAAGTGCTCTCTACGGGTTGATTCTTCGACACTCCGTCGCGGCGAATCACCCAAAGCCGCTCACAACTTGAGTTGGGTCACCCACAAGCTCCGCCGGGTGATCACCAAGCTCCCAATCACCACCAAGCCGTCTAGGTGATGGCGATCACCAAGAGTAACAAGCATGAACTCTCACTTGACCACACGAAGCCTAATGAGAAGGTGGATGCACACTTGACTACTCTTGATTCACTAATGAGGCTACTCTCTTGGATTCTCAAATCTCAATCACCTCACTAGGACCTTGCTCTTCTTGGCACTCACAAACGTGTTTCTCAGCTGTTGGAATGAGCAAAAGCATCTCCACACACGAGTGGAGCTTCTATTTATAAGGCAGCCTGAAAAACGAACCGTTATGAGCTTCTGCGGGGTGACCGGACGCTCCGGTCATGTTGATCGGACGCTCCGATCAGTTCAACCCGCGAACCAGTAAAAATGTATTGATCGGACACTGGCAGGGTCCGGTCAGCACTGACCGGACGCGTCCGGTCGCATAAAACCCTTACTGGAACCTCACTGGACTTGACCGGACGCTGAACCCTCAGGGTTCGGTCAGTACCGACCGGACGCGTCCGGTTGCAGATTCCCTTCACTGGAACCTTTCTGGAGTCGACCGGACGCTGCCTTTCAGCGTTCGGTCACTTGACCTCTCCAGCGTCCGGTCACACCGAACGCAGTCGTTGATCAAATGAACTGACCGGACCCTGCGGCCAGCGTCCGGTGACACCGGGGACAGCGTCCGGTCAGTGTTTGGCCCTCCATTCACCTCCAACTTCCGAACATATGTGAATGAAGTTTGCTCCAAAGGATCTTAGGCATTCATAGAAGCTACCTAGAGCTAGTTTTGACAAGTGTGCACCACACCTAACTCACTAAACTCAACTAGGTCAAGCTACCCATCCATACCCCCCTTAATAGTATGGCCAAAGGAAAAACAAAGTCCTAAACTACTCTAAGTGTCTCTCCAACTCCAATCAACACTTAGAACTAGTCATCCTTAACCTTGTCATCCATCCTTTAAAAACCGAAATGATTTCCATTGAGGGGGCATGACAACTTTGATTGCCCAGTCGATCTTCATTACCATGACCTAACTTAATTGCCTCTGCAAAACACACATTAGTCATAGTAATCTTGTATTGTCATTAATCACCGAAACCCAACTAGGGGCCTAGATGCTTTCAATCTCCCCCTTTTTGGTGATTGATGACAATACCACCTCGAGTATGTGAAAGAGTGAGGTTTTTGACGGGCTTGGTTCATATAAGCTTTTGTCGATAAGAACAAACGTGTTAGTCAAGCTTACATGACCCAAGCCAACACAATGTACTCAAAGGATGTGAATTAAGCATGAGTACGATTAACAAAGCTCATTTGCATCGGAGTATAATCGCGGAAGCAAGGGCAAATGAACAATAACAAAAGTGATATGACATATAAATAATATAAAGAAGAGAGCACACATGTCATATATCACAATCACATAGATAATACTATCACATAGATAGAATAATATGCGTGAAAGTAAACACACGAGAGCAAAAGTAATAGAGTATCACACAAATAAAACTCCAAATGTATATAATAGGCTAATACTATATAACAAGCTCTCCCTAAAAGTCGCTCCCCCTGAGTCTACATACTCGAACCCTCTCCTCCTTTGGCGTCAAACACCAAAACCTAGGGGTCGGATGGCGGGGCTGCAGCGGACGAGCCAGGCGCTGAGGTGCGAGGAGCAAGCTGGAACCGAGTCCCATCATTATCTGACCCTGAGCTCTGAACTGACTGACCCTCTATGGCAGGAAGTGTCATTTGGCAGTCTGGTCTGCAGCTGGAACAGTCTTTGCCTGTGAAGTCATGCTAGTACATCTGTAGGATCTGATGATGCGACTGAGCTAGGAAGCCTCTTTGTAGTCACTGCGACTGGAGCTGCTGTTGAAGGACCGACGGCATGCATATGCGGTGGAGTGGGCATGCCAGTCAGCTCACTGAAAGATGCTCCAAGACTCCTGGAGACTGACGTGTCAGGCACAAATAGCGAGGGTGACTCCTCCGGTGTGAAGCCCATCTGAAGTGGAGTGAACTGCGGGGCTACCATGGGTGAGGCTAACCACTAGGACACCTGTACAAGAGGTGAAGCAAACTGAGCTAGAGGCTGTCCCTGACTCTGGAGCCCACTGGGCTGTACTGCTGGAGTCGTCGAAGTGGTAGCAGGCTAAGGAAGCTGGGGCAAAGGCTGTGGCTGTGGGGCCCCAAGAGCTGTCACAACATGCTGCATGAAGCCCATAAGCTGCTGCTGCAATAGGATCTGCTGCTGGTGCATCTGCTGCTGCTTCTTCTTTGGAGTACTATTCTTGCCTCTAAAACTAAATCTGACGAGCTCAGAAAGCTAATGCAAAGTTAGCAATGTGCTCTCATGTGCTGGCGAGCTCAGTCTCTGCATCCACTCAAGTATGGCAATAAGAGCGGGGTCCGTCTGAGGTGCGGGTGGTGCTGAGCTAGAACTGCCGGCCTCTGCATCGTGTCTGCGTGGAGGCATCTGAGGAATAGGCTGGTAGTCGTCGTCAGAGCTGTCACTGTACTCGCTCACCTCCTGCTATGCCTCAAGCTGCTCCTCCTCAGTAGCGGCTATGCCTCTGATAATCTCATCCCACCGAGTCAGCCGACTTGAACATCTAGACGGCGACTAGGCCGAGTAGGTGCCTATGGTGTCTTCAGTGCACGATCCTCTCATGCCATGTTGTAAGCTAGGAACTCAGAGGTGGCACCTTTGTACTCGGCAACCATCTCTAGGGTCCGGACACTGCATGCACTTGAGTATCAAGAATGTGATCCAATTTGCATAAGGGAGCTGCTGCACACCCTTGAAACCCTCACCTATAGTATCCTCCATCTCTGATAGAAGGAGGTCCCAAATGTCGAACACAGTCTGCTGTGATCGGGGCATTAAGGAGCCAGAGCATGGCGAGTCAAGCCCTCTCTATATCCCAACACAGGAAGCAAAGTGTCCTCCCGATAATGGCCTCTAGCACTCTCGGCAGTAGGAGTCAAGTCACCGGGTTCCTCCTCGACCCCTCACCAAAAGGCTCCTTAAAGTAATGGCGCACAAGATCGTGAGGGGCACTATCTCTCCATGAGGGGCGCCTAGGAGGCTCCTGCATGTCCATAACACACCTCATGCAATCTGATAGGCTGCTCCCGTAGCCTCAGTATCTCCCCAGCCCTCTGGCTCATCACTCACTGTAATCTCTGCCGTTGAGTGCAAAATGAATGAAGTTATGATGCGGGTCAACATAGAGCGATGCATAGAACTGCCGAACCCAAGATGGTACATACACTCCTGTCTGGCCAATCAGATCTGTAAGCCCTGGTAGATATGACAAGTAAGGACGGATATGCTCTTCTATTTGCTTTGCCACAATAGGCTCTATCTCGCAGACTCTCTCGAGATCTCTGAACACATTGCCCACCGTTGAGATAAGCATTATAGAAATCCTCCTGCAGGTGGCGTGTAAAACCCCTCTCTTTGCTCTCTCATCCCTCCTCGGAGGGAACCACACATCAAACTCAACAAATCTCAACTGGCGAACCTGTCTCGCTGTGGTGGCCCTCAAGTCAAGGTGTACCACTAGAGGCGGACCCTGTGGTCTGGGCGGTGGGCGTGAGCCCCTGCTGCCGTGTAGCCGGCCTCGGTGGAATCAGAGCACTAAGTACGACCCGAACAGGCGTGGCGAGGTGCCGCTTGGTCTCCTCGGCTCTTGAACCTCCTGAGTCTCCCCGAAAGGTGAGGCTCTCTGGCCGTGGGGGCTGGCCGATGATCGTACTGTGACTCTGTCTTCGCCGATCGACCCTCCACAATGGCAATCCACCGTCCTGCAAATGTGGTAGTCCCTGCTGGACTACCGTGACGACGCTCAACCTCCTCAAGAGCAGCTCTCAGTGCTGGTGAAACTGGCTGATCTGCAATGACAAGACCACTGCGGGCACCACCTCTCTCAGCACGATCTGCTGCCTCTACAACTACTGCTGCTCTGGCTGTCTCTCTATCTGGGTACTTCCTCTTCTTGGATGTCACCTGCTTGGTTGACTTGCCCTTAGATCCGGCTGGCTGGCGAGGCGGGGGCCTCCGATCATCATCACCTGGGCCACCACCAACGTTCTTGGTGCGAGCCATCTGAACTAACAAGATGATGAACTGCCACTGATGAAGATCAACTGTCAAACTACCGCTTTTGAGGCTTGGCCTCGGTCCGTGCTCGTGAGCTTGGCTCCGAGTTGACTGCCAACTACCACAAGAACCACAACGGAACCGACTCGCTGCACGATAGAATAGATGGATATACAAATAAATATAATATGTCTAATAGATGTGAAACCCTAATAGAGAAAGCAATGTAGATGCGAACTTGAATCAAATGACTTTCTACCTAACGATCAGTGATCCGAGAAAAGATAAGATGCGACACGCGGGGGGAATCCTCGGAACCGACAAGGGCTAGGGTTACAAGAAGCAGTGATGAACTGGTGGCCCTAGAATTTTTGAAATCAGCGCATTGTATTGCAATTTGATCTAAGTAAATTGAAATTGAAACAAGGAGCTAGCCTTACCGAGAGGAGATGGGGCTAGAGCACATGGTGCTTACCAGTGACGAGAGGGCCGGTCGAAACGCAGCACGGCACGGTGCTGCAGGAAAGCACAACATGCATGGCGAAGCTATGGTGGCGCCTTGGTAGCACGGGGCCGCAAGAAAGGGCTGCAGAACAAGGAGGCAGGCCAGGTTGGCCTTGTGGTGGCATGGGCGCTGGTGAGCAGCGGTGGTGCGGGTCGGCAGAGCATGCAAGGCGCCTTGGCTGGGGCGAGTCAGTGGAGGCGGCAAGGACTAGGGCTAGGTCACGGGAAATCAAAAACGAAGGAACGGCCGAATAAAATAGATCCCCCGACGTGACAGAGAAGGAAATGGAAAAGAGTCCTGAAGACGCGCGAGATCTAATGACCGGACTCTCCGGTGGTAGCAACCGGACGCTACCACCCAGCGTCCGGTCGATTCCAGAGAGGTCCACTTCCTCTGGAATCGGGACCGGACGCGTCCGGTGGTCCATGACCGGACGCAGTGAGGTCCGGTCAAGACAACTTGGTCTTCCTCCGATCGATCGGACGCTGAACCCTTCTGACCGGACGACACAGACGCAGCAGGCGTCGGTCACTCCTTCACCAGCGAGTTCACCTCCGTGAATCGACGAGGACCGGATGACGGCAGTCATTCCGGTGCACCTTTTTTTCAAAGAAATCTTCAAACTTCCTTCATACGCTTTTGTTCCCAATCAAGTCCCAACTTGAATAAGATCCAAATAAACACCAATTGGGGCTGATGTGAGTGACCTCTCTCAAACCCTCATATTTTTCAAAATATTTTGCCTTAGGCTATAATTCTTTTTAAGAAAATAGGCAACAAGAGGGCAAATGAAACAAAACGACAAAACAACATTCATGCATATGCAATACTTGTAAGTAAATCTAGTTGCTTGTCAAGTTTGATCCAAGGTTAAGCTTCTTCACACGCTTTTCGGCGGTTATCTTAACCATGTTAGACAAGCCCTATATGCATTGCCACGAATTAAACATGTTGTATATTACAATGAATGATAGGGACAACACAAGCTCAATTTTTAGTGAAGTTACTAAAATCAAGTACATTGAGCTCATTTCGCAATCTACAAAATGTAGCCTCATCTAGCGGTTTCATAAAGATATCCGCTAATTGATCTTCGGATCTTACACCTTCTAGTGATATATCATTTTTAGCCACATGATCTCTTAGAAAGTGATGGCGGATATCTATATGCTTGGTGCGAGAGTGTTGAACCGGATTATTTGCAAGTTTTACCGCACTTTCATTGTCGCACAAAAGAGGTACTTTCTCTAGAACTACTCCATAGTCTAGCAAAGTTTGTTTCATGTATAATATTTGTGCACATCAAGCACCCGCGGCAATGTATTCCGCTTCGGCGGTGGACAAAGCCACACTATTTTGTTTCTTGGAGGACCAAGACACAAGTGATCTACCAAGCAAATGGCACCCTCCGGATGTGCTCTTTCTATCAACTTTGCATCCGGCGTAATCCGAATAGGAATAGCCAATTAATTCAAATAAAGCTCCTTTGGGATACCAAAGGCCAATGCTTGGTGTGAGCTTAAGATACCTAAGGATTCTTTTTACGGCAATTAAATGAGTTTCCTTAGGACTAGCTTGAAATCTAGCACATATACACACACTAAACATAATGTCGGGCCTAGATGCGGTTAAATATAACAAGCTACCAATCATAGAACGGTAGAGAGTTTGATCAACTGGGTTACCTCCCTCATCTAGGTCAAGATGTCCATTAGTAGGCATTGGGGTCTTGATTGGCTTACATTCATCCATCTTGAATCTCTTGAGAATGTCTCTAGTGTATTTCTCTTGAGAGATGAAGATGCCTTCTTTCATTTGCTTGACTTGAAAACCAAGAAAGAATGTAAGCTCACCAATCATGGACATCTCGAACTCCTTTGACATCAATTCACCAAATTCTTTGCATGAGTCTTCATTTGATGATCCAAAGATGATATCATCAACATATACTTGACAAATGAAGATATGCCCATCAAGCTTCTTGGTGAATAGTGTAGTGTCGACATTCCCAATGGTGAAGCCCTTCACAATAAGGAAGTCCCAGAGGCGCTCATACCAAGCTCTTGGGGCTTGCTTAAGTCCATATAGTGCCTTGGACAACCTATAAACATGATTAGGATATCTAGGGTCTTCAAACCCGGGAGGTTGATCAATATAGACTAGTTCATTAATAAAGCCATTTAAAAATGCACTTTTCAAATCCATTTGATATAGTTTCATTTCACGATGTGATGCATATGTAAGTAGGATACGAATGGCTTCTAATCTTGCAACCGGTGCAAAGGTCTCTCCAAAATCCAAGCCTTCAACTTGAGAGAACCCCTTTGCAACTAGTCTTGCCTTGTTCCTCACAACAACACCTTGATCATCTTGCTTGTTGCGGAACACCCACTTTGTTCCAATGACTCTTGCACCTTTTGGTCGCTCTTCAAGAGTCCAAACTTTATTGCGAGTGAAGTTGTTCAACTCTTCATGCATGGCATTGATCCAATCCGGATCTTTAAGAGCTTCTTCTACCTTGGTAGGCTCATAGCAAGAGACAAAAGAGTGATGAGCAATAAATGAAGTAAGTTTTTGAGATCGAGTCATTACACCCTTTGATGGACTCCCTATGATGAGATCTTGTGGATGATCTTGTAGGAGAGGTGTATTTCTTCTATTGACCACTTGAGGAGGAGGTTGTGGAGCATCAACATCTTGTGCTTGTACCACCATTTGCTCATGGGAGACATGAGTATCTTCATTTTCAACTCTCCCATCTTTTTCACCATCTTGTGGTACACTTGATGAAGAGGGTTGATCAATTACTTGTACATCATCTTCATCATCTTTTGGCTTGATGTCTCCTACCGGAATATTCTTCATAGCCTCTCTCAACGGTTCATCACCTACATCATCAAGATTCTCATGTGCTCCTTGGGAGCCGTTAGATTCATTAAATTCCACATCATATGTTTCTTCAACCAAGCCAATGGCATGATTAAATACTCTATATGCTTTGGACTTCAATGAGTAACCAACAAGAAAACCTATATCACAATGTCTTTAAAACTTCCCTAGGTGTTGCCGCTTCTTGTAGATGTAGCATTTGCAACCAAACACCCTAAATAATGAGACGTCCGGCTTCTTCCCATTTAGCAACTCATAAGGTGTCTTGCCAAGAAACTTTTGAAGGAATAAGCGATTGGATGCATAACATGCGGTGTTGATTGCTTCCACCCATAGAGCTTCGGGGGTGTTGTACTCATCTAGCATTGTCCTTGCAAGAGTGATCAAAGTCCGGTTCTTCCTCCCAACTACACCATTTTGTTGAGGAGTATAAGTTGCGGAGACTTCATGTTTGATTCCAACTTCATCACAATAAGCTTCTATGTTTGTGTTGTCAAACTCTTTGTCATTGTCACTTCTTATCTTCTTGAGCTTTACTTCAAATTCATTTTGAGCTCTCTTGGCAAACTTCTTGAAGCAAGATACAACTTTGGATTTGTCATGAAGGAAGAACACCCATGTATACCTTGAATAGTCATCCACAATCACAAGACAATAGAAATTTCCTCCCAAACTCTTGTATGTTGTTGGTCCAAATAAATCCATGTGTAGGAGTTCTAGCACTCTTGTGGTTGACATGAAAGCTTTGGTTGGATGAGTGTTTGCAACTTGCTTGCCGGCTTGACATGCACTACAAAGCTTGTCCTTCTCAAACTTCACATCCTTCAACCCTCTCACCAAATCATTCTTCATAAGATTCTTGAGTGAGCTCATCCCAACATGAGCAAGTCTTCTATGCCATAGCCACCCAAGTGTTGTTTTGGTGAATAGGCAAGTCATCAAGTTTGCATCTTCGAAGGTGAAGTCAACTAGATATAAATTGTTGTATCTAAATCCATTGAATATCACTTGATTGTCATCTACCTTGGATACAATAACCTCCTTCTCGGTGAATAAGCATTGAAAGCCAAGATCACACAATTGCCCAACGGATAGCAAGTTGAAGCTCAATGAAGCAACATAGAGCACATTTGAGATGGAATGATCATTTGATATTGCCACTTTGCCCAATCCTTTAACCTTGCCCTTTGAATTATCTCCAAATGTTATTTTCTCTTGTCCATCTACCTCTTCATCTAGTGAGGTGAACATACGAGGATCACCGGTTATATGTTGAGTGCAACCATTATCAATAACCCAATGACTTCCACCGGTCTTGTAGTTCACCTACACACAAGAGATTCAAGCTTTAGGGATCCAAACTTGTTGAGGGCCCTTCACCTTCTCAACAAGTGACTTAGCCACCCAAATCTTCTTAGGCCTACTCTTGTTGGGGGGTCCTAAGAACATGACTTTCATCTTTCCACTAGAATCTTTTCTAAGCATGTAGTGAGCATTGAAAGCAAAGGGTCTAGCATGCTTGGGCAAGGGTTGTGGTGGTGGAGTTTGACACTCATGAGCAAAGTGGCCTTCTTGTCCACACAAAACATCTCTCTTTGGCTTTGGCTTTGGCTTTGATTGTTGGTGTTGAGCTTGGGCCTTCATCTTTTCTACACTTGCCATATATCCAATGCCACTTCTATCCATCTTCATGACGGTATTCATGAGTAGCTCACTTTGGAGATGCTTGCCTCTAGCAAACTTGCTCAATCCCACCTTGAGATGCTCTTTCTCCATCTTGAGCTTCTTGTTCTCTTCCTTAAGAATATCATTGTTCTTCTCTTCCTTGAGTTTCTTGTTTTCTTCTTTTAGCTTCTCATTCTCAAGGATCAACTCTTTGTCATGATCAAGAGTTTCTATCATAATGGTGTTGTGACTTTTCATCTCTTCAAGATCTTTCATGAGCTTCTCATTGTCACTCTTGAGCTTGACATACTCATCATAGTCATTGCACTCAACCACTTGCTTGCCTTTGCTACTAGATCCATGCTCAATGCTCTCATCAATTAAATCATCACATCAGGTAGCTATATCAATCTTAACAACATGGTTAGTAACAACATGTGGCTCATTTGGTAAGAATTCTTGTGCAATAACAAGGGTATCATAATTGATCTTTAGAGTTGTATATTCATCTTTTAGCTTGTTGTGACTAGTGATAAGCTCATTGTGCACCCACTCAAGTTTATCATGTTTATCTTTAAGCTCTTTCTTAGAAGATTTGAGCTCCTTGAGTTTGGATGATATAGAATCATTTATTTCTTTGAGCTCATCATTAGCCTTTTCTAATGTATCACACTTAGCTAAGAGTGAATCATTTTTAGCATCAAGTTTTTCATTTGTAGCTCTACTCTTTCTAATGATCTTAGTGTATTTTCTTAATATTTTGACAAGATCATCATATGTGGGTGAATCATCATCGCTATCGCTATCATCATCACTAGCTTGCTCATCATCACTACTATCATCACTCTTAGTTACCTTGCGTTCACCCTTGGCCATAAGGCATAGGTGTGTAGAGGATGATAGCGATGGTGACGGTGAAGATGTAAGATCAATAGCAATGGCGGCCACCTTCTCATTGTCACTCTCATCATCGGATGATCCACTTGATGAATCAATGTCCGTGAGCCAATCACCGACAATATAGGCCTTGCCACTCTTCTTCTTCTTATAGAAGTCTCTCTTTTTGCCATCTCTCTTCTTGTATGGCTTGTTCTTTTTCTTTTCATCTTCATCACTTGAATCATCTTTCTTGCCCTTGTTCTTGAACTTGTCTTTCTTGGGCTTTGTGCATTGATGAGCTAGGTGGCCAAGTTCGCCACAATTGTAGCAATCCATCTCGGAGATTGGCTTTCTTCTTGAGCTAGTGAAGAACTTCTTCTTCTTGCCGTCAAACTTGATGCCACTCTTGTTTAGCTTCTTTAGCATCTTGGCGGTCTTCTTCACCATGAGAGCAAGACTTTCTTCATCATCTTCATCACTTGAGCTCTCATACTCAAGTCTTGCCTTGCCCTTATCTTGGCTAGCTTTGAATGCTAAGTCTTTCTCTTTCTTCTTTGTAGAGGATGAGCCATCTTGTGGTGTGATGTGCATATACATCTCATGAGCATTTATCTTTCCCAAGATTTGTGTCGGTGTAGCGGCGGAAAGATCACCTTGATGTAGCACGGTCACAATGTGCCCATATTTGTCAATGGGGAGAACACTCAAGATCTTTCTCACAACGTCGGATGGTGATATTTGAGTAAGTCCAAGCCCATTGACTTCCTCTACAAGAACATTTAAACGAGAATACATTTCATTAGCACTTTCTTTGGGAAGCATCTCAAAAGAATTTAGCTTTTTAATTACAAGATGATAGCGTTCCTCACGCTCACTCTTGGTTCCCTCATGGAGCGCACAAACGTCCGACCATAGAGCATGGGCGTCTTTGTGGTTCCTTACACGATTGAACACATCTTTGCAAAGGCCTCTAAAGATGGTGTTGCGAGCCTTTGCATTCCATTTTTCATAGTTTACTTCATCGCCTTGGAGTTGTGCGGCATTCTTAGGTGTTGGGAACCCTTGAGAGGCGGCTCTAAGAATTCCAACATCTAAAGCTTCTAGGTAAGCCTCCATGCGAATTTTCCAATATGGAAAATCATCCCCCTCGAAGATAGGAGGAGGTCCATCCCCGTGAGACATATTGCTCTAAGCGGTTAAGCTTAAAAACGTGAGCACGAGGCTCTGATACCAATTGAAAGGATCAAGATGCCCAAGAGGGGGATGAATTGGGCTAATTTTAAATTCTCTTGCAATAATCAAATCCTACGGATATCCCAATTAACCCCTTGTGCCTAGAAAAGTGTTTCTATCAAATTAACGCACAAAAGACTTGCAACCTATGTTCCAAACTTACTCTAGCATAGCAATTCTATGTATGTAAAGACAAGTATTGAATTGGTCAAAGTAAATACTTAAAGTAAATGCTCAAAGTAAATGGAGAGAGGAAGGAACGCGGCGATGTTTTGCCGAGGTATCGGAGAGTCGCCACTCCCCATTAGTCCTCATTAGAGCACCCGCGCAAGGGTGTAGCTCCCCCTTGATCCACGCAAGGATCAAGTGCTCTCTACGGGTTGATTCTTCGACACTCCATCGCGGCGAATCACCCAAAGCCGCTCACAACTTGAGTTGGGTCACCCACAAGCTCCGCCGGGTGATCACCAAGCTCCCAATCACCACCAAGCCGTCTAGGTGATGGCGATCACCAAGAGTAACAAGCACGAACTCTCACTTGACCACACGAAGCCTAATGAGAAGGTGGATGCACACTTGACTACTCTTGATTCACTAATGAGGCTACTCTCTTGGATTCTCAAATCTCAATCACCTCACTAGAACCTTGCTCTTCTTGGCACTCACAAACGTGTTTCTCAGCTGTTGGAATGAGCAAAAGCATCTCCACACACGAGTGGAGCTTCTATTTATAAGGCAGCCTGAAAACGAATCGTTATGAGCTTCTGCGGGGTGACCGGACGCTCCGGTCGTGTTGACCGGACGCTCCGGTCAGTTCAACCCGCGAACCAGTAAAAATGTATTGACCGGACGCTGGCAGGGTCCAGTCAGCACTGACCGGACGCGTCCGGTCGCATAAAACCCTTACTGGAACCTCATTGGACTCGACCGGACGCTGAACCCTCAGGGTTCGGTCAGTACCGACCGGACGTGTCTGGTCACAGATTCCCTTCACTGGAACCTTTCTGGAGTCGACCGGACGCTGCCTTTCAGCGTCCGGTCACTTGACCTCTCCAGCGTCCGGTCACACCGAACGCAGTCGTTGATCAAATGAACTGACTGGACCCTGCGGCCAGCGTCCGGTCAGTGTTTGACCCTCCATTCACCTCCAACTTCCGAACATATGTGAATGAAGTTTGCTCCAAAGGATCTTAGGCATTCATAGAAGCTATCTAGAGCTAGTTTTGACAAGTGTGCACCACACTTAACTCACTAAACTCAACTAGGTCAAGCTACCATCCATACCCCCCTTAATAGTACGGCCAAAGGAAAAACAAAGTCCTAAACTACTCTAAGTGTCTCTCCAACTCCAATCGACACTTAGAACTAGTCATCCTTAACCTTGTCGTCCATCCTTTAAAAACCGAAACGATTTCCATTGAGGGGGCATGACAACTTTGATTGCCCAGTCGATCTTCATTACCATGACCTAACTTAATTGCCTCTGCAAAACACACATTAGTCATAGTAATCTTGTATTGTCATTAATCACCAAAACCCAACTAGGGTCCTAGATGCTTTTGTATCTCACTTTTGATTCTGTTAGTACTTCGCTTATGTAATAGACTGGTCTTTGCATTTTGTATGCGTGTCCGGGTTCTTCTCTCTCGACCACAATTGATGTGCTGACAACGTTCTTGGTTGCTGTAATGTATAGCATCATGTCCTCTTTGTCTTTTGGTGGTGTCATTACTGGTGATGATGCCAAGCATTCTTTTAACTTTTGGAATGTTTTTCCTGCCTCTTCTGTCCATTCAAAATTTCCTGTCTTTTTCAATAATTTGAAGAAAGGTAGTCCTTTTTCTCCTAGTCGGGAGATGAATCTGTTGAGTGCTGCCATGCATCCTGTAAGCTTCTGTATGTCTTTAACTTTCTTTGGAGGTTTCATATCCATGATGGCTTTAACCTGCTTTGTACTTGCTTCAATTCCTCGGTTACTGACTAGAAACCCGAGTAGTTGTCCTGATGGTACCCCAAAAACACACTTTGTGGGGTTTAGCTTCCACTGCCATGCTTTTAGATTCTTGAAAGTCTCCTCGAGGTCTTCTATCAATGATCCGGGTTCTTTTGTCTTGATTACTACATCATCAATGTATGCTTCTGCATTTCTTCTGACTTGACTCCCCAAGCAAGTTTGAATTGCTCTTTGATTGTTGCCCCTGCATTTTTTAGCCCAAAAGACATTGACTTATAGCAATATGCCCCAAAGGGTGTAATGAACGATGTCTTGCTTTGGTCTTCTTCTCTTAAGGATATTTGATGATAGCCTGAATAGCAATCTAGAAAGGATAACAAACTTGATCCTGCTATCGAGTCGATGATTTGATCAATTCTTGGTGGGACATATGGATCTTTTGAGCAATGTTTGTTGAGGTCTGTGTAGTCGATGCACATGCGCCATTCTTTTGAATTTTTCTTCTCTACTAGGACCGGGTTGGCAAGCCAATCCGGGTTGATTATTTCTCTGATGAATCCTGCTGCCATGAGCTTGGTGATCTCTTTTTTGATTGCTGCTTTTCTATCTGGAGCGAATATTCGTAACTTCTGCTTAACGGGTTTGGACCCTTTGTTCACATCAACTATGTGCTCAGCCAACTCCCTTGGGACCCCTAGCATGTCTGCTGGCTTCCAAGCGAAAATATTTTTGTTGTCCCGAAGAAAGTTGGTGAGCGCGAGTTCCTATTTGGGGTCGAGATTTGCACTGATGATTGTCGTCTTCTCCGGATCACCAATCAGTAGGTCAATAGTCTTGGTAGCGGCTTCTTTTGGTGGTGCGAAGTTGCTTGGCTTCTTAGCCGGTATCTTAATCTCATCTGGGTTCATTTCGTTGGCCAGCATTGCAATCTCCTTTCCTTCCTTTATATCTTGTAATCTTTTAGATATTTATACTGCTTGTACGTCGCAATCATGTGCTTTCTTTAGATCTCCTTTCAATGATAATACGCCCTTTGTTGTTGGCATTTTGAGCAGTAGGTATGGATAATGTGGTACTGCCATATATTTTGTTAAAGCTGGTATCCCAAGTATTGTGTGGTAGCATGATTCAAAGTCTGCAACTTCGAATTTGATGAATTCCGTCCGGTATTTGTCTGGTGTGCCAAAGGTAACAGGTAGGGTTATCTGTTCGAGGGGCATAGCTGCTCTGCCGGGTACTATTCCATAGAATAGTGTGCTTGTGGGTGTCATTAGCCCTTCACAATTCAGATTCATCCTTTTGAGAGTATCAGCGAAAATTATGTTAAGCCCGGCTCCTCCATCGATGAGTACTTTAGTTACTGCTACTCCTGCGATAATCGGACTCAATACCAGCGGGTAGCATCCTGTGTTTGCTACACTGGTCCATTGGTCTTCTCTTGTGAAGTGGATGGGGTACTCTGACCAATCTAGATATCTTGGGATGGCTGGTACAGCTGTCATGATGGCTCTGTGAGCTAGTTTCTCTTGTCTTTTGCTTCGTGTGTTAGGAACACCTGAAAATATCACCGCTAATTGGCGTTGGGGTTCTTGATAATCTCCTTCAGCTCTCTTTTCCTCCTTCTTGGATTCTTCTTGCTTTGGCTCCGAGTTGTTTTGATTCCTGTTTTTCCTCTTCATGAATTGCCGCTGAAAAGTGCTGCATTCAACTAACTTGTGTCTGGCCCCTGGGTGTATGTGACATGGCATGTTTTCTATGTTTTCCGACGCTCTTCCTCGGTAGTTGTTACTCCGATAGTTGCTATTACTGTTGTAACTGCTGTTGTTACGGTTGTTGCTATTGTTGTAGTTGCCATTGTGATTGCTACCATTGCTATCATTGCCGTTGCCATTGTATCTTCTTTTGTTGTCTGTGGTTGCCACCATATTGTCCTGCCTTGGTCTTTTGTCTTGCTGTCTGTAATCGGGTCTTCTATTCTCTGGGTTATCCCTAGCAAATATGTGCCGAGTTCTTTCTTCTGACGAAATTAGCTTCTCAACAACCCTCTTGAAGTCTTCATTTGTTCTTGGGTTCTCGTTGAAATAGTCCTTGTATTGCCAGTTTGCCCAGATTCCTTCTGCAAAGGCCTCTATCACCTCCCTGTCAGTAATGTCGTGGACTTGAGCCCTGAATTCTCCAAATCTTCTATAGTATTCCCTTAGACTTTCTCTTCTCCTTTGCTTTACTCCTTTCAATTTGGCTGCACTCATTGGATGGGTAATAATGCCTGCGAAGTTGTTGCAGAAAGCTTCTTGCAAGTCTTCCCAATACCTGATTGATCTTGGCCTCAATTTGTCAAACCATTGTAGCGGCATTGCTTTGACGCCCATTGGGAAGAATAGAGCCTTGATGTCGTCGTCTCCTCTAGCTAATTCAATAGATTGGGAGTAAACCCTTAGCCATTGTCTTGGTTCGACTTTGCCATTATACTTGGAGTGATTTGCTGGTTTAAACTTGTGCGGTAGCTTTAAAGTTTGTAGTCTCCCTGCGAAACAAGGGAATCTGTCGTATGGTTCCGTTCTTCCGTAATCTGGCGATCTTGCCCTTCTGTAATAAGACCTGTCTTCTTTTAACTCAGACTCTCCGTAGTCATCTTCTTTGTCAAATCTTCTTGACATTTCTTGGTAGCGTTGGCTCAAGTCTGGTTTGTCTCTTTCTTGTTGCTTTAAGTAGTGTTCCTTCCTTCCATTGATATCAGCACTTTCTACTGGTCCTATCCTTTGAAAATTTGATTTTTTGGGTGGCTGCTCCATTTGTGGCTCCTGTGGAATTTCTTCGCCGGGTTGTGTTTCTGATCCCCCGACTTCTTTTCTCTGGTCTTCCTTTGCTTTCCCGTTATTCATGAGGGTGTACAACTCTTTTGTTAATTCTTCAATTCTTTCCCTTTTTGTATTTTTTGTGGCTTCTTTTTCCGCCTTCTTTCTGTTGTATTCCGTTAGCTCCACTTTGTATTTATTCCAGACTTGCTTCCTTTGTTTAGCCCGGTTCCTCCTTCTAGCTTTCAATTTGTTCTTTTTTAGCCTTGCTAGCCTTTGCTCATCATTTTCGTTGCTGTCGCTTTTCTCATCTGGCGAGATGTTGCCTTCTGATTCATCTGAAGATTTTATATCTGGTATCTGTGGTGGCTCCAAAGGTTGTTCTAACTGCTCCGCCATGTATACAGTATACCTCTTCCGAGCTCTTCTTGTACGGTATTCCATCCTTCATTTGGTTGAGCTGTCTGTAGCTTCTAAACTGGATCCGAGTTCTTTTCCCTCTTGATAAGGTAGTTCTTCAACGCGCGTGCCAGTCTGGACTTTGCTTGAGGTGAAAGAACCTGGCCAATGCACCACACAATCTTGCGGGGTCACTGTCATGATCATCCCTTCTTGTGCTCCCTCCAGGAGTATTCTTCTTGCTGAGTTCATCTTGTTTTGAGTAAAGTGTTGATAGACTGATGCCGCGTTGCGCAGTCCGTAAGTTCCCAAGTTCTTCTTTGAGTTGTACGGGTCGTATCCCTTCGCGATCGTCGTTTTGTCTCCGAGTCCAATTAAGCTTGGCTCTTGTGCCGTGAAGATTGTTTTGGAATCGGGTTGTATCTCTTTTTCAGAGTCGGTTTCGTATCCGCTTTCTTCCTTATTCCGAGTTGTATCCGAAGTTGAGAGTTTCATCATCTTCTCGGCGAGTTTGTATTGAACTTCGTCATCGAATTCTTTTTCTTCTCGGAGACGGGTACGAAGCTTGCCGTCGCCGTCAGCCTTGTAGATCCAGGATCCGAAGACAAAGGTTGTTCCCGCCGAAAAGGTCATCTTGAGGTTGAGGTCCGCCGAACTCTCGAGAAAAATTCGTCGAAAGCCCCTACCGCGCGCCAAATCGTCGATGTTTTACCACCGATAGCACTGCCACGGGGTATCCGGACGATTGTTCGAACTTCGACGAATAGCGGAATTCAGCGGTTACGCAAAGAGACTCACGATTTATCTCGGTTCAGCCCCTCGACTTGGTCGAGTAATAACCTTACGTCCAGTTTTGGCGTTAGCCTGTTTGCGTTGTATTGCTTTGAGTATCGGGTATGCGTTCTCCCTCTTCTTACAATTGGTACTCTCACCAGCCTTTTATAGTCCAGGCGCTGAGACGCGTTGTTTGTGTCCTATTCGGATACAAGGTCAGAGTCCTAAGCTACGCTTCGGACGCCTTTCCTTATATAGTTTACGTTGGAATTTCGGTTTTGCACGTTGCTTTGCTCCGCGTTCTTCTTGACGATTGGGATGTAGGCCTTGCTATCAAGGCCTACCTCCCTGCAGTATGGTCTATGGAGGGCCCGTAGGATTCTCCATCGACAGGAATTGTCCTGTCTTATCCCCTTTTCCCCTTAATTGGTAAACAATATCGTAAAGCGCTCTCTCTCTATATATCTATATCTATCTATCTATATATATATATACACACACACTGCTCTGTAGCTGACTACAAAATAACTTATTCTGTAGCCACTTTGAGTTACGATAATATAGTAACTCCTTACTAAGTGGGTTACTATAACGTTATGGTAAATATCCCCATGTGTTATAGTAACCTAACTATCGTAAATATGTATTGACATTATCGTAAATTAGTATATAAAATTATCGTAAATAGAGGTGGCTACATAATAACTTATTTTGTAGCTGGCTACCGAATATACTCTCCATATATATATATATATATATATATATATATATATATATATATATATATATATATATATATATATATATATATATATATATATATATATATATATATATATATATATATATATATATATATATACACACACACACACACACACTCCAAAAACGAAAGGCGCCGGCAACATGTTTACACTATCTAGCTTAGCTGCTTCAGCCTCTGTGCTGCTGTGCACGCTGCACACAAGCTCGATCGATGGAGGCTCCGTGTGGGAAAAACCAGTTTCTCCAAGAGCTGCTGCACGTGCACGCACTGCAACTGCCTAGCGGCGGCGGAAGAGGTCTCGTGCCGAGAAGGCGGAGAGGACGTCCGTGCCCGCGGCGGCCAGCAGGGTGCAGACCGTGCCGGCGGCGATTTGCTCGCAGAAGCGGGTGTAGATGTTGCAGAGCTTGCTCCACTGCAGGGCCTCCACGCCGAGCAGCCCCACGAAGCACGCCTGCAGCGCCGCCACCGTCGTCGCGAACACCATGTACGCGCATCCCTGCAACCAACCAGCAAACATTTCCCAACCCCGTCTCATTCAGTAAAGAACAGAAGAGAAAAATTGTACAGTCGCAGTAACTGTCAGCGTAAGAAGGTACGGTACGGAATACAGCTACAAGTGGAGTACAGGCGTACAGTAGGAGTTAGTCCCTGTTTAGATTGCAGTTGCTAAGGGTTGCTATCTTTGTCCGGGCAGCTCAAAGACGCTGTACTACACCAGATGCAGTTGCCACTGCACGAGTGAGTGTCTGAGTGATGAGTAAACACGGCTCCTGTACGTCTGGTCCCGTCTCCTACTGGAAGTAGAACACACGACGGGTACGTGCAGCGCGGCAGGGCACGAGCGCGGCAGGCACGCAGGCGAACTTTACTCTGTTTTCCCAAGTTGCCACGAATCTGAACATCTGATCGGGCAAGCAGCTGGCCACTATGTGAGGGCGAGAGCGACGGGTTTAAATGGAAACGGTTGGGGCACAGCGCAGGGCGATCTGCTCCGGTGCCCGGCGAAATCGAGAGCCATGAGCAAAAGCGTGCGTCGCGTCGACACATGCTCCGTACCTTGTCGAGGAGGAAGGAGGCGAACGCGACCGCTCTCCCGAGACGCCGGCAGCCGGCGCTGCTGGCGAGGCGGTCCATGCAGAGGCACCAGGCGAGCTGGGCGGCGTGGTACGCCGCCGCGGCCGCGGCCGCCACGATCAGCACCCTGGCAGGCAGGCACACGCAAGGACATCAATCTACGCGCTTCCAGCGATCGTGCAAGCGGCGTGGTAAGAAGGTGAGCAAAGGACATCAATCGTGCGTACGTACCAGAGGGCCTGCACGTCCTTGGGGACGGCCTTCTTCTGGACGAAGAACACGGTCTTGGTCTGCGCGCTGAACCCCAGCAGCAGCGCCCCCGCCGTCGCCATCGCCGCGCACGCCGCCCGCAGGAGGCGCTCCGTCCTCACCGACGACGGCGGCTGCCCCGCTGCCATGTCACTCCTCGCTCGACGCCTCGATCGATCGGCGCACCTCGATCTAATCCTCCTCCTCCTCTGCTCTTGTCCGCTAGGCAGGCCGCTAGCTTCGGCTTCCTCTCGTTTTCCTCGGCGCAAGTGCAACACGAGAGGGCCTCTGTTTTTATAGACGTGGGCACGCACAGGCACAGACACAGCACCGTCCGCGCCGCGCCACGCACCGGTGTGTAACGTGTGTCCAGCTTCCCCCGGCGTTGGATCAGCTTAGGCTCCGTTTAGATTTCAAAAAATTTTGCGCAGTATCCGCCACATCGAATCTTGACGGTATATGCATGGAGTATTAAATGTAGAAAAAAAAAAACTAATTACACAGTTAGGTGAGAAATCACGAGACAAAACTTTTGAACCTAATTAGTCCACAATTAGACACTAATTGCTAAATATAAACGAAAGTGCTACGGTAGCTAAAATCCAAATTTTTTTATCTAAACGGGGGCCTTACTACCGGACGGACCCAATACAATCGGATCCAACTAGTAGTGTAGGTGTATACACGAGCACGAGCAAGTAACAAGCTACTAGAATGGTACGGAGTAGTATTCATTCTGGAGAACCAACTGCTGACGGTTCATGCTACTGGTTTGTATTTACTGTCTCGCCAACTGGTGATGGTTGTTCATGCTACTGGTTTGAGTTTGACCTCACTAATGGGTCGTCATAACTGGAGAACCTCGCGACCTAACAACTACGCTACGCTACCCAGTTGCTCCAAAATAGAGTACCACAATGGCGTTTATTCCGAGGGCCCTTTTCAGCTTGGTTTTCCAGCCGGTACAGTGTTTATTCCAATGACGTTTATTCTTTCTTTGGAACGGGGCAGAGTATTTATTTATCTTATCTTATACGGTCTGGTCAAAAAAGTTTTGTTGCAAATCCAAAATCATTCATCAGAAAATGCTCCTTGTAGACTGTTAGTATAGACTCTAGATACATATGAGCATCTTTCCGGTTGTTTTCTTTTTTCAGAAGGAATACATAAAATATTTGCCAATATGCTCTAAATTTGCTCGCCACTTTGTTGTTTGAAAAAAAAAACTATTTTCCCCATTCATGAGTAGTATAAGTATTATTGTCCATGTGTCTATGGAGAATGAATTATTGGCCATGTTTTTTTTTTGAAATTATTGGCCATGTTGATTGGGAGTGTCAGCATGTCGTGTAAGGCAATGGAACCGTCAGCCCCTTACACGACATGTTCAGCTTTTTTAGCCTTTATAGTCTGCATCAACGCCCTATTCACTTGGCTTATAAGCCGTATTTTTTAGTTAATAAACAGTATTTTTCTCTCACAACCAATCAGTCAACAGTACTTTCAGCCATGGCTTATCAGCCAAGCGAACAGAAAATCCTCAACGGCCTGGAATGCGACGGGCTACTATCTCCAGTTCTTCACTCCCTCCGATGTACTATTTCATTTCGAGCTGATGTTAAACTGACATCAAAACGAAAAGAAAATCAGTTCGACAAGCACGTGCAATTAGCGGCGGATCCAGAGAAAATTTTAGGGAGGCTGAACAACACACATCTCTAACTGCTGCTCGATCTTAAATTTCAGCCACACCTATACTATATAACTTTGACTAAAAAATTTATGCCGGCGGTTGGATCCGCCTCTGCGTGCAATGTATTTCATTTTGACTTGCAGCCGCTAACCAAAAATTACAATCTTTGAATTAGTCGATTCGACGAGTCCATCTCTTGGATTTATTGATCTGCCGAATTTTTCAGACACTTGACGGTTCGCAGGTGGCTGGCTTTTCCAGATGGTCATCTTTTGCAATCAAGGATACGAGTCTCTGGTCATGTTCCTTGAGAGTCTGTACGAATAAGATACGCGCAAAAACAAATGAAATTGCAGAATTGAAATGGGTGACCAGATAAATGAAATTACGAAAACTGAGCCTGAAAAACCTGGACGCCGTCGCAGTTCAGTCGTTAAAAAGATCACAAGCAGGTGCGTGCTGCTAACGATGCCGGATTGCCGGTTGACTTCATCCAGTGACAGGTCTACCAATCCAAGTGTTCCGGGTTTCCCTTTCATTTCAGTAGAAGAGTGCAGTGTCCTTTGAACCCTGCGACAGTTTTTTTTTTTAAAGAGATGGCAGGAGCTCTACCTTCAATAGATTAATGTGGCTCAGTTAATGACGCACAGGGGTCAAAGATTGCCGGTAGGACAGGGCAAAATGAGCAATCTAGGAATTACTTGTTGATACTCCAAGGAAAAAAGATGTGATCTCGTATAAAATTCATGAATGTTACAAGCAAGGGAGTTCTGCAAAAGACACTTCAAAAAGCCATGCATCAACATACACACTTTAATCTTTGGATTAATTCGCACTGTCACGGTATTCTGCTCCAGAAGAGCTAGGAAAAAGGGGTACACAAGCAGTCATGTGTTAACCTTAGCAGGGCTATGTTACACAACTAACACAAGCAAACAAGGTGAATTCTGTACAAGATAGCAGAACTAGTCATTGTACATTTCAGAAACTTGTTTCAACGGTAACAGGAAGGTATAGAGGCCAGAGAAGTACTAGTAATTTACAACGCAACCTTGACCATTGTAAAGCCACGATGTTAATCCTCCAGCTCGACCAGCTGCACCCTTCTCTCGGCAGCTTTCTTCCTGACGAAAATTCCCCACCTCATTGCCGCCTTGATCTTGAGCCAGCCAACAACAGCTTTGCCAGATGAATGGCTACGCTCAGTTTCGAACCCGAGGTTCGGTAAGGGAGAGGGCATGTAGGACTGGAAGTTGAACGTGTCATCTGGCAAACTGCCAGAAGCTCCACCCATACTGAAGACCCTCAGCAGCTGCTGCATGTCCTCGCTCTCAAGCATCTGGTGACTCTTCACGCGAATGTCTTCAGTGAAGTCATCAGCATACTGACTGTCACGGTTTCTGGGCCAATCACCATATCCCACGTTTGCTGGCTGAATTGCCTGGCCCTGAGAAATTACTTGCTGCAACTGGCCCAGTTCCAGACCCATGGCATCATTTGCAGACCCTGTCAGCATGTTAGGTGGTAAGAACGAAAATGTGTCATCATATGGTGGCTGGACAATGGCAGACTGGACATTGGCGGATGAACTCTGGAGTTGAGATGGATGTGTTGCTGATTGGTCGACACCATACCCTACAGAATCAGTTCCACCTGAAACAAATTAAAGAAGCACGGCATTCAAATTTCAAAGACTTGTTATAACGATGTAACATATTTACATGTCTAATGTCTTAGAGCCTCGTATCAAATTAATAACCATATCAATGTAATTACAACAACAGTTTGGGTTTCCAGTTAACATAAGCTACAAACTGAAACAACCAACAAAATAGAACTCTGGTAATCGTATCTTTGCCTCAGATGCTGCTCACCTGATGGTGATGGCCCTGACGTGCTCATCGAGGAGAGGTGTTGTTGATATGAAGTCGGACCACCCGCAGGAGCATGTGTCTCAGCTTGACCAGTGGATGCAGTCTTTTTCTTTGGTTTAGGGTTCAAAAGACCTTTGCCATCATATTCAATGACATACATCCAGTTATCATATGCTTTCTTTACCAATGCATCAGCAAACAGCTGTAAAGAACAATGAAGTTCTAGTCAGTTGCGTTTTTATAGGAAAAAAAATATCATCTAAGCAATGAAAAGAGCTACTTCAACTGAGTAGGCAATTACTACAAGCTCATACTTTTCAGCTGCATGCCTGCATCTACAGAAGGCCATAAGTGCTCTGACACATTTAGTAAAGTGGTCATAATTCATAAACTTCTCAAAGATTTGATGATACCTTCCATGCAAGTGATATGGAAGTTATGGCCAGTGGACACTTAAAAAACACATTTTCATCCTCATCGTCCTTGTGCAGAATGGAATGTAAAGAAATATCTCGATTGTAGATCAATGTAACATAACATCATGTTTGAACTGCAATTTCTTAAGGATTTCTAAGCTCCACAGGTTGACAATTCTTGTACCGAACTTGCACGATTTTTTTAAAAAAAATAAGAAGCAACGTCTCGCATAGTTTTCAAAGAATAGCATCGGTATGGAATTTAGTTCTATATTGGAAAACAACTTAAACGTATGTAATATCACTCAATATCCTGAATATACGCTAAGTTGATAACAATACTGACCTTTTGGCTATCATCAAGACTCTCAGATGAATAGAACTGCTCGCCAGAAATCAACCCACAGAATGCATAGATGTTGTTGAAAATAGCACCAATACTTCTGCCCTCATCAGAATAGTATATGTAATATTTTCCACTTAAGACACAAGTCTTTGCATGTTCCACAAGGGTTTCCCACATTTTGTTGGACATACCACTTCCAAGTATCTATCGCAGAATAGCATTTATAATCAGAAACCGAAACACATGAAAGTATAATAAGAATAAGTTAATAACACCCCACACACAAACTTACACTGCGTAATTTCTGTGGGTCCCGAACCACGAGCCTAAGGAAATCCTCAACTGTAGATATTCCAGATTTGTTCAGCCTCTTATGGAATGACCCATCCTTCCCTATTTTTTCCAACCTCCAGACCTCATCTTTCAGTGTAGGTGGATAGTGCTTCTTGTACACTAGATAAATGAAATTGAAATAGTTTAGATATATGTCAAGTGGAAATACACGGATAAATTTTTGGGACTTACATTCTCCTCTATGGTCCTTAACCATAAAGGCTTCTGTTTTTGCCTCACGAATGCGAACACCCTCACAAAATCCTGAGGCAATCTTCAACCCAAGCCTGAATTTCCTACTCCTTATCCAGCTAGAGTTATCTGTGAACGTAAGCTCCCCAATTGTCCCTACACCTTCTTTTAGTGTGACTTGTAGATCACCAGTTAAAATAGGCCGCTTTCCCTCGCGCTCCTTCACAACGTGACTGTCAAACTCTTCCCCTGTCCAGCCCTCCTCATCTTCATTGTTGAAATCACCTTCTAGAACAACAATGTCAAGTTTGGCAGACGACTCTGGTCCAGAGGATACAACACAGCCAGTGCCAGCATCAAACAAAACAACATGAATTGCAGCTCCCTGCTCCCCTTCAACTTTTCCTCCAGTAAAAAGGGCAAGTGACAGCCTTGTCCGGAATTGGAGTTGCAGAGTTCTGCCATCTGGACCTTCAATTCGCTTTGGGGAAGACCTGTTATATTTAAAAGGAGAGGAAAAAATCGTTAGCGTCAACATGCTTCCTTATTTGGATTGCTATCTACCCAGGATGGCAAGTGAAGGAAAATGCTTTATTCTTAAATAGGCTCCATGAATAGGTCATTGATGAAGCAACTACTGCCACTTACTACTTGCAGTGTTGAATTGAGTAAGAAAAATAATGTCTTGTGAATTTACATCTAGAATATAGACACAAAGCTAATGTGTATAATTCTCCCTAATTTGAAAGTGATAGGCTTACACACTGCTAAGATGCTATTAATGCAGAAGGAACAGTGGAAGAACTTAAAGGAATATGCATTTAGCCTATGTGGAACAGCTTACCTTCCACCGATTGCTGCAGGGCCAAGTCTCCCCAGTGCGCGCTCCACTTCTTCACTGACCTATCAAGTAAATGAAGAACAAAGTCAGAGCCAAATAAAGGAATGGATGCATTTGTGCTTGATGAATAGTTTCTACATAATGTTCTTACTACTCTACGAAGAATTGGTTCCAATGATGAGCAGAGCCTCTGCAGACCATCCATCTTTAACGCTTCAACAATAACACTGCATGGTAGATAGAGAGACTGTTTACAACAACTAGAATGTGATAGGTCACTGATTATTCTGTTATTAGTAAAATAAAACGCCAAGCAATCAAGAGAGCAAGTTCTGTCAGAGACAGAAAATCTATATCCATACAAGTGCAACAACTATGAAAGGAAGGTTGGAAGCGCATGAAGCAATGGCTAGTTAAAGGGGTGGCCAAGCATGATCAGTAACGCCTGCGAGCTGCAGTCCTTATCTGAGGGGACATGTAACATGTCTGTCGCATTTTCATGTTATGCTTCGTTAGTGCCGGAGCTGTTTTTGACGTTTTCGTATAGTTCCAAAGTGTTTTGAACATTTCAGGACTGAGCACGCTGCACGTGTTAAGCCCTGTGTACTAAGGTGTGTTAGCGTTTTCCTCGTTTAGTTGCTAGCTGCATGGTTGGATCACTTAACTTGCTGTAACTTTGTTGCTGTGAAGTAATGAAATTCAGATTCTCGTGCTGTCGGAAGAAAAAAGTGCAACAGCTATATTTTCTTAATCTGATTGTGTGGCAATCTGAAGTCTGAACTCAAATTGAAACAACAGAGGTATTCACTAAAACTATTAACATGGTGTTCAGCAACTCTTCAAAACGTGAGAAGTTTGGTAAAGTTCAGTCTTCAACTTGTCTTTGCAAAGAGAATACAGGTATATCGTATATGAAATTGAATTATAACACTGGTTATCAAAAAGATAACTCTATTCCTACTTACTGTTTTACAACAATCCATGTGTCCCAGAATCAATCTAGACTCATATCCACCAACACTGTATGTTTACATAGGCTACCATGCTCTAATTTCACTTGAGACATTAAAATACTTCCTAGAAACATAGACCAGACTTGGAGAAATTAAGTGGCTTTTACGTTAAGAAGAAACAGGCTCCCAAATCCACATTGAATACGACTCGAACTTGAGTGGGCTGAGCATGCGACCACTGAACTACACCGTTAACCAACCAAGCTTGGCTTGATTCCTTTTCTTACCTGGTAACGCACACTTGACAACGGTTACTTCATCTATCTATTGAAATAAACAGGGGGCATTACCTAATTTACCGAAAACCCAACGGCCAAAGCGTAATTACTCGTGTCCAACTAACAAGGAGGACGTTAGGACGATAGTAACAATATAAATACTTTCCATTTTGGATAAGGTAGAACTATGAATATTCCATGCTTTCATGAGTTGCAACTATTACATAAAAAACCTAACACGCACACCAAGATCAATATTTCTTCCAAAATTCCACGATCCAGTCAAGCAGTTTGCCATCATTGCAGCCATCACCAGCAGCCTGCACCAAACCCTAGCTTAAACGCTGTTCTTAGCACAGACCAGTCACCAGTAGCCACTGAAGATGAATTCAACTCGACGAGTTCCTCAGGTACTCACTACCATAACAGATCAGCGGAAAAGTAATCCAGGCCCAAATTTCCGATTGCATACAATACCGAAAATCATAGAGCTCCCGCTAGTGCTCCCCATTCATGCAACTAATTCCACAGCTTGTCAAACAGAAGCACATCATGAAGCTAAACACGCCCAAAAGTGGAACCCGGAGAGTCCCTCACCTGGCCAGAGCCGGAGGCCGCGCCCTCTTGGCATCAGGGCACCCGTCGCCGGCGCCGGCGCCGCCGGCGTCCTCGAGCCCACGCTTCTCCTTCATCGCTGGCACGAGGCCCCGAGCAAATCTGCACCGAATCCAGTGAAATTCGCGTCAGATTCCGCCCCTCTACAGTTCGGCGCGCGCGAAGAACCAGTTGGGAGAGGTGGGGGGAGAGATTGCTCACCTGGTTCGGACGCCGGAATCGGGGACGAGCCGAGGGCCAGCCGAGATCGCGGACGGACAAAGGGAAGGGGAGCGACCGACCGCGCACACAGTTCGATGTGGTGTGGGGAATGAACCTATATACTGTATATTACTGCCAACACTTCGCACCCGGCCATCGACTCGTCCATCGCAAATCGATCACTGACATTGGGCCCAACGCTGGGATCAGTATGCTGGTCCCACCTGACGTCTACGGTACAAGGGCGGGTACGTGGCGGTACGGTGCGAAGCGAAAAGCGGAAGCGGGCCCCGCAGTGTCAGTGACGTCGCAATCTGATTGGATGACGTGGCCTCGGCGCACGCAAATATCCCAAGGGCAGGAGAGCGCGGCGGGGGCGGGGGGCGCGGGCCGCGGGCGGTCCACGAACGGCGTGATCTTCTGACGGGGCCGGGAGGAGATAATGATTACCACCATATGGAGCAGGCTCAAGGGAATAATCCACACGTGAGTAGGCCCGGTACCTAACTAGTGTTGTTTAGATTGGAGTTATAAATTAATATTTAGCACTATAGCACTTTCGTTTATATTTAATAATTACTATCCAATTATGATCTAACTAGGCTCAAAAGATTCATCTTATAATTTATAATCAAACTGTGTAATTAGTTATTTTTTTATCTACATTTAATACTCTATGCATGTGTCCAAAATTTGATGTGATGTAGAGAGAGTGAAAAAACTTACAATCTAAACAAGGCCTAGCTTAAGAAAAAAATTATAACTTCCTTTTCTACGCTGACGTTTTATGAAAGGGAAATGCTATTCTTATGGAAAAAAAGAAAAATTTCCCAAAATTATAATACGCTTACACACACGAATATAGTTGTGAATTTGATATTTCTACCCCTACTCGAAATCTCAATTATGATTTTACCCCTTCTTTTTTAACATTGTGATTTTGTCCTCTTCGTTTTTAAACAAAGCAGTCTTTACCCCTACTCTCTAACACCGTTGGGACTGGTTGGATTAAATGACCAAATAAAATAAAAAAGAAAAGGCAGCTAGACAAAAAGATAGCAATGCCTCCTTAGAAGTTTTTCTCCTATCTCGCTCGAACCCTCGCACGTTAGGGAGGAATCACGTTGGGAGGTTTCCCGAGCACTCGTTAGGGTTTGAGTGGCATCACTGGGCGGCGTAGCTCCTCCTCCCCCTGCCCCACCTGGCTCGCACCGGCGGCGGCTAGGACGCCGCGCGGGTTCCCTAGGCCTTCTATTTTACGTGCACGACCCAATAGGATAGACAACTCTCTCTCCGCGTCCTACTTTCCCCATCTGCTCCCACCGCACACACAGCACACCTAAGACCTAGCTTGCTTGAAGCTTGAGGCGCTCGATTCAACAGCAGAAAGCATAAGCTCCACGGCATAAGGCTCGATTTTGGCGATATTAATTTATGTTTATATGGATTGTTAGCTGAAATGCTATTGAGTTTTTCTAAAAATTGTTGAGTTTTGCACTGATTGAATTGTATAATTATGTATCAAAATTGTCAAATTACTGATATAAAAATAGGTGTGTAAAAACACAAATATCAAAATAAAATAGGAGTAAAAACGCATATGCAAAGTTATCTGTTGGTTCAAAAGTTAACACCGTTAGAGGGACTTTACAGAGCAGGGGTAAAGTCTGCCTTCGTTTAGAAATCTCAGGGGTAAGATCACAAAGTTAAAAAAATGATAGCAAAATCACCATTTCGCTTCAAAACAGGGGTAGAAACCTTAAGCCCCAATATATTTCATACCACCTCGACCTAGATGAAATAAAAATACTTTTTAACATGACAATGATTCTTTTAATTAAGAGAAATAAAACGTTTTCCTAGCATTGTACAGCTAAAAATACCATTTTCTTGCATTTAGAGATATTATAATACCATATCTAGTGCAATCATATTGTTCACACCAAATGATACTGAGATATGTAGGTGGCTTCTTTCATAACAGAGGATATCATATGTAAAGCTAAGCCAGGATAGAGTTGAAAAATTCATTTCTGAATAAAACACGTTCCGTCCATGTGAGCATGGTCGATGTGGGCGAAAATGTTAATAGCACTACCTATTAGACTTAGAGTATCACACAATTAGTAACACAAAGCAATAATGTGATTTCTCACAACAAGATGACACACTACAAAGGCAATTATATATACTATGCCGAAGGATCCAGACAGTCACTACTAGAGAACAGATTTTAGAACGATGTCCCAATTTGGCATTAGCCTCGGCATTTTTTGTCATCGGGACTCTTTAGTCCCGGTTCGTAATACCAACCGGGACTAAAGGTCCCTGCTCAACGGTCGTCCGTATGGCAGAGATATTTAGTCCCGACTGGTATTACCAACCGGGACTAAAAAACTTTAGTCCCGGTTGGTAATATCAGTCGGGACGAAAGGTTTTAGTCCCGGTTTGGGTGATACCCCGGGAATAATTATTAATCTTTAGTCCCGGTTTGGCCACCTAACCGGACTAATTATGTCGGCCTATACACCGCTCATTTCTTTCCTTCTCGAGCCCGAGCCATTCCATTCAAACTCATTGCCTCTGTTCTTCACTTTTTTGTTGTTCTTGCTCTCTCCCCTCCATTGGTGTTGCTCTTCGATTTTGGAGGTAACAAACTTAATCCTCTTATGTTTTATCGGTAGCTTATCTCATTTTACGATGTAGATGCATGTGTAACTTTATATGTTGGTCTTTATTATGATTTTATATGTCATTTTTAGCTCAAAATCACATGATGATTTGCATATATGTTTGATAAACAAAAGTTAAATTAGTTCATCAAAATCACGCCTCGCTTCGTCGTCCTCATTTGAGCACGCGCCATCCTCGTCCCCGGCTGCTTACGTGATCTTAGAATTAATTTTTCAATGAAATGAAAAACTTAGAAAATAGTTAGAAAATTATAGAAAATCCGTACTAGTTGAACTTGCGGACCGTGATCATCTCGGCGAGCATTTTCTCTGTCGAGCGGTAACGGACGTCGAGGAGGAGCTTTGATTCTCTGAGGGAGAGCGGCAACGGTCGTGGAAGACCGTGTTCCTTCCTCGTAGAATCGAGACTCTTCCTTGGCCAAAATCACGGTGCTTCATCTCCGATGGAGAAATGCTCACCGAGATAATCACGTAAGCAAGGTCAACTAGTACGGATGATTATTTATTGAAACATGTTTTTGAGCTATGTGATTTCTATGTCATTTTTAGCTCAAAATCACATGATGATTTACAATAGTAAAATCACTTGATAGTTTGGTATTTTACTATTATACATAGTACATATTTCATGGTTTAGTTAGATAAATAAATAATTTTAGTTTTGTTTAAATATATTATTTTAGAAAATATGAAATTTATAGTAGTTTGCAAAAATAAGTATAGAAAGTAGATGACAACTGGTACCGGATCCTCGGCCTCTCGTTCGGTTGTGAAACGACTGAGGCCAGAACCTACTCTCATTGTCTGCGGCAAGTGTAAGCAGAAGATTGTGATGGAGTACCGAGTCAAGAGACAGGGACCCAACAAGGGTCGTGTTTTCTACAAGTGCCCGAATCGCGATGTGAGTTTCTTACGCATTTGATTATTATGGCTAATTGACCTGCTTTTCTTGAATATTTTTTACTAAATATTTTTTTGCTTTAATTTTAGTGGGAGGGTAATGGATGCGATGGTTGGTACTTGGGAGGAAGATTATGCTACATACGTAAAATCCAATTTACTGGCGATGAGGCGATGAGCCAAAGGAGAAAGCTTATTGATATTCAACGTAAGAATAATTTGTCTGCTTTTTTTTAGTTGCGTCTATCATAAAATAATTATGTTACTGAAGTGCATTGTAGTTTTAGTTTGTTTAGTGATAGTTGGGATTGCTTACGTTGTAGCCAGTGCTTAGTTAATTAATCAACCGTGTGTGTGTCATCTATGTTGTGTAATAAAATACTTAATTATGTTCAAGGTTTTCATAATTTGTCGTGTATGTCTGATTATGTCACGCCATTGGATGTACAATGCCGATCGCCGCTCCCAAGACTTTATTGAGGGCTTGTATTATTTCTTAGGTGTGGCCGAGGTAAATAAGCGGGATGGTTTCATGTCTTTGTCCATGTGCCCTATGTAAGAATTTAAAGAAATATTCAAGCTCAATGAGTCTTCATTCATATTTGCTTAAGTCGGGTTTCATGTCAAACTATATATGTTGGACTAAGCATGGAGAAAGCGGGGTCATGATGGAAGAAGGTGAAGGAGAAGATTTAGACATTGATGACATTATTGCTCGAGATGGTGTCTTTGATGATACTACAATGGGGGAGATGAAGAAGAGGTAGCGGTAGAAGATGATCTCGGTGATGCTCTTGGCGATGCCATTCGTGATGCACAACAAGAATGGGAAAGTGAAAAGAGAAAGTTAAGTTCGAAAGCATGCTTGAGGATCATAGGAAGTTGCTATACCCGACGTAGAAAGGGGGCAAAAAAAGCTGGGTACAACACCGGAATTGCTACGAGTGGAAGGCAAAGAATGGTGTATCCGACAAGGCATTTGGGAATTTATTGAATCTCATAAAGAAGATGCTTCCAAAGCCAAATGAATTGCCCACCACTATGTAATGAAAGCAAAAAGGTTGTTCGCCCTTTGGGATTAAAAATCCGGAAGATACATGCATATCCTAATAATCGCATCCTCTACCATGGCAATGAATACGAGAATTTGGATGAATGCCCTATATAAAAGCATCATGGTATAAGATCAAAGCGCGATGATCCCGGTGACGTCGAGGGTGAACAACGTCCTAGAAAGAAAATCTCTGCCAAGGTTATGTGGTATGCTCCTATAATACCACGCTTAAAACGTTTGTTCGTAAATAAAGACCATGCAAAGTTGTTGTGGGTGGTATAAAGAAGACCGTAGGTAGATAATATCTTTGAGACACCCAAATGATGGGTCCCAAAGTGGGAGAGCGATAAATAGGGAATTTCTAGAGTTTGCAAATGAGGCTAGAAACTTAAGGTTAAATCTTAAGTATAGATGGTATGAATCCTTTTGAGAGCAGCGAGCACTAGTCATAGCACTTGGCCAGTTACTCTATGTATCTACAATCTTCCTCCATGGTTATGTATAAAGCGGAAGTTCATTATGATGCCGATCCTCATCCAAGGTCTGAGGCAACCTGGCAACGATATTGATGTCTATCTGAAGCCATTAGTTAAAGAACTTCTAGTTTTATGAAATAAACCAGGTGTACGTGTCTAGGATGAGTACAAACAAGAACACTTTGACTTATGAGCAATGTTGTTCGTAACAATCAATGATTGGACTGCTTTAAGTAATCTTTCAGGTCAGACAAACAAAGGATATAATGCATGCACACATTGTTTTGATGACATTGACAGTATATATTTGAAAAGATGTCGAAAGGTCGTGTACCTTGGCCATCGTCGATTCCTTCCTTTGAATCACCAAGTAAGAAAGAAAGGGAAGCATTTTAAAGGTAAGCCAGACCACCGGATGATAACTTGAGTGATGACATAATGGCGGATATTATCAACGTTGGCACCAATGTGGATGTAGATGACACGAGTCAATACTTTGCTGATTATGAGGATATCCTGAATATGCCGGTGGTTGAATATCAACAAATTGTCACGCAAGAAAATACTGGCGAGGTATATTCGATTATCTATCATCTCTTATAGATGCATGCGTACGTATATTTGTTGTTAATCATTGTGTTTCTACTCATGTAGCCGGTCTCTGGATCTACATCAACCACCGACAAAAGTAGGAAAGTCCGAGGGCCAAAAAAGCCATTAGAGGGCCGTTTCATAATATCAGAATTTGACATCGACACCGGCAAACCATTGGGACCACATGCTCGGACATATGTCAATCAATGTGGGTTTATTGTAAGGATAGGATCCCGCTTAGTGCTCGTGAATGGAAGCGGCGAAGATATCCGCTCCTAATGTTAGTTTTGTATCCGATCATGACAAGAACCTAGCTTGGAGAGATATCACTCAAAGATTTCACATTACAAGCGATGATGCTTTGAAGGAGCTAGTGAGGGATTGGACAATGAAGAAGATGGCAACATTGTTCTAGAGTTGGAAGAAGACATTGTATAAAAAGTTTATCTTGAAGAATGCTACGCGGGATTTCAATGCTAAGGCGTTTGTCAAGTTGAGTCCCATTGGGATGCCTTCAGAGAATACAAGACATCTCAAGATAGTGAGGAACGTGTGATAAGGAATCGGCGAGAATGCCCGGCGTAAGCAATATCATCATCGCATGGGATGGGATCGGTGGTTATAGGAGTGCTATTCCCAAGTGGCGTAAACCTAGAAGAAGAGATTATCGCTAAGGGAATCATACCAAAACAATAGAGAAGAACCTGGCCTCAACGCAGCGTGAAGAATTGGTTCTACGCTCATGGGGAAGCCTAGACCCGGATTAATCGGCAAGCTAATTTTTGGCCAAAAATTGAGAGAGCAACACGAGACTAGCTCGTGCTAGGGAAGAAGTTTATAGTGGTGTTTTCAAGCCCAAGAGAGAAGGATGAATTGACATATGCCCTAGAGAATCCCAAACACGGTGGTCGAACAAGAGGCTATGGGGCGGTTCAGTGGCTACACGCATTCCCAAAGCAGACAAGGATACCTCTGAAGTCACCAAAGAAAGAAGGATGAGGAGGCGAATGAATCCGTGCATTGGAGCAATTTGTTGATGAGTCACGACAAGCATTGCTTGAATCACGTGAACGAGAAAAATCTCTTGAGGCAAGAATGCGGGAGGAGATCAAGAGGCAAGTGCAGCTAGCAATGAGTCAAATGCAATCGCAATCAACGCCGGAGTCACCATTAGCCCCGTTGGTCGATGAAAAGTAGTTGTGCTTCCATGGAGCTGCCGATTATTCAAGACGATCGTTGGGTTACGCTTCCTGTTGATGACATTATCGAGCCTCTAACAACATGTGAGCTGCACATTCCAGGATGGTAATAATACATCAATCATGGTGGTACATCGGGGTTGTATCTCCAATAGACCGAATGAAGACACCAAGAATCCATGGGTCGATTATTCAACCCGGATATGCTAGCGTCTTGGTCGATAGAGTGCTCAAAGGTTACAAAGAATGTTCCTCTTGACATTGAAGGCGGTGATGGGAGAAGACACTAGGAGAAGCAGAGAAGACATTTATTCAATGGCGCAAATGCTTCATCATCATTCCTGGGCGCCACCGCTTCCCTTCCTCACCCTAGGTACGAATGAAAGTGAATGAAATATTATTTTCCATTAATTTTCTATTGGCTTCAAAATAATTGACACACAACTTGTTTTTGTAGCGGGTCTCCCCTAGCCTAGCCCAATCATTCATTCCCCATCTCATCATAGCGTCGTGGGGGGGAGACAACTTCATCCCCACGATGATCGCCAACTCCTACACCGCCCCATCGCCTCCTGGCAACGATCTCCAACTCCTACACCGCCCCACCGCCTCCACAACGATCTCCAACGCCTCCACGCCGGGTCTCCACCAACACCGCCTCATCGCCTCCACGCCGGTCTCCAACACCGCCCCACCCCCTCCACAAATGACGCACTACAAAGACGATAAGGTCCCGGTGGCAAAGAAGACCACGAGAAAAGAGTTATTTCTCAAGAAATACTTCTGAAAAGACCGATGAGCAAATAGCAAATTAAAGAAGACAAAAAAGTGAAAGATTTTTTATAGATATCAAAACAAGAGTCAAGCGAAGCTTAAGGAGAAGCCGTACTTTTTACATACCACAAGATGTGTTTGAGGCGTAAGGTCGATGCTCACAAGAAAAAGATGATTGAACTTCGTAAGCCTTCGCCACTATCGGACTATGACCGCTCCCTCGTGAAGTCACATGATGCGAGATAAGAAAAGGAAAAGAGAATCACGGAAGGATGTCCCACAACTCGGATAATGTAAGCAACCAATGCAAAATCTTGTTGTTGCTAATGAATATGGTTCCAACATAGAAGTCTATCGATCAAACAACTCTAGAGAAGTGTCGGTTCAAGCCCTTAATGTTTTTTTTGAAGATACTGGTTTAACATTGGATCAATTGATGGGCAAAGCTCCAATCCGAAACACGGAAGTTGATACCGGAAGACTTATAAATATGGCAAAAGTATGTACAACCTCATGGCTGAATGAATTGGGTACACAAATGTACTTGCTCAACAAGTGGTACATGCAAAGCGTGTGGCGGGGGTGAGCGGTGGATCTTTGTCGATTTAGAGACCATCATTACTTCCGTGGCGATGACATCTTACATATTAGTTTCAAGAATTGCATCAACTATACCACATGGACGCTCCGGACAAATCAATCATTAGCTCCTTTTGTTTGTAAGTGATTCTTACTTTTATTTAATAAACTTACTTCCATGCGTGCGTGTATATAATTATCCTCACATGTAACTTATATTTATATACGATTCCGGATGTCGAGCTCCAAAGAATACAAGACACCGGTGTTGGCTTCATTGATCCTTATATCGTATTCAAAACCGGATTATTATCAAGGAGCGTGGATATACCTAAAGCACAAGAGAATATCATGATGTTCTTCGTGAAGCAAAGACGACAAGACAACAATACTTTTCCCGTACAACTTTGAGTAAGTGTTAATAATAATGTAGTCTACATATTTTATGTAATATCAATACAACTTATATGCATGTACGCGTGTGTATAAAACCAATGCAGTTTTCACTTGGATACTCATTGTCATTGAGTTAAACTCAAGTCGGTTAGTAATCTTTGACTCGTTGAGAAAAGAGCGGCACTATACCAAGATATGATAGACATTATCCAGGGGTAATTTCGATCTCTCGTGCATAACTATTATTGAATAGACTTTGTCATAATTTATTAACGATCGTACATTATTGGTCGCACAAGGTTTGGAAAGAGTTTATTCGGCAACATCGCAAGGATTGCAAGGCACCACTTAATGTAGTTGAAATACCAGTAAGTTGTACTATATACACTTCTCCACGTGTTTAATTACTATATCGTACTTCAATTTACGTGTGAGATGATGAGAATAATCTTTTTCTCAAATGCGGTGGTGTTTTGCAAGAGAAGAAACCAGGTAATAACTTGTGTGGATACTACATTTGTGAATTTATCATCACTGCATATAAGAAGAACTCCTAAAGATGTCCTCATAGTACGTATATATCAATTTTTTATTTATTTTTAAATAAATATATATATATATATGTATTAATACTTTTCCTTTTATTTCAAATGCAAGACTGAATGGTTGAAACGAAGGGTCATGCAAAAAGACCATCTGAAAGCAGTTCAAGAGTCAATAGCATGATTTCTTCTAGAAAAAGTGCTAAATCCCAACGGCGAGTTCTACTTTGATCCTAAGGAATAAATGATATAAATTAAATGTTTATTGATATCGTTATTTTCGAGAACAAGATTATGAAAGTGTTGTATATATACATATATATATCTATAATATATATATGTTCATACTTTATTCGAATATAATAATGCTCGAGATGAGAATTAGATGTAATTATATACGTGCGTGTATTTATATTAGCAGCGTAGAATACGTACATAAAAACGTATTATATATTAAACAAATACGTGTAACTGAACTGAAAACAAATTAAACAAAAAAAAGAAAAAGAAAATGAACCTTTAGTCCCGGTTGGGGTTACCAACCGGTACCAACCGGGACTAAAGGGTGCGGCCACGTTTGCTCGGCTGGAGGGCCTTTAGTCCCGGTTGGTAACACCAACCGGGACTAAAGGTCCCTCTTTAGTCCCGACTCGATAACCGGGACTAAAGGTGGCACCTTTAGTCCCGGGATCATTGTCCCGGCGCGGTAACCGGGACTAAAGGCCGTTACCGCCCGGGACAACAAGTCCATTCTGTAGCAGTGAGTGTACATGTTTCCTTAGAGATCGGATGTTGTGGCATAACAGAGTCCAAACTGGAGAACAACTTAAGATCAGGAAAGGCAAGGGGTCTGAGAAATACAAATATTGTGGAAAATTGGAGACAAGGAACCATCTATTTTTTTAACTATACCATTGCTCAAGTAATTTGGGTCTGGGTTAGGATTAGTCTGAGGTGGAATGAGAGACCTACTTCAATCCAACATTTTGAGGACTTGATGGGAATAGCTCTAGGTTCCATTAGAGATAGTACTATACTCCATGTTCTGGCCAGTGTGGCCTGGAGCTTGTGGAAAACTAGGAATGACTGGGGTTTTAATGATCACCTCATTAAGTCTGCCAAAGTTGTAGCTCACAAAGTCATGGGTTTTTTTGTCACAGTGGAAGAAACTTAAGCCGATGGAGAAGATGAACATGGATGACACTCTGAAGAAACTCCAAGAAGGACAGGACAACATGCATGGTGAACCTGGTGATATGAGACTGATGTTGTTAGAAGAAAGTTGCAAAGAATGAAAGTTTTGTTTTGTAGAGTTGGTTTTTGTGGAGGTGTTTAGAGGTGGACGAGAGCGTCCTGGAGGATGCAGACGTTTCAGCTACTCCTGCTTTATATTTTGCTATCTTTTTGCTTGTAGCTCGCTTTTATTTCTAGATGGTAACGTTTGTGTGGGCTAAACATTGTAAGCTGGTAATCCAAGCAGATACGATTGCTTTCAATATAAGCAGGGTCTTTGCCTTTGGTCTTAAAAAATGTTATCCTTAGAGTATGAGTTAGTATATGTTTCCAAATATTGGCGGGAAAAGTCCTTAAACTAAATCTCTATTGATCCAAAGCAAGCAAGCAACTCATAAACTTTGTAATAGTGATACTTTGTTTTTCTTTATGAACTGTTCACGCACACGTGCGTACACTTTAGGCCATATTTGGCAAGACGAATCTATAGCATTCGTAGCTAGAATATGTTTTTCTTTTCAAAAAAATACACGTTTCTCCATCGAATAAGGTGAAACATTTTCCAATTTTAGTTTGCAAGCGTGGAACGACCATTCCGATTCTGCTTGTTTGATGTTTCTTCTCTAGTTATCGTTTAGAATCGAGGCCTGTTTGGTTGAGTTGTATCGTGGAAAAAAGTCAAACATTTTGGAGTCATGGAAAAATCATTGTGGGTTGTGAGTGTAGAAAAGCTGAAAAGCGTTTGGTTAAACAAGTATAAAATATACCTTTTATCTTTATCTCTCTTGAAACAACTATGGAAGAGCTTTTTATTCCACCAATTTCAAAAGCGTAAAGTTAAAAGCCAAAGCGAGGTCATGTTCAAAAATAAACTATGGAAAAGCAGTTGCTAGCAGTTATCTTTTGGCTTTTAGGACCAAAAGCCAAAGCCAAAAGCCCAACCAAACAGGGCCTGAAATCTAGCTAGCTAGCTAAGCAATTTCACTTCATAATTATGTTTCTAGATCAGAGGAACATTTTCACGGAAAGTTTGGATACAAAATATTACTTCTGAAAATCTAGAATTTTACCAAACAGTATATTAAACGACCCAAAATAAATCAGAAAGCATCAAGCTTTACTATGATAGGTATAAACTTGTCCTACGAGACAACCTAACTAAGTTTAGGAGTATATTTCATTGAGTTTTGTGGTCATAAACTATGAACTTGTGGAAACCTTTTTGTCACACTTTCCCACTCGTTGGTCATAAAGTTTTTAACTCGTTAATTATTTCTCTGCCAGGCGGGTCCATGCATACAGATCATATCAAGATGATCCAACAACACTTGATGGGGAATAGTGGACCACACCCAGGTGAGCACCCCTCGGCCAAAAGCCCTGCTCAACACCAGCCGCTACCCCACTAGCCTACGGCAGCCACCATGTCCCACGACATGTTGACACTGGCAGCGTATGTGCAAGTTCACCCTCTGATTCTCTTATTTAAAAATCTTCTCCTTTCCTTTTAAGGATTCATCTCCATTTTTTTACTATTGCTGGTTTCTTATTACATTTATATTAGTATAGGGTGGTATGATTATTTTTTCATCAAGTTGAATATTTAAACATTATGAGTAATTTGTCGCATTCAAGTTATTTTGTTGCCCAATGATGAACAAAAGGGTGGTTCATAGGAGAAAGCTTATCATTAGTTGCTAGAGCAATCTAGGATATGCATTTAAAACAATTTAATGGAGACCAATTTCGGATACATGTATAGATAGTTGCATGCATAACTTTTTCAATCATGTGTGTGCCCAACAATGGCTATTCCACCATGGGGTTTGTATGGTAATTCCTAGGGTTAAGATTGTGAGGGCTAAGCAAGACTTACCAACCCATGAGCAAGGTCATTGCTAGGGTGATCTAGTTGGTGTAGAGGTCGTGTTGGAACTCTTTTTGGTTTGTCCTCCTTCTTCCTCACCGCCAAATGCAATGGAGAAGAACATTCTCTAGCAATGGGGGTGGCTTTGATATTTGGTGCTTGGGGGTGTCACCTCCACCTCCTTCTTGAATTCCTTCCTCTTCATTCCTCTCACTCTCCCCACTTCTTCCTCCTACTTGTGTTCTTGGTACTCTTGGTAGAAAAAAGGGTGGAGAGATGGGAATGACTTGAGGTAGAGAAAGTGTGAGTGGGTACTAGTGTTGGTGTTGCACTCTATGTCGAGATAATATGTAGGGGGCAAAGGGGATGATAGTTTGACAAAAACTTTGCATGTTCTATACTTTGGTGTCCCCAATCTGTCTGTTAGAGGACAACCCTCACTGACTCCAACTAGTTTGGCACAACAGCCGTCGGGCCATCCAATGGTCTTAGTAGACTGTCCACCACTCCATAGAAATGTGTGACTCACAATACTTAGTGTCTACTTTTGAAAATGAAGTTTTTACAATGCAATGCTTATGAAAATGATGTTCAACAAGTAATGCATGCTAGTATGTGAGTCTTTAACACCGATTGCCCCGTGAAAATAGAGGGTATTTTTAGGAGCGGCTATAAACACCAACCGGCTTTAGAAATAGATTCCTTAAAAAAGGTTCAACCCTACTTTTATAAAGAAAATAAGTGTGTACAGAGTGCTAGGGATATCGGTTTATGAGAAGGAGTAGCGAGAAGCGCTGCAACGCAGGTCAGCCAACACAAAACCACCCTAACCTCAAGGAACTAAGAAATGATATGCAAATCTTTCAAAAGAAGTATTCCTGACGATGTTGATTTGTATGCTCTAGAAAGGTCCTTGGCCATTACTCCACATGTTTCTTCACCTTGTCGACCATTCTGCCATCAGAATCCTTTCAACTATCACATCTAGAGGTATGAATCAATTTTGAGGAGAAATAATTCTAGATATATGGAACCCTTTTCTTGATACTCATCTTGTTTCTATTAGTCCAAAGCTCCTAGGTTCAACCCTAGAGAAAAAACATTATATCATAATTTTTGCAGTCTAAAGGACACCAATTCAGTTCCTAAAAAAGGACACCAATTCTTAAACCAATCATTGTGCTATGTGGGATTTTGTCCCAACCCAAGACTTCCTTAATGCGGGTCCACACAAATTTAGCTACCATGCATTGAAAGAAAAATATGATCACCCTCTCATAGTTATCATAGATAATATATCTATCACTAAGATCTACCCCCATTTGCCCTTTGTTGTTGGAAGCTAACCATATGAACATCCTTATTTTAAGTGCATCCTATTATTCCATAGTTTTGTCATCCTTTCTGAAGTTAGTCTTCTAAAAGTAAAAAATTTGTACATGGTTCTAGTGGCGTACTTTACTTTTGCCTCTAGGGCCCATATCACTTTGTTTAGCTCACCATTGATTGCAAGGTTCTAGCAGAACTAGCAGTCTGTCGCACTCTTCTCATGTTCCCCAAAAGGACCGTCTAAACTTAGCAGTCTAGGAATTCTAAATCTAACATTTCTCAATAGTTATATCAAGATTATTGCACCAGTTAAAACGGGATGGAGTGAAGTTTATGCTAAGATGGATATCTCCTATCTAGACATCCTTTCGAAATATGATGTTTTTCCATTGCCCAATCTAAAGGTATTTTCCCAATTAATCTTATATTTAACTATGTTAATCCCCTTCCAAAAAAGAGCTTCCTTTGTGCTTATGTTGCAACAAGTTTCTATCCCTCAAGTTTTTCTGTTTTGAGCATTTGGTAACATATATCATTCTCTTTATCCTAAAGTATCCTCAACACCCAGGTCCCCAAGTCTTTGGGCAAACCTTTTCCAAATCTAGATCTTGGATAAGCTAGGACAGAACGTCTATAGCTTGAAAAGGGTCTAGAAATATCTATATTGTATTCATTGCTCATATCTTACCAATAATTAGTAGCTAGCCCTCTGGCCTATTCAATAGCAATTTACCGACATCAACAAAATTGACATGCAACATAAAATATTGTTTGAATCCATCATTTTGTGCCAAGTTTCTCTTGATCACCATCTCCTGATCTCCTTGTGATGACCTATTAACAGTGACGTTGCCGTAGGTCCTGATGTTCACAATGAGCTTGACATCGATGAATGTGCCCTCACTGATAGTTTGGTTAAGCGTGTTCTTACCAACACTCTCCACAAATCCCATCATTATTGTTCTCCCATCTATAGCTAGCCTCGTGTGTTTCTTTGCCTGGTTGGCCCAAAGCCAGGGAAACAAACCCTAGTACATGTAGCATTTAGCAACCCTAATGCACTCGATGTCTGTGAAAGCTAGCATTGTCTTTATAGAATTTGTTAGAGAATCTTTAAACTATCATCGTAGTTTGATTTTTCTCCTCGAGCTTCAAAATCTAACATCCTACCCGCTCAACTATAAAAATCATTTACATTAGCTCTCTTACCTGGTTTGAAGTGGTTTTCAAAGTGGTATATCATCCCTTTTTAGTTTTAAAATATGGTAAATACACGATAAGGTTTTAAAACAATGAAAATGTCTCTAAGATTCTAAAATTCCAAGAAAAAAAACAAGAGATAAATTAATATACGTCAAACCTAAATAAAATATTTCGAGCTTGTGAAAAAAATCTTTAAAAGCTTCTAAAAGGTAGATTTAGCTCTAGAAAATGAAAATAATTTAGAAAAATGTATAAATTTACAAAACAATATAATTGATGCATAAAAAATAAAATACATGAGTGCCGAATGTGTATTTATCCTGGTTTCATTTCATGATTTTATTGTGGAGTTTTTTCCAAACGTATTTAGGCATAGATGATAATGTTTTTGGGAATTTATGTTTTTTTGGATATTTTGTCCATTTTCCTATAGCTAGATCTCATTTTTGGAAGCTCCAAGAGATATTTTCATGAGCTTTAAATATTTTTTGGATTTTGCATATCTCAATGTATCTCTAGGATTTTTTCTCAGAAATTTTGAAAGCTTGGAAGCTTAGAGATATTTTTTTCATGTTTAAAAAACCTTATTAGGTATTTATGAGACTTTTTTACTATGAAAAGATAAAACCACCTTAAAATCGCTTCAAAGTATGGAAGAAAGGTAGTTTAAATATTTTTGAGAGTCGAAGGGGTAGGATGTCTGATTTTAAGATTTTTGAGTAAAAAAATAAGACTATATGAATAATTTAGGGGGGTGGCGCTATCCGTATTTGTTCCTTTACATATATGTGCCTGACAGTGGACCTATATGTACGCGATAGGTGTAGAAAATAACATGGATGAGGAAGAGATAGAATTATTGTCGGGTTCATAAACTCGGGGTCCCTCAAGTCAACCGCAACACCAAGGACCGTACCCTGTGCACCTACAGGACAGTACTGACAGAGCATGTCAGAAGGGTGCCCTACAACCTTCTAGGCATGTCAAAACCCAAACAGTGTTGAGGGCGCCGACATTTGTTCAACAGTGTTGTGGCCGCTATCAATTTCCATACCACGCAAACACGGTAAGGCCCCCACAAGCATCTGGGCATCCATAGTGTTGTGGGCGCTGGCATTTACCGTACCTATAGGACATGGTAAAACCTCCCACATACGTCTGACATCAACAGTATTGTGGGTGCCTACAAACACCTTGTACCCAACGGTGTGAGCAACAAGACTTACCAGCATATGTACTCTCTCTCTCTATTGTAAGGCCGTCCCCTTCATCTATAAAATGGGATGCACTCTTTCCCAATAGAAAAAAATGATCAACTCTCCAAAGACTCAACACACAACAACAGAACCACTAGGTTCAAACCACAGAGCATATGCTCAAACACTCAGCGCACGTAGGAGCGCCCGTCACTCTCGGCCCTTCACACCAGAGTCTGACCAGACCTCTCGCACCCCCCATCTTTCTCCTTCTTGTTTGTAACCCCACTACAAACTTTGAGCACATAGGCTCAAGAATAAAGTCACCGATCGACACAAACTGAACGTAGGACATGTTGCCTAAACCAGTATAAACCCTGTGTCAAGCTAGGCCACATCCGATCACAATATACGACAAAACTACAAATATTAATGTGTTGGTCACTTTCTGCACCGACAGTTGGCGCTGTCCGTGGGGAAGACGCTGTACGTTTACACTGTTGGTCATCGGATGGCTCACTTTTTTGCCACCTTCGCCATGGCGGGCTCAAGCGATATGACTCACTTTGGCTCACTAGAGTTTCTCGCACTCCCACCTATTGGGATGCGGGTTCTACCTATCTTTGAGTTGTCCCAGGCCTTCTCCTTCGGAAGCCTGGACTTCGTCGCCGACCGGCTCGGCATGCTCCACCTCCGTGAAGAGTCACCCATCCCAGCGCCCATCGGAGGGCCTTCGTCGGCTCCGGGACTCCCGATGACTTCAACGATGAGGCACCTGCACTTTGTTCTGAGCAAACGCTCTGCTCAAACCCCACTATGAGTAATGTACATACTATTATTTACTCGCTATTTACTATCTTTCGCCAGTTATCCGAAGAGACCCCGTTGTCCGCACCGTGACCGCCATGCGACGGTTCCCCTATGGCCTCGTGTTCCCCATGGATGCATAGGCTCAAGGGCTCCAAAGGATGCTGGCGCTGCCCCCTGTCACATCCGAATTCATGGGAATGATGAGATATGCTCCCACCACTTTCCACGAGCTCCTGGATGACGAGGTTGAGAGCGATGGCTCCAACATCGATGACGTGGCACCTAGTTACCGTTCGTCCTGGAAGTGCGCTATGGCGGATGCTTCGGGACAGCCGCCGGTGGTAGCGGAGTCCTTGCAGACTCACACCCCTCTAGATCCTTGTGTGGGGGCCCTCGCGCTCGCTCAAGAGCATGATGAGGAGCTACGACAACGGCGGCAGAACCAGACGCCACCTACGCCGGCGCGCTCGGTGCACCACGTTGCGCCTGCGCGCGCAAACTCGATGAGCGGTGCTTAGGGTCACGCCCGTCAGGTTCAGCACAACATCATCTATGGGAGGAACGATCCCCCATAGTTCGCTCGAGCTGGCCAGAACATCGTCGCGGCGGCGATGCTTCTTCGCGGTCTTCCCGAGCCGGACAACCCCTGAGAACAGGCGATCCACCGGAACCTTCGAGCACTGATGGAGATCACCGCCGTTCAACAGGCGGAGAGCTTCGCATCGTGACACCGATTCGTGGCCTCTCTCACCACCAGGGGAGTGGGGACACACTAGACGCATCGCTCCATCCGCTCACCTCTACAGCCTCCAAGCGTGGCACAGGAGGCCGCAGCTGCGCCATGGCCTGACTTGGTGCCCGCTCCACATCGGCCCCCTATGCGTGAATGGCTCGGGCCGAACCAAGATGCTCACAGCATCATCAGCAACCGGCGTCGGTCCCGGCATGATGATGACATCCATCGGGTGGCGGTGAGGGCAGGCGGTCCGAGCCCTGGCCGGACCATCAAAGGGAGCGATGAAACGCACCCTAGACATGGTCTCCAGCTGGACGACCGGAGTCCCAGCCTGGATGGCCTAGGACCACGGGCCTTTGGCCGACGCATCCAGAGAGCGCCATTCCCACAGCGCTTTCGACCACCCACCAACATTGCCAAGTACACTAGGGAGACGAACCCCGGCATATGGCTCAAAGATTTCTAGCTCACGTGCTAGAGCCGGAGGAGTGGATGATGACCATAATAGCATCCGTGACTAGGCGGACCTCAAGAGGCTTTTTATCGAGAACTTCTAGGGGATGTAAGTCCACCCTAGGAACTCCTGGGACCTCAAGAACTGCCAGTAGAAGCCCAGCGAGCCCCTGCGGGATTACATCCACAGGTTCTCTAAACAATGCAACTCCCTCCCTGATGTCGTCGGCGTAGGCGTCATCAGCGCATTCCTCTTCGGGATAACATGTGAGTCCTTGATCCACAAGCTTGGCTGCCTAAAGCCTCAAACCACCCACGACCTGCTCGACATCACCACGAACCATGCCTCTGTCAAGGATGCGGTTGGAGCGGTCTTCAATGGAGGCCGGGACAAAGGCAAGGCCAAGCGCGAGGATCAGGACGAGGGCCCCTCCACGCAGAGGGGCAAAAAGAATAAGAAGGATGGGCGCCGACCGGCTAACTCCGCGTTGGTCACCGTGGCTGATCGCATGGGCAAGCAGCCCTAGCAGGGCCTACCTAACCACTTCGACGAGCTCATCGAGTGCCCGTGCACCCACCATGCCTACCCCATCAAGCACCTCTACAAGGACTGCAAACTCCTCAAGCGCTTTCTATGATAGGCCGGCGGGCCAAGGAGGGAAAGGTCAAGGAGGTAGCAGCCAACAAAGAGGGCATGGCAGGCAAGGATGCGGACAACTAAAAGCCCATGTATGGTGACCAAATTAATCCGACCGGGCACCTACTAACTGAAGGACGACAATGACAACGTTCTCACCAATACTTGGAACTACGAACAGCTCGTTGTTTCTTCCCCTAAAATTCGGTCTTACGGCTTTCTTTTCATTCAATGTTCGCTCCTACAAGCACCCCGACCTAAACACTTTCGGCTCGGGTCGCTCGAGGGCTCCACGAGGGTGCATACCCACCTCTTTTTTTACTATCATATGGTAAATACATATTTTTACCCGAACAAAAGGGTAATCCGTTCCTTTAATTATCTTACGTAACTTTGCTTCAACATTCCAACCGATCGCACCCCGCCTCTACCTATGGTTACGAGCAGCTGAGCCTCGTGGGCCATGCCCAGGCTCTTAGGGTTGCAGCCTATAGCACGAATGGGTAGGTGCGAAAAAGAAAGAATAAAAACAGAACTATGCTAAGGTAAAAACAAGGAATGAACGGAACAAACTTCCCCGAACGAAGTGAGTCCATCACAAAAAACGAAACTAATTGTATTCATTAACACACAGAAATGTTCACATGGGGGCTTCCCCACATACTTATCCCTTACATGTGCTAAGGATTTCTACTCTAAACGTTTACTATGGCTCCTCAGCGGCATTGGCTACCGGCTCGACCGGTGAAGGTAGGGCCTGCTCGCTCTCTAGCTGGATGACGTCTGGCTCGGTCGGAGGTGGGGTGACGTTTGCCTCCAATCCAGGCTCCACTCCATCTATGGGCTGGGCGGCGTCCTCCTGGTGCACGCTTTTAGCCACGTTCGCACGATGGGCATCCATCACCCACTGCGTGGAGACTTGCTCGGCCACCAACTGTGCGTGTGGCAGCAAGCTTTTCTTGAGCGCATGGATGGCCTCCGGGCTCCACCCATTGGCATACCCACTGTAGATGGCGGCGAAGTCCAAGTTGGGATGGTGCGTCACAACCGAAGTCAGCACCTCCGATGTTCCATAGAACATCCCGTTAGAGATGAGGGCCCAAACCTTATCCGGGACCTCCGCTAGTCGAATGGTGGGTGTGCTGGTACTTGGCGTCAACCCAAAGACCTCTGAGACGACGAGCTGGGCAACATTGCGCATCTGGTCAAGTTCCCCCTCAAGAGCATGTCGCTCTTCATGGGACTTGGCCAATGCCTCCGCATTTCGGCCAATCGTCGCCTTGGCCGTCTCCTGGTCCCACTCCAGCAACTCCACCTTTCCGCCCAGTTCTAGAAGAAGGGTGACAAGCTTACAAGCAAGAGGAGAAAACCAAGACATCAACTACGAACAGAATGGGTACTTACCAAGGCGGTGTTCTCAAGGATAGAGAGTCCTTCCTCCTGCCGAGTCACCTACTCGCGCAGCCGAGCGTTCGACTCCATCCCCAACACCTGGCCCCAAAGCGCAAGCACTTCCTAGTCGACCTCCGACTGGGCCTTCCGCTCCGACTCTAGGGCCTCTAGGGAACCTTGGAGCGCTGCCTCAGTGCCCGCCAGGGACTTCCACAGCACCGCCTCAGCCTTCGCCTGGCGGACCTTTGCCGCATCGAGCCCTCTCTCGGCGGCGGTCGCCCGCTCCACCGCGAGCAGTTCCGTTGCCCACGCCTCGGCCGCCCGGTCTTAAGACTCATGATGGGCGGACTCCAGGTGGCACTCGAGCTCAGCGACCCACCGTGATGCCACGTCTTCCCACTCCATCCGGGCATGCTCCATCCAGAGGAAATGAGACTTGCTGCTCGACATCTCCTCCAGACCCTGCAAAACAAGAAGCAAGTGTGATGAGGCAACCAACAAAAGACCAAGAGTCAAGGATGAACACAGAAAACTCACCTCTGTGACATGGGGCAAGTCGACCATGACCGCCTGCTGGACGAACTTGACCCACTCTAGGGCCTCCTCTAGCTTCACCCTGGTTTGGGCGAGATTGGACTCTAGCGCAAGTCCTCTCTCCCCAAGCACATCCCAGAGCTGACACTCTTGCTCATCCCGAAGGACGAACCGCACTTTCCTTGGGTCCTCAGGGCAGGGCCACACTAGGTCAGTCGCCCCTAGCCCGCTAGAGGGCCTAGCCGACGATTGGACCACCGCCAGCTCCTGCGACGACACCAGTGGCTCCACCTCATCACCTGCCTCGCAGTCAGAGGGGATGTCCACCACCTCGATTTCACGGGCCTCCAGCAAATGTTCCGCCTCCGACCCGGCCGCATCTCCCCCCGACACCTCCGATTTTGACCGTGTGGGTGAGCCGTTCGGCCCTCCGCCCGGTGAGGCAGGGAGCCCAGTCTCCCTTTCCTCCTCTGCCATAGCTAGTGGGGGAGGGGCCGCAAGGGTCACCTCTAACGTAGCCTTCGCCGCCACCAGGATCGCCACCATCACCTCCACCGCCGCCACCATACTTGCAACCGGCTGTGAAGGCATTGCCCCCGAAGGGGAAGGACGCGCCGCCACCACCTTGCTCTCCTCGCCACTCATCACAGCATGCTGCAAGGTGGGCCTCCACTCCTCCCATATGGAAGTTTGGGCGACGACGCGTCCCGTCAGCATATGGCCGTTGTTGAAAAGAACAGGTTAGTCACTCTTCAAAAACTCAACTATGAGATAAAAAAGAAACAAAGAGCACATACTGGGCCGTAAGTGGTAGGGCTTTGAAGCCCCGACCCAATGGCAATGGGCCCACCGGACGAGGGCCGCTCATGGGTTGCACCCGTGCCCCCTCGCTTCGACTGGAGGGGGAGTCGTCCCGGGTGGCTCCTGATCGACCCACGAGTCACCACGACCGCTGGCTCAAGGTGCACCAACCGGAGCAGCTGGTGGGGTGTCCCCCCATTGTGCGTCGTGCCCACCACCGCCCCGATGATGCGTGGGTACGAGCCCGCTCCTCCGACCGCTCTGACTCTCGCCTAGCCCGACCCACCGGGCGATCTCCATCTCCTTTTCGTGCTTCCTCCGAGCCTCCTCGGCTCTCTTCTTCTTCTTGGTGTCCACTGCCTCCTTCTAGGTGGCTTGCCATGCCACGCCTTCCTCCCCCCCTTCGGAAGGTGCGGCTGGGATTTATATCTGGCGAGTCCCTACAAAGTGGATGACTTGAAGTCAAATTGTAGGAGAGCAAGATCGAAAAGAACACAGAGTAAGGAGAGGAGAACGTACTAGGTTGGACAACCTCGAAGCATTGAGAGCTCCGGGCTTTCCATCAACGGACTCCTTGGGCCTCAGTCACAGCACCCGGTCGAGTCGGCTCCAGACTTCGTCCTTCGGCAACTCCTCCAACAACACGTGGTCAGGGTCCGTCGGGCCATTGTACATCCACATCGGCCGCGTCCGTTCCACTAGCGGGGCAACTTGATGGTGGAAGATGGTGTGGAACACTCGTACCCTATCAAGGCCACGCTTCACTAGCTTCTAGAGCTCCGCCTCGGTGATCTCCAGCCTTTTCTTCTCCCGGATGGAAGGGCCCCACGACCAACTATCCCACCTCTCCGGCCTTCTGCCGGTGAACAATGGGAATGATGCCTCCACGGGGTTCCTGATGTAGAATCACTCCCCGTGCCACCCCTGAATGGAGTCGCAAGGGGTGTACGTGGGTAGGCACCCGATGCACTCGGCTTCTTCTACAGCGACGAAGCCCCCCACCGACGCGATCATGGGCGGGTCCCCCTCCGCCAAAGCTCGCCCAGAAAAGAGCCACCGGAAGAAGTCCACGTAGCGGCTCCATCCCGAGGAAGGCCTCATAGACGGCGACAAAGCTGGCGATGTGCAGCACCCTAGTCGGGTTGAGGTGCTGCAGCTCCAGGCCCCATTCATTGAGGAGCCCACGAGGAACTAGTGCGTGGGGTATCCTAGCCCGAGCTCGTGGAAGGCGACGAAGGAGACGATCTCACCGCCCTGAGGTCACGGAAAGTCCTCCCCCCCTCTAGTGCACCACCTCCTTCGGCGGCAACACTCCCTTCTCGACAAAGGCGCCAACACCGACTCAGTCATGACAGATGACCTCCAGCTCGACATTGCGCTCCGGAATCGCAAACGGATCTGTGAGTACCTCCTCTCCCTCGCTCTCCCCTTCTTTCTCCTAGGAACCACCGTGGCATGAACACTCTTGGCGAAAAAGGAAGAGAGGCGGCAGATAGGGAATAGGCGAAGGAACAAGACGAAAGTCCTCTCCCTTCCCCTATTTAAGGAGGAGGCACAGCAGTTGGGGGAAAGGCGAATGATGGGGGCGAGAAACCCTCTCCCCTCCCCTATTTAAGAAGGAGGCACAGCGGTTGGGGAAAGGCAAACGATGGGGGCGAAAAACCCTCTCCCTTCCCCATTCAATGCGGATGGGATACGACGGGACGCGCCCTGCCCGGTGGGACGCACTCTGCCTGACGAGACGGCACCTGGTCAAATGAGACGTGGCCTAGGCATGGCCCACCACTACCGCACGCTGGGCGCGGGAAACAAGGCACCACTACGCGCAGGCGGCCCTCTGCCTTCCTAGGCAAGACTTGGAAGGGTCCAACGATGGGATCTCCACCCAGAAGAGACCAACGGGCTTCCTGAGTTGATTAGACGGCTCAGGCGAACGCCGAGAGACAGGTAAGGAGCAGAGTGACGCCCCATGTGGGCCATGTCGACTCTATCGTGAACGACAAGCGTGGATCCCGGTCGGACATATCCGATTGAAGCTCCTCAAACCCCGTCACTCGAGTCATCAAGGTAACATTACCAACCCCCACTATTTCTTTATATGATTCATTCATTCATCTATTGTCATTCATACAATCATACATGCATTCACACATTCATCCATGCACGCATTCATTCATCACATACATCTAAAGCATCACATATGCAGTCAAATGCATCACAACGCTCCGTGTTGCGTCACGAAGCAACAGTTGCCTCATTCAATATGAGCAACGACCGACCGAGGTTCAAAGGCTGACCCACAAAGGGCTTGAGGCCACCTCGTCAAACAGAGACAAGGGAGAAAATGTAGATGAGCCTCGAGTGGTCCTCACCCAGTCTGCTCTCGGGCGACAGGGTCATCTCAACCTTCTCGTTCGATCCTAAACCTCGAGTCATGCCCATAGAATCTCCATCGAGGGAGGCCAGCGGGCCACCCGGGTCGGTCTCTGAAATGATCCAGGCATCTACCGACATGGGTTAAGGAGCAGTGGAATGCCACATGAGGGCTATGCCGACCCCATCACGAATGACGAACCCGGATTTCACTCGAACATGCCCGTTAGCGAGCTCACCAAGCGCGTCACTCAAGCCATCGAGGCAAGCGACGTTAGCTCAGCCCCTCCAGTTGCGGAAACCATGAACGGGGCAACGCACGAAACTCAATCAATCCCTGCCAAGCCCAATGGGGCTCAGGGGCTTAGGACGCCCGGCACATCCGACGCCTGGATCCGCGACTCTGGCTCACCCGATTCCTCATTGCGCCCAGCACCTGGATCCACGACTCCGACTCGCCCGATCCCCCGGCACGTTCGACGCCTAGATCCATGACTCTGGCTTGCCCGATCCCTCATTGCGCCCAACGCCTGGATCCGCGACTCCGACTCGCCCGATCCCTCGGTATGTCCGACGCCTGGATTAGCGACTCCGGCTCGCCTGATCCCTCGTTTCTCCTAGCGCCTAGATTCGTGACTTTGGCTCGCCCGATCCCTTGTTGCGCCCAGTGCCTGGATCCACGACTCCGACTCTCCCGATCTCTCGTTGCGCCTAGCGTCTGGATCCGCGACTCTGGCCCGCCCGATCCCTCGTTGCGCCCAGCACCTGGATCCGTCCCTCGTTGCGCCTAGTGCCTGGATCCACTCTGACTCGACCGATCCCCTAGTTGACGACTCCGTATCGCCCAGTCCCTCGGCCACGACCAGACACCTAGGACCACGCTCCTAGAAACGATGGGTCAGAAACGGGAAAAGAGGAGGCTACGCCCACCAAGGCACACACACACACCCCTAACAAAAAAACCCTAGGCGATTCTACCCGAATCACCCGGGGGCTCGGAGGCTACATCCGCAGGTGCGCTCGCGCGCACCCGCTATCGAAACAAAAATTTCCCCACTGGCAACACAAAAAAACCTGAATCATCCGGGGTCTCGGGGGCTCCAGTCGAGTTCATAAACCCGGGGTACCTCATGGACCTGCTTCCCAGCAAAAAGCTCGCCCAGTAGATGACGTTGCGAACAACACGCAACTCCTAGGCCGACCCAAAAAATTAACGACGGACCAGAAGGGTGATCCAATCTCCCACCGGAAGGTCAGGCCAAGGAAGAACGGCGCTCGCTTCCGACTCCGGCCCACCTCTCCGACCGGAAGGCCTGGCCAGGAGGAACAACGCCCACTACCGACTCCGGCCCGTCTCTCCGACCAAAAGGCCTCGCTTCCGACTCTGGTCCGCCTCTCCGACCGGAAGGCCTGGCCAAACACCGCTACCGACTCCGACCCGCGTCTCCGACCGGGACGCACCAAACCTCTGCTTATAGCTCTTCTCCGACTGGCGCAGTCGGAGCCGGCTGGGACTAACCGACCGGGGACGCCCGCTCGGTGAGGACAAGGAAACGGGCAGAGCAAGTAATGCGGGGCGCTCAAGTCAACCGCAATACCAATGACCGTACCCTGTGCATCTACAGGACAGTACCGACATGGGCATGTCAGAAGGGTGCCCTGCAAACTTCCAGGCATGTCAGAATCCAAACAGTGTTAAGGACGCCGACATTTGTTCAACAGTGTTGTGGGCGCTATCAATTCCCATACCAGGCAAACACGGTAAGACCCCCCACATGCATCTGGGCATCCACAGTGTTGTGGGCGCCGACATTTACCGTACCTGTAGAACACGGTAAAACCTCCCACATGCGTCTGACATCAACAGTATTGTGGGAGCGCCTACAAACACCTTGTATCCAACGGCGTGAGCAACAAGACTTACCAGCATACGTACACTCTCTCTATTGTATGACCGTCTCTTTCATCTATAAAAGAAGATGCGCTCTCTTTCAATAGAAAAAAACGATCAACTCTCCAACGACTCAACACACAACAACAGAACCACCGGGTTCAAACCACAGAGCACACGCTCGAACACTCAGCGCATGTAGGAGCTCCCGTCACTCTCGGCTCTTCAGACCAGAGTCCGACCGGACCTCTCGCACCCCATCTTTCTCCTCCTCATTTGTAACTCCACCGCAAACTTTGAGCACCTGGGCTCAGGAATAAAGTCACCGATCGACTCAAACTGGACGTAGGGCACGTTGCCTGAACCAGTATAAATCATGTGTCATTGAGTGCTATGCCACATCCGATCACAACGTATGGCAAAACTATAAATATTTACGTGTTGGTCATTTTCTGCACCGATAATTATAATGATAGTTCTCTAAATAGGTGAATTGTAATGACGTATCTCAAACTTAAAAATGGTATGGATAAAAAAAACTTTTTTTCTTTCGTGCGAGATGGACGTGATTCGGCGATTAACCGGTGGTCTGCTTCTCTGCGGCCTGCCTCAGCCACGCGAGCTAAAAAGGAGCGAGCAGCCTGAGCCAAGTGATTGACGCCTTACTGGGCCTGTCTTTACCTCGGCCTAGTTTTGCCCACAAGCCTTTTTCGCGTCCACGAAATGGCCGTCTCGGCTCATCATCTGCTGATACGGCACTGTCTGTCCTTCACTCGACGGTAAGCGGCCCATAAACGTCGCGTCGCGTCGCGAGAACGATGAGCGGCCGCCCGCCGCCGCCGAAACGAGGACACCTCAACCATCGCCGTATCCGTCGGCGCCGAAAGACGCCGGCACGTACGACCTGCCCCGGTTATTCTCCGGCCTGCCTGCCTGCCAGTCTGCACGTGTGGGCTCCCTGACTTGAGCAGAGCCGCAGAGGCATTTGCCTCGAGTCGACGGACGACGGTGGGCTATCGGCGCACGCAGGCACGCGTGCCTTTCCTGATCGGTCCATGGATGGATCTACTCCTACGGTGCGCGTGCGTACTTCTCCAGCGGGCACAGCCACCGGCCGGCCGCGTTTAGCCCGTCCATGTGAGATGTGACCAGTGCTCCTCTGACAGATCGGTAGGCGGTCGGACTGCACATGCACGCGCCGACGCGCGGCGCACCGAGGCACGGAACCCATCCAGGGACAAGACACGAGAGTGCTGCCGTCCTGGGCTGCTGGCTCCAGCTCCACCACGTACAGGTTGAATGCTGACTCCCCGTACGTGTCAGAAACGGGAAGTCCTCCCGAGGCCCATCCAAAAGTGCCGAGTTCATCATGCAAGGTCACGTCTTCTTTTCTTTCCCTTGATCCCTTCAAGTCCTTTTTTTTTCTCTGTTATAAAAAAAATCCTTTCTTCTCAAGCTCCAGGCCTCTTTTTCTTGTTTCTTTCGACTACTTCTCTCCCTCTTTCAAAACGGATCTCAAAGTAGACCACCAAACAGTGCGATGGGCTTGATGTGCCACGAAGCTGTTGAAAGCCTATTTGAACCCAAAAGGATTGAAATGATGTGGATAATGGTACTGCTGAATGGGTCATACGGCGGTGGTCGAAAATCATGGTCGAATTGAAGATAGGTCCATGCTCTGTTCTCTCAAATGGAGAGAAGAGCTTATTTGTATATCTGCTTGTGTTTTGTATAATGGGGAGGGTCAGCAATTTATCTGTTGCTTGTGTTTTATGAACCGGAGAGGAGGGAGCATTTCTATCTGCTTGTATTTTGTGGAATGGAGACTACTCGTGCCGATGTAGTTCATATATACTGTTGGGTGGTTGGCCGTTATTTGCACTGTATCAAAATATTATGTAATTCTCCATGAATCAGCTCATGTTTTTTAATCGACTCCTAACACCTTGCATGAGCCGATGGTTGAGCCGGTGATTCTCTAGTGATCATGAGTCAACCCACGGCCTGCCACCTCAATGCGCATGCCAAAAAGTCACTCGTACCACCATGCCCGCAACTGGGGCAGTACAGTGGCGCATGGATCGCATCTACGAACAGGAGCTACACATGCAGCTGCAGGCGGCGGAACCGTCTGGAACCCTCGCCACCCACCACCAGCCTTGGACAGTTGAGGCCGCGCAGGCTGTAGCGCATCACACCCAAACCGGCGACCGCCGTATCATACGGTGATGGATACGGGACGTTTTGCAGTCGGCGATCGAGTGGCTTCGCATCCACGGCAGATGCATGCACAGTCCCTCCCAAAGCCCCCAACCCGAGACCCACCGAATCTCCCTTCCTAACGGGCACGGCACACGGCTTGCTTGGATTGGACAGGATGATATGATCACAGGAGCTTGAACAAGGTGGCGGCTGGGGTGGGCCCACCGCATCCTAGGGGAGACAGGGAGTTGGGGTTGGCGGCACGGGCCAATCCAATCGTAGCGCGCACGTCAACCTGCCCGCTCCGGGCCCACCCACACCACCCCACCCTCCCCGGCCGGCCCATGCTCGAGCTCGATACGCGCACCAGCACCGGCACCGGCACCGCACTGCTGATTGGGGCGCCCGATCGGCCTGATCCGCCTGGGCGTGCTGCCCACCGGGCATCCTCCGATCCGTGACATCCTGAGACTTGACGCCACTGATTAATGAGCGCTCAACACTTCGAAAAGATGTATAGGGAGCTCCAGCTGAACTGTTGAAGGGGACATGCATGATCTGCTACGATCCGAAGTCAAAAGTAGCAGTAGGAGTCGGAGATCATCTCGCCAGCTAATGGCGCGATCTCCAGCGGAGATGCTCGCAGAAGCGGCAACCAACCAAACGAAGCAGCAGTGGACTGCAGCAGCACTGAGCATGCTGGATTCGGCAAAGCGGCGCGGGCACATGCATGCCGCGCGCGGCCGGCCGCCGCACCGGATCGCGGCCGCGCTGTCCCTGTCGGTCCACGGGATATGACGGCATCCCGTTCGTCATCACCCGCGCGCCCAAATGACCCGCCTGCCCTCCCGTGCACGTCCCCGTCCCCTCCCCCGCGCGCGGTTGCCTTCGGCGGCAGGTCACGCGACGCGATCGTCGCCCCCCTGCAGGCCAGTGGAGGCCGACCGGGCGGCGAGACGCGACGGGCCGGCGTCCGCCGTCCGCGTCGTCGACTTTCATGCGTGCGTGCTCGCGCTCGCCCGCGCGTCAACGCGGGCAGACCCGCGCCGGCCGTGCCGCGGAAACGCCGCCGCCGATCGAGTCGAGTCGAGCGGTGGAGCACACGCGCGGGGCCCTGGCTACCACGGGAAGCGCTCGCGCCAAAGTTGCGGTGGATTTGCCGGCCGGCCGGCCGGCCGGCCGGGGCCCTCCGCCCTCAGCCTAGCGCATCAAATCCGTTGGTGTTTCCGAGGGAGATTTCCCTCTGGAAAGACGAGTTTTGGACGGTCTGTCTTTCCTGCATCACACGACTGTTCTCTGTTCACGGTATCCCTAATCCCTTTTCAAATCGAAAGTACCTGGAATAAGGGTTCATCACAGCATAGACTTGTTCAACAAACGTACGTAAAATTTGCCGCGTGCCGGTCGGGGCCACTCCTCACGCGATCGCGGGCGATCCTTGACGTGTATTTGTGCAAAACCAAAACAGTTTTAGACTGTTCTAGAAAATTCGTCAGGGTGAATAATTCTTACTTTAGGACACGAGAAACGTCTACAGACAGATTAATAGTAGCTCAAGATCGAGCGAGTGCTATCCCCCTGTCGTCGTCGTCGGCAGCAGCAGCAGTATACGGCATTCAAATCTTCGGGGTAGATATACGTCAGAGCAATTAATCTGCGTGGACTCCCCCGAAAAGTTTAATTGGCGTCAGGCCTGGCCATCCGGTGAATTTTGCCCGGGTCACGGTCATGCACCGAGGCCATTTGCGACATTTCGCGCGCGCGCGGCACGTCGTCGCAGCTAAGGCTGGGCAAAAATAACCGAGAACCGAGAACCGAACCGAAAGAACCGGAACCGAAACCGAAAGAACCGGAACCGAAAATTTCGGTTCCTTATTCAGTTCCTGATATTGAAGAACCGAAATAACCGAAGAAAATTCGGTTCCTACTCTCGGTTAACCGAATTAACCGAAAGAACCGAATTACATGAATTATACTTCACTTACTTGTATTTTGTAGGATTATGTGTAGTGTTTTATATTTGAACTGCTATATATTTGTGTTACTATATTGCTATTGTTTTCTTATATATTATTATTATTAAAAATGAATATAGTGTTGCACAAATTTGCCTTAGAACAAGTATATTTATTATTGTCTTGAGGTCTTCTGAAAAAATTCGGTTAGTTCGGTTAGAACCGGAACCGAACCAAACTAACCGAGAACCGAAATGCTCGGTTCCTAAAAATTTTTGGAACCGATCGGTTCCCGTTTTATATGAACCGAATTTCTTCGATAACCGAAGGAACCGAATCGAAACCGAACCGAGAACCGAACGCCCACCCTGAGTCGCAGCCTCGCAGCGCAGATCCCACTATCCCAGCTAGTGCCCGACTGGTCTCCGGGCGGGGTGGGAAGGCAAAGCCAGCTAGACGGACGTGGACTGGCAGCGATGGTATCACATGTCAACGATGAAGATAAGTGGTCGTTAATTACTCACAAGTACGTCCATTAATACTATACTTTTCAACTACTTACGAGTATATAACTACAGTACTCAGTACTCTTGACTGTCAACGCGGGCGGTGGCTGGCCAAAACGACGACGTCAAACCGCCCACCATAAAGCTGGCTTGTTTGGCTGGTATTAAAGCCGACTAATAAGTCAGCTGAAGCTGTTTTGCTGTGAGAGAAAAATACTGTAGATTCCAGCTGATAAACCGGTCGATAAGTTGGCCCGTACCCTTGCCTCTTAGCGCCTCCTTGAGGTTAATCGCGCGGTGAGGCTGAGTCTGACGCGTCTGAGTTGCCGCTTTCGTACGTCGTAATATCTTGTGGCTGCTGCTCGATCTTATCGTTTACATACATACTCACGCAAATTACCTTGGTCATCGGTTTAGTTAGCTTGTGTCATAAAGCTTAAGCTAGGCTTTGTCGTGCCGGAAAAAGGCAGCCTAAACCGTTGTCTAAGCGTGAAGTTTAAATATATTAGTGATCGAACTGATGATCTAGCATTTACACGCGGCGATAAGCTGCAGGGATGCTACGATTAAATAGCGTAATCCGTACAGCGATTGTCCGAACCCTGGCTGTCTAGTGACCTAATCCCTGGCGGCCAAGAGGCCCAAGACCAGTGATCGCCATGCTAGATCCTCCCAAGACGATAGCTCGAGCGGGCCCCACGGCTCCCATGACCCGGCATCGGCACGTGGGCCTCCACCACCCAAAAATCCACGAGATCAACATTTCGCGTATTTTCGCTTGGCCCGCGGCAGCCCACGTGTCCCCCAAGCCCACGTCACCGTCGCCGCCCCTGCCCCACCTACGGGTACCATCTCCCGCCCCAACAAGCGCGCCCACCCCAACAAGACGAACGCGGGCGCGGCTGCTGCTTCAACCTTCTTCCCCTATAAAGCAAGGAATAGTCGCAGCTTGCTCCAGCTTCGCAAGCTTTCCTGCTAATTAATCCTGCCATTAGCAGCAAGCCATTAGCAAGTGCCATCATCACGGCTGCCGGTTGAGAGAGCGATCGATCGAGGAGATCACGTACGTTCGATGGAGGCCCTGCAGGTGGGGAGGTACTGGGGTGTCGGGGGACGGCGGTGCGGGGCGTGCGGCGGCTCGCCGGCGGCGGTGCACTGCCGGACGTGCCCGGGCGGCGGAGCGTACCTGTGCACGGGGTGCGACGCGGGCCACGCGCGGGCGGGGCACGACAGGGTGTGGGTCTGCGAGGTGTGCGAGCGCGCGCCGGCCGCGGTCACGTGCCGCGCCGACGCGGCCGCGCTCTGCGCCGCGTGTGACGCCGACATCCACGACGCCAACCCGCTGGCGCGCCGCCACGAGCGCGTGCCCGTGCAGCCCATCGGCGCGGCCGCTCCCGCCGCGGAGGCGCTGCTGTTCGGCGCCGCCGCCGAAGAGAAGGACGACGACGACGCCGCCACGGCGGCCAAGGTCGTCGTCGACGCCGGTAAGCTGGACTTCCTGTTCGCGGACGTCATGGACCCGTTCTTCGGCCAAGACTTCGCTGGTGGCAGGTTCCCGCACGCCGACAGCGTTGTGCCTAACAACGGATCCGGCGTCGGCGCTGTGGACCTTGACTTTGGGGGTGGCGTCGCCGCCGCAGCCGTCGCTGCCAAGCCGTCCTACAGCTCCTACACCGCGGCGTCGCTCGGGCACAGCGTAAGTGTCCTTTGTAGCGCTACGGGCAAAGACTTTAATATATATTTTTATCTTATCTGACAATAAGATTTAAAAATAATTTTTTTAAAAATGAATTTAGATTTAAACTATGCCTCTCCTCGTATATAAAATGAGTCTCTCAGTGTCGTCGTCTAAAATGAGTCCTCGTAGGTACTCCGTTGATACTATGCTGGGTATTCTGTAGTGCGTTGGAGACTTTTTTTTTTGTTTTGTTCCGCGAGGTGTCTCCCGAGACAGCCTTAGCCCTTGTTTAGTTATAGGAATTTGGATTTGGGGGTATTGTATATGTTCGTTTTTATTTGATAAATAGTGTTCAAATATGTACTAATTAGGTTTAAAACGTTCGTCTCGTAATTTCCCACCAAATTGTGCAATTAGTTTATCTTTTCATCTACATTTAATGCTCTATGCATGAGTCGTAAATATTCAATGTAACAGGTATTGTAGTAACTTTTTGGAAGTTGGGTGGAACTAAACACGCCGTTAGTCTTCCTAGATTACGTAGCACAGTACCTAATCTTCCTCTCGCCTTTGGTTTTGGTCGAGCAGGGCTCGTCGGAGGAGGTCGGCCTGGTCCCAGACGTGATGTGCGGCCGCGGCGGGAGCGTGACCGGCGGCGTCATCGAGCTCGACTTCGCGCAGTCGAAGGCGGCCTACCTACCTTACGCTGCTGCAACTCCTACCCACAGTGTAAGACCATGTGCTCTGCGCTCCCAGCTAGAGAACAGCAGCCTACTTTCATAGGCAGGACCAAGAGCGTGCAAGTTGCTATAGCTAGGAGCCTAGGATGATCGATGATGGATATGCAGGCCTTGTTTAGTTATCCTCAAAATTCCAAGTTTTTTCACTCTCTTTATCACATTAATTTTTAGCCGTTTGCATAGAGCATTAAATGTAGGTAAAAAAATAATTAATTACACAGTTTAGTTGGAAATCACGAGATGAATCTTTTGAACTTAGTTGGTCCACGATTGGACAATATTTATCAAATAAAACAAAAATGCTACTATTTATCGGGTTGAATTTTTTTTCAATCTAAACAAGGCCGCAGTTATGCACCCAACTGAACTTGGTTTTGGTATGTCGTCCAGGTGTCGTCTTTGGACGTGGGTGCGGTGCCGGAGCGCAGTGACGGGGTCATGGCGGGCAGGGTCGCGACAACGCCGGCGGCGGCCGCGGAGAGCAGGGAGGCGCGGCTGATGCGGTACCGTGAGAAACGGAAGAACCGGCGGTTCGAGAAGACGATCCGCTACGCGTCCCGGAAGGCCTACGCGGAGTCGCGCCCGCGCATCAAGGGCCGCTTCGCGAAGCGCGCGGACGACAACGACGCCGACTTCGACGCGGCTGCCGCGGCGCCGGCGTGGTCGTCGCAGCAGCAGCCATCCTACCCCTACGTGCTCGACTTCGCCGCCGGCTACGGCGTCGTGCCCACATTCTGATGACGCGTGCCGGCCGTGTGATTATTGCTGCGCGTCAATCGCGTGACCATGTTTTTGAGCCGGCCGATACATGGATTGGGCGTTGGCCCGGGTGTGACGCGCGCACGAATCCAGCGCGTGCGTGCCATGCTGCATGCGCGCGTAGGTGTTTGCTAGAGCGGCGAGCTCTAGTTGGTGATTGCATGCCGTTTTGAGCTAGCCATGGTCAAAATTAGCAGGCTAGTGTGTACTGCTACTACGGCCATGTTTGCTTATCTTTTAATCTATCTTTTTCAGTTTATTTTTTCAGTCGAAATAGTGTTTTCTCTCACAGCAAATTATCTGGAATAGTATTTTGGTTTGTTTTTTCAGCGAAGCGAACGGGACCTACGTGTTTGCTGGAGTGACCAGTTCTAGTAGTACACACGTTGTATACTTGTGTAATTTTGGATCAGGATGATGCTTAGCATCTGACGGTCTATTTCAATGATCGATGTATTATTATGCTATGACCTCGTTCGGTTCGTTGAATCTTGGTTAAAATACTGTTTGGTAGAATTATTGTGAAAGAAAAATATTGTTCCGATTTAAAAAACAAGCTAAATATGAGGATAAGCCGAGCGGGACCATATTTGGAAAGGCCTCGATCTAGGGCAAATTGTGTGCGTGTGCTAGTATATACTCCTACTTTGGAGTATCGAAGTTCCGTACGGCAGATTGAGGCCCTAGCTGGCACGCAGTTTAACCTATGATCCTAGCCTTCGATTGAAATGGTTGCGCACGTATCGATTTATCAGTTTATCGGCCTGTTTGTTTGGTGTTTTCAGCCCGGTCTTATCAGCCAGCTAATAGTATTTTTCTCTCACAATAAACTAGCACTAGTTAAACTTATTAGCCTAGAAACCAACCAGCGAATATACTCTATGTATGCGAATGTTGTTAGGCGTTTAGAAATTACTCTACCATAATATACGATAAGATAGTTGTTACTTAGGAGCCATTTAAAAATTCAAACGCACCCAAATGTCACTGTCGAAACTTTTTTTCCCTCTACATCGTTCCGTTCACCTCCCATCGCGTCCTGACATGTGAGCAAAGCTAGTAAGACTCTCCAATAACGAAATGCAAACGCAAAATGCCTCTTCAACAGTGGTTTGCATCGTCAAAAATGGTGTCCAACGGAAGACCCAAACAGCCGACCGATTTTGCGTACCAGCCGAAGGGAAAGGCAAATAAGCGTCTTCAGCAGCCGGTGACGCAAATCTCTGCCGCAAGACGACGCAAGAGCTCGAGCTCCGTCGAGGCGCGGGCGCGAGCTCGGCCGGGCCGCGGGGGCGAGCTCCGCCGGGCGCGAGCTCTGCCGGCGCGGGCACCACCGGCCGGATCCGGGAGAGGGAGGGTCGGGGAAGAAGAAGGGGAGGGAGGGGGCCGGATCCGGCCGGGAGAGGGAGGGAAGAAGGCAGGCCGCGTCCACGGTGGGCGCCGCTTGCTTCGAGCGCCGCGCCAGCGCCGGCGCGCGCCGTCGCCCCACGTCGTCGCCGTCGCCATGCCCTGCACGACCGCGTGGGAGAGAGAGGAAGAGAGAAAGGCAGGCGCGTGGGAGAGAGAGGAAGAGAGGACCGAAGATATTTTGCATTCGCTGTTGGAGACGGAAGAATTTAGATAGTTACTTGTTTCCTGTAGGTTACCTAAACGGTGAAATTTGGGTAGCCTAAGGAAGGCCAAAATACCCTTCCTCATCCTTCCTGCTCCCCACGGCGCTGTCTGCCGCACTCGCCCGTCCCGCCCGCCCTCGGTCCTTGCGCTCGCGAGACCAGATCGTGTGCGGGTCTTCGACGGCCACAGGGCCTCCATCTCCGGCGCGGTCTCCATGGCCGAGGCGGAGATCGCGTGCGCGCGGTCACGGTGGCCGGGGCAGAGCTGGCCCGCGCGCTGCCGCCGCCGATCGCAGTAGCCTCCGCGCTCGAACGCCGGACCCCGCCATGCACAGCCACGCCGGAGCACAGGCGCCTCCTCGTCGTGCCGCGCTGCGCGGCTGCCCTGCTTACTGCAGCTGCGCGCCGGGCCGCCTTGATCTCACCCGCGCGTCGAGTTGACGTGCCCGCACCGACCCGCCCGTGCCGCCGCCCTGGTGGTCGCGCAGCGCGTTGTCCCGGTCGCCGCCGCCTCGCCGAATTCCGCGCGGCCGACACCCCAGCGCCGCAGTCATCCCTGCCCGCGCGCCGAGTGCCGCCGTCCTGGAGTCCCGGCCGCCGCGCAGCACGGTCAAGCACCGCCGGCCGCCGGAGCCGAGCCCACCCCTGCCCCTCTCCTACGTGCTTGCACAATCGGGCATGCCCGGTGCTGCTACTGTTCCACGAGGCCAGTGCTTCGCCGTAGCCACCGCGTAGTGCCACGGCCTTGAAGGCCAGCAGCGCGGCCTCGTCGTCGGCTTGTGCGACGGCCATGGGCGTCCAGATGCAAATGGTGGAGAATAGCAGCAGTAGCCGCCGCGGCCCCATCGAAAGCATTGCCATTGATGGGTAGCGTGCCTTGGCAAGTAGTAGTATTTTATACAGGATCTCGGGCTCTAGGCCGTGCCTGCGGTGGTTGCCAAATGCCAAAGCGATGCGGCGGCGCAGCGAGGCAAAACCGCAAAAGCACGGCCAGTGGCAAAAACATCGCGGCATCAGCAGCCATGGCAGAGACGGCAGCGCTAGGCCATGGACGGACGGATCGGTGGCGACTGGCGAGGCTGCGGCGGGTCTCAGCGTAACGGCGACGGCGAGATGCAGGCAGGCCGCGCCGACGCCACGAGCACCGCGAGCGCGGCAGCTGGCGGCATGCTAGGCCGCTACGGCATGGCGGCCATGGCGTGTGGTCCCAGTCACGTGAGCGGCAGCCGCGCGATGGGACAGGGCACAGCGAGCGTCGCGAGGCGGCAGGTTAGGCAGCTACGACTAGCGGCGTAGGTGGCTCACGTGGCGTGGTGGAGCTCGTCTGCCCAGCGTGCCCGCCATGGCGATGCCGCGACAATTGCCAGTGCGGCCGCCAGGCGATGCGCGGCGCAGCGAGGCAAAAGCACCCGCGGCGCACGAGCAGAGCTGGCACGCTCACACAGGGCGAGGCAAACAATGCAAGGCTAGAGGGAGCGGGCGTGGTTGATCGTGCGACTGTGCAGCCGAACGCCGGCGTGAGCTTAGGGCGTCGACGCAGACAGTCCAGACCATGTGAACGTTCATCACTGAACCTTGAGTGGTTGTTTTCTTGCAAAAATGCTTAACTTGTCTAGTAGCCTTAACAAAAGTTCTAGCCAGTCTAACGTACTACAATACCATTTTAGAATTTTAAGGTTCCGGGTGAAAAGATTGATTGAGAGATTCGGAGCTCCCGAAGGGCTAGTTCGGCTGGTAGCCGGCTGAAATTTACTGTAGCCGGCTGATTTCTCTTACATATTTTTTCAGATTCCTCCAAGCAAACGGGGCCAAAATTTGATTGGGAACACGGTTTGTCCAGACTTTGGCCACTGGCCCAATAGAGCTGGCGTGTGCCGGGATCAGTGGCACCAGAGAAATAACGAACTTTTGTATACTTTTCACACATGAGGGTATTTTAGATTTTTTTCACCGTAGTTTATACCGTTAGAGGTAAAAGTGGACGGAATGACGTGGAGGACAAAAGAGTTTCAGCCAGTGGCATATGGGTGCGCTCGAACTTTTTAGTGGCTTGTAGGCAACGACCATTTTTTTAATGGTACATAGGTAAAACCCTCATGACTTTATTAATTACTGATTAGGGCCTGTTTGGTCTGTGGTGACTAAACTTTAGAGACTAAACTACTTTAGTCATCTTTAGTCACCTCCAAGGGACTAGAGGGGACTAAAGCACTTTAGTCATCTTTTAGTCTCGCTCTGTTTGGAACTTTAGGGACTAAAAGTGACTAAAGTTTAGTCACTTCAAAACAAATAGGCCTTTAGTGAGCAAAGTTTATTTGATGAAAATTAATTGACAATTCATGAGAATCATAAGGACGCGTATGTGCATGCTTTTGTTTCCTTACCGTGTACGATGGGTCTCCATATTGAATTATTGATAGGCCCATGCATGGTTCAGAGGATTTCGATCATATATGCAAATCTGTATATCAACTATCAACCAGAGGATAGTTCTTAGGGCTTGTTTGGATGTACTTGCACTAATAACTAGTCCATGGCTAGTGGACTAATAATTACTCCGTCTGTTTATATATTTAGAACTAAAAATTAGTCAATTAATTGTTAGTTCTATGGATCAAACAAGACCTTAGTTCATAGACTTTCTTCCAAGACACCTCCATTTCTAAGGCATTCAGATTGTGTAAGTCGGCTCTAGACCTTACGCCGATCCCACTTATTAAGATAAGGTTCCTTGATTCTCCAAGACACATCCAATATTCCTAAAGCATCCGGATCGTGTAAACCGACCCTTGACCTTATGGTGGGTCCTGCTTAAGACGAGGTCCACCTCTGTTGTCATAACATGTGCTAATGCATTCTACCCTCTCTACAACCAAACACATCAGGTCCAAAAGAAACAACATTGACAACCAGCACGGGAACATAAAGAAGCTAAACAAGCTAACGGTCAGTTTGGTAGAGCTCCTTGAACAGTTTCCGGGCTGAATCCAGTAGAAAGCTTTGCCAAATAGTTTTTAACCGAGAAGTGATTCTTCACTGATTCTGTGAAGTGATTCTCTGAAATAAACTAAATGGCTGAGAGATGAAAAGTAGCTTCTCCTGATTCGTTTCATACGCAGAATCACTGTATGCACAGAGTTTATCTAAAAAATCATAGAGAATCACTTCTAAAAAAGAATCAGCTTCTACAAAGAATTTGAAACAGGAAGAGCTCTGTCGAACTAGCCCGAAGAAGGCATAAGCAATAATAGGCTGCACCAACCACAGTGATAATCTCTCCATCGCCTTTGTCGCTGAGCTTTTTTTTCCTTTTCCTTGAGAAAAGACTCCATTTTTGCAGAGAAAGTAATAGATCAATGTAGCACAACATCAGAACAAGTAATAGTTTTATTGTTAAAGTCATAGTCAAACCAAAGACTCTAGCTGATACAAGCTAGCAAAAAGATCATCTTAGTTTTGTAAGTAGCTCATTACCCTGTATTAAGCTCAAAGAGTTCGAGTTAAATTTGTTGATACCCATCCCCAAAAGAAAAGCATCATGTATACCCACCACATGTAATGAGAAACACATCGCATAATTTTCGTCGTTTTTCATTTCCTGCCGACCTCTTAGCCCACCGTGGCCCAGATTATGCTATGTGCAGGAGCAGGTTTGCTTAGTGATTGTACCATTATCGCTCTTCTTTTCCATCGCAACGATTGCCATAGGAAGAGGGGAGAAAGAGATGGAGCTACAGACAGTCCAGCCAGAGGTTATCACAGAGGTGAAGAAGGGTGCGGCGTTGTGGCTTCGTGTAGATGAGTGCTGCCCGTTTTGTACGAAGTGGAGCCGCCTTGGCTGTGGTAAGCTTACATTGCTGAGATGGTGCCCACTGGTGATGGCGTTCCTTGCGTCGGTAGTGGCGACAACTTCTGACGAAATCATTATTTTTACGGTAATGCTTGGACATGGGCATCCAAAATGAGTCAGACGAACCTCCGCGAGCTCCCCTCGGGCCTGCTTCCCACGCTCCCTAGCGAACCCTTGCCCGCTCCCAAGTGCCCCCACGCGTCCGCGCTCCCACTGGAGATGAAGACGAAGGCGGCGGTGGCGGCTCCGATGAGGTAGGCAGTTCCTCCTCCTCCTCCTTCTCCTCCTGGATCTGTGCCCACCGGAGACGAAGACGAAGACGACGACAATGGTGGCTAAGGTTCCGATGAGCTTCTCCCCCTTTTTCTTCTCTAACTCCGACGGCTATAGAAGGGGCGGCCGGGGGAAGGTAGGCAGGCCAGACGGTGGGAATGGTGGCCAAGGCGGTTTAGGGTTTCTGTTAATTCTTTCACAGATTTTTGTACCAACTTTGAAAAATCATAAGTTGAGTTATAGATGTCCATTTGTGGTGAACCAAATTTTGTTGTGTTCCTTATGAAGTGTAGTATTTTATAAAAATATGATATCTACAGTTTCTAATATTTTTATTGGTGACTAAAATATGGCTAGATAAGTGCTTTTTGAATGCTTACAATCTTGTAAATTATATATCTTGAGCTAGAAATGTGATAAAATTGTGATTCCAATTTTTTTAGTCTTGTGTTGATATGCTCTAGCTAGGGAAAATATAAAGCTTGCTGTAAACTTGATTGAAATATGATCTTTCTATTTATCTATTAATTAATGGCATTTTCTGAGGAAAATTATAGGGATAAAAATATGTAACATATTGCTATGCCAATTTTTGTACAGTAGTATGGCACTAATACGAAGCTAGGAAAATTACATAATCTGTTGTTTGACACTTTTCTAGAGCGTTAACTATTTTCACTAAAATAGACCTTGCCAGCTTGTCATTTTTGTAGAGGATGTTATACATGTGATGGTATAAAATTTTCACAGTAGTCTATTATGAGCACTAGGAGGCTACTGTAATTTTATGAGAATTTATTGTGCAAATCTGGTATATGTTTGTTATTTCCCCTAATTATCTAATTAAATTAATAAAGGCATTTAAATCAATAAATGGTGCTTGACCATGATGTTTTCTAAGATGCTTGTGATACATATAAACTGTTGATGTTAGTAGTAGGGCTTAGAAGCAATTAGTGGCATGCAACTAATGAATTGTTGCTTTGTAATTCAAATAGACGGCTGCATGTATAGTTTTGCTTGTGTGGATGATTTCATGTTGATAATGGTCTTTTCTATAAAACTTGTTAATAACAAAGTTGTAGATAACTTACTAATCTACCTCGTGTTAAATTGTCATAGTCATAGGCCTTAGGGTTTAAGAGTTTTGGCTGTTAGAATTTTGCTGCCCTAATTGTTTGCTCTCAGGACAGATTTGATTGACTGAATTGTTTGACCTAGATAACTATTGAATCACCTTGAGTGTATTAAAAGGAAGTTGTAGACAATTTCATAAGCTTTACAGAATGTCCATAGTCATATTATTTCAATGTATATAACTCCGGTTATGGTTAAAACAATTAGCTGTTGTTTTGTAGTTCGGTAAACGATTTGTAGAAGTGTGCTTAAATAATAGAGAAGAGATATGCATCTACTCAGTAGAATAGGATGCACCTATTTTGTAGTTCGGTAAATGAATTGATGCATTAGGTTATAAGAGTTGACTGGAAACACTTGATGCATGGAACTACCTTGTCCAGATATATATACCTTTAACCCTGTATAGGTCTAGGATCGAATATATGCTTAGCCATAGTTAGACCGGTAGAAGTCGGGTGATTTCCTGTCACCTATGAGATATAGGTGGATACCGAAGCATGGTTGACTATATTTGCTATCATGGAAAAGAACCATGGGGTAATGTAAATGGAGGCCAGGCGGAGTCTATGTGTAGGTTGACTCATGTGATTCCGTCTATGCCGATTAAGAACCGTACCGTTGTTGGCGCTTCTGACAAGATTGAACACATGCTTATCACTTAGCTGGCCGGATAACTCGTTTTGACCACGAAGCCAAGTAGCTCAACTCAAGCCGGGCCTCGCTCCGTAAGAGTGTGCACTCTGGATGGTAGTAAGGATGTGCGAGGAGCCAGCCATGATCCCAAGGGCAGGGTAGTCCTGATCATCCAAGCAACTGATTATCCCTGATTGTGCAGCGCTAGGCGAACCCGCGAAATGTGTACTTGAGTTGTACCAAAGGTGACCTAAGGCTACCGTGACTGGTAGACCTGGGTTTGTGTTAGGAATAAATTCCTAGCTGGTTAAAATCGATTTGAATCGCCGTCTCTCCCGGATAGTGAGAAACTTAGCTAGTCCCAATATCGTAGTAATTGTACTATGGAATGTGATGGTTAGGATAAACATAGAATTACTACACCAGATATAGTTACTATTGTATGCTCTTAAAATGATATACCACATGTTTGGCACAGGATAGTTGCTAATCTAGAGATGAATAGCTATAATTAACTTGATGACCAAAGTATAATTATATAATTAAGTTAATCGCTTTTTATGTAAAATATTGTCAAGCTACCTCCACTTATAAAGCCTTGCATAATCCTTGGAGTCATTTTATTTCTGGTTTATGACAGGTAAGTCTAGCTGAGTACCTTCTCATACTCAGGGTTTTATTCCCATTGTTATAGATGATACCGTCTATCACGACTATTGCAAGAATTGTTTCTATTCCGCCATGGATGAGGAGTGAGCCTTGGGCAGGCATCTTTAATAATCCTTCTACATGCTTTTGTGGATTGTGATCATGTGTTGGCACTGTATTTGAATTATATTAGCAAATACTACTTTCGAACTTTAATTTGCTTCCGCTACTATCTATCGAACTTGGTTTGTAATAACCGTACTTCGTACTCTGATGAACGAACTGTATCTGTGAACTTTATGTAATATGTGACATGTATGTTGAATCATGTACGAACTTGGTTGTATGTGGATCGTTTATCGAGACCCATCGTGGTACTCGACAGACTATCGGGTTTATATGGGCTCAAGTATAACAGTGCGACCGCTTGTGGGCTGCCATTGTACTTGTGCTCTTATAAACTGGTCAGTTCTGCGACAGCTGGCATCAGAGCAAGATTCAACATTAATTGCCACATGTGTATTTAAAACAACGGTTTTTGTTGTCCAAAACTAATTTCTAGCAACTAATAGCTATATAAATAGGTATTTGAAACCTAGAGTTGAAATCTAAAGTGTGACAGTGATCACTTTCTTATGCCCAGTTAAGGACTCTTAGGTGGCTATTTAAGTACTAACTAGGGGGTTTTTACTTTCGTCATCCATATGGCGTGCTATTATATGGATGTCATTCACTTGAGTGGTAATGTATGGATTAAATACCTCTACGCCAAGGTAAGAAGGTAAATTGATGAGTGGCATGGCCGCAAGATGTGAGCGTGCGGTCGGGGAGAGCTAGCTTTGATATGACTATGTATGCATGCTTGCATGTGTATATGGTGCGTATTTAATTGTGGGTAATAAATTATCATCGGGTAGCTTTGATACGGAAATATATGTAGGGGTATACATATATGGAAGTATTTAGATTACAACTTAGAGCCCAGATTTATATTATGCATATATAATTATGGGGTTGGGCTGAAATGAAACTCTTGTGCAGGTACACTAACAACGAAACATGTAGTCTGACTAGCTACGCCATATATGAGAGAACGTATGTATGCCACCGTGTATGTCGTTAGAAAGATTTTTTCCTAAGTTTGTAAGGACGTACGGAACGTGCATGCATCATGATAAATAATTATTTAATACTTGCATTGTTTCCTCCCCTTATAGATCTCTTACTCGGTTATGTAACTCTTATCCATTATGACTTTGTCTCACGAGAGTGGCACATGTTGTTGGTACAGATGGCAGCACCGGCTGGAAGTGAGAGTTTCCTATTGATGTCAGAACTCCTGCTCTGCTTTGGAGAGTCTTGCACTTTGCGGGGTATTATGAACCGCCCCTCTATCACTAGAATGATATGTACCTAGAGGGACAACCATGGTATGAAGTGCGGCCGACCATACCAGCTCGTACCCAAGCACCCTTCTGGCAGGAATGAAAGGTGGAATCTAAAGGAAGAACTCCTTGGGAAGCTGCCCAAGTAGTAGCCTTCGAGATACTAAGTCAGATCTATCAGCGGGACAAGGATGAGCTTACCGGCAGTGCCGCTGGTACTTTTTCTCGGGTGGATCCATCCACAACAATATGGGCACAACGCAACCGCAATGTGTTGATCCAAGATCGGGATGAGCGGATAGACAGTTCTAGTCCCGCCATGAGCGCCATGTTTGCAGTAATGAAGATGTTCTACACTCGTCAGGACACTAGGGACTTCTGGTAGGAATCCTACACTACTTGCATGGATAAGCTCATGAGAGCCGAAGCCGCACAACGTAAGCTCAAGAAGCATGTGCGCAGGCACAAGAAGGCACCAAGTGAGGGTCGATGGGAAACCAATCAAGCCTATGTAGCTTTGGGAAATCTCCACACTCAGATGGAGCAAGTGGATCAACAAAGAGCTGTAGCCTAGGATGCAAGAGCTGATGATCAAGCGATGTTGGTAGGACTGCGAGAGCAGCTGGAGGCCACCCGTGCTAAGGCGTTCACAACTACGCGCCAGCGAAACCTAGCAAACAACCATGCTGCTTTAGCAGAAGCAGAATGAGATAGGACCCGCGCCATGAGCGCCATGCAGGACCACGTTGAGAGGGACTTGTGCCAGCAGCTTGCATAGGCCCAGCTTGTAGTGATGGATCTTTAGCATGAGATGCATTATCTAAACAACCAACTGCACCCGATCCTTGATGAGGAAGACAAAGATCCAGAAATATTAGTAGAAGATGACGGCTGGGACGAGGAAGAAGTGGAGCCAGAGAATGAGGATGATCCTATCTCTGACCTTGACAGCGACCATAATGAAGATTAGAATCGCCTAGTGACTAGTTAAAGCACTAGATGTATCCCTACTCTTTATGTAATGAACTTGTAGTGAAGTTTGGTATTTGTGAGTTGACTTTCATGTAATATTGGTACTTTGCATGGTTTCACGCTTGGTTGGACGTTAATGAAATTCCAGTTTCGTCTTACTGGTGATTATGACTTGTATGTTAACACGCTGTGAGCCCGATAAGTGGTCAAATTGGTGATGTCACGTTGCGAGAATGAATTATTATGCCTCTATTTTATTGTATGAATTTAAGATTCTCTCTAGTAATTTTAGTTTAGCATGATTATACAATTCATCTATAATCTCTTGACATAATCCAATAATCGCTTATTGTTGCAACTTTGCAGATGACTCGCACTCGTGCTGGAGCAGGCAGCAACCAAGAGGGTAATGACGGTGACTTACCACCACCGCCACCACCGTCTGCTAATGAGTTCTTTGCCCAATTCTTGGGAAGCTAGAGGACTATGGAGGAAACCCTACGCCTCATTGCGCAGAACACGGCTCATGCCCGCCAGCAACAACAGGGGCCTGAGCCAAATCAATACAACACCTTTAAGGATTTTCTAGATACCAAGCCTCCTATCTTCAAGGTGGCCGAGGAACCGCTCCAAGCGGATGAGTGGCTCAACACTATTGAGCAAAAGTTCCATCTACTGAGGGTCACCGAGCACTAGAAGGCAGAATATGTGTCCCATCAGCTGCAGGGACCGCCCAGGATTTGGTGGACCCATTTCCTATCCTCTCTACCTGCCAATGCATAGGTCACATGGGAGCAGTTCAAGTTAGACTTTAGGGGACATCACATTCCCCCAGGGCTAATGCGCATGAAGGCAGCTAAGTTTATGCGACTCACACAAGGGACTAAGACCCTTACTGAGTATATGCACGCTTTCAACAATCTGTCTCGTTATGCCCCGGGTTTTGTTGACACTGAAGAAAAGAAGATAGAAAGCTTCAAGAGAGGTATTGGCACTAAGTTGATGAAGACTATGGCCAACTCCAAGTGCACTACTTACAATGAGTTCATCAGTGATGCATTGACTTAGGAGAACTACAACAATCTGCATGTGGTAGCAAAGGGCCGCAAGAGGGTAGCTAAGGCAGGTGCCTTAGGGTCTTCACAGTCCAGAGCTCTAGTGGTAGCTAGGACACAGTTTTGACCACCAGCGCCCAAGTTTAGGCCTCCTCCACCAAAAGCTTAGACCAACCGACCCCATAAAGTGTTCTGTAAGGTGTTCACCATTGCCTTACCCAAGGGGAATGGAGGGCAAGGAAGCTCCATAGGACCCAAGAGCAATGAACCCTGCTTCAACTGTAATTAGTTAGGCCATTGGTCCAAAGAGTGCTCCCATCCAAAGAAGAACAACAATCAAAATCAGGGAAATCAGAGGCAGGCGAATCCTAAGGTACGCCCTGTATACGTGCACTATACTGCTGTTGAAGAGGTTCCTGTGGGAGAAGTTGTCACTACTGGTATGTTTCTTGTTAACAAGCATCCCACCATTGTTTTATTTGATTCAGGAAATTCTCATTCATTTATGAGCCAATCATTTGCATCTAGACATGATCAGAAAGTAATTGAGGTAAGCAAGGGTGGTTATAGTACAAGTTCAGCTAGGGCTACTATCTCTACAAATAAGGTAGTCAGAAATGTGCTCATCTCTATACAAGAGAGGGAGTATACGACGGATCTGATAGTATTGCCCGGATTATCTATAAGTGTAATCTTAGGCATGAATTGGATGAGCGATCATGGTGTTCCCATTGACACTTGCACTCGTACTATTATGTTGAGAGAACCCAAGGGAGGAAATGGTTTTCTAGTACCACTTTCCCAAAATTTTGAACTCCAACACTTGGCTTGTGCTATCCAAGACACTACCCTGTGTGATATTCCAGTGGTTTGTGAGTTTCCTGATGTATTCCCAGATGAGTTACGAGGTTTACCACCTGATAGGGATGTAGAATTTAAGATTGAGTTAGTGCCAGGTACGACACCTATATCAAGAAGACCCTATAGGATGCCACCAAATGAGCTAGCTGGACTTAAAATTCAGTTACAAGAACTGTTGGACAAAGGTATCATTCAACCTACTTCGTCTCCATGGGGATGTCCAGCATTGTTTGTAAAGAAGAAGGACAAGTCCTTGAGGATGTGTGTGGATTACAGGCCGCTTAATGCTGTGACCATAAAAAATAAGTACCCTTTGCATCGTATCGACATCTTGTTCGATCAGTTGGCAAAAGCAAATGTATTCTCTAGGATTGACTTGAGGTCAGGCTATCATCAGATAAAGATCAGGCCAGAGGATGTACCTAAAATAGTTTTCTCCACTAGGTACGGCTTGTATGAGTATTTGGTCATGTCTTTCGGACTGACTAATGCTCCTGCCTACTTCATATACCTGATGAATTCGATATTCATGCCCGAGCTCGACAAGTTCATGGTTGTGTTTATCGATGATATCTTGATTTATTCAGAGAATGAGGCGGATCATGCAGAGCATTTGAGAGTTGTTCTGTCCAGATTGAGGGAACATTAGTTATATACAAAGTTTAGCAGGTGTGAATTTTGGTTGAGTAAAGTACCTTTCTTGGGTCACATCTTATTAAGGGATGGAATTTCTGTAGACCCATCTAAAGTACAAGAGGTCATGGATTGGAAGGCATCGACTACGGTTCATGAAGTTCAGAGTTTTCTAGGGTTAGCAGGTTATTATCGTCGTTTCATTCTGGATTTCTCCAAGATAGCTAAGCCCATAACTAGACTACTTCAGAAAGATGAAAAGTTCAGTTGGACACCAGAATGTGAAGCAGGTTTTCACACCCTAAGAACTCTGTTAACTACAGCTCCTATTTTAGCACAACCCGATATTGAAAAGCCTTTCGATGTGTTTTGTGATGCATCGGGTATAGGTTTCGGGTGTGTGCTCATGCAAGAAGGAAGAGCTATTGCCTTTGCTTCTTGGCAGTTGAGAAAGCATGAAGTCAAGTACCCTACGCATGATTTAGAGCTTGCAGCAATGGTTCATGCATTAAAGATATGGAGACATTATTTGTTGGGCAATGTATGTCACATATACACCAACCACAAAAGTCTCAAATATATCTTCACTCAACCTGAGATGAACATGAGACATCAAAGATGGTTAGAGCTGATTAAGGACTACAATTTAGAAGTGCACTACCATCCAGGGAAAGCCAATGCTGTAGCAGATGCACTTAGTCGGAAATCTCATTGCAACACTTTGGAAGTATTGTTGGAGGATGGATTTAATTTATTACATTCTATTATGCTGCACAATATCACTATCAGTTGTTCGCTTGAGAGCAAAGTCATAGAACTGTAGAAGACAGATGTAGGTATATTCCACATCAAGAGAAAGATGCAAGAGGAAGAAACCAAGCATTTCAGGTTAGATGAAAGAGGTGTGCTATGGTTTGAGGACTGACTTGTGGTACCGAAAGACCGTGAGCTTAGAAATCAAATTTTAGACGAAGCACATTCATCCAAGTTGTCTATCCATCCGGGTAGTAGCAAAATGTATCAAGATTTGAAAACCCGTTTTTGGTGGACCAAGATAAAGAAGGAGATCGCAGCCTATGTCGCTAGGTGTGATAATTGCTGTAGAGTAAAGGCTATTCATTTGAAATCTACCGGGTTACTTCAGCCTTTGCCAATTCCAGGTTGGAAATAGGAGGAAATTAGTATGGACTTTATCACAGGCCTTTCAATGACACAGCAATGTCACAATTCCATATGGGTTATTATAGATCATCCCACCAAGTCAGCACATTTTATACTAGTGAACACAAGGTATCTAGCTGGGAAGTATGCTGAGTTGTACATTTCTCAGATTATGAGACTACATGGGATACCCAGAACTATAATCTTAGATCAGGGACCACAGTTTATAGCTTGTTTTTTGGAACACTTGCACCAGGCTTTGGGGACTAAACTCATCAGAAGCTCAGCATACCATCCACAAACTTCTAGACAGACTGAGTGAGTGAACAAAATCCTAGAAGATTTATTGAGAGCTTGTGTTATATCTTCTAAGGGTTCATGGGAGAAATGACTACCTTTAGCCGAGTTCTCCTACAACAACAGTTATCAAGCAAGCATCAAGATGGCTCCTTTTGAAGTCTTGTACTGTAGGAAATGTAGAACTCCGTTGAATTGGATTGAGCCTGGCAAAAGAAGATACTTTGGTATTGACTTTGTCACTGAAGCTAAAGAGCAAGTGCACATTATCCAACAGCATATGAAAGTAGCTCAATTAAGACAAAAGAGTTATGCTGATAAAAGAAGAAGACCACTGACTTTTGAAGTGGGAGATTATGTATACTTGAAAGTGTCACCCATGAAGGGAGTACAGAGATTTGGAGTGAAAAGAAAGCTTGCGCCTAGATATGTAGGGCCATACAAGATTACTAGAATGAAAAGAGAATGCCGCTTAGAAGTTACAACTTCCACCAGAGATGAGTGCAATATTCGATGTCTTCCATGTTTCTCGGTTGAAGAGATGTCTTCGCATACCTGAGGAAGCCATTGCACCCACCGACATTGAGCTCCAATCGGATTTGACCTACGAGGAGAAACCGATCCTTAAATTCTATAAGGTGGTGTGGAATAATCACAGTGAACAAGATGCTACGTGAGAGCGAGAGGATTACTTACGTGAGGTCTATCCCACGTTTTTCAAAGAATGGTAGGTCTTGCAAATCTCGGGATGAGATTTTTATAAGGGGGAGGGGTTGTAACACCCTAGGTGTTAGGCTTGCATAATTTGACTTGCATTGTATGAGCATAAACATCAAGCATTCATATATAAGCTTTTACATGTGAAACATATGAAACATGCTTTGTTATTTTATGTTTCCTTATATGTATGCATGTGATCTTGTGTGAATAAGTGAAAGTGGTTGATGTGGTCACTAAAGCACCTTAGCTACACTTAGGATGACTAATGGAACAATGTTCATGTAGATCACTTTGTCTAATTAAGCTCCTAAGTGATGATATGCATGTTGACCTGGGAGTATTATATGTAACCAATGTATGAAATATTTGTGTGACCTTAGGAATACCTTAAACATGTTTAGAATGTCATTATGAACAACTTTGGTATTCATGACTAGGGCTAGTTTGGTCACTAAGTCATAGTTCTAGTGTAAGCCATCATTTGAAAGTAGTATGTTTGACCTAGGTTGAACTATATCATAGAGACTTTGCATGGATGTGTTCACTAAATCAAAGTTGTAGTATTTGAGTAGGGCAACAACTTTTATTTTTGGGTCATAGGCTAGTTCAGCTCCTAACATGCTTGAAATTGGCTCACAAGGATCAATATTTCACTATTTTTAGTACTTAGAAATTTTGCTAAGTCATTTGGAGTTTACAGTGTGATGTGCTCGACTTTGTGTCGATATATCTTCCTAACCATTGAGAATTAGACTTTGATTTCTAAAGAAGTTTTGTAGCTGGTACATAGCTCTACAAGTTTGGTTTTAACACCGTGCACTAATTCACCATGGATCGAGAGAATTAACGCCTTCATTTTGCTCTGTCAGACACTTGATCGGGCTCTAATGGCCGAGCCGTGTCGCGCCGTCGTGGCCGATCACGGACAGAAGCTGGCCGCCACGTGGCCGCCACTGGCCAACGCCGGGCCCTCGCCACGGCGCGCTGGCGCCCATTATCTGCGAAGCCACGCGCCCTCTCTCGCACTCACGCGCCCACTTTCTCCCTCTCCACTGCCTTCTCCCACGCTCGCCGCGGAACCACCGAGCAGCTCCGCCATCGCCTAGCACCCGCTCCACCGCGCCATTGCCGCTTCCATCTAGCCCACAGCTTCACCGCATTCCCCTCTACCTCCTTGACTTGGTTGCAGCGCCAGACGAGCTACGGTGAGGGCGAAATCGCTATTCCCGTCCTCACCGGAGAGCTCGGCTCCCATGGCCGCCTCCATGGCGAGCTCGCCGCTGCTTGACTCGCGTGTGCATTGCTTTCAATTCTTAGCATTAGAGCTTGGTCAGGGTGTAGACTAGCTAGTGGCATGATGTTACCACGTTTGGATGTCTCGCTGGCGCGGAACATGATGCGCAGCGCCATCGCGTTCTCACCGCCACGCCATTGTGCACTCGGGCGGGACTCATCGGCGCATCTCACCTAGTCACAGTAGCCTCGGTAGACTCATTCGGACACCATGGAGCTCGTGCGCTTCTCGCCGAGCATTACTGTGGCCTATAGTGGCCAGCACACCTCCACGTAGCGCCGCCGTGCCGCCATGGCCGACGACAAGGTAGCTTCGGTGCATCCGAGCAGTCACCATGGGTACCAATCGACGCAGCTTGGTGAGCCGAGCACGTAGGTGTGGTCGGTTTCGCCGCAGTGCTCGCCGTCGGTGAGATAATGCCGGCCGGTCGCCATGCTCTATTTTTGGTCACTGAACGGTGGCCCTCGCTGACCTGTGGGACCCCTCTGTCAGCGACTGCTATTTAGGGTTTGTGTTAATTCTTTCACATATTTTTGTATCAACTTTGAAACATCATAAGTTGAGTTATAGATGTCCATTTGTGGTGAACCAAATTTTGTTGTGTTCCTTATGAAGTGTAGTATTTTATAAAAATATGATATCTACAGTTTCTAATATTTTTATTGGTGACTAAAATATGGCTAAATAAGTGCTTTTTGAAAGCTTACAATCTTGTAAATTATATATCTTGAGCTAGAAATGTGATAAAATTGTGATTCCAATTTTTTTAGTCTTGTGTTGATATGCTCTAGCTAGGGAAAATATAAAGCTTGCTATAAACTTGATTGAAATATGATCTTTCTATTTATCTATTAATTAATGGCATTTTTTGAGGAAAATTATAGGGATAAAAATATGTAACATATTGCTATGCCAATTTTTGTACAGTAGTATGGCACTAATATGAAGCTAGGAAAATTATATAATCTGTTGTTTGACACTTTTCTAGAGCGTTAACTATTTTCACTAAAATAGATCTTGCCAGCTTGTCATTTTTGTAGAGGATTTTATACATGTGGAAATGGTATAAAATTTTCACAGTAGTCTATTATGAGCACTAGGAGGCTACTGTAATTTTATGAGAATTTATTGTGCAAATCTGGTATATGTTTGTTATTTCCCCTAATTATCTAATTAAATTAATAAAGGCATTTAAATCAATAAATGGTGCTTGACCATGATGTTTTCTAAGATGCTTGTGATACATATAAACTGTTGATGTTAGTTGTAGGGCTTAGAAGCAATTAGTGGCATGCAACTAATGAATTGTTGCTTTGTAATTCAAATAGACGGCTGCATGTATAGTTTTGCTTGTGTGGATGATTTCATGTTGATAATGGTCTTTTCTATAAAACTTGTTAATAACAAAGTTGTAGATAACTTACTAATCTACCTCGTGTTAAATTGTCATAGTCGTAGGCCTTAGGGTTTAAGAGTTTTGGCTGTTAGAATTTTGCTGCCCTAATTGTTTGCTCTCAGGACAGATTTGATTGACTGAATTGTTTGACCTAGATAACTATTGAATCAGCTTGAGAGTATTAAAAGTAAGTTGTAGACAATTTCATAAGATTTCCAGAATGTCCACAATCATATTATTTCGATGTATATAACTCCGGTTATGGTTAAAACAAGTAGCTACTATTTTGTAGTTTGTTAAATGAATTGCAGAAATGTTTGCTTAAATAATAGAGAAGAGATATGCACGTACTCTGTAGAATATGATGCACCTGTTATTACTTTAACACCATGCTATTGAGAATACCTATGAGGATGCATTCATCATGTTTTATCATATTATACGTGTCATCATACCTGCATTCACGATATCTTATTCCATGATCATGCATATAGGATCGACCGAGGAGATAACGTTGCTGGAATTCAACGAAGAAGAGGAAGGGGATCAGTAGGAGACTCCTCAAGCCGTAGCTCCCGAAGAAGATGAGCAGAATCCAAAAGAGTTCCCTGAGTGCCCAGATCACCGCCCCACCTCTTTTCTCAAAGGCAAGTCTCGAAGCATTCTAAGTCTCCCAGTGTTTTACAAAATACTACTTGAGTCCTTTATGATTGATGCATTAGGTTATAAGAGTTGACTAGAAACACTTAATGCATGGAACTACCTTGTCCAGATATATATACCTTTATCCCTGTGTAGGTCCAGGATCGAATATATGCTTAGCCATGCTTAGACCGGTAGAAGTCGCGTGATTTCCTGTCACCTACGAGATATAGGTGGATACCGAAGCACGGTTGGCTATATTTGCTATCATGGAAAAGAACCATGGGGTAATATAAATGGAGGCCAGGCGGAGTCTATGTGTAGGTTGACTCATGTGATTCCATCTGTGTCGATTAAGGACCGTACCGTTGTTAGCGCTTCTGACAAGATTGAACGCATGCCTATCACTTAGCTGGCCGGATAACTCGTTCCGATCGTGAAGCGAAGTAGCTCAACTCAAGCCAGGCCCTGCTCTATAAGAGTGCGCACTCTAGATGGTGGTAAGGATGTGCGGGGAGCCAGCCATGAGCCCAAGGGCAGGGTAGTCCTGATCGTCCTGGTAGCTGGTTGTCCCTGATTGTGCGGCGTTGGGCGAACCCATGAAATGTGTACTTAAGTTGTACCAAAGGTGATCTAAGGCTACCCTGGCTGGTAGACCTGGGTTTGTGTCAGGAATAAATTCCTAGCTGGTTGAAATCAATTCGAATCATCGTCTCTCCCGGATAGTGAGAAACTTGGCTAGTCCCAACATTGTGGTAATTGTACTATAGAATGTGATGGTTCGAATAAACATAGAATTACTACACCGGCTATGGTTACTATTGTATGCTCTTAAAATGATATACCACATGTTTGGCATAAGATAGTTGCTAATCTACAGATGAATAGCTATAATTAACTTGATGACCAAAGTATAATTGTATAATTAAGTTAATTATTTTTTATGCAAATTGTTGTCAAGCTACCTCCACTTATAAAGCCTTGCATAATCCTTGGAGTAATTTTATTTCTGGTTTATGACGGGTAAGTCTAGTTGAGTACCTTCTCGTACTTAGGGTTTTATTCCCATTGTTGCAGATGGTACCGTCTATTATGGCTATTGCAAGAATTGCTTCTATCCCGCCGTGGATGAGGAGTGAGCCTTAGGCAGGCATCTTTATTAATCCTTCTACATGCTTTTGTGGATTGTGATCATGTGTTGGCACTGTATTTGAACTATGTTGGCAGATGCTACTTTCGAACTTTAATTTGCTTCCGCTACTATCTATCAAACTTGGTTTGTAATAAACGTAGTTCGTACTCTGATGAACGAACTGTATCTGTGAACTTTATGCAATATGTGACATGTATGTTGAATCATGTACGAACTTGGTTGTATGTGGATCGTTTATCGAGACCCATCGTGGTACTCGATAGACTATCGAGTTTATATGGGCTCAAGTATGACCGTGCGACTGCTTGCGGGCTGCCATTGTACTTGTGCTCTTATAAGTTGGTCGGTTCTACGATAGCTATGCTCGGCACCTATACCATTGACTTCAGGCCTCGCCACACGATCAAGTCATAGGCGCTCGCCGATTTCATCGTCGAGTGGACAGATATGCAGACTCCTGTCCCGATCGACCACACCGAGCACTGGACCATGTACTTTGATGGGTCTCTCAACCTCGATGGTGCTGGGGCAGGCGTCTATTTCATCTTGCCATAAGGGGATAAGCTTCGCTATGTCCTCCGCCTACACTTTCGAGCATCCAATAATACTGCTGAATACGAGGCGACACTTCATGGTCTCCATATAGCTATCGAGCTTGACGTTAAACACCTCCAGGTGTATGGTGACTCCGCACTCATAATCAACAGCTCAACAAGGATTCGAATTGCACCAACGAGAAGATAGACACTTACTGCACCACGATAAGAAAGTTAGAAGACAAATTCTATGGCATCGAATACCACCATGTGGTTCGGGCCAACAATCAAGCAGCTGATGAGCTATCAAAGATAGGATCAACCTGGGATGACATTCCAGCCAGAGTGTTCGTCCAGGACCTTGTGGCCCTGTAGGGTCGAGATGGCGACTAGAGGGGGTGAATAGTCATTTCTAAAACTTAATCGCGCCGACTAACCGAAACAAATGCGGAATTAAAACTATCGGTCTAGCCAAGACTATACCCCTCTATCTATGTTCTCTAGCACCTTGCAAAGATCCTAATTAAGCAACAAAGGTGCCAGGCTAGCTAGAGCTCACCTATCTAATTCTATGAGCAAGGTCACACAAACCTACGCCACTAGTATTTTGCACACCGGGGAGCTCCTACACAATTCTAGTAAGCAAAAGCACAAAGCTCCTAAGCTCACTAGCAATGCTTAATAACAAGGCAACCAATGCCAAATTAGAGAGCGCAAATACTTGGCTACACAAACTAAGCAGTGTGACTAACAAGGTTACACAAATCAAATTAGCCCCGAAAGGAAGCTACTTCTATGTTACACAAGCAAGAAGGTAACTAGTGAGCTACACAAGCTAACTAATTACAAGAGCAACTACACAAGCACAATGTATATGAAAGTAATTACAAGCTTGTGTAAGGGGATAGCAAACCAACGGGAAGAACAATGTTGACACGGTGATTTTCTCCCAAGGTTTATGTGCTTGCCAACACGCTACGTCCCCGTTGTGTCGACCATTCACTTGGTGGTTCAGCGGCTAATTGGTATCACCCGCCAAGCCCGCACGTTGGGCACCACAAGAACCTACCCTGGAAGTGAGGGTAGCTCAATGACATGCTTTACTAGAGTTGCTCTTCACGGCTACCGCGGGGCGAGCATAATGCCCCTCACAAAGCTCTTCTTTGGAGCACCGCACAAGCTTCTTATGGGCTTCGACAGAGACCACCACCAAGCCATCTAGAAGGTGGCAACCTCCAAGAGTAACAAACACCACCGGCTTGCAACTCGACCACCTAGTGCCACTCGATGCAACCTCACAATGCAATCGCACTCAATCGGATGAACACTATCAAGCTTGAGTGAGTTAGAGGGCTCTCAAGTGAGCTCAGCTCTACCAAGCTCTTGGCCAAAGGCCGACCACCACTTCTATTTAGGAAAAAGTCCATTTTTGGTCCTCCAACTATGGATGTAGTTCTTTTCTAGCCCTCTAACTCGAAAACCAGACATGTGTAGTCCTTAACTCTCAAAACCAGTTAAAATTAGCCCTCGCACCCATTCAACCGCGGTTTCCGCACAGTAAACCCGCCCCGACCCTGCCTGTTAGGCCTTTCCCTCTCACCGCCAGGTTGGGACCACCTGTCATCCCCCTCCCTCTCTTCATGGACCCCGCCGATCAGGCCTTTCCCCAACCTCCCGCCGCATCCTTCTCTGTTTGACCGAGCAGAGCTCGCCTGCCACCATAAAGTGTGCATGACATTAGAGTGACATCATCAAGCTAACAAGAGCAAAGCAGAGCATGGCCGGCTGCTGCTTGCTTTGCTGTGTGTGTGCACTAGGAGGGAAGGGGTGCCGAGCGTGCGCTACAGCCTGCTCGGCGAGCGAGGCATGGAACCGAAGAGAGTCATGGAGGGATGGGGATGCTCACTGTGTGATCTGATTGGTCGAAGAACTAGTGGAGGTGGTGCGGTGGTGACCATCTGCGAGTAATGGCTATGGTGGCGAGTTGCTCGACTATGCTGCTAGCTTGGCATAGAAAGGGAAGGGAGGATGGAGACAAGGAAGCACAGGTCACGTCGTAGGGGACCTCGGCCGAGCTGGTGCCGAACGGAGCGGCCGGGTCTGGGTCGTCGTCCGGTCCGGCCGTAGCCATGCCGCTGCGCGCCACGAGTGTCGGGACACCAGCCCCGTGAAGTCCTCGGCATCGGGGGATGCCCCGATGATGTGCCCTAGCAGCAGCATGTCCATCGCCATGGTGACGGAGCCCAACAACACCCAGAGCTCGGAGGCCGCCAGCTCCACATTCATGAGCACCCAAAGGCGCGCCTCATGTGCGATGCACGTGCGGAGACATGGCGGGCTCCCCGACACAGCTCTAGGCGGGTGGCACAGCGAGCTCCTCGACACATCTCCAATCGTGTGGTGTGACAGGATGCGGCGATGTTCTAGGCGACCAGCGCGGCAAGCTCCCCACCGCGACGGGCTCGAGGCCATCGGTGGGGTGATTGGCTACAGGGTGGCAACACTGTGGCCTAGGCCCCCAATTATGGTACCACGAGGTATCGTTGGCCACCGGCGCGACTATGATGTGGTCCTAGTGCGGCTGCTCCCCGGTGTGGGCGCGGCCGGCCTAGGCGCAATCGGGGGTGACCGTAGCTCGGCCGGAGGTGACCCATGGCCGACTGTCCACATCGGTGGCTGCCTGCCCTTGAGTAGCATGACTTGCGTGATGCTCATGTTGAGAGCCAGCGAGCTGTGCTTGGCCTTAGCGTCCCCGAGGCTGGCCTCTTCTCGGCCGGTGGGAGCCCGGAGCAGGCTGGCCACGGGCACACGAGACGCGGCCGTGCTGCTTACGACTCTATGATGAGGCAGCATAGATGAGCGAGCGAGCGGGGACCAGGCCGGCAGTGAGGAAGGTGAGCACCACTCGTTGTTGCCACTCGCACATGCTAGCCCTGCGTCTGCAGCGAACACGCGTCGCTACTCCTCTATCGACCCGTGCTGCCTCTTCCTCGGTGGTTAACTGGTTATGGCGTCGGCCACGGACCCCGCGCAGCTCGTGCTGAGTCACTGAGCTCTCCCCAATCCCACCCATGGCGTCACCGCTTGCGCTACTGCTGGAAGCTCCAACGACCCCCATCTTCGGGCACTACCGAGGCAGGCCACGGGCGCCCCTGCGCCACTCCCCGGTGCACGCAGATGCACGCGCGAGCGCACAGCCATACAGGACGGGAGGTTGGGGAAAGGCCTGACAGGCGGGGCCCGCGAAGAGAGGGAGGGGGATGACAGGTGGTCCCAACCGGGCGGTGAGAGGGAAAGGTCTGATAGGCGAGGTCGTGGTGAGTTTACTGTGCGGAAACCACGGTCGAATGAGTGCGAGGGCCAATTTTAACTGGTTTTGAGAGTTAAGGGACTACGCATCTCTGGTTTTCGAGTTAGAGGGCTAGAAAAGGACTACAACCATAGTTGGAGGGCTAAAAATGTACTTTTTCCTTCTATTTATAACCCCACGGGTTAAAATAGCCGTTACCCCTTCACTGGGCATTTTTAGGGAATCGCTCACTCACTCAATCGGATGAACACTATCAAGCTAGAGTGAGTTAGAGGGCTCCAAGCACCACCACATAAGTCACCAAGGCTCAAGTGAGCTTAGTTCTACCAAGCTCTTGGCCAAAGGCCGACCACCACTTCTATTTATAGTCCCACGGGCCAAAATAGTCGTTATCCCTTCACTAAGCCTTTTTAGGGATGACCGGATGCTTCGGTCAGATCGACCGGACACACCCGGTCCAACATCCGGTCAACGGATGCACGCCACACGTCATCTCTATTCAACCTCAGTCACTGGATCTCAACGGTCAAGTGATGACCGGATGCAACACAGTGCTAAGACCGGACGCACCTCTGCCGAGCCCGGTCGTTTCCAGAGAGGTTCCATTCACGACCGGACGCTCTACTGCTGCATGACCGGACGCAGACCAGCCAAAGTCCGGTCATTTCCAAAGAGCTCCCTAAGCCTCTATTTTGTGACCGGACGTGTCCGGTCGGTCACGATCGGACACAGCATCAGTATCCGGTCCTTCTCCTCTTCTCTATACCGCCACGTTAGTGGGACCGGACGCACCCACCATGTGTCCGATCACAAAGTGACCCAGCGTCCGGTTGAAGACCGATGCCTATGCCTTCACTGCTGCCACTGATCAGACGCGCCGGTCCTACCAAGGCCAGGGTCTAGTCACTCACAGTGACCTCCCTTTGCCTCTGTTTCTTCACTGAGTTGATCCGTTTCAACTCCAACTCCTTCTTCTTTGCAAATGTGCCAACACCACCATGTGGCACTAGATGACTGATATGCAAACAAGTTTGCCCCTCTTGATAGTACGACCATCTATCCTAAACACAGTCATCAACTTTTCTACACACCTATGACCGATGAAATGAAATGCCCTAGGTTATACCTTTGCCTTGCGCATTCCACTCCATCTCCTCCAATGTCGATGCAACACATGCACCAACACGATCAACAATGATATGATCCACTTTATATCATCACGTGATCATATTGGTTCACCGATCTTGAATTCACTTGCTCTTCACCGTTGCCTCGGTCCATCGGCGCCAAGTCATCACCCAACTTGCCCTTCACACTTGCAACCGGTCCATCAAGCCAAGTCTTGTCTTGATCTTCTCCACCTTGATCACATGACTCGATGTCATGTCTCATGTGCAATAAGCTCCTTCATCATCACATGTGTGAGCTTTGCAACATCTCCAAGCCATTTCCACCTTCATGACATATGTTGCTCATATGTTGCTCACACACATGTACCTATGGATTAATCACCTGTGTATCTCACATAAACACAATTAGTCCACCTAGGTTGTCACTCAATTACCAAAACCAAACAAGGACCTTTCAATCTCCTCCTTTTTGGTAATTGATGACAACTCTACAAAGATATGGAAATTAAGCTCTTTTGGATTCATGTTGCTTGCCCAAGCAATTTTACCATGTGTAAATAATTTTGGACAAGTACCACAAATCCGAAATGGTAGTATTAGCTCCCCCCACATATGTGCTAGAGTGTTTGGTTTGAAGCTCACACATATGCATAGATTGGAATTGTGGAAGAGTAATTACTACCAAATGATACTAGGGTGTATAGAGTAAACCTTTGAAGTGTGATACCAATCGGAATTGTACCTTTAAGTTCATCCTTAGCACCATGGTTAGCTAGATCTCACTTGAAAACAAAAGCACTAGATATCTCGTGAGATTATCATTAAAAGCAAGGTACTAGCATTAATTGAAAAGCATACCAAGTGTCTAGCTATCATCCTATGCATGCTAGTTTTCATTTCATCAATTAAATTCTACAACTAGCATATACCACACAAGCATGCATACTGAATTTAAAAGCTTATGCAATGCAAGCGAGCACATGAATATGCACATATCAAATGCAATCAATCAAAGTTCTTGAGCTTGCTCCCCCTACTTGTGTGCTTCTCTTGTCCAAGAATTATGATCCATCTCTTTTCTTCAATGTTGCTCCCTCTTTGTTCATGTCCAACCTCTACTTATTTTTCTCAATCTCTCCCAAAGCTTTAGCTTTCACATCTTTGTACACTCTCCCAAGGCTTTAGCTTTCATATCTTTGTACAATCTCTCCCCCTTTGTCATCAATTTCCATAAAAGGTGTGCCCTCATTGATGCAAAGGTTTGCATTTGGGATAGATGGTTGATGCTTAAAGCTTGCATTTTTATGGATATCACTTGATTGTTGGAATGACACCACTTGTAGATACCACTAGTAGGGCTTCTTGAGATACCACATATAGGATCTTTGATCTTGATACCAATTTGTGGGACAGCTCCCCCTATGTCATATCAAGGGTCATCCAATTGCTAAACTTGAACTCTTGTAGGTGAGGAATGCATTCTTCATTTGATGATCACTTAAAGTTGAGGATCACTTGTGGAACCATCGTCTTGCATGATTGATACCACGTGTAGATGTGATACCACTTGAAAGAATTTGCTACCATGGAACCACTTGTTGGATTTATCAATTTTGACCATTTCTTGAACATTTGCTATCATCATGAGTACCACTTATAGTATATCACTTATGAGTTGATCTAGACACAACTTGTGAATTCTTGATGAAATACTTGAGTCTAGATACCACTTGAAACAAACAGACTAGATATCCATTTGCATTGTTGTATTATGCTTGTACTCTTATCACTATCATGAGCTTCTAATTTTGACTTGACTAAATTGATTTGCCTAAGCTTCCAAGTCCGGTTTGAACCAATAACAAGCTTCTTCACACCTCTTACAAGGGTTATCTTACCAATGTTGTACTTGTCACTTGTTAGCAATCCAAATTAAATCAAGTACTTGGGTTCACTAGCTCATGAACAAATTCATATACTAACCACTAGATCAACTAATCATTCAAGCAATAGTGGTAGGCTATGAATTTAAACATTTTATTTGTTATGCATGATCCTATGAAGCATGTACTATATGCACTAATCGCATACTAGTAAGAGATGAAATGATCATGCACATTACAATGATACCTTTGCTATGTTGGAGTAGAGGATAGTCACATAGATTCTAATTCATTACTCCAACAGCAATATGAAGTCCAATTATAAGCTTGGTGAAGACCAATAAATACCATTTTGAATTTTAATCTTCACCCATATGAAATGAATACCACTTATGATCAAGTGCACTTTCTTATTGTGGTTGGCTTTCTTCATCTTTTGATCAATGCTTGCTTGAGAGAACTATTTGGAATACCACTTGAAATATCATAACTTGATACCACTTGAATTGCCATGATTAGCTCTCTTTTTGGGTGTTGCTTGCTTTTCTTGATCAACCCTTTTGATTGCTTCAACTAAGCATCTCAAATGTTCCTCGGATCACCACTTCTATGTTAGCCTTTCAAGTACCACACTTGGTTTACCTACACATAGGCGGCAAGCCCCTACACTAGGGAGAAGTAACCTCTCTCCAAAAATCATTCTTGACACTTACTTGAAATAAATTTATTGATTGACCCAAGTGATGGACTTAATATGATGAGTAACCTTGATTCCTTCTTTAAGTCTTTTTCTTTCTACTTGTTTAAGCCCTTTTCTTTCTATCAAATGATTTCCAATAATCACTAGAACTTAAACCTCATCTTCATCTTGAGTTTGATCTTGATCTTCCAATTTGAGTACCAAATATGTGCAACGTATACTCCACAATCAAATGTCCATGTACTTTTTATTATCGAGCTTCTAGATCATCTCAAAACCAAACTTAGGTACCTCAAACACTTGTAAATATGTTTCCAACTTGAGGACCTTTCAATCAAAGTGACTCAATTTGTCACTTTTCTGGCAGAATTTGTACTCTTCAAAGAAAAATGCATATCTCCTAAAGTACAAATCCAAATACCACGAAATTTGGGGGAGATGTGCTTCACTAAGTTATCTAGCAACGGTGCTTCACTAAGTTATCTAGCAGCTATAAAAATTTGAACTTCATTTGACTTCTAGATTGCTACCAGATTTCAATTTTTCCACCACTACAACATGCTGAAAAACTGCTGCACTATAGCTGACAAGATCCACTTCAAAACCGAAGCATCTTTTATCCAATTCTCATGAAATTTGTACATCATCTTATACCATAAGTATAGAGTATGCACACCAATTTTTATGCCAATCAATAAGTTTTGATCATTCAAACATGGCCAAGATCACAGCTAGCTCAGATTCCCAATTATAGGATATATTTCAACTATTGAGCTATACTTCATCAAATATGAATCAAACTTGAAACCAACTTGTTTGAATACTTTCAAAAGATATAAATCCATTCAATCCACTCACCCAAAGTCATCTCATGAATTTATCCAACTCAAATCAATCCAAACTTGATTACTAAGTAATTTATCCATTCAAACATCTCATAGCAAGCAATATTGCATATTTATTCAATTCAATCAGCTCATATGCACCCAAATGAAATGATCAACAAGAGATATACCTTGATTAGCTCATGATCATCCAACTAGCAAGCTTCAACTCAAATATTTGCAAGCCATCTAATATATCCAATGAATTACCAACAACTTGAATTTGACACTTGTATGTTGATGGTATTTGGACTTCACACAATTTTCACTTGGTATTGGGTTTGGATGTGCACTAAGCTTCATAACTTGACTCAATATGTGATGAACAATGTGAGATCAATTGAATCAAGCCTCCAATGCCATGGTACCTACAATCATTCATCCACCTTTTGATGGTACCCAAACTAGTTTGGGTCCTCTCAAGTTAGGAGCAACATACTTAGGTGTAACCTTAGTATGAATAGCGGGATATTTTGCAATTGCAACCAATGAGGTATCATTGCCATCCTTCCTAAGCATAGAATCATCATCAATTGAAATAGACTTAGGAGCATTACCTAGGGGGCATGAATGTGCCATGTGTCCCCTTTCTCGGCATGAGTAGCACTTTCTCTTTGATTGAGCCTTCTCTTCCTTGCTCATGTGGTGCTTTCCATTGCCTTGCCTCTCATGAACTGCTTGAGCCTTCTTCTCAAGCTTGGTAGGACACATAGAGACAAAGTGTCCTGTACTTCCACACTTGAAGCACTTGATGTGAGCATAGACTTTCTTCTCATCTTGTGTCTTGCTCATCATCTTGGCATCTTAGGTTTGCATTTGATGCCTTGCCTTTCCACCCCTTCTTATCTTCTTCTTCTTTATCATCAAGTCGTCACTATCTTCATGGTTGATCTTGATTTGCTCTTGGGGTGTCATCTCTTGCTCAACTTATGGCTTTGGTTGTGGCTCTTCTAGTTGCTTCACCAATTGCTTGGTTGGGCACATTGAGGTAAGATGACCCCAAGTGCGGCACTTGAAGCACTTCACATGCTTGAGCCTCTCTTCATCTTTTATCTTCTTGAGCTTCTCAATGTTAGGGCAACCATTTGCAAGGTGTCCCACTTCATGACACCGGTAGCACATGGTATGAGAGAGCTTTCTTTGTTGTAGCTTCTTCATCTTTCTTTCTCTCTTTCTTTCGCCCTTTATCATTTCCTTCTTGAAGACAAGGCCACACTTGTCACCATAGTTTCTTTGAGTCTTCAACATATGCTCAAAGGTGACTTGAGAGTTATAGCACCTCTCTAACTTGTTGCTCAAATTCTTCACTTCACTTTTAAGATCAATGTTCTCCTTCAAAATGTTAGTCTCACAAGACATAGAAGTAGAACAAGCATCTATATGTGAAGAGCATGGCATATCTAATAAATCATCACAAGAGGTGGATACATGCTTCTTGCCTACATCACAAGGGTTAGCAACAATATGTGATTGATCAATTGACCCATGTGATGAGCTCTCACTATTTTTAGATTTCTCATTTGAAAGTTCTTTAGTGAGAAAAGCATGGTCTTGTACCAAGTTATCATGAGTAACACTAAGTTCCTCATGAGCCAATTTTAGCTCCTCATGTGAGCAAGTAGTAACATAAAGTAGATGCTTTTGTTGTTCACATGTGTTCTTTAGAAAAGAGTTTTCATTTTTCAATTTCTCGGTTTTAGCCATCTCTTTTTCTAAAGCTTTGATCATGCAACCATATCTATCTAGAAGCTCCTCATAAGAACAAGAAGTAACATTAAGTAGATGCTTTTGTTGTTCACATGTGTTCTTTAGAAAAGAGTTTTCATTTTTCAATTTCATTGTTTTAGCTTTCTCATTTTCTAAAGACATGGTCATACTAGCAAGTCTACTCACAAGCTCATCATATGAATCAACATGATCAACCACATTATCTTTTTGATACCTTGGTGTCACCTTGTGATGTGAAGCAATGTGGTGTAGTGGATGGGCTTGTAGTAGCATCACAATCATGGCTCGAGCATGAACAATTATCGTCATCAAGCATGCATGGGGTAGGATCATCATGTGCATCACTTGAGGCATCACCATCAATCTTGTCAAGTGATCCTATGGTAGAAAGATCATCATCATCACTTGACCATGAGGTGGAGCAATGTTTCACAATCACCAAATTGTGATCATGCTCGACACACTCATGCGCCTCCTTCTTGGGCTCATCCTCCTCTTGAATTTGCCATCATCCCATGTGGAGGAATCACCGAAGGTGTGCTTGATGGACTCCCATATCTCACGAGCGGTTCCCATGATGTTTACTTGTTTCATCAAATCAAAACTCAAAGCATCCATTAGATAACAACAAACTTGTGCATCAAGTTCATAGATAACTCTTTGAGCTTTGGTGAGATTTCTATGATCCAAGACATGGGTGAGACCACTAGCGACAATCCACCAAAACTTAGGTCCCTTTGCACGAAATGATCAAGCATGTGATTTTTCCAAAGTGCAAAGTTTGTGTCATAAAAAATGTGTGTCTCACAAACATCTAGCCCACTAGACGCCATCCTCTCGGGTCGGTGAAGACCACAAATGAGAGACCTAGCTCTGATACCACTTGTTGGGTTGAGATGACGACTAGAGGGGGGGGGGGTGAATAGTCGTTTCTAAAACTTAATTGCTCCGGCTAACCGAAACAAATGCGGAATTAAAACTATCGGTCTAGCCAAGACTATACCCCTCTATCTATGTTCTTTAGCACATTGCAAAGATCCTAATTAAGCAACAAAGGTGCCGGGCTAGCTAGAGCTCACCTATCTAATTCTAGAAGCAAGGTCACACAAACCTATGCCACTAGTATTTTGCACACCGAGGAGCTCCTACACAATTCTAGTAAGCAAAAGCACAAAGCTCCTAAGCTCACTAGCAATGCTCAATAACAAGGCAACCAATGCCAAATTAGAGAGCGCAAATACTTGGCTACATAAACTAAACAGTGTGACTAACAAGGTTACACAAACTAAATTAGCCATAAAAGGAAGCTACTTCTATGCTACACAAGCAAGAAGGTAACTAGTAAGCTACACAAGCTAACTAATTACAAGAGCAACTACACAAGCACAATGTATATGAAAGTAATTATAAGCTTGTGTAAGGGGATAGCAAACCAACGGGAAGAACAATGTTGACACGATGATTTTCTCCCGAGGTTCATACGCTTGCCAACACGCTACGTCCCCGTTATGTCAACCGCTCACTTGGTGGTTCAGTGGCTAATTGGCATCACCCGCCAAGCTTGCACGTCGGGCACCACAAGAACCTACCCTAGAAGTGAGGGTAGCTCAATGACACGCTTTACTAGAGTTCCTCTTCGTGGCTCTCACGGGGCGAGCACAATGCCCCTCACAAAGCTCTTCTCCGAAGCACCGCACAAGCTTCTTATGGGCTTCGACGGAGACCACCACCAAGCCATCTAGAAGGTGGCAATCTCCAAGAGTAACAAGCACCACCTAGTGCCACTCGATGCAACCTCATGATGCAATCGCACTAGAATCGCTCACTCACTCAATCGGATGAACACTATCAAGCTAGAGTGAGTTAGGGGGCTCCAAGCACCACCACATAAGCCACCAAGGCTCAAGTGAGCTTAGCTCTACCAAGCTCTTGGCCAAAGGCCGACCACCACTTCTATTTATAGTCCCATGGGCCAAAATAGCCGTTATCCCTTCACTGGGCCTTTTTAGGGATGACCGAATGCTTCGGTCAGATCGACCGGACACACCCGGTCCAGCATCCGGTCAACGAATGCACGCCACACGTCATCTCCGTTCAACCTCAGTCACTGGATCTCAACGGTCAAGTGATGACCAGACGCAGCACAGTGCCAAGACCGGACGCACCTCTGCCGAGCCCAGTCATTTCCAGAGAGGTTCCATTCATGACCAGAAGCTCTGCTGCTGCATGACCGGACACAGACCAACCAAAGTCCGATCATTTCTAGAGAGCTCCCCGAGCCTCTGTTTTGCGACCGGACGTGTCCGGTCGGTCACGATCGGACGCAACATCAGCATCCGGTCCTTCTCCTCTTCTCTATACCGCCACGTTAGTGGGACCGGACGCACCCACCATGCGTCTAGTCACAAAAGTGACCCAGCGTCCGGTCGAAGACCAATGCCTATGCCTTTACTGCTGCCACTGATCGGACGCGCCGGTCCTATCGAGGCCAGGGTCCGGTCACTCATAGTGACCTCCTTTTGCCTCTGTTTCTTCACCGAGTTGATCCATTTCAACTCCAACTCCTTCTCCTTTGCAAATGTGCCAACACCACCATGTGGCACTAGATGACCGATATGCAAACAAGTTTGTCTCTCTTGATAGTACGACCATCTATCCTAAACCTGGTCATCAACTTCTCTACACACCTATGACCGGTGAAATGAAATGCCCTAGGTTATACCTTTGCCTTGTGCATTCCACTCTATCTCCTCCAATGTCGATGCAACACATGCACCAACACGATCAACAATGATATGATCCACTTCATATCATCACGTGATCATATTGGTTCATCAATCTTGACTTCACTTGCTCTTCACCATTGCCTCGGTCCATCGGCGCCAAGTCATCACCCAACTTGCCCTTCACACTTGCAACTGGTCCATCAAGCTAAGTCTTGTCTTGATCTTCTCCACCTTGATCACATGACTCGATGTCATGTCCCATGTGCAATAAGCTCCTTCATCATCACATGTGTGAGCTTTGCAACATCTCCAAGCCATTTCCACCTTCATGGCATATGTTGCTCACACACATGTACCTGTGGACTAATCACCTGTGTATCTCACATAAACACAATTAGTCCACCTAGGTTGTCACTTAATTACCAAAACCAAACAAGGACCTTTTAGGCCCCTTCCATCAAGCAGGAACAAGAAGGCGTTGAAGAAAAAACACCTGTCGAGCAGATAGTCGCAGCGGTCCCTGGGCCGAGCAGTGATTGGAGGGAACCTTTCATCAAATACCTCACCACTGCAGACGTCTCGGTTGACAACATAGAGAGAAAATGCCTTACCCTAAGCAGTAACCATTACGTCCTAGTCAAAGGGAAGTTGTACCACAAAAACACCAAAGGGGAGCTATTTTAGAAGTGCGTCTCCGTGGAAGAAGGTGAGAAGATACTCAAGGAGATCCACGCTGGCACCTACGGCAAAAATGTGGCCTCTAGAACACTGGTCAAAAAGGCTTTCTGAGCTAGTTTCTATTGGCCCTCAGCCATAGCTGATGCTAAAGCACTCATTCGCCAATGTGAGAACTGCCATTTTTTTGCTAAACAAATCCACGTCCTAGCTTAGGCCGTGCAAACGATTCCTACATCGTGGCCCTTTGCATGCTGGGGACTAGATCTGATCAGGCCATTCAAGCCCGCGCTGGGAGGTTTCCTCTGGGTCTACATCTACATCGATAAATTCTCTAAGTGGATCGAATGCAAACCCCTTGTCCAATCTATAGCGAAGAAAGTAGCCGAGCTGCTTGGCGACATCATTCACTGATTTGGCCTACCAAACAGCATCATCACTAACCTGGGGTCCACGTTCACTGGTAGTGACTTCTGGGATTTCTATGATGAAAGATGCATCTCAGTCAAGTATGTCTCTGTGGCACACCCAAGGGCCAACGACCAAGTCGAGCACGCTAACGGTATGATCTTGGACGCATTAAAGAAATGGCTCTATGTGAAGGAGCAGAAACACCCGGGCAAATGGCTCAAGGAACTACCAGTTGTGGTCTAGGGACTAAGGACCCAGCCTAGTCATAACACCGGTGTCTCCCCATACTTCATGGTTTTTGGCTCTAAGGCCGTATTGCCTACTGACGTCGCCTTTCAAGCACCCAGGGTGGAGAATTACAACAAGGAGAACTTCGACCAAGCTCAGCTCGTTGAAGTGGACAGCTTAGAAGAGGAACATCTAGTCACCTGTGTTCAGATGGCAAAATACCTTGACAGCTTACGAAGATACTACAACCGTAATGTCAACGATCGATTCTTTGTGGTCGGAGACTTAGTACTTCGTAGAAAACAGAAGACAGATGGGATGCACAAGCTCTTCTCACCTTGGGAGGGTCCCTTCATCTTCAAGGCGGTCACCCGACCAGGGTCCTATAGACTATGCGACATGGATGAAAGAGATGTCCCAAACTCTTGGCACATCGATCTAATTAGACGTTTCTACCCTTGAAGCGTTCATTTCAAAGATATGTACCTTTCATATTTGAGTATTCAATAAAGTTTTTTACACTGATGTTTATCCATATTGTTTTCTCCATGCTTTTTCACTAAGCGATTCTGATTCTACGTACAACATCTTAAAGATGACATTCCAACTATGCCTAAGGCAAATACCCGAACAAACACATTGACGCTCGGACGCCTCCAGAGACGACCTTATCTTCGACTTCTCCCTACACGTGCATGAGCATCCGCCCTCTATGTCATGGGTGGTCAGCAGCGGTTCCTTAGCGATGCCCTATTCTTCCCACACACACACACGGCCCCTGCGCCTCGTGTTATGGTTAACAGGCTAGCTAGGGCTGGGGACTCAACTATACACTACTGATTGGATGGTTTATATCAAATATAAACACAAACATACCATAACAACAAGCGTTCAACAAAAGTTGCTAAGCACTCTATATAATGATTCAGAAAAGAGTTTTTACTAATCTACAGAGCACCGCTCCCCCCTTCGCCGAACAGGTCAACATCTCCAGCCAACCTCTTCGCCGGCTCTTCGGCCTTATCCTCTAGCCTGGTGATCTTTGTCGCATCTATTCTGCGGGCGTAGCCGGTCACCACGCACTAGAGATCCAGCATAGGGTAATGCAACCGCAGCTAGGCAAGTGCATGGATGACGGCTCCATGGGCGGCGTTGTGTGTGAACTCCTTGAAGTCCGACCATGCTATACGACACCGGTCCAAGATCAACCGAGGTCGTAGGTATTCAGGCAGTAGCTCTCTCCCTTCGGATGGTTCGAAGCCAATGCAGTCAAACACGGGCTTGATCCCTGCCTTCATCGCTTCAATCTCCTCGCCCCACGTTTTCACTTGGTCTCTAAAGACCTGGAATTGTGCGAGTGCCTGGTGCCGATACTCTACAAAAAAGTGATTGTATGCTAAGCATGCGTTCAACACTGCACAGGTAAAAATAAAATGCCAGGCACTCACATCGAAGATCTTCAGCTATCTTCTCGGCCTTTTCGTCTGCCTCCTTCGCCGCTGTCAGCTGCATGATGGCCTCCCAGAAAAGGCTGAGCTCAATTTCCAATGCTACATATCACAACAAGACGTCTCACAATGCTGAGCATTAACGAGACAATATTAAAAACCATACCTTTCTGCTAGTTGGCACTACGGCTAAGCTGCTCGACCAATGTGTGGCTCTCTGCCTCCAACGCCAGGACTTTCACCACCACATCTTCTCTACGGTGGCATTCTTGGAGTAGGCACGCTTGGAGGTCATCGACTAACTCCTACAAATTCTTGTTCTCCTCTAGCACCGGGGCCATCTCTTCTAGTTGCCACCGACGCTGTTCGGATACTTTCATAACATTCTACAACAAGCAATGGGTTAAAAAGATTGCGATAATCAAGGGACACAATAGAAGGGTTTTCTTAAGCCTACCTCAATGTGGCCGATCATTGCTGCCAGGTTGGTCCTTAACCTCTTCGTCTCTGCGCTCGCCTCCCCCTCCTCCAGCATTTAAAATTCCTCACCGCGCTGGATAACCGTGCGGAGGAGCTATGGAGGTGGAGAGGGCTCTTGCGTGATTTCTTCAATAACCATAGCAGCCGCCTCTAAAGGGGCTCTCCTTAGTCGCTGCTATGCTTTGATGGGTTGTCTAGGACTTTCCTCTGTTGTTGATGCCGCCGGTGTCATTGTTTTCTCAGTAACCATGGGTGGCTCCCACGCCATGGTGCTCGGCGCATCCCCTATGGCTTCTACTGCGGCCCACAACCCCTCATCACCTGGATCCCCCTCATCATGCGCCCCACCACCAGGCGAGGTCGGGCCAGTGACTGGCGGCTCCTCCATGGCAGGGCGGCCGGTTCCGCAACCACTGGCTACTCAGTGGGGGCAATTGGATCTGCTCCCCCTTGTTCCTGCTAGACATGGGGAGTTTTTGGTTCTGCTGCACGCTCCACACCATGAGCAGCAGCAGCCTATAGGTCCTCGCTTGATTCCGCACTTTGGCCCACAAACAACTCGTTAGCAATCAGCAAACAACGCTAAAAAAGAATTACGCACAAAGAGGGAAACTTACAATTGGGCTCCCACCATGCAGTCCTAAACCGACATGTCCTTCCCGAGCCCTCCTAACCTATGGCAAGGCTGCTTGGCACATTTGTCATCTTCAGGCTTCCCATCTCTACCGCTGCCGGCCACGGCATTCGGGTAGGCTTAGGGGTCATGGTCGGAATCTCTCGCGTCGTCTCGGGGACTCACCTACCGGCCTAAGTTGCATCCGTCGTGGTCCTCCGAGCACTCTCGAGGACTACTGTTGCTGCCTCCCAAGCTCGCCGCCTCTCCCGCGTCTTTGTCCTGGCTAGAGCTATCGATGGAGGTCTCACCGTGCTTAGAGGTGACGGAGCCACTAGCTCATCTTCAGAAGAAGTGTCCGACAGAACTATCTGTCGCCTCCAAGGCTGATTTGAGGCCTCGATGTTTACCATGCCCTCCTCACCTCGAGAGGGCCTAGCTGTTTTTCTCTTCTTCACAGATGGCTCCTCGTCAGCCGGTCGCTTCCCGCGAAGCTTTTTACGGACATACTCTGTCCGTGTGTCACTACCTCTAGCTTCTTGGCTCTCTGAGCCCTCCTCGTCTGCATCAGTGCTTGGATGATGCTGGGGATTGCTTGGTCGAGCATCCACCGCCCTTGGCTGCTCCTCTAATGGGATTATAGAAAAGTAACCCGCCTAGTCCTGTCCATGAATCTTCAACAACACAAACGAATACATTGCAAAGTGAGGACAATCGAGCAAAACACCACAGAAAAGCCTCTCATCACCGGGGGGAGATTTCCGACATTGAAGGCCCATTGCTGGTCTCTGATGGACACCCAACCCATGAGATTGAACAACATCTCTATCCACTGCATGACTTCATCTCGGGCAATTTCCTCGGGCACCTCGTGGGTCCCATCAGTATCTCTCCGGTACCCAAATGCCGGGTGCGCCCTCTCCTTGCAAGGCTAGATCCGGTGGAACATGAAGTTCGTCGCCACAACGACTTCGTCAAACCTTCTACGATCTATCAACCACAGGAGCTCCCTTACTTGCTCCATTCTGTTTAGGCTGATCCTCTCCGACCACCTCGTGTTCACCACTAGAACCTGATCAAGGTCGCACTAGACATATGGTTCTACCTGCTTGATGTAGAACCATTTGCAGGCCCACTACTTCACATTCATGTTAAGCGGGACGACGATGTACTGACTTACCATCCTGTACCGCAGCTGCAGATAAGCACTGCCAACTACCTTAGATCTAGCTCCCCCCGCATCTTGAGACAGAAGAAATGGCGAAATAGATCGAAGTGGGGCAAGATCCCCAGATATGCCTTACAAAGATTAATGAAAACAACAACATGAAGGATGGAATTCGGACTAAGGTTGCAGAGACTGATGCCATAGTGGTCAATTAGCCCGCGGAGAAAAGGATGAATTGGGACGTCGAATCCGCGGATGAAGTAATCTTAAAAAACAAGTTCATTGGAATGGGGCATGGGGAAATTCTCACCAATCGCCGGGCGCCATCCCGCTGTCACCCTATCCGGTAGAATCCTGAGCACCACCAAGTTGTTGAGTGCCCTCTCATCACTAATGGACTACACCCATGCCTTGGCGTGATTGACCTCGCACAACGCCCGCCTCAAGCCGTTGCAATTCCTCTTCGGCGCCATCAAGCAGATCTAGAGACAGTGGTTGCTTGCTGCCTGGATCTATTCTAGCGGTGGAGCGGTTGCAGACGGGAAGGTGTACATGCACAAGAGTGCGAGGAAGACGATGTGGTGTGTGGAAAATGGTGAGTGCGCCTCGAAGCCGCGATGGACTTATAACGGAACGACCCTTGACCCTCCGCTTTCCAGGGTTTTTGGGAAAACACGCCTGCCACGCTGTGTTCCCCCTGAATTCTCCGCGCGTCATTGGGCCGTTAACTGGGCTTACCGTATTCGTACGCGAAGCTGCGTTTCGCGCAGGCCGCAAAGACAAAACGTGTGTCAAGCGGTATTTCGAAGGAATTTTTGGATTTTCATGGCAAGATATTTTTTCTGACCCTGCTACAAGATATATTCGTAATCTTCCAGCAGGTTCGGGGACTACGTGTATACACGTCATCTAGCGATGACTGTATTGTTTTTCTCAGCTAAGCTGGGAATGGGTTCAGCACCTGAAGATTACTACGTTGGACCCTGGCACCACAAGACTACTTCACCTATTGCCAGGCTCGGGGGCTAAGTGGACACACTTCACCTTACGATGAATGTGCTTATTTCTTTGACTTAGATTTCTTCAAAACGGCAAGTTCCTCCGCGGTAACTAAGTCAAGGACGCCACACGACTAACTTCGATGCTCGGAACCCAAGTGGGCACACTTCGTCCAAGTTGGAGATTTCAAAAAAAATTAACTTGAACTCCTTACATCCTTCTAACAAACCTCAGTTTCGCATAAGTCTGAGCTCGGCTCCCAGTTGAACAGCTTCGAACATTGATTCTAACAGCTCGGATGATCGCTCCAACAGGCGCCTAACTAATTGCTCGGACATATTTTTCAACAGCTCGGCTCCCTGTCAAAGAGGTCGGAAGTCTTTTCCTGACAATTAGCGGCGTGTTGATCAGCTCGGACAAGCTCTGGACGGTGTTGCTCAGATGATGCAAGGTGCTCGGGGACTAGCTATAGGGATATAACCCCCGATACTCATAGGGCTGTACATGGTCCGAGCCACCAGGGAAGGCCCAGCCCACTAGGCTGTGCATGGGTCGCGCTACTAGTGGAGGCCTAGCTTACAAGACGCTGCCGCATGAGGCACGACATAGGTCGGCGTGCCTCGCAAGACTGCATGAGGATCCTCGGTGATCTTGGGAACCCGCTCGGATATGCTAGATCTTTTTTTTCGACTTGAATATGCTAGATCCCGTAATATCTATAACTTTCTATCTTGTAAACAGATTAGGATAGAAACAACCGATCTGTAACCCTACCTCTCGGGCTATATAAGACGGGTAGGGACCCCCTCATTTTTTATCTGATCATACACAATACAATCCACAAAGACACATGACGTAGAGTATTACGTCAAGCTAACGGCCTAAACCTGTCTAATCGTTGTCTCTTGTGTTCTGTGTCACCATCCGATTTTCTCATGTGCACCTCCACCGATTTATCTACTATCGTGGGCATACCCCTCGATAGACCGTCGACCAGATTTCATCGACACCTCAGTCAAGATTAGTTCTGCCTGACCAACATTATTAAGAAATGGCACCTTTCTCCCACCTTTGATTGCTTCTTCTATCATTTGTTGCTCTAATCTGCCCCCCTGAGATAATTCTATAATTTGTTGCCACACACAGAGGAAATGCCATACTCGATCACACATAAACGCTGTATTGAAAAAGGTCTCCTGCGTACCATACCATAAAAGGGGAGATAGGTTTTAACGAGACAATTAGTTTTAGTTTGCTGGGCCTCTGCATTCTGATGGGATTTTAAAAAAGGCAGCATTCCGGCCCATTCCAGGCCCAGGCAAAAATTCTAGGGACTGTTCAGAGACACTGACTTCACGCCCTGCCTCTTCTCCTCCCAAACATTGACCCCGCGTGCGCGCGCGCTCTCTCTCTCTCGCTCTCGCGGCGGCAACTGACTCACCGCCGCCGCCCGCCGCCCTACTCTAGGTACGCAGGTCTTCGTCGGTCCCCTCGCTAGGCCTTCGCCGGCCCCTTCACCGGCGACGGGCACCCAACAGGTATGTGCACCCCGTCTCGCCCCTTCCTGGTGTGCGAAACCGGGCACCCGAACCCTAACGACTTCAGCTATTTGGAAATTTGTATTCGGATCTGATCTAATTAAAAGTGTATATGTGTATTGTCCCCACTATATTCGATTTTTCTGCAATAATTATTAGAGTGTCTCCACCCTGTGGATTGTGGTTGAGGAAGACGATAATTGAATATTGTGCGCTGCTACATGATACAGTTATGTTATTGTGGTATTCTGCTTATAGGGGACTATTCACTGTAGGTAAGAGCTTTTATGCTTGTAATGCTCGTGGATAGTGTGATATGTTGAAATGGTCTGGAATGAATCCTTGGTCTTACTGCAGAGGTCAGGTCAAATCTAGCTGTGGCCTGTGGCATGTAATTTGCATAATTTGAACCAAGAGCAGTTATTTGAGTGGGAAGAGAAAACAAAAGCAGCTTGGAGTTGAAATTTTTCAGTACAATGCACTTGTTTAAGCCAATAAGTTTATTGATTTGATAAATGCATCTGGTGTGGTTCTGTGACAATGTACAGTGTTTACTGTTAATTTCTCCCGGGCGTGATTTCTACTGTACTTTAATGTATGGATTTGATGGTTATATTGCTTTGATATTTGTCTGCTTTAATTCGCTTGGTTAGTCAAGGGTCATCGATGAATTGGTGATCCACCTATGTCAATGCTGATGTGCAGGAAGTATGCTTATTTTTTACAGCTTGTTTTTGCTGTTGCTCATATTGCTGCACTTCTGTGCTTCTGAATCTCTCCCTCTCGCCAAGTTTTATAAATGGCATTTCCTTGGTTGTGATTTGTGAAGCTTGATTTAATCACACAAGATGCTTTCAGAATCTTATTTCATGCAGTTGTTTTCCAATTTGTCAGGTTCACCTGTAGTTAATTTTGTAAATTATTGTTATCTCTGTAGCTGCCCCAATGGAAGTTGAGCTGCCGAACGTCCATAAAGTGAGTAGCAATTTCTTCTTCTAAGTTGTACCCTTGTAGGGTGTGCTGATTATTAATTTCACCTTTTCAGCTCTGGTTATCCCTATATTGTACTCTCCATTCCAAATTATAGGTCGTTCTAGCTTTTCTTGATAGATAGCTTTTGCTATGTATCTAGACATAGCGTAAATCTAGATGCATAGCAAAAGCTATGTACTTAGAAAAGCCAAAACGACTTATATTTTGGAATGGAGGGAGTAGTATTTTAACAAATTAACATATTATGATATGTGTTAATGTGTAGGCTACTTCAAGTGACCATTGGAGTTTAGCCAGCAGCCAATATCCGTCTGGTAAATTTCCTAAGGTCTCAGTGGGTATCACGATTCCAAGGGTAGGTACTGTATCAAGAGGCGGAGATGCTACCCCAACACCTACATTGGACAGGAATTTGTCTCAGGGAACTGATGGTTTATCTAGACCAAAAGGTGATAATACTTCACCTCGGGTTTCACAAGAGGCTGTGAACCATGCTGTATCCACTGAAGGGGCTCCTGAAGCTGACCCTATTATGAAGGTCTCTGTATCACAACCTGATGACAATGCATGTGAGCAAACAGGAACCTTTTCCTTTGGAACAAGAAGAAAACAAGGCAGCAACAGCCTTGATAAATTGGGGACACCTGAATTTGTTAGTTCCCAAAGAAAACAGAACTTGGAGTCTGCAGATAAAGGCAAGCCCAATAGTGAGATGCTCAGGATGAAGTTGTGGGAGATCCTTGGTGGCACTTCACAAAACAAGCAGGCCGTTGCTTCACCAAACCCTGATGACATCGAGACACCTGATCAGCCTAGAAGTCAAACTGTCAAAGGACCATCTTCAGGGAACAAGGAGGTATTCACTTCACCTTTTCCTGATAACATCAAGACACCAGATCCACTGAAGCATCAAACGGTGAACTTCACAAAGTGTACACTGTCCCTTGATCCAATCGAGTCAGATTCTGATAGTCCAAAAGTTGTTGAAAGAAGACCTGTGACTCGCTCCTTGGGACGCAAGAAAGCACCAGCATCCTCCAAGAAGCAGAGCAGAAGTGCAAAGAAACCATTATCTACTTTTCGCTCTACACCCAAGAAGAAAATTCTGGACAATGTGTTTACCTTTAATGAGAAATGCACACCAAAAACAGTGGATCAGGGTGAAATGAATAAAGCCACTGAATCACCTGGCAGCGGATCTCCTGATTCTGCCAAAAAACGAGAAAACAGGAAACAACTGTATCTTTCACCCCTTTCTCCAACTGAGGATGAAGGGATTAAAAGTTCTGAAACAAGTTTTGCAAGAGGTCAGTACCACATTGCCATTCTGTCATACACTTCATACAGAAAAAAAACATTAGTTTGACGCACAGCTTTACATTCCCTTTCGTGTTTAGTGTTGCATATCTGAAAAAGGCAAGTTCAACATGCTGTGTACCGTGCTCTATTTGGCTATTCCCTTCATGCATGATGGACCATGTACATGTTTTTGGGGCTAAGTCTGTGCCTGTTAGTATTTCTGGGTTTATTGATCTATTGGATATATTTAAACTTTTCAAGTTACTTTACATTTTCAACTATTTGCATGTCCATTCAGAATTTGCAAACATATATTTCATGAACTATGATTTAGGCTGTCTCAGCATGTTGTCATTTCTTTATCACTTACTTGTTTGCCAATTCCAGTAAGATAAAATCATTTTTAATCATAGAATATATTCAAATTGAAGATATGATTTTATGTGATCAATAATGGAATAACAGGAACATTTTCCTATCCTGCATGGTAGTTTACGTATATTTGTTGGTATTATTTGCTATGTTGAGTAGTTGGCTTTTTATTTGGATTTGACTGCATTACTTTTAAGGACATTGGAAAGAACTTGACTGGTTTTCGCCGTATTCCACTGGTAAGTTTGTCGCATGTTTGGAACAAACTTGACTGGTATTCCACTGCCATGTTTGGAAAGAACTTTTAGTATCAGGCAGCTCAAGTTCTTCCCTAACGATGTTTTTGGCATGCTACTCATAACTAATATGTGGTTCTTCAAATGCAGGATATAAATCTCACAAATGGCCTTCAGATATCGATGGCCCTGATAAATCTCCTGTTGAGCATATGGGTAGGAAATCAAATCTAAAAGAGGACAGAATGAGCAAAAGACACTTATCTTCACCTGCTCCTTTTTCTACTTCTGGTAAAACTGCTTACTTTCCTTCATTGAGTATTTGAGTCCATGGTTAGCAGTTCTTAACCTTTTTTTTCCAGCAACACAAGAAACTACAGATTCTGATAAAGAACAAGAACAATGCCCAGAAAACTTCCTAACCAGGTTCTGTCTTATCCTTTGTTAATAAAATTATGTATATATCCTAGTTTGTTAGTATGTTTGATTACGTTCTTGATTTTTGCCAGGGATTTTGATCAAGCTTCCAAGCAGCCGAGCCGAAGTGCAAAGAAACCATTTTCTACTTTTCACTCTACACCCAAGAAGAAAATGCAGGGCAATGTGTTTACCTTCAATGAGAAACACACACCTAAAACAGTGGATCAGGACAAAATGGATAAAACCACTGAGTTGCCTGGTAGTGAGTCTCCTGGTTCTGCAGAAGAAAGAGAAAACAGTAAACAACCATCTCATTCACCCCTTTCTCCAACTGAAGATGAAGGGAGTAAAAGTTCCGAACAAAGTTTTGCAAAAGGTCAGAGTACCACATTGTCATTCTGTCATACACCTAATACAGGAAAGCATTTGGCTAGATCATGTTACATTCCCTTTTGTGTTTAGTGTTCCATATCGGTAGAAGGCAAATGCAACAATACTGTGTACCATGATCTATTCCCCTCTCCACGCATGATGAACCATGTGCATGTTTTGGCGCTAAGTGTGTCTCGTAGTATTTCTGGCTTATTAATCTGTTTGATATATTTCAAGTTTGTCTACATTTCCAACTATTGCATGCTTATGCAGAATTCCAAACATATATTTTCATGAACGTTCAATTAGGCTGTACCGTTATCTTTTCATTTCTTCATGACTTTCTTGTTTGCCAATTACAGCAAGCTAAAATAATTTTTAATCACAGAATATATTCAAATTGAAGATACAATTTTGTCTGATTAATGGGATAACAAAACATTTTTATATCCTGCATGGTAGATTACATATATTTAGTTGGTATTATTTTCTATGTTGAGTTTGCTTTTTATTTGGATTTGACTGCATAACTTTCAGAAGGATGCAGCTCAAGCTCTTACCTAAGGATGTTTATGGCATGCTACTCATAACTAACGTGGTTCTTCAAATGCAGTATATAAATCTCACAAATGGCTTTCAGATATCAAGGGCCCTGATAAATCTCCCCTTGAGCATGTGGGCAGGAAATCAAAACTAAAAGAGGATAGAATGAGCAAAACATACTTATCTTCACCTACTCCTTTTGCCACTTCTGGTAAAACTACTTACCTTCATTGATTGTTGACTCCATTGTTAGCAGTTCATAACTTTTTTTTTCAGGAACACAAGAAACTATAGTTTCTGACAAAGAACAAGAACAATGCCCAGAAAACTACCTAACCAGGTTCTGTCTCATGCTATGTTAATTAATTATTTGTCTTAGTCTGTTAGTTTGTTTGATTATGTTCTTCATTTTCATTAGGGCTTTTGATCAATTAGTAGTGGTTCTGGGAAGGTTCCAAACTAAGATCAAGTCTGAAACAAGCAAGAAAAGTTCTGAGATACTTGCAGCTACTAGAGAGATAATATATCAGCACCTTGAGGGGGTTGAGGCGCAGATGCAGGCTGATGTGTAAGATCTTGTCCCAGTGCTACCCTGAAACCAAACCCTCTTATCCTCATATACACATATATACAGGGTCCAATATAAATATACATATCACAAAAACTGTAGGTACAGTTGCTTGATACATGTCATTTTGACTGTTATTTTAGGGATAAACTGATCAACACAGGCAAGTCTAAAAGGAAACGCCTAGAATCTACATTTGAAGGTACCAATTTCATCATGTTAATGCTTCCAAGCTGGAACCGAATTTTATTTAAGAATTATCATGACGGGATCCCTTTGGCTGTACTCGATCATAGAGCAGTTAATCTCTGAAGATTTGCATTGTTATCCAATATTCACGATTTCTCATTCTCTATCTATTTGGATTATTCAACTCAAGCAGTGTAAAAGTTCTTTATTTCTTAATAAGAACTGTAGTTCTACATATGCCTTTTGGAATCTGCAGCAGCTATGTGAAGTACGTTTTGAATCCTAGCAGTGAGAATTATATCCTGTTATTTACAACTTATCATGTACTTAGTAGAACATAACAATAGGGTCATAACTAACCAAGCATAATAAACAATTGGTGCAAATAGAACCCAAAAGCCCAGCTTGAATGGTGTTACATTGGTAGATTTGGTTCTTATAAACTCATTCATCATTCTCCTGTGCTGAAGCATTTTGCCAATCCCATGAAAGATTATTTGAGAAATTCGTTAGTACCATGTCCAAATCTGTGCCCCCATTATCCAACATGGATGTTTTTTTTTAATCTTTGTTCTTTGTTATTTGGATCTTTGTGGACCTTGTTGTGTATCTAGGTACATATCTAAGTATGCAGCCGTGTTAAATTTCATATTTTCCTGCTTTTTTCTTTTCTTTTTGCTTTTTTCTTTCATGTTATTAGTTAACAAATTATATCTTTTGATTGATACACAGATCAACAAGAAAAGCTAAGGATTCTTCACGAGAAGTTCAAGGAGGAGGTCAACAAGCAGCTTCTGAATTGCAGGAGTTCTCTTGAGGATTTTGAATCCTACCATGCAGAACTTAAGGGAGTAGCTGACAAGCAAAGTAAGTCTTAACACTATGCCTAACCTCTGGAGCAATGTAAATGAAGCATCTGATGGATCATTTCTTATTTTTCTTACAATTTCCAAAAACTGTGAAACCATGTTAACTTTGTGAACATCAAGCCTTGTGAAGCAAATACCTGTGAAGCCTTGCTTATCCATACATTTCAATTGTATTGCTCCTAGCTGTTTCTCTATTTGGAAATATTTTAGCTACTCTGAATGAATGATTTTGCGTTCATACAGACATTGCTTTGGCATTTTTAACTATAGCTGTGTTCATTTGTATCACTGACCAATAAATGATCATTTTTTTTACCACTGACCATCGGAGTTACCATTTAATTTATTCTGTCTTTTTATTTTACATCGACAGAATCATCCCACAAGAAGCTCCTGGTAAATGCTGAGAAAACAGTAGGTGCTCAGATCAACGATGCAGAAACCAAAATTGCTGAGGTCCAGAAAGTAGGTCGAAAGCGGTTTTCAAAGCTCACATACGCCTTATTGACCAAATGCTCATCTCTTTCTGACACTCCTGCAGAGAGCCCGGAAGAGGATGAATGGCCTGAAATACGTGCTCAAGGAGCTGATTACAGAAACTGCAGATTGACTGATCGAAGTTCCTTCACTCTGTCCAAGTACATATCACTGGTGCAAAGATTAGGATACACAGGATGCACATTGCAAACACGTCTAGGTTTCCATTTGAAAGGGGTACAGGAGAATCATGATGCACATAGGTTTTGTTGGTAACTGAACTTCGCAAAGACAATTTTACTTCCAGACGTCCATAGTATCATTTTCTGGGCAGTACCTTCAGTTAGGATTTTCGCCACCTGGTCGATGTGCACAGTGCACTGCTGTGTTGGTTGCACTATTTCGCATGATTGACTAAATACTATACAGAAAACCGCAACACTCGACGTCTTTCAGCGGTATGTGACCTATAGGATGCTGCAGTGTGCACTGTTGCCCTTCGTTCTTTCCAAACTCTGTTGCGAGCTGGAATACTAATGTGTAATGCAGAGTTGTCTTGATGTTAAACGTGATTCGATGCTGGCTTGATGCTGTGCATTGGAATCAAATGGGGTCGTTTGGTGGTGCATTGATTGACGTGTTTGTTTATGCATGGATTTGCAATGCCGTTGTTCCATCTTTTCTCTCGCTTTTTCATGCATCTGTGGCCTTGTGAGTTTCTTCCCACCCGACTTGTGATGTATGAATGTATCAAATGGTTCAAACGGTGCAGTGGATTTCATAAGCGATCACAGGCAGTTCTGTTAGATCACACAGAGGACACAGTAAAGGGGGATCTTAGTGTAGTCACATGAACACATCACACTTTGATTGGATCACACACAGACCTTGTTCTTAGGAGAGTCCGTCAGCCATCTGTGAGTCAGAAATGCGAGGTCGGTGTACTGATACGGCGGACGGTAGCGGATCTGGCGCGTGGGAGCGGATTGTCCCATTTGAATCGGCCGAGAGATAAACGGCACCGGGCCCATTCCTTTTCTCACGGCCAGAGTCCACCTTTGAAGGAAGGAAGATATAGAACACTGCACCACGGCCCATGGGCTTTTTATGCACACAAGTACATCTTTCTGTTTTTTTAATAGGGCACACGACAACATCTTTCCTTTCTGGAACACTTGGATTTGGATGTACAGCCTTGTGTTTTCTTAATATAACATATAATATATTATAATATAAGCATGTCTCCCCGGGTTCTAGTGCTACGATTCCCTGGGTGCATCATGCCTGCCCCTAATTAGCGTACAAGGTACATCGACTGGTCCAGGTTTTTGGAACATTTGTAGATTCTGCAGAGAAACTTTGGCGCTGCAAACACGGAGAGAAGGTTGTGGGTGCATGTACTTCATTCCAACATGAAATTCTCCTGGAAAGAATATAATCTCGCGCGAGTTGACGAGCCACACAGGCATCTATTCCATGCTGTCGGTCTGCTCTACTGACTACTGGACTCGACTGGCATGAGCATGAATTAATTCCTAACGGTTCAGGTGCCCTTTCCACTAATAAAACAGAACATATGACACCCAGCATAACAGTGGTGGCCGAACATCTGGTTCCCTCACCTAAGGGACCATCTGGAACAAGCACAAATTATCTTTTAATCTTTTTGTGAGATTTTGTTTGCGGGAAGTGAGTCAGGAGTTCTGCCTAATTAATTAAGGACTAGGGGAAAACACCACTACCGCAGACCGCAGTTAGCTGCCTGGGCGGGCTGTGCGCGCGCGAGAAAAAGGGACTAGGGCGTTTTTGGCTCTAGCCGCACTTCGCCACAACTAACTGTGGCATGCCGAAACTACATTTGGTTGCTACCGCGCGTTGGGCGTGCTGAAACTGCAGCGCCGTTCCATGTCTAGTTGTGCGCCAACTCCCGCCAAAAGTCCAGCGCTCATTTCCTACGACAAACATTGGCGTGCTGCGGCTACCAACCAAACACGCCCTATCCTTTCTTGTACTTGCATTGAGCCTCAACATGAACAAAACTGAAATATATCCAACACAATGCCATGGGGATTTAGTTCAGAGTTTAGTACAGAGCTTTCCAAGAAAGCCCACATGTTTCCCTGGAGGACTGCCTTTGCACACAATTTTTTTTATGGAAAATAGAATCCTAACCTTATCGATAAAGCTGGGGCAGGTTGCCTGGTTGGAAAGAGGAGACTCCTTTCTAAGGCTGGAAGAAGAATGCTACCATGACAGTCAATTTATCATCTGATTGTTTTTGTCACAGAAAATGGCTCATCAGAAAGAAAAAAAAAATGATCCAGGTGCTTTTTTTTGGAAGGGAGACGATCTTGAGCCTTGAGGACGTGAGCAGGGGACACTGCATCTTATTATCAGGTGGCCAATCACATGCAGGACGAGGGAGGTGGCTCTGGTTCAAGGGTCCGTTTGTTTGAGTCCTAGTTTTAGCCAGGACTTTTAACTTAAAAAGCTAGTTTATTGGTGTTTCAATAAATTTTTAGCTTCTCAGTATAGCAAAAGGTAAAAAAAAACCACTTAAAACGTGCTTTTTTATATTTTCTCGTAAGTTACCTTTCTAGTTTCTTTTTGTATATAAATTAACTCAGGGCCCTGTTCGCTTGAGATTATCAGCCAGAATCAGTCCTACTTTTCAGCCATGGGAACAATGTTTTTTCTCTCACAACTAAATCAGCCCTACAAATTAGCCACAACAACAATAAATCCTGCCGAACGGAGCCTAAACTGTTTAGTTGAGCTTTTAGCTACCTTTTGGGCGGTAGAAGCTAGACGCTTGAACAAGCAGCGAGAGGGCTTGGACTCTTGGAGCCTTGGACGCCAAAAGCCGACAGAGATCTGTTCCTTGCTTCGACAGAAACTCTTCTGCCGGCTTTCGTAAAAAAAAAAAGACCCCCAACATTTTTTGCGAGAGAAGATCATGTACGTACATACAGTACGCAGCGGTACGTACGCGAGCTGTAGACTGTAGTCTTCTTTCCCGCCCTAAATTAAGTCGTCGGTTGCAGAAGGCGTTAGCTGGTGCTGGTCTGCTGGATCCGTTACCGCGCGCGCGCTGCGGCGGGCGAACCCAACTGATCGATGCGGACAAAGCTGCACCTGACGGCTCGGCCAGGACGCCATAACGAAGCTGTCGCAGGACAGTCAGAGCACAGCTTCTTCAGCTTCAGCCTGTGGTACTCTACGTCCATCATGATTCATGACGATACTCTACTCCTCGTCCTCGACCATCATGGACCTTCTCCATGGATGATGGTTACCCCTGTCCATCTCCATCTGCAAGCTGTCCAGCTCTATCCGTGGGCCGTGGCGACGAGCGAGCCAAACGGTCTGCCTGTTTCTGTTTGCGTGGCCACTGGCCACTGTCTCTCTTTGGGAACTTCGATGGATCCACGCTGCAACTGAACAGTTTCCCCTCAAGTTTACCCATGTCGTTTCCTGCTCTTTCCGTTGCATGCGTTTCTCGGTTCAATTCTTTGCTCCAACTCTTTGATCGAATCACAGCTCCACTTCCAGCCTCATTTCTTTACATTTCAGACCAACCGTTGTTCAAAAAAAAAAAAATTCTACTGTACATCAAAATAGATAAAATAAAAGTAGACGCAGTCACACAAAAAAACAAAAACAAAAAGGAGAAACAGAACAAGAAGCAAGGAAAAAAAAACGAGCTCTCATCTCTCGCCGATTACAGAACTACCACTAACAGTAACGCCACTCTGCTGACTCAGCGCGCCGTCGTCGTCGGCCGCGCGAGCCGGCCAAGATCTCGCCCCGCACTCCACGCACCTCCCTTCTTCGCCGTCCTCAGAGCCGGAGCCGCCGCCGCCACCGCAGCCCACGCTGACGACGACACCACGGGCGTCGTCCGGGGCGCCCCGGCCCGACGCCGGCGTGGCGAGGAACGTGGGCCTCTCGTCGCCGGCCATGATGACCACCACGTGCTCCCGCCAACGCTCCCCGGCGGCCGCCGCGGCCTTCCCGTCGCCGGGCCGGCGTTCCAGGTCGTCGTCTGGCTCCCCCGCGGAGGCCAGGAGGCTGCCGGACAGCGTCCAGTAGGAGCAGGCCAGCGCCAGGAGCGACAGCGCGATGAGCCCCAGCATGGCCGCCAGCCCGCCGAAGAGGTATGGCATCGGCGACTGCCACGCCGACGCCGAGTGCGTCGTCGCCGTCGTGCTCGGCCTCGGCGACGGCGCCGCGGGCCCGTGGCCCATGCCCATCGGGTGCTCCGCGCCTGCAGGCCACATGTGGTTTTGTTTGTTAATCTTTGGGGCAGTGCATGCCACTGCCAGTGAACACCACCAGCCTCAGGAGCAGTGTCTCTGTTGCCGCCTGCCTGCCTCGCTTGCGTTTCTCTTGTCTGGAACTGGAACAGAGCAGGGAGGAGGGAGACGGCCAGTGTTCGTCAGGTTGGTGATGAATGAAAATGATTTGCGGTATGAGGCAGTGCTTGTACTTTGCTCAGGCCCTATTTATAGAGTACAGAGCTTCATTAAGGTACTAGTAATTGCATGCCAAGTTGATCACAAATCAAGCAAAAAAGGATTTAATTTAGTTTAGTGTTGTCATATATCTATATATTATATTAATATATACTTTTGGTACATAACAAGTAGAATTTAGCACGATATTATAATTGTAAAGAAGAAAAAAATAATTCCTTCTTCAAAGAGCACCTTGGTTTGCTTCACTGGCTTGCCAACCTGAAAACCTGATATTGTTTTCAATTGCTGCCCGGTGATGGTCAGTTACAAAAAGCAATCACTATTTAGCTTTGCTACGTACTAAGTATAGCATATCTGTGGGCATTTTTACTCGTTTATTTGTGACAAAATCTCACAAATTAAAGCCACGCTCTTATCCATGAGCAGCTAATCGCGCGCGCTCTCTGCCATGAGTGGATCGAGCATTATATGGCTTTTTGGATACAATTTGCACACCGTGGCTTACAATTTGCCCATTTTGTAAGTCAAAAGAACTCTACAAGTGGATCCAATAGAATACAACTTTTTTTTAGCTTACCTATGTCTCACAAACACACTTGTAATATTTGTTGTTTGAAGATTTGCTCAATTTTGCTTTAGGAGATCATAAAATTAACACCGAGTAATTAAACCGTGCTATTATTTGGTTACGGGTCTTTTTATCAGTACTTTCTTCTTCTGAACAAGTTGTTTTCATGATAATGTGTATATTCAGTTCTAGCGCACAGCCAAAGTATCTCACTTTATTCTTTCTGCTACGGTGGAATATACACATGTAGTGCTCATATCCTTTCCTAGAAAGTATACATATCTCTTCTAGCGTAAACAATTTCTCTTCAATTACATGTAATGCTAGCTGATATTTCTTTTGAACTATTTGTGTTCATGAAAATGCGTCGATTTTTCTGAAAGAAATTAAAAAGGGTCCTTCTCCATATAAAAGATACGATTACTAAGTTCTTTTTAGTCGATTAGATGGCTCCGCCCATTCCAGGACAAGCAAAGCACACCTCACCACAATAATTGAGCACTAGGGTGAAATTCACTTTTGAAGTGGTAGAGTTTAAATTCATTCGTAAACGTCCATACCACTGAAAAGATGAAGAGTAGGGTGGAATTCGTATGGTTTTCTTTAGAGTTTTAGGGCCGTTTGGTTAGCTTCCAATCTGAGAAGATTTGAGGAGATAAAATGCTCCTCAATCCTCTTTAATCCCCTTAGAATCGAACAAGCCCCTATCCATTTGCACTGTGTCAAGACATATGAAATCTTCAAACCCCCTACAAGTTTTATCTCAATATAAAAGACATCCACATCTTATAAACTATCCACATCATCTCGTAATAAACCATGTCAGCTAACTAACTTGTAACCTATTAATGCAAGCCATCCATATCATCCCGACTAAGTGCAATTACTGTTTTTAATATGTAAGAAACATACAAGGCATGTGTATTATTTTGCCATTCCATTAGTTTATAATTCGATCTATTTTTTAGTTTTTTATTAAATTATTTCATTGACATGTCTAACTTTGATAGGATCGATGCAAGAATATGTAGGTCTAACACATACATGTAACGATTTGATTTAAAAAAATCTCACAGCAACACGCAAGGAATATTTCTAGTATTCCGTCGACTAAAAAAAATACTGAATTAACAAAAGTTCCATAATCTGACCGGTACAAATATTTTATCAATTATCTCGGAAGAGACAAAATAAGTGCTTTAATAATTGCGTGGCTTGCTCTGTTGAACGTCTCCCTAGGCCAGTCCTTTCTGCTAAAGGCGGCGATGCAGCTCTCATTTTTTGAGAGAAAGGTGCTTGGCCTTTCTTTTCACGAACGTTTTCGAGCTTTTGGATACCGTGACACTTGGGACACCTATCCTACAATGCACAAAGCACAATCAGAGCGACTCATGCAAGTAGAAGTGTGTTTGTCCTGGGTACTGTTGATGATGACAACATGAAAATCATATGCATGCATACAAAATTAAAGGGTTCCCACTCCCATATCATTTTCAAATTAGCGACATAAATAAATAATAGACACATTTCTTGCGACAGCGAAGTAAACAAAACATTATATATGAGGGAAGAAAATTCCCAGATTAATGGGTCTTTTTAACAAAACATTATACATGAGGGGCTTTTATTCTTGTTGTACTAATCCTTAACATGGTACATTCACTCATAGATAAAGTTAGAACAAGAACGATCGTATTGCACGTGTAAATTCTTTTTAAAAAGATAAATGCACGATTTTTTCCTTCCTCAAAAAGAAAAAAAAATTGCATTGTGAGGAAGGAGTTGAAAGGTGAAGAGGAATCTATCTGCATACCCAATCCAGCCAGCTTTTGCTTTGCTACCTTTCTCCGGGCGGACACGGCTGAATTGGCGACAACCCTTGCCTTTGGGTGGGCAATCGCAATCAGTCCCTGTTGCTCATGCCCATGCATATCCTTTCTTCCTGACCGTGCTAGGAGCAGATGAGACGCAATTAATTGCATGCAGGATTAGCTCGATCGGTCCCCTTTGATTACCTGGTTGCGTTGAGCAAGTATAATAACATGCTGTAAGTAGGCTTAATGATGAGATGAGAAGAGAAGATGTAACCTTACGGCCGGTGTCGGTGTTTTCGGACCACCGACGAGTAAATTTGTATTTGCGCGTCTGGCTCGGATGGTGTGCTCGGGGACAAAAGGGTTTATACTGGTTCGGGCGGAACATCCCTACGTCCAATTTGCTTCTGCTCGTGTTACCGGCACTTGGTTTGCAGTAGGGGTTACAAATAGGCGAGAGAGGGAGAGGATCCCAAGTCTCTGGTGGAGGGAGTGAACGGATGCTGAGAGCTCAATTGCCGCTCAGCTGTGTGCTCGTGTCGTGCTCTTGTGTTTTTTTTATCTCCTGTCCGGATCCCTCGATAGGGGCGCCCTTCTTTCCTTTTTATAGGCGAAGGGAAAGCGCGGGTTACAGAGGAGGAAAATAAGAATAACGAGAGAGAAGAAGTCTTCTAGAATCGCCAGGTCCTTCTTCTCCTTTATGCGGGTCTCGCCGATCCTGTAGATGTCATCAGGGATGGCTCCATGTCGCGGCCCTGTTCATCACTGGCGCCATACGCAGGCGTCATCTGCTGGTCATGGCGTTCCACTCCGTTCCGACGGACGTCGCGGTGAACTGACGCGCCTATCAGCGTCCGTACGAGGATTAGACAAAACAGTACCGGCACGCCCGACACTGCTCTTGATGTGAATCGTCAGGTATGGCCCGTCATGGCCATGTGTTACATCGAGGCGTGCCAGCTTCTTCTCTGGTGTCAGAGTTTTGACTCAAGCCCATACGCTTGGACCTGGAGTGGTTGACGACGGTATGGGTCCCTGTCGGACGAGACGGAACCCGCGTCCTTGAGGTCGGGCAAGACGGAACTCGTGGCCTTAGGGTCGGGTGAGACGGAGCATGAGCCCGAGGGTCAGGCGAGACGGAGCTTGCACCCAAGGGGTCGGGCGAGACGGAGCCCGCACCCGAGGGGTCGGGCGAGACGGAGCCCGCACCCAAGGGGTCGGGCGAGACCTTTTAATACGCCTCGAGCCATCCGGGGAAGTCAGCGTGGGCGCTAACTTCCTTGCTTTGGGTATCCCTAATAACGATACCCGATAGTAGCCCCCGAGCCTGCGGAGGAGTAGAATACTCCTTTGAAGGCTTTTTTTGGACAGGAGGACTTTGAGGGCCTTGGCCTTCTTTTTTGTAACCCGTGACGTGTCCTGGTAGGACGACAATTCCCTTTTGCCGTGATCGGTTTTCTTGGGGGGCATCCCTTTTCACCCCTCGCTGTAAGGGTTCCCAGGAGCGGCTGTGAACCCATCGGTGGGCCAGCCTTCGAACTCCTGGGCCTGCGTAGGAGCATTTTTAACTCTGTATCCCTCCTTACCTGCGACGGTTCTTGGCCCATCGACCGGGCGAACCGTCATCCGGCGTGTCCTTTGAGGGCACGGCCAGAGATAGCGTGTACACGATCTTCGGAGGGAGGTGACGTGATGCGGCGCAACGGGTGCGTAAATCTAGGTGGACGGTTTGCCTTCTCGCCCCGCTCCATCCTATAAATAGCGGCCTCTCCCTTCATGTTTCTACACACCAAAACCATAGCCTTACCTTCTCCGTTTCTCCTCCGCCACCATTTGGATCTGCCGTGCTTGCTAATCTATCATCGGAGCCCTAGGTCTGTAGCTTCCGCTTCTCCGCCGCCACCTTTGTTTCTCTGCGCCGCCTCCATCCTCCATGGATTTGTGGTACCACTCTAATGTTACCCATGCATGCTTGGAAGGACTCGTCAAGCGTGGTCTTCTCCGTGGGAGGACCGATGCAGTGGAGTGGCTCATGCCCGGCCGTGAGGATGCGCCAGCGTCGCCTGATGGCTACGTCGTCTCATTTGCGCCCTTCCACCAGCGCGGACTCATGGTTCCTCCCCACCCGTTCTTCCGAGGTCTGCTGCACCACTATTAGATTGAGCTGCAACACTTGAATCCCAATGGGATCCAGCACATCGCGACCTTCATCGCGATGTGCGAGGGGTACCTAGGGATCGAGCCCCACTTTGAGTTGTGGAGATATTTCTTCTTCATCTCCTTGATCAAGAAGAAGGAGAGAGGGTAGGAGACCCCGATGCCGATGGGATGCATGGGCATCCACCTCCGTGGGCAGTGGGTGGCCAAGTACATGCTCTGCAAGCTCTCCAGATCCAACAAGGGGTGGCACTTGCATTGGTTCTACCTGAAGGACGACCTTGCCGCTCCCTTGCCTGTCTTCTCTGGGCGTCTGATCGAAGAGGTTCCACCGTCATGGCCGTGGGAGCCACCCATCAAGAAGAAGAAGAGGATGCGTGACCTTGAGGCCATAGTGTTCCTGAAGACCCACGGACTCCACGGGGCCATCGTCGTCGGGGGTATAATGCGAGGAGGGTGGCTCCCCTAATGGCGCGTCCTCACACTATATGGGATGACACCCGGCACGTAGCTCGTCGGGACAACGCTCACCTAGGGGCTGCTCTGCGATAGTGAGGTCGCACAGCGCATCAAGGAGGCCATGAGGGAGGCCGACACCGTGTTCTCAATCCCGGGGTATCCCGTGATGTGGCCGGAGGGGTTAGTCTTCCGGGACTCTGTCGCGCCGCTGCCAGAGCATGTGGCCGTGAGGGCAGCGAACCGTGCCGTGGATGAACAAAAGAAGAAAAAGAAGGATGATGAGGAGAAGAAATAGCGGTTGAAGTAGCGAGCGAAGCTGTAGCTAGGGACGCAGCGTCAAGGTTCGTCGAAAGAAGAGGAGGAAGAAGAAGAGGAGGAGGAGGAGGATGATGGGCTCCATGTCGCCCATCCTAAAGGAAGCCGACTGATCGAGCAACTTTGATCCACTGTAACTCCCAAACCAGTTAGAGTTAGCAAAAATTCCTTGAACAGAAATTGTAGAGCTACATGTAATCTACAAACTGGCTTTAAGAAGCATCCCCAAATTCTCAATGGTTAGCCAGCTACAATGCTCCCAAGTGAGGTACATCAAAACTGTAAGCAGCATAAAGACTTAGAAAATTTTTAGCAAGTCCAAAACAACATTTCTTGCTACTTGTAAGCTAATTTAGAGCATGCTATGCACTGAATTAGATCTTGACCAAAAAATAAAAGTTGTTACTCTAGTCAAGTACTACAACTTTTCTTAAGGGTGCATTGCCATGCAAACAATCTATGCTATAGTTCAACTTAGGTCAAACATGCAACTTGAAAATGAAAGCCTACACTATAACCATGACTTAGAGGCCAAATGGGTCCAAGTCATGAATACCAAAGTTGTTCCATATGACATTGTAAGCATGTTTAAGGTACTCCTAAGGTCCCACAAACATTTTATACATTGGTTACATGTAAACCCTATCATATGTAAAGCATTTAGTGACAACACATGTGATATAAGCAAACATAGAGATAGAAATTAAGATGCTTATGCTCATGAATGATCAATGATACTTGTGCTCATGCAAGTCCAATGCCAAATGCATGCTTAACACCTAGGGTGTTACAACCCTTCCCCCCTTAAAGAAATCTCATCCCAAGATTTGTACTACCAACCATCTCTCGTAGAAACCCGGATAGACCTCACGAAGATAATCCTCTCGCTCCCATGTAGCGTCTTGCTCACTATGGTTATTCCATACCACCTTATAGAATTTAATGACTTTGCTACGGGTCACTCTTTTCATTTCTTCAAGCACTCGAATAGGTCTTTCTTCATAAGTCAAATCCGACTGGATCTTGACACTAGCGGGTTCAATAGCTTCTTCGGGCACATAAAGACATTTCTTGAGTTAGGAGACATGGAAAACATTGAATATAGCTCTCATTTTCGGAGGTAACTAGAGTTTGTGGGCTACTGGTCCTTTTTGTGCAATGATCTGATATGGACTGATATACCTAGGAGCAAGTTTTCGTCTCACTCCAAACCTTTGTACCTTCTTCATTGGGGACACCTTCAGATACACATAATCTCTAATTTAGAACACAATAGGACTTCTCCTTTTATCTACATAACTCTTTTGTCTTGATTGAGCAGCTTCTATATGTTGTTGAATGATTTGAACTCGTTCTTCAGCTTCTTTGATAAAGTCAATACCATAATTTCAATAATATTGTGTAAGACTGCTAGATGAAATAAGTTGAAACCATCTTCCAATAAAGAATTACAATGATACTTCCGGCTTAAGGCATCAACAACCACATTAGCCTTTCTCGGATGATAATGCACTTCCAAGTTATAATCCTTGATCAATTCCAACCATCTGCGCTGCCTCATGTTCAACTCAGGTTGAGTGAAATTGTACTTAAGACTTTTGTGATAAGTGTAGATATGGCAAACATTACCAAGCAGGTAATGTCTCCAAATTTTTAGAGCGTGGACAACTGCTGCTAGCTCTAAATCATGAGTTGGATAATTGACTTCATGCTTTCTCAATTGACGCGAGGCATAAGCAATGACTCGGCCTTCCTGCATTAGAACACACCCTAAACCGGTACCTGATGCATCACAAAATACATTAAATGGTTTCTCAATGTTAGATTGTGCTAAAACAGGAGCAGTAGTTAGCAAAGTCCGCAAAGTGTGAAAAGCTGCTTCACACTCTGGTGTCCATACAAACTTTTCATCCTTATGAGGTAGCCTCGTCATAGTCTTGGCTATCTTGGAGAAATCTAGGATAAACCGACGATAATACCTTGCTAAGCCCAGAAAACTCCGAACCTCATGAACGGAGGTGGGAGCTTTCCAATCCAACACTTCTTGCACTTTGGATGGATCTACAGAAATTCCATCTTTAGATAATACGTGACCTAGGAAAGGTACCTTTTTCAACCAAAACTCACATTTACTAAACTTTGCATACAACTTATGCTCTCTTAGTCTCGACAACACCACTTTCAAGTGCTCCTCATGCTCTTCTGCAGTCTCTGAATAAATTAAGATATCATCGATAAACACAACCATGAACTTGTCAAGTTCGGGCATGAACACCGAGTTCATCAAATACATGAAGTAGGCAGGAGCATTGGTCAATCCAAAGGACATGACTAAATACTCATACAGACCATACCTAGTGGAAAAAAGCGTCTTAGGTATGTCTTCCGGCCTACTCTTGATTTGGTGATACCCTGATCTCAAATCAATTTTAGAGAAAACCTTTGCCTTTGCCAATTGATCAAATAAGATATCAATACGAGGCAAGGGGTATTTGTTCTTGATAGTCACAGAATTGAGTGGTCGATAATCCACACGCATCCACAAAGACTTGTCCTTCTTTTTCACAAATATGGCTGGATAATCCCATGGTGACGAACTAGGGCGAATGAGACCCTTCTCTAATAGTTCTTGTAGTTGTATCTTCAGTTCTGCCAACTCATTTGGTGGCATTCTATAAGGTCTTCGGGAGATGGGCGCTGTACCAGGTAACAACTCTGTCTTGAACTCTATCTCTCTGTCAGGTGGTAACCCCAGTAGTTCATCAGGAAAGACATCTGGAAACTCACATACTATAGGAATATCAGTAATTGTCGGAAGCTGGATGGCACTAGCTGTATTATGAAGGTCAATCTCTCTGGGAAGGGTCACTAGAAATGCCTCGTTAGTCTTGGGTTCTCTCAACATAATTACTCTAGCAGAGGTATCAATAAGAACTCCATAACCACTCATCCACTTCATTCCCAAAATTACATCTATCCCCAACCTAGGCAATACCACTAGATCGATAGTGTACTCCCTATTACTTATCAAGATACGTACTTCTCTAACTATTTGATTGGTGGAGATTTGGCTCCCAGCCACACTTATACAATAGCCCCCTTTTTCTATAGTAACTACCTTCTGATTATACTGAGAGGCAAATGTGGGACTCATGAATGAATGTGAAGTTCCAGAATCAAATAGAACGACTGCAGGGTGATTGTTCACCAGAAACATACCAGCTGTAACAACCTCGCCAGAGGGAATCTCTTCTATGGTGGTGTAATGCACATACCCCGGGCGTGCATTTGCAGCTGCTGGCCTCTAATTGTTCTTCTTGGGGTAAGGGCACTCCCTTGCCCAATGACCAGTCTTGTTGCAATTGAAGCAGGGTTGATTGTTAGGTGGTGCCTTTGAGTTGCCTTGTCCTACACCACCCTTAGACGGTAGAGAAATAGAGTATGCCCGATGATACCCTTATTTTGCTTGGCTTGGTTGGGCCTTCTTCTGAGGTGGACGGTATTTTGGAGCAGGTGGGCGGTATTGGGTTCTTGCCACCACTGGAGCTCTCTGCTAAGATGCACCGGCTTCAAAGGCCCTCTTACGGCTCTTGGATGCAGCATAAATATTATTATGATTCTCTTGTGTGAGCGCATCACTCACGAATTCGTTGTAAGTCTCACTCTTGTTATTTGCTAGTCTTCATCAACTTTGGACCTAGTCCTCTCTTGAAGCTTGCAATATTCTTAGCATCGGTATTCACAAACTCAGGCGCATACCTAGAGAGGTTGTTGAAGGCATGCAAGTACCCAGTGAGACTTTTGGTGCCCTGAGTAAGCCTCATAAACTCTATATGTTTCATGCTCATAAGACTTGGGGGAATATGATGCCCCCTGAAAGTAGCCTTGAACTCATTCCATGTAACCTGAGCATTAGCAGGGAGGGTAGATAGGTAATGAGTCCACCAAATACCTGCTGGACTATGCAACTGATGTGAGGCATACTCAGCCTTCATATGCTCTATAACTCTCAAGAGACGAAACTTCTGCTCAATGGTATTGAGCCATTCATCGGCTTGCAATGGCTCCTCTACTTCCTTAAAGATAGGAGGTTTAGTGTCCAAAAAGTCCTTGAACTCACTATATTGATTTGGTTTGGGTCCCTGGTGTTGGTCCCATCCCCGTCCACAACTGGTGTTCTACGTAAGCCCGTGCAGTACTTCCCCCATAGACCGTTGGGTCTTCAGGGGTTGTGCCATCATTTCTGCTGGTGTAGGATGCGTTGGTGGTGGAAGATCATCATCACCATCACGACTGGTACCAGCCCCTCCACGAGTGCGAGTCATCATCACTGTGATCGTCCTCAAAAGGCTCAATCTCTTCATCTTCAGGCTCCTCCTTGGCATCCACCTCCATGCCATCGTCCTCAGCAATCAACACATTGGGATCTTCTTCCACCGCTGGAGCTAGAGGAAGAATTGAGTTCGCCATGTTGTTGAGACGATGAACATCTAGCTGAAGCTCCTCAATCTAGCGTATGAGTTCTTGCTCTTTGCGATCAAACTTCATTGCCTGCCTAGCAGCCTAAAACACAGTCCTGATCCTAGCTACCTCCCTAGTTTTAGCAAGGCGAATGACCTCGTCCCTCTCAGCACGGATGTCCTATAACTCAGCCCTAGCTATATCTCTTTCAGCAACATGGACAAACTGCCCCCGACGGGCTTCCATGGCTGTCATATAATTACCTATCTCATTTGGAGCTGCTCTAACTACCATTTGGTGCCTACGCACATGTCCTCGTATCCTGCGCTATGCAGCCTATGCTCTTTGGAGCTCTTGCATATAGCTGATATAGCTATCCTAGCGAGAGTAAAACATCTTCATAACAGCAGCATTACTGCTTCCTGCTCTTTTATCCTAGTCTCTTACCAAAGCATTACCGCCTGGCTGAATCCAAGCGGTCTGTGATGCATCCACTCGAGGGAAAGATCCAACGGGCCCATTGACAAGCTCATCACCGAATTTTTGATAGATTTTCCTGAGGACTTTCGAAAGCGACCACTTGGGCACCCTCCCAAGGGGTCTGTCCATCTGACTCGATACTCCATCCTTGCCACTGAGGGTTGTCCACATGGGTGGTTACAGTGACCCGCATGTCGTACCACCATTGTCGCTCAATTACCACTTCGCTCCAGAAATAGCGAGGCGGTTCAGCATACCCGACAGAGTGCAGTACCCTCCACAATAAGGTGGGAGTCCCAAACAGTGCCAAAAAGGTGTCACTAGCAACAGGGGCTCCTGGGACTGCCATCTATAGCAAAATGTTACAATTTAGTGAGACACACGATTATAGAAAAGAGTTACTTAACAATAAGATCTAGCAAGGGGGAGGAACAATGCAATGATATGAATGAATGATGTATCATGATGTATGCTCGTTCCGTACGTCCTCACAAACTTAGAAAAATAAATTCTAACGACATACGCGGTGGCATACATACGTTCTCTCGATATAATCGTAACTAAATGAGCTACACATCTCGTTGTTAGTGTACCTGCAGAAAATTCATTTCAGCCCAACCCAACAATTATATGTATAGAAAGGTAAATCTGGGCTCTAAGTTGAATATCAAGGATAGCAAGATATATATTAAAGCAGTAAACTATATACTTCCATATATATCCCATATATATACTTATGTATCAAAGCTACCCGATGATCAATACACAAACCACAATTAGATACGCACCATATACACATGCAAGCATGCATATACAACCGTATCACAGCTAGCTCTCCCCGACCGCACGCTCACTTCTTGCGGTCATGCCACTCATTAACTTACCTTCTTACCTGGCGTAGAGGCAATTGATTAATACATTACCACTCAAGTGAGTGGCACCCATACAATAGCACGCCGTATGGACAACGAAAGTAAACCCCTCATGTTAGTACTTAAATAGCCACCTAATAGTCCTTAACTAGGCATAAAGGAGATGACCACTGGCATACTATAGTTTCAAGTTCAATCTTCAACACTCTAAACTTATTACTACAATTGTAGAATTTAAGTTTATAAAATAAAAACCTTTGTTTTAATTACACATGTGACAAGTTTAGTGTTGAATTCTGCTCCGATACCAGCTGTAACAGTACTGTCCAATTTATAAAAGCACAAGTACAATAGCAACCACCAAGATAGTCAAACCATCACACTTGAGCCCATATAAATCCAGTAGTCCGTCGAGTATCACGAAGGATCTCGAATCAACCAACATACAAGCCTATCATACATGATTCAACATACAAGCCACATGTTACAATGAGTTCACAAATAGTTCATCATACATCGGAGTTCCAACATAGTTACTACAACATCAATTTAATAGTAGCGGAAGCAACATAGTTCAGAACGACATCAACAATTATTTAGATACATAGCTAGTTTCCACAGTCATCTCCAACAAAAGCACAAGGGTGAGATGATATAAAAGGGTGACCATTGCCCATGGTCCTATTCCTCATCCACTGTAGGAGCAAGGCAGTGCTTACAGTAGCCGTGGTACATAATATTATCTGCAACAATGGGAATAAAACCCTGAGTACAAGAAGGTACTCAGCTAGACTTACCCGGCATCAACTAAAATGCTAAGACACCAAGGAGTATGCAAGGCTTTATAAGTAGAGCTGGTAGACATTATTTGCATAAAAAAAGCATTAGTTATCCAATATCTTTTAAACTATGAATCACCTGTTATTAATCCTATCTCATACTAGATTAGCAACTATCCTATGCCAAACATGTTGGTAACATTAAGTCAATACAATAATAACCATATCAAGTTGAGCTCTTTCATAATCTCATAACCAACACTTTCATCAATTACTACGATGAAGCGTACTCCTATCAAGTTCTCACTATCAGGGAGAGACGGTGATTCGAATCGATTCCTATCCAGTTGGGGAAATATTCCTAACACACACCTAGGCAACCTGATCAGGGGCCACCTCGGGTTACCTTTGGTACAATTTAGGTCCAAATCGTGGGTCCAATCAACGCTGCACCCTCAGAGATACTACCAATCTGCTAGGAAGCTCGGGACTCTAACCCACCCTTGGGCTCACGCCATTGGCTCCTCGCACATCCTTACTGCCTCTAGAGTGCGCACTTTCACTTATCGAGTCCCGGCCTGAATTGAGCTACTCTGCTTCGCGGTCGAATGACTTATCTAGCCAACTATGTGAGAGGTATGCGTTCAACATGATAAGATGACCTCCAATGACCGGTCCTTAAACAACACAGACAGAATCACTATGATCACCACCAACATAAGACTCCGCCTGGTCTTCAATTGATCAACAACACCAAGTTATGTTTCACGATAGCACAATATAGCCAACTATGATCAAGTTATCACCTATAGCTCGCAGGTGATAGGAAATCACCCGACTTCTACCGGTCTAAGCATAGCTAAGCATAAGGAGCGTTCCTAGACTTAAATGGGATTTAGGGTAGATATTTCTAGACAAGGAAAGGAAATATGCAACACTCCTATCACATAATGCATCAATACGAGTAACTTAGGTGACATTAATAAAATAGGGAGACTTATAATGCTCTAGGGCTTGCCTTTCACAAATGTGGCAGGTTGATGATCCGGGCACTTAGGAAGATGATCAGCTTTAGGCTCTCCTTCTTTGGAAATATCCTAGTGCTGCACCTCTTGGCTCTCCTCTTGTGGATCGGCTTTGAGTTCCACCAATGTGATCTCCTCGGCTGCACCTATTGTATGCATATGCATAAGTAAGTTCCATGAATGCATAAGAAGGATCATGGATGATGTGACATGGGAATGTACATGATGCTGTGATAATGATGTTAAGTTACTTAAATGATAACAACATTAATTTCTTGTTTACTGAGTAGGTGTATAACTGTTGACATAATATCATCGGTAGTCCTTCGAGGGGTATCCCATGAAGGTAGATTGATCGGCAGAGATGCGTGTAATCGAGAACAAGAAGGCAATAGAGACACAAGAGTTATGTAACACCTCGGTGTTAAGCATGCATTAACATTTTGCAAATCATGAGCATAATCATTATTTTGCATGCATACGCATGACATGAAATATAGAATGGAAACATACTAGTGAAACATGTATGTGGCATAGTTTTGTTTTACTAGATTGGGTGCTACGTTTGTTTTGCCATGTGTGCATGAAACGTGTGAAACATGACTATGAAACAAATGTAACATTTCAATTGTTTTTCATTGTTTCAGTACATACAGTGCTTGATTCTTGTGTGACCAATGTGTGATGTGGCTAATACTTCTCTTAAACAACTTAGTGACACCTAGAATGTCATTTGGAACAATGTTCATGTTGATCATATTGCCTAATTACACTTCCAAGTAATAGTTTGACTTGTGTTGACCCCTGGAGCTCTGTTGTTTGACTGTTTAAGAAGTACAGCTTAGAGTGTTTGCATGTTTGAACAACCTAAAACAAAGTTGTAGCAAATTATATAAGGAACAAATTTTGTTTAGAGGTCAAGTCATGAAAACATGCACAACATGCTCAAAAAGTTCCCACAAGTCAGTTTTGGGGGCAATTTGGTGACTTAGAAATTTTCTAAGTCTTGGGACTGATTTTCATTTTCATGTACCTATGTTTGGAGCCCTGTATCTCCCTATCTAGGCCGAACCAGCTCAAGTTCCAATTGGAAAAGTTGTAGTCCTCACTTAGATCTTCAACTTTGTCAACTACGCCAGGAGCCAGATCGGCACGGTTTAGGAGTTATAGATCGACAAAAACTCACTGTCAGACGTCGGTGGGGTTAACTGAATGGAAGCTACAGTGCACCGGCCGGTTTCAGAACTTGATGGCCGCGTGGCGCCGTGCGTCGCCGCCGGCCTGACTATGCTGGCCATGTCAGGCTGCCGCACACCAAATGAAGCCCCTGAGCACGCCCGTGAGTCTCCCAGCGTCGCATTCCATTCCTTGCTTTCGCCCTCGCAGTTGCAAAGCCGCCGCCGTCACCATTGCTCTGCCGAGCGCGTCGCCATCGCATATCTTCCTCGCCGTCGTGTCATTGCTCGCTCTAGCTAATCCACAGCGCCACCGTAGTCCCCTTTAGCGTGTCCACCTCGCCGTTGAGCCGAAGAGTCAAGGTAGAGGTCGCATTTCTTCTTCCTGTGGCGAAGCTCCATTATCGCCGTGCGCCATGGCCGCACCGGTGACCTCTCGTGGCCGCACTCCACCACTTCACCGCATCCATTAGGAGCAACATAGGGTGGTCTGCCTTGGTCCCTAGAGTGCTATGCGCATCTTAATCGGGCATTTAGCGTCGGGGTTTGCCGGAGCTCCGCCGGGCGCCATGGCCGACGCACCTAGAGGCCGATAGAGTCTAGGTTTAGGAGGTCAATCGGCGTGGGAGGTCGAGGCGTACACGGAGGTACCCTCCTCATCGCTGGAAAATCTCACCGCCGGTGATGCTTCGGCCGAGCAGCGCAGCGCAGCGTCGCTCCCCTATTTTGGTGCCGATGACATGCGGGCCCTCCTGTTTTGTGGGTCCCAAGCGTCAGTGACTCGGCTTCTGAAAGCTAGTGCATTTGTTCAGATTTGAATGCTATTTTGTGAATTTTGTATCTCCATTTTGGTAGATCCAAATGGCGTGATTCCAATTTTGGTAGAATCACAGTGAAGTCTAGTATTTAAGAAAAATAGGACATGAGCACTTGAAGTGGCAATTTTGGATGAATTAAATAGGAACTTGAAAGGTGTTTTTAAATGCATGCAAACTTGTTTAATTTATATCTTGAGTTTCTGTGCTCCAAAAATTATGAAATTTTGTGGGTATGCTATTCTTTCTTAGTAGAAGCTCTGGTAAAAATTTTAGAGTCATTGCATGTATGGTTTTTGAGTTATAGATTTTCCTTTCATCATTGATTGATACTTGTGTGAATTTTTGTAAATTATCTAGGAATCCTATGACCATGAAATTTTGTGGGGAGTATATCAGTATCTTAAGGATGTTAAGAAAAATATGAAATCTGTTTCTTGACACTTTTAGCTAAGGTTTGCTATTTATGCCTTTTTAAGCAATTATGCCTTGTCATTTTTATGTAGGCTATTTTATTTATCCAAATGCCATGAAAATTTTATGGTAGTCTACTTAGAGTAGTACTATGCTACTGTAATTTTCTCAGATTTTTATGAGCACCAAAAATATATGTTGCTGTTGTAACCCTAGTTTAAAATGAAATCAAATAATCTTCTTTAATGCATAGTTAGTTAATAATGTTTGCCTTGGTGTATCTTTGAAGCATATTAGCTTGCTGTGGTGACTTGACATGTTAGTATAGTGGTTGTAGTAGTAGAATAGTAGTACATGTTCTTGGATGATGTTGGCTACCTTGTAGAAGAGCTTTACTTTTACTATGCCCAATAAAGTTAAACATGTTCATCTACATTTCATGCATCATGATCATTACATGTGCATCTATGCATTAGCACTTATACATTTGCATCATACATGATCGCAGGAGGAGTTGCTAGTAGTAGTGTAGGAAGAGCAGATCGGGACAGATCCACAAGAAGTCCAGGCACAGGAGGTGCCAGAGGAAGAGGAGCCGGGAGAGGATTTGCCCAAGTGCGTGGATCATCAACCTAGTTCGTTCGAACGAGGCAAGCCCCGGAGCATTCTAAGTCTCCTAATTTACAAAATCAATTCTTTCTATATATATGAGTTATATATTGTTGCATTAAGTTGTAGGAGTTGATTGAAACCGTTGATGCATTTATTACTATCCTTGCCTACCTTATTACCTTTTACCCTGTTAGGTCAGGATCAAATAACTGCTTAGCCTTGCTTAGACCGGTAGCGATCGGTGATATCCGGTCACCTACATTATAGGTGGTTACTAGAAGAATTTAGCTATGGAAAGAATGATATCCTGGAATTAACCATGTGTGATGGATAATTGGAGACCGGACGGAAAAGTTGGAGGCAACCAGACAGGGTTCTGGGGTGCTGTTAGTTTCCGTCTGTGTCGATTAAGGACCGATCATTGCTCGTCCCTCTTGTCATGTTGAATGCATGCCTCACATTTAGCTGGCTGAATAAAGTACCTTTCGACCGCGAAGCTAGTGGCACTATTCGGGCCGGGATCTACACGAGTTCGCATATTGGTGCTGATGGGGGTATGACAGGGACGCGAAGAGTGAGCCCAAGGGTAGGTGCGCCCTGATTCCTGGCAGTCGGGCGGTCCCTGGGTACTGCGGCTCCAGATTGTCCCGCGGCTACCTAAATAGTGTCCTTGGTGATCTAAGCTACCCTGGTAGAGGAAGCATGGTTTGTGTGAGGAATAAATCACCAGCTGGTTAGGAATCGATTCGAATCGCCATCGCTCCTGGATAGTGAGCACTTGACTCGAGCTACGACATTGTAGTAATTATTATAGAACAATGATGGTTATCTAGATGGTATGGGATATGATAAATCTAAATTGGTAACTGGATATTATTGGTTAATCAAGTGATTGCTATAGTATAGGTGCTTACCTAGATGGATAGGTCCTAATAAAGATGATCCAAAGTATTTAAAATGATGTCTTCATGATAACTTATGCTTTTCGCAAACAAGTCATCTAGCCCACTAAAGAAAGCCTTGCATAATCCTTGGTGTCACTTTATTTTGGTTTAAGACGGGTAAGTCTAGCTGAGTATCTTCTCGTACTTAGGGCGTTGTTCCCATTGTTGTTGCAGATGGTCAAATGTACTACGGCTATTGCATTAACTGCCTGTACCCGGCGATGGGTGACAACTAGGACCAAGGGCAATGGTCACTCCGTATATCTCATCTGATGCTTTTGTTGGAGATGACTACCTACTGGCATTGTATCTAAACTAAAAGTGTGTGTGGCTTTAAAACTATTTGCTTCCGCTACTTCAGTTTGAACTTGGGTTGTAATAACTTTATATTCTAAACTCTGATGTACCGAACTGTGATTGCGAACTTTATGTAACGTGTGACGGTACTTGCTAAACTTGTACGATCTTGGTTTGTATGTCGATTGGTTTGAAATCCTTCATGGTTTCACGGACTACCAGGTTATACGGGCTTAAGTTTGCTAAATTACCTGCTTTGGCGGAAGATTTCCTTACTTAATTTTGTATAATTGGTCGGTTCTGTTACAAGTTAGATAGGTTCGGGCCATCAGCGTGACATAATATCCCAGTCCTATGGTTTGTTGGTTTGTATTGGCTTCGTATGATCTTGCGTGTCTTTTGAGGGTGTCCCTGCCCGCCATATATAGTCTGGGGGTAGGGTTACAAGTCGGTTAGATCTAGAAGATAACCAAAAAGTAATAACAGATTACATGAATCATGGGATCGAACGTATCCTAATAGATCTTGTAGCATCTTCAGGATATCACCCTTGATGTCTTGTGGTGCACGCCGAGCAGTGTCGTGCATCGTAGGTCTTCATCTTGTGGGCTGGATCGCCCCTGGGAGCACAACCCATGTAGCCTGCCATGGGTATCCGGGATCATACCCCCCACAGCTAGTCCCCGAGCGCCATGTATCCGTCGTGCAACACCGTCTTGAGCTTGTTTGAGCAGGTGTAAACAAAGCCAAGCAGTCAGACTCATGGTCCGACCACCATAACGAGTTGCCAAGCAGTTGTGGATCATAGCCGACCAGCTTAACTGTCCGGCCAAGCATGAGCTTACCCAAGTGAGGCTTGCCAGAAGGATGTAAGGAGCTTAAGTTCAAAATCAAAAATTTCCTCACAGTGGACTAAGTGTGCCCACTTAGAGTTCGATCACGAGAAAGGGAGATAGTCTTCTTCAACTTTAGGAGGCGCGGAGTCTTCCAGATTAAAGCAAACACACCCACCGTAAGGTGAAGTGTGCCCACTTAGTCCCCGAGCCTTACAGTAGGTGACGTGGTCACGTGGTGCCAGGGTCCAAAGTAGAAGAAAAGCAGAAGACTAGCCGAGCAGGCAGCCAGTCCCTGAGCGGAGCCCTAAAATGAGAAACGCACAATCACCGCAAGATGAAGTGTGCCCTCTTAGTCCCCGAGCCTGACAATAGGTGACGTGGTCACGTGGTGCCAGGGTCAAAAACAACAGCAACCAAAAGAAAATCTCCAGTTTGGTGAGAAACCAAGTCATAATGATGACGTAGTCCCTGAGCCACAAGTGGAAACCTTGGATAAATCAAATCGTGGAGAAAAAGCCGAGAAATGGTTGTACAGTAGAAGTTACTGAGCCTTGATGGTATTGTGGAGAAGTCGGTGAATATTCGGTGTGTAGTTCCAAGTTGCGTAAAAAATGGGCGATATGGGCTGCAGCTACGCGGAAGCCTAGATAACGGCCCACCACACTGCTTTGGAGAATTTTGAAAGGCGCAAATTATGGTGCGGTTTCCCAAAAACCCTTGGATGCAAAAAGTGGGTACGATTTCTTTATAACTACGCCACCGCACTCCGCGCTCCCACCTTTGCCACTTCGCCACTTCATCTTCCTCCTCAGCCTCGCGCTCCCCCATTCGTATTCACACGTGCTTCCACCACCAGTCCCAATCTAGATCTGAGGAATGGCACCGAAGAGAGGAAGTGGCAACACGAAAAAGGTGGCCGTCGAGGCAAGCCGTGACAAGGTATGGGTGCCGTCGCTCAAGGGGAGACGGAGCTCAATGGGATGGTGGAGGTGGGCATTCTTCTTGACCGTGTCACCGCCAGATGGTGTCTGGCCGACGGTGAGCCCTACCCAATGCCACATACTGACGAAGTCATAGTTTTCGAAGATTATTTCTAGCATGGATTAGGACTTCCTGTTCATCCTTTCTTGCGCGATCTGTTGGAGTATTGTGGAGTAAGCCTGTGCAATCTGCATCTAAATACTATCTTGCATATTGTTGTCTTTATCCACTTCTATGAGGCAAATCTTGGCATTCTGCCCCACTTTAACCTCTTCTAACACCTATTCTGGCTGAAGAAGAACGACGGGGGCGGTTCCAGAGTGGTCGGTGGTGTGTATCTGTAGCTCCACAATGGGATGGCGGGCGAGTACATTTCTATGCCGCTAAACACCTCGCTGAAGGGGTGGAATGGCAGGTGGTTCTACATGAATCAAAGCCATCCTGCCATCAGGTGTGACGTTGACTAGGTTCCAGAGAACCAGAGGAGCTGGTCGGAGAAGCCGACCAGTGCTGATATGGATTAGGTGAAGGAGCTCCTCGAGCTGATGAGGAGCATGAAGGTGAATGGAGTGGTGGTTGTGGTGAGCTTCATATTATGCCGCATCCAGCCCTGCAAGGAGAGGGCTCATGCGGGCTTTGACTTCAAGGGAGATACTGACGGCACCCGAGAGAGGACAGAGAGGCTAACGAAGGAGGTCATGCTACACCAGTCCATTGAGCTATTCGCTCTACACATGCCATACAGCGTGCTAGGGCAGCCAAAAGCCTTCAACTGCATGAACCCACCTCCTCAAGTAAAAATCTCGACTGTTGTTCCTGGTGCATTTTATCCTGTATCGGTGCTGAGCAGTAAACTGATTCACTTATGGAAAGATCCATTTGTAGGAGTGGGCGGCGTACTTCTTGGGCATGCCGAGGAGTGATTGGCCAAAGGCAGTGGACGCCAGGCTAACCGCTCAGCTAGAGGAAGGTTCCATCAGTGCCTCGTCTGAGTCCAAAGATGAAGGTGCTGGTCGGAAGGAGGGTCCTCCCCAATTTTAGAGAAGGTTCAGGGGAAAAGGGCGGCGACAGATGAGCCAGCCCAAAAGAAGAGGAAAATGGTGGGTGTAGCTCCCCGCAAGTCGGGCGGCATCTCGCTTGGCAGCGATCAGACCACTTGGACGCAGAGTGCGGCGATGTTTGAGTGGTCGGACGATGACGGGGCTCCAGTAGCTCCTCCTCCGAGCACTGAGGTGCCACCGCGCAACACGCGCATGGAGGTGCAGTCAAAGGGAGGGGAGGGAGTCCCCGAGCAGCAGGCGGAGGAGAGGCCGATGGTGGGGCCGCAAGACCTCTAGCCCAGGGCACGCGGGTTGACCCTAGAGCCATGCTTGGGTGCTCGGGGAGGCAGCGCTGGTTCAGAACCATCTACCAGGAAGCCGACGTGTAAGTATCCCTGCCTTGGAGTCGGTTGCTGTCCGATCTTTATAGTTGCGGTGATTGATGAGCTGATCTGATGCAGAACGGGGCACACAGGGGATCTAAATCCTTCCATCCATTCGGGCGAGCAGCCGAGGGCTATTCCCGGCATGAAGACCATGTCAGCGGACTCCGTCCTAGAGTCTATGGGCACTCGATGGTTTGTGAAGGAGTCGGCCACCGCTACTGATGGAGTTGGCGATGGAGAACGGTTGGCAACGATAGTGGCTGATGCGATGGAGATGCCAGGAGCGATGGTGAGAGCCACCAATCTTTGAAGGCGGGAGCAGGAGCTACCGGCGCTATGCTAGAGCCTAAGGCATAGAGGCCGGCAGCATCAGAGGAGCTAGCGGCGTGCCCTGAGATGTCATAGGGCATGGTCGGTTGCTGTGTGTGGCCATCGAGCCCCCATGGAGCGCCACTGGCTGCAGAGGAAGAGAGGTCGAGGAGATTGAGCGTGAAGAATCACGACCTCAAGCCGTCCGGATCCTTCGCAAGCGGGGGGATGAAGTGGTGGTCATAGAAGAGGAGGACACCTCTAGGGAGGTGGAGAGGCTATGGTCCACCCTTTCCATAGCCATGAAGCAGATCGAGATTAGTATTGCATCAACGAATGTTCGTCTTTGGTGTTGGAGAATGGGGTTCTTTATAATCTTGGTGCTTTTGTAGGGCATAGCGCGAACTATTGTACAATGGCAGCAGCTGATCAAGAGGATGGAGCCCCTCGCCGAGGAGAACATGAAGTTTAAGGAGGTGATGAAAATGATGGAGAAAAACATCTAGAGGGCCTCGCATGAAAAAGATCTTACCGAATCAAACGCGCAGGACCTGGAATACCAAAAGGGCGCCTTATCCGAGCAGGTGATGACCATCTCTCGAGCGGCTGAACCACACCTCTGAGTAGTTGGAGCGCATCTCCGAGCAGCTGAGAAGCATCTCCGAGCAGAAGAAAGGTACAATGGATCAACGAATTTGTTCTGCATTGCCAAACACTCTTGTTGTTGCTGATGACCGTTAGTTTGTAGAGCAAAACACAGAGCTTGGTCGGTTGCATCAAGTCATCGGTCAGCTCCAAGAGGAGAAGGAGAAAGCATTTGGGCGAGCGAAGAGAAATGGCCAATGAACTGCAGGTGCGTAATTCATGGTCGGAGTTGTCACTGATATGATTGCTTCGTGTGATGAATCCCTTTGGTGTCTATAGAATACCATCGAAGAACCAGGGGTAGTTCGATGTATCTCCATTGGAGGATGGAGGCACAAACCCAAAGGAGTAAACTCGATGCCATAGTAGCCGGAGTCAAGCCGGTGCTCTACTGTATCGACATGGAGGTGGCTCCTCAGCGTGATGATAGGCCGCCATGTTCAGACACCATCATCGATAGGTGCAAGGCGGCATGGGAGAACTTCAAGAGCTTCAACTGAGATGCCACTATCTCCATTTTGACCCATGCCTTAGCGATGGTCCGGTCTCATTACCCTGCCATCGATCTTCGAGCGATAGGGGCCGGATTCACCAGAGGGATGGGTGCGACAAAGCAGCAGCAGCTGGAAGATGAGGTGGAGGACGCGGCGAAGAGGCTGGCCGGCGATGTTGATCTGTTCGGTGAGGCAGACAGTGAGGGCCAAGCTCAATGACCTGAGTAGAGGGAAACCTGTATGTAACAGCTAGAGAGGAGAGTTAAATGTGCAAGGGCGTAAACAAACATTTATGTATTTGTATAAATGTTGTAAGTAGACGTCGTGTGCATGTTTATGTAGTTGGCTAGCACTTTCGGCGAAAGATAGATGTATTGTTAACCCTAACGCATTTATATGTGGTATAAGTAGCGTCTGAGCAGTTAGTTCATTACTGGGCTCTTGGCCTTGGCTAGCCCATATTTCATAACGTCAAGTGTTGGAGCCCGTGCACATGTAGGAGGAACAGACGTGACCAATGAACCACACCCGACCACCCATAATGCAGAGCGTGGAGCCCGTAGCATGTGTAGGGAGAGACCGGAGACTGGGTTTTCTCCAAAGAACACAGAGCGGAACGTGTGCTGCTCGATGGTTGGCAAAATATCTTAGAGATATTTTATTTCGGTGAAACAAGGCGGAGCATATACGGAGATCACGTATAATTGTCAAAGTTTAAACTAGAGTAGCATAGTGCTGGCGATCGCAAATGGAGATTAAACCGTAGTGGAGAAATAATGGAGACAAATTATGGCTACAAAAGCTTCATTTATTATGGAGTGGAGAGTACATATCTGGAGCGTTTCAAGGATAGAAACGTATAAGGTGCTCGATGTGCCATGAATTAGGGATATCGATTCCATCCAAGTCATATAACCAGTAAGACCCTGGTCGGCTAACCTCTTTGACCATGTAAGGCCCTTCCTAGGGGGAGGAGAGCTTGTGCATCCCTTTGGTTTTCAGCTTTCTACGGAGAATGAGGTCACCGACCGCAAATGAACGACCTTTGATATTGTGATTGTAGTATCTTCGTAGGCCTTCTAGGTATTTGGCCATGCGGATGCAAGTGATCAGGCGTTCTTCTTTGGCCCTGTCGACGTCCTCTGCATGAACAACTACGGCTTTCTCTTCATTATAATGCTCTACTCTAGGTGTTCAGAAAGCAATGTCCGTGGGAAGTACGGCCTCTGAGCCATAGACCAAAAGATATGGAGACACACCGGTGTTGCGACTAGCTTGAGTGCGCAGTCCCTAGACCACAACTGGGAGCTCTTTGAGCCATCTGCCTAGATGCTTTTCCTCTTTCTGGTATAACCTCTTTTTGAGGGCATCAAGGATCATGACATTCGCCCGTTCAACCTGGCCGTTGGCTCTAGGATGGGTAACAGAGACATATTTGACAGAGATGCATCGATCTTCGTAGAAGTCCCAAAAATGATGACCAGTGAATGTAGTGCCGAGGTCAGTGATAATGCTATTTGGGAGACCAAATCTATGGATGATATCTTCAAAGAGCTCGACTGCCTTCTTTGCAGTGGCCGAAACAAGCGGCTTGTATTCGATCCACTTGGAGAACTTGTCGATGGTGACGTATATGTATCGAAACCGCCTGGCACAGGCTTGAAACGCCCAATCATGTCTAGTCCCTAGCATGCAAAAGGCAAAGAAGTTGGGATGGTCTGCAATTCCTACACCGGCACATGTATTTGCTTGGCGAAAAATTAACATCCTTCACAACGTCGGACGAGGTCTTCTGCGTCGGCGATGGCCATGGGAAAATAAAAACCAGCTCAGAAAGCCTTGTCGATTAGGTTTCTCGAGGCCACGTGATTGCCATAGGAACCAGAGTGAATTTCAAGAAGTAGTTTCACTCCCTCTTCTTGGTGATGCATTTCTGTAATATCCCTTCATTGGCACTTTTCCTCATCAAGTTCCCATCCACCCGCACATAATGCTTGCTGCAGCGAATGAGGCATTCATTTTTGGTCTTGTCGGCCGTTACATCAGCGGTGGTGAGGTACTTAATGAACTGTTCCCTCCAATCTATAGCCGGTGAAGGCACCGCAAGTACCAGCTGCTCGGCGGGGGGGATTTCTTGAACTTCGTTCTCTTCCTTAATAGACGGCGTAAAGAGGTCTTGAACGAAGACCCTACATGGAATCATGGTGCGAGAAGAGCCTATCTTAGATATGTGGTCGACGAGCTGATTTTGATCTCGTACCACATGGTGGTACTCGATACCATAGAACTTCCCTTCGAGTTTCCTGATCTCGGCGCAGTACGCATCCATCTTCTCACTGGAACAGGACTAATCTTTGTTGACCTAGTTGATGACCAGCGCAGAGTCTCCGTATACCATGAGGCTTTTGACGACGAGCTTGATGGCTATACAAAGTCCATGGAGACATGCTTCATACTTCGCGATATTGTTGGAGGCTAGAAAATGAATTCGGAGAACGTATTGGAGCTTGTCCTTGGTCGGAATAATGAATAAAATGCCAGCACTAGCACTATTGATGTTGAGGGCGCCATCAAACTACATCACCTAGTGCTCGAGCAAGCAGTAGGGATGGGCTCTTAGATCTCGGTCCACAAAATTAGCCAACGCCTATGACTTAATAGTAGGCCTGCTTCTGAATTCGATGGAGTAAGTGCCAAGCTCGATAGCCCACTTGATGATGTGGCCATTGGCCTCTTTATTGAGGAGGATGTCCCCTAGAGGGAACTCAATAACCATGACAATCTAGTAGTACTTGAAGGAATGGCAGAGCTTGCACGACGTGATCAGAATGGCGTATAACAGCTTTTGAACCTGAGGGTAACAAGTTTTGGACTTAGTAAGAACCTCGCTGATGAAGTAGACCGACGTTGTACCTTATAGGCGTGTCCGGCTTCCTCACGCTCAATGATGATAGTTGTGCTAACGACGCGGGAAGTGGCGGCGATGTAGATCAATAGGGTTTCGTTTGGTTGAGGTGCTGTCATGATCGGAGGCTTTGTTAGAAACAACTTGAGCTGCTCAAAAGCTATATCAGCCTCTTCCGACTAGGAGAAGCGCTCAGAGGCCTTAAGTAGTTTGAAGAAAGGTAGTCCCTTCTTCGCTGAGGCGTGATATAAAGCGGCTGAGAGCAGCCATGCACCCTGTGAGCTTCTGTATATCCTTTACGCAAGTTGGCTGTTTCATATAGGTGATGGCAAAGACCTTATCGGGGTTGGGTTTGATACCACGGGCGCTGATGATGTAGCCCAAGAGTATGCCGGATGAAACTCCAAAGATGCACTTTGAAGGGTTCAACTTCCATCGGTATCTTTTTAGGTTGGCGAATGTTTCTTCGAGGTCGGCGATAAGATTGTAGGCGGTCTTGGACTTGATGACCACATCATCGATGTAAGCTTCGATGTTGCAGCCTATCTATTGATCGAGGCACATCTGGATGGCCCTTTGGTAGGTCGCCCTGGCGTTCTTGAGTCCAAAGGACATGGTGGTATAGCAATACGCACCAAAAGGCATGATGAATGATGTTTTGATCTGGTCATCCTCTTTGAGGGATATCTGGTGATAGCTGGAGTAATAGTCGAGGAAGGAGAGCAGTTCACAGCCGGCAGTAGAGTCTACAACCTCGTCTATCCGAGGTAGACTGAAGGGGTCTTAAGGGTAGTGTTTGTTGAGATCGGTGTAATCAACGCACATTCTCCATTCTTTATTCTTTTTTTGAACAAGAATAGGGTTTGCTAACCACTCAGGATGATACACTTTAATAAATCCAGTAGCTAGAAGCCATTTTATTTCTACCATAATAGCCTCCTTGTCTAGAGAGAATCGTTAGAGTTTTTGCTTGATCGGTTTGGTGGTCGGTGAGACATTCAAGGAGTGCTCGATCTTCTCCCATGGTACCCCCGACATATTCTATAGGTTTCCAAGAAAACACGTCGGTGTTGGCACGTAGGAAGGAGACGAGCGTGCTTTCCTATTTGGGGTCGAGGTGAGCCCCAATCTTGATGGTCTTGGTGGGGTCGTTGAGGCCGAGGCCGACCTCCTTTGTTTCCTTGGACTTGGCAGAGGCACGAGGAGGTTCCAGCGCTAGGATCTCTAGTTCATCGGTGGGCACCATCTTGGCATTAGTGACCACGCTAGCCATCTAGATGGGGAGGTCGGTGGCTTCGGCGAGGGCAAGACTCTCAGTCTCGTAGGCATAGGTGATGGAGAGGTTGGCCCACAGGGCCAGAACTCCTGCAAGCTAAGGCATCTTCAACACCAGATAGGCATAGTGCGGTATGGCCATGAACTTGGCCAGAGCTAGCCGACCAAGTATGGTGTGGTAGGCGGTGTTGAAGTCAGAAACATAGAAGTTGATGTGCTCGACGGGTAGTTGCTAGCCATGCCAAATTGTACTGGGAGGGTGATCTCTCCAAGCGATTTGGATGCCCTGCAAGTACCACACCCCAAAAGGAGGAGTCAGAGGGTGTGAGGTCTTCTATTCCAAGGCCCAGCTCCTTTAGGGCTCTGGTGAAGAGGAGGTTCAAAGCACTTCCACCGTTGATGAGTACTTTCCTAAAAAGCACTTTCTTGATGGTTGCATCAAGAACGAGGGAGAAATACCCCATATAAGGGATGTCCACCTACTGGTCAACCCTGTTGAAGGTGATGGGGACCTTAGACCAGGGGTGGTAGCTGCGGTTGGCGATGGCATCTTATGTGTTGACAGCAAGCACCCGGCGGGTGGTGAGCTTTTGATCTCTTCTACTCTTGGCCATGGCAAGGCCCCCAAAGATGGTGGTGACCACTTTGTCATGATCCTAGAATGCATTGTTGTTATGCCCAGGTGGTGGGCGACCTTTGGATCCATTATCATTGTCGTCGATTGTTCTTCTTGGCCTAGAACTCCTTAGCCAAGCCAAGGCAGTCCTTCATCTTGTGCTTGCTGTTCTTATGGAGAGGACACGGGCCTTCGAGGATCTTCTTGTACTGCTCGTCGTAGTTGCACTTGGCGTGAGGTTCGTCAACGGCGGTGATGATGTGGTCTGGTCGGCGGTGGCGATATTGACTAGCTCTGGACCCTTCCGGCTGATCACGACCACTGTCTTGATGGTGGCCACGGTCATCATAGCGGCGGTCACTGTGGCATCGATTGTTGGGGTGCTCGTCACTGCGGCGAGTTGGGCAGTGAGTGCCCGCATCCTCGTTGAAGCGTACTTTGGCATCTTTGGCGTCGGCGTATTGATCGGCGGTCGTGATCATCTCGCCAATCCCCTTTGGTGGCTTACGATTGAACTTGGAGCGAAGGTCGCGGTGATGGAGTCCTCGGATGAAGGTGGTGATGACTTCTGCTTTCATGATGTTGGGAATATAGTTCCTCATCTCAAAAAAACATCTAATGTAGCTATGGAGGAGCTCGGAGACGGTTTTCTGATTGATGCGATTCAAATCATGCTTGGTGCTTGGCCGAGTACACGTAGCCATGTAGTTATTGGTGAAGACCTTCTTTAGCTATTCCTAGGATCCGATGGAGTTCGAGGCGAGGCTTGTGAGCTAGTTCATCATAGTTGGCATGAGCATGATGGGAAGATAGTTTGTCATGACACTGGTATCTCCCCGGTAGTAAACACGGTGGTGGCATAAGCTTGTAGCCACTGTGTGTGGTTCATCTGCCCCTCGTAGGGCTCGACCCTAGTGATTTTGAAACCATGGGGCCACTAGTGTTTGGAGTGCCCTTGTGAATGCTCAGGGCCCTTTAGGATCATCACCGTCATGATCTACGGCGTTGCTGGCATTGAGTGGCTAGAGGGCTGCATCCAGATTACCAAACTCTTGCTCATATTCTTTACGTCGGCGTACTTCCTCTTCATGGCGAGAGAAACGGTGCCCATCGATATGACGTCCTACATCTCGGAGGTTGTTGATGTGCGCTCGGACATCTTGGTTGACTTCTTGGTCATGTTGGCGAGGGTAGTCGATGTGGTTCCCCCTAGCTCCCCCTAGAGGGGTTGTCCATCATCACGCTATTGATCGACAAACGGCTTTTGCTGGGGCGGCGATTGGATCTTAGCGTGGTGGATCATTGAATCGAGCTCATCGAGTAGGAAGGTCTCTAATCCTGGTGGATCTTGTTGACATGGCAGTGTGTAGCTTTGAGCATTGCAGCGACCATACCGACTTTTGGCATTTGCTCAAGTCGAGCGAGCTCATTGGTGGCCACGGCTAAGTTGGTGCTTGGGGTCTTGTAGACATCATGGCCGTCGACATAGACAAATTCATCATCAAGGTTGCATTGGAGTGGGCGTGGCCTCCCTTGCGAGTCGAGCTGTTCATTGCGAGCAGCCTCGGCTAGCACAAGGGCTGTCAACGCTGACATTGAAAATCCCGCCTCCTTGGAAGGGTGGGAAAGGAGGTTGAACGGCGGCGGTTTCTGCGATAGTCTCCATCAAGCCCTAGAACTCAGAGTCTGGGTTTTCCTCCAGGATGGTTTAGAGGGATGCTTCGGGACATCGGCCAATTTGTAGCATGTTGATAGCCGACAGAGCTTGTCAGCGATCTAGTCGGTGAGAGGATAAATGTCTCCTACCTGGTTGGCAAATTTGCCCCATAGGGCATCTTTGTAGGAGGCGGTGATGCTAGTGAGCCCAAAGGGTAGGGCCATAACCCCTGGAGTTTCCTGATCGGTCTTCGATGGGTTTGAATTGGAGGGTGGTCGGCGCTGAACCAGAGTGATTAGAGCTGATTCTACGATGGAGAGGCAGTCGATGAGCTTCTAGCCAACCTGATCAATGGATGTGATCAGATCGTCATTGCTGATCCACTTCCTCGGGTAGTGGGGGAGGGCGGTGAATTGTTGATGAAGATGACCTCGGAGGTAGTTCTGAGATTAGATCTACAGTCATAGGTGTTGGTGTGGTTGGTAGAATCGATCTACATGGGTTCGATGATCTCTCCGTCTCTGTCAGCGTTGATGATCTAGGAGATTGATCTAACCATGAAGATCTGGCCAGGCTGCGGGGAGGACGAAGAGCCTACAAAACGTACCATCTTGTTCGACATGGAAACAACATGCATACCCCTACCTGGCGCACCAACTGTCGATAGAATATCATCGGCAGTCCTCCGAGAGGTATCCCATGAAAGTAGATTGATCGGCAGAGATGCGTGTAATCAAGAACAAGAAGGCAACAAATACATAAGAGTTAGACAGTTTGGGCCATCAGCGTGACGTAATACCCTACTCCTGTGGTCTGTTGGTTTATATTGGCTTCATATGATCTTGCGTGTCTTTTGAGGGGGTCCCTGCTCGCCTTATATAGTCTAGGGGCAGGGTTACAAGTCGATTAGATCTAGGATATAACTAGAAAGTAATAACAGATTACATGAATCATGGGATCGAACGTATCCTAACAGATCTCGTAGTATCTTCAGGATATCACCCTTGATGTCTTACGGTGCACGCCGAGCAGTGCCGTGCACCATAGGTCTTCATCTTGTGGGCTAGACCACCCCTGGGAGCGCAGCCCATGTAGTCTGCCATGGGTATCCGGGGTCGTACCCCCCACAATAACTCTTCTCTATCTATTTTCAATATTCGTCACAAGACAATTTCTGATCTACACACAACAGTTACAAGTTTAAATCATAACTATAGTTATACCTATCTAAATATTGTGATATTGGACTTTATGGAAATCTTATAAAATTTCCAACAACTCTTATTTAATCACCAAAAGCTATTTCAAATTCTATCCTAACTAAAGCAGGCAATCTTTCTAGCTCTGTTCAGAAATTACAGAGAACAAGCATTTTGGGAGACCAAATTCAAACTGCTATAACTCAAAAACCATTTGTCCTATGGCCTTGAAATTTTGACACAATATAGAGGAAGAAGTTCCCTACAACTTTGTTATTAACCATTTTTACATTAAACTTCATTTTGGCTTCTAAAATACCCAACAACATAATCATTCCAAAAACACCTCTAAATTAAATTATAGAGCAATAATGTTTTCATAGCATATAAACATCTCAAATTGAGCAACACCATTGGTACCAACAGTTCAGGAATATCAAAGACACTCTAGAAAACAAAATAGTCAAGTGCAATTTATTTATTTAAATGCCTTTATTAATTTAATTAGATAATTAAGTGAAATAACAAACATATACCAAATGTGCACAATAAATTTTAGAAAATTACAATAGCTTCCAAGTGGTCTCAGTAGAATGCTATATAAATTTCATATCATTTGAACATGTATAGCGTCCTATACAAAAATGACAAGCTAGCAAGGTTTATTTTAGTGAAAATAGTTAACCCTATTGAAAAGTGTCAAACAATAGATTTTATATTTTTCTTAGCTTCATCCAAGTACCATGGCACTATAAAAAAATTATATGGTAATATGTTACTTATTTTTATCCTTATAAATTTCCTTAGAAAACATTATTTATTAAAAGATAAATAGAAAAACCCTACTCCAATCAAGTTTACTCCTAGTTTAGTATTTTTCCTAGCTAGAACATGTCAATACAAACTCAACAAAATTGGAATCACAATTTTTGCACATACCAAGCTCAAGTTATGCATTTTTTAAGATAGCAACTATTTAAAAAGCATTTATCTAGCTACATTTTATTCACCTTGAAAAATACCAGAAATAGTTGTCGATGTTTCACCACCGATAGCCTACCACGGGGATACCCAGAGCAGTTTGTTCGGGCTTCAGCGTATGCAGAACTCGATGGTAAACGCAAGAGACAGTCGATTTATCCTGGTTCGGGCCCTCGACCGTGATCGAGTAATAGCCCTACGTCCAGTCAGCGTTAGCCTTTGCGTTGGATTGATTTTCAACTGTTCTTTTCTCCAGGAACCCTGCCCTTCTTTATATAGTCAGGAGGCCAGAGTCCTAGTCGGTTTACAATGAGAGTTCCTAGTAGGATTACAGAATAATACTACTACTAAGATTATATGGGAAGAATCCTAGTTAGACTAGATCTTCTCCCTTCCTTGCGGGGTATCCCGTGGGTCCCGCATCGACAAGCCCCCGAGCACTTCATGGTTGAGCTCTAGAAGCCTCGTCTTGTTCCTTCAGGTCTTGTCGAATAGAAACAAGCGTCATTCGAGTGCTTTCTTGAGCAAAACCATGTAGCACTTCTTGGGATCTTTGAGTGGTTTGTGCTTTTTTGAAGAAAAAGTATACCCATCTGGGTGTAGCCCCTGAGCCTCTTGCTATTTGGAACAAGGGGCTGGAGGGTCTTTTCTTAAAGTTGCTCTAATTCTTCATCGAAGGGCTCCCGAGCATATACCGAGGTTCTTTATCAAAAAGAAATTGGATATAGCTTGGTCTAGGTTTTTTTGTTGTGAGGTCTTGAAGTGGTCTGTCTTGAAGAAGTTTTCTTGGTGATGTGCGCTTTTTTGAAGAAAAAAGTGCACTCACTGAGTGTAGCCCCCGAGCCTCTTGCTATTTGGAATAAAAAGTTGGAGGGTCTTGAATCTTATATTGTTTGAAAACTGCTGTCTTGAAGAAATCTTCTAAGTGATGTGTTCGGGCTTCAGCGTATGCAGAACTCGACGGTAAACGCAAGAGACAGTCGATTTATCCTGGTTCGGGCCCTCGACCGTGATCGAGTAATAGCCCTACGTCCAGTCAGCGTCAGCCTTTGCGTTGGATCAATTGTCAACTGTCCTTTTCTCTAGGAACCCTGCCCTCTTTTATATAGTCAGGAGGCCAGAGTCCTAGTCGGTTTACAATGAGAGTTCCTAGTAGGATTACAAAATAATACTACTACTAAGATTACATGGGAAGAATCCTAGTTAGACTAGATCTTCTCCCTTCCTTGTGGGGTATCCTATGGGTCCCACATCGACAATAGTGCATTTCATATTTTTATAAAATACTACACTTCATGAGGAATTCAACAAAATATGGTTCACCAAAATTGGACACTCCAAACTTGAGATATGGATTTTTGAAACAAGCATTCAAATCGGTGAAAACAATTCAGAAAATCAACTACTACACAGACTGACAGATGGAGTCCGCTTGGTCAGTGGGACCAAGACGTTAGCGACTCCAGAGCGGGGAGGTGCTCTGGCCAGAGATATCTCTCCAACGGCGAGATCACCAGCGACGACGACGACACCTACGTGCTCCCCGTGATCCCCCACACCCAGTAGTACCTTTTGTTGGACCGTTGGTGCACTGAGCACCCTCGCCAGTGGCGATGGCGGACGACAGAGGCAGCGCGGCACTACTCTAGTGTTCTTTGACCACCTCACGCTTCAATGAGGCGCACTATGGCTTCATGGACTCCTAGAGAAGCTATCTAGGATGGTTAGGGTTCTGGTGAGGCGACGGTGAGCTCTGACCGCGTGCATGACCGCGCGGCGGCGCACGGAGCACGGCGGTGCTCCTACCGATCTGGCAAGATGGTGGCAAGAGGTGGGTCTCCATCATGCCATATGCTAGGTCAAGGCTTACCTAACCTAAGGCTTGCGAAAGAGGAGGGAGGCAATGGGCGAGCTCAGCGTAGTGAGCTCGGGTGCGACGGCGGCCGCGCGCGGAGCGGCGAACCGTTCCGGCACCGACACGTAGTAGCATCAACCCTCGATTTGGCCTAAGCTACTAGACACTAGCGGGGTGCTGGACCAAAGGAGATGGATGCCTACGGGGCAATGGAATGGTCGAGCGACGGCGAGCCGCGAGCACGGCGACGCTCCGGTGATGGCGAGGTGGCGGCAAAGCAAAATGCGCCCTTACCCTAGCTCGGCAAGAGGGGCAAGCGGGTCAGGGTGGAAGAGGTGATAATGGCAGAGCTGTTGGCGCGATCGATTGGAAAATGGTGCGGTGATGACAGCGAGCGAGCATGGCGGAGCGACGGCGATGGCACGGTGCTGCGCTTTGCACAGGCGCGGGCGAGAGAAGAGTGGGACGCCAGAGTGAAGGAAGCGACCGGTTACATGTAAACCCTATCATATGTAAAGCATTTAGTGCCAACACATGTGATATAAGAAAACATAGAGATAGAAATTAATATGCTTATGCTCATGAATGATCAATGATACTTGTGCTCATGCAATGCCAATGCCAAATGCATGCTTTACACCTAGGGTGTTACAGCCCTTCCCCCCTTAAAGAAATCTCATCCCAAGATTTGTACTACCAACCATCTCTCGTAGAAACCCGGATAGACCTCACGAAGATAATCCTCTATGCTCCCACGTAGCGTCTTGCTCACTATGGTTATTCCATACCACCATATAGAATATAATGACTTTGCTATGGGCCATTCTTTCCATTTCTTCAAGCACTCAAATAGGTCTTTATTCATAGGTCAAATCCGACTAGATCTTGACACTAGCGGGTTCAATAGCTTCTTCAGGCACACAAAGACATTTCTTGAGTTGGGGGACATGGAAAACATTAAATATAGCTCTCATTTCCGGAGGTAACTAGAGTTTGTAGGCTACTGGTCCTTTTTATGCAATGATCTAATATGGACCGATATACCTAGGAGCAAGTTTTTGACTCACTCCAAACCTTTGTACCTTCTTCATTGGGGACACCTTTAGATACACATAATCTCTAATTTGGAACACAATAGGACTTCTCCTTTTATCTGCATAACTATTTTGTCTTGATTGAGCAGCTTCTATATGTTGTTGAATGATTTGAACTCGTTCTTCAGCTTCTTTGATAAAGTTAATACCATAATTTCTTCTTTCACCAGGCTCAACCCAATTAAGAGGGGTCCTACACTTGTGACCATATAAAGCTTCAAACAGAGCCATCTTGATGCTCTCTTGATAGATATTATTGTAGGAGAATTCAGCCAAAGGTATCCAATCCTCCCATGAACCCTTGGAAGAAATCACACATGCTCTCAACATATTTTCCAAGATTTGATTCACACACTCAGTTTGACCTGCTGTCTGGGGGTGATAAGCAGAGCTGTGAATCAATGTGGTACCTAAGTACTTGTGCGGTGTTCCCAAAAATGATTAACAAACTGGGGCCCTCGATCTGATACAATACTCTTAGGTACTCCATGCAACCTTCCAATTTGATCAATGTATAACTTTGCATATTGATGAGGTTGACACTTGACATTGACAGGAATAAAATATGCAGACTTGGTGAGACGGTCAATAATTACCCATATAGAATCATGACCCTTTTGAGTGTTTGGAAGTCCGACAATAAAATCCATACTAATGTCCTCCCATTTCCAACTTGGGATAGACAGTGGCTGAAGTAACCCTGCTGGTTTCATATGAATGGCCTTAACTTGGCAACGGTTATCACATCTAGCAACATATGCAGCAATTTCTTTCTTCATTTTTGTCCATCAAAATCGAGTTTTGAAGTCTTGGTACATCTTGCTGCTACTCAGGTGAATGGATAGCTTGGAAGAATGAGCTTCATCCAAGATCTGGTTCCTAAGCTCTCTATCTTTCGGTACTACCAGCCAATCTTTAAATCATAGAACACCATTCTCATCCAATCGAAAATGCTTACTTTCTTATTCTTTCATCTTCTTCTTTAGGTGGAATATACCAACATCAATCTTTTGGAGCTCAATGATTTTTGCCTCAAGAGAGCAACTAACGGTGATATTGTGTAAGACTGCCGGATGAAATAAGTTGAAACCATCTTCCAACAAAGAATTACAATGATACTTTCGGCTTAAGGCATCGGCAACCACATTAGCCGTTCCTAGATGATAATGCTCTTCCAAGTTATAATCCTTGATCAATTCCAACCATCTGCGCTGCCTCATGTTCAACTCAGGTTGAGTGAAAATGTACTTAAGACTTTTGTGATCAGTGTAGATATGGCAAACATCTAAACTGTAAGCAGCATAAAGACTTACAAAAATTTTAGCAAGTCCAAAACAACATTTCTTGCTACTTGTAAGCTAATTTTGAGCATGCTATGCACCAAATTAGGTCTCGACCCAAAAATAAAAGTTGTGACTCTAGTCAAGTACTACAACTTTATTTAAGGTTGCACTGCCATGCAAGCACTCTATGCTATAGTTCAACTTATGTCAAACATGCAACTTGAAAATGAAAGCCTACACTATAACCATGACTTAGAGGCCAAATGGGTCCAAGTCATGAATACCAAAGTTGTTCCATATGACATTCTAAGCATGTTGAAGGTACTCCTAAGGTCCCACAAACATTTTATACATTGGTTACATGTAAACCCTATCATATGTAAAGAATTTAGTGACAACGCATGTGATATAAGCAAACATAGAGATATAAATTAAGATGCTTATGCTCATGAATGATCAATGATACTTGTGCTCACGCAATTCCAATTCCAAATGCATGCTTAACACCTAGGGTGTTACAGACCACCTCGAGCATGAGCTTCAGAGGGAGAGGGACCTAAAGGTTGCAGCCGAGGGCATGTCCGCCGGGTTCGTCACGGAGGTTGGTTAGCGCCAAGAAGAGGTCTGGCTCCTGGAGGCTAAGGTGATCCGACAGCGCGATGAGGTGTGGAAGCTTTGGACGGACGTGAACGGTAAGTCTCTGGTTACCCTTGTCTTTCTCCCTGGAATCTATGGTAAGCCTTCTAACATGGTCGGTATGTGACTTGGGCAGGTCTCGACGACAAGCTCGAGGCAGAGGTGGTGAAGAGCCACGGCCTAGAAAAGGAGCTTAGCAAGGTGAAGGACACCCTCCAGAAGGAGAGTGACGAACATGACAACCTGTGATTCGCTGTCTAGCTAGTCTGCGACGAGCTCGAGCTAGCCCCGGAGCAGGAGACAAGTTTGATCATGGTTTGTGCCACCCGGATCATGGACTGGGCACGTGATATGGCAAAGGGCGTGCTTCGCTTTGGTGTTCACCAATCATTCACGATCGCCCGTTCTCATTACGAGAACATTGATCTAGCGACGATGAGCCAAGGCTTCACGCCCGTCTATACCGACGCCTAGCTAGACGACATCGAGAAGGAGGTGGCCCCCCTGGTGCATGACCTTTCTACCAACATAGAAGATGAAATCATCCCTCTGAGGGGTTTAGTTTAGTTAGATAGGTCAGGCGGCGCATTTGTAATAAGCGGACAAGCTTCATCCCTTTTGTCTGGTTTAAACAAGTTTGTTCTTTTCTCCCTTTCTATGTGTGAAAAAGGGTTAATACGTTTTGACCCTTCCTGTTGTTAAGACTGTAGAGCTCGAGGTGTGGATGAAAAACTTTGATCACATCGGTAAGCAAGAGTGCCGTAGCCGCTGGGGCATAGGTTTCTTGCAGTCCGACCAACTTTACTCAACGTTCGTTTCAGTAAACCTTGACTCTAGGTTTTTAATGTGAGAAAAGGGTCGGGCACGGTGACTATTTTAGAAATGATATATATACCCTTATCAGCCCCAAGTGAGGCCTGACCCCTTGCCATTGCCGAGGTCGGGTTTCACGAAAGATCATGGAGACGTACCCCTCCCAAGGATCCGAGCCATCGTCCTGCGACCACGCATTCGGTCTCCTTGCGAGTCCAACTTCCCTCGAGACCCCGCGCGTTGTAGGGGTCTGGTCGAGGGTCGTCTTGTCTTTGTCATCATAATCCCACAAGCATTTTTTTCAATAAAATAGAGGGGTTGAGCCATGCCACGTTTTTCCTCGATGGGCGAAACATGGTGCTCGGTGAGCTGTTAACAGGCTAGTCCAAGTGGGACCCTAGCTTCCCATTCGTGGGGGTTTAGCATGGGTCAGCTGGTGACCGACTCTAGATTCTCAGTGGCCAATTCACATAGTTCTCTGGTTCGTTCGACCGGTCCCAAGGGCTCGTTGCCTTTCTTTGAGGTAAAACCACGGACTTGGAACCGACCAAGACTCGAAAGTGGGCCGGGATGCCCACGGCACTCGTGCACCTAGGTACTGGCCGCTAGTGGGACCATCCCTTTCCACCCCTCACTCTAACGGCGCCTCGGAGCGGCTGTGAACCCGGCTGTGAACCCATCGGAGGGCCAGCCTTCGAACTCCTAGGCCTGAATGGGCAGTAGGAGCATTTTTAGCTCCGTATCCCACCTTACCTGTGATGGTTCTCGCACCTGTCTATACCGACACTGAGCTAGATGACATCAAGAAGGAGGTAGCCCCTCTGGCATAGGACTTACCTACCGAGATAGAGGATGAGATCACCCCCAAGAAATTAGTTAGGTAGATAAGCCAGGCAATGAACTTAAAATAAGTGGACAAGCTCTTAAATTTCATTATGGCAAAATAGATCTTTAGCTCTTCTCCCCTTTTTATATAAAAAGGTTAATGCATTCTGACCCTTTCCGTCGTTAAGGCTGTAAAGCTCTAGGTGCAGGCAAAAAACTCTGATCACGCTGGTGAGCAAAAACGCCGTAGCCACTGGGGCGTAGGTTTCTTGTGGTCCGACCAGTTTTACTCAGCGTTTGTTTCTGCAACCCTTGCTTCTAGATCTTAACATGAGAAAGGGTCAGGCACAGCGAAAGTTTGCTAGGTAGATATACTCTTTAATGCATTCTGACTCTTTCCGTAGTTAAGGATAAAAGCTCGAGGCGCGGGCAAAAACTCTGATCACGCTGGTGAGCAAAAACACTGTAGCCTCTAGGGCGTAGGTTTCTTGCGGTTCGACCAGTTTTACTCAGCGTTCGTTTCCGCAACCCTTGCTTCTAGATCTTAACGTGAGAAAGGGTCGCACAGCAAAAGTTTGCCGGGTAGATATACTCTTTAATGCATTCCGACTCTTTCCATAGTTAAGGATAAAAGCTTGGGGCATGGGCAAAAAACTCTGATCATGCTGGTGAGCAAAAATGTCATAGCCGCTGGGGCGTAGGTTTCTTGCGGTTTGACCAGTTTTAGTCATCGTTTGTTTCCGCAACCCTTGCTTCTTGGTTTAATATGAGAAAGGGTCGGGCATAGAGAATGTCTACCAGATAAATATGCCTTATCAGCCCCCGAGTGAGGCCCGACCCCTTGCTGTTGCTAGGGTCGGGTGTCACTAAAGATCGAGGAGTTGATAGCAAAAAACCGATAAGAGAAAGCATGCGTAAATTAAGGGTAAAAGTGATGTAGTTGTTTGATGTTCTAGGCATTGACGAAGACTTCACCATCGATGGTCCTGAGCCCCTTGCTGTTGCTGAGGTCGGGTGTCACTAAAGATCGAGGAGTCGATAGCGAAACCGATAAGAGAAAGCATGCGTAAATTAAAGGTAAAAGCGACATAGCTATTTGATGTTTCAGGCATTGATGAAGACTTTCGCTGTCCATGGTCCTAAGCCTCTTGCCGTTGCTGGGGTCGGGTGTCACTAAAGATCGAGGAGTCAATAGCGAAACCGATAAGAGAAAGTGTGCGTAAATTAAGGGTAAAAGCGACGTAGTTGTTCGATGTTACAGATTGACGAAGACTTCATCATTGATGGTCCTGAGCCCCTTGCCATTGCTGGGGTCGGGTGTTACTAAAGATTGAGGAGTCAATAGCGAAACCGATAAGAGAAAGCATGCATAGATTTTAGGGTAAAAGCAACATAGCTGTTCGATGTTCCGGTGCATTGAGGAAGACTTCACCGTTGATGGTCCTGAGCTTATAGATGCCTGGTCAGAGCACCTCCGCGACAATGTATAGTCCCTCCTATGGCAGAGAGAGCTTGTGGCGGTTCTTGTTGCTCTGGACAAGGCGGAGTAATAGGCCCTCGACGTTGAAGGCTCGACCCCACACTCGACGGCTGTGGTACCAGTGCAATGCTTGCTGGTACTTGGCTGAGTGGAGGAGGGCAACATCATGCGCTTCATCTAGCTGGTCCATGGCATCCTCATGGGACGCCTTGGCTCCCTATTCATCGTACGCCCTAACCCTTGGCGCTCCATAATCGAGGTCGGTTGGGAGGATAGCCTCGAAACTATAGACCATGAAGAATGGCGTGTAGCCGGTGGTCCGGCTGGGGGCATTCTTAGGCTCTAGAGCACCATGGGAAACTCCATGACCCATCGTCTGCCAAACTTGTTCAATCGGTTGAAAATCCTAGACTTGAGGCCTTATAGGACCATGCCGTTCGCGCGCTCGACCTTCCCGTTCATGTGGGGGTGTGCCACGGTGGCCCAATCGATGTGGATGTGGTATTCATCGCAGAATCGGAGGAACTTCTTCTTGGTGAACTGCGTGCCGTTGTCCGTGATAATGGAGTTCAGGATTCTAAATTGATGGACGATGTCAAGGAAGAACAACACGGCTTGCTCGAACTTGATCACGGAGATCGATCGAGCCTCTATCCACTTTATAAACTTGTCTACGACGACAAGCAAGTGTATATATCCCCTAGGCGCCCTCTTGAGAGGTCCAACCAGATCGAGCCCCTAGACCGCGAATGGCCATGTGATGGGGATCGTTTGGAGTGCTTGGGCTGACAGGTGGGTCTGCCGAGCATAGTATTGACACCCTTCATAGGTGCGCACAATCTGTTCAGCGTCGGCTTCTACGGTCGGCCAGTAGAAGCCTTATTGGAACACGTTTCTAACTAGTGTCCTAGGTGCGGCATGGTGCCCATAGATGCCACCGTGGATATCACTCAACAACTGCTTCCCTTGTTCGATGGGGATGCAGCGCTGCAAGATCCCGGTGTGGCTTCGCCTATAGAGCTCACCCTCAATAACAACAAAGGACTTGGCGCGGTGCACAAGCCATCGAGCCTCTGTTTTGTCCGTCGACAGCGCCTCATAGAGGAGGTAGTCAAGGTAAGGCGTCCTCTAGTCCGCCAAAGGGTCGGGCTCTATCGCTGGATCCTCGTCAAGCTCCATGACTTCAGCGTCGAATGGAGCCGCCGACTGGTTAGCCCCTGAGCCTAGGGTAGGTGGCCCACCACTGGTCTATTCCGGCTCCTCATAGTGGACCAAGGGCTTGTACTAATTGCTGGCGAAGACGCCTATTGGCACCGGCTCTCGACCGGATGCTATTTTTGCCAGCGTGTAGGCCGCCTCGTTGAGACGCCTCGGGATGTGATTGAGCTCGAGACCATCGAACTTGTCCTCCAGCTAGCGGACTTCTCGGCAATATGCAGCCATCTTGACGTTGTGGCAGCTTGATTCCTTCATGACTTGGTCAATGACCAGCTGGGAGTTGCCCCGGACGTCAAGCCGTCGGATACCCAACTCGATGGCAAAGCATAGGCCGTTGATGAGTGCCTCATACTCGGCCACATTGTTGGAGGAGGGGAAGTGGATGCGAACCATGTACCTCATGCGTAACCCGAGGGGCGAAATAAAGACCAGCCCCATGCCAGCGTCTTTCTTCATCAGTGATCCATCGAAGTACATCGTCTAGTACTCTTGGTCGACGACTGCTGGCGACATTTGGATCTCGGTCCACTCTGCAACGAAATCAGCCAGCACTTGGGACTTGATGGCCGTCTGAGGGGCATACGAAATGCCTTGACCCATTAGCTCGAGTGCCCACTTCACGATTCTTCCTGTAGCATCCTAGTTTTGGACGACCACGCCAACCCTCCGAAGATCATGAGGCAGCCATCCAGCATCAAAAATCCACCGTCCTTCCCCTCGGAGTCGTCTTTGATTGGCTTGGTCTCCTTCCTATGCTCCCCCTTGTTTGAGCCTCTGGACAAGAAGCGCTTCATGAGGATGCAGTCCTTGTATAGGTGCTTGATGGGGAAAGCATGGTTTGGGCATGGCCCTTCGAGCAGCTTCTCAAAGTGGTTTGGGGTACCCTCGGTGGGCTTCAACCCCTTGCGATCGGCAGTGGCCACGAGCGAGCCCTCGCGCTGCTGCTTGTTCTTCTTCTTGTTGGGGCAGTTGGAGGCGTCTTTGCCAGCGTCCTCGTCCCACTTGGCCTTGCCTTTGGGGGTCCAAAATCACCCCGACCGCCTCCTTGCCCGAGGCATGGCTGGTGGCGATGTCGAGGAGCTCCTTGGTGGTTCACGGCCCTTATGTTCCAGCTTGTGAACCAGGGACTCGCAGGTGGTCCCGGACAGGAAAGCTCCTATGACGTCGGCATCGGTGACATTGGGCAGCTCGTTGCACTACTGGGAGAAGCACCAGATGTACCCACAAAGAGTTTCCCTGGACTTCTGTCGGTAGTTTTTGAGATCCCATGGGTTCCCAGGATGCGCTTATATGCCCTGGAAGTTTCCCACGAAGATTTCTTTTAGGTCTGCCCAACTTTGGATTCGGTTGGGTGGAATGTATTCCAACCACGTTCGCGCCGAATTGGCTAGGAACAATAGAAGGTTGCGGATAATGAAATTGTCACTATCCACTCCATCGGCTTGGCAAGCAAGCCGATAATCCTCGATCCATAGTCCGGGGTTCATTTTCTCAAAGTATTTTGGGATGTTGGTCGGTGGTTGGTACCATGGTGGGAAGACAACATTGAGGATGTGTCGACCAAAGGCCTGAGGTCCCGGCAAGTTAGGGCTTGGGCTTCGGTCCTCGCTGCGCTGTTGTAGTGTCCGCCACGACGAGGGTGGTAGCCGCGGCTAGCCTCCTCCCTCTCATTGCCGCGGGCACGTCTGCGGGCATCTAGGGTGTCACGCGGGTCACAGTGGAGGCCGAGACGCTCATGCACTAGGACCTCGGCATGCGGCCTACCGCCTCACTATGCCTGGTGGACTAACATGTCCTTGTTGGGTCACTATGAGGGCGTGCGCTAGTTGGCGTCGAGCTCGTGTCATCGGGACAACGAGCTCTCGGGCTGCTGCACCGCCGTACGCTCGAGTAGCGTGCGAATCTCGCGATGGGCCCGACGATCCTCGGATGTCGTGGGCTCTAGAAGCACCCGAAGTAAGGCCGCTGCGGTAGCGATGTTCTGGCTTCCTCGGGTGAATGGTGGGAGGGCTTCATCGTCCTCGATGATCCTTCGGTTCATGTTGCGGGCCACAACACATGCATGCCCACTGTCTCTATGGTGCTCGATCTCTCGCTTGTGCTCTGCGCGTTCCTGCTCGAGCTGGAGTCATGCTTCTTTGAGCTCTTGGTGCCACGCCCTCAGCTGCTCTACCCACAGGCGAGGCAGGCCCCTACATCCCCCTCGAGCTCATCGTCGAGGTTGTCTGTTGGGGTAGCCCCTCCCTCATGGATGCTTTCGACGTATCCCTTGGGGGCACCTGCCATGAAACATTCTCACGAGGGGTGATGGCTCCCTCTGCTAGAATCAGAGTTGGAGGGCAACTCCGATTCTCCCGCCATGAAACATTCCACGATGTATTTGGTCATCCCCACAAACTTGTTGTTCGTATGGGATGGGGGCGTGCGATGCGCCACAAGGTGGCTACCGGTCTCTGTGGTGTTGCATAGACTGAACGGGAGCACTATCGGGACGCTCTGGATGAGGCATTCTGGGGAGAGCGGCTCTCCTCCATCAAGCTGTGTGATGACATTGGCGAATCAAAAGGTGAGGTGGCGCAGGTCCTCCCAGGATGATCGGGGTCCTAGGAAGGCGCCGAGCTGGCGCTCTAGCCTCCCATAATCGAAGCCGAGGAGCTGATCGCTCCTAGGGGCGTGGGCCTCCGGGGCATGCAGCTGCATCTCCTCAAGCGCCTCGGCGATCGCGTCGAGGCCGGCGGAGTGGAGAGGTTGGACGGCAGTGAGAACCTACGCCAACTCTCCCTCCATCTTAACGATGAAGTCCAGGTTCCCGAAGCGCACGTGCGCGCCCGGAACCCAGCTGACGCCATGACTAGCCATCCGAGGCCTGATGTGGACGTTGAGACGCGCAAAAAGCCCCTACCTAGGCGCGCCAATTGTCGGTGTTTTTGGACCACCGATGAGTAAATTTGTATTTGCGCGTCTGGCTCGGATGGTGTGCTTGGAGGACACAAGGGTTTATACTGGTTCGGGCGAAATGTCCCTACATCCAGTTTGTTGTTGCTCGTGTTACCGGCACTTGGTTTGCAGTAGGGGTTACAAATAGGTAAGAGAGAGAAAGGATCCAAAGTATCTGGTGGAGGGAGTGAACGAGTGCTGAGAGCTCGATTGTCGCTTAGCTGTGTGCTCGTGTCATGCTCTTGTGTTTTTTTATCTCCTGTCTGGATCCCCCGGTAGGGGCGCCCTGCTTATCTTTTTATAGGTGAAGGAAAAGCGTGGGTTACAGAGGAGAAAAAGGAGAAGAACGAGAGAGAAGAAGGCTTCCAGGATCATCGGGTCCTTCTTCTCCTTTATGTGGGTCCCACCGATCCTGTAGATGTCAACAGGGATGGCTCCATGTCGTGGCCTTGTTCATCATTGGCGCCATACACAGGCGTAATCTACCGGTCATGGTGTTCCACTCCGTCTCGACGGACGTCGCGGTGAACTGACGCGCCTGTCAGCGTCTGTATGAGGATTAAGCAGAACAGTACCGGCACGCCCGACACTGCTCTTGATGTGAATCGCCAGGTATGGCCTGTCATGGCCACAGGTTACATCGAGGCATGCCAGCTTCTTTCCTGGTGTCAGAGTTTTGACCCAAGCCCATACGCTTGGACTTGGAGTGGTTGATGGTGGTATGGGTCCCTGTTGGACGAGACGGAACCCGCGTCCTTGGGGTCGGGCGAGACAGAGCTCGCGACCTTGGGCGAGACGGAACCCGCGACCTTGGGGTTGGGCGAGACGGAGCATGAGCCCGAGGGGTCGGGCAAGACAGAGCCCACGGCCTTAAGGTCGGGCGAGACGGAGCCCGCGCCCGAGGGGTCGGGCGAGACGAACCCGCGCCCGAAGTGTCGGGCGAGACGGAGCCCACGCCCAAGGGGTTGGCGCGAGACCTTTTAATACGTCTCGAGCCATCCGAGGGATCAGTGTGGGCGCTAACTTCCTTGCTTTGGGTATCCTAATAACGATATCCGACAGCCGGCTTAGACATAAAAATTAAGAAACTCTATGAAAAGACAAGTGGACCATGTATGTATGTATGGGCTGAGAGATAGGCTGCAAAATCCTAATAGCCAGCAGTCGGGCTGTATTATTAGCCTTATTCTTAGTATGTCGATCATTGGATGTATACGGAGATGACACTGAGTGCATCAGTATCGGCCCTGTTCTACCGCACTACTTCAGTAGCAGCGAACGAACAGTATTTTTTCTCTCACAATAAATCAGCATAAGCAGCAACATAAGCCAAATTTTAGCGAAACAAACGTGACCAAAATAGACACACGTATCCTCACATACGTCCAACAGTAATGCACGTGAGGCAAATACTCTTAAAGAGCAAATTAAACCAGCATTCAATGGTCGGCACAAATGCCGTTTATCACACTCAGATCATATCGGGGCGGATCCCATGTTTGACTTCGCAAACATCATATCTGATTTTCAGGTTAATCTCAGGTTGTTTCAGCGTGTGATTGGCCTGAATCAGCTAGCGCGCGCGTCATCATCATTTGCGCGTGCTAGCATCAACCAGTGGGTGGAGACAAATCAAAGGGACGACGACGACGTTAACTAGCTATCCTGGGCTGTCAGTAATCCTTCCCATCCCATTCATGCATGATTTACCAACCGTTCGGGGTACGATCCAATCATAGAGAGTTGTTGAGCAGTAGCAGAGCATAGCAGCTGTGGCAGCTCCGATCACCTGATCGATGACCCAGTGTACAAGTAGTGTCCCACTGGCACTGGCATGCATGAGTGTGCCGGCCACCGGAGCTAACCCCGGCAGCAGAGGCCTACCCGCTGCGCTGCCGCTCCGGGGTAAGCTCGAAGCCCCAAAAGGCGCAGCGAAGATGCCCGATCCAAAAGGAAGATGGCGGGGGGAGACACGCCGAAAAGGGGCTCATATCCGATGCTCCATTACCATGAGAGCTTTGCTTTGCATTGCTCGCCGACGAGGCACCCACTGTAGCGTCACTGTGACCGGAATGACGCCGGCCCAAGCGAGGGGACACTGGCGCACTGAACGATATGATCCTGCTCGCAGTCGCAGCAGTCGCATGCAGCGAGTAATTAGTCTAATCCGAGACGCCTATGTTTACAGGAAATTTGCAGGAAACAGGATGTGGTTTCTGTTTCTGATTACAGACAGTGTTCAGTGTGCAGTTGGAAAAAGAACAGAACCTTGCGATCGATGCATGCATGCACCTGATCGGTGATGAGTTCTTCAATATGTGCAAGTGCCAATCGACCGGCAGTTACAGTTACAGGTGGAGTCAGCTGAGGAATATCCGCATGGCTGCATCGACAGGTCTAGTCACTGCCCACGGAATACTTTGAAATTCAGTGCATCCAGGAAGGAAGGAATTCAGCCGCCGGGCTCTATGCCTCTCTAGGTCAACCTGTGGGCTGCCGCCGATTCTGCTCAGCGTGCAGGTTGCTCTGGAGCTCTGGATGCTCAGCAACAGTGCACATCTGTGGGAAGTGCTGTGCTCAGGCGATATGCATGGCAACTGATGCTGAGAAGTGCAGGGTCTGGAGAAAGACAAGAGGAATCTGAATGTAATTATGGGATGTTTGCTGGTCGAAGAAGCTCAAATTTGACCAAGTTTATAGCAAATATTATTAGCATTTATGTCTTTAAAAATATATGAGTATTATATAACTAATCTAATGGTACTTACTTTGTATCATAAATGTTTGCATTTTTTTATATAAATTTAGTCAAAGTTTAAACTGTTTAACTTCTCGGCAAAACATCAAATATAAAACATCAATCAACTACACTGTTTGTGAATAAACATCAAATGCCGCCGCCGCAAAACATCAATCTCCAGGAGTACCTAGCTCCTTGTGTGCTTCTAGGCAACCTCCTGGAGTCCTGGTGAATAAACTAGTAGTGATTCCAGGATCTGATGCCGCCACAAAACACCAATCAACCACACTGTTTGTATAAGTTGTTTTTTTTTTTACTTTTTTGATACATACTTCATCTTTCCAAATTATAAGACGTTTTAACTTTTCTAGATACATAACATTTCATAGATATTGTTCAAGATACATGATAAAAAGTAATATATCTAAAAAATCAAAACGCCTTGCAATTTGGAACCGAAAAGCAGTTTTTACTACATATTTAGATATAGCATAAGCTATGCACCTTAAAAAGCTAAAATGACTTACGATTTTAGGGAGGAAGCATTAGGTTTGCATAAGTATATTAAACTAATTACAAGGTTTCAAATTCAAATAATATTTTTGAACAATTTTGTAGTTTGTGTTTGACATTTTTTTCATCGAACGTAGAACAAGTTTTTTTTCCAAATGTATTGTTGAAATAGTTTTTTGAAAAAAATATTGAATGCAGTCTTGTAGATATTAGACGCATAATATTATGAATAATAAATTTTTATACTTGATATAAATAAACAACAAACTAATCTAAAGGACTAGAAAAAGAAGATAAAGAGCAAATCTCTATCTCTATATAATGAAATCAGAGCCAAGCTCTAACATTTCGGCCCCGTTCGCTTCGCTGAAAAAATAAGCTGAAATATTGTTCCAGCTGATTTATTGAGAGAAAAAACACTGTTTCAGCTGAAAAAAAAACTAAAAAAAACGAATTATAAGAGAAGCGAACAGGGCGCGGCATGTCACCGAGAAAGCATGGGACCGCTCGATCCCTAGCTAGCACGGTGAAATTAGAGCCGTCGTAGTCCAGGATACAGCTCAGGCTTCACGAGCATGCTGGGTCTCGGTGTCTCCAGGAATACTCTCTACTACTTTCTCAGGCGTTTCTTGAGTAAAAAAAAAACATCGTGTCCTCGGTCCCTTGCCGAGACGGCTCGAGCGCAACTGCACAAGTGATTGCGCCGTACGTACTTGCTCCCGCAGACCACATTGGCTAGCGCTGCCCCGCGGATGAACATAACAGACATAACCAGCAAAGTAGCTAGGCGGAGCACCGTGCACCGGTGAGCTCAAGCCTGCTGAAAGCTGCTGCTGATGTGTTCTTCACGTGCTGCAGCCTCCATGAAACATAACCGTCCCGCGACGTTGAGGAATGCGACTCGATCGTCGCTCGTCGCTCGTACATAAGTGAAGTGTGAAACAAGCTAGATAGTCGTAGTTCTTCACGTGCTGGTTTCATTTCGATGGTCCAAATATAGTAAAAATCTAAGTAAATTGTAGAACATACATACTAGAGATTGACACGACGAATTGAATCTTTTCTCTCTACCCTTTCATCTTTCAAATAGTTTCCAGAATCCATTTCACAATTAGTGATTAATCAGCTAAATTGATTAAACAGAATATTTATATCGGTTCAGTTGGTAAAATCATGATGAATTCCTTCACCCTCCATCCCCAGGTAATAATCCACTGGCACGCTGAAGAAGTAAGGTGCGCCAAAGGCCGCACCAGTTTTTTCTAGTAAACTTCGGAAAGAAAACGAACCTTGGGCTGCCAAATTTCTGCACTCCAGGACGAGCTTTCGTTCATTGGGCTTAATTTATCGCAGTGGCTTGGGCCTCCTACAGCTCCAAATGGGCAGTTGTCGCGAAGTGTGACGCGGAAACCGAATTCCGACACGTCCAGGCTTGCATAAAGTGAGGGACGCCTCCGCCTCGTGAAGGCAAAGCCACCACCGCGTCGTCGTCTCAAAGCAAGCCCCCCGCCCCGAGATCTTCTCTCCCTCCCCGCGCCGCCGCCATGGACGCCGTTGACTCGGTGGTCGACCCGCTCCGGGAGTTCGCCAAGGACAGCATCCGCCTCGTCAAGCGCTGCCACAAGCCCGACCGCAAGGGTAACTGCTAAACCCCAGATCCCCTTGCCCCCGTATGTTGCTGGCTCCGAGATCGGACCGAATCTGACGGGCCGCGGCTTCGATTCGATTCACAGAGTTCACCAAGGTCGCCGCGCGGACTGCGATCGGCTTCGTCGTCATGGGATTCGTCGGCTTCTTCGTCAAGCTCATCTTCATCCCCATCAACAACATCATCGTCAGCTCCGGCTGATCCGTTCCCCTCAGGTATACTTTCCAGCCACGTCTATCCCCCCTGGCCTGGTTTCCACTGGATGTGTGCAATTCGGTAGATCTCTTGGATCGAGCCACATGCTTAGGACAATTCGTTACTGTTACATCTTGTTGTGTGAATTGTTCTGCCGAGATTGGTTTGTGTGGGACTGGGAATTTCGATTAGGTGATTGGAGATTAGCTGGGTGGGAATTCAGCGTAGATGTTTAGCAGTTGTCGTTAATGGTACAGTGACTATTAGTAGTGGTTGTGAGATCTAATATCCTCAAGGATTCTCATATACTCCCTCCGTTCCAAATTATATGACGTTTTAGCTTTTATAGATACATCGCTTTTACTATGCATCTAGACATAGTGTATATCTAAGTGTGTAGCAAAAGTAATGAAACTAGAAAAGCCAAAACGTCTTATAATTTGAAACGATTGAGTACTACTATAATGGATGATATTTTTTAGACTCTACTAGTATCTTGGTTTGGAAGCCAGTTATCATTTTTTTTACTGGGTGTTCCCTTAAAACTGTGACATCATTGAATTCATGCATCTATAGGGCATCATTTAACCGTGGTAGATACAGTGTTTTTTAAAAAACAATAATTGAGAGAAGGCAGTTGTTAATATGTTCGGACAGCATTTCTTTGCATGTAGAACCATGCCTGTGGACATTTCTTATTCACTGTTGCTGTGTGATAATTCAATTGACATCTAGTCACGCAGTGTAGATCTGCTTGATTGGTACTATGCTTAGCCTGTTTATGCTTTTTACACTATGTTTTTGTTGCTATCCGTATTGAAAAACAAAAACACAGAGTAGCTCATTTGTTGGCTACTTCAACAGTACTTTTCAGCGAACAAACAATGTTTCTCAACATTTCAGCATAAGTATCAGCATAAGCGAACAGGGCCTATGGCAAGTCTGGATTTCTTTTAGATCATCCGGGTTTGATTAAGCAGAATATGAACTTCTGATGATAGAGATAAACAATGAAATATGTGAAGTGCTTTGTGTTTGGGCTTCCTGCATAATTTTCAGATATATTTGCAAACAGTACTTGATCTGAATATGGAATATGAATTTCAAGCCTTTAACAACTGAGATCTGTAACCTTCCATTGTAAGCCAAGGTTTGGATGCTCCTATGTGTGGTTGGCACAATGGGGATTGGATATTCAATATGGTACAGTACTAGTTTTGCATAATGTCCCCTGAGTGACTTTGCATTCTGTATTTCCTAAATGCGGGATTTTATGGATTACTGAGATGACCAGGTTTTGTGTTCAATAAACCAATGCTCTGTGTTTCTGGAGTTTGATGGTTTCTTCTATTTCCTACTCCCAACAAATGTGATAAAACGATGCTGGGTTACTTATGTACAATGTAATCACGATCTTGGTTTACTATTTTCCCATGAAAAATGGATGTGTTTGTTCTGTGACCTGATTGACACCATTATCAGCTGAAACTCGCAGCCCCAAATTTCTCTTCCATGACCTTGCTTTAATGAACATCTCCTGTTCTGTTTGAAACAGCTTGATCATTTCTAACGTTGTTTTGTTGTCTCTGATGCAGGCTGCGGGCGGAAGGAGTGGACAATGGCGTCACTACCTTGGAGGCAGCACCATTTTCAGCCCTGATATCAGTAAAGCAATCCGTTTAGGACTTATGTTGTTAAGGAGAACTCTCTTATCTTTTTCTTTTGATTGAGGACGTGTGGTGGACCTGGAACTCTTCTGTACCTGATGCCGAATAGGCTTCCGTGAATTAGCGGGTGACAAAATTGAATGGCTACCATATCTTCTCGATTCCTTTGTGGTGCGGCATCGTTCATAATTTGCTTTTCGCGGTTACTTGCAGGTTTCTGGCGTTGTTAGTACAGCGGTAGCAATCTGAATATGTGATTTTCGTACAAAAGGTGCCAAAACTACGAGACTGCGATATCTGAGGCTTCGAGTTTCGATAAATTCACCTCCATCGTCCAATTGCTTACCTTTCCGTTCCTGCTGAACCCAATGAGGATCGACGCTCAGGGCACCATCACCCTTAGGAGATACTTGATGGCTCTAAATACTATTGAAGAAGTTATCTAGTTTTTAGTACATAACTCATAATATGAATAACTATGCATGATTTTGAAATACGAGTATAAGACTAACTCTTGATTAAGAGATATTTTTTTCTCTCTTCTATTATAAAATATAAAATACTGCGCTTCTATTAAAACATGAAATATTATGCTTAGAACTAGCTCAGAAGTTACGATTGAAGGTGCCCTTACAGCAATTCTAGATAGATTTCTTTTCCTAGCTGGGTTCATAAACAACGATGGATTTTGGAATGAATCAACAGAACGTGACTAACAGCACGAAGAGAGCCACAATATATAAAAAACAAGCACAAAGTTTTGGTCAACGAACATAGATTTCGGTCTTCCAACAAACCATGACGAGGTAGTCACTAAGCTTAACCGCTAAAAGCCTACCAAGAAAAGAAAACGAAAACAGATTTCATCTGTTAGTGTGAGTTACACCCCACATAAGAAGCAATCAACCGACCCCAGCAATGATGGAGAGGACCAGCAGCAGCACGGAGCTAGTGCCTGCTTGATATACTGAAGGAGGTGACCTTCATGGGCGTGGCCACCACCAGTGGAGCCTCTGGGGAGTCACTGACCAAATACCTGTCATGCATAAAGCGGCTGGCCACAATTGACTCGTCCTTGGGGATCACCTTGTAGCAATAGCAGCTCTTAAGCCCCTCCTGGTACTGGTAGCACTCGTGGTGGCTGTTCTTCACCTGCAGGAAGTTCCACACCACGCTGTACTTTCCCACAGTGGCCACGAGATGCCGCTCCTGCTTCCCATTTTCTGTCACCTGCGTAATCATCAGATAATAGATGAGGTCTCAAATGTCAGCGAATGCACATGTCCGCTCATGCTGGTGAGTAATGGGTTTTTATTAACCATTTGATTGTAGTCCCTGCAGGCAGAGACAGAGATCACTGCAGCTGATTCAAGATGTACTAGATACAGCTATATTTCATTAGCATAAATTTTCTAGTTTATCTTACAACCATAAATATTAACATTCACAGCATATCACGAATACATGTTAACATTCACACCATAAATTTTCTAAGTTCAAAACAGCTCAAACAACATGCACCACTGAACTGCATCCAAATGGTACAAGGAAGCATAGAAGGTGGTTTCTTAACAATATGTGCATCACTCCAGCTGATTCAAGATGTACTAGATACAGCTATTTTCATTAGCATAAACTTTCTAGTTTATCTTAGAACCATAAATATTAAAGTTCACGGCACATTAATAGTTTCAAAACAGCTCAAACAACATGCACCACTGAACCGCATCCAAATGGTACAAGGAAGCATAGGTGCTTTCTTAACAATACGTGCATCACATGCATGCGCAGGTTATCAGCATCAAATCTGGATCGTGGATCCTAGGTGCTCAGCATTAAACTCCATCAAGAAACAAGATTTTTTTGAAACAACATCAATGAAAAGGTAGATAAACTTGTACGTAGTAGATACATGACTCTACTAGTTTGATAATGGTGATCTAAATGATACTAAAATCAAAAGTGAACTGAATGTCTTTAACGGTATTATACAACATCACACTATTTTTCTAGCATACTCAATTTTCATAACAAGTGAAAATTAGTAAGCGTTTGTAGGACTATAAAAGGAAACACCCCTTAGAAGCAACTGACATACATCGGTCAAGGCATCCTAGAGTAATCAATGTTTAACATTAACAAACCAGTGGCACACAACTGTGAAACGGCAGAAGACATGTATTAAAAATTAAGGATGTAATGAAATTAAACAGAGGGAAAAGCCCAAACATTATAAGCAAAAGCCACATAACATGATCTGCCACCAATATACAATTGAACCACTTCTACATGATCTATACTACATGATGAAGCAACTGACCATATAAATTGATAATTGGAGATCACTAAATATAGCAGCTTAACCAATGCTGTCAGTTTTGATCACACAGAATGCCAAAATGCTACAGAAGAAGTGCATAATCTTCTGTATGGTGTACAGTGGTAAATCTGAACAAAATTCCATAATAAAAAGTGGCAATATATACTCACCCAAGAGAATCTGCCCTCCCTGAACCTGTTGTTTGCCCCTGCTAGATGAGAGTCCAGTGGGTTGAGCTTCAGCAGCCTCGGAGCAGCAATTCGGTTGCCCATTCTCCCACTGAATCCATTCTTCTCCTTTCCATCTTTGTCAATGAAGATGGTGCATATAAGAATCAGGTATGTGTCTGTTGTCCCTAGAATCCATTTCCCATCATATGTCACGTCGACATGGGTAATGGGTGAACCCAACCCAGGAAAGGCCGTTTTTGCCATCCTCATAGAGCTCTTAGAATACAGGCGGATCTTCCCATCTAATGATCCAACAACAATCGAACCGTCACCAGTTGAAGCAAAGCACTGAAAGTTTGTGCCCCGGGAAAACTGATGCCCCTGTGTCCATTGCAATACTGGCGATTCAGTTGCACTTGCCAAGTTCTGCACAATGCCCCTCCGGTCTCTCATATCCCACCGGCACAACCGGTTGTCATCCAGTCCCAAGAAGGTGGACTCGGATGGATCTAGCTGAGCCCCTTTGCTATCGTTTGTGATATCCCTCATATTAATGTCCGCTCCATCTTTCTCAAACTTCCATTCTGAAACCACTTTCCCAGTCTCAATATCAAATTGATGCACCCCCTTGGCGTGTGGCTTTCCATCAGTGGCTGGGCTCATCAGGAGCATGTTAGTCTCAGCCCGCATAAGAAGAGCCTTTTTCGGTGTCGAGAAGTTTGTGCTCCCTCCAGAAAACTTCACCGACATGCCCTTGCCGTGTATCCCATGCTCGAAATTCCTCACAACCTCAATCCCTTTGTCTCCAACGAGGAAACTGTTATCCAGTGCGCCAAGCGCAAGACTCTTGATTCCACTCCCTTCCTCAACGGGCTCCTCAAACTCATGCAGATCCTCCAACACAGACTTCAGTACTGGTGTCTGCGGAGGCATCGGGCTGCCCTTGGGACCCGGAGAGAAGCCGTCGGTGGCGTCCTCCCATATGGACTCGTCGCCGTCCTCCGGGCGCGCCCACGCCGCGAAGTCCTTCCCGAACACCTTGGCGCGGCCCTCCTCCGTCGCTGCGACGCCGTAGCTGTTCTCAAACATACAGCTGTGGTACTTCGCGCAGAAGTCGCCGAAGCCGTCGGCGTGGAGGAACTTGAGGGCCCATACGCCGTCGGCGACGAAATCCACGCGGCGCTGCGCGGGGAAGGTCTTGAGCTGCAGCTCGGGCCCGACCCTGGCCCGGATCTTCGAGCCCACGACGAGGCACCACGGCCCACGGGCGGGCGCGTCGTCGTCCTCGTCGTCGCCGGTGCGCACGAAGGAGGCGGCGGCGAGGCGGTCGGAGATGATCCACTTGGCGGCGGGCGAGGAGCCGCCGATGTGGAGGTAGAGCTTGACGGCGTTGAACGCGGTGGGGTTGGCGCTGGGGGTGGGGGTGGGCCCGGGGCTAGGGTTCGGGGAGATGGGCTCGTTGTACTTGAGGTGGAGCTGGCGGAGGTGGCGGTTGATGGCGTCGATGGAGGTGGGGGTGGCCGCCGCCCCTCCGCCGCTGGCCAACTTGGAGGAGGCGGAGGCCGGGGTAGGCGTGCCGTAGTCGGAGTTGTCGGAGGCCCGGGACTCGGCGTCCTCGGAGTCGGAGTCGGATAGGTCGAGGTCCTCGCGGCTGTGCGAGCCCCCCATGGCGGCGGAGGCGGCGGCAGCTGATAGGGTTTCGGCGAGGAGGTGACTAGGTGAGATTGGGGGAGCGGAGGAGGAGCGTGCGGGAATTTGAAATTTGGGGGCGACGGTGATGGGAGAGATGGGGGGATATGGCTTTGGCCCTTGGCCGTTTTGCGCTTCAACTGCAAACCCGCAAGTGGGGGAGGAATGAGATCATCTGCAGTTGGCCACGTAACTTCTCTCTACGGTTGCTGAACATCTAGACGTTCATTCATATCTAACGGTGGTCAGAGCATAAGTGCTGCCCCCCTCAGCTAGCTAGGCTTCGGCCCAAACAACAGAGCCACGTTCACTAAAAAAAAAGGACACGGATAACACGGTGGACCCCGCGTGGCCGGTCCTCGAGCGCGGCGGCCCTGGCATGGGCGAGCCCCGGCGGCAGGGCAGGGCCCCGGCGCGGAAGCCCCGGTGAGGGAGGCCCCTGCCCCGGCGAGGGCGCCCCTAGCGGCCGCAGGGGCGGGGCCCGGCGGCGGCCCTGAGGGGGAGGCCCACACCACGGCGGCCCAAAGGTGGCCCGGCAGCCCAATCCTTGAGTGTGGCGGCCCTGGCATGGGCGAATCCTTGAGGGTGCCCCGTGGCGGCATGTGATTCGGATTCAAATGGGTCATCGCTAACGTGTGGATCCTGCTTGGCCTCAGGCTCCCTTCGCGTATGTGCATCCGCTGAGTCCATTTTGCTCCTCTCTTGCCTTGTTGTTCGCTCTCAATCTCTCTCCTGGTCTTCCTTCTCCATAGATGGCAAGATCTACAACACTTCAGAGGAGAGCGACAACTACGGCACTGTGGGGAAGCCGGCTCGCCTCCGATGCGGCATGAGGTGGGTTCTGGCGGTGCCGCGGAAACGAGTGGTGGCTGCGCGGCGGCTACACGCTGCTTGATATGGAGTCGGCTCCGTGGATTATGAATACCTTGTTCTCTACAAACTTTTGCACGAACAATCATGCTTCCCCTCATCTGTTCATCCTTGGAATGCCATCGTAGTGGATTTTAACTGAAAAGCCATCGTTCATTGTGTTTGGTTCTTGTTTTACCCTGGAAATACTAGCACTACTTGCAGTCTGTGATTTCTCATCTAGAGGTGCTTTGCTAAAAGAAATGTGGTTTTGCATTGTATGACTCTTCAGATAAAATGCTGGCTGATGCTTATGTATGGAGTGATGCAGAGGACCCCAATCTTTATGGCAAATGGGATTTTGAGGTGAGGAGACTTGTTTCCTACAGTCCTGGGATGTTAACGCTATGTGATTATTCTGATTCTTTAATCCCCACACTTGATCCTCGTGAATTCTATCTATAATGTATCGTCACGCTATGGCCATAGGAGAACTGCAGCTACCTTAGGATCCTATCAAATGCTGAACTCTATCAGCAGCCATTGCCATCCTCAGGATCTAAATTCTCATTGCAACCACACTCTGTGAATGTAGCAATTTGTTAGCATAATTCCGACAACTACTCTTTATCAATATGTCTTCCACGTCCTCGTCTATCTATTTCCATTTACACCCATAGCCCAAAATGTGGTATGTACATATGTGGCCTTGTGCTTTCTAAGTACAAAGATTATCTCTTGCCCGCAGGAGTGGAAGAAACTGCATATGAAGGATTTCCTTGTGATAACGAATGGTTTCATGCATGAACTCGAACAGCCTGAATCCAAGACCAGGGTGGAGACCTATGAGTCATTCATGCAACAACATGAATAGTCTGCGCCAGGGACCCAGGTTGAGGGTTGAGAGTTGCAATCTGCTGGCTGCTGATCTACATCTAGTCATTCTCCTGGAGGAATTGCATTGGCATTGGCGCTCGTCTCCCCGCCACCACGCACGAGCCTCATCGCTGACGAAGCTGTTGCGCGCCGACGAAGCTGCTGCGCCGTCGACATTGTTCCTCATCACGCTGTCGTTTACCTTCCCGCCATCGCGACGCTCAGCCTAGTGGCCGCAGATGCCCGGCTTCGTGGCCACAGCCCCTGGCGCCCTATGATCAGGCCCATCGGTGGACTGTAAAAGACTAGTGATGGAAGGATAATGTAATTGCTATCAGTTTTGTAAAGGGAATCCCTTCTGTAAATTGTTCAAGTGCTAGCAAACAATTTGTGACTATAGAAGACATAAATATCGTTGTTGTAAATTGATTTGGAATGCTATTGTGAATGCAATGCACAAAAGATGTCACTCGTTCTCGCAATTTCATATGGTCGCACAAAAAAGATGTTGTTTGAAGTTACTTAATTTCATAAAGATGCACAAAATGATGCATATTACTGGAAGCTCCATTTGGCTGATTACACTTTAACTACAAAACCAAAACTATCTGAACACCATCTGTCATTGTAGGACAAATGCAAAGGGGACATAATCTGTACTACTAGAATTCACCAATAACTACAAAAGATTAGGAAGCAAGCCCTCCCTACAAGAAAACGGATAAAGATGACATGATATTAGGTGGCGACCTGAACAACTACAATCTATCCCTAAATTAGTTGGACTAAAAAAACAATCATGGCGTTACACACCTATTTTCTTCCATGTTAAATATGCAAATTTTGTTTTCATTCAAGCAAGTTGATGTTCCCTTCAAGCTTCCATATCAGATCTCCTTCAATCTATCAATTCCAGCAAAATCCAGTGAGGGAGGACAAAAAAATCAAATTAGAACAACACGTCACAGCACAAGGGATGACGTGAGTGCGAAGTCCACCGCTTCTCGATCGAGAGCACCACAAAGAAGAAGAATCCGATCTCGGCGCCCGCCCTTTCCTTTCTCGCACCAAAAAACGCAGATCCGGCGGCAAAGTATCGAGTAATCGCTACGGAACCAAAATACAACCGCTCTCATATGCAGTTTTTTTTTTTGAGTGGACGCAGCTCACATTGTTTGGGCGAAGCCCCACTAGGCGGGGGGGCATCACTTATGCTTTGGCCACCATTAGATATCAATGAACGCCTAGATGTTCAGCAACCGTAGAGAGAAGTCATGTGGCCAACTGCAGAGGATCTCATTCCATGGGGGAGAGGAGATCTAGGAAACGAATAGAATAGGAGACGATGGGCCACGCAATTGAAAGACCAAACGGCCGTTGCGTTGCACTGATTCAAAAATTTCAAACTGAAGATTCGTAGCCATAGCACCTTCACTCTCACTCGCACCAACTGTTCCAATGTTCCATGATCTGACCTCAGAGTCAACAGGAAAAAAACAGAGGAGGTTGCATTCAATCTTAGGAATCAAATTTACAGACAAAACAAGCCCAAGCCAGTTTTCCAAACTGGACAGTTTGTCTAGCCTTCCCGTGTGGCCCTATACAAACCGGCCCAGGTCGATTTTGTCTATTTGGGTCCAATTCATTCCGAACTCGATCCAAACTCCTTCAATCTCATAGTAAACATGTAGATCATGACTTAGAATGTTGCCTATTGATCGGAGGATCACAAACAGTTGAGGTTCAATTAGTCAAAAATCAATCTACTATTATTTTCCCTAACTTAGCTCTTCCAAACATTCTGTTCTCCAGCGCCTCTTTCAATAGGATTCCTTGGCGTTTCTCGGTGGCCTTGTCAATCCTAGAGCAACATCATTGTGCTCCTCCCTGACGGGTCTTCTCAGGAGGTGTTCACGACTCACGAGCTTTTCAAGTGAAGAACAGGCGTCTACATCGCCCGACCAACTTTCTAGTCAGCCTCGCTGTTTGGACCCCTCTCTATGCATGCTAAGACGTGTGCGGCCTTAGGTGTGCTAGCCCTTACTTGTGTGTAACCCTAATTAGCGTCAATAGATCCCCAATACTTATTTTTTTAGGTGATTACTCAAACTCAGCTCTCTCTCAGATGAAGGGGATATATCCTTCTCCCCTGTTTGGCGGTCGTTGGTTATGGTAGAATAACATTCCTAATAGTGAATTGGGGCAGCGAGCTTGCCACCGCACAGTTGTGGCACGACAAAGCCCCCTATGTGTATGTGATAGAAGAGAGGTAGGAAGAGGAGCACCTGTGACAAATTGAGTGGTGGCTTTGGCGGATCTAGTACGAGTTCCTCGCCAATGACCTGCCCTACAATCGCTCTCAAGGGACTATAATCAAATGGTTAGACTGGCTATATTTGGAGGTTCCAATATTTTTTTAAGTACTCCTTCCATCTCAAAATAAATACACATACACATCTCGTATTTTGATTCACTTCCGAAATATGAGATGTGCACTTATTTTAGAGGGAGGGAGTACGTCCAGACTATAAGCTCTTTTGGTGTTGATTTTCTTTTGTGGGAAATGGATACAATATTGCTGTCCCCATGCATAATACTCGCTCCTTTTCTGAAAAACATATATGACACTGTTGACCTTTTTTTTCCTTACTTTGGTCAAATAATATCTATTAGAATTCTTATAGCCACTTAAAGTGAGAAGATTACCACTGTTGTAAGAAACACTGCAAGTTTAACATGCAGGAAATTCCCTTCTTTGAATTTGGAAGGGAGATGCAAAAAGAAACCTCCCTTTGCAAAAATTTCCACAAAGTGCACAACAAATCAACAGTAATCAATCACTACACGGGCAAGACTACACATAGCATTTTGTGCAACACCAAACGAGATTGGTCCTTTATGGATTGATTGACGAAATCGATGAGGTACACGAGCGATCTGTTCTTGTTGAACAACAACAACCCGAAGTGTCGCTGCGTCTCGTAAGCTTCTGGTCCACATTGGACATGGCGAATATGTAGGCCTCTATGCCCCCGGGGCGCTTCGGTGTGCACTGTGCCCCTGTCTGACGTGGTCGATCAGGTTCTGGCTGTAGGTCTGCGAGTTGCTCGCGTTGGCCGCATTGCTCCTGGCCGATGGCCACCCGCTCTCTGACACGATGATGGTGACGTTCTTGGTTCCAGCGTTCTCCAGCGCCGAGTAGAAGCTATCGATCATCGCATCGAACAGGTTGTGGTAGTTGTAACCATTGTCGATGTTGTGCACCACCGTGCCTGGGGACGTGACGAGGAGCGTGTAGTTGATGTCAATGTCTCTCTCGTAGCTCATGTAGGAGTAGTAAGGGTACACACGTTGGCATGCTGGTGCTCTGCAGGTACTATGCGACGTGTGCCATGAAGCCCTTTGAGAAGCTTCCCACAGAGGGCGGGAAGTTGCTGCCGAGCATGCCCATTTGCACCGTCGTGGAGACCTTGATGATGTCGTCCATGGAGAGCGCTCTGTCGAGGTTGCGCATGGCGGACAAGATGCTTTTCGTGTCCTCCCCAGCCACCTCATTCCCGACAGCAATGTAGCGGAACTGGACCGACGGGAAGGCTAGGACGTAGCTCTGGACCAGGCGGCGGCCGAGGGGTGCTAAGCGAGAAGGCGGCGACGTCTATGTTGGGGACACCCACGGTCAGTGGTGGAACTAAGGGGGGCTAGCAGGGGGCCCTGCCCCCCCTAACACAGTGACAAACTTTTAACACTTCTTAAATATTTTAATCCACAGTACAGTAAATCATCACTTCACTGTTATTTCTGATGTAATATTGTAATTTTTAATTTTGTTATGAATACTAACTGTCGGGTATCAGTATCAGGGATACCCGGAATAAGGAAGCTAATGGACGCGAACGCTAACTCCCTCGGATGGTCAAAAGTATATCTTGGTCTCACCCGGCCCCGAGGGCACGGGCTCCGTCTCTCTGACCTTAAGGACACGGGATCCGGGTCACCCGACCCTAAGGGTATGGGCTCCGTCTCACCCGACCCCTCGAGCGAGAGCCCTATCACGTCCGACCCCAGGGCGCGGACTCCGCCTCCCCCGATCTCGAGAGCACGGGCTTCGCCTCGCCTGACCCCGAGGGCGTGGGCTTTGCCTCGCTCGACCCCTTGGGCACGGGCTTTGCCTCGCCCGACAGAGGTCCGTACCATCCCCAACCACTACGGGTCTAAAAGTACAAGTCTAGGGTCAAACTTCTGAGGCTAGAAGGGGAGCAGGCGCGTCTAGACGTGACCCGCCACTATGGGCCACGCCTGAGGACACACGTTGCCAATAGCATTGGGCGTGCCGGCGCTGTGCTACCTACTCCCCATACGGCCTCTAGCGGAGGTGTCAGCGAGCCATACCGTCCGTTGGGATGAGATGGAGCACCACAACCAGCTGACGACGCCCACGTATGGCGCTAGTGATGAACAGGGCCACGACGTGGAGCTGTCCCCGTCGTCATCTACAGGGCCGATGGAACCTACGTAAAGGAGATGGAAGATGTCGTAATCCTAGAAGCCTTCCTCTCCTCGTCTCTCTCTCTCTCTCTCTCTCTCTCTCTCTCTCTCGATGTAACCTACATCTTTCCCTTCATCTATAAAAGGGGAAGCAGGGCGCCCCATGGTGGGGGGGCATTCCCACACATCTAACATGTCTGAGCGGCTAAAGGCTTAGGCGCTTGATAGTAGAGAGAGAGCTCAACCAGACTCACTCTTTTACTAGAGACTTGTGACCTTCTCCCTCTCTCACCTGTTTGTAACCCCTACTACAAATCAAGTGCCGGTAACATGAGCAGCAGCAGACTGGATGTAGGGACGTTTAGCTTGAACCAGTATAAATCCTTGTGTCCTTCAAGCACAGTCATCCGGGTCAGACGCGCAAACTAGAAATTTACTAACCGATGATTCGAAACACCGATAGTTGGCATGCCAGGTAGGGGCCTTTTGTGCGTCTCGTCATCCACAACAGGCCATGGATGGCTAGCCATGGCGTTAGCTGGATCCCGGGCGCGCACGTGTGCTTCAGGAGCCTGGACTTCATTGTCACCGTGGAGGGAGAGGTGGCACGGGCTCCTGCCCCCGTCCATTTTCCTTGCTCCACCGCCTCGAGACAGCCGTCAAAGCCCTCGAGAAGCTGCAGCTGCGCTTACCGGAGGCCCATGTCCCCGGGAGCGTCCAGCTCCTCGGCTTCAACTATAGGAGGCTAGAGCGCTAGCTCAATGCCTTCCTAGGACCCTGACCATCCTAGGAGGATGTGCGCTGCCTCACCTTCTCCTTCACCAATGTCATGACGTAGCTTGCCGGAGGGGAGCCGGTATCCCTAGAATATTTCACCCAGGATGCCCCGATAGCGTTCCTGTTCGGTCTGCGTAATGCCACGCGAGGATTGTTGGTCACCTCGTGGTACAACACATGTACCCGCCTCCCACGGATGATGAATTCATGGGAATGGCCGATTACGTCGCAGAGTCTTTCCTTGACCTTCTCACAGGAGATTCAGAGTCGATCTCCGACTCTGACTCCAGTAGGGGGAGCCATCACTCCTCGTGAGAATGTTTTATGGTAGGTACCTCTCGAGGGATGTGTCGAAAGCGTCCATGAGGGAGGGGCTACCCCACCGAACGACTTCGACGACGAAGTTGAAGAAGATGTGGGGGCCCTTCGCCGCATGTCGGTGGAACAGCTAAGGGCGCGGCATTAGGAGGTCTAGGATGTGTGACTCCAGCTGGAGTAGGAGCGTGCGAAGCTCAAACACGAGATTGAGCATCACGGGATGGTGGTCGTGCACACGCCATTGCCCATGATGTAAACCTAAGGATCATCGAGGATGACGGAGGCCTCCCATAGTTCGCCCGGGCAAGTCAAAACATAGCTACCATGGTGGCCCTACTCCAAAGGCTCCCAGAGCCCATGACACCCGAAGACCATCGGGCCCACCGCGAGATCCGCACGCTACTCGAGCGCGCAGCAGTGCAATAGGCGGAAAGCTCACTGTCTCGGATGCGCGAGCTCGATGCCAGTCAACACATGTCTTTGGGACGACATGGCCAGGACATATCTGATCCACTAGGCACCATGCGATGGTGGGGGGACTTGCCATGGTCCCAGTGCATGAGCGTCTCGGCCCCAATCGTGACGCACGCAACACCCTAGACGCCTGTAGGCGTGGACAGGGTGACAAGAGAGAGGAGGCCGGTTGTGGCTATCATCCTCGTCGCGGTAGATGCTACAATAGTGGCAAAGACCAGAGCCCGAGCCCCGACCTGCCGGGGCCCCAGGCTTTCGGCCAGCACATCCTCAATGCGGCTTTCCCGCCGTGGTATCAACCACCGACCAACATCTTGAAGTACTCCGGGGAGACAAACCCTAGCTTGTGGCTCGAGGACTACCAGCTTGCTTATCAAGCCAGTTGTGCGGATAGTGATTACTTCATTATCCGTAACCTCCCCTTGTTCCTGGCCGATTCGGCGCGAACATGGCTGGAGCACCTTCCGTCCAACCGGATTCAAAGTTGGGCGGACCTGAAGGAGATCTTTATGGGAAACTTCCAGGGCACCTACACGCGCCCTAGGGACCCCTAGGATCTAAAAAATTGACGACAGAAGTCTAGAGAGACTCACCATGACTACATCCGACGTTTCTCTAGACAATGCAATGAGTTGCCTGATGTCGCCGACATCGACGTCATTGGAGCCTTCCTGTCTGGGACCACCTGCGAGTCCCTGGTCCACAAGCTAGGACATAAGGGCCCTTGGACCACCAAGGAGCTCCTCGACATCGTGACCAGCCATGTCTCAGGCGAGGAGGCTGTCAGATCGATTTTTTATCGCTCCAAAGGCAAAGCGAGGCGGGACGAGGACACCGACGAGGGCCCCTCTAACCGTCCGAACAAGAAGAAGAACAAGCAGTAGCACAAGGGCTGACTCGTGGCCACTACCGAGCAGAAAGGTGGCCGAGCGCCCGCCGAGAATGCTCCCAACCACTTCGAGAAGCTGCTCGAGGGGCCATGCCCGAACCACGCCTTCCCCATCAAGCATATGTACAAGGACTGCGCCCTCATGAAGCGGTTCCTATCTGGTGGCTCTGACAAGGGGAACCAGAGAAAGAAGCCTGAGCCAGCGATAGACGATGCAAAGGGGAAGGATGGCAACTTTCTAACCCTAAATGGCTTCCTCATGATCTTCGGTGGGACAGCGGCCTACGACTCCAAGCACCGCCAAAAGATCACACACGCGAGGTCTATGTGGCCGAGCCACCACACCGTCTTTCCTCAGGTGGTCGGAGTCCGCCATCACCTTCGACCGATTCGACCACTAGGATAGCATCCCACAGCCGGGAGGTATCCGCTCATGGTAGACCCGATCGTCGACACAAAGCGCCTCACCAAGGTGCTGATGGATGGAGGCAGTGGCCTCAACATCATGTACGCCGAGACACTTGATGCCATGGGCATCGACCGATCACGCGTCCGACCGACCAAGGTGCCTTTCCACGGCATCATGCCGGGGAAGCAAGCCATACCACTCGGGCAGATCGACCTACCTATCACCTTCGGGGATCTGACCAACTATAGGATATAGACCCTCACCTTCGAGGTGGTCGGGTTCCATAGGACCTACCACGCCATCCTAGGATGACCATGCTATGCGAAGTTCATGGCCATCCCCAACTACACCTACCTAAAGCTCAAGATGTCAGACCCACATGGAGTCATCACCGTCGGCACCTCTTTCCAGTGCGTTTACGAGTGCGAGGTTGAGTGTTGTGAGCGTGTCTCGGCAATCATCGCCTCCGAGGAGCTCATGGTCATCAAGGAAGGGACCGCCGAGGAGCCCCCTGACTCCAAGTGGTCGGCTAGATCCTTTGAGCCCGTGGAGGGTGTCTAGAAGGTCCTCGTAGACCCCAGTAGCTCCAAGGGCAAAGTGGTGCGCATCGGCACCATGCTTTCATCCAAATAGGAAAGCACGCTCGTCAACTTTCTCTGTGCCAACAGAGATATCTTCGTGTGGAAACCCTTGGACATGCCAGGCATCTCGAGGGAAGTCACCGAGCATGCCTTGGAGATCAGGCCAGGCTCCAAGCTAGTGAAGCAGCACCTGCGCCGCTTCGACGAGGAGAAGCGCATGGCCATTGGTGAAGAGATCACAAAGCTTTTGGTGGCCGGATTCATCATGGAAGTGTATCATTTCGAGTGGTTTGCCAATGCCATGCTTGTATGAAAAAAGAATGGGAAATGGAGAATGTGTGTTGACTACACGAGTCTCAATAAGGCGTGTCCAAAGGATCCGTTTCCTTTGCCATGTATAGATCAAGTAGTCAACTCGACCTCAGGGTGCGAAACCCTCTACTTCCTTGATGCGTACTTCGGGTACCATCAGATCGCCATGAAAGAGTCTGACCAGCTCGTGACCTCTTTCATCACCCCGTTCGGGTTGTTCTGCTATGTCATGATGCCTTTTGGTCTGAAAAACATGGGAGCTACATACCAGCGATGTATGCTCAAGTGTTTCAGAGACCTCATCGAGCTAACCATTGAGGCCTACGTAGACGACATCATGGTTGAGTCCAAATGGATCGACCAACTCATAGATGACCTAGAGCAGACCTTCACAAAACTACGAGCAAACGGCATCAAACTCAACCCTAAAAATGCGTCTTCGAGGTCCCAAGGGGCATGCTTCTTGGGTTTGTCGTCTCCGAGCATGGCATCGAAGCCAACCTAGAGAAGATCATGGCCATCACAAGGATGGGCCCAATCTAGAACCTAAAGGGGGTGCAGCGAGTCACGAGGTGCCTTGCCACGTTTAGCCATTTCATCTCACATCTCGACGAACGAGGCCTCCTGCTGTACCAACTTCTGAAGAAGACCGATTGGTTTACGTGGACTCCCAAGGCTTAGGAGGCACTCGACAAAGTCAAGGAAATCCTAACAAAAGCCCTGATCATGGTCCCCTTGACCGATGGAGAGCCGCTCCTGCTCTACATCATGGCCACCACACAAGTGGTCAGCGCCACCCTAGTTTTAGAGCGGGAGGAAGAGGGACACGCCTCAAAGTGCAATGCACCATATACTTGTTAGCGAGGTCTTGTCCGACTCCAAGACTCGCTACCTGCAAATCCAGAAGCTCTTGTATGCCGTCCTGATCACCAAGAAGAAGCTACGCATCACTACTTTGAGTCACACCCGGTGATGGTCGTGATGCCCTTCCCTCTCGGCGAGGTCATCCAAAACCAGGACACCATATGGAGAATCGCCAAGTGGGCACTTGAGCTGATGGGTCAGGGCATTTCGTATGCCCCTCGGACGACCATCAAGTCCCAAGCACTGAACGATTTCATTGCAGAATGGACTGAGGTCCAGATGCCACCAGCAGCCGTTGACCAAGAGTACTGGATGATGTACTTCGACGGATCGCTGATGAAGAGAGGCATTGGCGCGGGGCTAGTCTTCGTTTTGCCCCTCAAGATACTCATAAAGTACGTGGTCCGCCTCCATTTTCTAGTGTCCAACAATGTGGCTGAATACGAGGGGCTCATCAATGGCCTACGCATTGCCATTGAGTTGGGCATCCAATGGCTTGACGTTCGAGGTGACTCACAGCTGGTCATCGGCCAAATCATGAAGGAGTCAAGCTGCTACGACACCAAGATGGCTGCTTACTACCGAGAAGTCCGCCAGCTGGAGGACAAGTTTGATGGCCTCAAACTCAATCACATCCCAAGGTGGCTCAATGAGGTGGCCGACACACTGGCGAAGATGGCATCCAACCGAGAGCTAGTGCCAACGGGCATCTTCGCCAACAATCAGCACAAGCCTTTAGTCCACTATGAGAAACAGGGACAGACCAAGGATGAGTTGCTTGCCCTGGGCTCGGGGGCTGACAGATCGCTTGCTCCCTCCAACATCAAAGTCATGGAGCTTGACGAAGATCTAGTGGCAGAGCCCGACCCTCTAGCTGACTGGAGGACCTCGTACCTTGATTGGGCGATGTCCGAGCACCGAGGAGCGAGGAGTAAATAATCCGAGCGATGTCGTCCTTATATTAGTGGATGCTCGGCCGGGATCTTGTCAGCTAGGTACTGATGCGGCTAGTAGTCGGCACCGAACAGAGTTGATCTTGTGTAGGAGCCGGTTATGCAAGAATACGTGCAACTCTTGTCTCCTGATTGCTTGCATGGCCTCGACGTTGCATGCACGTTCATCGTGATCAGATTTGATCAGGGCAATTTTAATGTCATCACACATGCTGTGTTTGAATCGAACTCGGGAACTCACGCTGGTGGGCTGGTGGCCTGTTTCTTCGGCAGACGCTTGTCGATCCGATCTAGCAGGAAGGCTCGCGTGGTAAGCACGGCGAGTCCCACTGTAGGTCGTAGTCGCTGTTGCCAAAGGAAGTTGCCGCCGCCGCCAGAAGCCGAGTTGCCATCGATGACGCTGATCTTAGATCCCATCTAGTTCGCCATGGATCAAGCACACACCCCTACCTAACGCGCCAACTGTCGACAGAATATCGTCGACAGTCCACCGAGGGGTATCCCACGATGATAGATTTGTCGGTGGAGGTGCACGTAATCAGGAACCAGAATGGTGACACAAGGCGCAGAGACAGCGAATTTAGATAGGTTCAGGCCGTCTGATCGACGTAATACCCTACGTCCCGTGTCTTTGGTGTATTGTATTAAGATATAGTAGATAGATCTTGTCCACTAGGGGACCCCTGCCTCTCCTTATATACTCTGGAGGGGTAGGGTTACAAGTAAAGTATCATATTTGGTACTATACAATATCTTGCGGTGCACACCAAGCAGCGCCATGCACGCCTTGATCTTGTGGGCTGGGCCGCCTCTGATGGTGCGGCCCATGTCTTGTCTTCAGGATACCGGGGTCCATACCCCCATAGCTATTCCCCGATCCTAATAGTACGTGACGTAGTTACGTGGTGCCAGGGTCAGAAAGTAGAAGACCAGCCGAGTAGGCAGTCAGTCCCCGAGCGTAGCCTCGAGATGAGAAAAGCACACATTTAGCGCAAGGTGAATTGTGCCCACTTAGTCCCCGAGCCTGCTGGAAGATGAAGAATAAATCTTGTAGCAGGGTCAAAGAAAACGAAGTCTAAAAGCTTGCCGACGCCGTCTGACATGCGCGTATCAAGTCCCCAGACGTGCTGCCCAAGATCAGCACCCTGATCCGAACAGCATGGAGCAGTTTTGATAGCACACCGACTAGACGTAGCAAGATCCGAGCAGAGCAAGGGAGTCCCCGGCGTTGCTGACGATGTCCGAGCACCGAAGAGCGAGGAGTCCCCAGCATCGCTGGTGATGTCCGAGCACCGAGGAGCGAGGAGTCCTCGGTGTCCCTGGCGTTGTCCGAGCATCGAGGAGCGAGGAGTCCTCGGCGTCGCTGGCGATGTCCAAGCACCGAGGAGCGAGGAGTCCCGGCGCCGCCGGGCGCTGTCCGAATACCGAGGAGTTCTCGGCGCCGCTGGCGATATCCAAGTACCGAAGAGCGAGGAGTCCCCGGCATCGCTGGCGTTGTCCAAGCACCAAGGAGCGAGGAGTCCCCAGCGCCGCTGGCGTTGTCCGAGCACCAAGGAGCGAGGAGTCCCCGATGCCACTGGTGTTGTCCGAGCACCGAGAAGTGAGGAGTCCCTGGCGCCATTGGCGTTGTCCAAGCACCGAAGAGCGATGAGTCCCCGGCATCGCTGGCGATGTCCGAGCACCGAGGAGCGAGGAGTTCCAGCGTCGCTGGCGTTGTCCGAGCACCGAAGAGCGAGGAGTCCCCGCGTCGCTGGCGTTGTCCGAGCACCAAGGACCGAGGAGTCCCCGACGCCGCTGGCGTTGTCCGAGCACCAAGGAGCGAGGAGTCCCTGGTGTCGCTGGCGATGTCCGAGCACCAAGAAATGAGGAGTCCTCGGCGCCATTGGTGTTGTCCGAGCACCAAAGAGCGAGGAGTCCCCGGCGTCGTTGGTGATGTCCGAGCACCGAGGAGCGAGGAGTCCCCGGCGTTGTCCGAGCACCAAGGAGCGAGGAGAACCCGGCATCGCTGGCGATGTCCGAGCACCGAGGAGTGAGGAGTCCCCGGCGTTGCTAGCGATGTCCGAGCATCGAGGAGCGAGGAGTCCCTGGCGCCATTGGTGATGACCGAGCACCAAGGAGCGAGGAGTCCCCGACGTCGCTGGCGATGACCGAGCACCAAGGAGTCCCCGGCGTAGCTGGCGATGTCCGAGCAACGAGGAGTTCCCGGCGTCGCTAGCGAGGTCCGAGCACCGAGGAGTCCCCGGCATAGCTGGCGACGTGCGTGTGGTGAAGTGTGCCCACTTAGTCCTCGAGCACGAAGAATTCGAGCGCCGAGGAGCGAGGAGTAAATAATTCGAGCGACGTCATCCTTATATTAGTGGATGCTCGGCCGGGATCTTGTTAGCCAGGTACTGATGCGGCTAGTAGTCGACACCGAACAGAGTTGATCTTGTGTAGGAGCCGGTTATGCAAGAATGCGTGCAACTCCCGTCTCCTGATTGCTTGCATGGCCTCGACGTTGCATGCACGTTCATCGTGATCAGATTTGATCTGGGCAATTTTAATGTCGTCACACATGCTATGTTTGAACCGAACTCGTGCTGGTGGGCTGGTGGCCTATTTCTTCGGTAGACGCTTGCCGATCTGATCTAGCAGGAGGGCTCGCGCGGTAAGCACGGCGAGTCCTGCTGTAGGTCGTAGTTACTGTTGCCGAAGGACGTTGCCATTTCCGCCAGAAGCCGAGTTGTCATGGATGACGTTGATCTTAGATCCCATCTGGTTCGCCATGGATCAAGTGCACACCCCTACCTGGCACGCCAACTGTCAACAGAATATCGTCGGCTGTCCACCGAGGGGTATCCCGCGATGGTAGATTTGTCAGTGGAGGTGCGCGTAATCAAGAAGCAGATGGTGACACAAGGCGTAGAGACAGCGATTTAGACAGGTTTGGGCCATCTGATCGACATAATACCCTACGTCATGTGTCTTTTGTGTATTGTATTGAGATATAGTAGATAGATCTTGTTCACTAGGGGACCCCTGCCTCTCCTTATATACTCTGGAGGGGTAGGGTTACAAGTAAAGTATCCTATTTGGTACTATACAATATCTTGTGGTGCACGCCGAGCAGCGTCGTGCACGCCTTGATCTTGTGGGCTGGGCCACCTCTGATGGTGCGGCCCATGTCTTGTCTTGAGGATACCGGGGTCCATACCCCCATAGCTAGTCCCCGAGCCTGACAGTAGGTGATGTAGTCACGTGGTGCCAGGGTCAGAAAGTAGAAGACCAGCCGAGCAGGCAGCCAGTCCTCGGGCGTAGCCTCGAGATGAGAAAAGCGCACATTCACCGCAAGGTGAAGTGTGCCCACTTAGTCCCCGAGCCTACTAGAAGATGAAGAACAAATCTTGTAGTAGGGTCGAAGAAAAAGAAGTCTGAAAGCTTGCAAACGCCGTCTGACATGCACGTATCAAGACTCCAGACGTGCTGCCCAAGATCAGCACCCTAATCTGAACAGCATGGAGCAGCTTTGATAGCACACTGACGAGACGTAGCAAGATCCGAGCAGCAAGGGAGTCCCCGGTGTTGCTGACGATGTCTGAGCACCGAAGAGCGAGGAGTCCCCAGCGTTGCTAGTGATGTCTGAGCACCGAGGAGCGAGGAGTCCTCGGGGTCGCTGGCATTGTCTGAGCACCGAGGAGCGAGGAGTCCCCAGCGTCGCTGGCGACGTCCGAGCACCGAGGAGCGAGGAGTCCCCGGCGCCGCTGGCGATGTCCGAGTACCGAGGAGTTCTCAGCGCCGCTGGCGATATCCAAGTACCGAAGAGCGAGGAGTCCCCGACATCGCTGGCGTTGTCCAAGCACCAAGGAGTGAGGAGTCCCTAGCGCCGCTGGCGTTGTCCGAGCACCAAGGAGCGAGGAGTCCCTGACGCCGCTGGCGTTGTCCGAGCACCGAGAAGCGAGGAATCCCCGGTGCCATTGGCGTTGTCCGAACACCGAAGAGCGAGGAGCCCCCGGCGTCGCAGGCGATGTCCGAGCACCGAGGAGCGAGGAGTCCCGGCGTCGCTGGCGTTGTCTGAGCACCGAAGAGCGAGGAGGAGTCCCCGGCGTTGCTGGCGTTGTCCGAGCACCAAGGAGTGAGGAGTCCCCGGAGCCGCTGGCGTTGTCCGAGCACCGAGGAGCGAGGAGTCCCTAGCGTCGCTGGCGATGTCCAAGCACCAAGAAACGAGGAGTCCCCGGCGCCGTTGGCATTGTTCGAGCACCGAAGAGCGAGGAGTCCCCGGCGTCGCTGGCGATGTCCAACCACCGAGGAGCGAGGAGTCCCCGACGTCGCTGGCATTGTTCGAGCACCGAGGAGCGAGGAGTCCCCGGCGTCGCTGGCGATGTCCGAGCACCGAGTGAGGAGTCCCCGGCGTTGCTGGCGACGTCCGAGCACCGAGGAGCGAGGAGTCCCTGGCACCGTTGGCGATGACCGAGCACCAAGGAGCGAGGAGTCCCCAGTCGTCGCTGGCGATGACCGAGCACCATGGAGTCCCCGGCATAGCTGGTGATGTCCGAGCACCGAGGAGTTCCCGGCGCCGTTAGCAAGGTCCGAGCACCGAGGAGTCCCCGGCATAGCTGGCGACGTGCGTGCAGTGTGAAGTATGCCCACTTAGTCCTTGAGCACAAAGAATCCGAGCGCCGAGGAGCGAGGAGTAAATAATCCGAGTGACGTCGTCCTTATGTTAGTGGATGCTAGGCCGGGATCTTGTCAGCCAGGTACTAATGCGGCTAGTAGTCGGCACCGAACAGAGTTGATCTTGTGTAGGAGCCGGTTATGAAAGAATACGTGCAACTCCTGTCTCCTGATTGCTTGCATGGCCTCGACGTTGCATGCACGTTCGTCATGATTAGATTTGATTTGGGCAATTTTAATGTCATCACACATGTTGTGTTTGAACCGAACTCGGAACTTCGCGCTGGTGGGCTGGTGGCCTGTTTCTTCGGCATACTTTTGCTGATCCGATCTAGCAGGAAGGCTCGCGCGGTAAGCACGGCGAGTCCCGCTATAGGTCATAGTCGCTGTTGTCGAAGGACGTTGCCGCCATCGCCAGAAGCCGAGTTGCCATGGATGACGTTGATCTTAGATCCCATTTGGTTCACCATGGATTAAGCGCACACCCCTACCTGGCATGCCAACTGTCGATAGAATATCGTCGGTAGTCCACCGAGGGGTATCCCGCGATGGTAGATTTGTCGGTGGAGGTGCGCGTAATCAGGAACCAGATGAATAAATCTTGTAGCAGGGTCAAAGAAAAAGAAGTCTAAAAGCTTGCCGACGCCGCCTGACTTGCGCGTATCAAGACCCCAGACGTGCTGCCCAAGATCAGCACCCTGATCCGAATAGCATGGAGCATTTGTGATAGCACACCGATGAGACATAGCAAGATCCGAGCAGCAAGGGAGTCCCCGGCGTTGCTGACGATGTCCGAGCACCGAAGAACGAGGAGTCCCCAGCGTCGCTAGTGATGTCCGAGCACCGAGGAGCGAGGAGTCCCTAGCGTCGCTGGCGTTGTCCGAGCAACAAGGAGCGAGGAGTCCCCGGCGTCCCTAGCGACGTCCGAGCACCGAGGAGCGAGGAGTCCCCAGCACCGCTGGCGATGTCTGAGTACCGAGGAGTTCTCAGCGTTGCTGGCGATATCCAAATACCGAAGAGCGAGGAGTCCCCGGTGTCGCTGGCATTGTTCGAGCAATAAAGGAGCGAGGAGTCCCCGATGCCGCTGGCGTTGTTCGAGCACCAAGGAGCGAGGAGTCCCCGGCGCCGCTGGCGTTGTCTGAGCATCGAGAAGCGAGGAGTCCCCGACGCTGTTGGCGTTGTCCGAGCACCGAAGAGCGAGGAGTCCCCGATGTCGCTAGCGATGTCCGAGCACCGAGGAGTGAGGAGTCCCCGACGTCGCTGGCGTTGTCCGAGCACCGAAGAGCGAGGAGTCCCCGGCGTCACTGGCGTTGCCCGAGCACCGAGGAGCGAGGAGTCCCCGACGCCGCTGGCGTTGTTCGAGCACTGAGGAGCGAGGAGTCCTCGGCGTCGCTGGCAATGTCCGAGCACTGAGAAGCAAGGAGTCCCTGGCGCCATTGGCGTTGTCCGAGCACCGAAGAGCGAGGAGTCCCCGGCGTCACTGGCGATGTCCGAGCACCGAGGAGCGAGGAGTCCCCGGCGTCGCTGGCGGTGTCCGAGCACCGAGGAGCGAGGAGTCCCCGGCGCTGTTGGCGATGACCGAGCATCGAGGATCGAGGAGTCCCCGGCGTCACTGGCGATGACCGAGCACCAAGGAGTCCCCGGCATAGCTGGCGATGTCCGAGCACCAAGGAGTTCCCGGCGTCGCTGGCGAGGTCCGAGCACCGAGGAGTCCCCGGTGTAGGCAATGTCCGAGCACCGAGGTGTCCCCGGCGTAGCCGGCGATGTGCGTGCGGTGAAGTGCGCCCACTTAGTCCTCGAGCACGAAGAATCCGAGCATAGAGGAGTAACAAGCATAGCTGGCGATGAAGCACGAGTGATGAACAGTCTGGTCAACTGGTCGGCGGCGAAGTGAGCGTTGAGTAGAAACGACCGGCGAACAGTCCGATCAACTGGTCGGCGATGAAGTCCATGAACCTAGCGGTTCGACCAATTGATCGGTGGAGAAGTCCGAGCACCAGGTGATCCGATCACCTAGACTCTGCTCCTGCAAAACAAACATGTAGAATGGGTAGTACATGATGTAAAAATAAACAAACTCCAGAGAACAAATAGCGTATGTAGCTTGGCGATCAATTGGTGCAAAGATGTATTTATACTTAATATAAACCGCCCGAACAGTTAGTGTGTAGCTGAGTCTCCAGCCCTAGCTAGCCCGTTAACCATAACGCGGGGCACGAAGCCCGTGCACTATAAGAAGAACAAAGCATCGCTAAGGAGCCACTGCCGACCACCCATAACGCAGAGGGCAGATGCTCGTGCACGTGTAGGGAGGAGCCGGAGACAGGGCCATCTCTAGAGGCATCCGAGCGTCAACAGGACTGTTCGAGGGTTCAGAAAATCGTTTGAAGTGCAAATATGGAGAAAACAGCTTAGAGAAACATTATGGCGATATACGAAGATTAGAGAATATTTAGAAAAATATTAAAGCATGACTTAGCTTTAGACAGAAAGTCTGGTTGGTGACGTCTGGCGTTATCTGGTCGGCGTTGATGAAGTTGCCCGGCGCTCGAGCTTTCCGAAGCGTCGTCATGGCGGCGGTCGCGGTTGTCACGGCAACATTCTTTGCGGCGATCATCATTACGACGCAGCAGGTGGTCGAAGTAAATAATCCGAGTGACGTCGTCCTTATATTAGTGGATGCTCGGCCGAGATCTTGTCAGCCAGGTACTGATGCGGCTAGTAGTCGGCACTGAACAGAGTTGATCTTGTGTAGGAGCCGATTATGCAAGAATACATGCAACTCTTGTCTCCTGATTGCTTGCATGGCCTCGACGTTGCATGAACGTTCATCATGATCAGATTTGATCTGGGCAATTTTAATGTTGTCACACATGCTGTGTTTGAACCGAACTCGGGAACTCGCGCTGGTGGGCTGGTGGCCTGTTTCTTCAGCAGACGCTTGCCGATCTAATCTAGCAGGAAGGCTCGCTCGGTAAGCACGACGAGTCCCGCTGTAGGTCATAGTCGCTGTTGCCGAAGGACATTGCCGCCGCCGCCAAAAGCCGAGTTGCCATGGATGACGTTGATATTAGATCCCATCTGGTTTGCCATGGATCAAGCGCACACCCCTACATGGCGCGCCAACTGTCGATAGAATATCATCGGCAGTCCACCGAGGGGTATCCTGTGATGGTAGATTTGTCAGTGGAGGTGCGCGTAATCAGAAACTAGATGGTGACACAAGGCGCAGAGACAGCGATTTAGACAGGTTCAGGCCATCTGATCGACGTAATACCCTACGTCCTGTATCTTTGGTGTATTGTATTGAGATATAGTAGATAGATCTTGTCCACTAGGGGACCCCTGCCTCTCCTTATATACTCTGGAGGGGTAGGGTTACAAGTAAAGTATCTTATTTGGTATTATACAATATCTTACGGTGCACGCTGAGCAGCGCCGTGCACGCCTTAATTTTGTGGGCTGGGCCACCTCTCATGGTGCGGCCCATGTCTTGTCTTGAGGATATCGGGGGCCATACCCCCACAATTGGCTTCTCCACGAAGTGCTCCCGACGGACAAGACGAAGGCCTAGCGGATCGCACACCGAGCTAAGTCTTTCGTCATTGTTGAGGAGGAGCTCTACAAGTGAAGCCACACTAGGATCCTATAGCATTGCATTCCTATTGAATAAGGGAGGCAACTGCTGAAGGACATTCACGGTGGGGTCTGCGAACATCATGACACACCCAGAATCCTGGTCAGAAACACGTTCTGATAGGGCTTCTACTGGCCGACCGCGGTGGCCGATGCTGAGCAGATTGTGTGCACCTACGAAGGATGTCAATACTACGCCGGACAGACGCACCTGCCAGCCCAAGCAATCCAAACGATCCCTATCACATGGTTGTTCATGGTCTGGGGGCTCGATATGGTTGGACCTCTCAAAAGAGTGCCCGGGAGCTACACGCACTTGCTTGTCACCGTAGATAAGTTTACAAAGTGGATAGAGGCTCGGCTGATCTCCATGATCAAGTCTGAGCAGGCTGTGTTATTCTTCCTTGACATCATCCATCGCTTTGGAGTCCCGAACTCTATTATCACAGACAATGGCACACAGTTCACCAGGAAGAAGTTCCTCCGATTCTACGATGAATACCACATCCGCGTTGATTGGGCCACTGTGGCGCACCCCCACACAAATGGGTAGGTCGAGCGCGCGAATGGCATGGTCCTACAAGGTCTCAAGCATAGGATTTTCAACCGGTGGAACAAGTTTGGCGGGCGATGGGTCACGGAGCTTCCCGTGGTGCTCTGTAGCTTGAGGACGACCCCTAGCCGGGCCATCGGCTACACACCCTTCTTCATGGTCTACGGTTCTGAGGCTATCCTCCTGACCGACCTCGGCTATGGGGCGCCGAGGGTCGGGGCATACAACAAGCAGGGAGCCGAGGCATCCCTCGAGGATGCTATGGATCAGCTCGGCGGGGTGTGTGATGTTACCCTCCCCCGCTTGGCCAAGTACCAATAGGCGCTGTGCCAGTACCACAATCGTCGGGTGCGGGGTTGGGCCTTCAACGTCGGGGACCTGGTACTCAGCCTTGTCTAGAGCAACAAAAAATGTCACAAGCTCTCTCCGCCATGGGAGGGACCGTACGTCATCGCGGAGGTGCTCCGACCAGGCACCTACAAGCTCAAGGCCATCGACGGTAAGGTCTTCGTCAATGCATAGAACATCGAGCAGCTCCGTTGCTTTTACCCCTAGCCTATGCATATACTTAAGAATGATATTTCTAAAATACAATAATGTTTTCCCTTATCGATTTTGCTATCGTTTCCTCTATCTTTAGTGACACCTGACCCCGGCAATGGCAGGGGGTCGGGCATCACTCGAGGGCTGATAAGATTATATCTACTCAGAGACATTCTATGCGCCCGACCCTCCCTTATGTTAAGATCTCAAAGTAAGGGCTGCGTAAACAAACCCTGAGTAAAACTAGTCGGACTGCAAGAAACCTACGTCCTAGCGACTACGGTGTTTTTGCTCACCAGTGTGGCAGAACCGCTCGAAATAGCACGTTTCCGGAGGCGCTCATCTTCCACTAGACACTAAGCACCCCAAAAGTAAGCTACATCGGACGGTCCCGTTGAGCACACCCAAGGGAGAACTCGAAACAATCCACGTTTTATATCCAGAATCCAATAATGAGTATGAGCTTACAATATTTAGTCCATTTCATACAACAAGAGTTCTTAGAAATACATTATTACAATACCTAGTTCAGAGTGCGGAATTTAAATAGTAGAATTGAAATAAACATCTAACGATAAGATACAAGGATCCATCTATGCCCACCAGAAGAATCCTCCACACAACAGCCACTCCTCAAGCTGCACCTACAATAGGGGTAAATAAACCCTGAGTATACAATGTACTCGTAAGACTTACCCGACTAGTGGGAATAATTTCCTAACTCCAAAGGATATGATAAGCTTTATGGTTTGCTGGTTTTCCTTTTTGTTTGCGGAAAGCATTACTAGTAGTGAGTCCTTATGTAAGTGTTTTATTAGCAGTCATGATTAGTTCATTAGCTAACCATTCTATGTAAGCACCTATTCTACTTTCAAGCAAGAGTTGAGCAATCAGATCTATTCACTTCCTTTCATCTTCTAGTTTTTACTATGGTGCTAGATCATAGCCAAGCCATACCGTATCACACGGCGATTCGTGAACCAATGTATCCAAGCTGGGTACTCCGAAACACACACCTCGCTTGTACCCTAGGCACAAGCAAGACCAACCCACCACTCTCCTATCAAGGGGTCCAGGTCCCGTCCAAACTTGGACTCCAAGCCCCCACTCCTGAGTCCCGGACTTCATGTGGTGCTTAGACCTCCACCATCCCCGCCTCCAATTAGTCAGTCTGAAAAGAGTCAGAACCCACTACAAGGGAGCAACGAGCCTTCCTGCTCCTAGAAGCAAGTATGTGCTCAGGATAATAAGTCTGTGACCTAACTAGAATCTACAGCAATGGACGATCCTTAACCGACACGGACAGGGAAAAGAGTGTAACAAAGCTATGCCCTATTGATCGCGGGACACAACCTATTATACCCATCAATACCCATACCATATCCCAGCCCGGTCTCCATTTCCTTTCATCATTTTATCATGAGAGTAATAATAATAACCACCTATTATGAGTAATGGTAGGTTACTCACGCTACCGATAGTCTAAGCATAGCAGCTACTTGACTTATGCTAGTAGGACTCATAGGTAGGTTTATCTATGCATATAGTTTCAATATAAATCCTATAACGTAAATGCACATCACACATATATATCCAGTGATTATTCAAAATAAGGGATATACACCAAGGCTTGCCGTGGGCAGGTGGATTGTCAGCTAAGTCAGTCAGTGATAGCTCTGGGACCTCCTCCTACACAAGGACCTCCTCCTCGTACTCCTCGACCATCTCCTCATACTCCTGCTCTCTGGCGGTCACGAACTCCACCAACTCGTTCTCTATATGCATGCAACGATGATGCAACACTTAGTATTTTGGCAACAACAACTCTTAAAATAAGAATACACATGCTAAGCTACTAAGCTAGCTCTAATGACTAAGATACTAAGCTAATCATTATCTCTACCAAATAGATTCCAAGCTCACCCTACAAGTGCTTAATTTTTTATAAACCAATATCATGCCATTATTCATTTAGTCTTAATGGGTTATTTAGCTACCATATTAAATAGTCTATTTTAGGGCTATAAAAATTACAGTGAGCATATAATAATACAATAAAGCTATTATAAAAGTTTTAGAGTTTTTGCTATCACCAGTCTACCATAAAAATTCCTACAATAATGAACTTAATAATATTGAGCACTCTCAAATGATTTAATAGCTCCTAGTATCAACTAGCACATATATAAACTAAATACACTAACAGATAGAGCACAATTTTAGAAACCTAACAAAATTTGTTTCACAATTTTTAGATATCTACATTATTTTATATTAATTACCAAAGTTCAGCTCAGAATTAAAATGAAAAGCTATTTCTATTTTCCACGAAAAAGATAAACCCATATCGGCCCAATGCGGCCCACGCGCGGAGGCAGCCCGCGGCGGGGAGCCCACACGCGTGCTGACACACTTGCAAAAACGCCCTCCCATTATCAGACAATAGCGTGAACACCACATGTACTATTTCTATACACAACGACTTTGTAACGGAGCCCTCGTATCTTTTCACCTTCGCACCAGAGAGGTCCCCGTGATGCCCTGCGCTTGCCGGCACGGCGGGTGGTGGCACTAGGTGGTACGCCGGCCACCCAGGACCCTTGCAGACCTAGCTAGGAGACCAACGCTCACCTATGGACCGACGCGCGACGATGGGCGGGGTTGCACGAACGGGGGTTAAGCAGAGCGGGCTCTCCCGGCGCGGTGACGACCTGCAGCGGCGGCAACCCCGTTCCGATGAGCCACAACATATAACAAATAATAGAGGTGATGGGTAAGCATCAGTGATGCTCCACGATCCTACCCGTGGTGGTGTCCTAGCCGAAGACGCCCCGAGCAAGTCTGGCCGCGTGCGCGTGGCGAGCTCGACGGCGAACTGCAACGACATGGCGGTGCCAGCGGCGTGGAGGCGGCACATAGGGCTATGACTAGCATGTGCATGATGAAGAGGGGTTCTAGGTGAGGCTAGTGGTGTGGCCAATTTGACGCGCGATGGCGAGGTTCGAGCTGGCCACGGCGAGGTGGGCTGGACCATAATGGCGCGGCAGCGGGAGCAAAGCTCCAAAAATTGGAACTCGGCCTGGTCATAATCAAGGCGGGGTAGGAGAGGTCAGCAAGAGGATGTAAAGGTGGAGACGCAAGCACGAGGAATTAATGAGAGGTGCTCGCTCTCTGACTCGCCGTGACCATGACCCGATGGCGACGAAAAGCAGAGGAAGAAAGAGAGAAAGAGAGAGATGGGGCATGGTAGGTGGGCTCGGCTCATCCTCGCCTTTGTGGGACACGAGCGGCGAGATCGAGAGACCCATGCACTGGCGCTATGGACAAGGTGTGCGCATGTCTGACTGGCGTTGCCCGCGTGGCCGTAGTGTCATAAATGACATGGCGACGGTGGCTCAACCATGTGCGCACGACAGCGGCGTAGGGGTACAACAGACAGGCGCGGATGCGATGATGATGTGACGACAGCGGCAACATCATGATGTGAGGCAGCAGTGGATGGATGCAATGGTAGCGCAGCGCGGCCGCGGCGGCACCAATGGCGGCAACACGAGGGTGGGCAGCAGGGCGCGGGGCCAGTGACTCGCTGCGACCAGCCTCGGCCAAGCCCAGGCGGCCCGACTAGCCAAGCGCGGTGGTATGGGGTGACCGCTCGGGACGCGGTCACGGGAGTGACGCGGGGTGGCCGCGCACACATCGCGACCATCCCGAGTCATGTGATGTGCACGAATTTTAAAGCGCTCAACACGACCAAACGGTTGCTTCTGAACCTAAACCATCTTCACCATGCTCAAGATGGCACATGAGACTACCGAATCGAGCTATAACACTACACTACCCCTTAACCCAATCTCAAAATAAATTGCTAAACATAGCAATGTCTAGCTGTTGACAGACTTGGAAATTTTCTAAATTTTGAACTGAACTTGATTTCAATTTGTGATTTCTAGGTTATTGAAAATATTACAAAAGCAATATTATTTTTCAAAAGCAAGTATTTCATTGTCATCTACAAAGTTTATACTTCAAACTTTATTTAAGTATCACACACATGTTCTGTAGTATTTTTGTTCAATAAAAATTAGTTTCAAACCCTACTTGATATGCATGAACTATCGAATCAACTTTCGTTTAGCATTTTTATTGATTATTTTGAGTTACGAAAATTGATCTACACACTTTATCACATGCATTATCACAAAAACATGATGCTCATGACATAGTTTAGCAAGTTGTTTAAGTGGTAACACCGAGGGTGTCACAACCAGCGTGATCAGAGTTGTTTCACCCACATCCTGAGCTTTACAGCCTTAACCACGGAAAGGGTCAGAACACATTAACCTTTTTATAAAAAAGGATGAAGAACCAAAAGATTGTTCAACCATAGCAAAAATTAAAATATGTCCGCTTATTACAAGATCACTATTTGGCCTAACTAACTATTTTTTGGGGGGATGATCTCATCCTCTATCTTGGCAGATAAGTCCTGCGCCAGAGGGGCCACCTCCATCTCGATGTCCTCTAGCTCGGCGTCAGAGTAACCAAGAGCGAAGCCCTAGCTCATCGTCTCTAGATCGATGTTCTCATAGTGAGAATGAGCGATCGAGAACGACCGATGAATGCTGAAGCGGACCGTGAGCAAGCTCATCTCCTGTGCCAGGGCCCACTCGAGGTCATCGCAGATCAGCTGGACAGCGACACACTAGGGCATCGTGCTCATTGCTCTCCTTTAGGAGGGTGGCCTTCACCTCGTCGAGCTCCTTCTCTAGGCTACATCTCTTCATCACCTCCGCCCCGAGCCTGTGATCAAGACCTACCCAAAATAGGCACCAGCCATGTCAAAAAGCCTGCCGTGGATCATAGGAAGAAGGACAACAAAGGAAGACCAGGGGCTTACTATCCATGTCCGCCTGGAGCTTGCGCGCCTCATCATGCCGCCGGGCCACCTTGGCCTCCAAGTTCCGGGCTTGCTCCTGGCCGCTGGTTGACCTCCGCGGCGAGTCTGGCGATCACCGCCTCTGCCATGGCCTTCAGATCCTTCTCCCCCCAGAGCTCGCCTTCCAAGAGGTCGATCTGCTGCTGGGCGTCGGCACGCTCCAGGACGAGCCAGGTCACGCTCCATGCGGAACCCTTCTACGGCTTGGAGCAAGTCATCATGCTCCTTCCGTAGACGCTCGATCTTCGTGGCATCCATGCGCGTACTCTCGACCAAGTCTAGGAGCTTCTCCTCGGCTTCGCGGGTGTCATCACAAGCCTCCACATACTTGATCTGGAGGTCGGCCAACTCCTAGCGAATGGGTGAAAGTTCGGCCACCTCTTGATGAGCAGCAGCGAGCTGGGCAGCCAGTTCGTCACGTAGCCGCTCCCCAGCGACTCGTAGCTGCTCTTCCACCGCAAGGCGATCCCAAACGCCCTTCTCACGATGAAGGAACACAGACTTCTCCTGGCTACGGTCCATGAGAACCTATGAAAAGGGTACGAGTTAAAAGGCAAGAAAAGGGAAGATAAAGGACAAAAACGTTGATGCACTATACCTGCCCAACCGAAGCGATAACATATTGTAGCAAACTCAGCGCGGTGGTTAGGGCACAGACCGTGGTCCCCACCTCTATGTGGATACTCCCCTACTCCCTCTTCTCTGCGGCGTCATCGAGGGTGAAGAGCGTCACCCTCGGGTCCTAACGGTTGGCCCACCTAATCTGGGGTCCTCCCCAGGTGTGAGGGTCACCACCGACCTGAACCAAAGGCCAAGATGCATTGGGGATGGCCTCCCTAGTCTGCCCTGCCACCGACGTGCCCGCCAGTGCGGACGATGGCTCCGACCGCACCGCCTCCGCCTACGACGTCGCGGCGGCGCATGGCCGCATCGTGCCTGCTACAGGCGCCCCGGATGCGCCTTCCACTGCCTACCCTCCCATAGACGCGGCTGATGGCTGCGCCTCCCCAGTCGATGCTGTGGGCGACCGGCCACGCTCCCGCCAGCCTCCGGCGTAGTCTTCTTCGGTGCCAGCTTTAAGAGGGCCCCATGCCCCTCAACACTGCAAAAGGCACAGCGGGTAGTTCGCGGTGAAAAAATCATCAAAAAACAAAAGAACAAAAAAACTCTTAGCTTACCTTGATGTCGTCGGGCGCTGACATTTCTAGGCCAGCCCGCCCGACCTTGGCTACGACTCCTTGTCATGCTACCATTTCGAGCCCTCCCTTTGCTCAGGAGTCTCAGACGAGGTGGAGCTATCTGCTCCCCTTGGCTCTGGGGGCACCGTAGAAGGCCTAGGTGGAGCGAGGCAACTCGCTCCCGCCGTCTCTAAGGGTGAGTCCTCCCCCTCTTGCTCTAGGAGATGCCATGAGAAGGGCCTTGCCTGCGGTGAAGGTGGGTCCTCATCCTCGCCGGCCAGATCGTCCCACGGGATGGGTGACCCAAACCCATCACCCCCTCCTCCTATTCTTCTTCCTACTCATCTTCCTCCTCCAACGAGCCTTTGTGCCGCTTTCCTCACTGCAGCTTTGCCTACTCCTTCACCCGCTGATTTCTTCTCCTTGTCGTCCTTCTCCTTCTTCCTCCACTTATCTGTGGCACGGTTTGCCGCCCTCACGGCCGCATGCTCCGGCAGCAGTGTGATAGAGGCTCGAAAGCCCAAATCCACCGGCAGCTCGATGAAGCCTGGCTCCGGCCGCATCACGGGATGTCCCGGGATCGGGAACACGACGTTGGACTCATCCATCGCCTCCTTGATGCACTTTGCGACCTCGCTATCATGAAGCGCCCCTAGGCAAGCAGCAGTCCCATCGAGCTACGCATTGGGCGTCATCCCATACAGTGGGAGGACGCACGCCATCAGCGGCGCCACCCTCCTCGCGTGGTACGCCTCGATGACACCGACACCATGAAGGTCGCTGTCCTTGAGGAACACGATGGCATCAAGAAGGTTGCGTAGCCTTCTCTTCTCCCTCTTCGAAGGCCCCTAGGACCACACTTACGGCGCCTCTCAGATGAGGTGCCTAGTGAACTCCGGCAAAGGGGCGGCAACGTCGTTCTTCGCGTAGAACCACAACGTGTGCCACCCCTTGTTGGATCTAGAGAGCTAGCAGGGCTTGTACTCCATCGATCAATGCCCATGAAGGTGGATGCTCGCGCATCCCATCGACATCGATGCGTCCCTCTTCTTGTTCTTTTGTAGGGAGACGGAGAAGAAGGCCGCGATGTGTTGAATCCCATTCGGGTTCAAGTGTTGTAGCTCGATTTTGTAGTGGTGTAGTAGCCCCCGAAAGAATGAGTGAGGGGGGATCATGAATCCGCGCTCATGGAAGGGCGCGAAAGACACGATGTAGCCGTCGGGTAGCGTCGGCACCTCCTCGCGACCGGGCACGAGCCACTCCGCCATGTCGGTTCTCCCACAGAGGAGGCCATGCTTGACGAGGCCCTCCATGCACATGTGGGTTATGCCAGAGTGATACCATGACTCCATGGGAAGCAAAGGCGGAGGAACGAGAGCTTTGCTGGCAGTGGAAGAGTGAGGTCAAGAAATCCGGGCGTTAGCGGCGGAGGAGCGGAGATGGCAAGGTTATGGTCAGACGTATCAGGGACAAAGGGAAAGGTCCCTATTTATAGGAGGAGGTGGAGTGAGAGGTGAACTATCCACCTCGATCCACGTGCTGGCCACGTCCCATCACTTCGCCTCTCCAAAAATCGTGCGCATGCCACCTCTGGCCGCTCCCTCGAAAGACGCGTCGGATGACAGTTCGCCCCATTCGATGGGCCGAGAACTACCATAGATAAGAAGGGATATGGAGCTAAAAATGCTCCCATGACCCATTGAAAGGTCTTAATGGCTATATGGGGGTGAATAGCCTATTAAAAAATTTTACAACAACAATTAGCAAACCGGTTAGACAAATATAAGGCAAAGCGAGTATTGTGCTAGCCTACTAAAGATGCAAGCCACCTACCACAATTCTAGTTTCTATAGACTCTATCCACACAATGGCTATGTCACTACACTAAGTTAGTGTGCTCTAGAAGGCTAACTAAAGAGCCACACTAACCAAACTAACAAGCGCTCACGACTAACTACACTAAAGAGCTTGACAACTAGTTTGCGGTAATGTAAAGAGAGAGAGCAAGATGGTTATACCGCCAAGTCAAGGAATGAACCAATCAATCACAAGAATGAATACCAATGAAGACCATTCACCTCAGAATCAAATGATGACACAATGATTTTTACCGAGGTTCACTTGCTTACCGGCAAGCTAGTCCTCGTTGTGGCGATTTACTCACTTGGAGGTTCATGCGCTAATTGGCATCACATGCCAAACCTTTAATAGGGTGTTGCACAACCAACACAAGATGAGGATCACACAAGTTATGAGCAATTTACTAGAGTACCTTTTGGCTCTCCGCCGGGGAAAGGTCAAGAACCCCTCACAATCACCACGATCGGAGCCGTAGACAATCACCAACCTCCGCTTGATGATCCTAGCTGCTCCAACCCATCTAGGTGGCGGCAACCACCAAGAGTAACAAGCCAAACCCACAGCGAAACACGAACACCAAGTGTCTCTAGATGCAAACATACAAGCAATGCACTTGGATTCACTCCCAATCTCACAAAGATGAAGAATCAATGATGGAGATGAGTGGGAGGGCTTTGGCTAAGCTCATAAGGTTTCTATGTCAATGCAAATGGCCAAGAGAGTGAGCTTGAGCCGGCCATGGGGCTTAAATAGAGATCCCCCATGAATAGAGTCGTTGGCTCCTTTGTCCCTGAAAAATTAGGGCGACCGGACGTGCTGGTCATATTGACCGGACGTAGGACCCCAGCGTCCAGTCTGTGGATGTCTACCACGTGTCCCCTCCTTTGATTTTCCACCGCGCGATCTCAACGGTCGATTCACAGTGCCCTCGCAGTTTAAGTGATGACCGGACACACTCCAGAGATGACTGGACGCACCACACCTAGAGTCCAACCACTTCCAGTAAGCATCCGGAGCCGATTTTTCTCGACCAAACGCGTCAGGTCACGCATGACCGGACGCACCCCGCCTGGAGTGCGGTCACTTCCAGTAAGCATCCAGAGCCAATTTTTCTCGACCGGATGCATCAGGTCATGCATGACTAGACGCGCCAGTGAGTTCGGTCACTTCTGTCTCGCTCTATTGCTTGCGTCAGCATTTGTCACAGCCTGACCAGATGCACCCCCAGCGCGTCTAGTCCTATTTCTTCTCAGCGTCCGATCAAAGGACTGAGGGTGGCCTTCACTGCGCACCACTAACCGGATGCAAGGTCAGAGTTTGGTCACTGCCCAAGGCAGAGTCTGGTCAATACGAAATAGCTCCTTTTGACCCGAAACTTCACCACCCTTGATCAATTTTGCCAACCACCAAGTGTAACACTTCGTGCATGTGTGTTAGCATATTTTCACAAACATTTTCAAGGGTGTTAGCACTCCACTAGATCCTAAATGCATATGCAATAAGTTAGAGCATCTAGTGGCAATTTGATAACCGCATTTCGATACGAGTTTCACCCCTCTTAATAGTACGGGTATCGATCCTAAATGTTATCACACTTACTAAGTGTCTTGATCTCCAAAACAAACAAGCTTCTATCAAGTTTCACCTCTGCCTTGACCTTTTTGTTTTTTCTCTTTCTTCTTTTCCAAGTCCAAGCATTTGATCATCACTATGCCATCACCATCATCATGATCTTCACCATTGCTTCATCACTTGGAGTAAGCTACCTATCTCATAATTACTTTGATAAACTAGATTAGCACTTAGGGTTTCATCAATTCACCAAAACCAAACTAGAGCTTTCACCCATTAAAGCCCAGGGGTTCGAAGGCTGGCCCACTAATGGGTTCACAGCTGCTCCGGGGCACCTTTAGAGTGAGGGGTGGAAAGGGATGGGCCCGCTAGCGGCCAGTACCCGGGCGCACGAGGGCCATGGGCATCCCGACCCACATTCAAGTCTTGGCCGGTGCACAGTCCATGGTTTTTCCTCGAAGAAAGGTAACGAGCCCTTGGGACTGGTCGAACGGACCTGAGAACTATATGGACTGGCTGCCAGGAATCTAGAGTCGGTCACCAGCTGACCCATGCCAGACCCCCATGAACGGAAAGCCGGGGCCCCACTCGGACTAGCCCGTTAACAGCTCACCGAGCACCATGATTCGTCCGTTGAGGAAAACATGGCATGGCTCAGCCCCTCTGTTTTATCGAAAAAACACGTGAGGGAGGACGATTGCAAGACAAGCTGACCCTCGACCGGACCCTTGCTGTGCGTGGGGGCTTGAGAGTTGGACTCGCAAGGAGACCGAATACGCGGTCGCATACCGATAGCGGATCGGTCGGATCCTAGGGAGGAATCATAATCAAGAGAAATCTTTTTTGATTCCCCGAATCCCGCAACTACATGCTCCCGAGGAGTCCGAACATGATGAAAAGGAATCTTGACCATACCAAGACATCCCGTGGCCCGCAAAGGGAGATCAAGATCCTCAGAATCCTTCCATCCAAAAAAGCCTTCGAAGGAGTATCCTACTCCTCCGCAGGCTCGGGGGCTACTGTTGGGTATCAGTATTAGGGATAGCTGGAATAAGGAAGCTAATGGCCACGAATGCTAACTCCCTCGGATGGTCAAAAGCGTATCTTGGTCTCGCCTGGCCATGAGGGCACGGGCTCCGTCTCGCTCGACCTCAAGGACGTGAAATCTGGGTCACCCAACCCCAAGGGCGCGAACTCCGCCTCGCCCGATCTTGAGAGCGCGGGCTTCGCCTCGCCCGACCCCGAGGGCACAGGCTTCGCCTCGCTCGACGGAGGTCCGTACCGCCCCTAACCACTACGGGTCTAAAAGTACAAGTCCAAGGTCAAACTTCTGACGTCAGAAGGGGAGCAGGCGCATCTAGACGTGATTTGCGGCCACTACGGGCCACGTCTGAGGACGCATGTCGCCAACAGCATCAGACGTGCCGACGCTGTGCTACTTACTCCCTATATGGCCTCCAGCGGAGGAATCAGCGAGCCATACCGTCCGCTAGAACGAAATGGAACGCCACGACTAGCTGACGACGCCCGCGTACGGCGCTAGTGACGAATAGGGCCACGACGTGAAGCCGTCCCCGTCATCATCTATAGGGCTAGCGGGACCTGCGTAAAGGAGATGGAAGACGTCGCTATCCCGGAAGCCTTCCTCTCTTCGTCTCTCTCTCATGTAACCTGCTTCTTCTCCTTCATCTATAAAAGGGGAAACAGGGCGCCCCACGGTGGGGGGTATTCCCACACATCTAACACGTCTGAGCGGCTGAAGGCTTAGGCGCTCGATAGTAGAGTGAGAGCTCAACCAAACTCACTCTTTTCACCAGAGACTTGGGACCTTCTCCCTCTCTCGTCTGTTTGTAACCCCTACTACAAACCAAGTGCCGGTAACACGAGCAGCAGCAGACTGGACGTAGAGACGTTCCGCCCGAACCAGTATAAATCCTTGTGTCCTCCAAGCACAGCCATCTGAGTCAGACGCGTAAACTAGAAATTTATTAGCCGGTGATTCGAAACGCCGACACTAACTATATGTTTATAAGTATTAGAAAAACTATTGAGATATATATTTGATGTACTAGATACATGCCCGTGCGTTGCACTGGGAGCATAGATTTTTTCATTGACACCTACGGTGATGGATCTGCAGAAAACAATAAAAATTGTATCGGATGTAGACACATGGATCCGTTCTTCGTATCAGAACCAGATAGGACATGGACACATAAGCTCCAAGGAGAGGATAATTCGTATCGGATGCGGATGCGTGAGCAAGAATCTCGAGACTTGGTATCATGGGGTGATGATACATTTTTTTTTCTGTTTCCATATTCTAGTGGAGATCGATGTCGTTTTTTTTCCTGTTTCCATACTCTGTTTCCGTATTTCACAGGAAGGAGGAAATCAAGATGGAGCCGATCGAGTGTCGGACAGCCGCGTGGGCAAAGATGCATTGGATGAAAGCCTTTCCTATTTTTAGGTGTATATAAATAAGTACCATATTGTTTAAATTAACCAGGTCGCATTAGATGTTAAATACTCCTTCTGTTTCAAAAAAAAAGTGATGTTATGTGATTTAAAAAAAAAATCTGAAAAAATGATGTTATGAGTTTTAGACACGCTGTTGGCCCACATATCTGGCATCAAATTACCAATTGAGATGCGCTACTGTTTGTTGTCAGCCTCAGCCCTCGGATCTCTGTATGATTGCATGCATCGTGTCTTAATTAGGAAGTACACTATGCAACATTCCTTCTTTTAAGAAAGATCATGTGTGATATACTAAGGATACACTAAGGGTAGATTAACAAGTTGTACTCATGCCAAATCTACATATGTCCCTCTGTCTATATATTTAATTATTTATATATAATATATGCATTTGTACATATATTATTAGGAGTACGTTAAAAGAAAAAAAAAGACAAGTATACATATATTATACGGATTACAAAGTATGTGTTAAAGAAAAAAAATGAAAAGAAAGACAAACAAAAAAACTCACGAACGAAAGCACGGCCGTGCGGGACTGCGGGCTCCATGATGGAGTGAGCTTCCGTATTTTTCTGATCTTCCGTATTCTTTCGTATAGTAGACGTAGATAGACCCGCATGGCATAGATAGGTCGGGCGGGCGCGCCAAGACGTGTGGACGAAACCCAACGACATCCCGTGCGTAGACTGAATCTTGGTAATCGGATGCGGGCACGTGAGCTCCAGAGTATTACTTCGTATCGACCGTGGATACGTGAATTTGGTCTTCGTATTAAAACCGAATAGGACTTGATACATTTCTTTGAGTGGAGAATGATTTATATCGGGTACGGATGGGTGAGCGGGGATTAAGATTTAGTAGGTAGACTTTGACGCTATATATATTTTTTAATGAGTATAGAGAAGAGATTGGAGATCGAGATCGCGATAGGCTCGCTCGTATCAGACTCGGCCGACGATCCGGCGGCCCGGCCCGACGTCTCAGCTATCTGTTCATGTCATGAGAGATCAAACTAACGCGCTAGTTTGGAAAAGCAACCCAGCACCAGCAAATTGATGAAGATGCAAACAATGCAATCAGCACGGCTCGCTCGTTAGCGAATAGATTTGTGCATGCAACCGCGCAATTAAGCAGCAGATCATTGCACGGCCATGTAGCTGTCATATATACATCGTACGTATCTGCACGCATTACCGCGTACATAGACGGACACCATCCGTCCCTCCTCGTCAGCCAGCGCCACCCGTCAACGGTAGCCGTAATGGAGGACAGGACTGAGTACCAGGGCTCTGTTTGCCTACTATTATAAATCGGTTTATCAGTCATGGTACACTACTTTTCTCTCCTAACAAATTAGCTCGTACAAATTAGCACAAACAACTTATAGACCAGCCGAACAGAGCCCTGGATTCCATGGACATTACGATCCGGGTGGCTGTGGAGCTAAGCGTATATGGTCTGTTCGCTTGAGGAATTTAGATGGTTTAAAGAAATGCTAGAGAAATTTGTGAGAGAAAAATACTATTTCGGATAAAAAAAAAAAGATCAAACCGGTTCAAGGCACGCGAATGGAGGCCATAGTCGTCGTATCGTAGTCGGAGACTCGCAGGCGCGTACAAGACTCGGAAAGTCGCGGGCGCGCGCACCAACACAGGGTGGTGGACTAAACCCCTAGAGGCTTTTTAGGTGGTAAATAGATATATTTATCACATTGTGATAATATTTGCTCGGCCTCCTTAATCAAAAGTTCTGGTTCCGCCTCTGCCACGATGACGGCGATGTCCGAGCCGCTCAGTGCCTGCAGCCATCTGAGGTACGGACCTGCAGGAATGGTGGCAAGTGCTCCGAGAACCAATGCGAGTGCAACCATGGGAAGGACAGCTTGCTTTGCCATCTTCGGTTGCAGCTAGCATTCTAGCAAGCAAGCCAGATTGCTCAGGCTGAATCCCCGCAGCATATTGAGCAGAAAGTTGTTCCATAGGACGAGATTTTGTTGCAACTGAATATAGGCTGAAACTACTTTTTCACGGGTTAAGCCGTGGCAGATACGGCTACACTTTGCATACAATTCACGGAAGCGTCCGTCCGTCAATATTTGTAACGAAGTTCCAAGCACGTCCCGGGATCTCAGGTCCATTTCCGGCCAATTTTCTGATTTTCGCCGCTACCCACCGAGCTGTTGCTGACCTGACTGGGCTGGGCTGGGTGGGCCAAGAAGCCGCGTGCCGCGAGGACAGCCCTTCAAATGTTGCTAATATTTTTTATAAATTTATTTGACTAGTATAAATACTATAACGATATTTCTTTCTCTCTGTATGGACAGAGAGAGTACGAAACAAACTATAAAACATGTTGTCGTGTGACTGTAGGAGACGTAGGACCATTGGATCAGAAACCTTCAGATAATGATGTGGGGTTCAGAGTTCAGATAACTGAAGCTGCAGTGAAGTCTGCAGCTGGGAGTTAATGCTTCAAACTCAACGGTTGTGTATGAAGATAACCTAAAAATTCGATGTGCGCCGTGCTGCAACATCGATAGACCATTTCGAAGTTAGTCTTCAGAGTGAAAATGAATGATAACTGAGCGTTAGCTTAGTAAATCCTGAAAGTTTCAAATAACCTCTTCCGTCAGAGAGTCTGCAAAAAAGCTTTCAAGATGGAGTCCGCATGATACTACGAGGTTGCACCATTTGCACTGGTTAAACGGTAAACATGACCAGCATAAAAAATGACATCCAAGGTGCATTACAAGAGGATGATTTTCAGTGATCTGAAAAATTTTCTTCATGTTATCTCACCCTAACCTAAAAATTTGATGTGCGCCGTGCTGCAACATCGATAGACCATTATCGAAGTTAGTTTTTTTAGCGAAAATGAATGATATTATTTTTAGCTTAGTAAATCCTGAAAGTTTCAAATAACCTCTTCCGTCAGAGACAGTTCTGCAAAAAAGCTTTCAAGATGGAGTCCGCATGATACTACTAGGTGCCCAGATTATCACAAATCAATTTGGGTCAAGAACATAAATGCTGTACGGCCAAAACACGACAAAAAGAAGCAGTTAGCAGTTGGAAATAAATGGGTCAGGAATAATTTCTGCATTCTCGAGCTTTCTCATCATTGGGATACAAAAATTGTTGTACAGCAGAAGTATCACATCAAATCCAATTCTTTTGTTGAGCAGTACCCTTTCTCATTATCACAAATCAATTTGGGTCAAGAACATAAATGATGTACGCCCAAATTTCCAAAAAAGCAGTTAGCAGTTGGAAATAAATATTTTCTCTAATTTCTGCACCAAACTTTCTCATCATTGGGATACAAAATAATCCACGAAGTATCGAAATCCAATCTCCCTTGAGCAGTACCCTTCCTCATTATATTGGTCCCCGGACTAGATGTTGCAGTTGCAACACACCAATCCTAATGCATCATGTATCATGCATGGTAATGTAACACGTTACAATCCAAGAAGAAAATTTGGAATTTAAATAGTGCAAAATTATAATAACATCGAGTAATTCTTTGAGATGGTAAAGTTTCATGGGTTCATTCTTTTTTTCCCCTGCATTCCTCTTTACAAATTACAACAGCAGGAAGTTTCATACAAAGTCTACAACAGGTACGTCATCACTACACGAGCAGGACAAAGAGCATTTTTGTGGAGCACCGAACGATGGAGATACCAAACCTGCATGCCCACGCGTGGGCAGGAGGATCGCGGAGCGTCAGCCTTAGCTCGTCGTGACGGCGACGGCGGTGCGGCAGACGGGGCAGGCGGGCGTCCTGGCGAGCCACCGGTCGACGCAGGCGGCGTGGAACGCGTGCGTGCATGCCGGCATGGCGCGCCACCGCTCCCCGGCGCGCGCGGCCTGGAGGCACACGGCGCACGAGGCGGAGTCGGCGGCCTCGTCGCCGCCGCCGGGGAAGGCGAAGCTTGGGAGGAGGCGGATGTCGGCGGGCGAGAGCCCCGTGCGGAGAGGCGGAGGCGAAGGGGAAGAAGGGTCGAGCGACGGGACACGGTAGCGGCTGCCGCGGTGGTGGTGGAAGGCGCGCGCGGTGAGGACGAGGACGAGGAGGAGCAAGGCGGACGCTGCGGCGAAGAGGACGAAGATCGCGAGCGCGGCCGCCATCACGGCCGCCTGCACGGCGAGCGACAGGAGGCGCGCGCCGGCGCACTGGCGGTGCCGCCGGACGGCGCCGGCACGCCCGTGCTTATTGGCTTCTCTTCCCGGTCCCGGGGCGAGCTCATCGGGCACGGCGGCGCCGGCTGGAGCGAGCGCGGCCATTTGGATTGGGATGAGGTGGCCGGCGTCGCCCTTGGCGTGGCTCGGGCGCTCGGCGGTGCGCGGTGGAATGGAATGGAATATTCAGCGGGGATCGGTGGAGAGACGGGAATTGGAAGCGCTCCCCAGTCTTGAGCTTTGGCCGCGTTCGGTACGTTGGCGCGTTGCCGTGAGCTCGACGGTTATGTAAAGTAACGAATGGATATTTTATTTTATTATTACAATTATTTTTAAAGCCAGTCAAAGTAAGGATTTGTTTGTCTGATGGTTTTCGGGCTGAAGCTGATTTATCAGAAGAGAAAATATTGTACCATAATTGATAAGTAGACCGATAAGTTCAAGCGATAGATAAGTGACTGATAAGTTCAGACGAAGAAGACGTAAGTTGCATTCGTTTTCCTCCGGAATTGACATCGGATAGAGGCTTCATGCGCAGGAGTCGAATCATCTGTGGTTGATGCTGATGCAAGGGCACTTAAAAGTCATTGGGATGGGACCTGTTAACAGTATGCTTTAGCGAAACCAATTTCCTTTTATTAAAATATTAATTTTGTAAAGAGCGGATCGTTTTTTCAACCCAGTTTTTAAATTCTAAAAAACACCTCTAAATTCTCATAAAAATATATAGTTCTGATTTTTTATTCAAGTCGACAAGGAGTCAATGTGAAGCACTGATTTGTCCGTTGATAAATGTGACGAAGTACCCAAAAAAATGTGGCGACACTCGAAAGTTTATTTGTTTCGTTCTTTGCCTGTTTTTTTCTTTTTGTTTTCTATGTCCATTTTTTCATGTCCGTGTCATTTCTTCTGTTCTTTTTTTTTGTCATGTTGTTGAAAGGCGGAGGAGGAGAAGGCCGTCCATGTCATTTCTTCTGTTCTTTTTATTACTTTTTGTTTGTCATGTTTTTGGAAGGCGGAGGAGGAGAAGGTCATGTGTCCTGACGAGTTGTCACACTCGGAGTCGGCCACTGAACTCTTAAAATTAGGTTACCTCTTTAAATAATCATGTCTTATTTGTCCTAGCTAGCTAGCACATGAACATGGGCTTGCTCGGACGGAAGGCGAGTCTATTCCTATCGCTATCCATATCCCTAATCTCTATCTCTACCTTCCTCTCTCGTGTGATCAATCTCGGTCTTGCTATGATGTACGCGTCTGATACGTTGCACGCACATTGATTAGAGGAAGAGAGCTTGTATGCTCTGTGGTAGGCGAGGATGCTCTTTTTTTGTCGTAGTTACTTTAGTTTCACATGATTCAGGAGCCGAACTCCCGGTTGGGTTGTTGCGTGCGTTTCCTTTTACGAACCTAGCCATATGAATTGGTCAGTGGCGGCGGTTGCTTTGTTCTACTCGACTTCATCCAGCAGCAGAGCACCAAGCGATGGTGAGGCAGAACCTAGGTGAATGTGGTCGTTCCTCTACATGGGAAGATGTGACACGAATGAAGGCTGCCGTCTTTATGTTCTTGAACTCTGAAGCAACTCCATGGTGACAAAGATCGTGTGGACACAACAACGTCGCATGGAACTCGAGATTGATCACATAGAAATTATCGAGCGTATCTTTCCTCTTTTTCATTTTGCTAATATTGAAATGGAATTTCTTCGTTGTGGTGCTACGTCCGATCTTTTGATTTTTTTTTCATAAGAGTTAGAACAACTAGAATCCAACCAAAGTCTGATTCCAAGGTGTATGAAGTTACGTGCAACGTATAGGCAATTTTGCTAGTACACTTAAGTGTGTAATAGCTAGGGGTAGAGCACCCCCTCTCCCCGCCCCAATACAATTTCCTTTTATTAAAATATTAATTTTGTACAGTTCATAGGTGATTAGTACTCAATTACAGAGACTATCCTCTCTCGATACTTCAGTTAAAGCTCCACGGATAATCTATATCTATACCTAATAATAAAATTGCAAAATTTCAGTTTTTTTGTCTGGGCCGTTTTTCTTCTAGCCCATTCTACTAGCCCAATTGTCCCACCCGCTGTATTTTGGCCCAACCGTGCGGCGCACTTGTTCAGCCCGCACTCGCCCTCTCCCCGCACGGCCCGCTCGCGGGACGACGACTGGCCTTCGAGGCCGTGCGGATGCTCGCTCCCGCTGCGCTCCGTGTGTTTCCGTTCCCATCCCGTCTCCCTCCTGTCCCGTCTCCCGGTAAAAAGGGGAAAAAAAAAGCAGCCGCCGCTTGCTGCCGTCATGCACGCCGCCGCCATGGATGGCCGAGCAGAAGCTCTGCGGCCGCCGCGTTCTACCGCTGCCGCGTTCTACCGCCCTACCACCTTCGCCGCCCAAACCGAGAGCGCCACTGCATCCGCCTCGCCCTGCTCCATCCGGCGCGTTCGCCGGCCTCTTCCGTGCTGGGAAGCCGCACAGCCACTGCAGCTCCGCCGTCGTCGCAGATGCCGGCCGCAGAGCGCGGATGCTCGCTGAGCGCCCTCCTCCGCTGTCCCAGCGCTCCGTGCAGCGCGCCGCGTCGCCGCGTCCGACTCCAGCATCGACGCTGATGCGCAGGCGGCTCTTGCGCCGCTGCCCGCCCAGTCCGCTGCGTTCGGCACAAGTCATGATTTTGGCCGAGCGAGTCGGATTCGGATCGGAATTGGAATCGAATCAAGACTTCAGCTCCTATGCTCCCGTTGCTCTGTGTTGGTGAGGAAAATTGAATTGAACGCAGAACGGAATCGACTTGGGTCAGGGATGTCCATGATCTGTTCGAATTCAGGTTTCTATCTTTTCCCCCTTTCCCTCTTATATATTGTAACCCACGATTCTTCTTGTCAAAACACCAATATAATCTTTGTTGACAGCGAAGTATCTGCATCCCCAACCCGACCTTGCCAGTTCTTTTGTTGCTGCTTATTTTCTGTGTAAATACACAATTGGCTTTTGGTCAGCTACAAGTATTATTCGGCACCCGGTTTGCCCTTTGGGATTTTCAGCTTGTCTTAATATCCAACTTATGCCATCAACTGATATCTGATTATGGCAACAGGTTAGGACGCTTAACCAATGGTTTCGGCCTTGGAATGAACATGTTGTTCGACGGAGAGAAGGAAGATGATGGCGGTTCATATAATTATCAGCTCTGCCTACATTGCTGGTTCATATATGGAAGCTGACATCATCGCTCCAGTTCTGAACATGTTTCAGCGACACCTGTGTGATGGACTGATGGTTGCCTTTTGCGTTGGCACAGTAATGTACATGCTGCCTGTTCTACTGGTTGTGAATGAAAATACACTTTGCTACAGGTTGATAAAGAAGAGGTACGCTTGCGCAGGACAGTTACTTCAAAGAAGGATGAATACTACTTGGATGGGAAGCATGTCAGGCATGTTATCACCCAGCAATGTTATATCTTGTTGCTTGCTCAGGCCTACTTTTTATTCTTAGGGCTCTTGCGTTTGTACCATTGTTTTATATCGAAATTGTGATTTTGCCCCTATTTTTTTTTTTAATTTGTGAATTTACCCCTACTGTGCCGTTCACGAAGCACCAGTTTGCCCCTGTTTCGTCATCCACCCATAACGGTGTTAAACTTTGTACAAAAAGACATAAATGCCCATGCGATTTTGCTCCTGTTTGTTATGCCTAATTGTGATTTTACCCTGATTTGGAATTAGACTTTTATTATATGCTGACAATTGATTAAATTTGGTCAAACGTATTTAACACATCTTGCAATTATTTGAACTCAGATTTAATATTGATAAATATTCAAAATTTTGGGACCAAAAGGTTTACAACGATGACAGATGTAACGAGCCGCGTGCCAGTGCGGGAGATCACAAAAGGCTGATCAGGTCAGCTTACTTTGAGAATGAGTGAAGCTACAATCAAGTGTTTCCTGTACAATGACGATGTGACCTGCATGTTTAGGCTTCTTAAACGCAGTTTTAATTTTGTGTAACGTGTTATCAGACATCACAACTTGCAAATAACGATTGAATGTGCACATGTCCAACAAAAAACAGCTTTTGTACGGTATTTTGAAATGTTAAATAAGCATTTAGGTAAGAACAAATTACGCTTCACAGACACTGCTTTATAATTGTCAATCCCACGTCTGTAGACATAGTTGCGTAAAGGTTCAATCTTATCCCGGGCTGCAAAGAAGCCAAAGATCTTGGCATGTCCAGGCTGTGTGTGGTGATAGGCAGCAACTGGAATGGAATTAATAAAAAGGAGGCACCTCTTTCAGATTCATCATAGAGTTGATGCTGTCTACGAAACCAATGACGGCCTTTTGTGACGCCAACAGGATAATCTTTGAATGAACAGAAAAGGCTGAGTGGTGAATGGCCTCGAAGATGAATCCCTGGATATGTATATACTGTATCAGTCTGCTAAAAATGGTCACTGCTAAACCTTGGAAAATGGTCATCTGTAAAAGGGCCATCCCTGCATCCAAATTTTTGAAACAGTTAAATCAACCGAATAAAAATCCAGGATGTTAAGTTCAACTCCACGCACTTCTCATTAATGCTAAAGCTAAAATTAGTTTGTTAAGTAATGACAGGAAAAGGGTACCAAATAAATAATGGGCAGTCGACGAGCATAGAAGATTATGCATTTTCTCCTTTTGTCAGAAAACAATAATTTGTATTCTTATTGGCAATAGACTGAAATGAAATCACATATTCATAGGTAGTATGATAAACAGACATGAACTATTTGCAGCATGGAAAAGTACGACATTGTAGGTGTTTTTCCTTGCAGTGTCACCCAATCAAGGAGCAGCCACCATAGTTTATAATCTAGGTAGTACCCAAAATTAACACAAAGTAAAGGAGTAACCAAAAAATAAATACAAATGCACATATACTGAAGAAGCTCGATGGGGACGCTGGTGCTCCACTTGCCGTGCGAGAGGGCCTTAGGCGCTGCCGCTGCCACTGCAGGACTGACTGGCTCCAGCAGATGATTCACTGATGGTTAATAACCAAAGATCTCTGTCCACTGCTAAAGGAAATGCAAGGCAGCAGTCAAATCTTTGGCAAACACACTCAATAATCGAGGAGAAACCAGGACTGCATCATATATTACCTCAAGAGCATTTCAGCGAACACATGGTGGCTGGCGTTCATGCCGACCTGGAAGGCAGCGTGAAAGGAGAGGCGAAGGTAGAGGGGACGCCCGACGAAGAGACGGAGGGTGACGCGAGGGAGAGGCGGAGTCGGCGCTAGACAGAGAACGGGACGGCGACCGTCGTCGTGCGCAGCAGCGGCGGAGCGACCTCGGCAGGGGTCGGGCAATCGCGTCTGCGGCCACCGGCAGGGCTGGCCTGCAGCGCGGCGTGCCGGGAGCCGGCCACCGCCGGGCCTTGGTGCGGCTGCGGCACGCTCGGCTGCACGTCGCCGTGCCGGTGGGAGAGGGGGCGGCCACCGCCGGTGGGCGCTCGTGCGCCTGAGGCGCACAGCTGGGACGCCGCCGGCCCGGCCGCGTGCAACGCGAGGAGGAGGAGGCCGCCGCGTTGGCCGCTCATGCGCCTGCGCAGCACAGCCGCGACGGCACCGGCCCGGACGCGTGCAGCAATGCGGAGGCGGCCGCCCTTTGGGGTTGTCGATGCGCCAAGCCGAAGCTTTGCTGTCCATCGGCAGGGACCGAGAAGGGGATAATGCCGAGGGAAGCAGCAGGGGCGTCGCCTTGGGTGGAGGGCGCGCCTGGAGGAGGGTGGAAGCGCCTGGGGTGGAGAGCGTCTCGCGCTCGCCGGAGGAAGCCGCCTGGAGAGGAGCTCGCCGGAGGAAGCTCGCGCTCGCGTGGAGGGGAGCTCGCCGGAGGAAGCTCGCGCAACCCTAGCCGGCAACGCCGGGACGAGCGGGCGTCGGAGTGTGGCGGAGGGAGGAGGAGACGCGCCGGGGGGAGCGGGAAGGAGGGAGGATGAGCCACGCCGGGGGGGGAGGGGGAAGGAGGGAGGAGGAGCTGCGCCGCCGCCGGCAGCTGCGCCTCTGCCAGGCCGCGAAACCATCTGCGGGCCGCTACTTCTCGTCGGAACAGGTCGAGCGAACGGGTGAGAAACGAGAAAGGGACTGAGGGGAATCATTCTCTTTTTTGGAAAAAGTCTACTTAACCCCCACCTTTCATACATGATCTACTTCACCTCCAACTTTGAAATCGTCTGTTTTACCTCCTGAACTTTCCAAAACCGTCTATTTTATCCCCGGGCAGTTTTTGACAGCGGTTTTGCTACAGTAACAGCGGGTTTGCTACACTGCCGGTGGGTTTGCTACAGTAATGGTGGGTTGAATTTTTTTTATTTTTATTTTCGTTGAATCTTTGAAAAATCACGGTAAATCATAGAAAAATTATAAAATAAAAAATCTAATTTTGTTGGACTCCATATGAGTAGATCTATATAGTGAATATATAATACGGTATGCTTTAGTACAAAATTTTTACTGTAGCCTTAGATTAATTGGGAAATCTAATTTTGTCTGTAATTAATTGGAATAATTCATAGCTGCAGCTTCTATGGTCCAATTATGGTGAAATTTTTATGGTACACTAATTATTGTATGCTTGAATTATAGTAAAAATTTCGTACTCATTGGACTATGTATAACTTAGTTATAGATAAATTCTAATTAATTACAGAAAAAATTGGATTTTCCAATTAATCTAAAGCTATAAAAAAAATTGTACTAAAGCATACCGTATTATATATTCACTGTGTAGATCTACTCACGTGGAAACCAATAGAATTAGATTTTTTAATTTTATGATTTTTCTATGATTTACTATGATTTTTCAAAAATTCTCCAAAAATAAATAAATAAAAAGAAAATTCAAACCACCGGCACTGTAGCAAACCTGCTGTTACTGTAGCAAAACCGCTGTCAAAACCGCCCGGAGGGTAAAAATAGACGGTTTTGGAAAATTCAGGGAGTAAAACAGACGGTTTCATAGTTGAGGGTGAAGTGGACCATGTATGAAAGGTGGGGGTTAAGTAGACTTTTTTCCTTCTCTTTTTCATATAGGTGTCTTTTCTTTTTCTTTTTTTTTATCATTTAATCCAAGCATTTTAGACGGTGTTACAAAGCAGGGGTAGACGGGAGCTTCGTTTGAAAAAAGCGAGGGTAAAATCACAAAGTTAAAAAAAAAGAGACAAAATCACAATTGAAGCACTGGACAAGGGCAAGAACGCAATTCTCCCTTATTCTTACCATGTCCAGTAAAACCGAAGTCATGAATCTGCTAGAGAGTGGCTGTTTCTCTGGTTCTAATCCATACTACGTTGGCCAGCAAGGCAAGGTAACAAGTACACAGCAGTCACCTGTTCATGTCTTCAATCTGTTCAGATATTACATGGACAAATTTGTCAACAGTAGATTGCATCCCTTACACTGATGAAAGGTTATGAACGACTGGATTTTCTCAAAGATATTGGTGGTACACGTGTTTATGAGGATAGACGGAAGGAGAGCTTGAAAATAATGACCGAAATATAGGTAGTTTGAAACTTTGAATCACCACAATTCTTTATATATATCTTATCAAATATCAAACTGACATGTTGAGATGACAATTCCCCTCTTACGAGCAGCCAACAAAAGGAAGCAGATTGATCAAGTTGTCCACTACTTAGAGGAAAGACTAGAGAAATCCGATGAAGAGGAAGAACTAAAGAAGTACCAGCAGCTGGAGAAACAGAGAAGATCGTTTGAGTATACCGTGAACTTAATGACGCAAGCAATGAATTAGCTTCCGGCTCTACCATTTATAGCCCGTTCATACTTTGTCTTAAAAGTTTGTCTTGTTCACATTTGAAACAGCTTTCAAAAGGAATGTTTTTTCTCTCACAAACAATTACATGACGAACTCTTGGTTTTTCATACCCTTTGGAAAGAAAGTTCACACCAATGAACGGGGCCACATGTTCGCCTTCGACAACTTTACATTTTTTTAATTATTTTTGTTCTGCCTCACATTTGAAACAGCTTGACTCAAAAAGGAATGAAGGCATTGGCATAGAGTTTGATGAACAAACCATTACATGACGATCTCTTGGGTTGTTTCATACCCTGATGGAAAGACCTTAGTTTTCTGGAGAGCGTAGAAGCACTAGGTGTTGAAAAGCTTGTTTCATCGCCTTCGACAACTGATGCATCACTTTAATGGTTTGTATAATTAAGTCACTTTAGATACCTCATCCGATCATAAATATAATTAAGTCCATAGCTACTATGAAAGTGTATATTTAATAATTGGCAATGTGTCCCAGGTAACTCCACGATTATCCTATAGTTGTATGTCATGTAACTTAGCTCGCTCGCACTCTTATCATGGGTTTGATTCATCAAAAAATAGAAGTTGTTTCACCATGAGCAGTAATATGCGTGCTATGCCTTTCTTTACGAGACAATTTCCTGTGAGCGAGCCATTATAAAATATGCAAATTCTCTTAGGACTCCTTGGGGGAGTAAAATCCAGGGATAGAAAACCCCCCACTAAGAACTAAGATGATAATTAGAATGATATCTCCATGGACAGAGAAAAGTCTAGGATCCTGGAAGGATTGGAGTTTCCAAATTAGACCCGAGAGCGAAGATGATCATTCTTTTAGGCTCACAAGGAATTGTTTCTTTCTTTATTAGCTACTCAACGGCATGGCTATATGAGCTGTATAAGGGCAAATCTTGATACAACGGCTCATATCCCGTTGCACAATTCACTTGTACTGCTGAATGTCTCCGTCGGTGGCCTAAAGAGGAGACGAAATTTATCTCCTTCTAGTGCCCATTTTTTGCACGCGGACGGAGACAGGTCGGCCCCGCGCCCCCGCCCCGCTGCGCGCTCGTAGTGTAGGACACTTTCTGCGGCTGGGACTGGGCGTGCGTGCGCCGCTCCGGGACCCAGATGCTGGTGGTGGTCGCTGTGGCGGGCGGCGAGTCGTGTCGTGTCGTGTCTCTCTGCTGCATTGCATTTGCATGCACCGGCACCGGCAGTGCATTCGCTGTGCGGTGCTGTGTGTCCACAGCGGTCAGGCCAGGCTCGTGAACGAATGAAGGTCCGGTGTTGAGTGAGTTAGCGAGAGGATGGCTCTGGCGCGCAGTAGGCTTGTTCCCCACAGAAACCGAACGCGGGGCAGGGAGCAACGGAGCAAGACCCCGCGGCCGCGGCACACGCCGACGGAGCCGCCGACAGCTAAAGAACAAAGGAAATACGAGTACTCCCTCCGTCTAAATAAAAAAAATCAAGATATATGAATCCGAATAAATATTAGTCCAGATTCATATTTAGATGGTGTGATTGTTGGTTGTCTCATTAGTCGCGCGTCTCCCAAACTGAAATCAAGTTTGGTCACAGGCCTACTGGTTGTGTACAGTATATGCTTATTCATTCCGAGAAGATAGAAATAAGAGGTGATAGTTTGTTAATTAATAATGCAAAAACATAAATGTTGATATTTTATATAAATTCAGCCAAAATTAAAAAAAAATGTTCAAAGTTTGAATTACACTTTTTTGGGATGGACAAAATGGCACTCAGACACAGCTTCGCCTCGAGAGACACCGATCAGAAAGTCTCTGCCGTAGCGTTGCGTTTGCTCGTATCACGTGTTGCAGGTGGGCTCCACCGGGATGTTATATCGGGTATCACATGGAACATCACATCAAGTGTTTTATAGTAATAATAAACTAAATTACACAAGAATCCGCGAGACAAATTTATTAAACCTAATTAATCCATCATTAGCACATATTTACGGTAGCAACACATTATCAAATCATGAACTAATTAGGATTAAAAATTTGTCTCGAAAATTAATCTCAATATATGCATTTAGTTTCGTAATTAGTCTATATTTAATACTTTATGCATGTGTCAAACGTCCAATGTGACAGAGGCTAAAGTTTAGGAGGGAGAAATAAACACAGCCGGCTATTGGCTGTATGAATCCTTGCAACCTACCTCTCATCCCACCCAAACAGTGATTACATCTTCACTGTTAATTCATGGCTCACTTGTCTCTTGGTTCTTGTGTCTAGACCGGCTGTAAGCTTACACTTCGTTTCTCCTCTCTCTCCTCCACATCAGTATACAGCCCGTTTACCACCTTTTACTATACTTTTTTGGAGGACTTAAGCGTTTCTATCCTTATTTTGAGGTAAAATTATGATTTTGTTCTTGTTTTTTTTTTTTACTTTGTGATTTTACTCATGTGATTTTAAAACGAAAGGAGACTTTACCTCTGGTATGTGAAGTCTCTCTAACGGTGTTAACTTTTGGACAAAAGGTCAACTTTGCCCATGCGTTTTTACCCCTATTTTATTTTGATATTTGTATTTTTACCCCTATTTTCATGTCAGCGAGTTGGCAGTTTTGATACAGAATTTAATATCACACAAATTAAGATGACACATGTTGCATTAATGGTAATAAACAAGGTCCATATAACATGCTATCTTGGTGTACCAAGAGAATCCAAATACGCAATGAGGAGTGACATATCCATTGCCTCCACTTCACGAATATGTTTATGAGATAAGAATGAGATAGCAGACAACAAATTTCTATGTGACAAAAAAGGGATAGGTGAAAACTTGGTTCTCAGCGAATTGCAATGCTACAATGTTGCTATGTTTGTCAGGTATAGGCCTCTGCATAAGTTTGTTTTGAGCCAACCAAACAGATACTGCAGTGGCATCGACCCAACCTTTTGATGCTCTGTCTAAAATTAAAAAAAAAACATTTGTATGTCATTTCTGTTATTCTATACAATAAATCTGCACAATCAAAAGCAGCTGTGAGCCATAGTCCTTGCCAAGTTGCTTAAATGCAAGCACATGGAACTGGGAGGGCTCAATCAGTAGACCTAGGAAAGAAGGCGACCTATGGCAAACCAAATCTCAGCAGAAATTAAGCAAGTACAAACAGAAATTCACACGAATTGCTAAGAATTCCATCCAGAAGCGGCACTCACTTTTCCTGCAGATCTACCAAATCCCATGAAAATGCCGCGAGAACTGGACCACATACACCCAACACAACAGTTTCTCGACGGGTGTCAGAACAGAGCATATAACCACCAGGCCGCCACCCGCCCGCCCGGTCGGACAGGGAGCGCGCTGCGCGCGTGCCCGCGAGGTGCCGCCGAAGACTGATGCCGGGCTCGCGAGGGGGAGGGTGCGGGGAGGGAGGGGAGGTGACGGGACCCAACGCCGGAGGAGCGCTGCCCAAAGGACGCTGTCGACAAAACCCTAGCCTCTGCTGTCCTCCCTATGCTGCGAGTGCTCGAGCGGAAGGGTTCGAGCGACCGAGCCGGAGGAACATTGTGAGGGGTATGCGTATCATTTGGTGTGCGTGTTTTTTTTTTGCCATTTAATTCACCCAGTCTTCACGGTGTTATAGAAGCCCCGTTCGCTTCGCTCAAATGGGATGATTTAACAGTACGCCAATCTTGAACAGCGTAGGCTATTGCGTAAAAGGGGAGGGGAAGGACCTTTACTTTCTCCCCGAGTGTAGGAAAATCATGATCAGAATAGCGGAGGTAATTTGGGTATATGCTCTTTCCTTTTGTTGAAGTGGAATCGTAGAACAGAACGTGATACGATGAGATAGAATGCAATAGAAACAAGGATTGGTTTGCTATTTATGATGACGAAGAGCTGGTACAATCCTCCTTCAGGAAATGACCCTGCGATGAATGCAATCTACATTCTTCCAAGATGGTATATGACAGAAAGAAAGTGGTGCGATGAATTAGTATCATTTACTGGTCATTCTAAAACCATTCCAATTCATTTCACATTTCATTACCTAGAGCCTGGGAGGGGTCACTGCTGAGAGGGTTCATACTATACCTATTACTATGGATGCTTCATTTAGCGCATACCAAATCAAGCCAGCTGGGTATCATAGGAGACAGGGGAAAAAGCACTTTCAAATGATAAGCTGAAACACTGTTCCGGCTGATTTGTTGGAAAAGAAAAATATTGTTCTGACTAAAAAAACAAGTTAAAAAGTACGGATTATAAAACAAGCGAACATGGCCAGAGTAGGAGCAAACGGCTGCTTCGTTTCAAAATAACAAGGACAAAACCACGAAGTTAAAATAGTAGGGATAAATTCACCATTGGAGCTTGGAGTAGAGGTAGAAATACCAAATTTCCTTTTCTATTTTTTGGAACGCCGCATTTTACTATACTTGCTCTAATCAGCGATCGTTTGTTTTAGCATTTGCAGAAGGCAATGGGCCATGTGCCCATGTTCATATCCACCTCGGCGCAGGGGTGGGTTGCGCTAAAGGTATAGTATCACATGATCCAAACTCGCAGCAAATTCAATGAGATCGGTGTGATTGCTGGGTGATTTATTTTTTATCAAAATGCTTGCTCAGTGAGATATCGATACCCTAAAGTAGCAGATCGATGAATTAGGCGGCGGCCAATCCGGATTCCGGAACATGGCTCATGGCGCATACAGGAAAAATATTCAGGTATGGAGCCCGTCTAATTTGCCCTTCACTGAAACAACGATGGGCTTTAGGGAACATGCGAGAAAACTTCCATCCCGAGTATTGTGGGCCTAGTGTTTGGGGGGTTATGGGAGAAGCTGCCTGATCCAACCCATCACTCTTTCAAGTCTCAGGTGTTGGATTTCGGACTCCCTGTGTCCGGATGTGATGCCTTGAGCCCTCGACAGAGTTGCCTGGGCCGGTCCTCCAAGCAAACACGCCCTTAGGCTTACAGTATTATTTCTCAGATGTAAACCATTTTCACTTGTAATTTGTTGTGCCCAAGAATACGGCTGTTTTGTTTTACACTTGTAAACTGCAGTTTGGGAAGAAAAAAAAAAGCTTCCGCATCTGCTTGTGCTAGCTAGTTCTTGCTCTGCTTTGTTGCGTGTGCTCCCATCTGCGTACGCCGACTGCACGGAGTTCGAATGCTGGCCGCGGGGCTTGACGCTGGTATTGGTGCGAAGCTCCACCAACGACGGCGCCACCGTGCAGGAGGATGCTACAACCGACGGGAAGCCGGCGGCCGCCGGACGCGGCCATCAGTGCAGGTACGAGTTCCTGTTGGTCCCGTAAAATTTCTCTCCATCTGTATGGGTGAACTCGCTGGATTTCGATGTGGACTAGCAAAATAAGATCGACATGGACATGCTAGAGATCTGCTAGAAGGACAGCTGCAGAGAAGAACAAAAATACCAGAAGGAGATGGGGATCGAACTGAATAGATCGACGCAGCCTCGCCGGGGCCGGGACTCATGCGCCGGGGACGTGGATTTGCTGCATCGATTACGCCGGGGACGTGGAATCGCTGCATCGATTCTTTCCTCGCCGCCCTCAGCTTGGGACCGCCGTGTTAAGCCGACGGAGGATGAGATGAGTCCCGATAGATGTCGTATTTTTTCTCAGACCAAAGGAGGAGATAATTGTTTTCCAACGGTTTTGGTCTGATCCGGATGTAAAATTAGGACCCGTTCGTTTACAGGGGAACGGAGGACACAGTTCCGAATGGAATGGCAAGTCTATTTACAGCAGTAATGATCAGCTGAATTATTTTTGGCCCTCAATCCGCACCAAACGAATGAGGCCTTAGTCGGATTACCTGTCATCCAAACAATAAAATCAGAGCTGGGTTGGAAAATTTATAGGGGCTGTAATTTACCAGGGTTTTGAGGCAATTACCAGGCTTCCAAACAGCCCCTAATCCGGAAGCTGTCTTGGCAATGCGCCTTTAGGAAGTAGCTATTCTGTATTTGGTGTTGGGCCGTATCTGGCCGTGTATAAGTAGCTCGAACCTGTAATTGAATCGGTTATGCGTTGATTGAATGAGACTCTGAACCCGGCAACTCGCCGTTCGTATGAAACCCTTTTCCCATTCAGTTCTGGCCGTTCTTCCCAAACTCTTCCCAAATCTTAACCTCCAGCTCCATAATGTCAGGACCCAAAAGCATTCACTAACATCCGCTGGAGGCCTTTGATAAGATCTTGACTGCGTCGAACATCGAAGCGCGGACGCACTTTTCCCGGACGGTGGAAAGGGCTCGTCAAGCAGCCGCGAAGACGCAAGGCTGCCTCTTAGGTCGCACCGCTGCGTTGGTATTGGTTGTTTTCATTTATGTAATATCGAAACTTGAGATCTTTACTGTTGTTTTAGGTCGGCCTCATTCGACGCTCGATAGAAACGTGTTGTTTGTACGATTAAACTCTTCTTCTTAAATGTAATGATACGCAAATATTTTGTGTAATCGAAAATAAAAAAGACCTAGAAGCACAGCCGCACAGGCAAATATGATATCAAAACCAGAAAAAGGAACTGACTATGTATTCACACAGACGACAATGCAGGGGGAAAGACACCTGAAATTGTGGACGTCCAAGGAACAGGAGTAGGCTGTGTGTAGTGTACTCTCTGCACACATTGCGCTATCAAGCGTGCCGGAAAGGGCCATGTGCATGCTCCGAGTTTGGAGAGAAACGACCCATGTGGCCGTCATGTGGGCTAACCACGTCCCTCCCTCGCTTTTCTCCATCCATTGCCTTGCATTGCATGCGCGATCTGGCTTGGCTGGCTGCTCAAAAGAGGTCCTCCATGGCCCCATCTGCTACTCGCGGAGCCACCACAATTGCCATGCGCTTGCCGACGGGCGACGGCTACCAAATAAAAGGGAAGCTCTAGGTTCCTTTCATTATTTACGCGTGCATGTGAGTTACAGGTAGAGATAGAGGTGTCTGAAGCTCTAGGTTTCTTTCAGTCACACGTGACTAATTAAGTGATAACGAGGCCTTGTTTAGTTACCCTCAAAATTCTAAGTTTTTTTGTTTGTCTCCATCGATCAATTTTTGAGTTTGCAGATGCATTAAATGTGAGGTAAAAAAAAAACTAATTGCACCTGCATAGTTGGAAATCACGAGATAAATCTTTCTGAGCTTAGTTGGTCTCAATTGAGAGCAATATTTATCAAATAAGATGAAAGCGCTACTATTCATCGAGTTGAAATTTCTTCTTTGCAATCTAAACAAGGCACACATCATTGTATAGATGGATATTTGAAGCATACTCCTCCTCCAGTCGGCATTACAACAACGAAGATTGGCCTATCGCAAGGTTAAAAGAGATCCAATGCCCAGACCACATCCCACAGAAACACTTTGGCTCCTTCAGCGATCGTTTGGAAATGGCGCAACATTTCAGAAGAAAAACAAATGTTTTTCTCTTACACTAAATTAGCCAGCAGTAAATAATCCACGATACGATACGGCCTCCTAAGGACGTCGGAGCATTCAAAAATTGTATCAAAAAGCAAGACGTTTTAGCTCCTGGGGTCTATAGCATGGTACACCATCCGTCAATCCATCGTCTGCCTGTCGGCCACCAAACAAATAAAGAAATAAAAAAACAGATGGGTGGGAGGAGGTGTAGTACTAGTAGAGAGGAGCGGTTGTTCCTGTCCGTAGAGAAGTCTGGAAAGGAGAGCAGGAGAGAGAACAAGCAGGAACGGAGGGGCACGGAGGTCTTCTGCCATCGTCATTGATATCGGTGCCCGGTCCTAAAACGTCTATTATCGTGGGACAGAGGGCCTGTTTTGCTGATCGGTGTTGTGCTGCTGTCTAGGGTTGGTTGGTGTCCGCCGCGTGATTTTGGCCACTGAGAGGAAAATATTGTCGGACCAACAGGTGCATGGGAACGTTTGCTGCCTGTCAGTGACTATAAGCGCCACAGATCGAGAGAGAGTACACTCGTTAAGCTTTGCTTATAAACCGTACTTTTTCACCAACAAACAATATTTTTCTCTCACGACAAATCACCAACAAAGATTTTCAGTCATGATGAACTGTGTCGCACCCAAATGATATGGGCAATGGTCGTTTTGTTTGTCTCATCGATTGATCATCGCATGGAGAATTCCCGGTGGCATTTGACATTGAGCTTGGGAAAATGAGTGCAGTCGCGCATGCCCAACCTTTCTTGATGCTTTACACTGAAATTTTTTAGTTTCCGGGTAGTCCTATTTGACACTCGCCGTGAACGGGTCCAACTTTCATCGATGCAACTAATTTGACACTACCGTCAAATCAGTTAAATTGCTAAAAGACGGAGAAAAAAGGACATTGTTAACTAAGATACGGAAAAAACCAGCCGAGTTTGCCCATGAATTGGCTAAAAAATTTACGTAGAAATTTTGGTTTTTTTTCCTCTCAAATTTTGCTTCGCCGATTTTTTTTCTATCCAAGTGAACGCCTTTCTATGAAATCTGGGCCGGAGCTATCTTTTCTCTTTTATTTTTCTCATTTTTTCTATGCAGATAGACGGGAGCAGTTGATCTGCTGCCGTGATAGACGGATAGGGATGAAAAGGACACGTCAGTGAGGGTCAAACGGAAAAGAAACCACGAAAGAAAAAATTCGTGGTCAAAAAAGGAACGACTTATTTTTCCAGTGTCAAATAAGGAATTCTCTCATCTACATGTGAGTTGCAGATGGATATATATCTGAAGCACCAGCTAGGCTTCTTCCACCTGCATGTCAGTTACAGACCGATCGATCTGACGCTGTAATTAGTCTCAACTCCCAGAGCAGAATTCAGTGCTTGTGACATCTGCAATGCAGGCCCTGAAGACACAGCACACATCATTTTCGGCTGCACCAATGCACGACAGTTTTGGAATGCAGTCGGCATTACAACTAACGAAGATTGGCCTATCGCAAGGTTAAAAGAGATCCAATGCCCAGACCACATCCCACAGAAACACTTTGGCTCCTTCGTGCTACTCTGCTCATGACATATTTGGAAATGGCGCAACACCATTGCTATCAGAAAGGAACAAATGACTCTCATGGGTGCCCTTTCAGCATGCAAATTGGAAGCATATATTTGCGGAGCGAGGCTAAAACCTGACGATAGACACATCGCAACAACATGGTGCCCGATCCTTTCAAGCGCAATGTAACAACCTAAGCTTACTAGCAAAAATGCCCGTATGTTGCAACGGAACTCAATACACATTTAACTGAAACTTTGTAATAAATTAATATTAATATTAGGTACAGAGTATAGATATAGTATGGATTAGGTTGCTTGGTTCATCCACGGATTCAATGAGTTCCGGACACAAAAACCGGATGACGTCATCGTCTTCCTCACGGTCCAGAGGTGCGCCCGGCGAGGATCGTCTTCCACGAGCAACACGTTCGCGTTGGGGACTCGCATGGTCCCAAGTGCCCTCCGGCCTTCACGTGGATCATCGCCCTGCTCCTAGGTCTGAACCCGTGTCCGCCGCCAGCCGCTGTGACGTCGGCAATCGCCTCGTTGATGCTTTTGTGCATCCCGCTGCTGTCTAGCTAGCCCACCACGGTGTCCGCCGCGTGATGTTGGCCACTGGGGAGGCTGCAGGAGCCTCCTGTCGTTCTCGGACCAACAGGATGCATGGGAACGTGTTGCTGCCTGTCAGTGACGGCGAGGGCGCGGGCGCCACAGACGGCGAGACGCCGCTCCAGCCCTTGATCTTGCTGACGTGCAGCACCAGCATGGTGCTAATGAACTGCGTTGCACACCGCGGTCCCTTGATCTGACGTGCATCGCTAACATGGTACTGATGAACTGTGTCGCACCCCGCGGATAGAGATCGGTAGGCGGCGAGGCCATCGCATGCGTCCTCTGGTTGATCATCGCGGCGTCGAGCCATGTCGCGGACCCGGTGGCATGGGACCCGGACGCCGTGATCGAGCGCGTTGTTGAGCTGGCCGAGAGGGTGATGTTGTGCTGCTCGGTGCAGTCGCGCATGCCCAACGGCGGCTGCGCCGATGCAGACACCGAGAGGTTGCGCGACAGCGCGCGCCCCGTCGTGGTCCGGGTAGTCCTCGCGATTCACTAACTTACGGACGCCGTGAACGGGTCCTCAGCCGACCGCGCCTCCGCCGATGCAACTAAAAATAACAAGAATCGGGCAGCACGAACGGAGGCAGAGACAGGCGTTAAATTGAAGAAAAAAGACGGAGAGAAAAAAGGACACGTGGACAGGGTAAGATACGGAAAAGAAACCAGCCGAGTTCGTGCATGAATTGGCTAGACAAAATTTACGTAGAAATTTTGGTTCTTTAATACTCCTACTAATATATTTGGTATAGATATAGATCTTTTTTGATTGTCCAAGTGAGTTAGGGTTTTTCTATGATTTATGGGCCGGAGCTATCTTTTCTCCTTTTTATTTTCTCATTTTTTCAGATGCAGCATAGGACGGGACTCTGTCCCTTGATCTGCTGCCGTGATTGAGAGGAATACGGACAAGAGAAGGAGGGACATACGTACGGAGAAGAAAAAAATGAAAATGAAAAAGAAAAATAAAACCAGAAACGGACATGGCAACCAAAACAGAAGTGACGGGGCCAATCAAAACTAGAAACGGGCACGGAAACGGAACTGACGCCCAAGTATAGTACTCTGTAGATGAGTATGGTGGTTAGAAGAGGGCCGGATATTGAAGTGGCGAACTAAGTTGGATAAAAAAAAAACTCTCTAATTTCTCTTTTGTCCTTTTCTATTTGATTTGGATTTCTATTGAGCTTATTCAGGATTGGAGGGACTTATTTTATTTGTATTAAGATTCCTATTCACCCGAAATCAGAGAGATCTATGACCGGACCAAAAAAATATGTGGAGAAATTTTGCCTCTTTATTGATTATATATAGGTATAAATTTAGTTACTTTCAGTTTCGTCAGGTAGCACGATGTGTGCGCCAAGGAATGTCTGAAACCCTGTAATGTTTCAAACTATGGCTTTCAGAGCTAACCAATGCAATGAAACTCAAGTGGGGAACCTCTCCCCTCCCGTCGACTTATTAAAAAAATTAGGTCTCAACAATATAATCTCACTCAATGCATCTACTGGAGGTGTCTTGAATTTACCGTAAGATCTAGCTCCAATGCAAGCTATACGTTTAATTTACGGTCTGGGCATGGGCATGGGCATGCATGCATGCGAATGCAGCTAACTGCGAGTTTCTGAAACTCGGTAGGCTAATAAGAGCAACTCCAACAAAGTTGATAAAAATAGAGAAATAAATTTATGATTTAGCCGACCTCTAAAATAAAAACATCAGCAAAAAACAGAAAACTCCAATAGCCTTTCTAATAGGACGAGGCGAATGGCTAGGGGCACATGCAAGCTATATCTAGCATGCGATAATTTCAGGATACATGACTTGCTATTTTAGAAAATAAAATACAATAGCTGTTGGTCTCTCTTTTTTTCTCCAAAATAGTCAAATATAGATTACACAATATAGATAGCTCTTCTATTAGAGTTGCTCTACGGCGTTGCTGACAAAGTAACCTATAGATCCTGAACCTGCATGCGTGCGCACAGCACATAACATGCATGCCAACGAATCTACGTTCTCGCTTCATAACTCGCAAGGTTGCCAACTCGGGGTGGCGCAGCATGTGCCGCCATGTGCGCCTTGCCTGATTGCCTCTTCTTCTCTCATGCTCATGCTCATGGGGAGCCCGGTGCGGACCCCACTCCCTAGCCGGCCTCTCTCACGCTCCATCTCTTTTCAATGCATGATCTCTCTCAAATATGCATGGGGGATACCAGCTAGCTCTAGCTGTTGATATTCACAACTATTTAAGTACGTATTTTTCTTGCATTGTACATTTGTACTTGTGATTGTACTTTGAGATGATCATGTGACATATGAGGTACATATATATATACACATACATACGGAGCATGCAATAGAAAATCCATGGAATAACACAACACAACACTATACCTTGTACTACTTTGCTGCCCCTCAACCACATAATTAATTCTGAGCTGTCAATTGTTACACACTGTATTGTTTTCTTTCTGCTAACCAACTATACAGCTAGCTAGCTAGCACACACTGTTTTCAGCTAGTACTCCTAACTGTTAGCTTCAACCTTCAAAATGAGACCTTTCAGTCGCATGCAACTGTACAACAATGGAGCATGCGCCATGATCAGAAAAGCGAGAGAAGAGGATGCATGCTAGCTTATCTGCCAAGAGGACCACAAAATGGTGGGAATGCATGCTAGCTCACACCACATGCAGGATGCAACTCCGTTCCTCGTGGAGATCAGATGAATATATACATCGATCCACAAGCACACAATCTCTCTCTATATATATCTCAAACACACACACACACACACACACACACACACACACACACATTCTCCATTGCTTCCTACACGACCTGGCTCTTACTTTTCCAGCTCAATCAACGCAATGCGAGGCCCCAACACCAAGGCCTTCCAGCAAGGTTTCCTCAAGAACATGATCTTTAGTCTCCAAGCCTGCAGCGAATTCTGCATCTCATCCTCTGCCTCTGGGGGCGCCGCCATGATGAGTCTCCAGCAGAGGAAGTGCGCCATCAAGTCGTCGGCCGACATCGCCATGGCGACTGCCCGCGGCGGCGGAGCGCGGTGGCCGCAGGCCGTCTTGGCTTCGAGTTCGTCGCCGTCTAGGAGGCCGAGCAAGCCGTCGTCGTCGCCGGGGAAGAAGAAGAAGAACACGCACGTGTGCAAGAAGATCGTGAGGCAGTGTCTCCACACAAGACGGAGATGGAGAGCTGGCACCGGTGCCTCGTCGCTTGCAAGGACGACGTCGACGACGACGGCGATGATCGGTAGCAGGGAGATTGCAAGAAGGTTGGTGAGGAAGAGGACCAAGGTGCTGAGTAAGATGATACCTGGCGGTGAGCTGCTCGATGAGATCTCGCTGCTTCATGAGGCTGTGGACTACGTTGCTCATCTACACGCGCAAGTCGACGTCCTCAGGCGCATCTCAAATGCGGTGCAACGAGGTTGAGATCTTGTGTACCAGGTTAGTTTTCTGAGTTTTTGTTTTGTTGCTGTTGTTTTTTCAATGAACTAATAAAAAGGCGATCTATAATTAGCTTTGTATGAAAGCACGTTAATGAATCCTACTTTTAACACCCATATCTGTATCTTACAGGAATTCCTTTTATGTGTTTGTGTTTTTTGCCCCTCAGCATGCAGAGGTCTTTGAAAGGGCAGTTCAATTTGCAGGAAAAGAACAATGGTTGATAGATTGTACTAGCAGTTTTCCCTCAACATGCTGCAAGTTGATGTGACTCAGTAGAGAGAATATACAATGCCCCAGACCAGAATGTGGAAATGATGAAGAGTAGATCGAGTATCTTGTAGTCTGCAGATATATAGGAGTCAGACAGAGAGGATTGTAACTTGTAAGGAAGTAAACCTTTGTGCCGATCGATGGTAAAACTTTGGCTGAAGTATCTCTCTAGCTATATATTTTTTGACCAAAAATACTGTGGGGGGAGATCCCCACAGTGCAGGACTTTCAATTAAATTTAATAAAGTTCAGAGAGTTCCTTACAACAAGATTAACTGAAGGCATCCAGCCAAACAAAGAAAGATGACCTAAGATCATCTTTGAAACGAACAGACTGAAGATTACATTGATGCTTAAAATTTGACAACCAAATGCTAGGGCTTGGATCTCTCCTTTGGAAGACTTTGTCGTTACGTACTTTCCATAGCTCCCACGCCGCTATCAAGGTTGCTTCCGTGAAGAAGGGGATGGAATGAGCTCCTCGCGCTTGAGTGTACCTGTCTAGCAGAGGTAAAGATACGTCCCAGTCGATGTGTATAGTTGCCCAGCATTCCTTTGCGAACTCACAGCCAAAAAATAGATGATCAGTGGTCTCCTCTTCCCCACTATCACACATAACACATATAGCATCATCTTGGACATCCAGGTATCTTCTACGCAGCATGGACTTGGTGTTGAGCCGATCTACTAGAATCAACCAGGCAAAAAACTTCACACGTGGGGTGCACCAAGATTTCCAGATGACTTTGAAGACTGGGTGTGCATCTATGTACTTGAAAACTTCAGATTAAAACCGTCACGAAGTATAGGTGTTGCCCCAAATGGGAACTGATTTTGGAGTTACTCAAGTTCCTCAAGAGCCTGTTGCGAGAGGCGTAGTAGGAATAGGCTATCCAGGTCATCTGCTTGCATGACTTCCCTCACAGAGGCCCCTTCATTCCTGGCAAATGAGGCCAGTCTTGGGTAGGTTTGTGATAACACTGAGTCAGCCCACAGATCATCCCAGAAACAGATAGAGGAGCCATTACCCAATTCACACCTGGTTACACCTCTAAAAATGGTATTAAGCCTGAGTACATCCTTCCACCAGAAGGATCCTGATTCCCTAGCTGCATGGGGCACCTTGGTTGTATAATATTTGCTCCAGACCAAATCAACCCAGGGAATATTTGCTCTATTATAGAATTTATTTAAGTGCTTCATAAGCAAGGCATCATTCTGCAGTCTTAAATTCAGAACACCAAGGCCACCTTTCTCTTTTGGTTTCATGACAATTTCCTAAGCCACCAGATTGCCACCTCTCTTCCTATCATTATCATTACCTCGCCAGAGGCACTGCTTTCTTGCACGATCAATATTATCAATGACTCCCTTGGGTAATTTGATGGTGCACATTGCATAGGTAGTGATGGTGAAAGGTCCTTGTTGGTTTCGGTAATTGAGTGACAACCTAGGTGGACTAATTGTGTTTATGTGAGATACACAGGTGATTAGTCCACAGGTACATGTGTATGAGCAACATATGCCATGGAAGTGAAAATGGCTTGGAGATGTTGCAAAGCTCACACATGTGATGATGAAGGAGCTTATTGCACATGAGACATGACATTGAGTCATGTGATCAAGGTGGAGAAGATCAAGACAAGACTTGGCTTGATGGACCGGTTGCAAGCGTGAAGGGCAAGTCGAAGGCTTTGGAGTGATGGACAGCGTGGCGGTGAAGCTTGAGCAAGACTTGGCGCCGATGGACGATGTCAACGGTGAAGGGCAAGTAGAGTCAAGATCGATGAACCAATATGATCATGTGATGATATAAAGTGGATCATATCATTGTTGATCGTGTTGGTGCATGTGTTGCATCGACATTGAAGGAGATGGAATGGAATGCGCAAGGCAAAGGTATAACCTAGGGCATTTCATTTCACCGGTCATAGGTGTGTAGAGAAGTTTATGACCGGGTTTAGGATAGATGGCCGTACTATCAAGAGGGGCAAACTTGTTTGCATATCGGTCATCTAGTGCCACTCGAGTGATCTAACTTTGCATTGTCGCTAGGATCGAGTGGCGTGGCAAGTTGAGTGGCTAACATCCTTTGGGAAATGATTGTGAAAATGCTAACACACATACACATGGTGGTGTACACTTGGTGGTGTTGGCACATTTACAAAGGAGGTGGTGTTGGCAAGGGTGAGATGGGTTTGGGTCCCTCTCTCCCTCCCGCCTCACAAGCTCGGCGGGATTCGTCGCTTTCGGGAAAATAGAATGCCTATTTTCTTTTGCGCCGGATGCAAGTTCTTATGGTTAGCACATTGGAGAAAGGGTGATGAAGTTAGAAGTGAAAATGAGTTAGTCGCGAAGATGCTAGCGTCGGTCAACTGACCGGACGCTGGATCTGAATGCACCGGACGCTGGCAGGCTGCGTCCGGTCAGGCTGACGTACGATGACACAGAAGCTGGAGTGTGACCGGACGCTGGCTGCGTCCGATCAAGTGTGACCGGACGCGTCCGGTCGAGGTCGGTACCTTACTGGAAACGACCGGACGCTGGGTGTTCAGCGTCCGGTCAGTTGAAAGCTGCTGCATCCGGTCAAGTCAAGTGACCGTTGGAACCGGGACACGTGGCCGTCTGCGGGCGACCGGACGCTGAGGTCCAGCGTCCGGTCAACACGACCGGAGCGTCCGGTCGGCCCGACCGTTGCCCAGTGAAAGGGGTAACGGCTAGTTTAGCCCTTGGGGCTATAAATAGAATTGGCCCTCGGCCATGGCTGGTGCTGAGCACCTCAAGGGACTTAGTGTCCATGCTTGTGAGTGCTTGGGAGCCCTCCATCACACATATACTTGATAGTGATCATTCGATTGTGTGAGTGAGCTATTATAGTGCGATTGCATCGTGAGGTTGCATCGAGTGGCACTAGGTGGTCGTATTGCAAGCCGGTGGTGCTTGTTACTCTTGGAGGTTGCCACCTCCTAGACGGCTTGGTGGTGGTCTCCGTCGAAGCCCGCAAGAAGCTTGTGCGGCGCTCCGGAGAAGTGCTTGTGAGGGGTACTTGTGCTCGCCCCGCGGGAGTCACGAAGAGCAACTTTAGTAAAGTGTGTCATTGAGCTACCCTCACTCAAGGGGTAGGTTCTTGCGGCGCCCGACGTGCGGGCTTAGCGGGTGATGCTAATTAGCCGCCGAACCACCAAGTGAGCGGTCGACACAACGGGGACTAGCGTGTTGGCAAACACGTGAACCTCGGGAGAAAAATTATCGTGTCAACCTTGTTCTTCCCATTGGTTTGCATCCCCATTACACAAGCTTGCAATTACTTTTATATATCTTAAACTTGTGTAGTTGCTCTTGTAATTAGTTAGCTTGTGTAGCTTACTAGTTACCTTCTTGCTTGTGTAGCATAGAAGTAGCTCCCTTGCGTGGCTAATTTGGTTTTAGTAACCTTGTTAGTCACATTGCTTAGTTTGTGTAGCTAAGTATTTGCGCTCTCTAATTAGCCATTGGTTGCCTTGTTATTGAGCTTTGCTAGTGAGCTTAGTTGGCTTTGTGCTTTTGCTTACTAGCATGTGTAGAAGCTCCCTTGTTGTTTAAAGTACTAGTGGCATAGGTTTGTGTGACCTTGCTCTTAGAATTGTTTAGGAGAGCTCTAGCTAGCCCGGCACCTTAGTTGCATAATTAGTATCTTGGCAAGGTGCTAGTGAGCATATATAGAGGGGTGTAGTCTTGGCTAGACCGATTGTTTAATTCCGCATTTATATCGGTTAGCCGACGCGATTAATTTTAGAAAAGACTATTCACCCCCCCCTCTAGTCCGCCATCTCAACCCTTTCAGATGGGCGTAATAGCTGAGTTTACCATCTCGAGTCGACCTGAGTATGATAACCAGGTAGAGCATGCTGAAAGCCTTCTCTCCACTCTGTCCATCATTGGGGTGAGGTCCTCCATACGCGGTTTGGTTGTACCCATGGGTAACCCGAGGTATGTAAATGGCATAATTCCAATATCACATCCAAAGGTATTAGCTAAGCGTGACAACTTTTCCTGGGAAACATTTATAGGATACATATGTGACTTTCTGTTGTTGACCCCTGGAGGCCTGTCTATTCTGCGAACACTACTGGAGGGTGCGGCTTTGCCGAGTGTTTTTACACTCGGCAAAGAGCCCTTTGCACTCGGCAAAGGCTTTGCCGAGTGTAGCACTCGGCAAAGTCCGCTCGGCAAAATTTTTCTCGGCAAAGGGTCTTTGCCGAGTGCTTTTTATCCGGGCACTCGGCAAAATAAAAAAAATTGCCGAGTGCTTGGGGCGACACTCGGCAAAATATTTTTTCGTTGCGCCAAAATTGAATTTATTAAGTTATTTTGCCGAAAAGTGCCCGACCTAGCACTCAAAAAAAAAAATTTAAAAAATTACTTTGCCGAGTGCCCCAGCCGCACTCTAAGCAAAGTTTTTTTTTTTTTTTAAAAAATTTACTTTACCGAGTGTGCTTCAGACCTAGGCACTCGGCAAAGTTTTTTTAAAAGTACTTTGCCGAAAGTGCCCCCCATCCCGAGGATAGATTAGTGAGCAAAGAAAGTTTTTTTATTTTTTTAAAAAGTACTTTGCCGAGTGCCCCCAGAAAGTGCCCGTTCGGCACTCGGCAAAGTTTTTTTTTCTTCCTCCAAAAAGTACTTTGCCGAGTGCCCCTGTCCATGCACTCGGCAAAGTTTTTTTTATTTTTTTTAAAAATTACTTTGCCGAGTGCCCTAGCCCAGGCACTTGGCAAAGTTTTTTTTATTTTTTTTTAAAAAGTACTTTGCCGAGTGCCCCTGCCCAGGCACATATATATTATTACATCTATTCATGCATGTCACACACTAAGTCCATATTACAATAATGTTCACATAGTTCACAAAAGCACATCAAATTTTCATATAAGAGGCAAAGGTCACCTATTCTAAGATGTCCGGCAACTTGTAATCGTTCATGTCTAAATCGCTTGTACGCCAGTTGCGTAGTCTTCCGCGTACTTACTGTAAGCGTTGTATGCCAAAAACTAGTGTCAACAATAAATTTGATACATACTTTGAGTGTATAAAAGAAGATGTGTGTCGTCACTTACTATCGCAGACACTGTTCAAAATCCTTGTACGCCTCTTTGTTCGTTTTCCGCAAGGAGTCAAATATGACAGCCTTTCCATCCTGAGGATAGATTAGTGACCTTGTTCGTATATGGCATGCACCTTATTAGTGACCTTGTGCCTCCCATGTTGGCCCCTTTTCCGGTCTGACTTTTGGCTACTGGCAGTTTTGGTCGAAGTGCTCGGGGTGGGACCGGATGCATGCCCCTCCTCTTCTCCCTCCTCTGGGTACTCCAAACACATAGGAACCACCGGCAGCTGTCGAGATCAAGAACTCACATTAGTTTCATACTAATGTGAAACTAATGTTGAGATGACGTTGTGTTAGTTATTTACTTACACGGGTCTCATCCTCCCGTCCTGGGGTGCGAGAATTTCGTGTTGAAGGCCCCATCTTTTCCGGCGTATAGTTCGGATCTTCTTCCTCCATACGACCTTTCTTCTCTGGCCTCGGTGTTAGCACCTCCTCCTCGTACGAGGTGCTCTCATCTGATGATGACAAGGCTTCCTCATCACTCGGTCCCGGGCTTGGCTCGCACAAAAATTTCAAATTGCATCATTGGCCAAACATATAGTAGGAGGAGGAGGAGAGTAAGTGTAGCAGCTAGTACTAGGAGTAGGAGTACTAGGAGTAGGAGTAATAGTAGTAGTAGTAGTAGTAGATAGTAGTAGTACACTAGGAGTAGTAATAGTAGATATCAGTATGCAGTAGTAGTAGGGTAGTAGAATAGTAGCAGGGGAGTAGTAGTACATATTTGGCTCAGATTTGCCCATTGTAATCACATAGCCTCTAAATTGGTTGCTTGTATATGGTATGCAAGCCATCCTAGTTTAGCGGCTCACAAGTATGGGGACATTTCATCATCATTGCCGCTGCCTCAGCATACAAAGTTTCACATCATTGCCTATGCCATTGCCTCAGTACAATTGGTTTAGAAGTTTGAACAAATTCATCATTGCAAATGCCACAAATTTAGCTAGTAGATAGAGAAGCAAGTAGTAATGGAAGCAATGGAAGCTAACTGAGCTTAGCAATGGAAATCCAAAATTCCAAAAATTACATAACATTAGCTAGGGTTCGTCATCTACATCACCAACCAACAGGAGTAGTAATAGTAGATATCAGTATGCAGTAGTAGTAGGAATTCATTGAGTAGTAGATAGCAGTACAAATAGTAGGAAATAGCAGTAGGGTAGTAGAGAGCAACAGCCAGCCAACACCATTAGTTGTAGTAGTGGTAGAGACTAGATAGAGTAGTAGAAATAGGAGCTAATAGCAGTAGGAGTAGTACATGAAGTAGCAGCAGTAGTAGTAATAGTAGATATCAGTTGTTGTAGCAGTAGGCAGATTAAATGCATAAACATGTTTGTTTGTAAATAATTGCTCTCAAAATAGCGGGTTGCTGCACCAAGCAGCCTTCCAACACTTGTTGGTGATCACTGATCCTTGACTAATGTGACAACCCTTCTTACCAAAATAATAGGTTCTAGATCAAAAATTAAGTGCCTAGAAAAATAGCAATATAACCACGAAAATAAGTTACTGAAGATTAGTACAAAATAGGTTATATGCTCATAGGATTAACCAACTGATCAACTAATAAGCAGTTCAAATTAATAGATAAATTGCTAGGCAAATAATTAAACAGTGCTGAAAATAATCAACACTCTAGAATCCGGCTGTCACGTTGTCTCACTACACCGCTTTGTATCATCGAGCAACAAATTAGTCCGCCCAATAGTGCAATCACACCCAAGTTATAGAAACTAGCAGATTGCACATTAAAAAATAATAGAGGCATCATAGGCAGCTATAGAATTAATCACAGGCATCATATAGGCAACAAGAAAAGGGGATCCAAAACCTGCGGGGGAGGAAGAAAATGGGATCCAAAACCTGCTTGGGGTTGGCTCCTACAGCCATGGAGGAGGAAGAAGACTTGACGGAGGGTTTGTTACCGCCAACAGGAGGAAGACGGCCGAGGGCCGACTGGGGAAGGAAGAAGATCACAATCCACCTCTCCATGACGGAGGTGCGCGGGGAGGAAGACGATGGCGCGGGGAGGAAAGACGACAATATTATTGGACGGAGGGACACGGCCTTTCACCATTTATGGCGTTGTCCTTGTTCGACAAAGAAGCAATAACAAATTGAGTGGAAAGAACTCGCCAAAGGATGGCCGGCGGCCAAATCAGGGAAAATCAACAAGCAACCACCATCACTAGTAATCTCGGGCGGTCATTGAGGTGAGGGGGGTTCGACCTAGCTCAAATGTACCATCCTCTCCGCTGAATACTCACAGCTATCATTGTTAAACTCATCCTCCTCTTCACTTTGGGAATCATAAGAACCATCAAGGCTAATAGTGCGACGATTGGGACATTCAGCTTGCTTATGGGCATGACGCTTGTCTTGGCTGGGCGACGGGTGGGCGCGGCGGGTCACGAGATGAAGTGGCGCTGGCGGGCGATGGGAAGTATTGTATTTGTAAGGCGTAGCAATTTGCCTTTCAGCAAAATGAACCAACTCGGTGAGACATGTGTAGGGTCATATCCACTTTATCAAAGAATGGGTTTATTGAGGCCAACTAGGCCATTGCCTCATCTTCGATTATCCCTCACGGTACACAGGCGCGAAAATATTCATCACGGTGGGTAGATCACGAGAGTAATATGCGGCATTTCTCTCTTCATGGTTATACGAACATGGGTGGGCGCAAGCTTTGCCTTCTTTTCAGCGAGCGATACAAATTAGGGTTGGGCTCCCATTCAAAATAAGGGTTGGGCCGGTGGACTTGTAGTGCCCGATAACCATTTTTTTTGAAAATCATCTTTCATCACCATCAGTGCCTCTAGAACGCACCGAACTTTCAAAACCATGCAAAGCCACACTTCTTGAGTACCCCCTCATGGCACTTTTTGGTGGTGGTTCTCTATGGCAAAATATTTTTTTTGATTTTGGGCCCAAATTTTTTTTCTACGTGGCCTTGTGGCAGATTTCTAACTCTATTTTAAAATTTGGGGCAATTTTGACTTTTTGATATATTTCATTAGTTTATTTCGTTTAAGAAACTACATTCAATTTTGGGATATTTCAAATTTGAAGAATTCTGCAGTACATGGAATAATGGACTTTGGTCATCCAAAATTGATACTCAAGATATTTAGGGTATGTTTAGGCCATATCCGGAACTCACATGAAATCTCGAGCATCTCGTTGACGTAACATGTCGATGTACTTGCCAGAAATGTGATTTTAAATTATATAAAATGCAAACGAAGTCCAAAAATCACGAAACTTGTCGAGGCGTCGTGTTATCGCATGTTGATCACATGTGGAGATGTCTGGGTTTTTGGCATCCGACGTCACTACTTGCTCGAAACCTTCTCAATTTTTTACCACAATCTTCACATGCGATAACACGATGCCTCGACAAGTTTCGTGATTTTCGGACTTCGTTTGGATTTTATATCATTTAAATTCACTTTTCCCGCAACTAACTCAACATGTTACGTCAACGAGATGCTCGAGATTTCATGTGACTCCCTGGATACGGCCTCAACATATGCTAAATATCATAATATCAATTTTTGGATGACCAAATTCCATTATTCCATGGACCTGCAGTTCAAATTTGAAATACGCCGAAAAAATCAACGAAACGAAATAAATTAATGAAATATACCTAAAAAAGTCAAAATTTCACCAAATTTTAGAGTAGAGCTTTAAATACTGTCACAAGGCTACACAAAAAAATTTGGGTCCAAAATAAAAAAAAAATATATATTTTTGCCGAAAGTGCCATAGGAGTACTCAAGCAAAATGTCTTTGCCGAAAATGTCTTGGGGCCAACCACCTCTGTGGAGGCACTCGGCAAAATTTGTTTTCAGAAAATAAAAAAAATTGCCGAGTGCCCAAAGATGACACTCGCAAAGTTTTTTTTTAAAAAATAAAACAAATTTTGTCGAGTGCACGATGGTTTGTACGGTTGACGGTAAAAATCTGACGGTAAGGTGGCCGCCACATTTTGTCATTTAAATTTAAATTTTGCCGAGTGCCAAAGTCCAGATTTGCCGAGTGCCTGACTTTGCCGAGTGCCTGGCACTCGACAAAGCCTGCCGAGTGTAAAATTTTGCCGAGTGCTACACTCGGTAAAATATTGCTTTGCCGAGTGCCACGATATTTTGCACTCGGCAAAGTACAGTTTTCCAGTAGTGGAAGCTGTGGAGCGGTGCTTTGAGGAAAAATAGCTGCCTGGCATCTGCTTGGAGAAGCAACAATGTGTCGTCCGCATACTGAACGATCGGAAAATCAGTCATCGGCTGGGGAATTGGCACTTTCAACATATTCAAAGATGCGGCTCTGTTGATCAAAATCTGCAGGAGCTCAGCCGCAAGCACAAACAAAAGTGGGGATAGTGGGTCACCTTGACGAACACCCCTCTTACACTTAAAGAATTTTTCAGGGACCCCATTCAATAAGACAGCAGAAGAACTTGTTGAGAGAATAGCATGGACCCAAGACAACCACCTTTCTAGAAACCCCAAGTGCCTCATGACTTGTATGATTGTTGTATGCTCAACCGTATCGAACGCTTTCTCAGAATCAAGCTTGAGGATGACTATTTCACGTTTAGACTGATGACAATGGTGAATATATTCATAACTCCAGGCGAGGCAGTCTTGTATTGTTCTTGATCGGATAAAGCCGTATTGATTGTGGTGAACAACTCGTAAGATGACTGTTTGCAGCCTTTCAGCAAGTACCTTGGTAATCACCTTCGAAGAAATATTCATCAATGATATAGGCCGAAAGTCACTCACTGTCTCTGGACTATTCTTCTTTGGCACTAGAGTAATGTATGACGTGTGGATACACTCCAGGTTGACCAGACCAGAGGAGAAATTCGAACAAAGTGAGTAGAAATCATTTTTGACAAGTTGCTAGCACTTTTTAAGAAATAACCCGTTGAAACCATCAGGCCCGGTGCCTTATCATTCGGCATACGTTTGATCACCGAGTCTACTTCAGCATGTTGAATTGGGGCAGCTAGACTGTCAAGGCCTTCAACTGGTGTGATCATGCTAGCAAGATCAAAAAGCATGGTAGGAGAAGATGTGGTGCCCATCCGATTTCTGAAAGAAGTCCATAGCAGACCAGCTTTACTTTCATGATCCTGAATCCATACTCCATGCTCATTCATGATCTGGGGGATGGCATTTCTTCTATAAGAAATGGTTGCCATGCCATGGAAGAACTTGGTGCACTCATCCCCCAACTTGATTCTATTAACTGTGTATCGCTTACGCCAGTATAAATTCTTATAGTGCAACCAGACCTGTAGCTGCTTCTTGACTGCATTTTTTAGATTGGCTTCTGGATAGAAGAGCCCCGTCTGTCCTCCAGAGCATCAAGAAAGCATCAGTTACTGATGAGCAGCCGTAAATTAGATAGGTGCTTACTCCAAACTTTCAACTTTGCACGTAGTGCTTTGAATTTTGATGAGATATTTCGAGCTGCATCATTGGAAGTATGCAAGATGTTCCAACCTACAGACACCGGCCCCGTTCGCGTGCCCTTAAACCCAGCTTGATCCGCTTATTTTTTCATCTGGAACAGTGTTTTTTTCTCACAAATTCCTCTAGCATTCCTCCAAACCATCCAAATTCCTCCAGAATTCAGACGAGCGAACAGGCCCACCGTTTAAGTAAGTCTTCTTGTTCAGCCCAGAAATTTTCAAAACGGAATAAGTTTGCTTTCGGGATGCTCGTGCTGATTACTATCTTGCATGGGATGTGACCTGAGGTGATCTTCGCCGTTGGGAGGACCTCTGTGCTAGGGAAATCTATAGTCCTATTCGGTGAGGTGAAAAACCAATCGAGCTGCTCAAGTAGGGGTTCAGACTGCATATTACTCCACGTAAAGGCGCGTCCCTTTAGCGGCAGCTCAACAAGGCCTAGATCGCCAATGGCATCATTAAAGATGAGAGTATCTGACAGGTTGCCACCGGGTCTATTGCGATTGCTAAGAGATCGGTAAAAGTTAAAATCTCCCAAAAGGATCTAGTTGTCCGTGTCGCCAATATCATGATCACGAAACCAACGGACAAAATCTGAGCGCGCTGGTTCATCGCAAGGACCATAAACTGTTGTCAACTTTCAAACATCATTGTTCTGCGAGGAACTGAAACTCACCGTCATTCCAAATCGCTGCTTATCGAGGACAATGCCTGAGAACATAGCGTTGTTCCAAAGAACCAAGATGCCACCCGAAGCACCAAGTGAAGGGATAAAATCGAAACAGTCAAAACGACGTGGAGCAAATTTCCTGATGTAAGCCATATCAAAATTTTCACGTTTTGTTTCATGCAGGCAAATGACAGAACTGGCGCTCTCTTCTATTTTGTCACGGACAGCATCCCACTTCTCAGTTGCATTAATACCACGAACGTTCCAACACAATATGTACCAATTACGTGTATTCATTGGATAACCAGGTGTAAGATAAAGCGGGGCCTGATATGACTAGCATATCAAGGTAAAATAAGAGGGCAACAGCAAGGAAATAGATAAGCATCATCCATAAACAAGCTAATGAGTTCTTAACAAGCACACAAATCCCCAGGTGATAACCGAAAATGATAGAGTTTAAACGATAGATTACACCAGATAGTGCAAAAGAAAAGGAGTTCAACAGAAGGACATGATGATGCGAAATGTTGCAAAAGATAGCATGCTCGCTGGGCGAGACAACTGAATCAAGCAGCTTGCTGATCATTGGAACCTTGCTCTGTGGGCGCCTGCATCAGCGCATCCTCAGTGAGATCACTAGGTTCAACACCGCAGTCAATGCCCCAGCCTTGCAGCACTGAGATGGGGCATGGGCCAGCCTGGCCAGTAGTTTCGTCGATCATCACCACACAGGTCTTCCTCTTCTTGGATGGTTCTGCGTCAAGCCTGGCAGTGCGGAATCCCTCCTTGTTTGTGAGTCTAGTACTGCGTCGAACACTTGCCTGAGCCAAAGGGGTGCTTGGACTGCTTGCTGACAGTACTGTAGGAGGGAGAAAGTCTTCCTTGATGCAGCCATTCTGTTCTTTCGGCCCCTGGTTTTTGGTGGGCTGGGCCTATTCTCCGCCATTTGAAATTCAAAACCAGGCGGGCTGGAATCTGATGGGCCACCCAGGATGATCACAGGAGCTGCAATGGCGTTCTTTGCTGAAGCATTTGACATACGCCTGCTCTCAATCACTGCCGGCCAGAGCTGCAGAGCTAGCACATCACGCACTGGCTTCCAGGGAACTATTTCTAGACCTGTTAGTGTAGCTGGTGTAGAAGGAGCAGCAACCTGTAGTGCGCTTCTATCCACGATGATCGGCTCTCTGATAACGGGCTGATCGTTGGCTCTGACGAACACATTATTAGGCAGACCCTTCCTTCCAAAAATCAGGATATTGGCACATCTTGCCTGTGCAGCTGCAAAACGGGCACGGTCCTCTATAGCAGCAGAAGTGGCATCGCTTGAAGATGAGCTATCATCATCTGAGATGTTTTGAGACACCTGATCCAGATCAATGTCAGGGCCATCACCACGGAGGAAACGCATTGACGATCCAGAAAGCTCTAAGTCAAGATGATCCTAGGGAACTGCTGGGTGCTACGGGATCTGCTGGCCGTTGCCTGCAGCAAAGACTACCGGGTTCCAGGTCGGCCATTCGTCATCAGCTTCTTCATCAGCATTATCCACATCCATGTCATCATTCTGCCCACCATTGGCCTGCTGCTGAACTGCTGGTTGCTGCATATGAAGATTAAAAGCATCTGGGTGAGGATTGCCACAAAATACACCAAGGTTGCCTGCAGTCCCCTGTTGCTCTGCTTGCCAATTCGGTGCCTGGGGGTGAGGGCCAAGGACAACAGGGCCATGCTCCGAGTGTGGTTCTCCATCAAAGGGCACTGGATCCTCTTCAGCAGGAAACGCATCAGGAAAGTGACCATTCAAGATGTAAACTGGAACTGTCCAAGAGCGACCCATGCCACCAATCATGGTTCCCCGCGATACAACCAAACTGCGAGGGACCCTGTCTGGGCTGAGGATAAGAGCTTGAGCTAGGATTCTTGATCTATTTTCATCATGATACCAATCTAGCAATCGACCATAAGGAGCCACCGCTGCTCTAATGTAAATATCCTTCTGGAAATCAAGCGGGAACGCTAAGAACATTAACCAATAGACCCGGGTGTAAGTGCAAGATCTAGCGTTGATCCCTTCATCATGCTTAACCACACGAATAACATCATTATGACCAAGTATGAAAGGCGACTCACGCACAAGCTTATCCCTCTGAGCTGCTGTACGTAACTTGATCATACCAAGGCCTAGTGGCGAGAGATGGGAAGCTGTAACCTGAACACGATGCTCATGCTGGAGGAAATCGCAGACGAAGTTGAGAGTCGGGCGCAGCTGGTTGACCTCCTCTGGCATCGGGGTGATGGAGACTATGGCATAGTCCTCATGATCCCTGGTTGGTTCACCACCAAGAGCAATCCGCCCACGAGCCGGGCGATTCCATCCGTGCTCAACCTGAAGGCCGCTGACGAGGAATGGCCTTGGGTTGACAGGAAAGTTGGCCATGGTGCTGTCACCAGCGTGCGGCGGCACAGGGGGAGTAGGGTTATCTTCGGCAGGAGGTGGGGGTGGGGGGATGAATGCGGCAGATGAGGATGAGCAATGGGATGTTCCTGTTACAGGTTAAGGGAAGGCGAAGAGTCCGGGGTCTCTACACGGGAATCAAGGAGGATGGGTGCACCGCCGTTGGGAATTTTAGGTCTCCACACCAAGGAAGGTTTGGTACTAGTCCGGAGATTTCCACGATCGTTTTGATTGCCTTCCTTATTTTCTTCTGGTTTCTGTTGCCACATCCAAACTGAACGGGAACGTGACAGACATGTCCTCCTCGTGTGCCCAAACATTGCACATTTCCAGCAACGAAATTTACCCAGACATTTAGCAGATGGGTAGCCCAAACTAAGACACCGGAGGCAAGGAGGCCCACTACCAGGAGAATTCGAATTTGAAACATGGGCTGAGGATCCACGCTGCATGGCAGCATCCCAACTGAGGCGTGTTTTTCTCCTTGCCGCTGCATGCAAGGTGGCCGTTGCTCTCGAAGAACACGATCAAGACTGCAAGCAGATTTGAGTTTGGTATTCCCAAAAAGAGATTGACTCTGGGACACAGCAGGGATCGAGAAAGAACCAAAGAACATTTTCTCCGGAGTAGGATGAAGCACAGGAGAGAATTTTTTCCGAGGCGAAGAGTGGATCAGATTTTTATCAAAAGAGACCTTTTTCTGAGACTTTGCATCCATCTTTGATCTTTTGTACCGAATCTCAGTCCATTCTTTCTCCTGTTCAATCTCCCAGGCACGTTTCTCACGTTCCCAATGTGGAGTACCATCATTCCAGATATGGAAATAACAATCAAAAGAGGAAGTGGTGACTCTGCGGAGCTTATAGATGTGAAAACCGACCTCTTTCGAGAAAACGGAGAAGCGGATGTGATTGTTGCTTAGAAATTTAACATGGAAATCCAAAGCACGGCCTCCCAAACAGGATTGAAGGGCGAGAGCAACTGAATCTTCCGTTAAACGAAAGAGAAAACGTCGGAATGTGACAAGAAGAAGGAATGAACCGGTGACTTGAACAAACGACAAACCTCATCTTGGAACTCCAGGCCAATGTTGAAATCCAGACGCGCGGCGGCCAAGTCCGATGAGGACCCCATGGCTGAAACCTCGACGTCAGGGGATCACCGGTGGGCATCATCGGAGGGAAGGGAGGTGGTGTCAACGGCGTGGGTGGAGGGGAGAGGGGGAGGGCGCCGGGAGACCCTCATGGCTTGCTGCTGAAAACTTCAATGGATTCAACAAGAGCATTCTCTAGCTATATATTGGTAGCATTTGTTGTCAATCGAGGCAGAGCACTACTGAATTCAGGTTCTTTGCCGAGTGCCTGAGGCACTCGGCAAAGGCCAAATTGCACTCGGCAAAGCCTTTGCCGAGTGCGGCACTCGGCAAAGACCACACGGCAAAAATCTGATCGGCAAAGCCCTCTTTGCCGAGTGTCTTTTATCGGGCACTCGGCTCGGCAAAGAAAAGCGACCAGCACGGCAGCGGTTCCGTTGACGGTCACTTTGCCGAGTGCCAACCCTGCAGGCACTCGACAAAGATTTTTTTAATTTTTTTTAAAAAATTTCTTTGCCGAGTGTCAACCCGTGAGGCACTCGGCAAAGATTTTTTATTTTTTTTAAAAAAAAATTCTTTGTCGAGTGCCAACCCGTGAGGCACTCGGCAAAGATTTTTTATTTTTTTTAAAAAATTTCTTTGCCGAGTGCCAACGCGTAAGGCACTCGACAAAGAGCTTTAATTTTTTTAAAAAAATTTCTTTGCCGAGTGCCAACCATACAGGCGCTCGGCAAAGTGTTTTTATTTTAAAAAAAAATTATTTGCCGAGTGCCGGCCATCGGGCACTCGGCAAACATTTTTCATTTTTTTTAAAAAAAAAATTCTTTGCGGAGTGTCAACCCGCACTCGGCAAAGATTTTTTATTTTTTTTTTAATTTCTTTGCCAAGTTTTGATTTTTTTTTAAAAAAAATTCTTTGCCGAGTGCCCTATGGCCGGCACTCGGCAAAGTTTATTTTTTTTTAATTTCTTTGCCGAGTGTCATGGTCACAGCACTCGGCAAAGCTGGAAAATTTGTTTTCTGATCGCCCAATTTTCCAGCTTTGCCAAGTGTTGTGGCCATTGCACTCGGCAAAGGGGTCATTTGTCAAGTGCAACACTCGGCAAAGTGACCCAAAACGACAATTTTTTTTTTGCATTCCATCATGACAAATACATTCATACAAACATATATCACATATATATCTCATCCATCGCATATATATCTCATCCATCCACACATCCATCCGCCCATATCACATCCATCACAATATATAATAATAAGTGCTCAAGTCCATCCAAATAAGTCCATAAGTCCATCAAAGTCCACAAGTGCATCACAAGTATATCACAAGTCCATCACCAAGTGAACAACAAATGTAAAAAATACAACATGCACTCATCTCGGCCACTGCGACTGTGGTGAAGGCCCAGATGCATCATTCGTAGGTGCATGAGGTGGATTATTCGAACCACCGTCAGATGGAGACTGCACAAAGAAGAAAAGATTGCATGTGAGACAAGATTATTTTGATAGCTAATCTAGGACGATAGAGGCCATACAAGCAAAGCACAAGTAAAAGTAAAAAACTTTGATACTCACAGGAGTAGCTGCACCTGCAGGACGTGGAGGTGGATGTGGAACCAACAGCCCAGGTGGCAGAGATAAGCCCATATGTTGCCCAAGCCCTTGTAGGAAATCCGTAATGTCCATCAGCCTCTGCGTCTGGACCTGCCGCTCGGCCCGCTCGGCCTTCAGCTGGGCCCCCAGCTCCTGACATTCCTTCATTTCTTGTTCCAGCCGGGCCTGCAATATTTCACTCCAATGTTTCAGTAATGCAAAGCTAATTAAGGTGTGTAAAGATCAATGTATGACGAGTAAAACAGGAATAACCTCGAGTGCGTCGACCCGGTGCTATGCAGCGGTCGGCTGTGTGCGAATGGCCGGGCTCTCGCTCGTGCTCTGTGCTCGGATCTGGGAGAGAGAGGGAGTAGAGGTCGTGTCGATGACGCCGGCGCCAAGCCAGAACCGCCCATGCTTCTTGCCTTGCCCCGCCCTCATGACGGCCTCTCCATCGAAGTCCTGGGTGCTCGGATCGTGGTCTGACCCATGGAGCGACCTCGCCACCTCAGTGTACTCACTGATGCGGGAGTGGACGCTCGGGTTCGTGTATGCCTCGGGCGGGTCCTCCAGGTTGAAGGAGACGTCGGACGTCGCCTTGCCCTTGTGGGCCATACACCATGCCTGGAAGTCCGAGCAAGCCTGGCCACTATGTGACGCTGACTGGGAGAAAGATAGCACGATGATTAGAAATCAGGCAGAACTGAGCGTGACAATAGATAAATCAATTCGTGTACCCATGCTTGTTTGTATCCGTCGAGGTTGCGGCTGCCTTGATGGTGTGCTGGACCTTGCATCAGCAAACGACGGTCCCGGGCATCCCTTTGCATCTTGAGGTACTCCTCCGTGAACCACCTGTCCACCATCATCGCCCAACACTCGGGATACGCTTGGCACCACCAAGGAATCATCTACACGTCATCAAGTATTGGACATATAAGAAGATCAAATTAAACCAACTTAATCTCAAAACGAATCAATATTGATGTTCTTCATTTACCTCAAGGTACTGCTCCCGGGTCAGCTGCATCTCTCTTGCGTCTTTCTTGGTTTTCCTCTCTCCAAGCTTCGACCCGTAGTAGGTTACGATGGCCTGGATGCGCACCTCGTGATGCATGTCGGTGACGAGTTTTTTACAGGCTTTGGTAAACGCCTGCTCCGCCCTGGCCTCAAATCCCTCCTCGCATCTGTAATAAGTCTGCATACAAAAGCGATGTATCCATTCATTATTTCAAGAAAAGTCCAATGAATGCGACGTATTGAGCAATGTTGTGCGAGCGAGACTTACCCAAAACTCTGTCTTCACCCGCGCCGCCTTGTTGGGGTACTCCGCATCGGAGGCGACGACGTAGTGGTCAAACGAGTAGGCTGGCTCCATCTTCGATGCGTACATGACAATGCTGGGGAAATGTTGCCTGCACAGGAGACCCAGGATGTCGTTGACTAGCCATGCGCTACCACCCGACACAACCACCTAGTTCCTGCACAAGTGATTAAGAAAAATTATTAGTTTTTTTCATCATATCATATGAAGTAGTGGTGATAACATATACAGTTACTTACTTTTGTCCTTCGGGGCAAATCACTGGGCGTTGGTGAGGAAGCGGAACCTGTGGGAGGCTCGCGGGACCTCACAAGTAGACACTCGAAGAGGAGTTGGAGGAAGCGGAACCCGTGCCTGCCGCCTCCCCCCCCCTCCTCCTTCTCCTCCTCCTCCTCCTCCGTCTATCGAACCAGCTCCTCGTCTGACTCGTCCACTGGCGCCACCTCCTCCTGCGGCTGGCGGTCCTCCTCACGTGGCGTGGAAGGAGACGGCCCCCTCCTATGGCTAGCGGTCCTCCTCCTCCTGTTCGATCCCTCTGCCGCCCCCTCCTACGGCCGACGTGGTCTTTGGTAAATCGAGTTCACAGACCTATGACAGTCGCCCGCCATCTTTGTTCAATCACCTGTAATAAAAAAGAAAAACAAGACGTAATTAGAAATAGGTGCAAAAATGAACAAAAAATAATTGCAAAAAACATAGTAATACATGTATTAGAAATATATGCAAAAATGAACAAAACATAATTACAAAAAACATAGTATTACATGTATTAGAAATAATCTTCATGATTGAAATTAGCTGGATCATAGGTCTCGTCATCACTATCAACATTGTCCAACTCATCAACACTATCCGAAGGAGGAATGTTGTCTTCATTGTCATTGCCCAAATGTAATCGCTTAAGCATTTGTATGTCCTTCAGATTTCGCACCTCGTCTCCAACGTCCTCGTCATCATCACTTTCATTGTCTACTTCCATTACTATCTCTTCGGTTAAGTCTATGTCAAACCTCCCTTGTAGCCCCTCTTCTTGATAGAACTCTCCATCATATGTGTTTGGGTTGAAGTTGTAATCTTCATCGTTTGGGACAGGTAGTTTACCGTGTGGCGATACCTTGTGCACAATAGACCAACCCTTAAGATGCTCGGCGTCTTTGCACGCGTATGACGTATAATAAATCTGGATGGCCTGTTGAGCCACAATGTAGACATCTTTTCCTGGATAGACGGAATCCTGTCGAATCTCGACTAGCCCAAGCTTAGGGTCCGTCTCATTACACCAGGATGAAACCAGTGGCATTTGAATATGATAGGAGTAAGAGGTTTGGAACCATAAAATGATAGTTCATAGATTTCTTCAGTTCTTCCATAATAGTCGAGTCCATCAGTGCCGGGCGTAACAACTCCGCTGTTTGTGGTTTGTCGATTGGGCCGATTCTGCTCGTAGCTTGCTGTGTGAAAACGATATCCATTCACATCATAACCGGTAAATGACTTGACCCTAACGGCACAGCCGTTTGCAACCTATCTCAACTCATCACTTATAGGCGCTTCAGTTTGGGATTTCTGTTTGAACCAACAAATGAAATCGAGGCTCCCTGGTCCCGCACCCCGTGAAAGAAGGGTATCATTTTCTTGTGGGGTAGGTTGCCTTGATCCATGCTAGGATTGACGAAGAAATTCCCTGTACCAACGAGAAACAAGGGGGTTGGACGACGAAACAAGGACATACGACGAAATGAAACAAGTTCGTTCAGAACATACCGAATGAACGGTTGCACCTCGACAAGGTTGGTCAACACATATAGCATGATACTATGCCACTCTTCATTTTTCAATTGCTTAGTGGTCGATGCACTTGCGCTTCTGAGTTGCCCTTGGAAAAGGCTGAGGTTCGATTCATTTTCGCCAGCATTGTAACGAGGGGGTGGATTATGAATGTTAGGAAGTTTCTCAGTGTAGTATTTCTCTGTGAAGTTCGACACCTCCTCTAGAATGTATGCCTCTGCAATGGAAGCCTCAATTCTGGCTTTATTTCTACATTTTTTGCGAAGAGTCTTCAGACATCTCTCGATTGGATAGCACCAACGGTTTTGCACGGGCCCCCCCATCCGTGCCTCATACGGGAGGTGCACAATCAAATGTTGCATCGACAAGAAGCAGACGGGTGGAAAGATCTTCTCCAACTTACAGAGCAACACAGGTGCCGCTTTTTCCAAGTCATCAATGACGGTCCGAGAGAGCTCCTTGGCACAAAGCTGGTGGAATAAGTAGCTCAACTCTGCTAGCACTTGCCAGACATGCTCCGGGACATAGCCTCAAACCATCGCCAGAAGAAGCCGCTCAATCCATATGTGGTAGTCATGACTCTTCATCCCGTTGACTCACAGAGTGCCTAAGTTAACTCCCCTCTTCAGATTCGCTGCATACCCATCAGGGAATATTAGCTTCTTGATCCATTCAAGTACTTCCCTCCTTTGGTCCTTTTTCAAGACGAAATCGGCCTTATGCCTTCTCCAGGTCTTGCCATGACTAGGAGGTTGCATCTCTTGATTTGGTCTATTGCACAACGTTGCCAGGTCTACTCTAGCCTTTGGGTTGTCCTTAGACTTTTCAGTGTCCATGAGTGTTGCCCAAAGTGCCTCGACGACATTCTTTTCAGTGTGCATTACATCAATGTTATGTGGTACAAGAAGGTCATCGAAATAGGAGAGCCTCGTCATGCCCGAGATATGAGTCCACATATGGTGCTCACCATATCCCACAAAACCACCTTCTTCATTGGGCACGAGAGCACCTATTTGAGCATGAACCTCGGCACCATTCATCATCCACGGTGCAGGGTTTGTCACTTTGACACCTTTCATAAAGTTCTTGATGTCTTGTCTGAATGGATGGTCAAGAGGTAGGAATTGACGATGTCTGTCGAACGACGAATACTTGCCACCCTTCTGCAACCAAATAAACCTCACACCTTCCTTGCATATTGGGCATGGGAACTTCCCGTGAACACACCAGGCGCAAAATATCCCATATGCCAGGAAGTCATGCAGGGAATAGTGGTACCAAATGTGCATTTTGAAGGTTGTCTTTGTAGCTTGATCTTATGTCCATACCCCTTCGTCCCAAGCACGGACCAATTCATCAAACACGGGCTCCATAAACACACCCATATTACTCCCTGGGTGTCCAGGAATTATCAACGATAAGAATACATTATGTCATTGAAAGGAGACACTGGGGGGAGATTAAGGGGGATAACAAAAACGGGACAACATGTGTATGGGGCAGCCATCATTCCATAAGGATTGAACCCATCTGTTGCCAACGCGACACGTACATTACGAACCTCATCTGCTTTGTCACAATGTTTGTCATTAAAGCGGATCCAAGCTTCACCATCGGATGGATGTACCATCTTGTCAGGATTGTACCGTTTGCCATTTTTGTGCCATGTCATCTATTTCGTGGATTCCTCGGTCATGTATAGCCGTTGGATCCTCGGTAGGAATGGAAGGTACCGTAGGATTTTCATGGGGATTGTAAGTTGCCTCTTCTGGCCATCATCAGAGTCTACCTCCAGGTACCTGGAGGATTTACACTTTGGATAGAACTTTGCATGCTCGTGTTCTTTCCTAAATAGGATGCACCCTTTCGGACAAGCATGTATCTGCTCATACGGCATCTTAAGTGCTCGAAGGAGTTTCTGTGACTCGTACATGCTCTTTGGCAGAATGTGGCTCTCCGGAAGCAGGGTGCCAATCATGGCCAACATCTTATCGAAGCCAGGTCGACTCAAGTTTAACTCGGACTTCAACCCCATTAAGCGTCCAATGGCATCCAGTTGAGACACCATTGACTGATCGTGAAGGGGTTTCTATGCCGAGTCCATCATATCGTAGAACGCCTGTGCGGCTGCCTCCATCTCCTCCTTCTCATGTCCCTCATCGAACTGTCCTTGGTGAAAGTCATCTAACATGTCTGCTACCCCGGCATCAGCATCAAAAGCCTCCACCCATGGTCTCACCACCTCCTCTCTCATACGATGGGCTTCACCATGGTGGACCCACCGGGTGTAGTCCGACGTAAATCCATTCTTCACAAGATGTTTACCCATTTCCACCTTGTTTACCCTTCTCCTGTTTCCACATTTGCTGCAGGGACACAAAACTAGGCAATGTCCTTTAGCAGCGTTGCCAAATGCACTGTTCAAGAAAGCATCGGTCTTGTTCATCCATTCCGTGGTGTAATCACTCTGACTTCTCTAGCCCGTGTACATCCACTGACGATCATCCATCCTCTAACATATGTATCAGCGAGTAATGTAACCATTAATTGCATCTACATGGTGTTCCTACTGTCTAATAGGTGAGGATAGGTCATAATCCCACCCGTAGATGCGTAGATGAGGTTAGTTTCCATGCAATTCTCCTATCCGAGACAGAATTTCGGCAGCACCTCCCCGTTGTTCTCCAGATAAACGTCCTGCCAAAGAAGAGTGTGTATCCAGAGAACAACAGGGAGGTGATGCCGAAACTCTGTCTCGGACCAGAGCAGAACATGGGAACTAACCCATCTACTTATCCGTGGGCTGTCCAAAAAGCGTGGATAATCCGAAATAGATACGGTCATAGATATGCAAAGATCTGCATACTTCCAACCGTATCTCTTTCGAACGGGAGACGCCTAACTGGGTTACGCGATCTACGACAATGATACGAAAAGAGGGGTTATACCTAGGGTGGCGGCGGAGTCAGGCTAGCGGGGCCGTGGTAGGTCGGTGCAGTGGCGAGACGACGCGGTGCAGGCAGACCGGCACGGTGGCGAGAACTCCGACTCAACTCCGACGGGCCCTTCTCTACAAAAATGGAACAAAATACTGTCATTTACAAAAAATTTCGGTAGAACCTCCCCTGCACGGTGAGGTTTCGAAAACCTGCAAAAAACAACGGCACGATGGCCGACAAGCACATATGGCTCAACAGAAGCCATGTAGTTTGGATATCAATCCATGTAGAAGAATATATTCATGTAGTACCACTACTTGTACTACTACTTTCACTATTGCTACTACTACTACTACCATTGGTTCCACTACTACTACCACTATTGCTACAACTACTACCATTAGTTGTACTACTACTACCACCACTACTTCTACTACTACTATCACTAATTCTACTACTAATACTACCACTAGTTGTACTACTACTACCACTAGTACAACTAATACTACTACAACTACCACTACCTCGACAATAATAAGTGAGTAGGCATACACCCGGCACCGGGGTAGGGGCAGCTGTCGGGATCGAAGGCGGGTCGGCACACGGACCGTCAGTCGGTCCACGGGCGGGCGGGGCAGGCAGGCAGGGGTCAGGCGGGCAGGCGGGGGGCGGCAGGGAGGGGCAAAGGGGTGCCGGGGCAGGTGCAGGCGTGGGGCAGAGTGGGCACGGGCGGCATGGGCGTGTGGCAGGGGCGGGCGGCGGCTGGGGCTGGGAAGGGCAGGCACGACGCGGGCAGCAGAGGGCACGACGGCGCGCGGGCAGGCGAGGCAACAAGCACGGGCGAGATGTCCCGATTTAGGCATCAGACGTGACAACGTGCACGAAATCTTCTGAAATTTTTATCATAGCCTCCACATATGATATCACGACATCTCAACAAGTTTCATGATTTTCGGACTTCGTTTGCTTTTTATAGAATTTAAAAACACTTCATAGGCAATTTCGCGGACATGTTTCGTGAACAAGATGTCCGAAATTTCAGGTCCGTTCCTGGATACGGCCTCTCACAACACTCACTAACATGACTATCAATTTTCGAATCATTAAACTCCATTATTCGTACCACGTGCAGTTCAAATTTCTAATTTCCGAAAAAATTCAAGTAAACGAAATAAAGTAACTAAATATGTCAAAAAGCCACAAAAAATCCCCAAATTGTAAGTAGGAGTTCCTGGTGCTTTAAAAGGGCTGCACAAAAAAATTGGAGGCCAAAAACAAAAAAACAAAAAAAACTTTGTCGAGTGCCGGGGCATGGCACTCGGCAAAAGGGTCTTTGCCGAGTGCCAGGAATAAGGCACTCGGCAAAGAGTGTTTTAATTTTTTTAAAAGAAATTTCCTCTTTGCCGAGTGCATCCACAGGAGCACTCGGCAAAGAAATTATAAAAAAAATTAAATCTTTGCCTAGTGCCGTGACAGGGGCACTCGGCAAAGTATTTTTTTTTTAAAAAAAATTCTTTGCCGAGCGCCAGATCTGAGACGCTCGGCAAAGAATTTTTTTAAAAAATAAATCTTTGCCGAGTGCCAGATCTGGGGGCACTCGGCAAAGAAATTTAAAAAAAAAATCAAATCTTTGTCGAGTGCCTAACAGCAGGCGCTCGGCAAAGAAGGCCGTGACCGAACGCCGTTTCGCGGGCAGCCTATGCCGAGTGTAGAGATTTTGCCGAGAGTCTGGTACTCGGCAAAGAAGTCCTTTGCCGAGTGTCCGTGTTGCACTCGACAAAGAACTCTTTGCCGAGTGCAATTCTTTGTCGAGTGCAGCACTCAGCAAAGAAGGTTTTTGCCAAGTGCCCGATTTTTGACACTCGGCAAAGAATTTTGCACTCGGCAAAGTCTCTGTTTCCAGTAGTGGAGATACCCAATTACCTATATATATGCTATACTGCATGGGGGATTCATAGTCTTGATTCTTGAATCATTCTAGCAAAATGCAAATGTAGTTCAAATTTGTTGCGAAGGGCTAACAACTCGTGTACTCCATCCCTTGTCTTTTAACCTTTATATATAAAATGCTTTAGTCATCAGACTTATACTCGGGAAATCAAAATATGTTTACCTGAAATGAAACCTAAATAAAATAATAAAAATCAGAAGACAACCTTTCCAACATCATTAGAAGATTTGCTTCAGCTTTTGACATAACTTGAGTTCCATACTGCTTTTGACAACTACCAAGTACCAACAGCTGTAACTATGTATCTTTTCTAAAAAAACAAGTTACAATTGGAACTATCTTATTCAGCAGGCATGTCGAAAGAGAACCAAGATCAAGCATCATATCTACCTGAATTTTTACTGCTGTTACTTGCAATATGTTAATGAACTGATACACTATAGCTCAAAGTGTAGCGGTGAAGAGAGTGAGAGACTGAGAGCTCTGCATGTACTCCCTTTCTTCCAAATTATAAGTCTGGCGCAAGAAGATTGTGATGCGGTGTTTCCACACGCTAGGAGATCGAGAATGGAAGGAACTGGTGCTTCATTCCCTTACAAGAACAATGGCAATAGCGAGGGGATATATCATACTATATAGCAAGATGCCAAGAAGGCCGGTGAGGAAGAGGACCAAGCTGAGCTTCATGTACCGGGCTTCATTTGGCTGGTTGCATTGCACACACCTACACGTGCAAGTTGGCGTGCTCCGCCGCATCTCAAAAGTCAGTGCAATAGAAATAGATTTTTTTTTTTGGTGAAAACAGATAGGTAGGGTGAAATGAGAATAGTGAGTGCATCATGAGTGTATAAGGCCCTGATATGATAAAAGAAAGGGAGTGTAAAAAGGCCCCTGTTGGGCCGGTGGGTCGACTGGTTAACGAACCTTCTCCTTTCTCAACATCGCATGGGACATGATCAGACATAGGAGGCCTAATCTAAGAGGCCTTACGTCTCGCCCCAGCAAGTCCATCCATGCATCTAAAATTGGGCTTCTAAGGATTGGGCGTCTCATATCACAGCCAAATCAGTATATGGGCTAATCTGGCTTCATGTTTTGTTGATGGGTCGAAAAACCCGCTAGTTGATCGGCTAAAAAAAATTTCAATCCTCGGGCACTGTCATAGTAGCATCAAGTCGTTTTGGGGGGTCCTTATATGGTAAATTATAAATGGAAGGCCCTTATATGGCGCGATTTTAATTACCACTATACGATAAATTACAAATACAGGAAAATATCACACTTTAGATGGAAAGTTATAAAAAAATTATTATTGTTTTTCATCCATTTTGATAAGATGTCCAGAACGACATCTTTTGAAAGCTTTGCTCGCCAACCGGATCATCACCCACCCTAGTATTCTCATGTCGTAGTAACACCCAAAACCATAGGCCCCGTTCGCTGGTCTGAAACTTGGCTGAAACTGACTGATTTTGTGAGAGAGAAACAATGTTTGGCTAGTTTGGTGAACAGTAATTTGAGAGGGGGAGCAGCCGGCTGGTCTGGTTTTACCAGACCAGCGAACGCGCCCATAAGCAACATGTCCTTGAAGTATTGCATGAAGTATATTTTTCTTTTTTTAACAAGATCATTGCGCAAGTACCAAATTTCGCAAAAAAGAATTATGTCCCACAAAAAATATTTCCAAAGACATTTGTAATAATTGGTAGCCGGCTAACATTTTATTATCCGATAGATGAATGATATGATACTCCCATCCAAGTGGCGCCTAAAAAGAATAGTAAAACAAACCAAATTGTACCCCTGTGGCAGGCCGACACCTAGTCCCCACTCTTTCGCTTTTCGGTAAACTAATGACAGGTTAAAAACATCTAGGTACTTAGCCAAGCCCAAAGCCATATAGTTCCCATGGTTGCACTGTTTTCAAGGTGATCGCTACACGAACTAGTCCTTACGATGGACAGACATGAGCTTTACTAACAACACCCAGACCAGATGCTCAAGCCCCATAGGTTCCATGTTACTAGCTAAAGAGAAACATTTTAATTATCAAAGTGTTAGCATCAGAGATAGCAGGGAAGGGGAATTAGAAGGCTTGGGGAAGAAGAAGAAGAAGACAGGAAGCAAGATCATGCAAGGGCGGGCAGGGGAAGGCTTGTGTATTGATCTATTTCTGATAATAGTTGTCTCCCTCTCTCTCTCTCTCTCTCTCTCTATATTATACAAGGCCTGGGCCTCGGCGTGAATCACACAAGCACAGCTGTGTCTAGCCTAGGATTCACGCCCACTCGTGTCCACCGAATTGCACATTGGCGTGCCGGGCTCGGTCGCTTCTCCTCAGTTCTGGAATGCTCTGGTTTGTGGTGACCGCGTCGCGGTCTGGTCCGGTGTCGTCCGCCTGGCTGGTGACTGCGTCGTGTTCCACTCCCCTGGCGATGCTGACATCCCCTCCCAATGAAGACCTGCTTGTCCCCAAGCAGGGGTGCACGGAACCGCTGCCGTAGAGCTTCAGTGTCTTCCGAGGTGGCCAGCGATCACGGGAGATTTGACCATTGCACGAGCACCTATGGCATGACGTTGCGGTCAGTGGTGTGGACGCGTCGCTGAAGGATCTTCATTGGAATCTGCAACCCGTAGAGAGTGTTGGGAAGATCAGCCACCGGGTGAGATGTAGGCACCACCGTCTTGAGCTAGGACACATGAAAGACGGGGTGGATAGCGGACTCCTCCGGAAGCTTGAGCTTGTACACGATGTCACCCACACGGGAGATGACCTGAAAGGGGCCAAAGAATTTGAATGCTAGCTTTTGGTCAGCGCGTGGTGCCACGTATGGCTACAACTTGAGGTACATCTAGTCGCCCACTGCGAAATGGCGCTCAGAGTGAGATTTGTCAGCCTGTGTCTTCATTAGCTTCTGAGCTCGAGCGAGGTGTTGTTGGATCAGCGTGTTCATCAGGGACTTCTCCTTCATCCAATCATCGAGAGGAACAGAGTTAACTGCATTGTCTTCAGAGATCCCAAAATGATGAGGATGATGACCATAGAGAACATAGAATGGTGAATAGCTCAGCGAAGAATGCCATGTAGTATTGTACTAATACTCGGCTAGATAAATCCAATCGAGCCACTTAGCTGGATAGGCACTGACAAAGCAATGCAAGAACATTTCCATGCATTGATTCGCGTGCTCCATTTGCCCGTCCATTTGTGGATGGTAAGCTGAAGACATCTTGAGAGTGACACCTACCAAATAGAAGAGCTCTTGCCATAGCTGACTAGTGAACACCTTGTCTTGGTCAGAAACAATGGACAATGGCAGGCCATGGAAGTAGCCCCTGGTACACATTGGTGATAAATGTCTTAGCCACTATAAGAGCAGTAAACGGGTGAGCCATTGGGATGAAGTGTGCATACTTGGAAAAGCGGTCCGCAATCACCAGAATGCAATTCTTGTCCCCAGATGATGGAAGTCCATCCACAAAGTCCATCGAGATGCTTTGCCACGCCATAGTGGGAATCGGTAGAGGTTGAAGGAGATCCGGGTACTTGGCACGATCGGGCTTGGCCTGCTGACAGGTAGGACATGCAGTAACAAACTGGTGAACTGAGGATTTCAGACCTGTCCAAGCAAAGAGTTGCTTGATACGACGATAGGTTGCAGGAAATCCCAAGTGGCCACCCACTGGTGAAGAATGGAAAGCCTCAATAATCTTGTGTTGGAGGATCACATCAGCCCCAACCCAAATATGGCCCTTGTACCGAAGTAGCCCCTGGTGCATAGAGAAGTGAGGCTCAGAGTTTGCAGATACAACTAACTTAGACAATAGTTCCTGAGCCCGAGCATCAGAGTCATAACTATGTATGATGTCTTCGAGCCAGGAGGGCACTGGAGCTGATACCACAGACAGTTCCTCTGGTTGGCCAAGACGAGAGAGTGCATCCGCAACTCGATTGTCATTGCTCGGTTTATAGATGATGCAATAGTTTGGTGAAAACTTTTTGTTACCATGCAGTGTGAAGGCGCTGATCACTCAAATGGATGAGCCTCTTTTGATCAGTGAAGATGATGAACTCACCAAGCTGCAAGTATGAGCGCCACTAATCGACAGCAATTAGGATAGTCGTGTACTCTTTCTCATAAGCCGACAAACCTTGGTTCTTGGGGCCGAGAGCTCGACTAAGGAAGGCGAGTGGATGTCCATCCTATAGGAGCACAGCACCAACCCTATAGTGAGAAGCATCAGTCTCAATGCAGAATTGTCGAGTGAAATCAGGAAGTGCCAGAATAGGAGCTGAGCACAAGCACTTCTTCAAAGTTTGGAACGCAGTCTCATGTTCAGAAGACCAAACGAACAGAGAGTGTTTCTTCAACAATGTTGTTAGTGGCTTTGAGATGACTGCATAATGGCAAACAAAACGACGGTAGAAGCCGGCAAAGCCGAGAAAGCTACGAAGCTCTTTGACTGTAGTCAGGGTTGGCCAGGATACCACTGCCTCAATTTTAGCCAGGTCTGTAGCCATGCCTTTGGAACTGATGACATGTCCCAAATCATGATCTCGGTTTGCGTGAACTTGCATTTGGATAATTTGATGTGCCACTGATCCTTGGCTAGCAGAGAAAATACTAGACGTAGATGGTCAATATGCTCCTCAGAGATAGCAAGGAAGGGGAATTGGAAGGCTTGGGAAAGAAGAAGAAGACAGGAAGCAAGAACACGCAAGGGCGGGCAGGGGAAGGCTTGTGTATTGATCTGTTTCTAATAATATTTGTTTGTCTCCCCTCTGTCTCTCTCTCGGTATTTATACAAGGCCTGGGACTCGGCGTGAATCACACAGGCGCAGTTGTGTCTAGCCTAGGATTCACGCCCACTCGTGTCCACCGAATCGCACTTTGGCGCGCTAGGCTCGGTCGCTTCTCCTTAGTTCTAGAACACTCTGGTTCGTGGTGACCGCATCGCGGTCTGGTCCGGTGTCGTCCGCCTGGCTGGTGACTGCGTTGTGTTCCACTCCCCTGGTGATGCTGACACAAAGTTCCACAAGCCATCGGTCAAGATTAACAAGATCATCATACATCAAAAGTAACTTGTTGAGCAAGTAAGCAATCCTACCCAACATAAAAATAAAGCCCAAGTGAAAGGAACGAGATGTTGCCTAGAGGAGGGTAAATATATAGGCAATTTTAAAGAATATAAAGCTTGCAACGGATAACAAGATCAGAATTCTTAATATGGGGTAACATGAAAACACAAATCGACAAATATTACGCATATTTAATCGATTCTACTTGACACCAAATGTTGCTGGACATATATATGGTGGTTTGATTTCTCCTAAAATCTACCAAAAAACCAAGAACTAATTGACACTAGTAGAGAAACGGCTTTTGATCCACTTTGAAATTTGGCTTTAGTCCCGGTATTTTTCGCGCCCGGGACTAGAGAAACCTTTAGTCCCGGTTGGTAGCTCCAACCGGGACTAAAGGTCCCTGCCCAACGGCTACTGCGGCAGGCTTTTGCTGCAGGAGACCTTTAGTCCCGGTTGAAGCTACCAACCAGGACTAAAGGTTAACTTTTACTCCCGGTTGGTCCCTCCAACCGGGAGTAAAAGTCTACTCCCGGCTAGAGGCTCCGTCCGAGACTAGAAAGGGACCTTTAGTCCCGGTTTCTATCTTCAACCGGGACTAAAGGTCCCCTCCTATATACCCCTTCTTCCTCCCCGAGCCCGAGCCACTTCGAGCTCAGTGTTCTTGCTTCATATCGCCGGCCTCTCTTCTTCCTCATATCGCCGGTAATCACAAGATTTCTTCGATTCATGCATCGATTCTTCGGTTCTTAAGGTTACCAACTTTATACTCTCATGTTTCATCAGTAGCATATCTCATTTTGTGGACTAGATATATGTGGTTTTTTATGGTGAATTTTTTTTATTTGTAAGTCATTTAAGCTCAAAATCACTTTGAAGTTTGCATATTTGGATGAAGGAAGGTTAAAGTAGTTATTCAAAACTAGTATTCAGCTTTCATTTCTTGTATGCATAGCACACTTCATGGTTTAGAGATATAGAGAATTTTAGAGTTTTTTTAATTTTATTTGTTTATAAAATGAGAAATTTATATTATATTAAAAATGAGTATAGAGAGTAGATGGCAACTATTTCCGGGTCCTCGGCCTCTGATCGGGTTCCAAAGCGACTGAGGTCGGACCTCCCTCTCATTGCATGCGGCAAGTGTGAGGAGAAGATTATGATGGAGACTAGGTGAGGAAGGAGTGTCCCAACAAGGGTCGTATCTTCTACAAGTGTCCGGATCGCAATGTGAATTATTTTGTCGCATTTGATGATTATGGTTAATTTATACTTATTTTCAGGATGATTGTGATTAAAGTTCTAATTTTTTGTTTTAATTTCAATGGGATGGCACTGGATGTTCAGGCTGGTACTGGGAGGAAGAGTATGTTGAACACGTGCAAAACTCTCTTGCACAGGCGGCTACGGTGGCTGATGAGGCAGTGATCCTACGGAAGAAGCCCATAGATGTTGAACAAATGCATGATCTGTCTGTTTTAGTTGGCATTGGTCGCGAAATCCTTATGCTGCTAAAGTGCATTTTAGCTTTAGTTTTTTTAGTGGTAGTTGGGATTGTCTACATTGTAGTGAGACTTTCATAAATTAATACCTTGTGTGGTGGCATGCATGTCGTATAATTAACTAATTATGTTCTAGGTTTTAATATGATATGTATGTCATGTAATGCAGATGAGCTGGCATTGGATGTACAATGCTGATCGCCGCTCCCAAGAGTTCATTGAGGGCGTGCATTCTTTCTTACGTGTGGCCGAGGCAAACAAACGCGATGGATTCATGTGCTGCCCATGTGCCATATGTAAGAATTTGAAGGAATATACTAGCTTAAGGAGTCTTCATTCACACTTGTTGAAGTTAGGTTTCATGCCAAACTATATTTGTTGGACGAAGCACGGAGAAACCGGGGTTGTAATGGAAGAAGGTGAAGAAGAACAATGGGACGATGATGACATTATTACTGAATATGGTGCCTTCAATGATACTGCAATGGGGGAAGCTAAAGAAGAGGTAGGGGCAGAAGATGAGCCTGCTGATGATCTTGGTCAGGCCATTCGTGACGCACAAAGAGAATGCGAAACTGAAAAGGAGAAGATCAAGTTCGAGCGCATGTTAGAGGATCATAAGAAATTGCTATACCCAACTTGTGATGCAGGGCAGAAAAAGTTGGGTACCACACTGGAATTGCTGCAATGGAATTGCTAGTGCTCATCCAAGGCCCAAGGCAACCTGGCAACGACATCGATGTGTACCTGAGGCCACTAGTTGAAGAACTTCTACTTTTGTGGAACAGACCAGGTGTTACGTGTGTGGGATGAGCACAAACAAGAGCACTTTGACCTACAAGCATTGTTGTTCGTAACAATCAATGATTGTCCTGCTCTAAGTAATCTTTCAGGACAATCAAACAAGGGATATAATGCATGCACGCACTGTTTCGATGACATTAAAGGTATATTCTTGAAAAAATATCGAAAGGTCGTGTACCTTGGCCATCGTCGATTTCTTCCTGCGAATCACCCCCTAAGAAAGAAAGGCAAGCATTTTAAAGGTAAGGCAGACCACCATACTAAGCCGAGCAACCGAACTGGTGAGGATGTACTCAATATAGTCAAGGATGTGAAAGTAGTATTTGGAAAGGCACATGGCAGCGAACCTATTCCGAACGACACCGACGGTCACGCACCCATATGGAAGAAGTTCATATTTTGGGAGCTACCCTATTGGCAAGTTCTAGAGGTCCGTAGCACGATCGACGTGATGCACCTGACGAAGAATCTTTGTGTGAATCTGCTAGGCTTTATGGGTGTGTATGGGAAGCCTAAGGACACACTTGAAGCATGACAGGACCTGTGGTGTTTGAAAGAACGAGACAACCTGCATCCAGAAAATACAGATGATGGACGCCATTACTTAAGTCCTGCCAGCTACACTCTTAGCAAAGAAGAGAAGGAAAACATGTTTGAATGCCTTGCAAGCATCAAGGTACCATCTGGATTCTCTTTGAATATAAAGGGTATAATTAATGTGCCAGAGAAGAAATTCCTAAACTTAAAGTCCCATGATTGCCACGTGCTCATGACGCAATTGCTTCCAGTTGCATTAAGAGGAATTCTACCTCCAAATGTACATCTAGCCACCGTGAAGCTATGTGCATTCCTCAATGCAATTTCTCAAAAGGCAATCGATCCAATGGATCTAGCTAAACTACAGAATGATGTGGTTCAATGTCTTGTCAACTTTGAGTTGGTGTTCCCTCCTTCCTTCTTTAATATCATGACACACCTCCTAGTTCACCTGGTCAAGGAGATTAGCATTCTCGGTCCTGTGTTCCTGCACAACATGTTCCCCTTTGAGAGGTTCATGGGAGTCCTAAAGAAATATGTTCACAACCGTGCTCGGCCAGAAGGAAGCATCGCCAAGGACTATGGAACAGAGGAGGTCATTGAGTTTTGTGTTGACTTTATTCCCGACCTTGACCCAATTGGTGTTCCTAAATCGCGACACGAGAGGAGACTAAGTGGAAAGGGGACACTAGGGAAGAAAACAAATATTGGTACGCAAGACAATTATTTTAATAAAGCACACTACATAGTTCTGCAAAACTCCTTGGTGGATCCGTATATCGAGACACATAAAGAGTTGCTCTGATCCGAGTTTTCAGGGAAGTCTAAAGCTTGGATTACGCGTCAGCACATGAAAACTTTCAGCGACTGGTTGCGAAAAGAATGTCAGGGTGATGAGAGTATTGATGAGCAACTGTATTTGTTGGCTAGGCAGCCATCGTGGCATATCCTCACATACAAAGGGTACGAGATAAATGGGATTACATTTTACACAGTAGCCCAAGATAAAAGGAGCATCAACCAAAACAATGGTGTCCGCATAGATGCCACCAATCCTAATGGAAATAAGCAAACATATTATGGTCGTATAGAGGAGATATGGGAACTAAACTATGCACCTACTTTTAAGGTACCTTTGTTCAAGTGCCAATGGGTAAAAGCAACTGGAGGCGGGGTAGCAGTCGACAACCAGTATGGAATGACAACTGTGGACCATAACAATATTGGATACAAAGACGAACCGTTCGTCCTTGTCAAGGATGTGAATCAGGTGTTCTATGTCAAGGACATGTCTACAAAACCGAAGAGTGGGAAAAACAACAACGATCCAATCAATGAGCCAAAGCACCATATAGTTCTTTTAGGGAAAAGAAACATCGTCGGAATTGAAGACAAGTCAGACATATCAGAAGATTATGAAAAGGATGACCGAATTCCACCCTTCATAGTGAACAAAGACCCAAGCATCCAGCTAAATGATGAGTACACTCCATGGTTACGGCACGATCATGACCAAGGGATATACGTTAAGAAGAAGTTCACTACTGTGTCCGCTTGATATATATAGTGATGTTTAATAGTGTGTATTAGAGGTATTATGTAATAATTGTGAATTCAGATATGTTTATTAGGTGTTTCCTTTTTTTCTATGTTCAGATTAAATTTATGTTTGATGGTGAGATTTCCATGTCGTACAAAGCAAAAAGCAAAACCAATGCATCTGATGTGAAAAAATTAGTGAAAAAATTGTTTTAGTCCCGGCTTGATATGGTGATGTATTAGACCTATTATGTAATAATTGTGACTTCAGATTTTTTTGTCGTCCTTTCATATTTTCTACGGTTTAAATGAATTTTCTGCTTGACGGTGGATTTCCTGTGGAGAATGTGTGATGAAAAACCAAATGATCAACGTTAATAAGATGTGAAAACTAATTTCCTATCGAAAAGCAATAGTTTTAATGATTTTAATCAAGTAGTATATTTTTGCATAGTGCAAATTGTAATTATTATTAACACTATGTTAAATATTTATACAGTAAAACAAAAGAGTTTAGGTTACAAATTTTTGTTGTGCATAATAATGCAAAACCAAGTCCAGGATTTTTTTATAATTTTTTGGATAATATTTTATTTATTAGGCAATTAATAACTCTTTATATATTTATATAAAAGAAATATATAAAAAAAAGAAAAACTTCTGGAAATTGGCAGAAAGCCAACTGCAGCCCGCCTTTACTCCCGGGTCGATCAACCACCCGGGACTAAAGGTGGGCTACGTTTTCGCGGCCCACCAAGAAAATAACTTTAGTCCTGGGTCATGGCTACACTCGGGACTAAAGGTCAGACCTTTAGTCCGGGTTCTTACCATCACCCGAGACTAAAGGTCCTTTAGTCTCGGGCCATAGCTTCACCCGGGACTAAAGATCCCCTAAATATATATCGCCTCATCTTCTTCTCCCCATCCATCGTCTTCATTCTCAGCCCGAGAGCCACCGCGCCACCGCCGCTCCCCATAGCCTCCAGCCGCCTCCACGCGCCTCTCCCGTCTCTCGCCATCTCCGCCAGCGGCCCGGCTCGCGCCTCTCCCATTCGTGCATGGCGCCTAGACACGGATCCACCGCCATCATCCTCGCCCTCGCCCAGATCTGATTTGGATCCACCATGGCCTCATCATCGTCGTCGATCCTCATCCTCGTCATCGCCAGCTTTGTCCCCGACTCCACGCGCTCGCACGCCTCGCCGTGCGCTCGTCGTCCCCTTCACCGGAGCGCTCGTCGTCGTCCCCTTTGTCAGAGCGCTCGTCGTCGTCCCCGTCGCATCCTCGTCGTCGAGAGATCACCTCCGGCCATCCTCGTCGTCCTCGTCATCCTGCACGCTCGTCGTCCTCGTCAGTGCGCTCATCCTCGTCGTCGACTTGATTAAAAACCTTTGTCAGCGCGCTCATCCTCATCGTCGAGAGATCACCTCCGGCCAGCATACCGTGCCTCAAGCTCATCCTTCATCCCCGGCGGCTGGCTCTATGCGCACGCACACCTCTTCCTGGCCGGCTCCACGCGCTCGTCGTCCTCGATCTCCTCACCGTGCTTGTGCTCGTGCTCGTCCTCGCCATCGTGCTTGTGTTGCTCGCAGTGCTATATGTGAGCAACAGTGTGTGTATGAGTGTGTGCACATAGAAAAAATAGATAGATTTTATTTGTAGATTTTATTTGTGTATGAGTGTGTGCTCGGACCGACGGCCATGGAGAGGGAGCAGGGGAACAGGGCGGCCATGGAGTACAGCTCGACGGCCATGGCTTCCTGCTGCTGGCCTGGCGGAAGGAGAATAGTAAAAGAGAAAGAGAGAATGCAGAGGAAGGGAGAGACAACGATGTCCATTTCAAGCCGAGGCGAGTGGGGGCTCGGCTTGAGCATAATGGCCACGTTCAAATGCTTGAGGCTAGCTCAATAATACATGAAAAACCGACTGAACCTCTATTTTCTCGACTCTCTATCTCCTAAATCGTTTAGTTCTGGAACAAAATGTAGTAACAAAAGTTGTATATCTACGCTAGATCTCCAACTTTGTTTAAAGGATCACAGTCTCACTCGGCCTGGTTAGAGATATACAAGGTTCCAAAGTAGGGTTCACGAAACTTGAAAACTGTGAATATTTCAGTTCCAACACTTAGCCAATTTTTGGAGCTTCAAAACAGCACTGAGTTGATTCTTGAAATCCCTAATCGAGACACTTAGAAGTCGAATCAAGCCTTTATCAAAAAATAAAGTTTGTTCTACATAACATGGACTACAACTTTGTTTGGATGAATTGTAGAAAAAATGTAGTAGTGTACTACAATATATAGTTGTAGAAATATATTAGAATCTTTGTCTCAATTGAAAAGATGGTTTTTATTAGTGCTATGAATTTTTTGGTATATATATCTGAATTTTGATATATTGACATTAATGTTGATATATATCCTAATATCCTAAGCTTCGCTCCAAACCCTAACCCGGCCGAGCTCCGCTCTAAACCCTAACAAAGGCGTAAATAATAACCTTGAATTCTATAGTTATATATATTTGATTATTTATAATTAGGGTGACATGAATTTTGATATATTTATATACACCAATGTAGATCAGGATATATATAACCTAATATCCTGAACTCGCTCCTAATCCTAACTCGGCTGAGCTCCACTCCAAACTCTTGTATATATCCTAATCAAGTTCCGCGCATGCAAACCCTAACCAGAGCTCGACGTAAATAATAACCCTAAATTATATAATTATTTAAGTTTAATCCCCTAGCTCTATCCATTAAATAGCATATGCATGACTAGTATATGGTTTTCATTTTTTATAGATATATCTAGTGGTGTAAAAGCTAGATGGCTGCCCCGAGAGACAACATGGATGAAGAAATGATGGATATTATTAACACCGACACTCAATTTGCAGATGGTGACCAGTAGGATGTAGATGACAGGAGTTAATACCTGGCTCTTGAAAATAATCAAGAAAATATTGTGCAAGAAAATACCGGCGAGGTATATATATTTATATATATATATATATATTTGAATATATATCATCTATTATATGTACACATGATATTTATTTATTCTTTTTTTATACGTAGCCCTCTAGATCGACGACCACAACGGCGAAAAGCAAAAATATTCGAGGCCCGAAAAAGCCATTGGAGGGGCGCTACATAATATCGGAATTCAATATCGAGACAGGCGAACCACTTGGTCCACATGCAAGAAAATTCGTGCAACACTGTGGGTGCCTTGTAAGGGACAGACTTCCGATCAGTGCCCGTGAATGAAAACAAAAGATCAACGAGCCTCATGTTAGTTTTGTCTCTGATCTTGATAAGGATTTATTTTGGAATGATATCCTTCAATATTTCACGTTGCAAGCGAATGATTATGATGATATCAACGATGATGAATTGAAGGAGCTAGTTCGAAAGCGGGCTATGAAGAAGATGGCCACATAATTCCAGACTTGGAAGAAATCCCTATACACAAATACGTCAAGAAGAACCTAACGCCAAATTTCAATACTAGGGGCCCGCTCGCGAAGTTGAGGCCCTACTAAAATGATTTTGTACAGTACAAGACATCGGAAGAGGGTGAGGAACGGGTGAGAAGGAACCAAGAGAATGCCCGATAAAAGGTATACCACCATGGCATGGGATCAGGTGGCTACACGACTACCATTCCTAGGTGGGAAAAAATGGAAGCGGACATTCTTGCCAAGGGTATCACACCAGAATCACTCAATTGGCCCAAACGCGCGAAGAATTGGTTTTTCGCTCATGGGGGAAGACTGGACCTAGAGACCGGGAAGCTGGTTCATGGCCCAAAACTCAATAGAGCAACACAAAGATTTTCTTATGCTCTACAAGCTAAAGCTATTGGTGCGTTCAGGCCCAGTAGAGAGAAGAATGAACTGACGTATGCCATCGGGACTGCTGAACACAGTGGCCGAACGAGAGGTTTTGGACGGAACATTTCTTGGGAGCATGGTTTTCCTAACGACAGAGATGCCTACAGAAGCTGGCAAAGAAGGAAGGATGAGGAAGCAGCGCGGATCAGCAGGTTGGAGGAATTTGTTCGTGAGTCACGGGAGGCGTTGCTTCAAGCATAGGAGCGCGAAAAAGACATGCAAGCTAGAATGCGGGATGAAATCATAAAGGAAGTGCAAATATCAATGAGTGCCTAAAGGCAGGCATCAGATCCAGGAATCAACATTAATATTAGACCCCTGACCAGTTGAAAACAGCTGTGCTTCCATGGAGTTGCCAAATCAAGATGACGCAATGCTACGTTTCCCCATGGATGACATCACTGCACCGTTTACATCATGTGAGCTACATATTCCAAAAGGTAATGCCACAATCATGGTGGCTTTCGGTGTTTTTTCTCCTCCAGATCCTACCAAGACACCAAGAATCCATGGGGCAATAATATCACCTGGATATGGTAGCGTCTCAGTGGATAGAGTTAACAAAGGTTTTAGTGATCTGGCTCTTGACATTTCAGGAGGTGATGGGGAGAAGACTCAAGGAGAAGCAGAGAAGACATTCATACTATGACGAAAGCGCTACATCATTATTCCCGGGGTCTCTAGTCCACCGCCGCTTCCTCAACTGCCAGACAATAGGTGCGGACAAAAGTGAACGAAACAAATTTTCACTAATTTTCTATTGACGTGCATGATTAATAATAACAATTCTTATACCTAATTATTCTTTTTTGTACTCACACAGTAGGGCCTCCGCCAACCTAAGTCTAATTATTCAATCTCCAGATCATCATAGTGCTTCAAGCAATCAGGTGGCAACGCTGCCACCGCCGCCACCTCCAAGGAGGTCTCCAACGCCTCTAAGGTCTCCAACGGTTGCCCCGCCTCCCTTGATGACCAAGAAGCAGCCAGCTCCTAAGAGGTCCGCCCCGCAAACGAAGCCGTTGGCCCACCAGCCGGCAAAGAGGAAAGCCTCCTCTAATCTAGTTATTCCCCAAAAACTGTCTTACGAGAAAAGTAAAAAGGAATTAAATGTTGCAGCTGCAGTACAAAAAGATATGAACAGTTTCTTCAAAAAAATAAGAAAACAACAAGAAGCGAGGGAGAACCCGGAGAAACTGTACTTCTACCTACCTCCAGATCTTCTAAGAAAGAAGGTGGACTAGAAAAAGCGGGAATCTCAAAAGACACTGCCAAAATCAGACTACGACCGCTCTCTCACCAAGTCATTTGAGGCGGCGCAGAAAAAGACTAGAGCAGGGAAAGGTGTTGCACAACTCGGACAACAATCGCAACAATCAGTCCCCCCTCTTGTCATTCGTAATGAATATGGTTCAAACTTAGACTTACCGGACGTCGATTTTGATGAAATGGTTCGGTTTTACGAGGATACCGGTTTGGACCTTGCCCAAGTGCTCGCTAAAGGACCATCTGCTCCGAAAGTGGATCCTTGAAAGAAATTTGAATATGGAAAGAGTCTATACAACCCTGAGGCCTTAGATGAACTGGGTACGCAAATGTACCTGCTAAACAAGTGGTACATGGCGGCGTGTGAACGGGGAGAGAACTTTATTTGTCAGAGTTAGAAACCAACATTACTTCCGTGGCGATGACGTTATATATGTTGAGTTTTTAGAATTACACCAACTATGCCACTTGGACTCTCTCGATAAAAGTCTCATTAGCTGCTATTGTCTGTAAGTGTGATTATTTTCTACTATTAAAGTGTATATATATAAAGCTACATGTATATATATAACTTATATATCCTCACACTATATTTTTATATATGCATATATAAGATGACAGAACTCAGAAAGAGAAAGGATAATGATGTTGGTTTCGTTGATCCAAATATCGTATTCAAACACCCTAATCCCCCGCCTGGATGGAAAGCTGAACTCGAGAAAAATCTCATGAGGTTTGTAGTGAACCAACAAAACAAGGACATACTCTTTCCCTACAACTTCAAGTGAGTGTTAAATAATTAATATCGATCATATGGACATTTGTTCAATTATTTGCTTACTAGCTAAGCTATCTCTCATATATATATATATATATATATATATATATATATATATATATATATATATATATATATATATATGACTCTAGTTAATGTCGATCATATTTGTGTATAAAAACATATGCAGCAATCAATAGATGTTGATGGTCATCAATATAGCCAATAGTCGGTTGAGCATCTTAGACTCGTTAAGAAAAGAGCAAACAGAGTACCAAGACATGATAGATATTATCCAAGGGTAATTTGGTCTCTCTAGCACACAATCTGAGGTGGTGTTGTTCCGTGGAGGAAGACACCCTAAGCATGATCTGGATATAACTTGTGAGCTAAGGACAAGCCTCAAATTTTATAGTCCAATCAGCATAGGTTCACCACAAATCCTCCACTAATCCTAGAAATCCATTTCATAGCTTCTTCGCGTTGTAGTCGAAGCAGAGGCCGAGGCCGGTGAACCCTAGGTCCTCGTACTCCCACGTCCCGAGCCACTCACCGCATATAGAATAGAACTGACAAAGGACATATAATACAAGTTCTTTGTTCTGATTTATTATGCCTTAAGCCCAAGATCACATAGGCAAAAATAATCATTCACGTATGATCACACCAAGAAGCAATCAATTTTTAGATGCAGTCTATAGTTCAATAAAATACAAGCTAGTGTCAGCTGACAGGAAAAGCAAGCTTCCAAGACCGACCTAAGCTAGAAGTTAATCCTGTTACCTAGGTTCTACACTTGCTAAACCAAACCACTCTGATAAAGTATGAGTCTATCAAAAATTGTGAGGAACCATGATAGTCATAGGTACAGGACAGGTAGTCCTTTGTCAAACTATTCAACAGGACATAATGCAAAGATACTATTTAATGTCTACAAAAATTTAATATTTTTCGCAACATAAGGCAACTAAACCATATAAATCATTATAATGCAAAGATGGTTGTGCATATGCATTTCTCCAGGTAAGGCCACATCACAACAGATCCAATAAAATTGTTGTTGCAATTTGTTGAGCCCTAGGGAATTTTTTTTGCATTTATCAAATTCTGCACATTATAATAAATAAAGAATTTTTTGGCTAGAGTAACATATGCAAACATATTTTTCCACGTGTAGAGGATAAAGTTATGAACCTAACAAAATTAATTTCACATTATTTGGATCTACAATTATTTTCCTAGGATTTTCACAAGTTTCTGTATGGATTTGTACAAATGTGCAAGTTCTCATTAGCTTGTACTCTGGAGAGGACGGAGGAGCAAACCTGCCGTAGATCCACATCAAAGAGCATTCAAAGTGGTGCGTCCGGCTCGCAGCGTCGCGCTGCTAACCTGCCTCTGGCGTCCGCCCGACCCACCGCTCGCGCCTTTTGCTGCATGTAGCGCTGCGCCGGGGTCGCCGTGGGAGGGGGGCCGCCGGGGTTGGCGTGCTCGAGCCGCACGTCCGCGCCGGGGTGGCCGCAGCTGCCGTGCCCGCGCCCCCGCTTGCTCTGAGGTGGCCGGAGCCGCCACGCCCGCACCCCTGCCCGAGCCAAGGTCGCGGGGGCCGTTTGGGCAGCCACCCTCGCCGGAACGCCGCGCCCGCACCCGGCCCGCGCTGGGAGGAGGAGGGAGGTGTGGGAGCGGGCAAAGTATCGGCCCGCGTTGGCTCGGGTTGACGATAAAGCGGGTACGAGACCCGACCGATCCGCAATCGAACGGACCAGATCACTTTCTCGCCTGATCCAACGGCTCTCGGCTTAGCGGGCGTCGTGGCACGATGGTTTGCCCGCTTTTGGTGCACGAATCCTATATAGAGACATCCCGCACATCTAACAAACACAACTATGTCAACTATACATAATTTTATTCAAGTAAAAAAATTACATGCGAGCAACAATATTAAGCAATATCTCAGTTGCGTCCCCCCCGCCCCCCGGGGCAACGCATGGCTATTTATTGCACTGCGTGTACTATGCTACGCATCAGGGCCGATGAGAGGGCTAGCTAGCTCCAGCAGCTGGAGAGCTTCACACCTGCACTGCACGCATCATCATGCATGCGAATAATTGAGAAGACCCGACGGCCGGCCGCCGGCCGGGTCGCACGGGCGCACGGCAGTGGTCGCAGTCGCAGGATGACGACCGCGCTCGCGTCGCGCGCGTCCACAGCCGCGCGGGCGCGGACTGGGACAGACAGGCGGACAGCCAATCGCGCTCGGGCCGGCTGGTGGAACGGTACGAGATCTGGTGGCTGGTGGGGAGCCCGCGCGCGGGCGGCGGCCCCCCGCATTAATAACCGACGAGCGAGCGGGCGGGCGCGCGGCCTCTTTGGCTGCGGCTGCGGCTCGTTGTAAATGATCGTAAATTTTTAGTCGGAACAATATTTTTCTCTCACATAAACTAGCTAACAGTACTTCTTCACGAACTAGCAACGAAACGAACCAGCCAAACGAACAGGCTGCTGCTCTACTACTGGCCACTGCTAGGTACGCCTAACAGGTCCTGTTCACGGACGCCGGGGTCGCCGGTCGGGGAAAGGGGACGGACGGACGGTATACTACTGCACAGTACACAGCAGGCTTAAAGAGGCGTCGTTTGCTACGGCTCATACCACGCCGCGGTGCCCACGCCAGCACTGTGTCCCCGGCGTAGGCTCCGGCCCGGCCCTGCTGCAGGCTGCAGCTTCAGCAGGCTGGGGGCCGGAGGGAGGGCCGGGTGTGAGCACGACAAGACATGGGCGGCTCACATGCGAGGCCGTGATATGCATGCATGATCTGACATAATAGCGTACCGCAATAATACATACACACATACAGGCGCGTACGTACACGTTACGTAATGCGGTCCGCCTGCCCGCCGGAGCTAGCCAGCACTGTTCACGGCAGACGACGAAGACACGGGCACGACGACGCGCCGGCCGATCGATCGCCACTCCGATCGGAATCGGATGCCACGCCACCGTCCTTTTCGCTTCATTCAGGGCCAGACATCGCAAGTGCACGCCACCTGCGGGCGGCTACTACCGTCGGCAGGCGCGCCCAGCACGGGCACCGCGATCCAGCCAGCCAGCCAGCCAACTGCCCGCCCGGCTGCGGCAACCAACCAATCGGCCACCACGCACGCAACCACCCCGCGCCGGCAGTCGGCAGACACTGCTGCTGAGTGCTGATCGTGATCCTGATCCTGATCCCGGCGGTTTCCACCTCCACCGGTCTTGGTCAGAAACGGCATGACGAGCCACCTTTCCTACGGTGTTGCACCGGTTCGTTCTTCCATGGCGCTCCGCTTTTCCGACGACCGATGACAGACCGCCCGCCCGCCGCCCGGTCGGTCGTCGTCGATCGAGCTGCAACCACCGCGTGCGTGCGTACGTCGCCGGACAAGGACGGCACCGTCGGCGGCCCGCCCGATAACTCGCCAGCTAACCGCGCCATCATGGCCGCACTGCACTGCACCCATGGGTAGTCGGTTTCTATGCCGTGTGTGTAGTATATCAGTTACACCTAACAAACGTTTGACTTCTTTTGCGTTGCCGCCATGACCTGACCTCAACGGCTAACAAACAACCTGCTGACTTAGTGATGATGAACCATGTTGGATACTCCCTCCTAGTACTATAAAACCCTTATATTATTACAACAGCTAACCATGGTTAAGTTAAGACGGCTGCTGCTGGTCGAATAATGGCAGAGAAATTCCGGTGCTGGATAGATGTCCATCATCGCCGCCTTTAAGATTTTTGCGTTGTGATGAACTGCGACTGCGAGCTGGCCCCGCTGGTTGTCTTTGTTTTGCCCACTGCCACCACCACCACCACCACCCTCCCCTCCTCTGCTTATAAGTACTAGGCAGTGTGTGGCGTCCGGCCGGGAGCACGCAGAGGAGAGACGAAGAGAGCAGCCAAGCACGACTACACATAGGTGTACGTGTCTGTTTCTCTCTCTCCCGGCTGGCCTCCTCCAGTACTTTAGACAGTGCACCGTGTTGCCTCTTTCGTCTCTAAAGGCCAGAACCAGCATCCATGGCTGCTCCCCTCTCTTCCTGGCCATGGGCAAGCCTCGGCAACTACAAGGCAACAACGCTCGACTCTCCCTTCCTTCCCTTCACTTTTGTGCATATATATATATATATATATGCATGTTCATGCATCTTTGTAACTAATCCTGTTTATTTCTACAAGTAGTTCTTTGTTGACATGCATGTTTGTGCACATATATGCTATGCAGTACGCGGTGCTGGGGCCTCTGGTGTGGAAGGTGGTGCAAGAATGGCGGGAGCAGGGGGGCCTGCCGCTGGCGCTGGGCTCCTGGTGGCTGCACCTGCTGCTGCTCTTCGTGGTGCGGGGGCTCACCTACCAGTTCTGGTTCACGTACGGCAACATGCTCTTCTTCACCCGCCGCCGCCGCGTCGTCGCCGACGGCGTCGACTTCCGCCAGATCGACGCCGAGTGGGACTGGTGAGTGTATGCATGTGTATAGACTAGACTGCACCCGTTACCTTCTTCAGTCTCTGGCTGCAGCTGCATGGGCATCTTCCTTCCGTCTTGCGGCACCAAACAAGCTTTGTTGGAGTCTGGAGTCATCCAAAATGTGTGGATGGGGCACACTTTGTATCGATGCAACGACTACGGCTATAGCAGTTGAGCTAGTAGCTTCTACGACTCTAGCTGCATCTGCTCAGTCCCTATTCGATTATCTTATAATTCATCTTTTTTAGCTTTTTTTAGTTGAAACAATGTTTTTCTCTCACAATAAATCAGTCGTAACAGTGTTTTGTCTAGTTTTTTCAGCGAAACAAACGGGACCTCATTTTGATTTTCGCAGTCGTCGATCCTAGGAGTTTGAAGGCCCCAAAATATATTGTTTCCTTCCTTTTTTTCTATAAGTGTACTACTTTCTCTCTCTCCATTTTCATCTCACCATACTTAGGTAAAAAAAGAATTTACTGTAGGAGTACTTGCTCTATAATAATCAAAGCTGTCTGCACGTCAATAACAAAAACCACAGTAGTAGTCTGCATATCATCGGTTGCTGTAATTCTTCGCACAGTGAGTCTTGTGACGTGTCAGTGACTGTAATTCGGTAACTCTATGTATTTGTCCGGACTCGAGCCTGGAGGCGGCTTGTGAGTCTTGTGACGTGTCAGTGACTGTTCCTGACCGTGGCCCCCGCCCCCGCAGGGACAACTTTCTGGTGCTGCAAACGCTGATTGGGGCCACGGTGGTCAACAGCCCACTGCTCCCGGGCCTGCGGCAGGTCTGCCTGTGGGACGCCCGTGGGTGGGCCGTCGCCCTGCTGCTGCATGTGGGCTTCTCAGAGCCGGTCTTCTACCTGGCCCACCGGGCCCTACACGGGGCCCCGCTTTTCGGCCGCTACCACGCCGCGCACCACTCCTCGGGAGTCACCCATCCGTTGACAGGTGCGGCGACGGCGATCATTGCGCAATTATTATTGATCGATACAGTAATAATAGGAGTTCGTACTTTCATTGCATTTGTTGCTTGCAGCCGGGTTCGGGACGCCGCTGGAGGTGCTGCTGCTGACTCTGGTGATGGGGGCCCCGCTGGCGGGGCCTTCCTGGTGGGGGCCGGGTCCATAGGCCTGGTCTACGTGCACGCCCTCGCGTTCGACTACCTGCGCGCCATGGGCTACAGCAACGTCGAGGTCGTGTCGCCCAGGGTCTTCGAAGCGTTCCCGCTGCTCAGATACATCCTCTACACACCTTCGTGAGTACACTACACTACACTACCGTAAAGAAAAGCTTAACATTATTATAGAGAGAGACTACCTCCTTCCAAACAGATAGTATAATCTTAAGTATAGATTAAATGAAGGTTTTATATTTAACAAATGTTATAGAAAATTATTATAGATATTCAGCATGTTCGCTAGTTGGTTTCTGGGCTGATAAGCTTGGCTGGTGCTGATTTGTTGTGAGAGAAAAACACTATTGATTGGTTGATAAGCCCTGGTTGAAACCAACAAACGAACAGACTGATTGTTATCTCCATAGACGTTGACATGACAGACAAAAGAAATTAATTAACGTCCTGTTATGTGTTAACAGTGTTAAGAGTAGTAGTATGCATTGTGACACGACAGCAGCTAGTAGGATAGGATCCTAGGAGAACGAAGGACCAAAACAGGCCGAAATTAATGAAGCTGTGGGGGACACCTAAACTTGACAAGGAACCGGAATCTTGCATAGTTGCATTGCAAATTGCAAGTGTCATTTATTTCGCGGCAGTCATCATCCTTTTCCTAAGCTGTCTGTCGCCATGGATTTTGCTCTGACCACCAACCTGATGGTGATTACTGTACGTAGGGGTAACTAAAAGTTAGCAGTAATTAATTATTTCGTCAACTCTAATTCGATCGGTTGCACCTGTGGCAGGTACCTGAGCCTCCACCACCGCGAGCGGCGCGGCAACTTCTGCCTGTTCATGCCGGCGCTGGACTGGCTGGGCGGGACGCTGGACGAGCGCGCGTGGTCGCTGCAGCGGGCCGCGTACGACGGCGAGCCGGGCGGCGGCGCGCTGGGCACGCCGGGGTTCGTGTTCCTGGTGCACGTGGTGGACATCATGTCGTCGATGCACGTGCCGTTCACGCTGCGGTCGCTGAGCGCCAGGCCGTTCGCCAACCACTTATACCTGCTCCCGTTCTGGCCGCTGGCCTTCTTCTTCATGCTCCTCATGTGGTGCTGTTCCAAGACCTTCGTCGTCAGCTTCTACTGCCTCCGCGGCCAGCTCCACCAGACCTGGTCCGTGCCCCGCTACGGCTTCCAGGTACTACGAGCTTGCTTTGCTCATTAATGGCGCCGGCTTGTATGTCCGCCGCTGGCTGCTTCATTCGGATGTCACCGGAATTGAACGGTGCCGATGTGATGTGATGTGCAGTACTTCCTGCCGGCGGCGAAGAAGGGCATCAACAAGCAGATCGAGCTGGCCATCCTGCGGGCCGACAGGATGGGCGTCAAGGTGCTCAGCCTCGCCGCGCTCAACAAGGTCAGCTCACGCCATGTTCGACTGAATTTATCATATATGTTACGGTGTTTTTCTCTTACGACAAATGAGCCAAACAGCTGCTGAGGAGCAGAGCTGATGATGGTTTCTGCGGCTGATAAACCAAATAAAACTGATTTATTATGAGAGAAAAATACTAGCCGCTCTCGTTTATTACAGGTTGCACACCCAACCCCAACCCATGCATAATCATACAGTATAGGAGTACGTATGAGGTAGCGTAGCTGTGTCCCATCTGCCTGCTTCGTTTTTCGTCGCGCTTTGATTGATCATGCGACGCGCGCGATGACCCGGCCCTCACTCCGTTGCCCATCACGTGTTGCGGTCCAACTCGTTGGGCCCGTATGGACAAGCAGCAGTACAGTACAGTACCTGTACAGTACTGGCTGCGAGTGCGAGAGATGAGTGGTGTTGGTATCCATCCTCCAACTACTCGACGGGGATGCATGCATGTGGGCGCAATGAATTGAAGGGCCGGCGACGGCGAGATGGCCACGCCACGCGAGGACGCGACGAAACGCGTGGCCGTAGGCCGTGTCAGCGTGTGTGTGTGGAGGAGAGGCTGCCCAGGGGCGCGTGCAACAGCCTCCATTGATGTCGACCGGGCGAGGCGGCGACTGGCGCGCGGGGGAAAGCGACGGAACCTGCCGCTGGCCCGCCGTCCTTGTCGCGCACCGCCGCGGACGCCAGTGGACCGGCCACCCAGATCACGGGAAGCGCGCGTGGCAGCAGGTGCGGCCGTGGGTCATGCTGTACTGTACTCGTGCCTCGAGTCCGTGACGGATCGTTCTCGTTCATGGCATGGGAATCCAATCGGGGTGTCAGTATTGCGCCTGCCGCATTTTTAACGCGGTAAGGCATGTTTGGAACGCGGGATTTTCCTCCGTTCCTGTCTTTTTTCTGTGAAATGAACTGATTACTTCGCATTTCCTATGAAATTCTTGTGCTTCAAACGTACCCTAATTTTACCGCAGGTTTATTTTGCATGTGAGAAACCCCTCATGGCTCGCCTAGCTAGAAACGCATGGGCCACGTATACACAGTGCGGAGTAGTAATACAAAATAATCTACCGCGAGTTAATATCCATGTTTGAATCTTGGAGCGCAGCTTGGAACAGTTTTCATCTTGAAGCATCTCATTTTGTACTGTGTCTGTCTGTCTGTCTCTGTATCCATCTATATCACATATCAGAACGAGGCGCTGAACGGAGGCGGCACCCTGTTCGTGAACAAGCACCCGGACCTGCGGGTGAGGGTGGTGCACGGCAACACGCTGACGGCGGCCGTGATCCTGAACGAGATCCCCAGCAACGTGAAGGAAGTGTTCATGACCGGCGCCACCTCCAAGCTCGGCAGGGCCATCGCGCTCTACCTCTGCAGGAAGAAGATCAGAGTCCTGGTAATACACATGCGCCACTGTACTCGGCATCGATCGATACGAGTGATCTCAGACTCGCCATGGTATGGACAGACGCTAAACCTGTTGCGTACGTCAATCTCAGATGTTCACGATGTCGTCGGAGAGGTTCGTGAAGATCCAGAGGGAGGCGCCGGCGGAGTTCCAGCAGTACCTCGTGCAGGTGACCAAGTACCAGGCCGCACAGAACTGCAAGGTACAGCACAGTGTTTCCATGATGAACCTTTGCGCTTGCATTGTTGCGCCCTGCACGTTAATGATGAACAGATAATATACGGTAACGCCTCTGCAGACGTGGATCGTGGGCAAGTGGCTGTCGCCGCGTGAGCAGCGGTGGGCGCCGTCGGGGACGCACTTCCACCAGTTCGTGGTGCCGCCCATCATCGGCTTCCGGCGGGACTGCACCTACGGCAAGCTGGCCGCCATGAGGCTGCCCAAGGACGTGCAGGGCCTCGGCTCCTGCGAGTACACGATGGAGCGCGGGGTGGTGCACGCGTGCCACGCCGGCGGCGTCGTGCACTTCCTCGAAGGATGGGACCACCACGAGGTGGGCGCCATCGACGTCGACCGGATCGACGTCGTCTGGAACGCGGCGCTCAAGCACGGGCTGGCGCCGGTGTGATCGACTGATCGTCTCATCCAGCCGCGCTCATCATTTTGGTCCAGGCGCGCGCGGCTGGCAGTGTCTGTGTGCATGCAACAGCTAGCTGGGCCAACAGACAGCCCACGGGCTACCGTGGCTATTCTTGTACTACTGTCCAATGGGACGACGACGCCACAAAATGTAGTACGCGCGCGCGTGCATCGACGATCTGACGGCAGGATCGACGGGTTATTAATTATTTATAAAATTCACCGTGGCAAATGGGTTCATTAGTTATATCTTGACGACGATGGCCTCTTTTTCGTGACAAATTAAACACTGATGTAAATCCTCATTCAGAATAAGAAATCGGATGGCCGACGCGATTGTCAGGTGATCGATCGCTGACTTTGTTTGGGCGCGGCGGCGCGCTGTGTGAGTGTGAGTGTGTGACTGGCTGGTTGCAATGCCGCCTTTCAACATCGAAACTTCGATCGAAAGCCACACGACTTGTGCGTGCGCCCGGCCCAATTCACTAGCCGTGCATGCATCACATCTTCACATGACTACATGAGTGCACACTGTAAATTCTGAGGATCAACTAGGGTAGATCTAGTCGGTTTGCTGTTGAACATGATGAACTAGAACAAGCAGGGAGTGGGAGATAGGGTAGAGGTGCTGGTGTTGAACCTGAGCCTTCGGATGAAGTCGCAGATTGAGCTGGCCATCGCTTGGTTCGTTGATGGAGGCAAGACACTGCAGGCAAAGAACGGTGGAGTAGAGGTTGCACCGGACGTCGATGCGGTCACGAGACGGGCGTAGTGATGGACGACGGGCGAGTCGGCGAGCTTCCGTCACCGGGTCAGCGCCCTCTTAGATCGGTCTAGGGTTTGTCGGTGGGGTTTGCGGCTCACGGCCGAACCTCATGCTTTGAGCCGCCAAATTTCACCTCTTTATATAGCGCGATCGCGTCGGGGCTCACCAACCATGTAGGGTTGGGCGCCCCGATCGTATGCTGCGTGACCAAGGCCCAATAGACCGTTTGGCTTATTGGTTAGGAGATCAATCTAACATTCTCCCCCTTGATCTCACTATTACTTTTATCTTTAAACTTTAAACTTCAATCCTTTTATCCTTACTCATTTCTTCACAGATGATGCATAAAGCATGTCTCATCGTCACGGTCAATCGCCGATAGATTTAATGACTACAATGCACGTCTCTACGATCCGAAATAGTTACTTTAACTTTTGGGCCCTTTATAGTCCGGAATCATAGGCTTTCCCTTAAATCCATGCCGGCTACATGTTCTCTCGAACACGCTGGGTGGTAAGCCTTTTATGTGCGGATCCATGAGCATCTTTTTTCGGTACTTATATGCTCAAGAATTATCATTTGATCCCGGACTTTATCCTTCACAACATAATACTTTATGTCAATGTGTTTGGCGACACCACTTGACCTATTGTTGTGAGCATCTTTGTCTTCTTTGGATTATTATCGCATATAACTTCATGGTCTATTGATGTCGCCAACCACCTTTAAACCGGGTATGAACTTCTTTAGCCGTTCACATCCGTCCGTTGCCTCATAACACGCTACAAACTCGGCATACATTGTGGACGATATAGTGATTTTTGCTTTGAGCTTTTCCATGAAATAGCTCCCCTGCGAGAGTGAACACATATCCGGGCGTGGATTTTCTATTATCTCCGCATAATCGAATCAAATATCCCACTATATGGAGTGAATCGGATCTTCTATACGTCATTATGAGGCCTTTCGTTCCTTGCAAATAACACAAGACTTTCTTTACCAATTTCTAGTGTTCTATTCCAGGATTGCTCTGGAATCTGCCAAGTAACCCGGTAACAAATGCCAAGTCAGGACGCGTACACACTTGAGCATATTGTAAGCTTCCGACAGCTGAAGCATATGGAACCACTTTCATTTGATCGATCTCATATTGGTTCCTAGGGCATTAAAAATCCCCATATCTGTCGCCCTTGACTATAGGAGCATGTGAGGGACTACATTTGTGTATACTGAATTTCTTTAAGACTTTTTCTATATATGCCTTTTGTGATAGTCCTAATACCACTTTACTTCTATCTCGGTGAATCTCGATCCCTAAAACGAACGAAGCTTCACCAAGATCTTTCATATCAAATTTTGAGGACAAAAACTTCTTTGTCTCCAGTAGTAGACTGACATCACTACTAGCAAGTAAGATATCATCCACATACAGGACAAGGAAGATAAACTTCCTATTCTTAAACTTTGCGTAGACACAATTGTCCTCAACATTATCTTTAAACCTAAAATTCTTTATTGTCTGATCAAACTTCAAGTACCACTGTCTTGAAGCTTGTTTTAATCCATAAATAGATTTCTTTAGGCGGCATCCCAAACGTTCTTTTCCTTCCACGACAAAACCTTTCGGTTGTGCCATGTAAACATTTTCCTCTAAGTCTCCGTTGAGAAATGCCGTCTTTACATCCATCTGATGTAATTCCAAATCGTAATGTGCCACTAATGCCATTATGATTCTGAAGGAATCCTTACATGAGACTGGAGAAAAGATCTCATTGTAATCAATTCCTTCTCTTTGTGTAAAGCCTTTTGCCATAAGTCGGGCTTTATATCTCTCTATATTCCCTTGAGAGTCAAGTTTTGTTTTGTAGACCCATTTACAGCCTACTGTTTTGGCTCCTTTAGGAATTATCTCCAAATCCCAAACTTTATTTGCATTCATTGATCTCATTTCATTTTCCATGGCCTCAAGCCACTTTGATGAATGATCACTTTTCATGGCTTCTTTAAATGAGGTGGGATCATCCTCCATTTGAAATTCTTCAGTGTTGTACACTTCATAATCAGCAGGAATAGCTGATTTTCTAACTCTTTGAGACCTTCGAGGGGCCTCCTCATTTGGCACATTTTTTTGTTTGAGGCTGTTGTTGCTCCCCCTCATGTGTGGCAATAGGTTCTATAGGATCCTGAGGCACATGTTCCTCATCATCATTCATTGTTGCCACAGGCGGGATAACAACAGGTGCTGGCACCACAGTGTCTTGTACTGTCGGTGCAGCAACAACAGGTAGTGAGAAAAATGGCTCATGAATTATTGGAGTGGGTGCATACACCTGCTTCTCTTTGAGGTCAATTTCTCGAGCTACCATGCTCCCCCTAATCATTTCATCCTCTAGGAAGACAGCGTGTCTCGTTTCCACAAACTTTGTCTGTTAGGACAGTAGAAACAAAAACCTTTTGACTTTTCTGGGTAGCCAATGAAATGACAACTCACTGTTTTGGGATCTAGCTTCCCAATGTTTGGGTTAAAAACTTTAGCCTCAGCAGGGCTCCCCCACACACGCAAGTGGTTAAGTGAGGGTACTCTTCCTGTCCACAACTCATACGGTGTTTTGGGCACCGACTTACTTGGTACGCTATTGAGAATATGAATGGCGCTTTTAACGCCTCCATCCACAGACTCATGGGTAAAGTGGAGTAACTTATCATACTACGCCATATATCCATCGAGAGTGCAGTTCGCCTTTCAAATACTCCATTCTGCACCGAGTTCGCCTGGTGTTGAATCTTTGACGACTATACCATTCTCCTGTAAAAACCTTGCAAAAGGTCTAGGAACTTATCCATATGGGGTATGCCGACCGTAGTACTCTCCCTACGGTCGAGACGACTATCTTAATCTTTAAATCATGCTGATTTTCAACTTCGCTTTTAAATATTTTGAATTTATCCAACGCTTCGTTCTTTCTTTAATTGGATAAATGTAGCCAAACCGAGAGTAATCGTCTCATGAATGTTATGAATGAATCATAACCATCCACACACTTTCACAGGAAAAGGACCACATATATGTCCGTGTGAATAATCAGAGAATTCCTACGCCTTCGTTTGGCATCTTTCTTAATTTTTTTTACATACTTTCCTTTTATGCAATCTCTACATTGTTCTAAACCTGAGAGGTCTAATGGAGGAAGAATATTATTCTTAACTAGTCTTTCTATTCTCCCCCTCGAAATATGGTCTAAACGACAGTGCCATAATTTCGACAACGCATCGTGAGCTCTCTTTCGTTTTACTTTTCCATTGTTCGATGAGGATACATTTTCATTCACATCACATACGGAATTCACATTTTCACGAAGTGATAACAAATAAAGCTCGTCTTGTCGGAAGGCAAGACCAACACATTTATTATTAAACAATATCTGACATTTGCCATTTCCAAAATGACAATCATAACCATCATGGTCCAACTTTGATACACTAATCATGTTTCTTTGCAAAGAAGGTACATAAAGAACATCTCTAAGAAAAAGTATGAAGCCATCTGGAAGCTCTAGAGGAAGATCTCCAACGGCCTCAACATTTGCTTGTACTCCATTTACGACTTTAATGAAACTTTCGCTTCTTTACAAAGTTCTCATCGAACGGAATCCCTGTAATGAATTAGCAACATGAATAGTTGCACCTGAATCAATCCACCAAGTAGATTTTGAAAACTTTACATACAAGGATTCATTTACGAACGTAATAATGTTCTCACCTTTATTTTTCATTATCATCTTTAGGAAATCAGGACAATTCTTCTTATAATGTCCTGTCTTCTTACAGTGGAGACATTGATCTTTAGCCACTGGGAATTGGTTGTTCTGAGACTGTTGCATGGGACCTTTTCCAGATAACTTGGAGGAAGAACTGTTATTATAGTTCTTTTTCTTATCTTTTAGGTAGTTGACAGAACCACCTTGTGAAACTTTTATTCTTTCCTCCTCCTGCACACACATGGCTATGAGCTTTTCTAAATCCCATTTTTGAGGCTTTATGTTGTAATTAACAACAAAGGTGTCAAATTCTTTGGGCAAAGAAGCAAAAATCAAATAAATAAGAAACTCATCCTTGAGTGCCAAATCCATTGGTTTGAGCTTAGATGCCAGATTGTTCATTCTCAGTATGTGCTCTCTAATGCCACTACCGCCACCAGAGTATCTTTCTGTAACCAGCTGCTTGATCAGCTGGGTTGCATATGTCTTTGAAGAGCCAGTGAACTGACTCTTTATTCTTTCTAGGTACTCTGTGACCGTGTCACAGTCTGAAATTGAGCCCACAATAGCAGGCTCAATCATGTTCTTTATCACTGCCAAACACTTCTTGTTGGCAGTGACCCATTTCCTATGCTCAGGGTCATAGGACATCTTTACGGGAGCAAAATTTCGCTCTCTGTTCTGCCATGCAGCATCAGTCTCATCTGTCTCCCTCACCGGTGCCACAGGTTCTCTGGGACACGGTGTGGTGACAACCCAGTCCACCTCAACGAGGATAAAAGCCAGGTCTATCTTTTTTTCCACTCAATATAGTTATCACCTTTTAGAGTGGGGATCTCTTTGATACAACTCATCAAGTTGTATCCTCCTGAAAACACAATTCAAATAGTGTGAGAACAGAAATAACAACAATAATTGCATGTCTTAGTTTAACGTTGGTCAAAATTCAAACATACAATTATTTTATACATTAAATCTACATCACCGTTGGGCAGAAATAGAAATAATGCATAATCATTAAAATTATAATATTGCTATTAACAACGTTGGTCAGAAAATAACAATATCATAATCAACTCAAAACATATCCATTTTCAAAATTAAATTCTCCCGTTGATTCAATTTAATAATGAAAATTACATCTTAAATCGCTGTATTGAAACATTAACATTCAATAATCATTTTCCTATTTTTGAAGCAACTTTACCATTTTGAACAAAAATATCGTTGGATAAATTTTGTACGAAAAAATATCATAAAATTCAATTCAAATTGATCAAATTGTTTTCTCGAAAATAAGAAAAAACAAAAAGCTCAGAATCAGACTTTTGTTTGGCCATTTTATTTTGATCCAAAGAATAAAGCTGATGCTGCGTGGCCCAATGAATCGCGCCCCATGGCTCATGCTGCAGCGCACAAGCAGCCGTTCCCCCAAAGACCAGCATGGTCGACCTTGCATGCACATCGCTTTCTCTCGGCCCACCGCTCATGCATCTCCGCGATGGGCTGAAATTTAACTTCCTGACACCTAAGCGGCAAGACCCGCCACCCACGCGCGACGTCGCCGCCTCCGCGCCCGAGCCGCAACTTTGGGCTGGGCGAAAATCGACCTCGCGCCCCTATCCCGCTTTGGCTCTACGGCCACGCTCGATCATCTCCGTCCGTCCATCCAGATCGAGCGGTGGAGCGCTGCAACTCGGGGCATCAAAACCCCGGTACCACGCCCCCTCAACCCTAGCTCCGTTTTCATTCGCACATTCTCTCTCTTCGCCTCACTGCTCTCCCTTTCTCTCCTTAGTCAAACACCGAACGAGCGACAACGGCCCGAAGCGGCGAGTCCCGGCCGTCTGTCGCCGGCCCCTCGCCAGCGTCTGCGCTCCCAATGGGTGAGCGCTGCCACCGCCGAGCGTCAGCAACCGTCATGGCGCCCACAATGGCCGGATCCCGACGAGCGGAGCCCCTACGCCTTTCTTTTTTCCCCACGCCACGGCGTGGATCAAGCGGTGTCATGTGACGGCGAGAGGTAGGCCACCCCGTTCCCTTTCTTCCCCTTTCTTTGATTCATTTGTTCGGATTTTGGCCCGATTTGCCGATTAGGGTTAGGGTTAGGGTTGGGATGGCCACTGTTTACTTTTTCTCCGATTTGAAATCGGTTCTTTCTTTTCTCAGTCAGTCACCGAGCGTCGCCGGATCCCGGCGTGGTTCTTTTCTTTCTCAGTCAGTCCCCTTCCAGGTTAGGGTTAGGGTTTGGATGTCGAGACCATGTCTCAATCTGTTCGCACTTTTCCCGTACCCGATTGAGGATTAGGGTTCGATTTCTTTCTTTCCCCGATCCAGATCTACCGCTAGAAAAAGGCTCCGATACCATTGTAAATTCTGAGGATCAACTATGGTAGATCTAGTCGGTTTGCTGTTGAACATGATGAGCTAGAACAAGCAGGGAGTGGGAGATAGGGTAGAGGTGCTGGTGTTGAACTGAGCCTTGGATGAAGTCGCAGATTGAGCCGGTCATCATTTGGTTCGTTGATGGAGGCAAGACACGGCAGGCGACGGGTGGAGTAGAGGTTGCCGCAGACGTCGATGCAAAGGTCGACGGGCGAGGCAAAGGATGACAACGGCGAGTCGGTGAGCTTCCGTCACGGGTCAGGCGCCCTCTTAGATCGGTCTAGGGTTTGTCGGTGGGGTTTGTGGCTCACGGCGAACCTCATGCTTTGAGCCATTGCCCCCACCTCTTTATATATAGCCTTGATCGACGGCCCAACCATGTAGGGTTGGGCGCCCCCGATCAGGGCGCGTGACCAAGGCCCAATAGGCCGTTGGGCTTATTGGTTAGGAGATCAATCTAACACACACGCTATCTACTCCCTCCGGCTATTTATCTCCTTCATCTAAGAAAAAAAATCTTTTTCCAAAAGTCTCCGTATTAGTTTGGGACCACGGGTTTGGCTTCTCGTACATGCTGCGCATTTGGTGTTCATTGGCTGCTCCTTGTCTGCATTTATTGCTCCTTGGCTGCTCATTGGCTGTTCCTTGCCTTAAATGCAAATCGGTGTTGTTTACTGCTTCTTGGTCATTGCGCCGAAGGCTAATACGATGGAGACTTATAAACGAAGGGAGTAATTAATAAGCTTACATCATCCCTGGCCATGGTACCGCACCATAACAGGGTGACTTCGTCAAGTTCAAAAGTGTAATGTGGGTTCTGTTTCCATGTGCTGAACTATATATATATATATCCAAATAGTAAAATTACGCTGCAACCATTTTTTTCCACTCAGATTTGGTAGTCTACCTCCAATGCAATTCTTCCCTCTGAATATCTACATCAAAATAGAACCTTAAGGTTTGGGCTCTCTCTCCTCCATTGACGCTAAAAAAAAGTTTGAACAAAGACACATTAGTTGCCCAATAACAAGTAGATTTTTTGAATCTATCTACCCAACAATTGGGCGTTTTAGCCCCTCTCAACAACCAGTTTTTTCCCATTATAGCTATATTTACACCGCCTTATTACTATATTTATAATGATTTCTTCGGTGTAAATTATTGGATACAGTGATGTAATTTGAGGATCATTGCAGATCTCAAATAAACATATGCCAAATTTATAAATTATTTATATGGATTGTAAATATCAGATAAAGAAACATCAAATATGTCAAATTCTTCACAAAATTAAAAAAAAACAAGAGGGAATTCCCTGTGTGCCATTAAAAAAGATCGCAATGCCATGTGTGCTCTTGGAAAAGTTCAGCGGTCTTCAGCGCCGCTGCTCCAACTTTTTTGTGCCCTCCATGCCACTGCCGTCAGTTTATGCTCTAACGTCGTCAAACTGCAGGTGTGAAAAGTCAAAAATACCCTTAAGTCTAAATATGTCATTAATTTTTTTGAGCATCTTAACGACTTCAAATGAAAAAACTCAAAACTAGAAAGTTGTAGATCTCGTCGAGATCTATAATTTTCATATAAAAATTATCTTTATTTAATTCCGCAAAAAAGATTTGATTTTTCTAAGATATATTAATCATATCAAATCATATTTTTTTGCGGAATTAAATAAAAATAATTTTTATATAAAAAATATAGATCTCGACGAGATATACAACTTTCTAGTTTTGATTTTTTTCATTTGAAGTCGTTAAGATGTAAAAAAAATTAATGACATATTTAGACTTAAGCGTATTTTTGACTTTTCACACCGCAGCTAACGATCCAAACTGACGACAACGGCATGGCATGGAGGCACAAAAAGTTAGAGCGATGATGTCAAGACCATGAACTTTTCCAGAGACACACATGGCATTGCGATCTTTTTTAACACACACACAAAAATTTAAAAAAAAAACAATATCTGACGGTGGCAGCCTGCGCTGGTGGAGGCGACGTGGAGCGCGCGCTGCTGTGCCGCCGCACTCGGCCGCATCTGTGCCGCCGTGTGCTTAATATGCCATTTTAGATGTGATCAAATTTATAAAAAAAACCTATTTATAATCACCGAATAAGCCATTAGATTTTGAAAGAACACCTTCCCACCCATACGCCGGCCCATCCTCTACTGCTGGTCTGCTGCTATACACAACTGGGCACACCCGACCCGATGATGCCTTTTCTGGCCCAAGCCAAGCTGCACGTTTCCCATTTTCTAGCCAGAACAAGTGCGCAAACGCAAAAGAAATGACAAAATTCCGTTGCCGGGACTCGAACCCGGGTCTCTCGGGTGAGAGCCGAGTATCCTAACCAGCTAGACTACAACTGAAGCTGACCACAACAGTTTCTAAAATTTATAAAACAGTAAATGGCACTCAACAACCTTGGTCTGGGCCGAGAAAGTGTGGTACCCACACCAGCCTGCTCGGCCCGAGCCGCTGCCGACAGCTCTGCACCGTCGATGGGCATTCGGACGGCAGGGATCGCTCCCCGAACATCAGAACCGCGGCACGACTGCAGCCCCAAACCCTAGCTCCATTTCCTCCCTCCCTTTCTCTCTCCTCCTACCCACGGCGGCGCGATCTTGAGGCGGCGGCGCGGAGCGGGGAAGACGGTGGCGCCGCTGGGTTCCCCTGGGGAGGGGGGTGGGCGGCGGGGCACTGGGCAGATCCTACGTGAGCGAGGAGGACCCGCGCCGAGTCGATGGTAGGCCTCCGCGCCCTTATTACCTGCCAATCTGGGGCATATTTGTGGAATTTGTGCGGGTATATATTGATGGGAAAAGGACGGATTCATCAATCCATTACAACACCACGATTTGCGCTAGTAATTTGCGCACGCGGAGGGGCGTGCTGGGTACGTGGGCGGGTAAAGGAAATCGTCGGGGGAATTTATAATGTGATGAATCCACGGAAAAAACTGACATCTTACCAAAACCCCACACCTTTTCCACGTTCTAGGATCCGTCTTCTTTTTTATATGCCCCTCCAAATCCAAAACCCAAAAGAGCAAAACCTCGGCGCCTCTCTGTCTCACGAAACCGATATGGAGTTCCAGTACCGTGCCATCGACGAGCGCCGAAGCCGATCCCCGCCGCCGCCAGCGGCGCCAAGTACTCCTGGCTCCACATCGGCAGGTGAGATCCCCTAGACCCCTAAATCCCGATCGCTCCGTCGGTTCACGTTCTGTCGATTGAACGATCGATCGTGTCACCTGCCTACTGCTTTTGCATTCATAATATGCCGTGCGATTTCACCAGACAGCCATCGGGGCGACAGTTCGGTAGAGCGCTTGGGGAATTCGGCCGCGGCGGTGGCTGACGCTGACGAGCTGCGGCGGCGGCAAGCAGAGAAGCCGAGGATCAGGGAGCGGATCCTCAGGGAGGAAGCGGAGCACTGGGAGCTAGAGATGGAGGTGCGCAGCGAGTTAAGGGAGGAGATGCTGCATCGGTCATGGCCCGCGCTCGGGCGATCGGCGAGGGGATCCGACACGCCGGCCGTGTTGTCAACCGGAATGATTACCGCCGCCAACTCATCGCTGCCTGTTGTTGCTCTTGAGGTCTGTTGTCTTTTGGCCTTTTGTGTTTGATCATGCTTTCTGTTTCTCCCTAGCTCTTGCCTCACGTTTTCTATGTTGCATTATGGAGTCTTTCGGATCGAACGAAATCTATGTCAGATTAAATCTCGGCCGTAGTTACTGATTTAAGATAATTTTTTGACCCTGAGGGATTTTCAACTCGATGCATCATTCAGTCTTTTGTTGATTTGATTTGAAGTGTTTAAAACGTGCATGTTTTCCAATTGAAGCACGTATTTATGCCTAAAATATTAAAATTCACTTAGACTATGTCATTTGGATGTTTAAAGCATAAACCATAAGTGAAGCTTCTATATAACATATGAAATTTTCTGTTTCTTAAAGTAACTTTTGAATGGTGAATTATTCTATAGATAGAAGAAGTGTCGTGGGTAAATAGTTATCATAAATAATAATCATGGTTAGTTGTGTGTCAAAAGTATGCCTTTCTTGTTAAGTTTTGCAGAATTTTGTTGTTCTATTTGGTGTGGTTTATTGGTTAGTGATGCTTATAACCGCTTGCAATAGTATGCCAATAATGTTTGTTTCTGTTTGCTAGAGTATGTCATGGAGCCATGGATAGATCTATTTAGTGTGGTTTATTGGTTAGTGAGGCTTATAACCCGCTTGCCTGTATGTCATAATTTTTGTTTCTGATTGCTAGAGTATGTCATGGAGCCATGGATAGACAAGACCTACTTGGGATTTTTTTTTTACTTGTCCATCTTCAAAAGTTCAGATAAATGTGCATGCGTTGTCGGCAAACTGCATTAGCATAAATGTAAGATAAGATGCAAATAATTCATGTAATCTACATAAACGAAAATTCGTGTAGGTGAAAATCATTATGCATTATTGATGCCGGTTCATTCTCCACATTTTGGTATGGGTAAAATGATCAATGCTGAACAAGTAGCTGAGAATCATTTTGCTCATAAGCACAATTTTGAGCACGAGGGTGCGGTGTTGCACTATACTGTTATTAATTTTCATCTTTTTTTTATTATATATGCAATGATCAGAAATTGAAGAAAATAGAGTATCATATATGAATTTTCTGCCCTCATTGTTGATACTTAAGAATTTCTTTCTAATCAAACACCTTGCGCTGGAAAGGAGTCAACGTGAAGGAATTCTTTATGATATTTTTTTTCTTCCCTAATATTTGTAAACTGCCACCATGGTTTGAACATAAACTTTGGATAACCAATTCAAAACTTTGTTGTCAGATTGCAGGCCTTGCAATACATGCTGTAGATTTTTGCAGTTTTGACGCTGATGGATGTAAAATTTCAAAACCTTGAAATGTCTAACAAAATTGTCATCTGCAATATATATTTTTTTTAAAATAAACTAAACAGGAATAGCTATGTGATAACTGATAAGGATGCCCACGGCATGTATGTTATGCTAACTTTTACAGATCTTCTAGGAGTATAGAAAAAACATGACTAGTTGCTCGATCTCACAATATTCATGCAATTTTGTTGTTTTTGCCCGAAAAAGCTAAGTCAGTTCATTATAGTAAAAAAAAGTAGCCAAATCAAATGATGTACCGGTGTTTTGAACATTTTTTAAGAGTTCAGTTTTCATGTTTGTTCTTAACATACAATCATGATATTTCTATCATTATTATTTGAAGTTGCAGCTATTTTTGTTTGCTCATCTAGAAGAAACTCTCATGTTGGTTGTGCAGGCCCACCCAAAATCAAACGCACTAGCAACCGCGCCGACCAAGCGGAAGAGCCCTGAATCGTGCCACCGGAGCATTGTTGGTTCCAAGCAGCAAGAAGCAGAAGAGCACATTAACCTGCATGGTGTGTTGCATCACCACAAACAATGAGAAGGCCATGCAAGACCACCTCAATGGGAAGGCTCACAAGAGGAAGGTGGTAGCACTTCCGGAGCTGCCAAAGCTAGCGCCAGAGACAGAGCAGGAGAGAGGGCTCGAGGCAGGGAAGGAAGAGGCAATGGCAATGGAGACATTGGGAGATTACAAACCGACGAGGTTCATGATGGCGATGGCCGCAGGAGAGCTGAACGAAGTGACACAGATCGACGGGTACCTCCTCTGTGAATTGTGCAATGTGCCGACAGCAGACCGTGTTACCATGATGTGCCACCTACAGGGGAGCAAACACATATCTAATGGCCAGAAGAAGCGTCAACCCTCCAGCAAGCCATCGAGTGAGGTGGAGGGTACAGTTAGTGCTGCCACTTCAGCTATTGGCAGTGCTGATCCTAAAAAGCTGGCTCTGGAGGATTTCAGTGTGCCGCTGCCACACACCGTGCGGCCGCTGCCACACACCGTGCGGCTCTTGGAAGGATTTCTGCTCTGCGAGCTGTGTGATGTGAAGAATCCATCGATGAATGGCATGCGTCAACACTTGTCAGGGAAGAAGCACAAGAATAAGGCGAACGCCAGCTCTGATGCCTCTGTCAACGTGTCCACAGGTGGAAAGGAAGCAGCCAAAGCGCAGCTGATAGACACAGACACGGTTGTCATCTCTGACATGGCAGCAAAGGTGGAAGCCCCATTGGAGAAGTCCTTGCAACCAAAGCTTGGTGATGATAGTGAGTTGCAAGAAACGACTGTGGCACCACCAAAGGAAGACGTCGCCATTGGGGACAGTGCTAAGTCTGCTGGAACGGAAATGATGAAAAGCAATGCAACTTCTGCTGGAGCTCAGCTCAATAATGTCTCTGATTCTGACTCGCTGACCATGGAAGTAGACAGCGTGATGCACGCCCTCTCCCGGGTGGATGGCTTCCTCATCTGCCTGAGCTGCAACGTAAAGTTACCGTTGCAATGCATTCAGCTCATTTCTTTAGTAGTAGACTCTTATATAAATATTACAGGCACTTATGGTGTTGAATGCGGCAATAATTGGATATGTTGTACTAGCAATTGAAAATTGGAAACGTCAGCGCTTGGCATAATCTCTGCTTAATTTCCCCAAAGTAGCTAGGCACTAATTAGGGAAAGGGTAGTAATGGTGATTGCTGTTCCATCTTACTAGTAGGTAGAGATGCACTATTGTCGAAAGGAGGCAAATTGGCCTTTGTGTGATTCTATTGGTACTTCTGCAGTTCTGTGTCATCAACATCGCCTCTGGTTTGTAGGGAAAATTATCAATTTCCTGAGCAATAGTTACCTCATCCTCAGGGTCAGGTTAGCTTCAATCCTTTGCTTGGATGTTTGCTTCCTCTATTGGTGCTTTAGGAAATCTGCTTGTTGGCTTTGCTCAGCTATTTTTCTCCCAAAATCGTATTTTTCCCCCAATCCTTCTCGTGCTCCAATTCTTCACAAGTGTGGCTATAGCTAAGAGCTCCCTCAAACTCCAAATGGCAGCTACCAATATCAGCAACCACTAGCATTCGTAAGCAAGTCAAATAGATGCAATGCATCCTTTCTGTACCTGAATATTTTGATCAATAAAATAGGGAGTAGATATGTACATGCATGCGTGCTACACTGCTACCATTCGTTCATGTATGTACTTATCTGATTGATTGATAGCTTCTGGTCGACTCACTCAGAAACACTTTTTGGGTTCAGCTTATTGATTGTGTGAACTCAAAGGTTGAAGTGATCCTAAATAACGTGATATTAGTCGCAATGAATTGAGTATAGGGGAATGACCTTTTTAAGGCAACCAAGTTTGCTGAAGTATAAATTATGTGAACATGTCTGCTGGGGTTATTGATGTAACTAGATGTAGGGAGAAGGAAAATGCAGCGACAATGTCTATGTGAGAAGCTTGTGAAAGTAAGTTTAAAGTCAGTTTATTGTAGTGCCAAAATTGTTGGTTCCAATTTATTTTTTGTTATCAGTCCATTATGTCTGTAATGACTGTATTTGATATGACGATAAATGGATTAGCTTGGTTGGGTGTTAGGTTTGATATGATGATGAATGGAGCTATTTTCATAGAAAACTTTGTAGTTTTCACAAACTTAAATGCAGCTATTTTCTCATCGTAGTTTTCTAAAGAATGAGCCTTTAGCACTTACCAAGGCTAATACGTAGTTTTACATTACTTATATGAACATATGTGAAGTGGGCTTAATCTGCTAAATCCTTACAAATCTGTGTGCTATTCATATAGGTTGTTTATGGCTTGCACCTGACACTTTTGGATAGTCCTACGCTTTCCTTTTGAAAGTTGAAAACTGATATTGCTAGCTCAACTTTATTTGATCGTTGAAGTTCAGATTGGGGGTAGGAAGGTTAACTTGGAGGTCACACATTTCTTAAGTATCTGCCCTTTGCGTTGTCACTTCCATCCTCTGATCCTTCGACGAGTAGCAGACCAGCTGGTACAGATGCGTCCTTTGACGTATGAAGTTTGCACCTTTATCCTTCTAACTTCATATGCATGTGTTCAAGAGTTGCTATCTGAATATCTGATGACTCATTTTGTAGTCAGCATAGGATGGCTTGCTGCTTCAATTTAGTGTATTATATTTACCTAAAAATATAGCAAGAAGATGGAGGTATGTCCAAACTGCTGTATTATGCCATTTACTAGTTCGTATTTACCCCTGCATGAATCTGGATTGCACTGGACTAAGTATTGGCTACTTGCTGAACTTTCAGATCTCAAGACTGGATACGGTTTTGTGGCACTTGTATGGATACAGTGGAAGGAATGCATCTATCCAAGATTATGTGCTCCAGTGAAGTAGTAGTTTGTTCAGTTCCAAACTTGCCAATAAGTCTCATGCCCCAATTTTATTTTTCATTACCTCACTGGGTATATATGTGGATGGACATGATCATGTGAAATCCATAGTTTAGCTTTGTTGGAAGATGGTACTCGAATAGTTTCTGTATGAATATATTACTTGTATTAATTGGACTTAATTTTAGTTTTGAAATATTTATGTATTTGTACAGAAAGATTTATTCCTGATATTTTTCATGATTTTGTGGATTTTTCTGATTTTTTGAGACATATGGTACTTGATTGCTTCAATCGTGTGGTCAGTTTTACCAAACGAATCCGTGGAGTATTATATATTAAAATAAAACAACAGCCGAGAAATCCCCAACAGTCTGCCAAACAGCTACAGTGAAATTCTCCATGAGTGGATATCAAACCCGGGTGGAGGTGTTAACGGAAGATTCAAAAAAATTCCACGTCCAGGGCTATATTCCCTGGGCTAAATTGCCCTGCTGCCAAAGTACTCCTAAGTGTTTTAAGAGACAGGATGAAACGGTCACGGCGGATGTAAAATGCGGAGGAACACTCCAGCCTCCAGGCGTACTGCTGCTTTGCATCTTTCTCGCGCCTTTGGTACAGTACAGTGTACAGGCCTACAGCTACAGGGTATAGTAACCTACGGTTGCGCATCACATGGTTCTCGGCACGGCTCACGTTTCTTTCTAGCCGACGACCGTATCATCCATCACGCGCCAGGATTCGAGATCTCACTCGCATTCATCGATCCATCCCTGTGACCATTTGGTGACCAAATTAATTAAACTGTACTGAGGCAGAGCACTGTTGCGTTCAATTTGCACAGGATTGGAGAAAGAAGCTACTTTACATGACCCAAAATGGCCCCATGCAATGCTTTTGGCAACTCAATGCCACGCAGTATATATATATAGTAGTATTTCTCCCGTGCCATGACGATCGATCGTGTATTCGTGTGTGCATATATGGTGCAGCGTATACTCGAACCTGATACGTGATTAATAACGTGATCAATGGTGACTAATAAGCTAATACGATTTGTTACTTGTTTACGCGGACCGGCCGGACCCAATCATCATCCGATCGATTGTGGAGTGCAGGTGAAGTGTATGGAGTCCAGTCCAGGTGCATCACGTCCAGCTCCGCTCGGCTCACAGGTCTCCGGGAGAGAGGGCGATCTGTACTGTACCCTGCTTCCCTGTTAATCCGCCGTGATCTCGATCCCCTTTTGATCAATGCCGGGCAGTGGCACGGGCCGCCCGGCCCGATCACAGAGCCGATATGTTTCTCCTCCAAGTCCTCGTCCAGTTCGTCCTCGATGAGTGATGGAGAGCCGTGGCGTCTAGCTACTGATGCCGATCCGTTACCAGGTCCCGATCGATCGTGGGCGATCTGCATCTGCTCGACCACCACCGAACCGAAATCCAACTGAAAGCCCCCGCCCGCCCGGCGTCCGGGCCGAGATATACTACGATATAAATATCGCGCTCCCCCGCAACGGCCACCGCTTCCTCGTCGTCCTCCTCGTTTCGCTCACGGGAAAGGGAGCACACGCGCACGCGGTCCTCGCGCGATCCCCCACCGCCTAAAGCCTCGCGCGGCGCCACCACCCCCGTGGATCCACCACCCTGCGGCCTCTAGATCCCTCGCCCCCCCGGCCGATTCATCCGACCGATCGGTTCTTGATTGGATCGGGCTCGGCCTCCCTCCCGCGCGCTGACGCCCTTCGGTTGGCCTAGGGGAGGGGCCAATATGTGGACGAAGGGGAAGAAGAGCGCGTTTTTGGCACCGAGGGGCAGGAAGCGGGAGTTCCCTATACGTGCCGTGGACTACGAGCTGCTCGAGCCCATCGGCGACGGCGCCACCGCTGTCGTGCGCCGCGCGCGCTGCCTGCCGCTGGGCGGCGAGGTCGTCGCCGTCAAGATTATGAATATGGCGCACCGCACCGAGTCCGACGTGGTAAGTACGTAAGGCACTTGTTTCGTTACTCATCAAACTCATCATCAGTAGTTGATTATTATATATTGAAACTGACTAAATAAATTACCCGCACCAAAAGTATCAATTCGTGCAAACTTTTTTATGGTGTGACTAACTGACTTGTCTTATGGTGTGACTAACTGATTTGTGTGTTATGCTAATTATGCAATCATAGGAACACATCATCTCTTGAGTAACTTCAGTTCTTGTAGTGTCATATGTAAGCATACCTATATGTGCATATCAGGTTTGGGACATGCGTAAGTTGAATAAAGGTTTAGATTCACCATCAGTATCCACCAGAGAAGAGATTAAGAATTGTATTAGACTTGAAAAAAGAAGGAAAAAAAGGGGTTATATTAGCTACTACTCAAGAGGCATGAAGCGCAAATATATAGCTTGGCTCACTTACTTTCTTTTGTTTTGCAGAACAATGCTTCGGAGGAAGTGAAGACCATGATTATGATTGACCACCCAAACCTTCTTAGCGCATACTGCTCGTTTACAGAAGGCGAAGCCTTGTGGATCGTAATGCCCTACATGGCTGGAGGTTCGTGCTACCACTTGATGAAGTCTTCGTACCCCAAAGGATTCGACGACGAGAACTTCATAGCGTTTGTGCTACGCGAAACCCTGAAAGGTTTAGAATACCTTCACGAGAATGGTCACATACATCGGGATGTAAAGGTATGGATCCTTTAATTTGCCATTGCCTCACTACGGCTATGCATCATTGCCTCACTACGGCTATGTATCGGTTAACTAATTAAAATAAGAAGGCATTTGATTTGTACGTATAATTTTACAATAAGAAGGTATTCAATTTGTTTCATTATGCATGAACACAGGCTGGAAACATACTGCTTGATCAAGATAAAGGAGTCAAACTATCGGATTTTGGAGTTACCGCCAGCCTTTATGATTCAATAATCAATAGACATGGCAAAAGAAAGACGCTTGTTGGGACGCCTTGTTGGTAGCAGAAAATAATGCAATTTATAAATTATTCAGCTATATAGTATAATGCATTTCATATTTTCTTACACAATACTAACGTTGCTCTCCACTTCTTCTTCTTCTTTTCCTTCAAAGGATGGCCCCTGAAGTTATGGAGCAAAAGGATTACGATTTCAAGTATATCTTGTTACCTTGTTACTGTCATCGTTTAGTAACAGTTAAGTATAGTTGTTGATTTGTTTCCTTATCTAAAAAAATTACAGGGCAGATATTTGGTCGTTTGGAATTACTGCACTTGAGCTTGCTATTGGCCATGCACCATTTTCTAGCCAACCTCCAGCAAAGGTATTGCATTAATTTAGTCTATATTGTTCCATCATAATTATGTGCTTAACTGAGGTTTATGAAATGCCATGCAGGTTTTTCTCATGACGTTGCAACATGCCCCTCCATCACTTCATAACACAAAGGAGAAGAAGTTTACAGACGTATGGTTTTAAAATATTTTCTAGGCAATTGATTATGTGTGACTATTGATTCATTTCTTGTCTTGTTTCGTAGTCTTTTAAGAGTATGATTGCCACTTGTCTCATTAAAGATCCAACAAAGAGGCCACCTGCAAAAAAGCTATTAAAGCACCCATTTTTCAAAAGAGCAAGGTCGGACCATAATGCCGTGAAATGTATGCTAAATAAATTGCCATCATTGGCTGAGCGGATGCAATTTATAAAGGTAAAAGTATTGTACAGATATGATTTTGTAGGTTCTGAATAATACAATATACATATTTTAAATAGGAAAATGAAGCGAAGTTGCAAGCAGATAAAAAACCTCTTGATAACTGCAAAGAGAAAGCATCACAGGTAAATACACATTCATATTATTTTATTAATATAGTATACTTTTAGTTTTCCTTTAAAGTTCTAATAACTTATCATTCAACACTTATGTTTTTAACTAAATATAGTACATAGTGAAGTGGGATCTGTTAAGTGAATGTTTACTAACTAAAGCTATGATCCATCCATGGATAATGTGACAATCTTATAAGTACAATAATGTTCAGTTAGATGGTATATATATATATCAATTCTCACTTTAAAACTCTGATGAAACAGGAAGAGTATAGAAGAGGTGTGAGTGAGTGGAATTTTGATATTTCAGACTTAAAAGCACAAGCGGCATTGGTACGTGCATATTCACTAAGTAAAGTTTTGAAATAATGTCTATATTTTTTTTATTTACAATTCTCTAAACTTTTGTTTAATTGCAGTACCCCGATGAGAATGAAGCAGAAGACTTTTTACGTTTTCTATTTGAACTTGACATTGTTGATGAAACTACCCAGTTAAAAGATATTAGAGCACAAAGTCACTCTATAAATGATGATAGAATGGTAATATAATTTTAAGTGGTTTCATAGTGATTTATTATTACTAGACAACACAATGTATTTAGTAACAATGAAGCTACATTTACAGAATGTTGGTGATGATGGCTCAGGAAAATCAAATTCAACAAGTCCAATGTCTTTATCTCAAAGGTTGGTTTTTTATTTAGATATATCTGGAAGTTGTGTTAGTTGTTTGTCAATTATACCAATATTTTTTACTTGTCTATAAACATTATTGTATCCTATATGATTTGTTTGCATAAATATAAACAAGTTTATTTCTATTTAATCTTGCAATAAACATATTCTTATTTATCAAAAAATGTCTTCAAGGGTTGGTTGTTTATGTGTATGTTTGCTTTAGTTGCACAGGAATAAATTATTTGATCTAAGGTATAGTTAGACATATGTTTTTACCTAACATAAATTGCCTCTATTAGTGTGAAGCAGCTTGATAAAGGAAGTCCTAATGGCCTTGTGCGCAATGAGTCATTTGAAATTCATTCCATATCACCTGCTAAGCAACCGACAAGAGCAGGCATGTTTTAAATTCTTCACCCTCAAAGTAAAATTTCACACATATAGTTATATAAACAAACAACTTTATTAATGTACCATAACATGTAATATATGCTTTTATTGAAATTTATATGTATTTTTTATTTATATATTTCTTTGCATTGATTAGAGATATAAGCTTAAATTTAGTTGCCATATATAATAAGACGAATAATGGTGTTATGTATTGGGCAGTTTCTACTTGCAAGGATGTTGATGAATATTTAGAGAAAACGGCTTTTCAGAAGGGTCGTTTTAAGGTGATACATGATTATAGCAAGGTACAATTATATGGCTTAAATATTTTGTTTCTTGTCATAGGTGTTGCTTTTGATTATATTATATATTGCTATACCATGATATCTTTGGTTATCAATGATTAGGCCTTTAAGCTAATTAACTAATAACTAATATAGTCTTCTCAAACTTAATTTTCTTGGTTATGTTTCATACTAGATTACATCTTCAATGCAAAATTGAAAAGTTTATTAGCGATTACTAATCTTATATTATTATTAATTAATTTGGTATTCTGGAGTATGTACCCACAAAGTAAGAACCTGTTATTAATCTCACAATCATACCTATCATCCTTCATATATTTGATGGTTCAACCATGATGTGTGACCCAACTTTTGCATGCATGGGAGCAACAAAAACTCTAGAATTTGCCAAGCTTTTGCATGATTGCATCCATGTCTTGTTACAACTTTCGAGAAACCATTTGATAATATCTTTATGTTTGTATATTAAAAATGCCATACTTGTCTCAAACTTACATTACACATTGAAATTTTGGTTCAAATATTTTTTTTTTGAGGTAGATTGAAGGAGCAACGCCGAGAGAGAAGGAGTTATTAGAACGTATCAGTAGTTTAGAGCAAATGTAAGTTTATGATTTTTCAAATGAGTTATTATTATGACTAGTATAAGGTATTTTAAGAATCATCTCACTAAATTTTTATCGTTATAGGCTTCTTGCTACCCAAGATGAAGTTGAGAGGCTTAAAGCAAAGGGTAAATATACTATAATGTTGCTATAGTAGCACTTCTTTTAGACTTTTAATCATCACTAATTTATTTGTGTTATATTGTTTGTCAGGGTCAAAAGGAGCAGAGGGATGTCTACAACAACAATAGTAGTGAAGTGAAAGTTAATTTCATTTGTTACCTAGGTGATGCTTGTAATGATAGAAACCAGTTGTAGTACGTTTTAACCATAAAATAGTTCACTGAGTTGATTTGGTGGACTATCTATTAAAAATCATTTGTGCATTATGTATTATTTTACAAATATTTCTTAGATCTTTCCTTTCTTCTTAGATGACTTTATAAATGAGATTTGTTATATATGATGGTCAAGTGTTATGGCTTGTGATGCTTTTTGTACTTGATAATGTGGATGGGCAAATCGCGAAGCGGGACCGGTGTATGGTGGCATATAGGTTGTAGGTTGATGGTCTATGAAGATAAATTAGTATTCATTTTACATACCATTGTCATATAGTTGTGTTTGTACTTTGTTGAACTTGGATGGTATGTGTTTTATCTTTTGTTTAAAACAATAAATGTGTTGTATAATTCATCATTTCATGATTACGTTTCTAAATTTCTTTTACTCTTTTGCTATTTGTTATTAAACCAATTTGACACAATCCCAAATTTACCAACACAGTTTCAACACACAACAAACTTTTGTTAATTTATTTTCTTAAAACATGTTTTATTATGTTTTTAAGAAACATATTTTAAGTTATTAACTTATTATATTATATTGTTTTTAAAGTGGATTTACATATCATTATGTTTGGGCAGTATAAAAGTAGTTTTTTTATGTACGCCATGCTAATACTACTTGTGAATAGTCTTGTTAAAATGGAAGTGATTATAGAGAAAACTAATACTCCATCCATTTCAAATTATAAGTTGTTCTGTTTTTTCTAGATAGGATAGCTTTTTGCTATGAATCTAGATATACACTCTGTCTAGATACATAAAATTTACTATGTAATTTGAAAAGCTAGAAGAGCATAATTTCATGTAAGAGAAAAGATGATTTTGCCCTAGCTGGAAGAAAAAAAGTTGAGGAAGCCATGTGCATTTTAGGAATTTTGCTTCTATAATGAACCCACTATCCAATTATAATCCAGGAATCCAAATACATTAAATTTTTTTTTTTATAATTTAGATTCTTACAATCCCTCTACTATCCAGATTCTCACATCATCTTTGATGATCCAAACGGGCCCTTAATCCCTTATTCCCATACTATAAGTTCTAGGCGGGTTGAGCTGGGTTAAAATTCAGACTAGGCTTAACCCAAGACGTATAAATTGTTGGGCTGTCACTATTTTTTACTTGGGGCCCTACGGGCCGGGCCGCATTCCTTGCCAACCATGGGCTAACCGCAACATTGCATGACTCTGCGAACGGGAACGGTAGCCCAAAATGGAAGGAAACTCTCTAGCGCGACTGATTCGGCAAGGCACGCGATCCCCGTGTGCTGGGGCCCAAATTAGGGGAACCCCACGTGATCCGCCGAGGTCCGCCCGCCACGAAAGCTGGGCCACGGGGTCGCGGGCGGGCACGCGCCGGTTCCGCGAGCGACGCGACCACCCCGGCATCCGCGGAGCCTGCGCTGCGCTGCCCACCGCTCCTCCGCCTGCTCCGGCCTCAGCTAATACCGATGGGTGGTGGGAGCCGAGCCCTTTCCCTCTCCTCCCTCTGCGCCACCACCCTCGCCGCCGCCAAGCCCCCGCAGCACCCCTTCCCCTTTGCCCCGGCACACCGCGCGCTCCCCCACCGCCTCGCCGCCGCCATGTCCTCCTCGTCCTCCCCGACCCCCGCCGCCCCCGCCGCATCGGGCGACTCCGGGGCCCCGGCCCCGGCCCCTTCGGCGTCCAACGCCATCGACTTCCTCACGCTCTGCTACCGCCTCAAGGTGAGCGCCGGCGCCCCCGTTCAATCGCTTCGCATTTCCAGGGCCGGCTTAGTTGGATGGAGATGTGACGGTGGATGGGAGTGTGGATGTGATTGCAGACGACCAAAAGGGCGGGCTGGGTGAAGCGCGGGGTGCAGGGTCCCGAGTCGGTGGCCGACCACATGTACCGGATGGGCGTCATGGCGCTCGTCGCGGCCGATCTACCCGGCGTCGACCGCGACAGGTGACCCTGACCGTTTGCTCTGCAGTCTCTAGCTCGGCAGTACTTTAACCTTCTTACGGTTCCGTTTTCATACACTGTTTATTTCTCCTTTCATTTACAGGTGTGTCAAGATGGCGATTGTGCATGACATTGCAGAAGGTATGGTCTCAGAAGACTTCTATCTAGATGGTTTCACTGAAGTTTTGGGGCTTTGTATGAGATGAGGAGTGTAAATTGTGAATGTGGCAGCTTATTACTACCTGGGATGTTGGTAGATGGTAACTAGACCACTGGATACCTGTAGTAGGAATGTAGGATGTGCGTTCAAGTACTCATGCCATGATGAGCTACTTGTTTGGCCTCTGCTGTAGGTCTAGTCAAAGTGTGAAACTTAAACTATGTGCAAATTTTCCTTTCTTCATTCACAGTATTTCATTGTCTCAGAAGCATGCAATATGGCACTCAGCTTAAAAAAATATCAGTGAGAATGAACACATGATTATGCCTTGCATATATATACTCTTGCTGCTGACTGCTGTTCCTGAGCCGGCTAGCCTGTTGCTGGCACTAATTGCCCAATTTTGCCTTTTGGTGCTCCAGCAATTGTTGGTGACATCACCCCTTCTGATGGTGTACCCAAGGAAGAGAAGAGCCGCAGGGAGAAAGAAGCATTGGACCATATGTGCGAGCTGCTTGGTGGAGGTTCAAGAGGTGAATACCAAAACTTGCAATTGTAATACATTTAACATATTGTGCTGTAGGTATCGTAGGCTGCTACCACGAATTGTCTTTTCACGATATGTAGTTATATGAAATGAATGTGATGCTATTGGAAACTGACAACAGCTTTCTAGATGACACAATAGTTTAGACTTAGTGGTTCCAGTATGTGTTCATAGTGCCACAGTTCATAGGGAAAAAAGAATAATATGCGGATGTCAATGAATTTTGTGATTTTGCTATACGACACTTTTCACTTCCATCAGGGAAGCACATCAGGACCTGGAAATTATTTTTTGCCTATACTGAAGGGCTCTGCTACATAGAAATCCAATGGGCAGTTTGTGTTCTCATTGTTTTGATATATAGTCAAACTTTAGATATTATTGAACAATTCTGAGAGCATTCACATCCCTTAGGTGTCAAGGAAACTCTTGATAACTTAAAATTACTCTGAGACTCTTTTCAGAGAAACTGTTCTTTATACTTCTCTTCTTTTTATAAGGTGTATTAGGGTTTGAGAATTTTCTTCAAAGGTATGCTTTGTCCAATAATTTCCCTTACAATATATGAATATATTATCAATTACTACAAAACCAATGTCTCACTAAAAGGCATGTGAAATACGAATCTATTGATGTATCTTTTATGCACTAAATATACAAATATTTTGACTTGTTTGATTGATTTTTTTGAATCCTAATATGCCCTACATTTTGAAATGGAGGTTGTAAAGATAAGGAATGCTTATGTAGAAGCCAAAACCAAAGAGTTTGTCCTCTTATACATTTGGTATACTGCCATTATTGTTCAGCAAATGTTGATGCCTATGGTTTTTTGGAACATGATATTGTAATAAATGGTGATAATATTATTCCATCTCTAATGTTTTTTTCTACCTTGAAGCCTTATGGATCCTTTTATTATGCTCAAATGGTTATCATAGCATCCAACGTTTTTGCCCTGAGAGTTCCACAACATAGAAATCCAGTATTCAAAACATAATTAATTGCTAAAAAAATATTGGAGAGCGTCGGCATCCCTTACTTACATGTGAAGTGGACCTTTTAGAACTCAAAAAAGTCAATCTCAGGCTCCAGCCTTTTGGAAACAGTTCTTCATGCTGGATAACAGATGCTCTCTGTACAGGCCAGACTAAAGAGTTTCTGTGATCTTTGACACGTTATATATAATAAATACTCGCCTTTATCTGCATGCTGTTGTTTTGCAGCACAAGAAATTCGTGAACTTTGGATGGAGTATGAGGAGAATGCGTCTTTGGAAGCAAAGGTTGTCAAAGATTTTGACAAGGTACAGTTTCATATTTCATACCATCAAGTTGGTGGCATAATGGCAACATCTGTCTGAACCTATCAGATGGTAGTCCTTGTGATCATTCAACAGGCAATGCCATATAACCGGCAGGGTGTTTAGCTAGTGTAGGCAATCATTATGACCCTGACCTGTGGCTCCAACTTCTTCCTTTTCCTTTACATGCTGTAATCTCGTGTTTCTTTGTTATATTTCCAGATTGAGATGATACTTCAAGCTCTGGAGTATGAAAAGGGTGAGTTCATACTGGCACTCGAATGCACAAGTAGCTATAAAGTACAGACCACGACTATTAAAATGCAGTCATCAAGTATTCTTGTTGTAATAACCAAATAAATGGATATAGTTAAAATCAGCTCACATTTTCCAAATATAGCACATCTTTTGCATCATTTGTGCTTACGTCGTTATTCAATTTGCTCCACTGCCTTCTGGGTGTGAGAAGTAATACATATAATCCATATCCTATCACTTAACGCCCGGTAAACTCCTTGTTGATCATGAGATGGGTTAACAGTATCACACTTACGCCTATGTATTTTAAAATTTCCAGAGCAAGGACGTGACCTTGAAGAATTCTTCCAATCAACAGCTGGTGTGATTTTTTCTCTCTTTCCATTATGTTCTTCTCAATTTTCATGGGCATCTTAGCACATAAAATTGAACAGTTCATCTAAGCTGAGAGTTCGTCATTTTTTTTTTCATTTGTACACTTGAAATATGTTTTTCTGAGATATTATAAACATTCGTCATAAATTCAGAACATATCAGTGCCTGAATGATTATTGTTAGTTGAAACTTGACACTACCATCCATGATGGTTTCCTTTTATCATGAACTGATACATGTCTATGCCTTTTTATTATTTTCTTTTATCATGTGCTTATGCTCGATCTCTTCAACTTCACAATGTACTAATCCATCCCCCACCCCACACCAGCAAGACGCTCTTTTTTAATTCCCATGTAGGCAAATTTCAGACAGACATGGGAAAAGCATGGGCAGCGGAGATTGCATCGAGAAGAACAACAAAGTGATCAAATGATGCTCATTTTGGCACGTCGGTTTCAAGACAACCTGCTGGCACAGCATTTCTGTTGAACTTTGCTTTTACTAGATGATACTTCAAGGTGGCACTGAGACATAGGCTTACCTTGCGAATGTGAACATCACCACATTTCTTGGCCCTGCCCTGACCCTAAGCCATATTGGGCCTGCGATACCAGGGCTCCAGATAACCCACTTGGGTAAGGAGTTATATTGGCTGTAGGTGCTCCTGTCAAGAGCAATTAGCTGGATCCAACGGGAAGGTTCAGCACCAGCTCGTGGTGATGTAAAATCCTTCACTTCTTGAATCACTGTACCATTACCGTTTCTCTTGTTAATTCAGCTTCATGGTTTCGGCCTTTGTAAAATTTAATTGTGCTATTGTTTTCAAGCATAATGAACCTGAATATTTGCTATCCAATTTTGGTTGTTGATGATGACCTGAAAGTGCACTCATATTTACATAGTACAATGCTGAAGCCTACAGGAAGTGAGCATATCTTGCAATGAGGTATACTGGCATGTTGGAAACTCGCTATCCGGCACCCTGCCCTCCGCTGCTTCGCGTGCCTCGTCGCTTGTTCAAAAGGCAGGCGCTGGCCCCTGATAGTTTTGGTGTAGTGCCAAAACCACTTGAATTGCGTGTATCCAAATTATGATTGCAACTTCCAATCGACATCTGAAAGGCTGAAAGATGCAGGTTTGGCTCTCACTGATAACGTGGGAAATAGCATGTATCCAAATTATGATTGCAACTTCCAATCGACACCTGAAAGGCTGAAAGATACACGTTTGGCTCTCACTCATAACGGGGGAAATATAAGTCGCAAAAAAAAGGGCAAATATACAGTGCAAACCTAAACCTGATAACGACCCACTTCCAATCCAACGGCCCTGCAACAACGAAATACCTGGCGAGAGCTATGGTTCACTCATGTTAATTCAGTGAGATTGTTGCAGTGAATTGACATGATTGAACCAAGCTAAAGCAGCTTGGGAAATGGGAAATCTGCTTGGACAATGGCCCCGTTCGTTTGTGTTAAAAATGGCTTGTTCGGCTTCTTTTTTTAGCTGGAACAGTGTTTTTCTCTCATAATAATTCAGCCGGAATAGTATTTTTCAGCCAGTTTCAGCCAAGTTTCAGAGCAGCGAACGAGGCCAATATAGATTATCACCTTTTTTTTGGGACCGCAACTTATTTTTTAAGATATTTGTCTTCGCTTGTTTAGTGTAGCTTTCAGGCGTCAATGCAGTTTCTATCGTGATTCATGTAACTGGACGGTGAAAGGTATATTCCCAGTCTTGTAGGAAATTGAACTGTGCTCAAGAAGAAAACAAAATTATAGTTCGCTTTCCCTCATTTTGCGTGTTTAATGTAAAAACCTTAGAAAGTGAGACTTTGTATACTTCTTTCTCAAGTCCCAATAATTTGAGTACACTGGCATGGTGATAAAAATCAGAAAGTAATATAGAAATTATTTTCTTAATATTTCTATAAAGAGTTTCATCGTTTACAGAAAGGAGAGGGAGTACCTTAATTATTACTTCCTCAGATCGAAAAAATATATCCATTTGTACATCGACACCCCCGATAAGATATGTGTGTATGCCCTATTGGCTTATATAAGTTGGCTTTATAGGTCATGGGTAACACTGTCTATGACCCATAAGTCACTTTATATAAGTCATGACAAATAGACTAGACACTTTGATTGGCGATAGGGAAGAAATTATATGATATGAAAATATTTTTCATAGTAGTCGTAATGTTAATCTTTTGTTGTCAATCTACAAATAAAAGGGAATTTCACCAACGGTCCTAAAGTTGTCCTAAGTTTTCAGGTAAGTCCAAAAATTGATCCACCACAACTAAAATCTGCCAATTTCTTCTAGTGATGTGGGGATCTCCAAGTGTTTTAATATTCAACATTTAGTATAAACTTTTCTTATCAAATGCCTCATGCTGAGGATTCTCATATGCTATGGTTAGTGGTAGTGTTTTATTACCAGTACTTATTAAAAACACTTGGCGAACTCATCATTTTGGTAGTGACATACCAACCTCCAAGTGCTTATGTGGCATGTCACCACAACACCCCTCGTATGGAAATCTCAACTCTAGCATATATGATTGGTTAGAGAAGATGACTTAAATATTTTGTTATGGAATGCTGCGATGGATGATCCGTCGCTATAAATATTTTGTTTTTGCGTTGAAACAATCAGGACGCTGTGTGTTGGTGTTGCGGCAGAAACACTCCACGCTTCGTGCTTGGCAAAAGTTGACATTGAGCCATTTGACCACACCATGCATGAGGCGGGTTTTATAATGGATTTCCCAGATTTGATCTACACACACCATCCTTTACTGAACAACACTGACACTGATGTCAGGCCAAGATCCAAAATGGAAAGCCACTTGTAGGCCCTGTTCGCTGGGAGGAATCTGGAGGAATTTGTTAGAGAGTGAACAATGTTTTCAGTCATGAACAGTGAATTCCGGCTGATTTTAAGGGCAGGTGAACGGGGCCCGCTTTCCTGCATGATACCCAACGGTCAGATAGAGTATATATCTTATCAGAGCATAGACGACAGACATCAATAGGCATTTATAATTAGTTCTTGGAGGCGTCCACGTTATTCACAATCTTATTGTATGCTTTCTTTTCTTGGACAGCTATCTACATAAGGTTTTCTTAATAAAATGTCAGTTTTCTTTGAAAACTCAACAAGGAATCTGCATTGTAAATTATTAAGAGAGTTAAAACCATCAAGCACATGAACTGAGCGCAGCTTAGTTAGGTTCTTTATGATGAAATCTGCATTCTAGGTTTAGTTATCATTCTTTAGATTTATTGTAGGATCGAACAACATTATTTTTTTAGTGGTGAACTATGTGTTTGGAGAGAACATTCGGTTTCGCTGTCCAATTTTTTTTCAACAATTTGGTTCTCGAACCTAAACTGACACCCAACATATTTTTACATGAATTCTCGTTCGCTAGTAAAAAGATCGTCATTTCTTTCACGCCACAACTTCTTTGTCACGCTATATGATTCACATCCAACGTCGACATTTTTGTAGATGTTGGCATTGCGTAGGACAAAACCAATACATCATTTATTAGTATTGGACAAATACAACGATGCGATCTTCTTGCAAGTCAAGATCAAGATATCGTGGCCACATTATTATGCACGAGATGTTTCAGTTTACTATATGTATATCTATCAGGTCACCAGAAACTGAAATTCTCGAACCACATAAGTTCAATCCACAATGCATCTCATATTTGGCTTCCCAAATTACTGTCGTTGTTGCTGTTGCTGCGGCTTATGTGCAGGCCAAATTTCCACGGAAGGAAACGAGAGGAAGAACAAAATCTCACCACAAATTAACGGGGTACTGCCGTACTGGGGACCTGTTTGGTTAGACTTATAAACTGCACGCCCAAGCTGAGATTAACAACGAAAATGTATGGGCCTGTTTGGCTGCAAGGATTGCTTATTTGTAGCATTAGCCGCTGTAATTTCTCTCTGCTGGCACTGTAGCAGCCGTTGTTTTTTGCTGTAAAAATGTTCCAGCGAACTGTAGTGGTGCATTATATACGCGGTAAATTCCTGACCCAGCAGGCAGCAGGTTACGGAAAAAAAAAGACGACTTTTGTCCGGTTCACCGGACTTCGCCTGCCGTTAGTACAAGTACAGTGTGATATGTACTTTGATCGTCTAGGTGTGGATTTAGTGGGTTAGTTTTTTTTCTGTTGAATCATGAATTTGCTTCGGGGTAGGAGACAGAGAGAGAGATGTAGGAGCATCTGACCATCGGAGGAGCTCCCTGTCTTCACTGGTTCGTCGATGAAGATCTGCGCTAGGCAGCGACGTTTGGTGTAGGTGTGAAGACCGGCGGTGGTGGTGGAGGCAGTGGTGCTTCCCGCCGCTGGCAGTGCCACCCTCTGGATCGGATTAGGGTTAGGACAGTGGGCTGTGGTGGCGGCGAACCTCGTACCGTGTGCCGTTTGTCCCACCTCCTCTTTATAGGCACTGTGCGACGGGGGCCCACTAGCCACGAGATGGTTGGACGTCCCCGATCAGGACGCGGTCAAGGGGTCCATCTCGACCGTTGGGTCAAAACGGATGAGATCAATTATTCTCCCCCTTGATCTCAACTCATACTTTAACCTTAAACTTTGACTTTAATCCCTTTCACTTTTATTTGTTCCATCACAGATTAGTGTATAGAGCATGCTTCATCGTCACGGTCAATCGCCGATAGACTTAACAGCTACAATACACATCTCTCTTCTGAAACAGATTCTTTAACTTTGGGCCCTTTATTGTCCGGAAATCATAGGCTATACCATAAACCCATGTCGACTGTGTGTTCTCTAAACACACTGGGTGGTAAGCCTTTTGTACGCGGATCCGCAAACACTTACTTGTTACTTTTATGTTCAATATTTTTAGTATGATTCCGGACTTTCTCCTTCACAACGTACAACTTTATCGTCAATGTGTTTGGCAAAGACACTTGACCCGTTGTTATAGGAGCAAACTACTTAAATGGTTATTGCTTTGTATACCATTATCAATTCCGGTAAGTTCTTTTAACCACTTCACTTTGTCCTTTAAGCCTCATATCAAGCTATCTTTGGGTATGCATCATTGATGACACCACAAGCTGCTTTTTTTGGAGCTTTTCCACAATAAAACTCCAATCATGAGTGTTAGCTACTATGTGGGTTTCACTAAACATCTCGCCAAAATTTAACATTTGTACCCACAACTATTTGAGAGTACTTATTCTTTCTTACTTATCATGAGGCCTACAAATCTTTGCACAATTGCAAAACATTCTCATCTCCATTCCAGTGATCTATATCTGGACTGGACTTCTGCCAAAATATTCCGGATACATGAACTATGTCAGGGTAAGTTCTTGCTTATAAGCATTCATTAAGCTTCCAACAGCTGAAGCATATAGGACGTCCTTTTTAATCGATCTCACATTTATTCTTGGAACACTGAAAGTTTCGAAAACTATTACCCTTGACTATAGGAACAGGCGCAGGTTTATTCACATATATACTTTATTTCTTTAGAATCTTCTCTAAGTATACACTTGAGATAGTTATAATACCCCTTTTCCTTTTATCTCGGTAAGTTCCAATTCCTGGAACGAATGATGCTTTACCAAGACCATTCTCATTAAAACTTGAGGACAAGAACTGCTTCTTCTCCAACAGTAGATTAACACCACTACTAGCGAGTAAGGTGCTACCCACATGCAGGATTAGGAAAATAAATTCCCCATGTTTAAACTTTGCATAAATACAATTGTCCTCTACATTCTCTTTAAAACCCAAACTTTCTTATTGTACTGTCAAACTTCAAGAACCACTGTCTTGAAGCTTGCTTTGATCCATAAATGGATTTCTTTAGGCAACATCCCTTTACGTTCTTTTCCTTCCACGATAAAACCTTTTGAGTTATGCCATGTAAACGTTTCCATACAAATCCTCGTTGAGGAATGTGTCTTTACATCCTTCTGATGTAACTGTAAATCATAATGTGCCACTAATACCATTATGATTATAAAAGAATCCTTGCAAGCTTATTATAATATATATTCCTTCTCTTTGTGTAAATCATTTCGCCACAAGTGGCGCTTTATAGCTTTTCATATTTCCTTTGGAGTCTCATTTGTCTTGTAGACCCATTACAGCCTACTGTGTTGGCTCCATTGGGAATTACTTCTAAGTCCCAAACATCGTTGGTATTTATTGATTTCATTTCATCTTCTTTTGCTTCTTGCCATTTAGACGAGTGAACGCCTCTCATGGCTTTTTCAAATGAGGTGGAATTACCCTCTATTTGAATTTCTTTCTTAACATTGACTACTTAGTCAATAGAAATATCTGATTTTCTTATTCTTTGAGACCTACCGGGGCCTCATGGCACTTCTTTCATATGGGGCTATTGTTACTCTTTATTGCCAAAAGGCAAATGTTCTATAGCCTCCTGTATCACAAGATCCTTGTTTACTTATTTATCTTCTTTAAGAGCTAACATCAGGTGTTGTATATGTCATACAACATCAACATGTATTAAGCAGTTTGTTGCTCTAAACACTGTAGTGGATATGTAATCCCACTTCTATTCAAGCTTTAGGTATCTACATACCATGCTCCCCCAGATTACTCCATCTTCTGTAAAGATGGTGTATCTTCAAATTTCTTATTTTGGGTTTAATCTGCTAAAAACTCATATGTTGTCATCCAATATAAATACTAGCTGACTATGCTATCTTTCTATTGGAACTGTAAAAGGTCTAGGAATTTAGCTATTTCTTTACTTTAGGTGTATCGTTATTATGACCGTCTTACTCCCTCAACGATCACATTCATCTTTTATAGATCACTTTTACCTTCAATGCATAGTATGCATTGCATTATCTAAAGTATGGGAAAGTATCTTTCTTAATTGTCTTTCTTAATTAATCTTACATTTCTCCCCCTTGAAATGTGGTATGAACTTTTCTACCACAATTTCGAAACATTCAGAACTTTTGTGAATGAGGAAACTTTGATTACTTACTTCATCCACATGATTACATCATGCAAACAAAATTCGTATGGGAGTACATTTTCCTCATTACACTTCAAAACTCAACATAGTCTATTATTCTCAATACTTCTGCAAGTCACGCTTGCATATCATTCTTATCTTTTGGTTCACACTCACCTTTCTTTTGTTCTTAAACTCATTGAGTACTTAACGACCATGACACAAACAGAGTGTACGGTCAATTCTATGATAGCATAAGAGCTACCCCAAAATTCTCTCTATGTGCGGAATACACTTAGAGCACATGAGTCATCATATCCTTCTCCCGCCATGCGGGATAAGTACTATGCCAAACTCTCCCGCCATGCAGGATTGGTTAACATATGTACTATGCCAACTTTACCCCTCCATGCGGGTATTTTCTCAATCTTTTCCCGCCATGCGGGTACTATCACAAACTTTTCCAGCCATGCGAGATAATTCCCTTAAACCGACATAAATGCCAGGATTGACTCGTGTTCAATCATCAAATTCAGAAATAAATCCGAATATTCTTTTAACACACATGTTTAATCCAATGTTAGTCAAATTAATATGTATATGACTTTTACAACTCTCATAAGTGAAACTGAAAATAAATTCTTGTTCACAGAGAGTACATAAAAGACATTTCTCAATGAAGATTCTCATTGATCTATCTCTTTTCTTGGATCAATATCCTAGAATTCTTTTCTTTTGAAGTCATTCTTTAAAGAGAACATAGTCCCTTAAGCAATGGCATTCTTTCACATATAACTTGCCCTTAGGCATTTCATCATCTGAGTCACAAGTACCCAGCTCATTTCTCTTACTGCCTTCAAGAATGAAAGCAAGGAAGTCTTTTGTTTGAATAAATATTCAACAATAATGCTCATTAAACTTTGAAATCTTTATGTTCTATTCTATATCACCGTTGGACAGAAATAGAATAAAACATTATTTTCCTACATTAATTCCACATCACCGTTGGAGCGAAATGGAATTAACGTATAGAAATTCAATAATCTTGAAAACATAGAACTGCTCCTCAAAATTAAATTCTCCCGTTGGTTCGAATTTAATTAGAAGGCAATCAATTTCATTGCAGCGGAAACATGAAAATACATTTCTCTAATTTACGAGCATTCTTTGATCTTTATCTATTCTTTGAAAATTGGTCACTTTGATGCAAAATTATCAGAGATTTAAACATAAAACTCATAAAATTATAATATTGTTATTATCAACGTTGGTCAGAAAATAACAATACCATAATTTAACTTTAACTATCAACTGACTATTCCTCCAATTAAAATTTTCCCGTTGGTTCCAATTTTAACTGGAGGATTAACTTTTTATCATTTATTGAATAACTACAACTGCTCTTCAAATTAAATTCTCCCGTTGGTTCGAATTTAATGAGAAGACAATATTCTTTAACTTCTTGAAAATAATACTAATTCAGAAGCATTTTTACTTTACTCATCTGTTCTCTAAACAAATTATCACGTTGGATCAAATTTGAGTAGAGATAAAACATTTAAACTTAACTTTATTCATTCAAAGTAGCTTCTGAAAAAAAAACTGAAAACATCTCCTTCTTGTTCATTTGGCCTGGAGGCCTGCTTGGCCCGAAGGCCTGATTGCTTGTTCGGCCCAGCAGCCACCCGCGCAGCGCGCACCCGCGCCCAGGCCGCAACCTGGGCCTAGGCTGGGAAAGTGGCATCCCGCCTGGGCCGCTTTCGACCCGACCGTGCTCAGCCGTCGATGGAGATCGGACGGCCGTCCGCGCCCAGCGGAGGATCAAAAGGCACCCGCGGCCGCCGTTCCCCTAAACCCCTAGTTCATTCCTTCCCTCCCCTTCTCTCTCTCGCGCCGCACGCGACAGCGGCGGCAGCCGTGGTGTCCGTCGGCGCCGATGAGGGGTGGTGCCGACCGAGCTTGTCTGGCTCCCCTTCCTTTCTTTCTCGTGCGTCTCTCTCTCTCTCTCAAGAAGACGACGCATCTCGAAAGCAACAAATGAGCCGCGCCGGAGGAGAAGACGAAGACGGCGCCACCGCGGGCCCTCTTGCCGGCGAGCGCGCTCCCCATCGGGAGAGCGCGCCGCCATCAAGCGGCTCTGTCCGTTTGCCACCACTACCCGTACCGCAGCGGATGCATCTCGGCGACGAACACCGGCGCGGTCCGGTCTTTCCCGCACGACGACGGAGATGGTAGCGGTGAGGTAAGCCACCGGCCTTGCTTTTCTTTTCCCCCTTCCGTGTTTCTCCTTTTCTACTCGGATCCAATCCGATTTGGGGACGGGGATTGGAATTAGGGTTAGGGTTTCGATAAGTTAGGGTTAGGGCCGATTCGATTCACTGTTCTTCTTCCCCATGAGTTTTCACGGATTTAGGGAAAAACCTAGTCTGTATGCTCAGACCCGAAAGGATCTAATCCATCTCTTCCTGCGCGTCAGCAAACCGGCGGCGGGTGCTCCATCCCGCGTGAGGCGGTAATGACGGCGGTGGGGAAAACTTCCCCGGACCGTCCAATATCTTTAGGGTTTCATTTTCTCCGAACCGAAGTTCGTTTCTTTTTCTTTTCCTTCTTCTTTTCTTTGCCCCGATCCGGATCTACATACTAGAGAACCGGCTCTGATACCATTGATATGTACTTTGGATCGTCTAGGTGTGGATCCAGTGGGTTAGTTCTTTCCTGTTGAATCATGAGTTTGCTTTGGGGTAGGAGACAGAGAGAGAGAGAGAGAGAGATGTAGGAGCATCTGACCGTCGGAGGAGCTCCCTGCCTTCACTGGTTCGTCGATGAAGATCTGCGCTAGGCAGCGACGTTTGGTGTAGGTGTGAAGACCGGCGGTATTGGTGGTGGAAGCGGTGGTGCTTCCCGCTTGTGGCGACCTCCACCCTCTGGATCGGATTAGGGTTAGGGACGATGGGGCGTGGTGGCGGCGAACCTCGTACCGTGTGCCGTTTGCCCCACCTCCTCTTTATAGGCACTGTGTGATGGGGGCCCACTAGCCACGAGATGGCTGGACGTCCCCGATCAGGACGCGGTCAAGGGTTCCGTCTCGACCGTTGGGTCAAGACGGATGAGATCAATTCTAACACAGTGTACCGTACACACACCGTCAACCGTAATCATGCTCGCAGTACCGAAACTGCAAGATCATGCAGCGACAAGCCGGCTGATATTAAATCCTTCCATGTTTGGCTGTTATTAAATAAGCCGGCTGAAGCTAATATGTTGAGAGAGAAAAATACTATAGATTAGCTGATAAGCCGGTTTATAATGTTGAAGCGAACTGGCGCGGTAGGCCAGCTGGACCGTCGGAGCTGTGCCGGTGAAGCAGCTGGTGGCCACGGCGACTGCGCGGCCAGCCACCTCCGGCGCCGCCGCCGTCGCAGTGGTGGGCCAGCTACCGCCGCAGTCATGTATTGTTCTGCTTCCTCTCCCCTGAGGAAGCCCTTGCAGAGCGTGGTCCAGAACGCGCGGTCCGGCCCGCCGGTCTCCGCCGCCGTCCGCCGCGCCTCCTCTCCGACGCTCCTCTGGATGTCGTTCTGGTCGGTAAGACGGTCGATGAGGTTGTGGAGGATGTCGACGGTGTACTCCGGGTGGCCCTGGATGCCCAGCGCGTGCTCCCCCGACCGCGAACGCCTCCACGCGCGTCTTCTCCGAGTAGGCCAGCACCGTCGCCGTCGGCGGGATCTCCCACACCTGCGTTATCACGCACCATCCAGACAATACACGTCACGCCATGTCGCCATGTATGAGAGTACCACTGGGGGTGGCGCTGACTGTGCATGCAGCAAGTCCACTGCTTTGTTGGTTGCGACTTGCGATTGATTGCGACTCATCCATCAGCGCTAGCGGCAAAAATCTGGCATTCCGCATGTGGTATGCGTGCACCGATGCATCCACGGCCTACGTACAAGGACGACCACACGTACCGCGCAATACAAAATATCAACACGCACCTCGTCCTGGTGAACGACCTCGATGATGGAGGCGCTCCGGGGAAGGTCGTCGCCGACGTTGAGTAACGGCAGCAGTCCGGCCAGGTCCTGGCCGTGCACGAAGGTGACCTTCCTGACGCCGACGTCCCATCCACTGCGTGCCCTGCCGACCCTCCCGCCCAGCGCGCGGCACAGCACCTGGTGGCCGAAGCAGACGCCGAGCACGCGCTTCCGCATGGCGTGGAGCGTCCGCAGCAGCGCGCAGAGGCGCCGGACCCAGGGCTCGTCGCCGTGCGCGTCCCGCGGGCTGCCGCTCACCACGAACCCGTCGTACGACGCCAGGTCCTCCGCCGCCGGGAACTCGCCGCCGATCACGCGGAAGCAGTCCCACCTCTCCCCTCTCCGCGCCGTCGCCGACGCCGCCGAGCGCGGCCACGAAGACGTTGTGGTACCCGCCGTACGCTTTCCGGGCGTAGTCCGAGTCCCACAGCGCCAGCAGCAGCGCGTACCGCCGCGCTGCTGGCTTCTTCGCCGTCATCGAGCACGCGGGGGCTCGAGCGCAGAGGAAGTGACAGCTAGCCACCTAGCTATAGAATACAAGCTTGAAGCTTCACTAGTGTAGTGTAAGTGTAACACCACCGATCGAGCTTTGCGATCTCGACCGATCGAATCGATGGCGATGCAGAGCCAGCGAGAATTCAGGCTTCTATTTATGGAGCCGGCCGGCCGGGGTGCGCGTAGGATCCGGTCTGGGGTCACAGTCCCTTGTGAAACACGTGGCTTTTAATAATTACTTCCTTTATTTTATCGACGCAAGTTAAAATGATATTGTCTTATAGATTACACTTTGATTATTTATTTGCTTTTATATTATATTATTTATGTTTATAAATTTATAATCATTAGATAGTATAATTTTTTATAAATCTAATCATATAAAGTATATATTATAATAGTTAAAATTTATTAGTCTAATTATTGGTCAAAGTGATATACATTGTGCCAGATAAAATGGACTGGAGTCGGTAATTAACTAATCGAGCTCCCCGCGTGGAAGTGGAGATCCACCGGCCGCGGCCGGTTGTCCCCGCACGAAATATGTATTTTTTTTAGTACTGTAATTGCTAGGGGGTAACCTCCCAAAATAAATTATGCATGCATGGCTAGTAGGAGGTGAGGGCCTTGTCAGCTCGACAGTAGGAGTAGGGTCTCATCAGCAATCAAGTTGCTGAGTCACATGACATGGTGTCGGCAGATTAAACAACAAAGAGACCAGTGAAAACGAACTCGGCCAGTTGGCACTTGGCAGCGCTTTGCAATTGCAATAGCCCTGTCTAAGTGTTGATCATAGTTGCTAAAAAGTCACGATTCTGTAGTGTGATTTTAAGATCTTAGTTTATTGGGTTAATTCTATGATTCTATTAAGTAGAATATACGATTTTACAATTCTAGTAGCTATGGCTGTGCTGTTGCAGCTACCGTTGTAATTGTTTCTACTGCTGCTGCTATAATAACTTGTGAGAGTAAATTTTCCAACTCCTGTAGTAGGTAGGGTTCGAAATTTTGACTTTCACCGATTTTCGGTAAATATGCATACTAGTCATTTTGGTTCCATTTTATTAGTTTTCAAATTTTAGCCAAAACTTCACAAATATTTAAATACTTGCCGTTGATTTTTGCTCCTATTGTCCCCCCTTCAATATATATTTATGTCTTAGCAGCAGGTAGACTGGACCTAGCAGTAGCCAATAACAATCACACCCGATCACATTGTATGATCCTATATGATGTCAGTATTATTGATTCCCCATGTGATTCAAGAAAAGAAAATTTCTTATTTGACGCTGAAAAAATAAGTTATTTTTTTTATCCTATTTTTTTTTATTTTCTATTTGACACTCATTTTAAATTTCATCCCTCATACGATACTACCGTATGTTAGCTTCTTCAGACCCTGGACACGCTGTCAGATATTTTGATTGGGTCAAAATTACCCTCCGTCGAATCTCTCCCGTGCGTGTGCGTATCCCGTCCTCTCTCCCGTGCGTGAGTGTCCCAGGCTCGAACCCTAGACCAATCCGGCGGCGGGCTGATTCCTGGCGGTGGCCGGCCGTCGGCGGCAAGATGGAAGGAGATCCGGCGGGGGAGGATGTGGATCCGGCCGGTGGCTCCCTCTGGCGGGGCGTGGCGGCGGCGGCGAGCGCCCCCCGGCGGTGAGCCCCCTCGGGCTGGTTGCAGAGGCGGCGGCGAGCCCCGTCGGCCGACGCGCGCTCCCCACAACCAGCTCGATCGGCGGGATCGGATCTCGACCGTCGTCGCCCCGCGAGATGAGCCACGACGACCCCGGCTGTTCGGCCGAGGGAAGCGCAACCGGACGGGCCTTCTTCTCCTCCATATTCGTTCTTCCGGCGTGCTCTGTCTCTCCTATCTCAGCGCGACGACTACGCTACCGCTGCCGCCGTCGCCGCCCTACTGCCCAGATCTTCGTCGGCCTCTTCTCTGGCAACGAGCACCCGAAGATGGTACGCCCGCCCCTTCTCTTCTCTACCTGCTGTGCGAAATCGAGCAGCACCAAAGCCTAACCTAAGCTATTTGGCAATTTGTAATCGGACCTGATCTAATCGCAAGCGCATACATGAATTATGCCTACTAACTTCGATTGTTTTGCGAAAACGTTATCGGGCGTAGATGCGTACACCCATATCCTTTGTTGGGTCCGCCCCCTGATCTATGTGGCTTTGTTCAGGTGGTCCTGCAACCAGATCGGTTCCTAAGCGAGCTGACGAGCATGTACGAGCGGAGCACGGAGAAGGGATCCGTGTGGGTCACCATGAAGCGATGTGAGTGATCTCTCTGTTGCGTGTTGATTTGCAGATTGGAGCGGCTGACGAGTTGAGGTCTGACCTGATGCGGCGGCGTTGTTTTTTTTTGGGGGCAGCGACTCTCAAGAGCAAGGCACAGTTGCAGAAGATGGAGAAGAAGGGGCAGGAGGTAGAGCACCGGTGCCTCATCCGTGCCTCTGATGGCAAGAAGAGCATCTCAACCTCGGTACTGTGACTATCCTTGTGCAGCTGCTGGGATTAGTTTTGGATAAGATTGCTGGTTTTGTGCATACTTTGTACTGGTGATTGGTCAGCAGTTTGCTAGCAAATCCATTGCTAATTATGTCCATGCAGTTGCTATGAGTATGAATTTAGGATCAGACATTTTCGAATGTATTTGCCTATATGCTAAATCATCATGGTCACTGATTATGGACTAGTGGTAGGGTGTGCCATTTTGTGTTCTCTCATAGGGACTGTATATGGATGTAGAAAAAGTAGATGGAAACCCTACAAGCTTAGTAAATCAAAACAGTGTCCTCAATATCTAGAAATCATGTGACGACTAGTGGAGTGAGTCAGGGCCATGGCCACATGGGGTAGAGCATATAGCTTCGGTAGTATGTGGAGCTTCTCTTCTGTAGCATTCTAGCATGATGGAAAGTAGAGAGAAACTTTAGAAATCAGCTTCTTAGAACTGGAATCCATAGGATATCATTGCTAACAATGAAATAGCATAAAGATTGTTTGGTTTCTATTGTTGTAATTCTTACAAACTTTGGTGCATGACATGAGCAAGCAATATGCTTAACATTCAGCTAGTTTGTTGATCTAAAGGAAATGTTTATGGTTACCACATATACTTAACAGTTGTATCTGTTGTTAGTTCCTAGGTTTGTGAATCCCTTTCTAAGTATTGCATCCTTTCATGCCCTCACCAAGTCTTTCTTTCATCAAGTGTGGATTACTTGAGATATCTCACTTATAAGCATCAAATGTGTAAAGAATGACAGTCATTTACTTGCACTGTTTAATTTGTGTAATTGCATTTAACAGTGATGATGCTCATTGGTTTCTACATTTTAGCTGTTGGTGGAATCCTTTATCAAGGTTATATGATAATTTTTCACCTCAAAACAGTGTGCCGAGGCCTGTCCCACTGCGTCGCCGCTGAGGACAGGGAGATGGCCGCCCTCGCCGCTGCCGCGGGGCTCAGGGAGCTCGTCATGGACAAGTGCCTTGGCGTCACCGACGTCGGGCTCGCCAAGGTCGCCATCGGGTGCCCCGGGCTAGAGAAGCTCAGCGTCAAGTGGTGCCGTGAGATCTCCGACATTGGCATCGAGCTGCTCGCCAAGAAGTGCCCCGAGCTTCGCAGCGTTGACATCTCCTACTTCAAGGTAGCATCCCTGAAATTCGTATCAGTCTCTTTGGTCAGTAGTACGATTGGTCTGAAGCCTCTGATGGATTCAATTGAAAATGATTGTGATTTGACCTGTCGAGAATTCAGAAGTGTTCAATCGTCTGTGAACTGACTAGAATGGGGGACAAATGTGGCAATGCTAGTAGGATGCTGTTTCCTTAAAAACATTAAGATTCTTCTTAGAGTTTAATAGTTTATGAGATTGTTCCCTTGCCAACATAGATGCTATTTCGCGTGCATGAATCAAGTGAGCTCCAATTTCTTGTCTCTTGTTTTGCAAAGGAGCAATGAATCCCTTAGATCACTCTCCACTCTCGAGAAGTTGGAGGACATAACAATGGTCTACTGCTTGTTTACAGACGATGATGGCCTACAGATGCTAAGCGCAGGCAACTCGCTGAAGGTAATCACCTTGCAGGCATGTAAGTAGAGTTCCTTTGCTCTTTTTGCGCTTTTGAGTACTCATGATGCAAATGAATGCCATTTAGCAGTCAAATTCACACTGCCAGTGGTTGTTCACCTTCTGCTTTACACTTGCAGGAGCACTACCAAGAACAGCACCAGCAAAGCAGCAGCAACAGCAACGAATGCAGTAACCCCACAAACGACAGCAGCAGCAGCAATAACAGCAACAGCCGCAAGAGAGAGGCAGAAGACAACGAAGAAATTTTGCCCCAGAGAAACAAATCAAGGCACAGTTAGCTGCAAACTGATTATAGGAGAATTAACCCCCTTTTTTCTCCCTTTATTTATTCTTTGTTTTACTTAGCTTTTGGCAAACTAATTTGTAACACAAGCGAATTAATCCCCTTGTTCATATGAACTTGCTATATCAGGTGTCATTATCATGTTGTGTAAATATTGAAAAAAATGTTGTATAAACGTCTTACAAATCATGCTGCTGTATCATGTTGAAAAAAAGAGAAAAAATGGCATCCCAGCGTCTGCACACCGGCCACCAGCAAAAAGAGAAAAAAAAAACAGCGGCCAGTCTGCTTGCTGCATGCGGCGTGTCTAGCAAAATTGAGAAAAAAAAGAGAGCAGCCAGATACCCTGCATGCGTCTAGGGGCAAAAATGTCTTTTTAACGGCCATTTAACACCGAGATGATGAAAGTTGAAGTGAGTGTCAGATAGAGAACGAAAAAAAATTTAAGACAAAGAAAGGAACGACTCATTTTTTAAGTGTCAAATAAGAAATTTTCTCATTCAAGAATCAAGGCCATGATTTTAACAAGGAAGGGGGCATATGACCCTTTTACAAATAGATTATTAGGTCATGTTAAACACAGCTCTAGGTCCTAAGATTATTTGAACATCGTTATCCCTAGCTCGATCTAGGTCTTACAGCTGTAACTCAGTATGTGTAATCTATTTATGGAAGAACTAGGAGAACCAGGGTCATCGATGGGTAGTGTGAGGTGGGCGACCGAATAGGGGCCCTAAGAGCATGGGCCCCCACCTCGCATTCCTCAGCCCAGTACCACTCCGGTAGCCCAGCAATTTAGATTTCTGAACGTCAAATGGGAGAAAGATAAACCTCAGCCTGGCGGCAGCACCAGCACGCGTCCCCTCCACTCCCGTCCCCTTGTCTTCGACTCTTCATCTTCATCTCGCATCGTCGCCAACAACGCCAACTCGGCAATCAGCACTAAGAAACGCACGCAGTCAGAGCTGCACGCCCGCAATGCTGCAGGTGGCAGGCCGCAAGCCCGCAACGGCAATGGCCAGCAGGGACCAGAGGGACGCACAAGGAAGGTAGACACTCAGGTGATTCCCAGTTTGATTATTAACTGAATGAATTTTGAGTCTAAAATTATATATTGGCAAATTGCGATGTAGGATGTACCTATATAAATCATTTTTATGAATTTGTAAACATGGAGACGTTTATTTCCTTGATCCTCATCAATCAGCACTTGAAAATGATGCCTTTGAAACGATTAATTATGAAGATATAATTGAAGATTCATTTCAAGAAATACTAGACTGATGATGCTTTTCTGTAGAACTTGAGGTCAGTAATGCCTTTTCTATTTTAGAGTTCATTTTTTGATGTATTCTGCATATTGTATGAAATAATACATTTTTAAGTTATCTATTTGATGCGTAAAAATATTCATTAATTTTTCTAGCCATTCATTAAAAAAGATCCAGGGCCCCAATTTACATTTCGAAGCGAATCCCCAAATTTCTGGAGACGGCCAGTTACTACTACTGCACATGTAGATTGCTTTGTGATCACAATGGCAAAAGCAAGATGAATACAATACAACTATATAATATACGTTAATTTGACTAAAACTTTAGTGACATTCAGAGATCAGACAACATTTTCGTTGATGGAGATCATATATATAGAAGTCAATTTGCAATAACTGAAGATTTGGATAAAAAAAATGTACGTACTAACGAATCTAGGCGCACAAATGGGTGAGCAAACAAGGTAGTTTCTAGCTAGTATAAGGACATCACCAATAACGCAGAGGAGAACTAGAGTACATTTTTTTGTCAACAGGAAATCGAACTGCAGTACAGTGTGCAATCTTGCAGCAAATAAGTAGCTACTAACGATTTTCTGCCTACGACTTAACGTGCGCCCCCGCCCAGCACTAGCCAAACTAGTTGCTGCGAGCCAACTGGATCATTGCAGCTGCGCTGGTGAAGCCGCAGCCAGCGACGGCGCAGCTGGTCACCTCCGGCGCCACCGTCCCCCGCATCACCGGCAGAGCAGGCTGCGTACGATCTCCTCCGCCCCCGAGAAAACCCTTGCAAAGCGCCGTCCAGAACGCGCGGTCCAGACCGCCGGACTCCGCAACCGTCCGCCGCGCCTCCTCGCCGACGCTCCTCCGGATGGCCCTCTGGTTGGTGAGGCGGTCGATGAGGTTGTGGAGGATGTCGACGGTGTACTCCGGGTGGCCCTGGATGCCCAGCGCGAGCTCCTCGACCGCGAACACCTCCACGCGCGTCTTCTCCGAGTACGCCAGCACCGTCGCCGCCGGCGGGATCTCCCACACCTCGTCCTGGTGAACCTCGATGAGGGCGGCGCTCCGGGGGAGGTCGTCCTCGACGAGACCTCCGAGGAACTCGAGGCGGCCCTCCAGGAGGTCCGGCGCAAACGTCACCTTCCTCACCCCGACGTCCCAGCCGTTCCGAGCCCTGCCGACCCTTCCGCCCAGTGCTCGGCACAGCACCTGGTGCCCGAAGCATATGCCGAGCACCCGCTTCCTCATGGCGTGGACGGTCTGGACGAGCGCGCAGAGGCGCCGGATCCACGGCTCGTCGCCGTGCGCGTCGTGTGGGCTCCCGCTCACCACGAAGCCGTCGTACGACGCCAGGTCCTCCGGCGCGGGGAACTCGCCGGCGATCACGCGGAAGCAGTCCCACCTCTCGTCGGTGCCACCGCTGACGTCGCCGAACGCGGCGACGAAGACGTTGTAGTATCCGCCGTACACCTCCTTGGCGTACTCCGAGTCCCAGAGCGCCAGCAGCAGCGCGTAGCGCCTCCCGCCGCGCCCCGCCGCCGGCTTAGTCATTGCCGGTGGTGATGAGCAAACTAACAGAAGATAGCTATACAGCCGATCGATCGGAGGCGAAGCTCAGCTGACCAGCTAGCTAGTTACGATCGAGCTTGCGAGTGTAGTGCAGATACAGCCGATCGATCGGAGGCGAAGCTCAGCTGACCAGCTAGCTAGTTACGATCGAGCTTGCGAGTGTAGTGCAGCAACACTGATCAGCTGTGTGTTCTGCCAATTTGCAATGATCTGCAGAGCGATTCGGAGCTCCTATTTAAGCTGTGTAGTAGGCGTGTAGCTGTAGCTCGATGGAGTCGCGATCGCTTGTGGAACACATGCATGGCTGTGATATAAACTAATGATCAACGCTATCGGAAACGTTCAATTTGCCGAGCGTTTTTATGTTTGCCGAGTGTTTTCTTTTGGGCACTCGGTAAACAAGTTCTTTGTCGAGTGCTGCCATAAAAATACTCGGAAAAAAAACACTCGGTAAACAGGTGGTTTGCCAGAGTGTAAAAAAAATTTTTGGGAAAGAAAGTGAAGAAAAAAATGAAAAAAAATCTTTGCCGAGTGCTCAGATCTAGGACACTCGGCAAAGTAAAAAATATTTTTTTCTAGGAAAGAAAGAGAAGAAAAAAAATGAAAAAAAATCTTTACCGAGTGCCCAGATCTAGAACACTCGCCAAAGTAAAAAATATTTTTTTCTGGGAAAGAAAGAAGAAAAAAATTAAAAAAAATCTTTGCCGAGTGCCCAGATCTAGGACACTCGGCAAAGTAAAAAAATATTTTTTTCTGGGAAAGAAAGAGAAGAAAAAAAATGAAAAAAAATATTTGTCGAGTGCCCAGATCTAGGACACTCGGCAAAGTAAAAAATATTTTTTTCTGGGAAAGATAGAGAAGAAAAAAATGAAAAAAAATCTTTGCCGAGTGCCTAGATCTGGGATACTCGGCAAACGAAAAAAATCCTTTTTAACCCCAGCGCCGCGGGCTCCCCTTCTCCCCGCGCCGTTTGCACGCCCCCTCCCCTTCTCCGCGCACGGGCACGTACCGCCCCCTCCTCCCTCTCGGCCCCGGCGTGGCCCCGCCCTCTCCTCCTCCCTCTCCGGCGCCGGCGCGGCCTTCCCTCCTCTCCTCCCTCGTCGGCGTGGCCCGCCCTCCCCTCCTCCCTCACCGGCGCACCTCCCTCCCTCCTCCACCACCTCCTCCAGATCCGGCCTCGACGCGGGCGGATCCAGCGACAGTGGCGGACGAGGAGGCCGGATCCGGCCACAGCGCGGCCGCCCCCTCCTCTCCCTCTATTCCCACCGCCGGTGCCCCTCCCCCTCCTCTCTCTTCCCCGGTGGCGGATCTAGCGCGACCGCCCCCTCCTCTCCCTCTCTTCTCATCGTCGGCGCCCCTCCCCCTCCTCTCCCTCCTCTCTCTTCCCTGGTGGCGGATCCGGCGCGACCCCCCTCCTCTCTCTTCCCTGGTGGCGGATCCAGCGTAGCCGCCCCTCCTCTCCCTCTCTTCCCACCGCCGACGCCCCTCCCCCTCCTCTCCCTCCTCTCTCTTCCCCGGCGGCAGATCCGGCCCGGCCGCCCCCTCCTCTCCCTCTCTTCCCCGGATCCGGCGGCCGCGCCCTCCTCTCCCTCTCTTTTCCGGCGTGGCGGGTGGTGGCATGGTGGTGGTGGGCGGCGGTGGCGTGGTGGTGGTGTTGGGCGGCGATGGCGTGGTGGTGGTGGGCGGTGGTGGCTCGTGGCCGTCGGATCCGGGTGGCTTTTTTGTGGTGGCTTTTTTTTTAAAAAAAATGTTTGCCGAGTGTATTTTGGGCACTCGGCGAAGTCTTTGCCGAGTGTCCGACAAAAAACACTCGGCAAAGTCTGTTTGCCGATAAAAATTCACCGAGTGTCGTTTGCTGAGTGTGACACTCGACAAATCCTTTGCCAAGTGTTTTTTAGGCTTTGCCGAGTGCCATGGGCACTCGGCAAATGTCCTGATTCCCGTCGTGCAATACACGTGCAAACTGCAGCGCACAGGGACCAGGCACGACGTGGCATTGGGGGAAAGCACATCGACCGGCACATCCGCCGGCATTAATTCTCTCCAAACACGGAAAGGCAGGAGAGCTAGCTACACGAGCAAATTAGGCAAACTAATTTTCCTTCAGCATATAAGCCCTCGTGCATATATGACCATTAAAGTTATGATGAGATTGGCACACTAGATAACGAATAGAGATAATCTTTAATATCTCTGCACAAAATCATTATTGGAAATGCTATCGATAGGGCGTCCGTTTCGCCTGAACGCGCGTTGGTGGACCTCAACGGCCGAACGGCCCAACAAGTGACACTGCCATCTGCACAGAAATAAAAATAAAAAAAATCGTCGCTCTCATCTTCCTCTCAAATCGCCGTTGTGCCTGCATCCATTCTCGAACCCACTCTCCGAGCACCGCATCGCTGTACTCCACCGCGACCGCGTTGCAGCACCCGCACCGCAGCGGTGCGCTGCCCCGCGCCCGAGCGCCGCCACCTGCCTTCTTGTCGCCCCACCGCCACTCGCCACTCGCGGCCGAGTTCTCCTAGCCGACGCAGCGTGGTCCATGGCAACTGCTCCGACGCGGCGTTCTTCACTATGCCCAGTTGCTTGCCTGCCACCATCCACCCCCTCCACTGCACCCAAGCGTCGCTTGCTGGCTACTATAGTTCCTCAAGAGGTAGGCCATGGCTGACGGCGACGCCATGTTTCAACAGTTTCAGGTGTTTCGGAAGTTGTATTAAAGTGTTTAATCTGGATATTGCGTATGTTGCAATGACTATACACGCATGTTGCAAGTATAAGTGTTTCAGATGCATGTTTCAAGTGTTTTATGTGTATGTGTCGGCATGAAATTTTCGTCCCGTGCCGAGGGCACACGAGCAAGCCGGAAGGGTCCGCTCGATGGAGCTGGAGATCCGCCTAGCTTCAGCGCAGGGATGGTCGATCCTGCGCACTCCTCCCGAGACATGCCAGTCAATTTGACCCTGCAATTGACAAGGAGAGAAAGTTTATCAGTAATTTAGGACGGAACATGCCGGTGTTGCCAGACAGTCCCGAATGTGCGGCTCTGAGGGCTGATATGAAAGGAGATCGACTAAATAGTCGATTCCAGCATATTCATAAGAATAAATCAACTAAAGCTCATGGGGTTGTGTAAAAAAAATCGATTATCGTTGAGGATGAATATTATTATTTAGACAAATATTAATCAATAGCAATAAGATGTCAATAATAATTAGTTTATGCTAAGCCAATGACTGCAAGTAACCGAACCCCTTTTATATAAATGAAACAGCTCATCATCATTTAACCATTTAATAAAGATAAATCTAATGAACATATTAGATCTCATCTATCGCTATGACCAGTGGGGCATGAGGCAGAATCATGTAGGCCGTAGAAACAACAATAGGCTCGACGACCCTAACTTATTACTAATATCAGTGGGGCATAATGCAGAATCATACATGCCATAATACAATAATAAGATCATGGGGCTAACACATCTTTTAACATATCTCTACTTTAACGATCTCGTGATGTGAACTGTTCGTAAAAGCGCTCGATATCGGCTAAAACAGCTCGATTCAGGCATAGCGCACAGTTAAGGTCATGCCCTCTTAGGAACGAATCTACCAAATAACGATTATCACTCCACGGTGCTAACAATGGGGTGTGAGACATAATCACACAGGCTGTGATAACGAGCCATAGAATGGTTTTTGCTAGCCAATGGATCTACTCAAAATCAGACACGTCTTAACCGCACGCTATGCACGATCAAGATTGATATAAAACAGCCGATAAAACATAACTCATCGTTTAAAGTGCAGATTATATCAAATTTAGATTAGCAAATGATGGGTTAAAAAGAATATAAGGCCGATCTAGATCAATCCCAATCGGGCGAAGTCATATTGCTGTAATTAAATAAATAATGGAAGCAATAAGCAATATCGGTAACTTAATGAATCTATCCGAAGGAACGCCACCCTTAGATAGAGTCGATAACTTGACCTTAATCTAGTTCGAGAAGTGGAGGTCGACCGGATCAATGCAGCCTTACTTGAACTAGACAAGAGTCGATAACTAACTTGTACCTGAGTCGCAGTGGAGGTCGACCGGATCGATGCAGCCGTATGAACAGAGGTATAAGCCATGACAGTACCTATAAACAAGCAATGCAGGTCGACAGGATCGATACAGCCGTACTTACTGAAGAACTCACCGAGATCTACTCTACTCATACTCCTAAGGGGTGACCGGAGCCGAAAAAAGTAAATAACTTGTATTTGATTGATCGTGTGTTTTTTACAATAGCCGAGTTTTGATATTTATACTCGGGACCTACGCATGACTCCTATCTAAGCACGACTCATCACAATCTTTGATCTTAGAGAAAACATTTCTAATTTAAGATAACTTGGACTTTAATCTTTCCCTTTTTATAGAGTCCAACATGTCTTGTCCCGGCACCGATCGTAGCCTTTGTCGTTATCTGCTGGCGCTATCTGAAAAAAATCGATTCCAGTTTTGCATTCGAATCAGTTGATACCGATCTGCATGTGATTGATTCCTTAATGACATAATCTTGGAAGCTTTTAAGTCCTGCGACTCTTTTTCTAAATTTTGATGTAAACAGTATGTTTATAGAAGTATATCTAGATGTTGTATAACATGCATGTTGTAAGCGTATGTTTCTAGTATTTACATAGGATGGTCCTCACCAATTTTTTTTCCCACGATAAGAGGCACGGGGTGAAGCACCGAGGGGACTAGTCATTACAACGCCTAGTCAAAACACGGAGCGTGCGTGCATGTATGCATGGTTGTTTTATGCACTCACTGCTAGTATTTTACTAGTAGAATAATACGGAGGGAAAAATGGCACAGTGTTAATCACGAGGGACAGTAAATACCTGCTCTCACGCCACATATAAAAGGGAACGGAGGTAGGAAACGGAAAAGCGTATCCGGAAACATTGAGGATATCTGGGAATGGGCATAATTTTCTACATAAATGTTGATTATAAAAAAGTTTACCTGGGTACCGTTCGAGCCACCTGCATTGTTATGGTTCACAAAATGTATCTTTTAAGCACGAGGTAAACGGGTTTCACGTTTCTATCTGGCTCCACACGGTATAGGGCTGCTAAGTTTTACTTTTCCCTTCACCGAAATGCCTGTTGCGATGGTAGGCTACGCGTACATATCATTTTGTGCTTGCATGGGCCCGGGCCGCCTGGCCAGCAGCTGGCTCAAAGACGAGTAGGCGACACAAAATCTTTCTAGGAATAACTTAATCGGCAACTCGCGTGCCTTGTTGGTTTTATTTTACTTAATTAGTACTAATAATCCATTGTTAATTGCCACGTCGAACGATGTTGACACCCCTGGAGAACCGGAGTTTGGGGGAAAACCACAACTAAAAATTAATTTGGAATGTTAGGCGAAAACCACTCTTCTAACAGTGCACAAATCACTACTACAGGATGGCCTTGTTGTCCCAGACAGTAACGGCCTTTAGTCCCGGTTACCGCGCCGGGACAACGATCCCGGGACTAAAGGTGGAACCTTCAGTTCCTGGTCATCGAGTCAGGACTAAAGAGGGACCTTTAGTCCCGGTTGGTAACACCAACCGGGACTAAATGCCCTCCAGCTGAGCAAACGTGGCCGCACCCTTTAGTTCCAGTTGGTAACCCCAACAGAGACTAAAGGTTCATTTTCTTTTTTTTTGTTTAATTTGTTTTCAGTTCAGTTACACATATTTGTTTAATATATAATATGTTTTTATGTACGTATTTTACGCTGCTAATATAAATACATGCACGCATATAATTACATCTAATTCTCATCTCGAGCATTATTATATTCGAATAAAGTATGAAACTATATATATTATAGATATATATGTATATATACAACACTTTCATAATCTTGTTCTCTAAAATAACGATATCAATAAACATTTAATTTACATCACAATCTTGTACGACGGAGACGGCGAGATCGATGCGGGCGGATTGGCGCGGCCAGGCGAGGGACGACGACGGCGCGACAGACGAGCTCGACGGCCGCCGGGCGGGGCTCGACGACGAGGCCGGGCGGGAAGCGGTCGGCGACGGAGGGTGGGCTCGGGTCTGGCAATGAGAGACGGATCTGGCGGAGAGATTGCACATGATCGCGGGCAGGCGGATGGCGCGTGGCTGGGCGGGGTAGATTTACGACGGCGGCAAGGCCGACAGAGACGAGCTCGACGGCCGGGCGGGGCTGGGCGACGGAGGCGAGATCGAAGATGGCGGCGACGGCGGTGATGATCGACGTGTAGATTGAAAAGTAGAAGATGAACAAAACAGGAACCGTTCGATATATATAGGTCGGGACCCTTTAGTCCCGGATGGTAACACCAGCCGGGACTAAACGTCATTTAGTCCCGGCTGGTAAACTGAACCGGGACTAATATTATTCGATAGAAAATTTATTATCACATTATTATAACATCAATGTTTCAATTTTTTCTCGGTTTTTGACCAAAATTGACAGGGAATTTTTGTTGAACCTATAAAAATAAAGAAAATGTAGTATTTTTGTTCTACAACTTTTTCAAATAAAAAAATGACCTATATAAGGATTGTAGATCTTGATGAGTTGAACAAACCTAATATTCAAAACTTTTCAATTTGAGACAATCTAGGGTTCCGAAAACTAGTTTGTAGGCGTCGAAATTTAAAAATCACAAATTTGAACCATATAAACTTTCTCAAATGGAAAGTTGACCAAAACAACAATTATATATCTTGATGAGCTGAACAAACTTGGTATTCAAAACTTTTCAATTTGAGACAATCTAGGGTTCCGAAAACTAGTTTATAGGCATCGAAATTTAAAAATCACAAATTTGAACCGTCCAAACTTTCTCAAATGGAAAGTTGACCAAAACAATAATTGTAGATCTTGATGAGTTTAACAAACTTGGTATTCAAAACTTTTCAATTGAAGTCATTTAGAGTTCATAATACTAGAGTCAAAGTGTTGTTTTTTATTTGAGCAAATTTGACTTGGTCAAACTTGCTCAAATGAGACACTAAATGACCTTAGATGAAAAATATCTGAATACCAAGTTTGATCATCTCAGCAAGATCTACAATTGTTACATAACTCATTTTCCCATTTGAGAAAGTTTTATCAAACACTAGTCACAAATTCTTGAATCTCATAGACTTTCTAAAACTATGTCACACACTTGTGAAATTTGAACTATATTTTATTCAAACTTTCTCAAATGAAAAAATGTCCTATATAAAGATTGTAGATCTTGATGAGCTGATCAAACTTGGTATTCAAAACTTTTTAATTTGAGACAATCTAGGGTTCCGAAAACTAGTTTGCAGGCGTCAAAATATAAAAATCATAAATTTGAACCGTCCAAACTTTCTCAAATGGAAAGTTGACCAAAATAACAATTGTAGATCTTGATGAGTTTAACAAACTTGGTATTCAAAACTTTTCAATTGGAAGTCATTTAGAGTTCATAATACTAGAGTCAAAGTGTTATTTTTTCATTTGACCAAATTTGACTTGGTCAAACTTGCTCAAATGAGACACTAAATGGCCTCAGATGAAAAACTCCGAATACCAAGTTTGATCATCTCAGCAAGATCTACAATTGTTACAAAGCTCATTTTCCCATTTGAGAAAGTTTTATCAAACACTAGTCACAAATTCTTGAATCTCATATAGACTTTCTGAAACTATGTCACACACTTGTGAAATTTGAAACATATATTAAACATATTACAATGTGAAGTCATAACATATTACATAATATCCATCTCTAGAACATAATATATTAAACATGCATCATTGTATCATGCGGGCACAATAGTGAATTTCTTCTTGACGTATGACCCTTGGTTATGATCTTGTCATAACCATGGAGTGTCTTCATCATTTAACATGATGTTTGGATTTTTCTTCACTATGAAGGGTGGAATTCAGACATGAGCTGATCTATAGGCCGGGATAATTAGTCCCGGTTAGGGGCCCAAACCGGGACTAAAGATTAATCTTTATTTCCGAGGCATCACCCAAACCGGGACTAAAAGCTAAAGATCCCTGCCCCGCGGGGCTAATGCTAAATTGGGACATCGTTCTAAGTCTGTTCTCTAGTAGTGAATTATTCTTTTCTTGTGTCGAAGTCGGCTGTAAACTTACAAACCACTTCTTATCTCTCTCCTCTCCTCTCCTCTTTCCTCCACCTCGACATATATAACCCACTCATAGCCTTTTACTCTCCTTGCTCTAAATCACCACTCTATTTTAGCCATTGCCAAACCAATACCATGTCAATGACAAGTTATTAGCTAATAAGTAATAATGGCTAGCAATTTCTTAATTCAAAACTTAGATCATAAAACAACCACATCATAAAAGTAAGAGTTGCCAACTAAGAATTTTTTTATAATGAGTTCTTTTGGTTTTTAGCCTAGAAAGGGATATTATCGGATATCCTATTTTAAATATTAGATAATTCAGCAGATAATCTATATCCAACGAATTTAATTTTTCCAATTCGATCTATATCTTACTACTTCGTATACACATGTGTGGATTAGAGTGCATCCAATGCAAGCAAGGTCTCAATGATTCAATCAAGATGGAGTGTTAAAAGATGTGTGCCTGGAATGCCTGATTTTTTTATAAGAATTTCCCATGCACGTAAATCATGGAATATCGAACAACATGTTGCCAGAAAGTTATTAAATTTACTAAAAATATAAGTTCATCGAGAGGATGGGAGAGGAACGATAGTTCCTCGGCGAAGTTAGAAAACTTGATAATAAAAGCATATTGTTGTGTAGATAAGGTAGTGGTATAATATAAGATGGCGTGTAAGGCGCAACCATATATATCATAGTTGCTACCGCTCGGTTCGGAAAGGAATCTATCGGACGGTGGTAACCTGAGCACACTCCCACTAAATAGTCCACCAGAACGGCCCATCGAAACGACATCCACGCGCCGAAGGGACTTGTTACCTTTCTTCCTCTCGCACGCAACTTTCTCGCGCCGTCGCGTGACCTCGGCTTCGGGCGCGACCTTGGCTTTGGGCTTCCATCTGCATAGCCGGCTTCCATCTTCGCCATTGACGCATACGCCAAGGAGCCGCAACAACCGGCCTTCTCCGTGTCCTCGGGCCTCACCGAGGTGTCTACAACCTCTCACGCCCTTGCGGGAGTCCAGCCTCCACCTGCTGGTGACCACGTCATCGTCGATGGAGGTCCCCTTCGCTCGCTTCCTATGGTTGTCCATCACGGCAGACCAGTAGATGCAACACTGCTCGAACAGCAGCACAACCACCGAGGGCTTGGGTTTCCTCCACGCCTACATCTAGATCTACTTTGCAATACTCAAATGAAACCATTGCAACGTACATCTGAAATAGATGAAATATTTGGGACATACACTTGCAACATAGTTATTGCAATTTGCAACATCCAGATCTACTTTTGGAATACCTAGATGGAACAATTGCAACATACATCTGAAAACAGATGAAACAATTGGAACATACACTTGCAACATAGCCATTGCAACATATGCAACATCTAGATCTACTTTTAAAACACCCAGGGAAAACACTTGCAACATACGTCTGAAAACATATGGAACATTTGAAACATACACTTGCAACATACATGTGTAGCCATTGCAACAAATGCAACATCTAGATCTAGTTTTGCAACACCCAAATGAAACACTTGCAACATAAGTCTGAAACAAATGAAACATTTTAAACATACCTGAAACATACGTGTATAGCCATTGCAACATATGCACCATCCAGATCTATTTTACAACATCCATATGAAACATTTGCAACATACATCTAAATAAACCTAAAACACTTGAAACATATGTTTGCATCATGAGCTTTTTGTGCAACATCTCCTTGCATCTTGGGCGAATGGAGGCTCGTCGGCATGTGGAGTTCACCGGTCGCGCGGAGCTTGCCGCTCCGGTGGAGAAGGCCGTGCGACGGTCAGTGAGCGCGGTGGAGAGCGCCGCGGTGGCGGTGATATGAGAACGGAGACTACAGAATACAGGAAAGTGAGAGCGGAGATTCTTGTGAAACTATTGGACCATTCGGGCGGGCGTCGAGGTCCACCAACGCAAGCGTCCGGCGCAACGGACGTCCTACCCGCAGCATTTCCGTATATATATGCCAAGATGATGCAACCGTGACCTATGAGGCTTTATATGACGGCAACAAAAAGACACTTGCAACTTACTACCACTTTGAGGATCGATCAGCGGGCTAGTTAGGATGCAATTCGCAAGAGCTGGTGAGATATATAGGTACGTAGCTTTGCTTTGTGATCACAACGGCAAGCAAGGTGAACAATACATTTAATTTCTTTCTCTATAATAAAAGTATATATATTCACGTTAATTTGACTAAAAACATCAGAGACATTCAGAGATCAGACACCGTTTTTATTGATGGAGATCATATAGAAGTGAATTTGCAGTAACCGAAGAAGTGAGTTTTTTTTAAAGAAAAAAGTACTAATGAACCTAGCTAGCTAGGCGCGCAAATGGGTGAACACTGAGCAACCATGAACCATGGTAGTTTCTAGCTAGTACAGTGTGCAATCATGCAGCAAAAACCAAAAAGGTACAGCACGATTAACTACATATACTCTCCGACGTACGTGTGCCCAGCCCTAACCAAACTAGTTGCTGCGAGCCAACTGGACCATTGCAGCTGCGCTGGCAAAGCAGCCAGCGACGGCGCAGCTGATGGTCACCTCCTGAACCGTCTCCCGCACCGGCGGAGCAGGCTGCGGACGATCTCCTCTTCCGCCCCCGAGAAAACCCTTGGAGAGCGCCGTCCAGAACGCGCGGTCCGGCCCGCCGGTCTCCGCGACCGTTCGCCGTGCCTCCTCGCCGACGCTCCTCCGGATGGCCCTCTGGTTGGTGAGGCGGTCGATGAGGTTGTGGAGGATGTCGACAGTGTACTCCGGGTGGCCCTGGATGCCCAGCGCGTGCTCCCCGACCGCGAACACCTCCACGCGCGTCTTCTCCGAGTAGGCCAGCACCGTCGCCGCCGGTGGGATCTCCCACACCTCGTCCTGGTGCACCTCGATGAGGTCAGCGCTCCGGGGGAGGTCGTCCTCGACGAGATCCCCGAGGAACTCGAGGCGGCCCTCCAGGAGGTCTGGCGCAAACGTCACCTTCCTCACCCCGACGTCCCAGCCGTTTCGAGCCCTGCCGACCCTTCCGCCCAGTGCTCGGCACAGCACCTGGTGCCCGAAGCATATGCCGAGCACCCGCTTCCTCATGGCGTGGACGGTCTGGACGAGCGCGCAGAGGCGCCGGATCCACGGCTCGTCGCCGTGCGCGTCGTGTGGGCTCCCGCTCACCACGAAGCCGTCGTACGACGCCAGGTCCTCCGGCGCGGGGAACTCGCCGGCGATCACGCGGAAGCAGTCCCACCTCTCGTCGGTGCCACCGCTGACGTCGCCGAACGCGGCGACGAAGACGTTGTAGTATCCGCCGTACACCTCCTTGGCGTACTCCGAGTCCCAGAGCGCCAGCAGCAGCGCGTAGCGCCTCCCGCCGCGCCCCGCCGCCGGCTTAGTCATTGCCGGTGGTGATGAGCAAACTAACAGAAGATAGCTATACAGCCGATCGATCGGAGGCGAAGCTCAGCTGACCAGCTAGCTAGTTACGATCGAGCTTGCGAGTGTAGTGCAGCAACACTGATCAGCTGTGTGTTCTGCCAATTTGCAATGATCTGCAGAGCGATTCGGAGCTCCTATTTAAGCTGTGTAGTAGGCGTGTAGCTGTAGCTCGATGGAGTCGCGATCGCTTGTGGAACACATGCATGGCTTAAACTAATGATCAATACGCGTGCAAATTGCAGCGCACAGGGACCAGGCACGACGTGGCAGTGGGGGAAAGCACATCCACCGGCATTAATATAAGGGCCTGTTTGGTTGTAGGCTCCTAAAATTTTAGGTTCTAAAAGTTTTAGGTAGCTTTCTAAAAGCTTATAAAAAACTATTTGGTTCCCTTAACTAAAACTGACTAAAGGCAATAAATGTTGTTGAAAAGGATCATGGTGCCCTTCTTCCCTCTACCCCTGCTCTCTTCCCCCTCTTTGTCTTTCTTCTTCCTCCGGCACAAGAAGAACCGAACGAGCTCCTCCCACCCGGCAGCCAAATCCACCACCCCTGCCCTGTCATTTCCAAATCATCGCTGCCCAAACCTGCTTCGCCTGCCCAGCTACCTCCTCCACCTCTCCTTGCCCTGCGCCATGACAGGCGGGTCCCTACGCGCGGGGCGGCAGCGGCGGGATCGGCATCCGGAGTCAGATCCGGCCATGGCTGAGTCCTCCACCGGCGGCGGATCGAGTGGCGGATCTGCGTGCTCCCGATCGCGCCTCCGCTGCTCGCTGGAACAGCCCGTTGCGCGCCGCCGCTAGCAGCCGCCCGCCCGGGAGCTTGACCTCGCGTCGCCACTCCCACAGGGGACCCGCCGACTCCGCCCTCTCCCTCGTTGCCGCTGGAGTGGCCCGCCGAAGGCCGAGGCGTGAGGGAGTGGGGGCGGTGGATCCGACGGCGTGAGGGAGTGGGGGCGGCGAATCCGGCGAGTGCCGGCGTGGATGAGGGAGGGAGCAGGGACGGTGGCGTTCAGGACGTGGGTGCGGGGGCGTGGGGAAGCGTGCGGTCGTGTGGGGTACCCCAGGTCCAGGATGGACTTTAGGAGCTTTTAGGAGGGGGTGGAGCTCCTAAAGTTTTTGGCCTCTCCTAAAGTTTTTAGGAGCTTTTAGGAGAAGGTGTTTGGTTCTTTAGGTAAATTCTATTCAGATTTTAGCTCCTAAAATTTTTAGGAGAGGTAGCCAAACAGGGCTTGTTTGGTTACCCCTCCTAAAAACTTTAGGAGCTAAAATCTGGATAAAATTTGCCTAAAGAACCAAACACCCCCTCCTAAAAGCTCCTAAAAACTTTAGGAGGGGCCAAAAATTTTAGGAGCTCCACCCCCTCCTAAAAGCTCCTAAAGTCCATCCTGGACCCCCACTACCCCTCCTTTATTGCCCTGCCCCCCTCTCTCCCTCCCACCCGCGCCTCCCTCTTGCGGCCCCACCTCGCCGGGATCTCCTCTCCCGTGTGGCACCCGCCGGATCCGTCTCCCGCGCCCCACCCGCCCACGCCTCCGGCCTCACCTCGTGTGGATCCGACGGCCCCAAACCGGTCCGCCGCTCCTTCGCGCTGGACCTGGAGATGGCGGCGGCGCTGCTCGCCTCCATGTACCCTCCGTCTTCCCCGCCGCCATGGGGCCCGAGTCGGCGCCGCCCCTCTGACCTCCTCTCGTCGTTCCCCGTCCTCGACCCTCGCGTCGCTGGATCTACCGGCCCCCTCCACCACCCGTGCTCCCTGACGGGCAGGGGGAAGGCCGCAACCAAGACGAGGCAGCGCCGCGTGGTGGAGCTGCTCACGCTCCCGTCCGTCGAGATGGCCACCTCCGCGGAGACGGCGAGGAGGAGGAGAGCGAGGGCCACGACGGGAGCAGAGAAGGAGCAGGGGTATGGAGGAGGGCTGCATGGTCTTTTTGCTAGTGCATTTATTGCTTTTAGTCAGTTTTAGGAGGTGGAACCAAACACTAGTTTTGGAGATTTTGGCAGCCTCCTAAAAGCTCCTAAAACTTTTAGCTCCTAAAAGTTTTAGGAGCTTGGAACCAAACAGGGCCTAATTCTCTCCAAAAACGGAAAGGCAGGAGAGCTTTTTCCAAACACGGAAAGGTAGGAGAGCTACACGAGCATATTAGGCAAACTAAAATTTTCCTTCAGCATAAGCCCTTGTGCATATATGACCATTAGATTTATGATGAGATTCGCACGCTAGAGAACGAATAGAGATAATATTCAATATCTCTGCACAAACTCTTTATATCGGTCCATCCATGTGTCTCGACAGCATGTAAGTGTTTAAACAAGAGGACAAATAGTTTTGGGCCGTTTTATATTTGTTCATTCACAATATGAGATTTTTTTTTTCACGAGCAGGGTTGCACCCGTATTACATTAAGAGACACAATATGGGAAAATATTTTCAAACACTACTACAGGAATCATTTTTAGCGATGCCACCCTTTTCTATTAGAGGCGGTTCAACTAGCACGCCGCCTCTAACCGCGCCGGTAAGCACTATAGCTCCATGACCGCCCCTAAAGATACATCTTCAAGGGCGGTTCTATTAAGAAAACCGCCTCTGATAAACTTCTATTTTTTTGGGCGGTTACGTTAAGAGAACCGCCCCTAAAAATGAATCTTCAGAGGCGGTCCGCTTTACAAAACCGTCTCTAAAAGTGATCTATTTTTAAAGACGGTTCATTAAGAGAACCGCCCCCTACAAATACATTAACAGAGGCGGTTCTCTTTAGTCAACCACCCATAAAAATGACCCCGCTAATTACCCCTTCTTCCTCCTCGGAACAGTATGCATGCTGAGCACCATTAACTCACTTGGAGGGTGAGAAATAGCAAAAATAGAGGGGGAGGTTTTGCCCTTTGAACCTTCGAAGGAGTTGGGTTTGAGAGGTGAGATAGTGGCATACCTAAACTCTTTTCAAACTTTTCATGTTCATTTCTTTCACTTAGAGATCTAGAGAGAGACATGCATGATGTTAGATTTTTTTAATCTTTCCTAGCAATTTAGACTGATTTTGCCCAACTTACTTTGGCTCACATGAACTCTAGTTAATTTCTATATTTACTTTATCATTTTAAGCTTTAGGTCTAGAATAATGTAATATTTGTATAGAAAAATAGGCATCAATTGCTTCAACATTTATATGCGAATAATACCTTCATGCAAATATACCTTTTATTTTTTAAGGGCACATATGGACAGGTCATGGATGTACACGAAAAGAAGACATGCAACTTCCTACCTACAAGATGTGAATGGTTTTATTGAAGCAGCTAAAAGGCACGCTTTGATTAAGCATACAAAGGATATATATTGTCCCTGTGTTGACTGTCGGAACCGTATAGTATGTCGAGATCCAAATATGATAAGATCACACTTGGTAAGAAGGGGTTTCATGGAGAACTACGAGATTTGGGATCATCATGGTGAGAGACGTACAGAAGCAGGCAATATGGAAGGTACAAATCCACCAGAAGTAAGGGAAGATGACGATGCCCATCGTGTCATGATGCATGATGGTCCAGGAGATGACACTACAGGCGGTGGTGGTAGCGAAGGCTGTGGTGGTGGAGAAGGCTGCGGTGGGGAGGATGATGGTGAAGACAACAAAGAATATGAAGAGAAGTCTTCTTGGACGACATGTTGCGCCACGTAGAACAAGAATTACTATTGAAAGGGCTAGATAACTTGGAGACTATGCAGAAGGAAAGGGAATAATGTTTGTACCCAGAGGAAAAGGGTTGTGAGAAAAGGTGGTCGTTGCTACGTTTTGTGCTAGACATGCTGATCTTGAAGGCTAAGTATGGCTAGTCCGATAGGAGCTTCAACGACCTATTGACTCTGCTGGCTACTGTGCTTCCTAAGCCAAACTTTGTGCCCACCAACACGTATCAAGCGAAGAAGCTTATCAGTCCACTGACGATGGGTGTGGAACGAATACATGCATGTCCAAACCATTGTATCCTTTATTGTGGGGTGTTCAAAGACCTAACGAAGTGTCCAAACTGTGGTGCTAGTCGATACAAAGTAAAGGAAGACTGCAGTGAGGGTACTAACACCGGGAAAAAGAGAAAGAAGGATAGAAAGAAAAATGACGATTCTTAGAACATTGAAGAGGAAAACAACACCTTAATAGTAGATGATACTAACCAAAGAAGAATTCCTGCATTGGTTATGTGGTATCTATCACCGATTGGTCGCTTGAGGCGTTTGTTCTCAAACCCAAGGGACTCAGAGCTCATGAGATGGTGGGCTTCGGATGAACGCAAGAAATACGATGGAGTGCTACATCACCCATCCCATGCACAACAGTGGAAGGACTTCGATGCTAAGTACCAAGAATTTCATGAAGATCCGAGAAACATCAGGTTCGCTTTGAGCACTGATGGAATCAATCCTTTTGGTGACAGGACCAGCAAACACAGCACATGGTCAGTAATCCTGTCGATCTACAACCTCCCTCCATGGTTGTGTCAAAAGAGGAAGTATTTATTGCTGACAATTATAATTTCAGGGCCCAAAGCACTAGGTGTCGGGTATTGTTATTAGGGATACCAAAAGCAAGGAGGTTAGCGCCCACACTGACCCCCCGGATGGCTCGAGACGTATTAAAAGGTCTCGAGTGACCCAAGGCCGTGGGCTCTGTCTCACCTAAGGTCACGGGTTCCGTCTCGCCCGACCCTTGGGTGCGGGCTCTGTCTTGCCCAACCCCTTGGGTGCAGGTTCCGTCTCGCCCGACCCCTTGGGCGCGGGCTCCATCTCGCCCAAGGTCACGGGTTCCGTCTCACCTGACCCCTTGGGTGCGGGTTTCGTCTCACCCGACCCCTCATTTGTGGGTTCCGTCTCTCCTGACCCCTCGGGTGTGGGCTCTATCTCACCCGACCCCAAGGACACGGGCTTCGTCTCGCTCGACCCCAAGGTCGCAGACTCCATCTCGCCCGACCCCTTGGGTTCATGCTCCGTCTCGCCCGACACCTTGGGTTCGTGCTTCGTCTCATTCGAAGGGGATCCATACAACCGCCAACCACTCCAGGTCCAAGCGTATGGGCCTGGGTCAAAACTCTGACACCAGGAAAGAGGCTGGCACGCCTCGATGTAACCCGTGGCCATGACGAGCCATACCTAGTGATTCACATCAAGAACAGTGTCGGCCATGCCGGTACTATTCTGCCTAATCCTCATACGGACGCTGACAGGCGCGTCAGTTCACCACGACGTCCATCGAGATAGAGTGGAACGCCATGATCGACAGATGATGCCTGGGCATGGCGCCAGTGACAAATAGGGCCGCGACATGGATCCATCCCTATTGACATCTATGGGATCGGTGGAATCCGCATGAAGGAGAAGAAGGACCCGACAATCCTAGAAGCCTTCTTCTATCTCTCTCTCTCATTCTTCTCCTTTTCCTCCGCTATAACCTGCGCTTTCCCTTCACCTATAAAAGGGGAAGCAAGGCGCCCCATGAAATTGGACCGAATGAATTGGAACACAAGAGCATGACACGAGCACATGGCTGAGCGGCAATCGAGCTCTCATCACCCATTCACTCCTTCCACCAGAGACTTGGTATCCTTTCCCTCTCTCACCTATTTGTAACCCCTACTACAAACCAAGTGCTGGTAATATGAGCAGCAGTGAACTAGACGTAGGGACATTCCTCCCGAACCAGTATAAACCCTTGTGTCCTCCGAGCACACCATCTGAGCCAGATGCGCAAATACAAATTTACTCATCGGTGGTCCGAAAACACCTACAGTTGGCGCACCAGGTAGGGGCTTTTTGCGCGTCTCGACATCCACATCAAGCCTCGGATGGCTAGTCACGGTGTCAGCTAGGTCTCGGGAGCGCATGTGCGCTTCGGGAACCTAGACTTCATCGTTACGATTAAGGGTGAGTTGGCGCAGGTTCCCACCACAGTCCAGCCTCTGCACTCCGCCGGCCACGATGCGATCACCAAGGCACTTGAGGAGCTACAGCTACACGCACCGGAGGCTCGTGCCCCCGGGAGCGACCAGCTCCTTGGCTTTGATTATGGGAGGCTAGAGCGCCAGCTCGGCGCCTTCCTGGGACCCCAACCATCCCGGGAGGACCTACGCTGCCTCACCTTTTCGTTCGCCAACATCATCACGCAGCTTGCCGGAGGAGAGCCGCTCTCCCTAGAATGCCTCATCCGGAGTGCCCCGACAGCGCTCCTGTTTGGTCTGCGCAACGTCGTAGAGACCATTGGCCACCTTGTGGCCCAACACATGCCCCTATCCCGTACGAACGATGGGTTCATGGGGATGACCGAATACGTCATAGAATCTTTCCATGACCTTCTCGTAGGAGAATCGAAATCGCCCTTTGACTCTGACTCCAGCAGGGGGAGCCATCACCCCTCACGAGAATGTTTTATGGCGGGTACCCCCGAGGGATACATCAAAAGCATCCATGAGGGAGGGGCTACCCCAACAGATGACCTCAACGACGAGGTCGAGGGGGATGTAGGGCCCCACCTCGCATGCAGGAAGAGCAGCTAAGGGCGCGGCACCAAGAACTCGAAGAAGCATGACTCCAGTTCGAGCAGGAACACGCGGAGCTCGAGCGAGAGATCGAGCGCCACGGAGACAGTGGGCGTGCGTGTGCTGTGGCCCGTGATGTGAACTGGAGGATCATCGAGGACCACGGAGCCCTCCCACACTTCACCCGGGCAAGCCAGAACGTCGTTGCCGTGGTAGCCTTGCTCCGAGGGCTTCCGGAGCCCACAACACCAAAGGATCATTGGGCCCATCACGAGATTCGCACGCTACTCGAGCGTGCGGCAGCACAGCAGGCCAAAAGCTCGCTGTCCCGACAATGCGAGCTCAACGCCAGCCAGTGCGCCCTCAAAGTGACCCGACAGGGACGTATCAGTCCACCAGGTGTAACAAGGCGACGGGCCGCGCACCGTGGTCCCGGTGCATGAGCGTCTTGGGCTCCACCATGACATGCGCAACACCCTGGAACTTCACCGGCGTGCCCACAGCGATGAGAGGGAGGAGACTAACTACGGCTACCACCCTCGTCGTGGCAGATGCTATAAGCCTTTGGCCGACACGTCCTCAACACCGTCTTCCCACCGCGGTACCGACCGCCGACCAATATCCCGAAATACTCTAGGAAAACAAACGCCGCACTGTGGCTTGAGGATTATCGGCTTGCTTGCCAAGCCGGTGGAGCGGATAGTGATAATTTCATTATCCGTAACCTTCCATTGTTCCTGGCTGATTCGGCACGAGTGTGGTTGGAACACCTTCCGCCCAACCGAATCCAAAGTTGGGCGGACCTAAAAGAGATCTTCGTAGGAAACTTCCAAGGCACATACACGCATCCTGGGAACCCATAGGATCTCAAAAACTACCGGCAGAAGTCTAGGGAAACTCTTTGTGGGTACATCCGACGCTTCTCCCGGTAGTGCAATGAGTTGCCCAACGTCATCGACGTCGACGTCATCGGAACTTTCCTGTCTGGGACCACCTACGAGTCCCTGGTTCACAAGCTGGGATGTAAGGGCCCGTGAACCACCAAGGAGCTCCTCGACATGGCCACCAGCCATGCCTCGAGCGAGGAGGCAGTCGGGGCAATTTTTGACCGCCTCAAAGGCAAGGCAAAGCAGGATGAGGACACCGGCGAAGGCACCTCCAACCGTCCCAACAAGAAGAAGAACAAGCAATGTCACGAGGGCTCGCTCGTGGCCACCGCTGTAACATAACCGTCCAATTTATAAGAGCACAGGTACAAAAGCAATCACCGAAGCGATCAAACTATCATACTTGAGCCCATATAAAATCGGTAGTCCGATGAAATCATGAAGGATCTCAAACAAACCAACATACAAACCAAGATCGTACATGATTCAACATAACCAGTCATATGTTACATCACAGTTCACAAATAGTTCACAAGTATCTCACATACATCGGAGTTCACATAGTTATTACAAACCAAGTTTAAATAGCAAAGTAAAGTAGTTTGACATCAACATCACAATTAGTTTAAATACATGCTAGTACCACGGTCATTTCCAGCAAAAGCAGAATAGAGAGGATATCTTAGGAGTACCATGCCCCAAGGTTTAGTCCTCATCCATGACATGATGATGGCAGTTCTTACAGTACCCAAGATACATCATGTCATCTTCAATAAGAGGGAATAAACCCTGAGTATGAGAATGTAATCAGCTAGACTTACCCATCATAAACCAAAAATAATATGACACAAAGGAGTATGCAAGGCTTTATCGGTGGAGTTAGCTTGACAATATTTTGTATAAAAGCTTAAGTAACATAACTTGGAGATTTAGTACCTATAGCATCAATTTGAATACCTATTCAATTAAGCATATCTAGATTAGCACCTGTACTAGAGCAATCACTTGATTAAACTAATAAGCAATAGTAACCATATCTGGTGTAATAATTTGAGCATCATCATAACCATCAAGTTCCATCAATTAATGCTACGTTGCTGCTGCTTAGTCAAGTTCTCACTATCTGGGAGAGACGATGACTCGAATCGATTCCAACCAGCTGGGGAGTTATTCCTAACATAAACCCATACTTCCCCCATTGGGGTCGCGTGGGGTCACCTCTGGTACAATTCATGTACAGTCGTAGGTCCGAGCAGCGCCACACCCTTAGAGATTCTACCAGTCTACCAGGAAGTTCAGGCCTGGCCTGCCCTTGGACTCACGCCACTGGCTCCCCACACATCCTTACTGCCTCCAGTGTGCACACTTTCACTTACCAGGTCCCGGCCTGAATTGAGCTACTCGGCTTCACGGTCAGAATGAGTTATCCAGCCAGCTAAGTGCTAGACATGCATTCAACATGACATGAGGACGTATAGTGAATCGGTCCTTAACTGACACAGACGGGGATAAATAGGCACCAAGACCTCCATGCCTTGTGCTTCTCTATCATAATTCTGCCTGGTCTCCTTTTTATTTATCAACACATGGTTATTTCCATGATAGCAATTATAGCCAACCGTGACCAGATATCTACCTATATCTCGTAGGTGACAGAAAATCACCCGACTTCTACCGGACTAAGCATGGCTAAGCATATATTCAATCCTGGACCTACATAGGATTCAAGATATATTTGTCTAGATAAGAAAAATATATGCAGCAAGTGTTTCCAATCAACTCTTATAACCTAATGCATCAAACATAAAGGATGCAAGTGATGTTTGTAAAAACATAGGAGGCTTATAATGCTCCGAGGCTTGCCTTTCAAGAACGAGGAAGGTTGGTGGTCAGGACACTTAGGAAGATCTTCCATGTTGACTCCTCCTTCCACTTGAACCTCCTGCTCCTGGGCTGCCTGTTGCTCCTCCTGGTGCTCAGGTTCGAACTCGAGTAGAGTCACTCCTTCTGGGGAACCTATTGCATGCATATGCACAAATGAGTATCATGAATGCGTAAGAGATGAGATGATATGATAAATTACATACGCATGAGCATAGTTATCCACAAGATGTATGATAAGTTTAACATTCGTTGACCAAGTAGATGTATAACTTTCTTCTAGTTGATGTTTACTGAGTAGGTGCATATCTCTTCTATAGTACAAGAAACATACACTCACCAAGTTCTAGTAACCTAAGGTAAAGTTGTTCATCATCAGTAAGAAGCCTAGAACCTACAGCTAACAACTAATCTCAATTAGCCTAAGCATCTACACAAGCATCACTTAAGACAAACAATTATAATTTGACTTAGTCATTTCCTGGACTGTAAACAACAGCTACTTATTTTAGCCATATCTGGAGTTCTACTCAACCAAATGCTATGATCTTGGACTTTCTAGAAAGGTTATAAAACTATCTATAACTTTCTTATAGTCACCTCAAGATGATTCAATGGCTATCAAGTTCAAACAAAGTAATTCCCTAGATCTATCCAGAAATTCCAAAGAACAAGCATTTCTAGAGACCAACTTCCAACAGCTATAACTCTCAAACCATTTAGTCTATTGCCATGAACATTTGACACAAGTAATATAAGTAAGTTATCTACAACTTTGTTATTGACAAGATTCACAACAAACATCATTTTACCCATGCAATTTATTTAACAACAGAAACTGTCCAAAACAGCCACTAAATTGAATTATAGAGCAATTAATATTTCGCTGCATATAAGCAATCAAATTTGGGCACATACCAACAGTTCATAGGAATCGTACACACTCTAGAAAACATAATGGTCAAGCCTAAATAAATTATTTAAATGCATTTATTAATTTATTTGGACACTAAGGTGAAATAAGGAACATATATCAAAAGTGCACAATAATTTTTTAGAAAATTACAGTAGCCTACATATGATTCCAAAAGTCTACTATATAAATGTTATGCCATTTGGATAAGTATATCCATCTCTAAAAAAATGACAAGTTCAATAGGCTTATTTTAGAAAAAATAGTTTAGCCTAGTGAAAAGTGTCAAACAACAGATTTCATATTTTTCTTACTTTCATCCTAGCACCATAACACTGTGTAAAAAGTTGCATGATCATTATTATGTATTTTTACCCTATTTATTTTCACTAGAAACTAGCAATTATTTAAGATTAAATAGGAAGACCATATTCCATGTATGCGTACTATAGGTTTAGTATTTTTCTTAGCTAGAGCATGTCAACGCAAGATCAGAAAAATTGGAATCACAATTTTATCATTTTCTTAGCTCAAGTTATGCATTTTACAAGATTGAAAATAATTTAAAAGCACTTATCTAGCTCAATTTAATTCTTCTAGAAAAATATCCCAAACAGTAGGTTTCATATTTTTATCAAATAGTACGCTTTATGATGAATCCAACAAAATTTGATTCACTCAATTTGGACACTCCTAGCTCTAGATATGAATTTTTGAAACATGTATTCAAATGTGTGAAAACTAATAAGAAAATCAAAGACACACTCAAACTGACAGATGGGGCCCGCGGTCAACGGGGCCCGCTTGTCAGCGAAACAGAAATAGAGGACGGAGGTTGACCGGAGATAGCTCGCCGATGGCGAGGTCTCCGACGACGAGGTTACCTCCGTCATGTTCCACTCAACCTCCCGCATCGAATGAGGTAGGTCGTAGGACCTCTAACGATAGTTGGCTACGGCGGTGGCGCTAATGGCGGCTCGGTGGAGGCGCACAGCGGTGCTTCGGCCATCCCCGGCCATGGCATGCTTGGGTGAGCATGGCTATAGATTCATGGTGACCTAGCGGAGCTCTAGGGTTAGGTCTAGGTCACGGTGGAGCGACGGCGTGCTCCGGCCGCGTGCATGGCGGCATGGCGGTGCACAGCGCACGGCGGTGAAGTCACCGTTCTGTCAAGACGGTGGCCGAAGGAAGGTCTCCATCTTTGGGAAAGACACTATGACTTTAGGTGACACGATAACGGGCACCAGAGCGGTCTAAGGGCAATCAGTCAAGGGCGGCGGCGACGAGCTCTTGCGCGTGGCCATGGTGGACATGATGGGAGCGACGGTGCATTCCCATGTGACAGTGTGGTAGCATCTACTCTAGCTACGGACTGAGCAGCAGTGACCTAAAGCAACTACGGACCAGATAAGAGGAAGGCGGGAGATGCAGTGGAGCGGCCTAGCCACGGTGAGCCGAGAGCGCGGCGGCGCTCTAGTGATGTCACGGCGGTGGAAACGGCCGTAGGCCTTTACCTTGGGCTCGAACGGTAGCTCTACTGGGTCGAGGTGGTAGAGCAGAGCAAGGCAGAGCTATTGGCGTGGGTGATTTGGAATTAGAGCGGTGATGGCTATGCGCGAGCTCGGTGAAGCTCACGATGGTGACGACGATGGCGCTCGGTTTGCTTGGCGAGCGAGAGAGAAGCAAAGCAAGGGCGAGAGAGCAAGGAATGGATGGAGCAGCGACATCGCCTCACTCTTCACTCCCCTTTGGCCCGACCAACTAGGCCAACGCTGACGTATGACCACCATGTGGCGGCCGTGGCATAGCGCGATCGGTCACTAACGGCACGGCATCCGCGGCCATCAGGCCCTGACAAAATGACTGACAACGTGATTTCCTCCACCTCTATCTCCTAATCCGTTCATTCTTTGCAAAAACTTCATTAACAAAAGTTATAGAGCTACATGTAAACTCCAACTTTGCTTTAGGGAGTAACATCTAATTCACCATAGTTTTTAAAATACAAAGCTTCAAAGTATGGTACATCAAAACTAAAAATCAGTTCATGACTTAGCAAATTTTTCTAAGTTGAAAACAACATTTTGTTGATTCTTGTGAGCCCTATTTGACCATGTTAGGAACTGAATTAGCTCTTGGCCATAAAAATAAAGTTGTTACTCTAGTCAAGTACTACAACTTTGCTTAAGGGTGCATTGCCATGAAAACAATCTATGCTATAGTTCAACTTTGGTCAAAGTAGGATCATGAAAATTAGAGTTTCTAGATTAACTATGACTTGGGGGCTGTTTTTGTCCAAGTCATGAATACCCAACTTTTTCCATGTACCATCCTATGTGTGTCTAAGGTGTTTTTGTGACCTCACAACCATTTCATGCATTGGTCACACACAATGGCAAGCATATATATGTATATAAATAACATCACATGTGATAAAGATAAAGTGAATGAGACAAAACTTCTTATGCTCATGCTCATGAATGCTTGGATGATGCTCATGCTCATGAATGCAAGTGCCCAATGCATGCTTAACATTAGGGTGTTGCAACCGCCAATCACAAGGGGGGGGGGTCGAAAGCCCACCGAGGGTACCCCGGACCACTTCAAGAAGCTACTCGAAGGGACATGCCCAAACCATGCTTTCCCCGTCAAGCACCTATACAAGGATTGCGTCCTCATGAAGCGGTTCTTGTATGGAGGCTCCAACAAGGGGAGCATAGGAAGGATCCCAAGCCATCCGTAGATGACGCTGAGGGGAAGGATGGTGGATTTCTGATGCTGGATGGCTGCCTCGTGATCTTTGGAGGGTCGGCGTCCTACGACTCCAAGTGTCGCCAGAAGCTTGCACGTCGTGAGGTCTATACGGTCGAGCCGACTAGGTCTGCCTTCCTCCGATGGTCGGAGTCTACCATAACCTTTGATCAGACCGACCATCTAGAAAGCATCCCGCAGCTGGTGAAAGCTTTAGTTTGGTTTTGGTTAATTGATGAAACCCTAAGTGCTAACCTAGTTTATCAAGATGATTATGAGATAGGTAGCACTACTCCAAGTGATGAAGCAATGACGAAGATCATGACAATGGTGATAGCATGGTGATGATCAAATGCTTGAACTTGGAAAAGAAGAAAGAGAAAAACAAAAGGCTCAAGGCAAAGGTATAAAATGTAGGAGCCATTTTGTTTTAGTGATCAAGACACTTAGTGAGTGTGATCACATTTATGATAGATAGCCGTACTATTAAGAGGAGTGTAACTCGTATCGAAATGCGGTTATCAAAGTGCCACTAGATGCTCTAACTCATTGCATATGCATTTAGGATCTAGTGGAGTGCTAACACCCTTGAAAATATTTGTGAAAATATACTAACACATGTGCACAAGGTGTTTGCCGGGTTGAGATGGGTTTGGGTCCCTAGGATTCGGCGCTTTTGGAAAGATGAAATGTCTATTTTCTATTGCGCCGGATGCAAAATTCTTGGTGGTTGGCTTATTTGAGCAAGGGTGAAGAAGTTAGAGTTGAAATGGAGTTGGTCGAAATGATGCTGGCGTCGGTCTGCTGACCGGACGCTGGGTCACTCAGCGACCGGACGCTGAAAGGCTACGTCCGATCGAGCTGTCAGACGGCACAGTGGGTAGGGTTGAGCACCGGACGCTGGTCTGCGTTCGGTCAAGGTGGACCGAACGCGTCCGGTCGAAAAAACATGCCTCGGGGAGCTTACTGGAAACGACAATACGCTGGGGCTTCAGCGTCCGGTCAGTTTTGACCGGAACGTCCGGTCAGCTTCGTAGCCGTTGAAATCTGACGAACAACGTTTGAAGCTGGTGACGCGTGGCGTCCATTGGGCGACCGGACGCTGAGGGCCAGCGTCCGGTCGGTATGACCGGAGCGTCCGGTCAGAGCGTGTTTTGCCCAGTGAAGGGGTACAACGGCTCTATTTGATGGGGGCTCTATTTATAGCCCCATGGCCGGCTCAAGGTAAACTCTCTTGCACATTTTCATTGATATAGCAGCCTTGTGAGCTTAGCCAAAGCCCTCCCACTCATCTCCATCATTGATCCATCATCATTGTGAGATTGGGAGAGAATCCAAGTGAATTGCTTGAGTGATTGCATCTAGAGGCACTTGGTATTCGTGTTGTGCTACGGATTTTGCTTGTTTCTCTTGGTGGTTGCCACCACCTAGACGGTTGGAGCAGCGGTGAAGGATCGGGACGAGTTGGTGATTGTTCGTGGCCGCCTTCGGTGATTGTGAGGGGAGTTGTACCTTCCCCGGTGGAGTGCCGAAAGGTAACTCTAGTAAATTGCTCGTGTCATTGAGTTACCTCACTTGTGGGTCGGTTCTTGCGGTGTCCAATCGTGTGGACGAGGTTTGTGAAACACCTCTTAGCCGCCGAACCACCAAGTGTTGGTCGACACAACGGGGACGTAGCGTGTTGGCAAGCACGTGAACCTCAGGAGAAAATCGATTGTCTCTCTTCTTTGTCATTCTCCCGGTGATTGGCTATATATTCATCTTGTGATTGGTTCATCCCCTACACATTGGTATAATCACTCTACTCACTCATTTACATTCTTGCAAACTAGTTGATACAAGCTCTTTAGTGTAATTAGAATTGAGAGTTTGCTTTGTTATTTACATTCATCTAGTTGAGCTCTTTAGAGTAGCAAGGTTGAGAGCTCTTAGTGAGTAATTACATAGCTAGTTTGTGTGCCTAAGTATTCATTACAACTAGAATTGTTGGATAGGTGGATTGCAATCCTTGTAGAGCTAGAGCAAGTTTGTATTACGCTATTTGTCATACTAATCAAATTGCTCTAGTTGATTTGTAGATTTTTAAATAGGCTATTCACCCCCCCTCTAGCCATATTAGGACCTTTCAGCTGGGAAGATATCCGCTGATGGTCGACCCGATCATCGGCACGAAGCGGCTCACCAAGGTGCTGATGGATGGAGGCAGCGGCCTCAACATCATATACACTGAAACGCTCGACGCCATGGGCATTGATCGAGCGTGCATCTGGCTGACTAGGGGGCCTTTCCACATCATTGTGCTAGGAAAGCAGGCTATGCAACTTGGGCAGATCGATCTGCCCGTCACCTTCGAAGATCCAACCAATTATAGGACGGAGACCCTTACCTTTGAGTGGTCAGGTTCCACGGAACCTACCATGCCATCCTGGGACGTCCATGCCACGCGAAGTTCATGGCCATCCCCAACTACACCTATTTGAAGTTGAAGATGCCAGGTCCATGCGGGGTCATCACCATCGGCACCTCCTTCCAGCGCGCCTATGAGTGCAAGGTCGAGTGCTGCGAACACGCAATGGCAATTGTCGCCTCCAAAGAGCTTGCGACCATCAGGGAGGAGGTCATCAAAGAAGCGCCCGACCCCAAGCGGTCGTTCGGGTCTCTCAAGCCTGTAGAGGGCGCCAAGGAGGTCCTCATAGACCCCAGCGGCTTCGAGGGCAAAGTGGTACGCATCGGCACCACGCTTTCCTCCAAATAGGAAAGCGTGCTCACCGACTTCCTCTACGCCAACAGAGACATCTTTGTGTGGAGACCCTCAAACATGCCAAGCATTCCGAGACAAGTCACCAAGCATGCCTTGAAGATCAGGCCAGGCTCCATGCCGGTGAAGCAGTGCCTGCGTCACTTCGACGAGGAGAAACATAGGGTCATCAGCGAGGAGATTGCAAAGCTTTTGGTGGCTGGGTTCATCAAGGAAATATACCACCCTGAGTGGTTAGCCAATCCTGTTCTTATATGAAAAAAGAATGGGAAATGGAGAATGTGTGTTGACTACATGGGTCTCAACAATGCGTGTCCAAAGGATCCGTTTCCTTTGCCATGCATAGACCAAGTAGTCGACTCGACCTCAGGGTGCGAAACCCTTGGCTTCCTTGATGCGTACTCCGGGTACTATTAAATCACGATGAAAGAGTCCGACCAGCTCATGACATCTTTTATCACCCCATTCGGATCATTCTGCTATGTCACAATGTCGTTTGGGCTAAAGAACATGGGGGCTATGTACCAACGTTGTATGCTCAAGTGTTTCAGGGATCTCATCAGGCAGACTGTTGAGGCCTAACTGGATGACATCATGGTCAAGTCCAAATGGGCTGACTAGGTCGTAGCCGACCTAGAGCAGACCTTCGTGAAACGTTGAGAGAATGGCATCAAACTCAACCCCTAGAAGTGCGTTTTTAGGGTCCCAAGGGGTATGCTGCTGGGTTTTATCATCTCCGAGCATGGCATCGAAGCCAACCCAGAGAAGATCTCGGCCATCACAAGGATGGGCCAAATTCAGATCATAAAAGGGGTACAACGAGTTACAGGGTGCCTTGCCGTGCTCAGCCGCTTTATCTCGCGCCTCAGCAAATGAGGTCTCCCCCTCTATCGGCTTCTGAAGAAGGCGGACCGCTTCGAATGGATGCCTGAGGCCTAGGAGGCACTTAACAAGGTCAAGCAGCTCCTGATGAAGGCCCCGATCCTGGTCCCCCCAAATGACAAGGAACCGCTTCTACTCTACTTTGCGCCACCACACAAGTGGTCAGCGCCGCCCTGGTGGTAGAGCAAGAAGAAGAGGGACACGCCCTCAAACTACAACATCCTGTGTACTTCATTAGCAAGGTCTTGTCTGATTCTAAGACCCGCTACCCCCAAATCCAGAAGCTCCTATATGCCGTCCTTATTGCTAAGAGGAAGTTGTGCCACTACTTCGAGTCGCATTCGGTGATGGTCGTGACATCCTTCCCTCTCGGCGAGGTCGTCCAAAACCGGGATGCCATGGGAAGAATCGCGAAGTGGGCACTTGAGATGATGGGTCAAGGCATTTCATATGCCCCCCGGACAGCCATCAAGTCCCAAGTGCTGGCTGATTTCATTACAGAGTGGACCAAGATCCAAATGCTGCCAGCAGTCATCGACCAAGAGTGCTGGATGATGTACTTCGATGGATCGCTGATGAAGAAAGGCACCGGTGTGGGGCTGGTCTTCGTTTTGCCCCTCGGGGTACGCATGAGGTGCATGGTTCGCATCTATTTCCCCTCCTTCAACAATGTGGCTGAGTATGAGGCACTCATCAATGGCCTACGCATCACCATCGAGTTGGGTATCCAATGGCTTGACGTCCAAGGCGACTCCTAGCTAGTCATCGACGAAGTCATGAAGGAATCAAGCTACCACAATGCCAAGATGGATGTGTATTGCCGAGAAGTCCACCAGCCAGAGGAGAAGCTCGATGGTCTCGAGCTCAATCACATCCCAAGGCATCTCAATGAGGCGGCCGATGCGCTGGTGAAAATGGCGTTCGACCGAGGGCCGGTGCTGATGGGCATCTTCGCCAGCGATCAGTACAAGCCCTCGGTCCACTATGAGGAGCCAGAATAGACCGGTGATGGGCTGTCTACTCTGGGCTTGGAGGCTAACTAGCCGGTGGCTCCATCCAACCCCGAAGTCATGGAGCTTCACGAGGATCCAGCTACAGAGCCCGACCCTCTGCCCGACTAGAGGATGCCTTACCTCGACTACCTCCTCCGTGAGGCGCCGCTGATGGACAAAACGGAAGCCTGGTGGCTCACGTGTCGTACCAAGTCCTTTGTCGTTATTGAGGGCGAGCTCTATAGGTGAAGCCACACCAGGATCCTACAACGCTGCATCCCCATTGAACAAGGAAAGCAGTTGTCGGGTGATATCCACGGTAGGGTCTACGGGCACCATGCCACGCCTAGGACCCTGGTCGGAAACGCGTTCTGACAAGGCTTGTACTGGCCGACCACAGTAGCCAACGCTAAATAGATTGTTGAAAGGTCCTTGTTGGTTTTGGTAATTGAGTGACAACCTAGGTGGACTAATTGTGTTTATGTGAGATACATAGGTGATTAGTCCACAGGTACATGTGTATGAGCAACATATGCCATGGAGGTGAAAATGGCTTGGAGATGTTGCAAAGCTTACACATGTGATGATGAAGGAGCTTATTGCACATGAGACATGACATTGAGTCATGTGATCAAGGTGGAGAAGATCAAGACAAGACTTGGCTTGATGGACCAGTTGCAACCGTGAAGGGCAAGTCAAAGGCTTTGGAGTGATGGACCGCGTGGCGGTGAAGCTTGAGCAAGACTTGGCGCTGATGGACGATAGCAACGGTGAAGAGCAAGTAGAGTCAAGATCGATGAACCAATATGATCATGTGATGATATGAAGTGGATCATATCATTGTTGATCGTGTTGGTGCATGTGTTGCATCGACATTGAAGGAGATGGAATGGAATGCGCAAGGCAAAGGTATAACCTAGGGCATTTCATTTCACCGGTCATAGGTGTGTAGAGAAGTTTATGACCGGGTTTAGGATAGATGGCCGTACTATCAAGAGGAGCAAACTTGTTTGCATATCGGTCATCTAGTGCCACTCGAGTGATCTAACTTTGCATTGTCGTTAGGATCGAGTGGCGTGTCAAGTTGAGTGGCTAACATCCTTTGGGAAATGATTGTGAAAAGCTAACACACATACACATGATGGTGTACACTTGGTGGTGTTGGCACATTTACAAAGGAGGTGGTGTTTGCAGGGTTGAGATGGGCGTGGGTCCCTCTCTCCCTCCCGCCGAGCTTGCGAAGCGGGATTCGGCGCTTTCGGGAAAATAGAATGCCTATTTTCTATTGCGCCGGATGCAAGTACTTGTGGTTAGCACATTGGAGCAAGGGTGATGAAGTTAGAAGTGAAAACGAGTTAGTCGTGAAGATGCTGGTGTCGGTCAACTGACCGGACGCTGGATCTGAATGCGACCGGACGCTGAAAGGTTGCGTCCGGTCAAACTGACGGGTCTGCTCTGTACCGAGGGTATTGCACCGGACGCTGGTCTGTGTCCGGTCAAGGTGGACCGGACGCGTCCGGTCGAGAAAATATGCCTCGGGGAGCTTACTGGAAACGACCGGACGCTGGGGCTTCAGCGTCCGGTCAGTTTTACCGCTGCGTCCGGTCAAGTTAAGTGACCGTTGGAACCGGGACACGTGGCCGTCTGCGGGCGACCGGAGCGTCCGGTCGGCCCGACCGTTGCCCAGTGAAGGGGTAACGGCTAGTTTAGCCCTTGGGGCTATAAATAGAAGTGGCCCTCGGCCATGGCTGGTGCTGAGCACCTCAAGGGACTTAGTGTCCATGCTTGTGAGTGCTTGGGAGCCCTCCATCACATATATACTTGATAGTGATCATTCGATTGTGTGAGTGAGCGATTCTAGTGCGATTGCATCGTGAGGTTGCATCGAGTGGCACTAGGTGGTCGTGTTGCAAGCCGGTGGTGCTTGTTACTCTTGGAGGTTGCCACCTCCTAGACGGCTTGGTGGTGGTCTCCGTCGAAGCGCGCAAGAAGCTTGTGCGGCGCTCTGGAGAAGTGCTTGTGAGGGGTACTTGTGCTCGCCCCGCGGGAGTCGCGAAGAGCAACTTTAGTAAAGCGTGTCATTGAGCTACCCTCACTCAAGGGGTAGGTTCTTGCGGCGCCCGACGTGCGGGCTTAGCGGGTGATGCTAATTAGCCGCCGAACCACCAAGTGAGCGGTCGACACAACGGGGACTAGCGTGTTGGCAAACACGTGAACCTCGGGAGAAAAATCATCGTGTCAACCTTGTTCTTCCCGTTGGTTTGCATCCCCATTACACAAGCTTGCAATTACTTTTATATATCTTAAGCTTGTGTAGTTGCTCTTGTAATTAGATAGCTTGTGTAGCTAGCTAATTACCTTCTTGCTTGTGTAGCATAGAAGTAGCTCCCTTGCGTGGCTAATTTGGTTTTAGTAACCTTGTTAGTCACATTGCTTAGTTTGTGTAGCTAAGTATTTGCGCTCTCTAATTAGGCATTGGTTGCCTTGTTATTGAGCATTGCTAGTGAGCTTAGTTAGCTCTGTGCTTTTGCTTACTAGCATGTGTAGGAGCTCCCTTGTTACTTAAAGTACTAGTGGCATAGGTTTGTGTGACCTTGCTCCTAGAATTGTTTAGGAGAGCTCTAGCTAGCCCGGCACCTTAGTTGCTTTATTAGTATCTTTGCAAGGTGCTAGTGAACATATATAGAGGGGTGTAGTCTTGGCTAGACCGATTGTTTTAATTCCGCATTTATATCGGTTAGCCAACGCGATTAATTTTAGAAAAGACTATTCACCCCCCCTCTAGTCCGCCATCTCGACCCTTCAAGTGGTATCAGAGCCAGGTCTCTTATTTGTGGTCTTCACCGACCCGAGAGGATGGCGTCTAATGGGCTAGATGGTTGTGAGAATCACATTTTCGATGGCACAAACTTTGCACGTTGGAAAAATCACATGCTTGATCATTTTCGTGCAAAGGGACCTAAATTTTGGTGGGTTGTCACTAGTGGTCTCACCCATGTCTTGGATCATAGAACTCTAACCAAAGCTCAAAGAGTCCTCTATGAATTTGATACACATGCTTGTTGTTTTCTATTGGATGCTTTACATTTTAATTTGATGAAGCAAGTAAACTACAAGGGGACCGCTCGTGAGATATGGGACTCCATCAAGGACACCTTCGGTGATTCCTCCACATGGGATGATGGTAAATTCAAGAAGGAGGATGAGCCCAAGAAGGAGGCACATGAGTGTGTTGAGCATAACCACAATTTGGTGATTGTGGAAGATTGCTCCACCTCATGGTCAAGTGATGATGATGATATATCAACTACAAGTTCACTTGACAAGGTTGAAGATGATGCCACAAGTGTTGCAAGTGATGATGCTACCCCATGCACACTTGATGGTGATGATGGTTCATGCTCAAGCCATGATGATGCTACTATAAGCCCATCCACTACACCACATTGCTTCATGTCACAAGGTGACACTAAGGTATCAAATGATAGTGTGGTTGATCATGTTGATTCCTATGATGAGCTTGTTAGTAGACTTGCTAGCATGACCATGTCTTTAGAAAATGAGAAAGCTAAAACATTGAAATTAGAAAATGAAAACTCATTTCTAAAGAACTCTTGTGAAGAACATAAGAAATTACTTGTTACTTATAAATCTTCACTTAATGAGCTTAAATTGAATCATGAGACACTACTTGCATCTCATGATGAATTAATAGAACAACATGCTTTTCTCATTAAAGTGTTTACAAAGAAACTTAAAAAGGATGAGAACTCATCACATGGGTCAAAAGATCAATTGCAAAATGTTGCTAAACCTTGTGATGTAGAAAAGAAGCATGTATCAACCTCTTGTGATGATTTATTAGATATGCCATGCTCTTCACATATAGATGCTTGTTCTACTTCTATGTCTTGTATGACTAACATTTTAAAGGAGAACAATGAGCTCAAAAATGAAGTGAAGAAATTGAGAAATAAGTTAGAGAGGTGCTACAACTCAAAAGTCACCTTTGAGCACATATTGAAGACTCAAAGAATCTATGGTGATAAGTGTGGCCTTGGCTTCAAGAAGAAGATGACAAAGGGCGAAAGAAAGAGAGAAAGAAAGATGAAGAAGATTCAAGAAAGAAAACTCTCTCACACCATGTGCTACCGGTGTCATGAAGCGGGACACCTTGCAAATGGTTGCCCTAACATTGAGAAGCTCAAGATGATGAAAGAAGAAGAGAGGCTAAGGCATGTGAAGTGCTTCAAGTGCCGCACTTGGGGTCATCTTGCCTCAATGTGCCCAACCAAGCAATTGGTGAAGCAACTAGTGAAGCCTCAACCAAAGCCACAAGTTGAGCAAGAGAAGACACCCCAAGAGCAAGTCAAGATCAACCATGAAGATGGTGATAACTTGATGATAAAGAAGAAGAAAACAAGAAGGGGTGGAAAGGCAAGGCATCCAATGCAAATTCAATATGCCAAGATGATGAGCAAGAATGACAATGAGAAGAAAGTCTATGCTCACATCAAGTGCTTCAAGTGTGGAAGTACGGGACACTTTGCCTCTAAGTGTCCTAACAAGCTTGAGAAGAAGGCTCAAGCAATCCATAAGAGGCAAGGCAATGAGAAGCACCACATGAGCAAGGAAGAGAAGGCTCAATCAAAGAGAAAGTGCTACTCATGCCGAGAAAGGGGACACATGGCACATTCATGTCCCCTAGGTAAAATTTCTAAGCCTATTTCAATTGATGATCATGATATGCTTAGAAAGGATGGTAATGGTACCTCTATGGTTGCTATTGCAAAACATCCCGCTACTCATACTAAGGCATTGCCTAAGTATGTTGCTCCTAACTTGAGAGGACCCAAGTTGTTTGGGTACCATCAAAAAGTGGATGAATGTGTGTAGGTACCATTGGCATTGGAGGCTTGATTCAATTGTCTTCATAGTGATTATCATATGTTGAATCAAGATATGAAGTTTAGTGCACATCCAATCCCAATGCCATGACAAATTAAGTGAAGTCCAAATGTGCTCCAACATACAAGTGAAAATTTTAAGTTGTTGGTGATTCATTGGATATATTTGATGACTTGCAAATAATTGAGTTGAAGCTTGCCTAGTTGGATGATTATGAGCTAACCAAGGTATATCTCTTGTTGATCATTTCATTTGGGTGCATATGAGTTGATTGAATTGGATAAATATGCAATGTTGCTTGCTATGAGGTGTTTGAATGGATAAGTTGATTAGTAATCAAGTTTGGATTAATTTGTGTTGGATAAATTCATGAGATGACATTTAGTAAGTGATTTGAATGGATATATGTCTTATGGAAGTATTCGAACAAGTTAGTATCAAGTTTGATTCATATTTGATGAAGTATAGCTCAATTGCTTGAAATCTGTCCTATATTCAAAATCTGAGCTAGCTGTGATCATAGCCATGTTTGAGTGATCAAATCTTATTGGATTGGCTTGAAAATTGGTGTACATGCTCTAGATTTATGGTATGAGATGTTGTAGAAATTTCATGGAAATTGGATAAGAAATGCTTCGGTTTTGGAGTGGTTCTTGTCAGCTATAGTGCAGCAGTTTTCAGCATGTAGCAGTGGTGGAAGAATTAAAATTTTGGCAGTCATATGAGATCAAATGAAGCTAAAATTTTTATGGATTCTAGAAGACTTAGTGAAGCCCATCTCCACCAAATTTCGTGGTATTTGGATTTGTACTTTGGTATATATGCTTATTTCTTTGAAGGGTACAAAATCTGTCAGAAAAGTGACAAATGTTGGATTAATCAAGAGTCACTTTGATTGAAAGGTCCTCAAGTTGGAAACATGTTTACAAGTGTTTGAGGTACCTAAGTTTGGTTTTGAGATGATCTAGAAGCATGACAAGCAAAGAGTACAAGGCCATTTGATTGTGGAGTGTACTTTGCACACATTTGGTACTCAAATTACAAGATCAAGATCAAACTCAAGATGAAGATGAAGTTTAAGCTCTAGATATGATTGGAGATCATTTGATAGAAAGAAAAGGACTTAAACATGTAGAAAGAAAAGGACTTAAAGAAGGAATCAAGGTTACTCATCAAGATAAGTCCATTACTTGGATCAATCAATCAAGTCATTTCAAGTGAGTATCAAGAATGGTTCTTGGAGAAAGGTCACTTCTCCCTAAGTGTAGGGGCTTGCCGCCTATGTGTAGGTGAACCAAGTGTGGTACTTGGAAGGCTAACATGGAAGTGGTGATCCGAGGAACATTTGAGATGCTTAGTTGAAGAAATCAAAATGGTTGATCAAGAAAAGCAAGCAACACCCAAAAGAGAGCTAGTCATGATATTTCAAGTGGTATTCAAAAATTGATACTCTCATGTAAGCAAAGATCAAAAGATAAAGCAAGTCAACCACAACAAGAAAGTGCACTTGATCATAAGTGGTATTCATTTCATATGGGTGAAGAATGGAATTCAAAACGGTATCTATTGGTCTTCACCAAGCTTATAATTGGACTTCACATCGCTATTGGAGTAATGAATTGGAATCTATGTGACTATCCTCTACTCCAACATAGCAAAGGTATCACTGTAATGTGCATGATCATTTCATCCCTTACTAGTATGCGGTTAGTGCATATAGTACATGCTTCATAGGATCATGCATAACAAATGAAATGATTAAATTCATAGCCTACCACTATTGCTTGAATGATTATTTGATCTAGTGGTTAGTACATGAATTTGTTCATGAGCTAGTGAACCCAAGTACTTGACTTAATTTGTATTGCTAACAAGTGACAAGTACAACATTGACAAGATAACCCTTAAAAGAGGTGTGAAGAAGCTTGTCATTGGTTCAAACCGGACTTGGAAGCTTAGGCAAAACAATTTAGTTCAAGTCAATCATAGAAGCTCATGATAGTAATAAGAGTACAAGCACAAGACAACAATGCAAATGGATATCTAGTTTATATGTTTCAACTCACAAGTGATATCCTATAAGTGGTACTCATTAAGATAGCAAATGTTCAAGAAATGGTCTTTATTGATAATTCAAACAAGTGGTTCCATACTAGAAGATTCTTTCAAATGGTATTCACTTCCTACAAGTGGTATCTATACATAGTATCAATCATGCAAGATGATGGTTCCACAAGTGATCCTCAACTTTAAGTGATCATCAAATGAAGAATGCATCCCTCAACTACAAGAGTTCAAGTGTATCAAATGGATGACCCATGCATAGAATGATAAGATACATGTAATACAAGTTACAAGTTCTAAATGGTATCTACTTGTGGTGTCATTCCGATATTCAAGTAATGTCCATCAAAAATGCAAGTCTCAATCATCTACCCCAAAGAGTATACCTTTGCATCAATAAGAAGCATACCTTTTATGGAAATTGATGACAAAGGGGGAGAGATTGTACAAAGATATGAAAGCTTAATTGAATGGGGGAGAAATTGGACATGGAGAGATGAGATATAAAAGAAATAGAGGGAGCAACATTGAAGAAAAGAGATGGATCAAAATTCTTGGACAAGAGAAGCACACAAGTAGGGGGAGCAAGCTCATAAACTTTGATTGATTGCATTTGATATGTGCATAATCATGTGCTTGCTTGCATTGCATAAGTTTTCAAATTCAATATGCATGCTTGTGTGGTGTATGCTAGTTATAGAACTTGAATGATGATTTGATAACTAGCATGCATAGGATGATAGCTAGACACTTGGTATATTCTTTAAGTAATGCTAGTACCTTGCTTCTAATGTTGATCTCATGAGGTATCTAGTGCTTTTATTTCCAAGTGATATCTAGCTAACCATGGTGCTAAGGATAAACTTAAAGGTGCAACTACGATTGGTACACGCTTCAAAGGTTTATTCTATACACCTTAGCATCATTTTGTAGTATTTACTCTCCCACAATTTCAATCTATGCATATGTGCAAGCTTCAAATTAAATACACTAGCACATATGTAGGGGGAGCTAATACTACCATTTTGGGTTTGTGGTACTTGTCCAAAATCATTTTCACATGGTAAAATTGCTTGGGCAAGCAACATGAATCCAAAAGAGCTTAATTTCTATATCTTTGTAGACTTGTCATCAATTACCAAAAAGGGAGAGATTGAAAGGTCCTTGTTGGTTTTGGTAATTGAGTGACAACCTAGGTGGACTAATTGTGTTTATGTGAGATACACAGGTGATTAGTCCACAGGTACATGTGTATGAGCAACATATGCCATGGAGGTGAAAATGGCTTGGAGATGTTGCAAAGCTTACACATGTGATGATGAAGGAGCTTATTGCACATGAGACATGACATTGAGTCATGTGATCAAGGTGGAGAAGATCAAGACAAGACTTGGCTTGATGGACCAGTTGCAACCGTGAAGGGCAAGTCAAAGGCTTTGGAGTGATGGACCGCGTGGCGGTGAAGCTTGAGCAAGACTTGGCGCCGATGGACGATAGCAACGGTGAAGAGCAAGTAGAGTCAAGATCGATGAACCAATATGATCATGTGATGATATGAAGTGGATCATATCATTGTTGATCGTGTTGGTGCATGTGTTGCATCGACATTGAAGGAGATGGAATGGAATGCGCAAGGCAAAGGTATAACCTAGGGCATTTCATTTCACCGGTCATAGGTGTGTAGAGAAGTTTATGACCGGGTTTAGGATAGATGGCCGTACTATCAAGAGGAGCAAACTTGTTTGCATATCGGTCATCTAGTGCCACTCGAGTGATCTAACTTTGCATTGTCGCTAGGATCGAGTGGCGTGGCAAGTTGAGTGGCTAACATCCTTTGGGAAATGATTGTGAAAAGCTAACACACATACACATGATGGTGTACACTTGGTGGTGTTGGCACATTTACAAAGGAGGTGGTGTTTGCAGGGTTGAGATGGGCGTGGGTCCCTCTCTCCCTCCCGCCGAGCTTGCGAAGCGGGATTCGGCGCTTTCGGGAAAATAGAATGCCTATTTTCTATTGCGCCGGATGCAAGTACTTGTGGTTAGCACATTGGAGCAAGGGTGATGAAGTTAGAAGTGAAAACGAGTTAGTCGCGAAGATGCTGGCGTCGGTCAACTGACCGGACGCTGGATCTGAATGCGACCGGACGCTGAAAGGTTGCGTCCGGTCAAACTGACGGGTCTGCTCTGTACCGAGGGTATTGCACCGGACGCTGGTCTGTGTCCGGTCAAGGTGGACCGGACGCGTCCGGTCGAGAAAATATGCCTCGGGGAGCTTACTGGAAATGACCGGATGCTGGGGCTTCAGCGTCCGGTCAGTTTTACCGCTGCGTCCGGTCAAGTCAAGTGACCGTTGGAACCGGGACACGTGGCCGTCTGCGGGCGACCGGACGCTGAGGTCCAGCGTCCGGTCAACACGACCGGAGCGTCCGGTCGGCCCGACCGTTGCCCAGTGAAGGGGTAACGGCTAGTTTAGCCCTTGGGGCTATAAATAGAAGTGGCCCTCGGCCATGGCTGGTGCTGAGCACCTCAAGGGACTTAGTGTCCATGCTTGTGAGTGCTTGGGAGCCCTCCATCACACATATACTTGATAGTGATCATTCGATTGTGTGAGTGAGCGATTCTAGTGCGATTGCATCGTGAGGTTGCATCGAGTGGCACTAGGTGGTCGTGTTGCAAGCCGGTTGTGCTTGTTACTCTTGGAGGTTGCCACCTCCTAGACGGCTTGGTGGTGGTCTCCGTCGAAGCGCGCAAGAAGCTTGTGCGGCGCTCCGGAGAAGTGCTTGTGAGGGGTACTTGTGCTCGCCCCGCGGGAGTCGCGAAGAGCAACTTTAGTAAAGCGTGTCATTGAGCTACCCTCACTCAAGGGGTAGGTTCTTGCGGCGCCCGACGTGCGGGCTTAGCGGGTGATGCTAATTAGCCGCCGAACCACCAAGTGAGCGGTCGACACAACGGGGACTAGCGTGTTGGCAAACACGTGAACCTCAGGAGAAAAATCATCGTGTCAACCTTGTTCTTCCCGTTGGTTTGCATCCCCATTACACAAGCTTGCAATTACTTTTATATATCTTAAGCTTGTGTAGTTGCTCTTGTAATTAGATAGCTTGTGTAGCTAGCTAATTACTTTCTTGCTTGTGTAGCATAGAAGTAGCTCCCTTGCGTGGCTAATTTGGTTTTAGTAACCTTGTTAGTCACATTGCTTAGTTTGTGTAGCTAAGTATTTGCGCTCTCTAATTAGGCATTGGTTGCCTTGTTATTGAGCATTGCTAGTGAGCTTAGTTAGCTCTGTGCTTTTGCTTACTAGCATGTGTAGGAGCTCCCTTGTTACTTAAAGTACTAGTGGCATAGGTTTGTGTGACCTTGCTCCTAGAATTGTTTAGGAGAGCTCTAGTTAGCCCGACACCTTAGTTGCTTTATTAGTATCTTTGCAAGGTGCTAGTGAACATATATAGAGGGGTGTAGTCTTGGCTAGACCGATTGTTTTAATTCTACATTTATATCGGTTAGCCGACGCGATTAATTTTAGGAAAGACTATTCACCCCCCCCTCTAGTCTGCCATCTCGAGACCCTTCAAGTGTGCGCACCTAGGAAGGGTGTCAATACTATGCTCGGTAGACCCACCTGTCGGCCCAAGCACTCCAAACAATCTCTATCACGTGACCATTCGTGGTCTGGGGGCTCAATCTGGTCGGACCTCTCAAGAGGACGCCCGATGGATATACGCACTTGCTTGTCGCTGTAGACAAGTTATAAAGTGGGTAGAGTAAAAGTGCAATCAAGCCTCAATTGTGGGTTTTGGTGATAATGACCATGCAATTAGAGAACTAATGAGATTTATCGAGATGACAAGCAGGGAATTTATATTCGAGGATACTACATGAAACGGAGGAGCCCCCAATTATATATGTAGATGGCTTCAAACTCAAAGGACGTTTAAATTCTTTTATATATTGAATTTAAGTATAGGGAAAGCCGTACTATAAAGGGGGACACAATGCTTAAGATAATATGTGCTACCAAGTGCTCAAACAACCACAAGCATCCTCAGATTCACAGCCAAGACAGTCTACACTTCACTATTACCCTTGCTGTCTTGCGTGGTGCGAGCTCTGACTCGCCTGACCCCTTGGGTGCGAGCTCCGCCTCACTTGACCCCTTCGGTGAGAGCTTCGACTCTCCTGACCCCTTGGGTGTGGGCTTCGGTTCGCCTGACCCTTTGGTCGTGGGCTCCGTCTTGCCCTATCCCAAGGTCGCGGGCTTCGGCTCGCCCGACCCTTTGGTCGCGGGCTTCGGTTCGCCTGACCCTTTGGTCGTGGGCTCTGTCTCGCCCAACCCCAAGGTCACGGGCTCCGTCTCGCCCGACCCCAAGGTCACGGGCTCTAGCTCGCCTGACCTCAAGGCCGCGGGCTCTGTCTCACCCGATCCCTTGGGTGCAGTGACCATTGGGGCTGGGAGGTATATATACCTTTTCCTTTCCTCACCAACGGCTATCTGCGATTTAAGGTGATCGTTGGGGGCTGGGGGTATATATACCTTTCCCCTTCCTTCCTAATGGTGACTAACCCTGCTCTTTTCTTTCTCACTTCAGAATGTCCAAAATAGAATAGGAGCTCTCTCTTTCTCACTCCATTGTTGACCTAAAGCCCTTAAGCAAATCCATTGATTTTCCCATCAATCCTTGAAGGAAAAGGGTCCAAACTTGATTAGAGAGCAACTCCATTGATTCCCAAATTCTAAAGAGCACTTAGTTCACATTTTAGCCGGCGGTTGTGTTTGTTACTATTGGAGCTTGGCTCCTAGCCAGCTAAAGAGTCGCCCGTGGAGCTTGCCAACTTGTGTGGCAGCCTCAGGAGGTTTGTAACCATCTCTTGAAGCTAGTAAACTCACCCCTCATCTCAAGAGTTAAGTCTCTTGACTTGAGAACAAGGAAGGGCTAGAAAGCTCTAAGCCTTAGTGGCTAACCTCAACAACGTGGAGGTAGGCAAGCCTTGGTGGCGAGCCGAACCACGGGATAAATCATTGTGTCACTTGTGCTTGATTTACATTACTTGCATGACATATTGTTGTTGAGGTGATTTCTAGGATTGAGGCCAATCTACTTGTGTGTGGTGTTCCCACCACCTTCAGCTATCGATCTGTGATCTACTACCTTGCGGAAAGCTAAGAAATTTACCTGATCTAAATTTCATTGGGTAGATTTTGAACTATGGACTAATCTCTCCTGCAGGTGCGGTAGTGCTGCGCTCATAGAGCGGCAGGCCTCCTCCAACAGTGAGCTTAGCGCCTCTACAATGAGCAACTCCACGCTACCTCAGCTAGAGGCAACTGATGCCAAAAATGCTCAAAATGAAGAAGAAAGAAAGAAGAAGGGCAGCTAGAAAAGAGAAGCAAGAGAGAAGAAGAATGGGCAGCAGCGGTTAGAAGAGAAGAAAGCTAGAAAAGAAGTAAGAAGACTCAAGAGAGAAGCTAGAAGAAAAAGAAGAGAAGCAAGAAAGAAGGAACAAGAAGCAAAAGCCTCCAATGCATCTTCAAGTGAGCTATCTAGCAACTCCGAAGATGGTGATGATGATGAGTCCTACCCAGTGCATAGCAAGAAGGACAAGAAAGGAAAGGGCAAGAAAAATGACGACAATAAATATGCCGCCATATCCTTTAACTATTCTTCTATGTCCATGACTAACCATAATCGCAAGTCTTTCATCAAGTTACCTCATTTCGATGGGGCTAACTTTGCCAAGTGGAAGCACTTGATAAGAGCTTATCTTATAGGTCTTCATCCCGGCATTTGGGAGGTTGTTTGCAATGGATTTGAGCCACCGGTTGATCCCAAGAATCCAACCATGGAAGAAATGAGAATCATCCACCTCAAAGGTCAAGCTACTAGTGTGCTACTTAGTGCCTTGGATGGTGATGAGTACAATAGAGTGATCGGTGTGGATGTTGCCAAGCAAATTTAGGATACTTTGCATCTTGCATATGAAGGGGTTAACAAAGTGAGAAAAGCAAGAATTGATTTGTTGATGTCCAAGCTCAACCGATTTGTTATCTTGGATGGAGAAGGGCCACAAGAGATGTTTGATAGGTTGATGACCATGGTGGGCAAGATTAGAGGCTAGGGCTATGATGAGCTAGATGATCACAAAGTTGTCAAGATTATGTTGGAAGCTTATTCGCCAAGAAATGAGACCGTAGTAACTCTAATTAGAGGCAAGAAGTTTGAGTAATTCACACCAAATGATGTACTTGGGAGGATCTTGACCTTTGACATGTAAAGAGAAGAAGCAAATGAGAGGAAGAAGCTTGGAGAATTGCAAGCAAAGCTAGAAAGCATCAAGATCAACAAGGATGTAGCTCTCAAGGCCAACAAATCAAGCAAGCAAGGCTCTACTCGCAAGTCCAAGACCAACAAGCAAGCTTCAACTAGCAAACCCAAAGCAAGCAAGCAAGTTCAAGAAAGAATAGAGACCACCTCATCCTCTAGTGAGAGTGAACATGATGATGACCAATATGAGAAAGTGGATGATGTTGCTCTCTTTATGAGGAGGTATCACAAGGGGCTAAAGAAGCAAGGCTACAAGGTAGTGAAGAGAAGCTTCCCAAACAAGAAAAAGAGGACATGCTACAATTGTGAAAGCACCAATCACTTCATTGCAAAGTGTCCATATGAGATCAAGGACAACAAATACAAGAAGGACAAGAAAGAGGAGAAGGCCGACCATAGAAAGAGCAAGAAGTACATGGGAGAGGCTCACATTGGGCATGAATGAGACTCAACTAAAGAAAGCTCAAGTGAAGAAGATGAGAAAGTTGCAACCATTGCTATCCATGAGCCATCTTCTTCACCAAGACTCTTTACCAACATGTCAGATGATGACTACTACTCCCCTCATATTTGTCTTATGGCAAAGGGTGAGAAGGTAAAATCTAAATCCAAGGCCAAAGCTCCTCCACCCCCACCTCCTAGTGATATCTCTAATAGTGACATTAGTGATAGCTCTAGTGACGATGAATCTAGTGATGAAGAAATAAATATAATAACTAAAAATTTGGATGGAAAAACCAAATTATTCATCACTGAGTTAATGGAGGACTTAGAGAGTGTCCAAGCCAAGCTAGAATCTAGAGAGGAAACTCTTATCCAACAAGAGAATCTCTACATTGCTAGCAAGGAAGCTCTTGCATTAGAAAGAAGTGAGGTGGAATCCTTGCGCAAGGCCTTGGCTAAAGAACAAGGGGACCATGCTATCACAAAGAAAGAAAATATTGCTCTCAAGAAAAAGTATTGTGACTTAGATGAAAAGCATAAAGAACTTGAGCTATAATATAACATTCTTTAGGATAGCAACTCACATCCCTCTAAGGCAAAGGATGCCTCTACTACCTCCACTAGTCAAGGTTGTGGAAAATGTTATAATATTGATTTGAATGCTTATTCCACTAACCTTGCAAACATGGAGGCAATGAGAAAAGAAATTGCTAGACTCAATGAGATCATTGGCAAGGGCTGCTTGAGTGATAAGGCTCAACTAAGTGACAAGAAGGCAAATAATTCAAAAGTGCCTCAATTCAAGCAAGGGAGACACCCTTCAATTAAGCATGGGCTTGGACACACTGCAGGAGCCAAGACAAATGGAAGATAGACCATAAATGGCTATGAGTGTGTCAAGTTTGAGAGGAAGGAAAGAGTTGGTATAGATCAGCCTGCATAGACAGTGGCAGTGCCGTAGTCTAGAGTGGCAGTGTTGCACCGTGGCAGTGACACAGTGAAGGCCGGCCGTGCCGCTCCCCGCAAAAATGGGAAGGCTACCAATTCTACTCCTAATCAAACTAAGCCCAAGAAGAAGGTGTCCCAGAAGAGAACAGGTTCAGTAGAAGCCAAAGGAATCAGTGTGGGGCACTATGAATAGTATGCCTACCAACCAAAGTTTCAACCACCTTGACAAAGCTTGACTTCGTGTTTTGTTTTAAGGAATAGCAACAGTGGAAAAGTGGTTGCCAAATATGTTAGAAAGGAAGCCAACACATATAGGAATACTTATATTTGGGTTCCTAAATTTCTTGTGACTAACATGCAAGGCCCCAAGTCAAATTGGTGACCTAAATCAAGCAACTAAATCTATTTTGCAGGCATACTCCTCCGGTGGGTCAAGTTGGGTACTTGATAGTGGATTTACAAATCATATGACCGGAGAAAGGAGTATGTTCTCATCATATTCCCTGATGACGCACTCAAATGAAAATATTGTCTTTGGAGACAATTCAAAGGGGGATGTGATTGGTCTCAGTAAAGTTGCTATAACCCTTGAGCATTCAATTATAAATGTATTATATGTTGATTCATTGAGCTACAATTTGTTGTCTGTTTCTCAATTGTGTGAGATGGGCTTCAATTGTCTCTTTATGGATAAGGGTGTGGAAGTCTTTAGAAGGGAGAATTCCTCTATTGTCTTTATGGGTCATTTAAAGAACAAGCTTTACCTAGTTGATTTCAACAAAAGTAAAGCTAATCTTGAGACTTGTTTAGTGGCCAAAACTAGCATGGGGTGGCTTTGGCATTGCTGACTAGCCCATGTTGAGATGAGAAACTTGGCCAAACTTCAAAAGGACGAACACATCTTTGGGCTAACAAATGTTCACTTTGAGAAAGATAGGATATGTAGCGCTTGTTAAGCCAGAAAGCAAGTTGGCGTACCTCACCCACCAAAGAGCATTATGACCATGACGCAACCATTGGATCTCATACACATGGATCTCTTTGGACTGGTCGCCTACCTAAGTATCGGGGGGTAACAAATATGGTCTTGCTATTGTTGATGATTATTCCCGTTTCACATGGGTATTTTTCTTGTTTGATAAGTGTCAAGTTAGAGACAAAGTGAAGACTTTTGTTAGAAAATCTCAAAAGGAGTTCGGTCTCCCCATCAAGAAAATGAGAAGCGATAATGGGACCGAATTCAAGAACACCCAAGTTGATGAGTTTCTTGATGAAGAGGGCATCAAGCATGAGTTTTCAACTCCATACACCCCTCAACAAAATGGTGTAGTAGAGAGAAAGAATCGTACACTAATTGACATGGCAAGGACAATGCTAGATGAGCACAAGACGCCAGACCTCTTTTGGTGCGAAGCCGTCAACACCGCTTGCCATGCCATCAACCATCTCTACCTACACAAGAAGTTGATGAAAACTTCATATGAGCTTCTAACCGGTAACAAACCAAAGGTGTCCTACTTTATAGTGTTTGGGTGCAAGTGTTTCATACTTAATAAGAAACCCAAAACCTCTAAGTTTGCACCTAAAGTTGATGAAGGTTTTCTTCTTGATTATGGATCAAATGAGCAAGCCTATCGTGTTTTCAACAAAACCTCTAGGAGAGTTGAAATAGCAGTAGATGTGACATTTGATGAATCTAATGGCTCTCAAGTGGAGCAAGTTGATTCAAGTGTTGTAGAAAAGGAGGATCCACCATGTGAAGCAATCAAGCAATTGGCTATTGGTGATATAAGACCACAAGAAGACGAAGTCACTGAAGTGGAGGTTCCTCAAGCTGCTAATGAACAAAGTTCCACTGACGTACCTAATGCTAAGGGAGAGCCGACCCCTACTGCAAATTAGTAGAGTGGTAGTGCCGCACTCCCTCTGACAGCAGCAGCAAGTCCAACTCCGATTCAAGGACAGAACCTACAACCCATATTCAAACAAGAAGATAATGAAGATCCAGAAGATGGACAAGAGGCCATTGATCATCCAAGGCTAAGGCAAACAATACAATGGGATCATCCCATTGACAACATCCTTGAGAGTCTTCGAAATGGGGTAACAACTCGTTCACATTTAGCAAACTTTTATCGATATTACTCGTTTATTTCCTCTTTGGAGCCTCTTAAGGTAGAACAAGCACTTGGAGATCCGGATTAGGTGATGGCCATGCAAGAAGAGCTCAATAACTTTGAAAGAAACCAAGTGTGGACTTTGGTGGAACAACCCAATACCAATATTATTGGCACCAAGTGGGTCTTCCACAACAAGCAAGATGAGAATGCGCGTGGTGACAAGAAACAAGGCAAGATTTGTTGCTCAAGGTTTCACTCAAGTAGAGGGCTTGGACTTTGAGGAAACATATGTACCGGTGGCAAGACTTGAAGCAATCCGAATGCTTCTAGCCTATGCCGCTCATCATAATTTCAAGCTATATCAAATGGATGTGAAGAGTGCATTCCTCAATGGCCCCATTCAAGAACTTGTCTATGTTGAGCAACCACTGGGCTTTGAAGATCCCAAGCTCTCCAACCACATCTACAAACTCCAAAAGTCACTCTATGGGCTTAAGCAAGCACCAAGAGCATGGTATGAATGCCTTAAGGAATTCTTGCTTAAACAAGGCTTTGAAATAGGCAAAGTCAACCATACCATTTTCACTCACAAAGTTGGTAAAGATATATTTGTGTGCCAAATATATGTCGATGACATAATATTTGGTAGTACTAATCATACTTTTTGTGAGGAATTTAGTAGGATCATGATGAAGAGATTTGAGATGTCCATGATGGGTGAGTTAAAGTTCTTCCTCGGATTTCAAATCAAGCAAGTGAAGGATGAAACTTTTATTAGTCAAGAAGTACACCCATGATATGCTCAAGAAGTTTGACATGGTGAATGCCAAGCCTATCAAAACTCCCATGCCAACCAATAGACATCTTGATCTCAACATTGAAGGGAAAGCCATGGATACCAAGGTATATCGTTCCATGATCGGCTCTCTACTTTATTTGCGCGCATCTAGGCCCGATATTATGCTTAGTGTGTGCATGTGTGCTAGATTTCAAGCTAACCCGAAAGAGTGTCACTTGGTGGCCGTTAAGAGAATCCTGAGATATTTAGTACACACTCCTAACCTTGGTTTGTGATATCCTAAGGGCTCTAAGTTTGATCTACTTGGGTATTCGAATTCTGATTACGCCGGTTGCAAAGTAGATTGAAAAAGCACTTCGAGGACATGTCAATTCCTTAGACGATCCCTAATGTCTTGGAGTTCTAAAAAGCAAAATTGTGTAGCCCTTTCCACTGCCGAGGCCGAGTATGTTGCGGCCGGTGCATGTTGTGCCCAACTACTTTGGATGAGGCAAACTCTTCGTGATTTCGGATGTCATTTTAATAAAATCCCATTATTATGTGACAATGAGAGTGCCATTAAGCTTGCAAACAATCCCATAAGCCACTCTAGAACCAAGCACATAGACATCCATCATCATTTCTTGAGAGACCACGAAACCAAACGAGATATCGAAATTCGCCATGTGAGCACCGAAAAGCAACTAGCCGATATCTTCACAAAGCCCCTCGATGAGTCAAGGTTTTATGCGTTGCGTAGTGAGCTAAATATACTTAATTCTCATAACATGGTTTGAATTTTAGCATGCCTCTGTTTGATAAACTAGTATCTAGGCAAAAGAGTTGAAAATTTTCATATTGTGCATAAAAATGATTTATAAAAGGCAACTTATGTATCATGATCAAGATCTGAATTGATTGTTTCTTTCTGGTCATGGTATATAGGTGATATGTGTCCATATCTTATACAGAGAGAGTCATATAGATTATAGCTAACTCCCACTGTTTTGGGGAGTGCGGTAGTGCCGCTCTGCGATAGTGATGAGCTAGGCATGCGGCAGTGCCACAATTTGAATCTCAATTGAGATTCAGCCCAAACGGTTTTACTGAGGGGCCTATTTATTCTTCCTCTTATCCTCAGGTCCACAGTAACTTCTTTCCCTCTCTCTTTTCCCTAACGCCGATGCCCCTGCCTCTCACTCCTCTCACGCCCGCGCCGTCGCTGTTGCTTGGCCGCGTGTTGCCGGTCTCTGGCTATGCCACGGCAGCTGCCAGCCCTCTATCAACATCGCTGATGGCTGCTACTACCCCTAGCCTAAGTAGTTTCTTCCCTCTCCTCTCCTATCCTCATTTGAGAAAATGGAGCACGGAGATAATGACCGAAGGGGGAAAAGAAAGATGAATGAGCAAAGTGATAAGGATCCACCTCGCCGTGATCGAGGGAGGTCAACAGCAACAGGTAGTAGTGCAGCTAAAAGGGGACTTGGTGATAGGGGGAGACACGAGCAATGCATTGAAGATGAGGAGAGGCTGGAGATGACAGGTCGTACCACTAATGCCATTCCTAACACCCCACATCATCTCTCTGAGTTTGATGGTAGATACATGAGAGTTTTTGAGGGTGAGATCATCATGAGACGTCCAGATGACTCCCGCTGTAACACCCTAGGTGTTTGTCACTAGTTAAGCAATGGGTTTGAACTTAAACATGGCATGTTAAGTAGTGATGAAGGTGTCAAGATCAAATCTACAAGAGTGAGCTCCAACTTAAACTTGGGCAGCACACCTTTGCTTGCATATTGGCCCTTTTCAGATATACACCTAAGTAATGTCGAAGGTGTTTCTTTCATGTTCCTCACATCAATTTCCACCCACCTGGATGAGTGGAAAAGTTTCATGAAGATTGGAATCAAGAAGTCACATGAAATGATAAGTTAAAAGTCTTTCTCGGATTACTTTATTAAGTGAATGGAATTATAGGTCATCAACCAAACCTTGCTACCTTTCCCAAGTGACTCTAATTGAACTCTACAACAAAAGTCATGAAGGGTTCGTGTTGAGCAGAGATCAAGAAAATGCATCAATCGGTCTAAAACTCAGATTTAAGCTTTACCGCGATGCTACTTTGACCTGTGTTGAACAATCTCTTACATTGCTTGCATGGAGTTGCACCTTAAATAAAAGTCGAAGTTTGAGTGGAGTAGAACAAACTTTGTTTTTGGACCAAGAGCTGGATCAACTTGGAACTAAGTCAAACTAAGGTTTAAAAATTGAATCAGCGGCTGTTTTTAGACTTAGAATTATTCTAAGTAAGGAATTCATCGTCATCGGCGTTGGCATGTCGCGTTCTCATGTTTTAGTTAAGCAACTTGACTTGACCCCAAAAGAAAAGTTGGAGTTTACATCTTGGAGAAGGACATACAAAATGTTGGGATCAGTTTGACCATGTTTGGACCAAGTAATTGGAGCACAAGCAGAGCAAGGCGTAAACCTCGTCAAGTCGTTGACACTATCAACTTGGGGCTTGATTAACCGCTAATGGAGAGATCTAATGACCATGTTCTCTAAATGAAAAATGAAGGGCAGTTCGTGGGCTTCAAACTTCATTTTAGGCCCAATGTCCAATTCGCACCCGAGACGGCCAAAATCGGCTCCCCACCTCGCCCTCACCGTCTCCCGCCACCTGTTCGGAAGTTTGCCTCAATGAACGACGCGTGTTGTGGACGTGGCCACCATGCGCCCCTGCTCGCTGCCACGTGGTCTGCCTCCACTACCGCATCCTGGCCTCGCTGCGTCCTTGACTAGCTCCGCTCCACGTCCCTGCGCCCTCCAGAAGCGATGCCGGGCCTCCCTCGCTCTCAAGCGCCTGCACGTGCGTGCCAGAGCACGGCCGCCATGGCCGCCGCCGAACTCCCTTGCCGCTGCTGCTCCCTCTCCTGCAGCCCCTCCAGCGCCACCACCGAGTATGCCTACGGCTCCGTGACCGCCTCCCCAAGCCCTAGGCAGAGCCGAGACCTACCGCGCGTTGCCGTCCGCCATCGCCATCGTTCAGGCCGCCTCCCTCGGCTGCCGTGGCCAGGTAGCCACTAGCTGCTGCAGGCCAAACTCAGGGATAGGCACGGTTGTGGTTGGCCGCTGTGAGTCCGCGTCGCCCCTCTGTGGCCGCCGCCGCCCCTCTCCAGCCGGCCGAATCGGCCACCGGCCTGCCCCGACGACGTCCTCTGCTCAGCTCGATTTGAAGAGGAAGAAGGACCACGCGCGTGAATATGATGTTCTCCAGGGGGTTAAGTGAAGAATCAGTGACTCATATGAATAGTGTAGTAAAGGATCTGGTTGTTGTGGTTTAATTTGTGAAAACAGCAGGGACCCCGATGCAAGATTTACATTGCTTTTCTTTGATTTTGGCAGATTTGAATGATGAAATTTGAAAATTCATAGTAATTGGTATAAAAATCGTAAAATAGTAAATGTGGACTTTTTGGAATCCTTATGAAATTATCTATGCATTAGATCTATAATATGGCATGTTTTAGTTTAAAGTTTTAGCTGAAAAAATAGATTTGTGCAGTAAGGTTGTAATGCTAGTTGAATTTGTTATTTTCCATAACTGCAGATCTAGGGCTCCAAATGAAGTGAAATTTTTGTGGAATGCTACTAATGTGATAGTTGATGTGTGGTAAAAATTTCAGGAGTATTTGATGAAGTATGAGTGAGTTATTGGTTTATCTCGCTCTCACATGATTTCTTGCAATAACAAATTGTCTTTTTCGTAGAGGCAGCTATACTTATGCAAATAGTATGAAATTTGTACAGTATACTATTGAGAGGATATGTGAGCTACTGTAATTTTTGTAGAATTTATTGTGCATTTTTGGTATATGTTCATAAATACACCTTGATGTCTAAATAAATTAAGAAATGCTTTAAGAAAATTTATTTAGAGGTGAGCACCATGCTTTCTGGTGTTCTTTAGTCATGTGTGAAATGTTGGTAAAGTTGGTTTTGCCTAATTATGTGTTTGCAACATAAGTTAATAATTATTTTCCTGCCGGTGTGGTTTATTGATAGATCTAGGAACTTATCAAAAGTTCTTCATGATAATGTGCTTTGTTGTGAAACTTGTTCATACAAAAGTTATAGATAATTCATGTATCTAGCTTCTGTTAAAATTTGGTGTCATTTGGCCAAGTAGTTTAAGAGTTACAACTGTTTAAAGTTGGGTTACAGAATTGATTGTTCTCTGTCTTGTTTAGACCAGTTTTTGTAAATATATAATTTCAACCCACTTAACTTGTGAATCATGCTGTGATGGTTATAAATGAAATGTAGAGAATTTCATAAGCTTTCCTGAATGTCTTGTTTCATGGCTATTGGATTTGTATAACTCTAGTTATGATCCAAACATGAAGCTGTTGTTTCCAGTCCAGAAATAGACATATGCTAGTTGTGGTTGTTTACTCCATGTGTTGCTAAGTGTGGCTTATGCCCTTGTTGATGGTCAAGATATGATACTTGTGACCTTGTTAAACTTGTGTCATGCTTGATGTGCTTGCTCTCTATAGTTAGTTGTGTGATGTTAGTTAAATAGCTATTGGTGTCTATGTCTTGCATAATCTTGTGTTTGTCTTGAATGCTTATGTGATGCCTCTTGTATTACCATTCTTCATATTCATGCACTTGCATCTTGCATCTCATCTAGGTGCGCTAGATGAACCACGTGAAGGACGTGATGTTGGAGCCGAACCCGAAGACGGTGTATGGTGGACCTATCCCGAAGATGGAAGGACTAAGCAAGTGCTAGGACCGGAGATGTCACCAAGACGGTGCAAGCTAACTGAACTGACTTGTGTCGAATCCTAGGCAAACCCCGGAGCATTATAAGTCTCCTAATTTATAAAAGCAATTCTTTCTATATATATGAGTTTATATATTGTTGCATTAAGTTGTAGGAGTTGATTGAAACCGTTGATGCATTTATTACTATCCTTGCCTACCTTATTACCTTTTACCCTGTTAGGTCAAGATTGAATAACTGCTTAGCCTTGCTTAGACCGGTAGCGATCGGTGATATCCGGTCACCTACATTATAGGTGGTTACTGAAAGAATTTAGCTATGGAAAGAATGATATCCTAGAATTAACCATGTGTGATGGATAATTGGAGACCGGACGGAAAAGTTGGAGGCAACCAGACAGGGTTCTGGGGTGCTGTTAGTTTCCGTCTGTGTCGATTAAGGACCGATCGTTGCTCGTCCCTCTTGTCATGTTGAATGCATGCCTCACATTTAGCTGGCCGAATAAAGTACCTTTCGACCACGAAGCTAGTGGCACTATTCGGGCCGGGATCTACACGAGTGCGCGTATTGGTGCTGATGGGGGTATGACAGGGACGTGAATAGTGAGCCCAAGGGCAGGTGCGCCCTGATTCCTGGCAGTCGGGCGGTCCCTGGGTACTGTGGCTCCAGATTGTCCCGCGGCTACCTAAATAGTGTCCTTGGTGATCTAAGCTACCCTGGCAGGGGAAGCATGGTTTGTGTGAGGAATAAATCACCAGCTGGTTAGGAATCGATTCGAATCGCCATCGCTTATGGATAGTGAGCACTTGACTCGAGCTACGGCATCGTAGTAATTATTATGGAACAATGATGGTTATCTGGATGGTATGGGATATGCTAAATCTAAATTGGTAACTGGATGTTATTGGTTAATCAAGTGATTGCTATAGTACAGGTGCTTACCTAGATGGATAGGTTATAATAATGATGATGCAAATACTTAAAATGGTTTCTTCATGATAGATTATGCTTTTCGCAAACAAGTCAGCTAGCCCACTAAAGAAAGCCTTGCATAATCCTTGGTGTCATTTTATTTTGGTTTAAGACGGGTAAGTCTAGCTGAGTACATTCGAGTACTCAGGGTTTATCCCACCATGTTGCAGGTGAAGTTCTTGGCCTGCGGAAGATGGGGGCTAACCGCCGGTGGGCTCGGTGACTCTATATTTACTTCTCACCTATATGCTTTTATCTGAGGATGTCACTTATGCTAGCAATGTATTTGGAACTTATATTAAAATAATCATTTGAAAGCTATGTTGTTTTCTCTAATCGGTTTTAAAACCCAAACTTGTACTATTATTTGTGAACCCAATTGTAATATTATTTCCGCTGCAACTCTACGTATGTGATGTGTATTTGCTAAACCACGCGATCTTGGTTGTGATGTTGATTTACCGAGGTCCTTCATGACACTCAGCGGACAACTGGGTTTGTATAAGTGAAATTATGCGCGTGTCAACGTGTTAGCGGGGACAATCATACTTGAGCTTGTATAAATTGGGTGGTTCTGTCACACCGCCAGCATGCAGTTGTCAACTATTCCAAGAGTTGGAAGCTAGTGGAAGAGGCAAGGGGGATCAATCCCTATGTAGTGCGCAAGGATTTGGGCATTAATTACAAATTCGGGAATGAGTTTCATTCCAACTTTTATGCCACTACCATTCTTGCATCCAAGAAAACCAAGATCATCAAGATGCAGTACATTGATTGGGATGAGATGCAGGAGAAGGAGCAGCCTAAGTTTGACAAGATAATCAAAATTTGTGACAGGTTCTAGCTTTTAGACATAATGGGTTTCTAGTATAACTGGAATGAGAAGGTCCTTGCACAGTGTCATGCCACATACTTATCAGACCTCTGATGAGATTCACTGGATGACTGATGGTCGACACTACCGAGTCGATTTTGTCATATTCAGTCAGATTCTTGGCTTTGGGGAGGAGCATAGAGGTTATAATTACATTCATGATGAGCCTCGAGCTGAGATCCATGACATCAGTTACATGTGAAGAGATAGAAGGATTGCAGATAGCAAGAGGAGTGGTCTACATAGCTTATATTACATCCTCAACAACCTCATCAGGAACACCATCAACCCAAAGGATGGAGCAGCCTCAGACATTAATGGCTATGTGAGAAATGTGTTGGCTAGATTTGCTCCAGGTGGGGACAGGTTTAATGTCCCTAGATTCATGTGGACTGAGTTAAGATTTGCAGTGGAGGATGGGAGGAGGGGTCTGCCCTATGCCTCTTACCTCATGTTCAAGATTGAGAGGGTCACTGGATTTTATTTTCCAAAGGATGCGCGGGCTCTGGTTTGCCTGACCCTTTGGTCGTGGGGTCCGTCTCGCATGACCCCAAGGTCGCGGGCTCTGGCTCGCCCGACCCTTTGGTCGCAGGCTCCGTCTCACCCGACCCCAAGGTCGCGGGCTTCAGCTCGCCTGACCTTAAGGACACGGGCTCCATCTCGCCTGATCCCTTGGGTGTAGTGATTGTTGGGGGCTAGGAGGTATATATATCTTTCCCTTTCCTCACCAATGGCTATCTATAATTTAAAGTGACCGTTGGGGGCTGGGGGTATATATACCTTTCCCCATCCTTCCTAACGGTAACTAACCTTGCTCTCTTCTTCCTCACTTTAGTATGTCCAAAATAGAGCAGGAGCTCTCTCTTTCTCACTCCATTGTTGACCTAAAGCCCTCAAGCAAATCCATTGATTTCCCCATCAATCCTTGAAGGAAAAGGGTCTAAACTTGATTAGAGAGCAACTCCATTGATTCCCAAATTCTAAAGAGCACTTGGTTCACGTTTTAGCCGGCAGTTGTGTTTGTTACTCTTAGAGCTTGGCTCCTAGCCAGCTAGAGCATCGCCCGTGGAGCTCGCCAACTTGTGTGGTAGCCCCGAGAGGTTTGTAACAATCTCTTGAAGCTAGTATACTCACCCCTCATCTCAAGAGTTAAGTCTCTTGACTTGAGAACAAGAAAGGGCTAGAAAGCTCTAAGCCTTAGTGGCTAACCTCAACAACATGGAGGTAGGCAAGCCTTGGTGGTGAGCCAAATCACGGGATAAATCATTATGTCACTTGTGCTTGATTTACATTACTTGCATGACATATTGTTGTTGAGGTGATTTCTAGGATTGAGGCCAATCTACTTGTGTGTGGTGTTTCCACCACCTTTAGCTATCGATCTGTGATCTACTACCCTGCAGGAAGCTAAGAAATTTACCAGATCTAAATTTCGTTGGGTAGATTTTGAACTATGAATTAATCTCTCCTGCAGGTGCGGCAGTGCTGACGCTCACAAAGCGGCAGTGCCGTGGGTGAATTTGACTTAGGTTTGAGTTGATTTTTTACAGGCCTATTCACCCCCCTCTAGGCGTACCAGAGATCCTTCATAGAGGCTCGACCGATCTCCGCAATCAAGTTCGAGCAAGCCATGCTGTTCTTCCTTGACATCGTCCATCGCTTTGGGGTCCCGAACTCCATTATCACGGACAACGGCGCGCAATTCACTAGGAAGAAGTTCCTCTGATTCTATGAAGAATACCACATCCACGTCGATTGGGCCGCCATGGCGCACCCCCGCACGAATGGGTAGGTCAAGCACGTGAACGACATGGTCCTACAAGGCCTCAAGCCTAGGATCTTCAACCGGTTGAACAAGTTTGGTAGGCGATGGGTCACAGAGCTTCCCACGTGCTCTGGAGCCCGAGGATGACCCCTAGCCGAGCTACCGGCTACACACCATTCTTCATGGTCTATGGTTCTGAGGCTATCCTACCAACTAACCTTGATTATGGAGCACCGAGGGTCAGGTGCGTACGACAAACAGGGAGCCAAGGCATCCCTCGAGGATGCCATGGACTAGCTAGATGAAGCACGCGACGTTGCCCTCCTCCACTCAACCAAGTACCAGCAAGCGTTGCGCCGGTACCACAGCCATCGAGTGCGGGGTCGGGCCTTCAATGTCAGGGACCTGGTACTCTGCCTTGTCCAGAGCAACAAGAACCGCAACAAGCTCTCTCCGCCATGGGAGGGACCGTACGTCGTTGTGGAGGTGCTTCGCCCAGGCACCTATAACTCAGGACCATCGACGGTGAAGTCTTCGTCAACGCCTGGAACATCGAATAGCTACATCTCTTTTACCCTTAAATCTATGCATGCTTTCTCTTATCGGTTTCGCTATCAACTCCTCGATCTTTAGTGACACCTGACCCTAGCAACGGCAAGGGGATCAGGACCATCGATGACAAAGACTTCGTCAATGCCTAGAAGATCGAATAGCTACATCGCTTTTACCCTTAAATCTATGCATGCTTTCTCTTATCGATTTTGCTATTGACTCCTCGATCTTTAGTGACACCTGACCCTAGCAACGGCAAGGGGCTCAGGACCATTGACAACAAAGTCTTCGTCAATGCCTGGAACATCAAATAGCTATGTGGCTTTTACTCTTAATTTACGCACACTTTCTCTTATCAGTTTCGCTATCAACTCCTCGATCTTTAGTGACACCCGACCCTAGCAACGGCAGGGGGTCGGGCCTCATTCGGGGGCTGATAAGAGCATATCTATCTGGTAGACATTCTCTATGCCCAACCCTTTCTCATGTTAAGCCTAGAAGCGAGGGTTGCAGAAACGAACGCTGAGTAAAACTGGCCGGACTATAAGAAACCTACGCCCCAGCAGCTATGATGTTTTTGCTCACCAGCGTGATCAGAGTTTTTTCCCGCACCCTGAGCTTTTTAGCCATAACTATGGAAAGAGTCAAAACACATTTAAGAGTATATCCACCTGGCAAACATTCTCTATGCCCAACCCTCTCTCATGTTAAGATCTAGAAGCAAGGGTTGCGGAAACGAACGCTAAGTAAAACTGGTCAAACTGTAAGAAACCTACGCCCCAGTGGCTATGGCATTTTTGCTCACTAGCGTGATCAGAGTTTGTTCACCTGCACCTCGAGCTTTACAGCCTTAATGATGAAAAGGGTCAGAATGCTTTAACCTTTTTATACAAAAAGGGGAGAAGGGCTAAAAATCTATTTGGCCATAACAAAATTTAAGAGCTTGTCCACTTATTACGAGTTCACCGCCTGGCTTATCTGCCTAACTAATTTCTTGGGGGAATGATCTCATCCTCTATCTCCATAGGTAAGTCCTGTGCCAGAGGGGCCACCTCCTTCTAGACGCTGTCTAGCTCGACGTGAGAACCGTCGCAGGTAAGGTGGAATACGGAGCTGAAAATGCTCCTACGGCCCATTCAGGCCTAGGAGTTCGAAGGCTGGCCCTCCGATAGGTTCACAGCCACTCCAGGGCACCCTTAGAGTGAGGGGTGGAAATAGATGGGCCCACTAGCGGCCAATACCTGGGCGCACAAGCGCCGCAGGCATCCTGACCCACGTTCGAGTCTTGGTCGATTTCCAGTCCATGATTTTTCCTCGAAGAAAGGCAATGAGCCCTCAGGACCGGTCGAATGGACCCGAGAACTATATGAATTGGTCACTGAGAATATGGAGTCAGTCACCAGATGACCCATGTCCGACCCCCACGAATGGGAAGCTAGGGCCCCACTCAGACTAGCCTGTTAATAGCTCACTGAGCACCATGTTTTGTCCATCGAGGAAAAATGTGGCACGGCTTAGCCCCTTCGTTTTATCGAAAAAACGCTTGAGGGATGACGATCACAAAGACGAGATGACCCCTCGACCGGACCCCTGCAACGCGTGGGGGCTCGAGGGAAGTTGGACTCATAAGGAGACTAAATGTGTGGTCATAGAATGATGGCTCGAATCCTAGGGAGGGGGTACGTACAAAAACTAAGAATAATGTTTTTGAAACAAAAAATGCTTTCTTCTACCAGTTTTGCTATCGTCTCCTCGATCTTTAGTGAAACCTAACCCTAGCATTGGCAAGGGGTCGGGTCTCACTCGAGGGCTGATAAGGGTATATATACCCTTTCTAAAACAGTCACCAAGCCTGACCCTTTCTCACGTTAAAAACCTAGAGGCAAGGTTTGCGGAAACGAACGCCGAGTAAAACTGGTCGGACTGCAAGAAACCTATGCCCAAGCGGCTACGACACTCTTACTTACCAGCTTGACTAGAGTTTCTCGCCCACACCTCAAGCTCTACAATCTTAAACAACAGGAAAGGTCAGAACGCATTAACCCTTTTTACACATAAAAAGGGAGAAAGAACAAATTTGTTCAACCGAAATAAAAGAACAAGCTTGTTTAAACGAAACAAGAGGGTTGGAACTTGTCCACTTATTACAAATACGCCGCCTAATCTATCTGACTAAACTAAACCCTCAAGGGGATGATTTCATCTTCTATCTTGGTAGAAAGGTCATGCGCCAAGGGGGCACCTCCTTGTCAATGTCGTCTAGCTCAGCGACGGTATAGACGAGCGCGAAGCCTTGGCTCATCGTCGCCAGATCGATGTTCTCATAATGAGAATGGACGATCACGAATGATCGGTGAACGCCAAAAGTGAAGCGCACCTCTTGCCATATCGCATGCCTGGTCCATGATCCGGGTGGCGTGAACTGCGAGCGAGCTTGTCTTCTGCTCCGGGGCGAGCTCAAGCTCGACGCAGACCAGCTGGACGGCGACGCACAGGTTGTCATGTTTGTTGCTCTCCTTCTAGAGGGTGTCCTTCACCTCGCTGAGCTCCTTCTCTAGGCCATGGCTCTTCACCACCTCTACCCTGAGCTTGTCGTCGAGACCTGCCCAAGTCATGTACTGACCGTGTCAAAAGGCTTACCATAGATTCTAGAGAGAAAGACAACAAGGGAAACCGGAGACTTACTGTCCATGTTCGCCCGAAGCTTGCACACCTCATCGTGCTGTTGGGTCACCTCAGCCTCTAGGTGCTGGACCTCTTCTTGGCGCTGACTGACTTCCATGGCGAGCCTAGCGGACACACCCTCAGCCGCAACCTTTAGGTCCCTCTCCCTCTGAAGCTCATCCTCAAGGTGGTTGATCCACTACTGAGCGTCGGCATGCTCCTGGCAAGCCAGCTCAGTCCCCGTGCAGAGCTCCTCTATGGCCTAAAGCAAATTGTCCTATTCCTTCCATAGCCATTCGACCTCCACGACGTTCGTGCATGCCCTCTCGATCAGGGCCATGAGATTCTCCTTAGCATCGCAAGCATTGTGGCAAGCGTCCTTCTCCCTAACTCGGAGGTTGAACACCTCCCGAGCGCCAGGGGCAAGCTCAGCCACCTCCTGACGGGCGGCAGCGAGCTGTGCGGCCAGCCCCTCACTCCACCGTGTCTCCTCAACAAGGAACTAGGACTTTTCTCGGCTGCAGGCCATAAGGATCTGTGAAGAAGACAAGACTTAGAGGCACAGAAAGAGAACATGAGGGTCATAAGCACTGTCATATCATACCTGGCCAACAGGGGTGACAATGTCGCGCATTGAGCTCAGCATGGTGGTTAGGGCGCGAACCACGTCCCCAACCTTTGTGTGGACACTCCCCCATTCCCTCTCCTCTGTAGCTTCATTGAGGGCAGCCACCTAGACCAGAGACTGGGACATCCCCACGCCAACATCAAGTGGCGCCGATCTCTCTTGCAGCGACAGCTCCTCCAGAGCGGCTCCTCTAGCAATAGAGGGAGTGGGTGACACAGACACGGAGGCCTACCCTATCACCACATCCACAAAGGATGCCTCGGGTGCGCCCCCTTTTGTACGCCCGGCCACGAACATGGCCACCTGCACGAATGATGGCTCCGGCCATGCCACCTCTACCTATGACGTCGAGGACACGACCAGCCGCACCGCGCCCACCACGGGCGCCTTGGATGCGCCCTCCTCCACCTGCTCTCCCGTGGATGCAGCCATCGGCTGTGCCTCCTTGGTTGATGCCGTGGCCACCCCAACACCACTAACGCTCTCCACCGACGTGGCACCAGCCGGCTCATAGCGCATTTGCCAGAGGAGGACCTTATTCAGAGCGAGTCGCAGGAGAGTCCCACATCCTCCGACGCTGCAAGGGACATGGTGGTCAGTTCACGGCAAAAATCCATCAAGACAAAAGGACGAAAAAACTCTTGACTCACCCTGATGCCACCATGCGAGGATATTTTGGATCCGGCTTGCCTGACCCCTACGGCTCCTCATCGGCACGTTGCCACTTTGAGCCCTCCCTCAGCTCGGAGGGCTCGAACAAATCAGAACGGCCGCCTCTCACCGACTCCAGAGGCACCGCCGAGGGCTCGGACGGAGTGGAGTGACCCATTTCTCCTGGCTCCGGAGCCACCGTTGAAGGCCCAGACAAGGCAAGGCGGGCCTAATTCTGCCGGCTCCGAGGCCACCATTGAAGGTTCGGATAGGGCGGGCGGTTTGATTCCAGTGGCTCTAGGGATGATGTAATAGAACCGCCCAATTTATACAAGATCAAGTACGGCTGTCCCCGCTAACACATTGACACACACATACTTTCACTCATATAAACCCGGTAGTCTGCCGAGTGTCCCAAAAGACCTTGGTAAATCAACATCACAACCAAGATCGCGTGATTAAGCAAATACACATCACATACGCAGGGTTGCAGCGGAAAATAATATTATAAATGAATTCACAAATAATAGTACATGTTTGGGTTTCAAAACTAATTAGTGAAAACAACATAGCTTTCAAAAGATTACATTAATATATGTTCCAAATATATTGCTAGCATAAGTGACATCATCCGACAAAAGCATATAGATGAGAAGTAACTATAGAATCACCGAGCCCATCGGCGGTTAGCCACCATCTTCAACAGGCCGAGAACTTCACCTGCAACATGGTGGGATAAACCCTGAGTACTCGAATGTACTCAGCCAGACTTACCCGTCAGAAACCAAAACAAATGCCACCAAGGGTCATGCAAGGCTTATGAGGTGGGCTAGCTTGACACATTTGCATAAAAGAGCTTATGAGCATAGTAACCAATTTAAACTTAGCATCAAGCTTATCATCATTTACCTATCCACTAGATTAGCACCTGTACTAGAGCACTCACTTATTAGGAGCAATCAATATTAACCATAGCAGGTATAATAAGGCTGTCATCATCATATCATCATTTCCGAACCATTATGTTATTTAGTGTGTCTACATTGGAGATAAGCCCGTCAAGTTCTCACTAACCGGGAGAGACGGCCACTCGAATCGAATTACAACTCAGCTGAGGGGGTATTCCTAACTCTCACCCTGGCATACTTTGCAAGGGTAGCCGTGGGTCACCTTTGGAACAACTCAGGAACCAAATTCGCGGGTTCGATCAGCGCCAGCACTCTCAGGGATTACCCTTCTGCCAGGACGATCAGGACTTTTAAATCACCTGCCCTTGGACTCACGCCTACGGCTCCCTTCTGAGGCGCACTTTATACTTATCGACTCCCGGCCTGAGGTGAGCTACTTGGCTTCGCGGTCGGTCTTCGGACACGGCCAACTAAGAGAGAGGCATGCATTCAACATGAACAGGAAAGGCTCCAAGATTCAGTCCTTAATCGACACAGACGGAGTCACTGCAAACCGACAAGCCTCCGTCCAGTCTTCATTTCAAATTAAGACTGGTTCTTTTTCATGATAGCAAATATAGCCAACCGTGCCATATGTATCTTCCTATATCTCGCAGGTGACAGGAAATCACCTGACTTCTACCGTGTTTAAGCAGGGCTAAGCACTACACGAGCCTGAGCTACATAGGATTCAGGGTATCAATATCTGGACAAGGATTGGATAACCAGTGTAGCAAGTGTTTGCATCCAACACCTAAACTTAATGCAACAATATATATGTAACAATAATACTTTAACAGCATTTCGGAAATTAGGAGGCTTAATATGCTCCGGGGCTTGCCTGGGATCCGACACAAGTCAGTTCAGTTAGCTTGCACCATCTTGGTGACATCTCAGGTCCTAGCACTTGCTTAGTCCTTCCATCTTCGGGATAGATTCATCAAACGCTGTCTTCGGGTTTGGATCCAACATCGCATCCTTCACGTGGTGCATCTAGCGTACCTAGATGAGATGCAATATGCAAGTGTATGAATACATGGAAGTGCAATAGACAATGCATCGCATGCAGTAAGACAAGCACAAGGTTACATTAATATGCACAAGCACTTCGCATTGCCTACCTTAAATATTGCACAATTTATCATCCCACGATAGCAAAGAAAACGACAACACCAAGCATGACACAAGTTTCCCAAGATCTCAGGTACTCTAACTCAACCATCATCAAAGGTTTTAGCCACACTTAGCAATATACAAGCAAACAACTATAATTGGAATCTGTCAATTTCTGGACATGCAAACAACAGCTACAAGATTTAGCTATAACTGGAGTTACACAATTCCAAATGACTTGAAAGTAGACATTTTGGAAAGCTTATGGAATTTTCTACAACTTTGTTATTATCACCAAAAGCTCATTCAAATCATAACTAGATCAAACACTAGCATCTTTCAGATCTGCTCAGAATACAATTAAAACCTGACCAAATACTTAAAAGTCATGTAACTCCTACACTATCTGGCCTATGACCTCACAATTTGAACACAAGCAAGATCATGAAATTTTCTACAACTTTTGTATTCACTACAACCATAGTAAACATCATTTACACCACGAATATAATTGCACAAGCAAAACTGCAATTGCAACCCAACAGCAGTGGTACAGAAAACTGATAAGAACTTCAGAGAAGCACAACTGGAGTTTTAGACCTCCAAAAAACATGAACCATAACTTTTTGAAAATCCTAGGAAGTTACCTACAACTTTATTATTCTCATATTAAGATGATTCTACAGTTAGGAGGGTCAATTAATTCAATAATTGCATCTCTGTCCAAAACATAGACAGAAACTGACATGCCACTTTAAACAGCTATAACTGGAGTTATACATGTCCAATAAATGTGGTTCTAGACTTTTTAGAAATCTTCTCAAATTCTAAACAACTTTGTTGTAAACACCTAAAGCTAATTCTACTATTCAGAAGGCCCCACAATACCAACAAGGTAACCCTGTCAGAGTTTGGGTAGAAACAGCCACTGATATTTAAGCAAGTATAACTCAAGATCTACTTAACCAAAAATCATGATATTTAGCTTTTTGAAAACCTTAATAAAAGTGCTACAACTCATGTATTATCACAAAGTCATGATTCATAACCTAACTAAGCCAATTAATTTAATCTTGCAGACCTATTCAGAATAGGGGTGAGGCAATACAGGTAATTTGTTATTTTTATAGATCTGAAACTATCAAGCCTAAAATACTGAAATTTTTACCAGACATCACTAATCACATCAGTAACACTCCATAAAAATTTCACATTTATTTGAGTAAAATAACTACAGTTATCAAAAAGACAAGACATGACTAGCATTAAGAACCTAACTGCCTAAATCTATTTTTACAGCTAAACCTTTAAACTAAAACATGTAATATTATAGATCTAGTGCACAGAGAATTTCACAAGGATTCCAAAAGGTACTCATTTACTATTTTATTATATTTATACTAATTGCTACGATTTTCCAAAGTTCAGCACAAAAATCTGCCATTAAAAGATTAAACCGAAAAGAAAACGCTTTTGCATTGGGAACCCGGACTTTACTCAAATCAACCAAGCCCGTAAATGTAACTTCTTGTGTCTGGCTATTTTACAAAGTGAACACGTTAAAAAGTTTCTATTTACAATCAGACCCTTCTTCTTCCTTTTGACGGGGCAGAGACGGAAGACGCGCTGTCGTGGCCGGTTCGGCCGACCGGCGAGGGGCTTTGGCCAGCCGGGGAGGCGAGGGGGAGGCCGGCCGGTGGTGCGGCCGGGCCAGCCGTGGCCAGCCGGAGCCATGCCTAGCCCCGGGCTCGGTCGGTGGAGGCTCTGGAGGACCGGCTGCGGCAGCAGCGACGGGCGCACCGACGGCGGACGGCGACGACGCTGCTCGCTAGGGCCTGGCCAGCTGGCTGCGAAGGAGAGCTGTGGTCGTGCCGGGTCCCTGGCGCAGCCAGCCGCATGTAGCAGCGGCCCAGCTACAGCCTACGTGAGCAGCAGCAGGAGCTGGCCGATGGCATCAATGACGACCGCGCCCTGGAGCTTGCGTGCGACGCTAGAGAGCGAGGAAGAGGCAGAGAGGGTGCGAGTGAGAGAGGGAACAAGCTCGGCATCCACCTCTGGAGGGCGCAGCGGTGCAAGGATGTGCGGTGCACGTGGTAGCGAGCAGGGCACGCGGCAGCAATGGTGGGCGCGATCTGTGCATGGCGGCCACGCGCCGCCCATTGAGGGAATTCAGCGAACAGGTGGCGTGCGCCGGAGTGTCCGACGTGGGGCACGCTTTTGGGCTAGATCTGGGCCGAATCAGCTATTAGGCCAAAAACGAAGTTTCCTCTACACGGCCTGCTCTACATTTCTTATTTAATGTGCCTGATCATTTGAGCTCTGTAACAGCGGGTAATTAAGCCTCAAAGTGATAGTGTCAACACATTGATAACGGTCACGGAATTTCACTTTCGGAGGTCAAAACTCGGTCAAACTCAGTGCAACTTTTTTCATTCTCTTCTCCATAATATATCCTTCAACTTTTATTTTTGGACCAACTCAAGTTGCTTAACGAATTTCAAAGAACGCGGAATGCCAATGGCGACGACGATGAATTCCAGACTTAGAAAAATTCTAAGTCTGAAAACAGCCGCTGATTCAATTTTCGAGCCTCTGTTTGACTTAGTTCCAAGTTGATCTGGCTCTTGTTCCAAAAATAAAGTTTGTTCTACATGATATGGACTACAACTTTCATTTAAGGCCCAACCTCAAAAATGGTATAGAACCTACTGTTCTACTTTGACCAAAGTAGGATCACGATGAAGCTTAAATTATCCTTTTTGATCCATTGGAGCATTTTCTGGCCACCTGCTCAACATGAACCCTTCATAACTTTTGTTCATGAGTGCAAGTAGAGTTGTTTGAGCAAGGTACCAAGGTTTGGTTGACTTCATAGGTTTCCATCCACTTGATAAAGCAATTCATGCAAAGATATGACTTATCATTTCATGTGACTTTTTGATTTCAAACTTCATGAAACTTTTCCACGGGTCTAGATGGATGCATGGGGATGTAATGTACATGGAATAAGCATGTTTAACATTACTCTTGCATAATCTTAACAAGGGTCCATATGTAAGCAAATGTGCGTGGCCCAAGTTTAAGTTGGAGCTCCATCATGTAGATTTAATCTTGACACCTTCACTACCACTCGACATGTCATGTTTGAGCTCAAACCCATTGCTTAACTGGTGACAAACACCTAGGGTGTTACAGATGAGTCCTTCCCCTCCTACCCCATGGCATGCTGTAGAAAGGGCCCAACCTGTGGTGAGGGTGGGTCCTCATCCCCAGCAGCCAGATCATCCCATGGGATGGGTGACATGTAGCCATCATCCTCCTCCTCCTCTTCTTCTTCTTCCTCCTTTTTTTGACGAACCTTGACATAGCTTCCCTCGCTGCAGCTTCGCTCGCTGCTTCAACTGCCGTTTCTTCTCCTCGTCATCCTTCTCCTTTTTCCTTTGTTCATCCGTGGCTTGGTTCGTAGCCCTCACGGCCGCGTGCTCTGGCAGCGGCGCGACAGAGTCCTAGAAGACTAACCCCATCGGTAGCTCGATGAAGCCCGCTTTCGGCTGCATCACAGGACGCCCTAGGATCGAGAACACGATGATGGCCTCCCCCGTGGCCTCCTTGATGCGCTGAGCGACCTCACTGTTGTGGAGCAGCCCCTAGGTGAGCATTGTCCCAATGAGCTACGCGTCGAGCGTCATCCTATATAGCCAGAAGATGCTCGCCATTAGGGGCGCCACCCTCCTCGCGTTATACCCCCCGATGACGCTGGCCCTGTGAAGACCGTGGGTCTTCAGGAACGCGATGGCCTCAAGGAGGTCGTGCATCCTCTTCTTTTCCTTGATGGGTGGCCCCCAGGGCCATGATGGCGGAACCACTTCGATCAAACGCCCAGAGAAGATAGGCAAGGGTGTGATAGGGTCATCCTTTAGGTAGAACCAATGCGAGTGCCACCCCTTGTTGGATCTAGAGAGCTAGGAAGGCATGTACTCAGCCTCTCGCTGCCCCCGGAGGTGGATGCCCACGCATCCCATTGGCATGGGGTCTCTCGCCCTCTCTCCTTCTTCTTGATCAAGGAGAAGGAGAAGAAATATCTCCACAGCTCGAAGTGAGGCTCAATCCCTACCCCTGGCACATCACGATGAAGGCCGCGATGTGCTGGACCCCATTGTGGTTCAAGTGCTGCAGCTCAATCTGATAGTGGTGCAACAGACCCCGGAAGAACGGATGAGGAGGCACCGTGAGCCCATGCTCATGGAAGGGCGCGAAGGAGATGACATAGCCGTCAGGCGGTGTCGGCGCATCCTCATGGCCGGGCACGAGCCACTCCGCCGCATCAGTCCTCCCACAGAGAAGACCATGCTTGATGAGTCCCTCCATGCATGCATGGGTAACATCAGAGTGATACCACGAATCCATGGAGGATGGAGGCGATGGCGGAGAAGCGGAAGCCACAGATCTAGGGTTCCGGCATCGAATTAGCAAGCACGGTAGATCCAAACGGTGTCTGCGAAGAAATAGAGAAGGTAAGGCTGTGGTTCTGGTGTGCAAAAACATGAAGGGGGAGGCCACTATTTATAGGACAGAGCAGGGCATGAAGGCGAACCGTCCACCTACATTCACGCGCCCGCTGCGCCATGTCACGTCACCTCCCTCTGAAGATCGTGCGCACGCTATCTCTAGCCGTGCCATCAAAGAACACACCGGATGACGGTTCACTCAATCGATGGGCCAAGAACCATCACAGGTAAGGAGGGATATAGAGCTAAAAACGCTCCTACGGCCCATTCAGGCCCAAGAGTTCAAAGGTTGGCCCTCCGACAGGTTCACAGTCGCTCTGGGGCTCCCTTAGAGTGAGGGGTAGAAAGGGATGGGCCCACTAGCGGCCTGTACCTTGGTGGACGAGTGCCATGGGCATCCCAGCCCAAGTTTGAGTCTTGGTCGGTTCCCAGTCCACGGCTCAGCCCCTCCGTTTTAACAAAAAAAGTGCTTGAGGGATGACGATCACAAAGATGAGCCGACCCTCAATCGAACCACTGCCACGCCCAGGGGCTCGAGAGAAGTTGGACATGTAAGGAGACCGAACGCATGGTCATAGTACGACGGCGGACCGATCTGATCTTAGGGGACCAGAATCAAGAACAACCTTTCCAACCTCCCGAACACTACGGTACATGCCCCAAGAAGACCGATCGCGACAAAAGAGAATCACCATCCTACCAAGAGACATTGCGGGCTACAAAAACAAGGCCAAGGCCCTCAGAGTCCTCCCATCCGGAAAAGCCTCCAAAGGAGTATTCTACTCCTCCGCAAGCTCGGAGGCTACTGTGGGGTATCGTTATTTGGGATACCCAAAGCAAGGAGGTTAGCGCCCACGCTGACTCCCCTAGATGGCTCCAGACATATTAAAAGATCTTGAGCGACCCCAAGGCTGCGGGCTCCATCTCACCCAAGGTCATGGGTTTCATCTCGCCTGACCCTCGGGTATGGGCTCCGTCTCACCTGACCCCTCGAGTGCGGGTTCTGTCTCGCCCGACCCCTCGGGTGACGGCTCCATCTCGCTCGACCCCTCGGGTATGGGTTCCGTCTCACTCGACCCCTTGGGTGCGGGTTCCGTCTCGCCCGCCCCCGAGGACGTGGGCTTCGTCTTGCCCAACCCCTCGGGTGCGGGATCCATCTCGCCCGACCCCAAGGCCGCAGGCTCTGTCTCGCCTGACCCCAAGGCCACATGCTCCGTCTCACCTAACCCCTTGGGTTCGTGCTCCATCTTGCCTGACCCCAAGGACACGGGTTCCATCTTATCCGCGGGGGACCCATACTACCGCCAACCACTCTAGGTCCAAGCGTATGGGCCTAGGTCAAAACTCTGACACCAGGAAAGAGGCTGGCATGCCTCGATGTAACCCGTGGTCATGACGGGCCATACCTGGAGATTCACATCAAGAATAGCATCGGGTGTACCTATACTGTTCTGCCTAATCCTCGTACAGACGCTGACAGGCATGTCAGTTCACCACGATGTCCGCCGGGACGGAGTGGAACGCCATGACCGGCAGATGATGCCTGCACATGGCGCTAGTGACAAACAAGGTCACAACGTGGAGCCATCCCTGTTGACATCTACAGGATTGGTGGTACCCACATGAAGGAGAAGAAGGGCCTGACAATCTAGGAAGCCTTCTTCTCTCTCTCTTCTCTCTCTCTCTCTCTCGTTCTTCTCCTTTTCCTCTGCTATAACACGCGCTTTCCCTTCTCCTATAAAAGGGGAAGCAGGGCGCCCCATGAAAGGGGGCTGAACAAATCAGAACACAAGAGCACGACACGAGCACACGGCTAAGCGACAATCGAGCTCTCAGCACCCGTTCACTCCTTCCACTAGAGACTTGGGATCCTTTCCCTCTCTCACCTATTTGTAACCCCTACTGCAAACCAAGTGCCAGTAACACGAGCAGCAGTGAACTAGACGTAGGAATGTTCCACGCAAACCGGTATAAATCCTTGTGTCCTCCGAGCACACCATCCGAGCCAGACGCGCAAATTCAAATTTACTCGTCGGTGGTCCGAAAACACTGAAACCATGTATCAACATAGATATTTTTCTCAAGCCATTGATGCAAGAAATAGAGACACTATGGAAGCATGGAGTGAAAAATGTGGGATGAGCTTGCGAAGAGTACCATCACATGCAAAGCCATCATTTTTGTTACCATCACTGACTACCCAGGATAGTTTTCCCTTTCAGGACAGATCAAAGGATTCATGGGATGCTTAGAATGCTTGATTGACACTGCAACTCAGTTCCTAGAGGGATCCCAAAAGGTAGTGTACATGCATCATCGACGCTTCTTAGTGGAAGGACATAGGTACCAAAGCAAGAGGATGATGAAATACTTCATTGGTAGTACTATTGAGGCATGGCATGCGCTAGAGAGGTAGGACGGGCATTACGTGTATAACATGGTGAAGAACATCAAAGTCGCCTATGGTAAAAAGAAAAAGGATGGAAAGATCAATAAGAGAGATATGCCTTTGATTGACGGTGTGCCGTTCAAGAAGATGTCAATCTTCTTCAAGTACCTTCCTTACTGGCTGGACTTGGCCGTGCGCCATTCCATCGATGGCATGCACATAAAAAAGAATGTGTTTGAGAGCATCATTGGGATATTGATGGACATTAAGGCGAAGACAAAGGATGGACTAAAGTCACGGAACGACCTAGTGCGTTTGGAGTCTAGACCGGAGCTTCACCCAGAAGACCTGGGCAATGGAAGACACTACCTTCCTGCAGCCAACTACAACCTAACAAATGATGAGAAAAAAAACAATCTGCCTGAGCCTAAGGGGCTTAAAAGTGCCGACATGTTTCTCCTCCAACATCAAGAGACTAGTCTCAATGAAAGACCTGACGTTAACCGGTTTCAATGCTCATGATTGCCATATGATGTTGACATGTTTCCTTCCTATTGATATTAGGGCTACAAAGCCCGTATACATGAGGATGGTCATCACCCGGATGTGCTACTTCTTTAACCAAATTGTGCAGAAGGAGATCCATGAGGATGAATTAGGTGACTTAAAGCATTTCATGGCGGAGACTATGGGCCAAATTGAGCAGTGCTTCCCACCATCGATTTTTGATATAATGTCGCACCTCATGATGCACATGGTTGACTAGGTTAGGTGGCTCGGGCCTATGTACTTGAATGAGATGTGGTCATATGAGAGATTCATGTCTATTCTAAACCGCTATGTACACAATCATGCTCACCCTAAAGGATCCATGATAGAGAGATATGGTGCTAAGGAAGTCATCGAGGGTTGTCAAGATTACTTGCGGGAAGAGGATAAACGTGCACTTGGTTTGCCTATAACTCGTCATAAAGGTAGGTTGGCGGGGAAAGGCAGCAAGGGTAGGAAAACATTCATCGACAAGGAATACACTCAAGTGGAAGAAGTAGACTCTTGTATGTTGCAATACCTATCGATGATGGAGCCATTTATTGAGAAACACATTGCACTCATAAGAGCAGAAAATCTAGGGCGCTCGGAGCAATGGATCGTTCGTAAGCAAAAGCATCTATTTGGCAAGTGGCTTGGGGAATAAGACTTACCGGAAGGGGAAACCTTATGTAGGTTGGCTCAGGGGCCATCATCCTAGGTCACATCTTGGCAGGCATATGATGTAAATGGATACACATTCTACACCAAAGCAAAGGACCAGAAGTTGGTGACTCAAAACAGCGGGGTTCGTATTGAAAATGTCGATGCATTTGGGGAAGTTCACACACACTATGGTTTCATAGAGGACATATGGGAATTGGACTATGGACTAGATATACAGATCACCATGTTTCGGCGCCAATGGGTCAAACAACTGGGTGGCATTGAGATCAAGAAATTTGGACTCACACATGTCAAACTCGACAATGTAGGTTACAAGGATCACATGTGGGTGCCTGCTACTCGTGTGGCACAGGTCCTGTATTATGTTGATCCCGAGAATTCAAAGAGGCATGTTGTTATATCTAGGAAACAGAGGATTTTAGGAGTAGACGGCGTAGAGGATTTGGAGGAGCACAATCAGTACTGTGAAATGCAACTATTTACAGACCTACCAAACAAGATCAAGCTTATAGAAGCAGGTGGAAAAATCAAATGTCATTCCATACCTATGCACTGATACGGAAGGCAGAGTTGTAACAACTTAATTATTCATTTATGTCTGGAACATTTGTAATATTATTAAGACCACATGCCACATTGACGAACTAATAATTTTATATCTATATTTTACTACGATAGGGGCGGCCACGTGAAGGGTAAAGAAAATAGGAGCCACAGCATGGTCCGGCCACCATTTAAACACAAATGCTGGACAAAGAGGTCAGTTACTTAAATTTTAAAAATAGAGCTGAAGGACAGTCTGGCCAGAGCAGAAACACAAAGGCCGGACAATACTTTTTGGCCGGACAAAGTGGTCAGCTACTTAAATTTTAAAAATGGAGTAGCAGAACAGTCCGACCAGAGCAGAAACATAAAGGCCGGACAATACTATTTGGCCAAACAATTATTTTTAGCAGCGACTGTTATAGGAAACCGCCTTTGAAAATGTTTGGCCCACCTGTTCGCACGTGAACATTTAATAACCGCCTCTGTTGCTATTTTTAGGGGCGGTTGTCTTTACATAACTGTCTCTAATATATTCTGGAAGTTACCCACGCGTTACATATGCTCGGTAACTTCTCTTCTTTACTCTCTACGTGCACGTGGTTACTCTTTCCGACAAGAACGATGCTTTGCCGGTCATCTCGTGGAGACCGAGAGCGCCGCTTTGCCGATGTCTAAGTAGGTAGCGCTGGTGACGTGGACTCCTCTTTCCCTTTCCCTGATCTGGTAAGTGACTGCTTTTTCCTGATCTAGATTATTACCATCAAGTTAAGACATGAATGGTATTATTTTTTCACTGATTTCGTGTATATATCTTAGAAAAAATCATGCACGTGCATAGGGTATGATAGTGTAACTAGCACAAGACAAATCATGCACATGCACAGTCTAGGATAAAATAAATAATATTTTTAAAAAAAATGTTTTGTATTATGGGATGGCCGGAGTAGGACAAGAATATATTATATTTTAAAAAATAATAGAGGAGGTTATTATTTTTGTGTTAACATAAATTTAGGAGAAGAGATGGCCGAACAACTGGCTTTCCCGGATCTTGGCTTCATATATGACAATGGATTCGAACCAATCTTGTCATATGCAGAGCACCCATATCCAAGCATAGTAAGGAACATGGTTTCAGTAAAATAATATGTTTTAAAGACACCTACGCATATATCTTTTTCCTGATATATATGATTCTTAAATTTATTATAGACAATTCAACCGCTCCAATGGTTCGAACAAACACTCTCAAAGTTTGGTGTTGACGAGATCAATGTTGAGAGATTTCCTACTATATAGGGTGGCTGGCAATGTCGAATTACATTTTTAATCGAAGCTAGGTGGGGTGACCACCAAGGTGAGCTTGTACATATCAGTGAGACAGGCCCACGCCATCCCTACCAGGTTATGGCAGAAAAATATGCTGTGCTCAACTGTTTAAGGGCATTCGGGAATGTTGGGTACAATATTCCTTCATTCTCCTCCATGATGATAAGAGCTTTGGATGAGGGTGTCAGACATGATGTGACAGGTCTTTGTGCAACAGTTGTTCAACACAACTAATTTGATGTGGTAAGCTCGAAGTGAATCTCATAGCTCGTACCTATATTTATTGGTATGTCTATATGCATGGTTCTCATATCTATTTTTCAACACTTACAGGTTGAGGAGTATGACTTAACCTTTGCAGCTTGTAGCTTTGAAGCAATTCTAAACCAGGCAATACCTCAATTGGGTCCTTATGAGTGGAAATTTGCTTGGCCAACAGCCACTACACATGGATTCCAGGAATGTGTGCGTGTGACAAATTTATCAGCATCTCCACGAACTTTGCTAACAGTCGTTGGTAGACCTTGTGTTCGATCTTGTGAAGCAAGGGAGAGTGCACTAGTGAATACGCTGCTCTACATCACTGATGGTCTAGCCTATGAAATTAATGACATGGACTACAACCTCTATGTGATGCGACGTGGTCCAAATATGTAATTTACTTATGTTTGCACGAACTTTGTTGTGTACTTGAACAATTGCTTTGTAGTGACTTCAATAATTGTTTGTACTAATAAATTATTATTGATTGTACTCAATTCTCTAGTTAATACTGCCTTATGAAAGCTTAAAACCAAAAACAAAAACAAATCATATAGAACTTACTATCCTAGCGTAGCAACTAAAGACTAAAAGAAGGGGGAAAAAGCTACTCTATCGAACATACTATACTTGCGCAGTTGTTAAGCCTCTACTCTGTCTCCACGTAGCCCCGGTTTCAAACCCACGTGGGCCAAATTTTTTACTTTTAACTTTGTTAACTAATACTGCAGCAATAAAGACTAAAAGGAGAAAAAGAAGCTATTCTATTGAACTTCCTATCCTATCGCGGCGGTTAAGCCTCTACTCTCTCTCCCTGCAGCCCCGGGTTCGAACCCACGTGGGCCAAACTTTTTGTTTTTAATTTTATTATTTAGTATTACAGCAAGCAAAGACTAAAAGCAATAAAGAAAGCTATTCTAACAAACACACTATCCTCGCACAGCGGTTAAGCCTCTACTCTCTCTCCCCGCGTTCGAACCCACGCGGGCCAAACTTTTTGTTTTTAATTTTATTATTTAGTACTACAGCAAGCAACGACTAAAAGCAAAAAAAAGAAAGCTATTCTAACTAATTTACTATCATAGCGCAGCGGTAAAGCCTCTACTCTGTTGACTCGCCGCCCCGGGTTCAAACCCCACGCGAGCCCAAATTTTTTTTAATTTTTTTAACTAATACTGGTCGAGGGATGGTCCGGCAAGACAAAAACAATGATTTTCAGTAGCAGTTTTACAAAGGTCCGGCAAGTGTCATTTTGAAATGCCCGGACAATCCTACGGGCATCCAGATTTAAAAACACGGGTCGAACCATTTTTCATCTCCCATGCCCTAACAGCCCCCGCACCCGTGGCCGCTCCCCATCACCATCGACATCGCCGCCGCCGTTGCGCTCTCCATCGCCACCCCAGTTATGCTCACAATCCTGGTTCCTCGCGGCCGCACCGCTCCGCGCCGCTATCACCGTGACCCACGGCGGCTCCGCGTGGCTGCCCCCGATCGGTGCCACCGACACCCCGTCCACACCGGCACCGTCATCTCACACGCTGCCATCCCTGTGTCATGCACATTCACTCGGACGTCGCGCGCATTCTTTTTCCAAAGGCGGACCACCAAATCGGCTAAGGAAAGGTGATGCCTTCGCTCCCGCTGATCATGCATGCTACGTGTTCGATGAAATACTTGTATGCTTTTTATGATGTTTAACCTAGTCTCATGGCTTTCCCCCACCGAACTTGTGCAGATGCCGCGAAAGGGGAAGGAGAAGGCTCCTAAACCTGAGCCAAAGAAGAAGAAGAGTAGGATAGAAAAGCAACGAGAAAGAGAGAAACAAGCCACCAGGCTATGTTGACCCAAGAGGCAAGGCGGGGTTGAGGTCATGGTGGCGCATTGAGGATTATAGAGAGGGAGACTAGACAATCGTCCCGCCTAGTGTGGAGGGGCGAGGAGACCCATCAGGTTATCCTAGAGGGAGTACAGATGGAAGAGTATACTAAGGAGCAGATTCAGCGGATGGACACGTTCCACAAGAAACACCAAACTTCTGTGTTTGCACCGGACTCATGCGCACCGCATGCAAGCGGTCGTCGGGGCCCTAAAACTCGAGGAGGAGGTTTAAGTGGAAGAAAGAGGAGCAGAAGTGAGCAAAGTGAGCATGAGAGAGGGCCTAGATTCCATTGGTCAGAGATAAAGATTGCAGCAGGGCTTTCTGGACTATTACTCGGGAGAGCTTCCACAGGAGCTATATGATGAGAAATCTTGCAATAGCAGACCAGAGGTGACTTGGCTGGGATGAGCTTGAGAGAGTAGCAAGCATGCCAATCCTCCCCATGTTTGAGAGGTTCTAGGGCTTTGTTCGCCTTTCTAGTGAGGTAGACCGAGTTGTGACTCGTTGGGTACGTCAGTTTTATGCTACAGTGTGGATTGACCCACATCGTCAGTTCATCCAGTTGATGGTCAATTAACATATGACATGAATTTACTTGGGGCGAGATAAGAAGGCATCTTGGAGTTGCCGCCTTAGATAGGAAGCTACACCAGATAGTTTACAGTGATGTGGATCCCCCACGACATGGGAGAGCTAGAGGTACCTTCCCTGCAGACCAGTAGATACGTCCGCTCTTCAGGCAGCCGTTCGCTGATGGCTCTCTACGTACATTGGACCAACTGCGACCGGAAGTGCAAGTTCTATACATGGCTATGAGGAAGACAATCCTCCCTCGTGGGGGCAACCGGGAGTCGCTAACCAGCTTGCAGCAGTGGCTTCTCCTCTCCATTTGGACTGGAGAGTAGTTCGACTTCTTGGACTTCATGTTGTGTGAGATTGAGGATGTCATTGCTGATGTTATTAATGTTGGATGACAGCAGGTGTACCCTCATATTATCTGCTACCTGCTTAATGAGACTTATCTAGATTGGTGTCGGAAGGAGTACGAGGCGATAGAAAATGTGCTTCAGACCACCATCCAGCGTTGAGTGACGATCAGTGTCATGGACAGCGTGCCCTCAGAGCTGCTCAGGAGTAGTTCTCAGAGGAGGAAATAGAGAGACACGAAGAAGAGGATGCAGCCCTAGAGCAGGCAAAGCATGAGGCTAGACTAGGAGGGCCACTGAATGTAGAAGTGGTGATTGGTGTAGATAAACCGACTGATTTAGACTCAGATGACAACGAGTACCTCCTTACGCCACCACGCCGTGCACATGACGACAAGGCCTCAGTGTCTGCATTCGGCATTAACGATAGCGATGCCGAGCCACATGTTACAGCATCCTCTACCCCTCCTTAGGTGACTCCAGCAGTTGTTCAACAGCCATCAAAGCTTACTCAGATACTTAGAGTGTTGACTGAGTCCAATCAGAGTATGGCACGGGCCATACAGGATTAGGCGGCCGAGTCGAGACAGAATCGAGATACGCTTATCATGATGCAAGAGCAGATGAAGCAGCAGTCATAGGTTCTTTTTCAAGCCCTGGCAAATTAGCAGGCACACGTGGCTAATATGTACACAATGTTTAGTGGTTGCTTTAATCAGCTTTACAGTGACACAAGAATTGCACCCCCTAATTTTCAAGTCCTTGCCCAACCTCAGTCTCAGGCTATGTTGCCAACTAGCCAGGGGATCAGTGGTTTCCTACTTGTACCACTCCAGACGTTCCCATCGAGTACTCACATTCAAACAAATCTACTAGCATGGCCAATTGCTCCAGCTCCTAGTCCAACTGCCCCTGTATAAACTGAGTCATCACCTAGGACGGTGCGTGAGCAGAGTATAGTGAGGACAACCATGGAGTTAGGTACAGATACTCTCGAAGCTCCTGAGGCTCTAGCGATTGCTTCCACTACCACTACAGAGACTATTGTTCCTCCTATAGGTGAGACCAAATTTATAGTTTATAGTGTTACCATTTATGTTTTCAAATATATATATATATATATATATGAAAATATATTATCTGATAAATTTAATGGCAAATATTTTGTATAATAAATGTTAAACTATTATTGCCCCTACAGGTCAGACGACCGACAAGGATCATGATGATGTCGAAGCTAATCTTGGAGAGAACATCATCATCCCTCCTATGCCTTCTTCGGCATCATCTCCTCCTTCAAGTGAGACTATTATGTTTACAAATGAATTTATTATCAAGATATATTATCTAATTAATTTAATGACAAATATTTTGTATCATAAATGTTAAAATATTGTTGCTCCTTCAAATGAGATGAGTGACAAGGTTCATGGTGCCAGCGACGCCAGTCACATAGAGAACATCACCGACACTCTTATGCCTTCTTTGGCAGTAGGTGCTACAGGTGAGACTATTTTGTATCAAATGTGCAATTATGGGATTCATGTCAGTCAAAATTGCTCAAGATTGACCAAATTTATAGTTTGTTACTATTTATGTTTGCAAATAATTTTATTATCAAGATATATTATCTGATTAATTTAATGGCAAATATTTTTGTATCATAAATGTTAAACTATTGTTGCTCCTTCAGATGAGACGACTAACAAGGTTTATGATGCCGGCGACGCCAGTCACATAGAGAACATCATCGACACTCCTAGGCCTTCTTCGGCAGCAGGTGCTACAGGTGAGACTATTTCGTATCAAATGTGCAATTATGGGATTCGTGTCAGTCAAAATTGCTCAAGATTGACCAAATTTATATGCCCTATTCGCTTGGCTGATAAGCCATGGCTGAAAGTATTGTTGACTGATTTATTATGAGAGAAAAATACTGTTCGTTGGCTGAAAAAGTATGGCTTATAAGCCAAGTGAACAGGGTGATAGTTCGTTATAATTTATGTTTGCAAATGAATTTATTATCAAGATATATTATCTAATTAATTTAATGGCAAATATTTGTGTATCATAAATGTTAAACTATTGTTGCTCCTTCAGATGAGACGACTGACAAAGTTCATGATGCCAGCAACACCAGTCACATAGAGAACATCACCGACACTCCTAGGCCTTCTTCGACAGCATGTGCTACAGGTGAGACTATTTCGTATCAAATGTACAATTATGGGATTCGTGTCAGTCAAAATTGCTCAAGATTGACCAAATTTATAGTTCGTTACTATTTCTGTTTGCAAATGAATTTATCATCAAGATATATTATCTAATTAATTTAATGGCAAATATTTTGTATTATAAATGTTAAACTATTGTTGCTCCTTCAGATGAGACTACCCACGAGGTTCATGATCCTGTCGATGCTGATGCAAAAGAGAACATCACCGACCCTCCTATTCCTTCATCGGCGGCAGGTGCTTCGGATGGTCCCTCGGATGCGCAGTCACCATAGATAGATAGGAGATGACGCGAGATTTAGGGGGATGAGATGGAAGTACCGGTGTTAAGATAACTTTTGACGAGGAAGACTTGTTATATCGCTTTTGCCTATGAGACTTGATATTTGGCTTCTACTTATGAGAACCATTATGTATGACTATTTATGGATTGACTATCACCTTTTTGTTCTTGCTAGTTGTGCTTGTTGCAAGTAACATATGATCACATTTGAGTTTTCCACCATTGTTTTCGTAACAATCTGTATTTTCAATTCACACTTCATGATCAAACGTGTTATGGGCCAAACAATCTTCTCTGCCATAATAGGATAGTCCGACCATCAAAAATTTGAGACAGACGGACCATGCCTTAGCAGTACTCTAACTTCTTATGCCCATGATAAGACAGTCCAGCCACCTTATAAATGACAAGGCCGGACTATGTTGGTGTTGTCCGGCTAGACCTATGTCTCGCACATGAAATATCAAGAGCAAGGGACACTCGCTGCCACTAGAGTGTACAATTTGTGTGTCTATAGATCTTATATAAATAGGAATACCACCCACGGCACTATGGTGTGCCCCGCAATCTTATCGAGTTTGTCATTACTAGCACACGACTTCATGTTAGAGACGAACATTCCGTGCACGATATGTACAAGCATGTACACTGCTATAGCATTATGGACTATAGACTCAGTCTTATGCACCCATAGCATGATCCTGCACGAACTCCCTCCCCACTGTGCGTCCCAATACTCTCCGTCACATGACTACTTCAAAATCATGGCCACTAAACGATCAAACGCTTTCCATCTCCCTAGCCCTGTTTCTTTATAAGTAATGTCTACCTAAACCATGGCTACTATTCGTGCTACTTAATATTTCTCAAGATTGATCAACCATTTATGTTTCCAAAAAAATTATTATAAAAATATATTACGAGATTCATTTAATGGTAACTACCTTGTACATTTATGTTTCCAAATAAATATATTATGAACGTATATCATATGATTAAATTGATGGTAACTACCTCGTATCATAAATGTTAGTAACCTTTCATGTATGTTTGCTCATAGTTCAAAGCATTTGACATTTTAATAAATCGAGAGTTACATTGATTATGGTGTGGCGAGAGTTTTGTGTTTCGCGTGTTTGGTGACTAAACATTCATGGAAAATAGTGTGTAGGTATTGGTTTTGGTCCTAATAGTACAAAGTAACAAGTTTAACCATAGACCAACCAACCACGATCGACGAATAGTTGCTGAACGATCGATGAATAGTTGATGAACTCGTTATGCCCATGATAGGATAGTCCGGCTACCTTATAAATGACAAGGCCGGACTATGGTTGAAACGACCTGATTTCCGCAAAGGGAAATCCACAGAGTCAAAGTGTATTATGACCGTTGTAGATCATATTACCCAAATTCCAGTCGAATACCACATCCATACAAGGATAATATCAGAGTACAAATAGTGTGGAATTACATAAATTATTACATCACCGCATTGGCGGAATCAAAAGTAGCATTCATTCAGAACAACTTGAAGATAAGATCGCCAAACTCAAGCGTAGGAACGAACCCCTCAACCGTCAAACTCCTCAGAGCTATACTCCTCAGCAGAACCTATGTGCCAAAATTTATCAGTACAATTTGTACTGGCCACTCCCACCCTATGAGCATTGCTTTGTGGAAATTGGATGCAAGTTGGATATAATCAAAAGGAACCTATAAGGCTAGGGTTTCCTATGTATTTGCATATCAAGTACATAATAATAGTTGGTCAAGTTTTAACACCATTCCCACACCCATTCCACCCCATTTTTGTCCAGAACCAGGTTTCGATCCAGGGATCGATATACCACCATCTCCATATCATCACCACACCCTCGCTCAGTCGATAGGCCAACTCCCTCTCGGCACTGTCTCATGGCCCGTAGCCCCTGGCTATGTCCGACACTCTCTCACGGGGGAAGAAGAGAATGACTCATCTCACTATCTAGTTTAAGCGAAACCCAGGAAAGGTCCATAGCCGACAAGTCGGCATATGTATCGATCGATCAACCATACAATCTGCAGAGGTTTTACATAACCACAAGATCCGCCTTCCTCGCTGACCGTCGTCAACTGGGCTGATTCTGGCCGCTTGCTAGCCTAGGATAATGCCACCCTACCATTCAGCCCTGGTACACCCCAAGTCTAGTCTAGGGTGGCTAAAACTGTGAGTCATGAGCCGGGTCCACAAGGTCTCCATGAAGTCTCGGAAGGGTGTGAGGGGAATCCTCCGTGCCCCGTACCTCCCTCGCACTGTCCGCTATCAACCTAGCAGTAGTGGTAATATCCTACCAAGTAGTCTAGCCCTCCCGCACCATATAGGGCGACTAGTACGTAAGGCTTCCCAGTGAATCTGAGTACTAGTAAGTCCTTAGGGATGACCAAGCCAGAATGTCTTCATCAGGGTTTCCATTTACCGTGCCACCACAGCACCTCCACCTTGGGCTCCTCCCATCACAGGTTCACACCCAGGGCCACCTCATATACCATTTACCCACCATAGGTATCCATTTCCAGGGGTGCCCAGGTAGCACCCTACGGCAAGACTTGCCCTAGGCTCGTTGTATATTCCAACTTGGTCGACACAACCCTCACCCTCCACGCACCCAAGTCACACACGCAGCACTCTCCCCATAGTCCAGATAACACCAGTTTCCACCACACATCAATGTAGTTCAAGCGTAGTAGAAGTAATAAGTAATGAAATATAGCAGCAAGCGTGTGTCTAGCCTAACAGCAGGGTGAGCAGGGGTAAGGTTGCGTCAAGGTAAAGGACATCAAGAAAGCATACTACCATGCAAGTTCTATCATAGTGTGAATATAACAATAAAGTAAAGCAATAGCAGTTCTATATTAGCCATGCATAATAGGTGCTACGAGGGGTTGGGTAGGATGTGGCACCTTCAGTGTAGTCATCTCCGTACTCCTCACGGTACTCTCAGTCCTCGTCCGTCTGGTTCTCCTCCAAGTCTTCATACGATCGAATTATAGTCGCGTTAGCGACGTCTATAGAATAGCACAAAGAAGCAATGAAAATTCAAAAGAGCCAAATGCACTCAAACATGGGTTCATTGCGTAGAGCTCGATTTTAGATGAATTTTGATCCTAGTTTCATATTTTTCTGAGGTCGTATGAATCAGTTATGAATTTCCGAAGATTAAATCCATTTCTAAAAGTAATAAAGCCTGATTAATTCAGGGCTGACATGTGTCACACTGTGACTAGTTCATGTGGCATGTAGGGACTTGGAGTGGTGTATCAGCTGGTGAGGTGGTCGGAGAGGTCACCGAGGTGGTCGGAAAGCTTGCCGAGGTGGTCGGAGAGCTTGCCGAGGTGGTCGGAGAGCTTGCCGAGGTGGTCGGAGAGATCGCCGAGGTGGTCAGAGAGACCGCCGAGGTGGTCAGAGAGATCACCGAGGTCCCCGACGCTGGTGTGGTCTCATCTTCGGCATGACATCAGCATGGCATCATCAGAGCTAAACTGTGGCTGACAGGTGGGGTCCCGCTGATGTCAGCATGACGTCATCATCTCGGTTGGTCACTGACAGGTGGGTCCAGGGTCAAATGGTGACTGACAGGTGAGGCGCGGTTCATGGTGAACCCGCCTGCGTTGGTCCATAGACCGCAGAGCCAGTCTATGAAGGACTTGGTCCACTTACTCCTTCCCAGGGTTCGGTTCACGTGCACCAAGTGCATGGACGTGTGGCCGGCGAGGGGAAAATCCCCATCTTCTTCCTCGGCGTGCTCCCGCCGGTGGTGAGCTCGCCGGTGAGCCTCTCGGGTGGTACTGGTGCGCGATTAAAGTAGGCAAAAGCATCGCCAAGCCTCGGCGAGTGCAGTGGTGGGGTCAAGGTGGCGGCTGGGGCTTCCTAGGGTTCCGGCCATGGTGAACGGTGGCGTGGGTTCGTCGGCGTGCATGGACAGGGCTGTAGTGGTAGCGAGAGCCCAGTTGGAGGAGCATGTGAGCTCCATGATGCTTCTACGGCCATGGTAGGCGTGTTGAAGGAGCTCCGGGTGCTCCCAGTGGCTCCAGCCATAGTGGTGGGGGCAAAGTGGAGGCGGTGGCGCTCCGATGAGGTGCGGTGTGGCAACGCAGGGCTTCGGTGGGCTTCTTCCTCGGCTAAGGTGAGCACGGTGTGTCTCTCGTCATGGCAGAGCCAGTCGAGGTGTCAACGTCGCCTTTACCACGACGTAGAAGACGTGGTGGTCTCGCCATGGTTGTGCTCTCGGCCATGGCGTGCAGGGTGGTCGTGCTGGTGTTCCCAAGCCGCTAGGGGTCGGTGAGGCCAGGCCTTGGGCTTGTGCATGTGCAGCATTTTCCAGGAGCGGGAATGCTTTGCCTCTGTGTCCCCTAGGTGCGGGAACGCGGTGGCATTCATGGCGAGTACGGCTAGTGCGGTGAGCGGCGAACGACGTGGCTCACCGTAGGGCTCGTGGCGGTAGGATGGTGGTGTGGTGGCGAGGCGAGGCCGTGATGAGGCGATGCAGTGCCGTGCTGAGAAGTTGCGTCGCTGTAGCTGATCGGGGCGGCCCTCCTGGCTCCGGCGAGGTCCGGTTCCGCAGCGGCTTCCTTCTCCTCATTGCTTCTCCCTCCTCCCTCCCTCTCGGCTTGACGTTGTGTGGTGCTGTGCCACCAGCGGCGGTGGCGAACGGGCTGAGGGTTAGGGCTCACGGACATTGTCTTTTATAGCCGAGCTCCAAGGGCTCCAATGGCGGATGGCGATCAGGTGGTGGTGATGCGTGCGGCGCATCCGACGGCCCACGTGCGGTAGCGTAGGAGCGGCACAAGGGGGAAACAGGGTCATGCTTCTTGTGTGACCCCCTGGCCCGCGCCTGCCACGCTGGTCGGGGCTTGGTCAGGAGGAGAGGCTGGCATGGGGAGGAAGAAGACCTTGTTGCTGGGGTGGCTGACGCATGGGGTCCGGTTGGCAACGGGTGCGGCTCAGGTGCTTCGCGACGCGGTGAAGCGGTACGGGCTGGCAGGTGGGACCCGGCGGTCAGTGTCTGCGCGCGCGCGCGGGTGGCGAGGCGAAGCTGGGCCGGCTTCGTGGGCTACACGCGAGTGGGAGGGTAGGCGGGCTCGGCCGAGCTGGCTCGCAAGGCTGAGCAGGTCTGGGCTGCTGCGGCTGCCTCCTTTTCCTTTTCTTTTTCTATTTGTTTCTCTTTTCTTTCTTTTGCTTCGATTCAAATTTAGTTAGAGTTTAAACTTGAGCTTCGAGTCATGTAGTGGGTCCCACAAGGTGTTTCAAATGGTGGTCAAAATACATCCCATATATTAGGGATTATTGGCTATTTTTGTTATACAAAAATAGTTGAAGTTTTTATATAGGGATGTTTTATTCTTCCAACAAATAATTCATTATTTAGGGTTTATCATAAATATTAAGTAAGTTAGTTAAACATCACATAAGGCAAAAGAATCCAAATCACAAGTGAAATTAAGGATGCATGCATGATTTATTTATTTAGGAATTTAATTACACATGTGGCATAAAACCAAACTATGCTTATGATTTTAACCTAGTTGGGTCACATCTAATCCAAAACTAGGGTTTGGCTTCTACATGTGTCACCCATCATCACATAGGGTTTAAACAAAAATTTTGTAGTTGTGATTTTTGGTGTGTGAATTTTTGGGTTGTTACAGTCCTACCCCCTTAACAGAATCTCGTCCCTGAGATTAAAGCGGAACGTACCCTTCAAAGAGATAAGTATATTGTAGCCGGAGGTCAGACTCTTTCTCCCATGTTGCTTCTCTCTCAGTGTGATTGCTCCATTGGACCTTGCACATAGGAATAGTTTTGCTTTGGGTTTCTTTGGTGTCTCTACCTAGAATTCTGATAGGATGCTCTTTATACTCGAGAGTGTTCTGAATATCGAGTGTATCAATCGGGATCACTTCATCCGGCACTCTCAAACACTTGCGTAGCTGAGATACATGAAACACGGGATGTACACCCGCCAATTCCTCGGGTAGCTCAAGTTTGTAGGTGAGTTTTCTAATCCTCTTGCAAATCTTGTATGGGCCAACAAATCTAGGGGCAAGCTTTCCTTTCACATGGAATCTGACAGTTCCACGTAGCGGGGATACCTTGAGATAGACGAAATCTCCCACATTGAGCTCAAGTTCTCTTCTTCTTTTGTCAGCATAGCTCTTATATCGACTTTGAGCAATTCTCAAATTCTCCTTTACTTGAGCAACTCCTTCTTTGGCATCTTGAATCTTAGTAGAGTCAAAGAACGATCTTTCTCCCGGTTGGGACCACATCAAAGGTGTCTTACAAGGTCTGCCATACAGAGCTTCGAACAGCAACATCTTGATGCTGGCTTGGTAACTGTTGTTGTAAGAGAACTCTGCATAGGGTAGGCATTTCTCCCAATCAGAGCCATAATTCAGTACACTAGCGTGGAGCATGTCTTCTTAGATCTGATTTACTCATTTAGTCTGTCCATCTGTCTGTGGGTGATAAGTGGTACTGAAATCAAGTTTGGTTCCGATGGACTTGTGCAAAGCTTCCTAGAATCGGGACATAAACTGAGGACCACGATCAGATACAATACTAGAGGGAGCTCCATACAGTCTGAGGATATGCTCAACATATAGATCTGCTAATTTTTCGGCATCGGTCTTGGTCTTAACGGGTACAAAGTGAGCAACCTTGGTCAAACGATCTACAATCACCCAAATCGAATCATTGCCTTTCTGTGAACGGGGTAACCCGACTATGAAATCCATGGATATGCTCTCCCATTTCCACTCAGGAACGTCAAGAGGCTTCAGCAATCTTGTAGGCCTTTGATGTTCAGCCTTGACTCTATTACAGGTATCACATCGTGCCACATGTCCTGTAATGTCTGTCTTCATGCCTTTCCACCAAAAGTGTTTCTTCAAGTCTTGATACATCTTTGAACCTCCAGGGTGAATATAGTACTTAGAATCATGAGCTTCTGACAGAATTTCCTCTCGTAGTGCTAGATCGGAAGGGACATAGATTCTGTCCTTGAACCAGATGGTTCCTTGTTCATCTTCATGGTGGTTGGTCTTGTAGCCTAGTTTCATCAGACCACGGAGATATTCGATCTCTTCACAATTTTTCTAAGCTTGACGGATGCGATCTGTGAGATCATACTGTATGCGGAGCTCATTCAACAAGCCATGTGGTAGTATCTCATGTTGGAAATCTTCAATCTCTTCCTTGAGCTCAGGTGGTACGGATTCTGTGATCAAAGTATGACAGTAAATCTTGCGGCTGAGAGCATCTGCGACTACATTAGCTTTTCCTGGATGATAGTGAATTTCTAGGTCATAGTCCTTGATCAATTCTAGCCATCGGCGTTGCCTCATATTCAGATCTTCCTGAGTGAAAAAGTACTTCAAGCTCTTGTGATTGGTATAGATATCACACTTGTTGCCTATCAAGTAGTGCCTCCAGATCTTCAAGGCATGTACAACTGCTGCTAACTCAAGATCATAAGTGGGGTAACGGTTCTCATGTTCTTTCAACTATCGAGAAGCATAAGCTATCACTCTCCCACCTTGCATCAATACATAGCCAAGTCCTTGACGGGATGCATCACAGTAGACCACGAAATCTTTGCTGATATCAGGCAATGCAAGCACAGGAGTTGTGGTAAGCTTCAATTTCAACTCTTGAAAGCTTTGTTCGCACTCGGGCGTCCATTCAAACTCCTTAGTCTTCTTTAGAAGGTTGGTCATCGGACGGGCTATTTTGGAAAAGTTCTCGATGAATCGGCGGTAATATCCAACCAATCCCAAGAAACTTCTGACTTCGGTCACATTACAAGGTTGATCCCACTCTTTCACAGCTTCAATCTTGGCTGGGTCAACTGCAATACCTTCAGCTGATAATACATGGCCTAGGAAGGCAACTTTCTGTAGCCAAAACTCACATTTGCTGAACTTTGCGTAGAGCTGATGGTGGGCTAGTTTCTCAAGCACAGTTCTCAGATGATGTTCATGTTCTTCAGCGGTGGGTGAATAGACAAGGATGTCATCAATGAATACTACCATGAACTTATCCAGATCATCCATGAAAACCTTATTCATCATGTCCATGAAGTATGCAGGAGCATTCGTGAGTCCAAAGGACACCACAGTGAACTCAAACTGCCCATACCTAGTCACGAAAGTTGTCTTCGGGATGTCACTCTCTCAAATCTTCATCTGATGATAGCCAGATCTGAGATCAATCTTCGAGAAATACTTGGCACCTCTGAGCTAATCAAGCAAATCATCAATCCTTGGCAGGGGGTACTTGTTCTTGATGGTGACTGCGTTCAAGTTCTGGTAATCAATGCACATTCTCATTAAGCCATCCTTCTTCTTAACAAACAGAACAGGGGATCCCCAGGGTGAAGCATTGGGTCTGATATATCCCTTCGAGATGAGCTCATCAAGTTTTTTCTTGAGCTCGGCTAGTTCGTTAACTGACATGCGATAGGGTCTCTTGGCAATGGGTCCTGTTCCCGGCAAAAGATCAATGATGAACTCTACATCACGGTGTGGTGGCATACCCGGCAATTCTTCAGGAAATACATCGGGATAGTCTCTGACCACAGGCACATCATGAACTGTTTTCTCTTTTTGTGATTCTGAACTGGCTTTAAGGGCACATAGGATAGAAGTGGACTTTTCGGACTGGGGTTCACACCTAATAACTTGGCCTGATGGGTGGGTCACTTGGACGTATCTAGGTGAACATGATATGATACCTCGGTGAATGGTTAGCCAATCCATACCTAAGATGACCTCTAGGCTCGTGGAAGGTAACAGGGTTAGGTTGGCTTTAAAGATAAGACCCTCAATGGTAAGACTCACTCCCTTACAGATGTGGGTGCACTTTAGGTCTCCTAAAGGTGAGCTGGTGATGATAGGCTTTTCACGTGGGGTTACAGGCAGGTCATGCTCTCGTGCAAACTTGGATGATATGTAAGAACAAGTTGCTCCAGAGTCAAATAGAACTGATGCAGTATTGCCATTAACTAAAAACATACCATACACAACGTCAGGGGCAGCCTATGCTCCTCGGTGTCCAAATGGTTGAGACGTCCACGAGTAGCAGATCCCTTGAACTGAGACTTCTGAGCGGCTAAGTTCTGAGGGCACTCAGCGGCTTTGTGACCCGGTTGGCCACAAGCGAAGCAGGTGAAAGGCGCACTGCCTGTAGGGGTTGGCGCGGGTGCCTTCCAGTTTCTAGTGCTTGGTGCAGAGCGGTTCTATGCTGGGCGTTCATCTGCTGAGCGGGGATGGTTGGAACGGTCCTGAGTGTTGCGGTCCTGAGCATAACGGTCCTGGGTGTAACGATCCTAAGCAGGGCGGGAGTATTTGGTGGTGTAGCCTCCACCACCCCTACTTGATCCAAGGTTGTCATCCCTGTTGTGGCGAGAGCGTTCCCTTGATGGTGCATCTCTGCAGAACCTCTTGCGATCATGGCCACGGAAGGACTCCTCAGGCTTACGCTTCCTCTCCCTGTACTCCTCTCCAGCTTCAGCACGGTCCTTCTTGATCTAGATGCAGCGATCCACCAGAGCACGCAGCGTGCTACTCTCAATACCGCCAAACTTTAGCTTGATGTGCGGGTTAAGTCCCTTGCGGTAATAGTATAGCTTCTCCTTCTCAGAGTTCACAACATAGGAAGGTGCATAGCGTAGAAGGTTGGTGAAACGAGTAGTGTACTCAGTCACCATGTCCTTTCCCATCTTGATGTTGCGGAACTCCTCGGCTTTGGCCTCCATGATACCCTTGGGAATGTGATACTCAGTGAATGCTTCGGCGAACTCATCCCACGAGATGTTGGCAGGGTCCTCATGGGAATCACTGAAACTATCCCACTAGGCACGTGCTGCACCTGTGAGCTGGTGTGTGGTAGCTCCAACACACTCATCGTCGATGAAGGTGGTGAGGTCGAGCTTCTTTTCCACCTCCTTGAGCCAGTCATTAGCTACAAGCGGGTCAGGGTCGGTGCCATCATAGGTAGGTGGCCTCAGCTTTAGAAATCCTTCTAGCTTCCTTTGGAAGTCATTCTGCTGACCCCCCCTGGCAATGGTTTGCTCCATCTACAAGAGCTGCAAGAAGTTGAGTCTGTTGCACCATCACTTCTGCCAGGTTCGGTGGTAGTGGTGGCAGAATGTTCTCCTCAACAAGCGGCGGGGTATTCTCTAGGTTGAAGGGTATCCCTCCATGTCCACGGCCATGGCCACGGCCACAGCCATGGTTGTTGCCACCGCGCCCCCTATTTGGTTTGACTGGTTCGGGGGTGGGCACACGTACACGGTTCATTAGGCGAGCAGATCGGCGGTTTGGCATCTGCAACACAGATCGTAGGAATTTTAGTGTTTGTGCTATAAGTGCTTATAATTCAGTATGATTACATGATTTTGACGATTTAAAGAAAAACATTTATACTATCCAACACTCATTACAAAGAAGCAATAAGATCCATAAGATGCAATAAGATCCAAAACATTCATTACATGGGTTTTATTACATAGCATCATCTCCAGTAGCTACACTTGGAGACTCGCGAGAATCATACTACGCATAGTGTCTCATATTACATCTCATAAGGGGTACAACTTATGGAAGCCACAAACATGACTCATGACCACGCAGGGTCATCTACTCTAACTCATACACCGCAGCTGGGATACAATTGTTCTCGATCTCGATCTCCTCATCAGACTTGTGAAGTCGAGACATGTACTTCAAGGCCTCGGCGAGCTCCTCAGTAGGCTTGGCTCCAGGTAGGGTAGGGCAGGCGTCTAGGTTGAGGCGAGTCAGGGCTAACTCAAACTCATCAATCATAGGCTTCATCTTGCTGTGAATCTCCTTGGGTAGCTGATCCCACATACCCTTCATCTCCCTAAGGCGCTTCTTGTCAGACTTCTACCAAGCCTGCCAAGTCCTCTCACACTTGTCCTGTAGGTACTCATTCTACCTGAGTGCCTTGATCAGGTGACCCTGGTTGCGAACGGCCTTCTTCCTGAACTCCTCTAGTTTCTGAGTCATGGTCTTGTTATGAGATTGGATTTTTAGCATATCAATCCCCTTGGACCTCTCTCAGTCTCCTCTGCGGTTGAGCTCGGCCTTCTTGTCATCCAACTCTCTCTGCAACTCCAAGACCTTGTTGTCGAGGTAGCAGTTCCTGTTGCCTAGGTCGGCTGCTTTGTCCTATAAGTCAGCGACCTCGGCTCTGTGGACTTCTTCACGACGATTGAGCTCGTCCTATAGCTTAGCAACTGTCTCAAGCAGACTAGCTCGCTCCTGTGCTCCCTGCGAGTCTCGCTCCTGGTACTCCCATAGAAGGGCCCGGTCCTGACATCTCCTCTGCTCAAGCTGGGTCACGTACCTATCCTGCTCTAGTAGGTGGATAGCCGAGATGCGAAGGCATCTGTCCTCTTCGGCAAAGATAACTCTACCGGCTGTGAAACTCTGCTCACTGGGGGTAAGGCTGAGGTCGAGGGCCTAGGGAAGTAGACGGAACTCTGTCATCTTCAGGTGCTCGTAGTGGTCCCTCATTACTCTGTGAAGTGCCTTGTGTGAGGCAGCTCGCAGTCCCTCCTCAACTGTGTCCTCTATAGTCAACTCGGTGAAAGCTGTGACAGAAGGTAAGGTGGTGCTAGCTAGGAACTCAACTGAGGTGACAACCGGTCCGTCGATTCCTCCTTCCTGAGCTGACTTCCCGGTGCAGGTGACCTTGACAAGCTCGTCAGGGACTCTTAACATGATGAGAACTCGGCAGAGGGTCTATGCAAAACCCCCGAGCTCACGTAGGTCGAAGGTAAGCTTGGCGTGGTCCAGAGGTAGCGGTCCTAGAGGCAGCCATTCGACGTTCGTTGCCATCTGCATGTTTTAAGGAAACAGGTGTTAGCAGGTCAATAAATAGATAAGCCTTGCATGAAAGTAAATGCAAGGTCGGTATATAACCGAAAGAAGGGCTGTTCATGTCCTATTCTATCGTCCATTTCCGAGGGTTTCGTCCTAGAGTCAAGTATGGCTCTGATACCAACTGAAACGACCTAATTTCCGCGAAGGGAAATCCACAGAGTCGAAGTGTATTATGACCGTTGTAGATCATATTACCCAAATTCCAGTCGAATACCACATCCATACAATGATAATATCAGAGTACAAATAGTGCGGAATTACATAAATTATTACATCGCCGCATTGGCGGAATCAAAAGTAGCATTCATTCAAAATAGCTTGAAGATAAGATCACCAAACTCGAGCGTAGGAACGAACCCCTCAACCGTTAAACTCCTCAGAGCTATACTCCTTAGCAGAACTTGTGTGCCAAAATTTATCAGTACGATTTGTACTGGCCACTCCCACCCTATGAGCATTGCTTTGTGGAAATTGGATGCAAGTTGGATATAATCAAAAGGAACCTATAAGGTTGGGGTTTCCTATGTATTTGCATATCAAGTACATAATAATAGTTGGTCAAGTTTTAACACCATTCCCACACCCATTCCACCTCATTTCTGTCTAGAACCAGGTTTTGATCTAGGGATCGATATACCACCATCTCCATATCATCACCACACCCTCGCTCAGTCGATAGGCCAACTCCCTCTCGGCACTGTCTCATGGCCCGTAGCCCCTGGCTATGTCCGACACTCTATCATGGGGGAAGAAGAGAAGGACTCATCTCACTATCTAGTTTAAGCGAAACCCAGGAAAGGTCCATAGCCGACAAGTCGGCATATGTATCGATCGATCAACCATACACTCTGTAGAGGTTTTACATAACCACAAGATTCGCCTTCCTCGCTGACCGTCGTCAACTGGGCTGATTCCGGTCGCTTGCTAGCCTAGGATAATGCCACCCTATCATTCAGCCCTGGTACACCCCAAGTCTAGTCTGGGGTGGCTGAAACTGTGAGTCATGAGCCGGGTCCACAAGGTCTCCATGAAGTCTCGGAAGGGTGTGGGGAATCCTCCACGCCCCGTACCTCCCTCGCACTATCCGCTATCAACCTAGCAGTGGTGGCAATATCCTACCAAGTAGTTCGGCCGTCCCGCACCATATAGGGCGAGTGGTACGTAAGGCTTCCCGGTGAATCTGAGTACTAGTAAGTCCTTAGGGATGACCAAGCTAGAATGTCTTCATTAGAGTTTTCATTTACCGTGCCACCATAGCACCTCCACCCTGGGCTCCTCCCATCACAAGTTCACACCCAGGGCCACCTCATATACCATTTACCCACCACAGGTATCCATTTCCAGGGGTGCCCAGGTAGCACCCTGCGGCAAGACTTGCCCCAGGCTCGTTATATATTCCAACTTGGTCGACACAACCCTCACCCTCCACGCACCAAAGTCACACACGTAGCACTCTCTCCATAGTCCAGATAACCCCAGTTTCCACCATGCATCAATGTAGTTCAAGCATAGTAGAAGTAATAAGCAATGAAATATAGCAGCAAGCGTGTGTCTAGCCTAACAGCAGGGTGAGCAGGGGTAAGGTTGCGTCAAGGTAAAGGCCATCAAGAAAGCATACTACCATGCAAGTTCTATCATAGTGTGAATATAACAATAAAGTAAAGCAATAGTAGTTCTATATTAGCCATGCGTAATAGGTGCTACGAGGTGGGGTCCCGCTGACGTTAGCATGATGTCATCATCTCGATTGGTCACTGACAGGTGGGTCTAGGGTCAAACCGTGACTGACAGGTGAGGCGCGGTTCAAGGTGAACCCGCCTGCGTTGGTCCATAGACCGCAGAGCTGGTCTATGAAGGACTTGGTCCACTTACTCCTTCCCAGGGTTCGGTTCATGTGCACCAAGTGCACGGATGTGTGGCCGGCGAGGGGAAAATCCCCATCTTCTTCCCCGGCGTGCTCCCGCCGGTGGTGAGCTCGCCGGTGAGCCTCTCGGGTGATACTGGTGCGCGATTAAAGTAGGCAAAAGAGTCGCCAAGCCTCGGCGAGTGCAGTGGTGGGGTCAAGGTGGTGGCCGGGGCTTCCTAGTGTTCCGGCCATGGTGAACGGCGGTGTGGGTTCGTCGGCGTGCATGGACAGGGCTGCAGTGGTAGCGAGAGCCTTGTTGGAGGAGCGTGTGAGCTCCACGGTGCTTCTACGACCATGGTAGGCATGTTGAAGGAGCTCCTGGTGCTCCTAGTGGCTCTGGCCACGGTGGTGGGGGAAAAGCGGAGGCGGTGGCGCTCCGATGAGGTGCGGTGTGGCAACGCAAGGCTCCGGTGGGCTTCTTCCTCGGCTAAGGTGAGCGCGATGTGTCTCTCGTCATGGCGGAGCTAGTCGAGGTGTCAACGTCGCCTTTACCGCGACGTAGAAGACGTGGTGGTCTCGCCATGGTTGTGGTCTCAGCCATGGCGTGCAGGGTGGTCGTGCCGGTGTTCCCGAGCCACTAGGGGTCGGTGAGGCTAGGCCTTGGTTTTGTGTGTGTGCAGCGTGTCTAGGAGTGGGAATGCTTCACCTCTGTGTCCCCTAGGTGCGGGAATGCGGTGGCATTCATGGCGAGTACGGCTAGCGCAGTGAGCGGCAAACGACGTGGCTCACCGTAGGGCTCGTGGCGGTAGGATGGCAGTGCGGTGGCAAGGTGAGGCCGTGATGAGGCGATGCAGTGCCGTGCCGAGCAGCTACGTCGCTATAGCTCATCGGGGCGGTGCTCCTGGCTCCGACGAGGTCCGGTTCCACAGCGGCTTCCTTCTCCTCCTTGCTTCTCCCTCCTCCCTCTCTCTCGGCTTGACGTTGTGTGGTGCTGTGCCACCAGCGGCGGCGGCGAACGGGCTGAGGGTTAGGGCTCACGGACGTTGTCTTTTATAGCCGAGCTCCAAGGGCTCCAATGGTGGACGGTGATCGGGTGGTGGTGATGCGTGAGGCGCATCCGACGGCCCGTGTGTGGTAGCGTAGGCGCGGCGCAAGGGGGAAACAGGATCATGCTTCTTGCGTGACCCCTTGGCCCGCGCCTACCACGCTGGTCGGGGCTCGATCAGGAAGAGAGGCTAGCGTGGGGAGGAAGAAGACCCTGTTGCTGGGGTTGCTAACGCGTGGGGTTCGGTTGGCATCTGGTGCGGCTCAGGCATGTCGCGACACGGTGAAGTGGTACGGGCTGGCAGGTGGGACCCGGTGGTCGGCGTCTGCGCGCACACGGGTGGTGAGGTGAAGCTGGGCCGGCTTCATGGGCTACGTGTGAGTGGGAGGGTAGGCGGGCTCGGTCGGGCTGGCTCGCAAGGCTGAGCAGGTATGGGCTGCTGCGGCTGCCTCCTTTTCCTTTTCTTTTTCTGTTTGTTTCTCTTTTCTTTCTTTTGCTTCGATTCAAATTTAGTTAGAGTTTAAACTTGAGCTTCGAGTCATGTAGTGGGTCCCACAAGGTGTTTCAAATGGTGGTCAAAATACATCCCATATATTAGGGATTATTGGCTATTTTTGTTATACAAAAATAGTTGAAGTTTTTATATAGGGGTGTTTTATTCTTCCAACAAATAATTCATTATTTAGGGTTTATCATAAATATTAAGTAAGTTAGTTAAACATCACATAAGGCAAAAGAATCCAAATCACAAGTGGAATTAAGGATGCATGCATGATTTATTTATTTAGGAATTTAATTACACATGTGGCATAAAACAAAACTATGCTTATGATTTTAACCAAGTTGGGTCACATCTAATCCAAAACTAGGGTTTGGCTTCTACATGTGTCACCCATCATCACATAGGGTTTAAACAAAAATTTTGTAGTTGTAATTTTTGGTGTGTGGATTTTTGGGTTGTTACAATGGTGGTGTTGTCCGGCTAGCCCTATGTCTCGCATATGAAATATCAAGAGCCAAGGGACACTCGCTTCGACTAGTGTGTACAATTTGTGTGTCTATAGATCTTATACAAATAGGAATACCACCCAAGGCACTATAGTGTGCCCCACAACCTTATTGAGTTTGTTGTTACTAGCATAAAACTTTGAGATTACTCTAGTGAAAGCTCTAGTTTGGTTTTGCTGAATTGATGAAACCCTAAGCGCTAACCTAGCTTATCAAAGTGATCATGAGATAGGAAGCACATTCTAAGAGGTGAAGCAAATGAAGATCATAACATGATGATGGTGATGCCATGGTGATGATCAAGTGCTTGGACTTGAAAAGAAGAAAGAGAAAACAAAAGGCTCAAGGCAAAGGTATAAATGGTAGGAGTCATTTCATTTTGGTGATCGAGACACTTAGTGAGTGTGATCACATTTAGGATTGATAGCCGTACTATTAAGAGGGGTGAAACTCGTATCGAAATGCGGTTATCAAAGTGCCACTAGATGCTCTAACTCATTGTATATGCATTTAGGATCTAGTAGAGTGCTAACACCCTTGAAAATGTTTGTGAAAATATGCTAACACATGTGCACAACGTGATACACTTGGTGGTTGGCACATTTGAACAAGGGTTAGGAACTTCACCGGTGGAGTGTCTGCCCATAGAGTGCGGATAGTCCGACGATGCCACCGGCGCTCTATACAGAAAAGACAGAGGTCACTGTAAGTGACCAGACGCTGGCCTCGATTGGACCGGCACGTCTGGTCAGTAGAAGCTGCAAAGACGCTGGCGTCGGTCTCTGACCAGACGCTGGGTCACTTAGTGACCGGAAGCTAGAGGGTTACATCTGGTCCTACTGATGTGGTAGCGCATAGGGGAGACGCCGAGTGACCGGACACTGGGTGAGTCAGGTCGAGCATGACCAGACGCGTCCGGTCATGATTTCTCGCTTTTAGATGCTTACTAGAAATGACCGGATGTTGAGGTCCAGCGTCCCTTCACTTTGCAGCAGCACGTCCGATCATCACTTAACCGTTGGGATCGGGTGCTCAGTGTTTGAAGAGAGGGGACACGTAGTGTGCATCACACGACCGGACGCTGGGGTCCTACGTCTGATCGATATGACCGGAGCGTCTGGTCACCCCGTGTTGTGCCCAATGAAGGGGTACAATGGCTCTATTTTGTGGGGCTTCTATTTAATCCCCATGGCTGGCTCTAGCTCACTCTCTTGGCCATTTGCATTGACATAGCAACCTTGTGAGCTTAGCTAAAGCCCTCCCACTCATCTCCAGCATTGATTCATCATCTTTGTGAGATTGGGAGAGAATCCAAGTGCATTGCTTGATTGTTTGCATCTAGAGGCACTTGGTGTTCGTGTTTTGCTATGGGATTCGCTTGTTACTCTTGGTGGTTGCCGCCACCTAGACATCTTGGAGCAGCGAGGATCGTCGAACGGAGGTTGGTGATTGTCTCCGGCTCCGATCGTGGTGATTGTGAGGGGTTCTTGACATTTCCCCGGCGGAGAGCCAAAAGGTACTCTAGTGAATTGCTCGTGGCTTGTGTGATTCTCATCTTGTGTTGGTTGTGTGGCACCCTATTGAGGGTTTGACGTGTGATGCCAATTAGCGCGTGAACCTCCAAGTGAGTGAATCACCACAACGAGGAGTAGCTTGCCGACAAGCAAGTGAACCTCGAAAAAAATCATTGTGTTCATCATTTGATTTTGAGGTGATTGGTATTCATTTTTGTGATTGATTGGCTCCTTCCTCGACACGACGGTATAAACAAATTGGTCACTCTCTTTTCATTACCGCAAACAAGTTGTCAAGCTCTTTAGTGTAGCTAGTTGTGAGAGCTTGTTAGTTTGGTTAGTGTGGCTCTTTAGTTAGCCTTTGAGATCACACTAACTTAGTGTAGTGGCATATCTATTATGTGGATAGAAACTATATAAACTAGAATTGTGGTAGATGGCTTGCAATTTTAGTAGGCTAGCGCAACACTTGCTTCACCTCATAATTGTCTAACCGATTTGTTAAGTGTTGTTGTAGAAATTTTTAATAGGCTATTCACCCCCCCCTCTAGCCATTAGGACCTTTCAAGTGGTATCAGAGCCGAGATCACCGTGATTTGAGGCTTAACAACCTTCGATGTAAAAATGGCTCAAATCAACAACACCAAGAAGCCACCCTAATTTGATGGCACAAATTATCCGTATTGGAAATCAAAGATGACCACACATATTAAGTCAATCAATAGAAAAGTGTGGAAGGTGGTAGAAACCAAAATTGAGATTGGTGATCCGAAGAATCCCACCGTGGCCGAAGAAGTGCTTCTCTAAAACAATGACATTGCTCTAAGTGCCATTCATGATGCAATTGATGAGAGAACATTTGAGCAAATCAAGAATATTGAGATGGCTCATGAGGCTTGGAAGAAGTTGGAAGAATCATTTGAAGGCACTCAAGCCATGAAGGGTGCAAAGGCATACATTCTCAAAGAGAAGTTTGGAAGCTTCAAGATGAAGGAGGATGAGAGTGTGCCGGAGATGTTCCATAGGCTTCAAGTGCTTGTCAATGATCTCAAAGCACTTGGAGAAGAGGTGAAGCATAAGGACTTCTCCCACAAGTTCTTGAGATGCTTACCTTCAAGATTTGGCACATTGGTCACTATTCTAGTGAGAAGTGGTTTGGACACCATGACACCAAACCAAGTGTTGGGAGATATAATGACCGATGATACATATAGAGATGATAATGAGAAGGAAGAAAAGAAGGAGAAGAAAGATGAGAAGAAAGATGAGAAGAAAGATGAGAAGAAGAAGAGTGTGGCATTCAAGGCCACATCATCCAAGGGCAAGGCAAAGCAAGAAACATCAAGTGAAGATGATGGCTCATGGGATGATGATGATGATGAGAAGATGGCTCTCTTTGTTAAGAAATTTGGCAAGTTCATGTGAAGAAAGGGTATCGTGCTAGAAGAAAGAAATCTTCATCCAAGAACAAGAAAGAGTCAAGAAGGTGCTTCAAATGTGGAAGTAAAGATCATCTGTTGCTCAATGTTCATACAATAGCGACAATGATGATGACAACAAGAAGAACAAGAAGAAGGACAAGAAGGAAAAGAAAGAGAAGAAGGACAAGATGACCTTCAAGAAGAAGAAGGGTGGTTCATATGTGGTCACTTGGGATAGTGATGCTTACTCAAGTGATGATGATGATAGTGATGATGACAAGACCACCAAGAAGAAGGTACTTACAAGCATTGCTATAAATGAGAAGCCTTCTCTCTTCGACACTCCATCATGCTTCATGGCTAAGGCAACTAAGGTACAAATTTGTGATGATGGAAGTGATAATGAACATGATAATGAAAATGATAGTGATAGTGATAGTGATGATAATGAACCTACTAAAGATGAATTATTTGACAAGCTAGAAGATGCCAAAGAACACTTTGACATTAAGAGAAGGAAATGTAAGAGCTTGAATAAGGAGGTAAAAGCCCTTAAGCAAGCCCTTGATGAGCTCAAAGCAACTCATGAGAGGCTAGAGGAAGCCCATGAGAAGCTTGGCAAGGCTCACAAGAAGCTTGAAAAAGCTCATTCCTCTTTGCTTGATGAGCAAAATAAAAAGAAGCATGTTGAAACTTGCAATATAGGCTTAACTTGTGATATAATTGATGAATCATTATCTATGTCTATCATTATTGCTCGCACTAATCCTTCTTGTAGTACTTCTACTTCCACCTCATCTAGTAGTGATGGTTTCACTTGTGATGCCTCACTAATGGTTGAGAATGAGAACCTCGAGAAGGAAGTCAATAAGCTCACTCACTCCTTGGCTAAGGCCTATGGTGGTGAGGACCGCTTGCTTATGTGCTTGGGTAGTCAAAGAGCTTCTCTCTACAAAGAGGGATTGGGCTATACCCCCAAGAAACACAAGGCGGCCTTTGCTCCTCACAAGACTAGTTTTGTGAAGAACAATGGTCGGTTTTACACTAGTTGCAAGCAAGTTGGTCATGTAGAGCAAAAGTGCATGAACAAGAAGTCACAAGCTAATGTATCCTCCATTAAGCTTGATTCTTTCTATGTACTTTCCAAGGGTGTAAATGGTGTAAAGGCTAAGTTCATTGATAAACCATGGATGGGCTCAAAGAAGAAAACCATTTGGGTGCCAAAGAGCTTGGTCACTAACCTTCAAGGACCCAAGCAAGTTTGGGTATCTAAAAAGAATTGATCTTCTTTTGTAGGTTAATTACAAAGCCGGGGAAAGGCATTGGGTTCTTGATAGTGGGTGCACTCAACACATGACCGGTGATGCAAGAATGTTCAACTCAATCAACACCAATGGCAATGATGGTTATGATAGTATCACATTTGGTGACAATGGCAAAGGCAAGGTCAAGGGGCTTGGTAAGATTGCAATATCCAATGACATGAGCATTTTCAATGTGTTGCTAGTAGAGAGCTTGAACTTCAATTTACTATCCGTGGCTCAATTATGTGATCTTGGATTCAAATGCATATTTGGGGTAGATGATGTAGAGATCATAAGTGTAGATGGCTCTAATTTGATCTTCAAAGGTTTTAGATATGAGAATCTATACTTGGTTGATTTCAATGCTAGTGAAGCTAGATTATCTACATGTTTGTTCACTAAGTCTAGCATGGGTTGATTATGGCATAGAAGGCTTGGTCATGTTGGAATGAAACAATTAAATCGATTGGTCAAGCATGACTTGGTTAAAGGCTTGAAAGATGTTGTGTTTGAGAAGGATAAGCTTTGTAGCTCTTATCAAGCTGGAAAACAAGTTGGAAACACCCATCCTAAGAAAAGCATGATGAGCACTAGTAAAACATTTGAGTTATTGCACATGGATTTGTTTGGGCCAACTCAATACATTAGCATTGGTGGTAATAAATATGGCTTTGTGATAGTGGATGATTATACTAGATACATATGGGTATTCTTTCTAATGGACAAAAGTGATGTGTTTGCAACATTCAAATCATTTGTCAAGGGCATTCACAATGAGTTTGAAACAACCATCAAGAGAGTTAGAAGTGACAATGGTAGTGAGTTCAAGAACACTAGAATTGATGAGTTGTGTGATGAATTTGGAATTACACATCAATTCTCGGCCAAGTACACACCACAATCAAATGGTCTTGTTGAGAGGAAGAATAGAACACTCATTGATATGGCAAGGTCTATGCTTAGTGAGTACAATATGAGTCAATCTTTTTGGGCCGAAGCTATCAACATGGCTTGCTATTGTAGCAACCGCCTCTATTGTCATTCATTGAAAGAGAAGACACCATATGAGCTCTTGAATGGTAGAAAGTCCAACATTGCATATTTTCGGGTCTTTGGTAACAAATGCTATATCTTGAAGAAAGACACTAGATTGGGCAAGTTTGACAAGAAATGTGATGAATGATTCCTACTTGGTTACTCCACTACAAGCAAAGCATATAGAGTTTAGAATTTGGATAGTGGTACTCTTGAGGAAGTTCATGATGTTGAATTTGATGAAACCAAGGGTTCACAAGTAGAGAATGAGAACTTGGAAGATTTTAGAGGCATTCAACTTTTAAATGCTATGAAGAACATGGATGTTGGTGAATTAAGGCCTAGGCAAGTGAATGATGATGAAGATGATCAAGTACAAGTGCTCTCTAACTCAAATGTGCAAGATGATACAAATCAAGCTAGTACAAGTGGCTCTCATGATAATGAACAAGATCAAGTGGCTAGTACATCATCTCAACCCAATGATTAAGTAAATACAAGCAATCAAGTTCCAATCCTCCAACCAACCAATGTTGTAAGGGATCATCCATTGGACACTATCATTGGTGATATTTCAAGAGGTGTGCAAACTAGATCAAGATTGGCTTCATTTTGTGAGCATTTCTCATTTGTGTCATCCATTGAACCAAAGAAGATAGATGAAGCATTGAAGGATATTGATTGGGTGAATGCTATGCATGAAGAATTGAATAACTTCATAAGAAATCAAGTATGAGAATTAGTAGAGAGACCAAAGGGACACATTATGATTGGAACTAAATGGGTCTTTAGAAACAAGCAAGATCAAGATGGGATAGTTGTAAGGAACAAAGCAAGATTGGTAGCATAAGGCTATACACAAGTTGAAGGTCTTGACTTTGGAGAAACATATGCCATGGTTGCTAGATTAGAAGCAATTAGAATCTTGCTAGCCTATACTTGTGCCCATAACATCAAGCTCTATCAAATGGATGTTAAGAGTGCATTTCTCAATGGTTACATCAATGAAGAAGTATATGTTGAGCAACCTCCCAATTTTGAAGATGACAAGAAGCTCGACCATGTGTACAAGTTGAAGAAGGCATTGTATGGCTTGAAGTAAGCATCTAGAGCATGGTATGAGAGATTGAGGGACTTCCTACTCTCTAAAAGGTTCATAATGGGCAAAGTTGACACCACTCTTTTCATCAAGAAGATTGGCAAAGACTTGTTTGTATTGCAAATCTATGTTGATGACATCATATTTGGATCAACCAATCAAGACTTTTGTGAAGAGTTTGGAAAAATGATGGCTAATGAGTTTGAGATGTCCATGATTGGAGAGTTAAGTTACTTCCTTGGTCTTCAAATCAAACAATTGAAGAATGGTACTTTTATGTGAGTCAAGGCAAGTATATCAAGGACATGATCAAGAAGTTTGGCATGAGTGATAGTAAAGCCATTAGCATACCAATGGGAACAAATGGCAACTTGGATAGTGATGCAAGTGGAAATATGGTGGATCAAAAATTGTATCGGTCTATGATTGGAAGCCTACTCTATGTGACCGCATCAAGGCCGGATATCATGTTTAGTGTATGCATGTGTGTAAGATTTCAAGCCTCACCAAGAGAAAGTCATTTAAAGGCTACAAAGAGAATATTGAGGTACTTGAAGCATACATCAAATGTTGGTTTGTGGTATCCCAAATGAGCAAAGTTTGAGCTAGTTGGTTACTCCGACTCGGATTATGCGGGATGTAAGGTTGAAAGGAAGAGCACCTCGGGCACATGCCAATTGTTGGGAACATCACTTGTTTCATGGTCATCAAAGAAGTAAAATAGTGTTGTATTATCAACCGCCGAAGCCGAATACATATCCGCCGGTAGTTGTTGTGCACAGGTACTTTGGATGAAGGCTACTTTGAGTGACTTTGGAATCAAGTTCAAGAAAGTGACATTGCTATGTGACAATGAGAGTGCAATCAAGTTGACCAACAATCAGGTTCAACATGCAAGAACAAAGCACATTGATGTCTGCCACCATTTTATAAGAGATCACCAACAAAAAGGGGACATTTGCATTGAGAGTGTAGGCACCGAAGATCAACTTGCCGATATATTCACCAAGCCATTGGATGAAAAAAGGTTTTGTAAGCTAAAGAATGAGTTGAACATATTGGATTTCTCAAATATGTGTTGATGCACCCCCCATTTATATGACATGCCTCTCCTTCGAGGAATCCAAGGTAAAAGTTGATTGACATGGCATACATCCTTTCTAAGGACATGTTTAATGCATTTAGACATCTTTCATATTTAATAGGCTCATTCATGAAAATCAAATGAATTTGATGATTGTATGGTATCACTATTGCTTCTATGCTTGACTTGATCTAGTGATAGCATATGACATGTTTGTGGGCTTCTAAACCTAGTGTTTAATCTAGAAAATGAGCTCTAAGTGTTTAACTCAACATGGTACAAGATCACCCTTATTTGGAGGTGTGAAGAAGCTTGTCTTTGGATCAAACTGAGTTAAATATCTTTGGCAAATGATCTAGATTGGACCAAATTTAGAAAAATGATCCTCACCCCGTTGATTGACATTGATAATCTCAACCTATCTACATTTTGAACCTTTGCGGTCATTGATGACAAAGGGGGAGAAAAACAAAGATATTAGTGTACTAAGATTATGAAAAGAGAATGAAAACTTGACACAGGGGGAGAGATATGACAAAGGAAAGAAATCAATTAAAATTTTGAGCACACAAGTAGAGGGAGAAAGCTCATGAACTTGTATGGTGCATTTGAACGTGCATTTCATATGTTTGCTTGCATGGCACAAGTTTTAAATTTCAACATCCATGCTTGTGTGGTGTATGCTAGTTGTAGGTTTGAATGATGAAATAAAAATCTAGCATGCATAAGTTTATCTAGTGATTTCATTTCCAAGTGTTTCCAAGTGGTATCGAGCTAACCATGGTGCTAAGGATGGTATAATGGTGCACTTCGATTGGTATCACGCTTCAAAGGTCCATCTTTTATACCTTAGCATCATTTAGTAGACATTGTCTCCTATATTTCCTATCTAAGCATATGTGCAAGCTTCAATCCAAACTCTTAGCACATATGTAGGGGGGGCAATTGCTACTGTATAGAGTTCATGAAACTTGCCCATATCCTTTTACACATAGTAAATATGCTTGGACAAGCATCATGGATTCAATTGAATTTCAATTCATATCTTTGTGAAAGGGTTGTCATCAATTACCAAAAAGGGGGAGATCGAAAGCTCTAGTTTGGTTTTGGTGAATTGATGAAACCCTCAGTGCTAACCTAGCTTATCAAAGTGATCATGAGATAGGTAGCACATTCAAAGTGGTGAAGCAAATTAAGATCATGACATGATGATGGTGATGCCATGGTGATGATCAAGTGCTTGGACTTGAAAAGAAGAAAGAGAAAAACAAAAGGCTCAAGGCAAAGGTATAAATGGTATGAGCCATTTTGTTTTGGTGATCAAGACACTTAGTGAGTGTGATCACATTTAGGATCGATAGTCATACTATTAAGAGGGGTGAAACTCGTATCGAAATACGGTTATCAAAGTACCACTAGATGCTTTAACTCATTGTATATGCATTTAGGATCTAGTGGAGTGCTAACACCCTTGAAAATGTTTGTGAAAATATGCTAACACATGTGCACAAGGTGATACACTTGGTGGTTGGCACATTTGAGCAAGGGTTAGGAACTTCACCGGTGGAGTGTCCGCCTATAGAGTGCGGACAGTCCGACGGTGCCATTGACGCCCTATACAGAAAAGACAAAGGTCACTGTAAGTGATCGGACGCTGGCCTCGGTTGGACCGACGCGTCCGGAAAGTAGAAGCTGCAAAGACGCTGGCGTCGGTCTCTGACCGGATGCTGGGTCACTTAGTGACCAGACGCTGGAGGGTTGCGTCCGGTCCTGCTGACATGGCAGCGCACAGGGGAGACGCCGAGTGATCGGACGCTGGGTGAGTCCGGTCGAGCAGGATCGGACGTGTCCGGTCGTGATTTCTCGCTTCTGGATGCTTACTGGAAACTACCGGACGCTGAGGTCCAGCGTCCAGTCACTTCGCAGCAGCACGTCCGATCATGACTTGACCATTGGGATCGGGCGCTCAGTGTTTGAAGAGAGGGGACACGTGGCGTGCATTGCACGACCGGACGCTGGGGTCCTACGTCCGGTCGATATGACCGGAGCGTCCAGTCACCCCATGTTGTGTCTAGTGAAGGGGTACAACGGCTCTATTTCGTGAGGGCTTCTATTTAAGCCCCATGGACGGCTCTAGCTCACTCTCTTGGCCATTTACATTGACATAGCAACCTTGTGAGCTTAGCCAAAGCCCTCCCACTCATCTCCATCATTAATTCATCATCTTTGTGAGATTGGGAGAGAATCAAAGTGCATTGCTTGAGTGTTTGCATCTAGAGGCACTTGGTGTTCGTGTTTCGCTGTGGGGTTCGCTTGTTACTCTTGGTGGTTGCCGCCACCTAGACGGCTTGGAGCAGTGAGGATCGTCGAGCGGAGGTTGGTGATTGTCTCTGGCTCCAATCATGGTGATTGTGAGGGGTTCTTGACCTTTCCCCGGCGGAGAACCAAAAGATACTCTAGTGAATTGCTCGTGGCTTGTGTGATCCTCATCTTGTGTTGGTTGTGCGGCACCCTATTGAGGGTTTGGCGTGTGATGCCAATTAGCGCGTGAACCTCTAAGTGAGTGAATCGCCACAGTGAGGAGTAGCTTGCCGACAAGCAAGTGAACCTCGGTAAAAAATCACTGTGTTCATCATTTGATTCCGAGGTGATTGGTCTTCATTGGTATTCATTCTTGTGATTGATTGGCTCCTTCCTTGACACGGCGGTATAAACAAATTGCTCACTCTCTTTTCATTACCGCAAACTAGTTGTCAAGCTCTTTAGTGTAGCTAGTTATGAGAGCTTGGTAGTTTGGTTAGTGTGGCTCTTTAGTTAGCCTTTGAGAGCACACTAACTTAGTGTAGTGACATAGCTATTGTGAGGATAGAAACTATATAAACTAGAATTGTGGTAGGTGGCTTGCAATTTTAGTTGGCTGGCGCAACACTTGCTTCGCCGCATAATTATCTAACCGGTTTGTTAAGTGTTGTTGTAGAAATTTTTAATAGGCTATTCACCCCACCTCTAACCATTAGGACCTTTCATCTAGGTACAAGGACTAACACTAAGATTAGACTTAGTACAACTGCAAGCAAGTTTGTTTTGTTGGCTGGCATCCAAATAGTTGTAGTTACCTCCTGCATGAAATGGTAAGCATAGCACCACCAAGTCTAGTACCAAGAGTTGTACTTACAAGCAATGCTAATAACTAACATTACATTAACTTCCAAATTATCCAAACTAAAAAAGAAATGACTAAAGCTTGAGCTAAGATAATGACATGCAGGACATCAAATGCACTCTGACTCATCTTCTTATCAGGTGCTGCAGGCTCAAGTGGTGGTGCTGCAGGCTCAAGTGGTGGGGGTCTGAGAACATCCTGACGACCATAGAAGGCTGCATAAGCTTCGTGTTCTATCTGGTATTTTTTGTGGCAAGCTCCCTTGAACTTATCCACTTCAGCATGTGCATCATGCCAGTTGGAGTAGACACCAGGGGTCCGACCATGATGCACAATATACCATGGCATAGCTTGCTAAGCTATCAAATATATTAGATTAGATTAGAAAGATAAATTCAAAGTTATTTGTTAGCTGCATATAAAAATAAGTAGCAAGAGACACATCACTAGCAAAGAGACATATATGTGCTTACTTCATTGGTCAATTAATGAACTAGTTTGCAGCAATAAATTCACCCATTTAATTATGAAAATGATTTAAAGTAACACATATTGTTACTCCAAATTCACCCATTCAAAACAATTTAAAGAACATATCTATACAATTATGCAAAATAATAAAAAGAAAGCTCCTAAAATTTAGTTTAATTACCGGACTCCATTATTATTTAAATAATCTCTAAATCTGCATCTACATATATTATTATACAAGAAGTATTATTGTATGAGATAATTAATAACTAGTTTATATTAAGGAAACTATATCCATTAGGTAAATGCAAGAAGTAAATATTAATGAGAGAAACAAATATGTACCAGATCTGGCTTACTAGGGCCTGGAGGAAGCTTGGAGAAGCACGTGGAGGAGGCTTGCCGGCGTGCCAAGGAGATGAGGGGGAGGATGCGTGGCAGGGTAGGGGGTGGGTTGGGGGTCTAGGAATGGTGGGGGCAGGGGATGGGGTGGGGGGAGGAACAGCGGGGGCAGGCCTAGGGGAGCAGCCGGGGAGATTTGGAGCACTGGATGGCGACAATGGTGACTGACGACGAGCGTGAAGGCCAACACGGATGACATGTCCTTATCCACTAACGAACGGGGGCAAATTCATCCAAAGGGTGCTAAATTTTTTGAAACGGGCCGTAGGACTGTCCGGTCGAGCATAACGTCAATAGGCCGGACAAGGTGAGCAGCGGTATTTCTTAGTGTCACTTGGTAGGACAATCCGGTCGTCCAAAATTTGAACGCGACGGACAACTTTGCTCGGCCACCCCGGGTATGTATTTTTAGGGGCGCTTGCTTACGTCAGCCGCCCATGAAAATGATCTTCAGCGGTGGTTGCTTATGTCAGCCGCCTCCGAAGATCATCTTCAGCAGCGGTTGACTTAAGAAAACCGCCGCTAAAGATGCTTGCCCTATTTATGTGCGCTTGGGCAAAATATTTTTAAGTTTCTGGCGCGCTTGTTCGAAATTGCAGCGAAGCGCTGCCAAAATTTTCTTTGGCGCATGTTCATCTTCACCATCCACCGCCGCCTGCCACCTCCACCTCCCACGCATTCATCCACCGCCGGAGGTCCCGACGCTCCCCCTGTGGTCCCGGCGCTCCCCCGACGTCCTTGGGGTCCGCGCGTCCGTCCATCGCCACCGGAGATCCTCTGATGCTCCCAGCGGTCCTAGCACTCCCTCGACGGTCCCCGGCGGTCCCAACGCTCCCTCGGCACTCCCCTGGCGGTCCCGTCGCTCCTCAAGCCTGTCTTCCTCGGTGCTCCCCCATCTTCTTCCTTGCGGCCGGTGCTCGCACCTCTTCTTCCTCGGTGCCATCACCTACGTCGGCCTTTCACCAAAGTTGATTCTTTTTAATCTTATTAGACAAGAAATGCTACATATATATTGATGTCTATTACCTAGCTAATATATATATATATATTGATGTTTAGAAATGCTACATCTATATTGATAGAAATACTACATATAATGATGGAATCTATGAAGTTTAGAAATGCTACATCTATAATATATTTAATGATGTTTAGAAATGCTACATATATATTGATAGAAATGCTACATCTATCTATCTATTTATATATATATATATAAATGCTACATTTATAGTCCACATTGATTCTTTTTTATCTTATTTCGAATGTGCACTACAAAAAATATTTATAACAATATGCCCTTCCGTCATGACTTAGATAAATTCATCCACATTCATTAGCGATGGATAAAGAAATGACAACAAACGAAGCAGATAAGTTGGAGTGGTTGTCAACGGATGATGACGGCAATGACACGTCGTCGACCTCATTGGAAGAAGCTTCGGATCCTAGTCCTAGGCCTGATTGCAGGGCTTTGAGGGCTGAACTTGAGGACCCAGAATACGATCCGACCGAGGATGTAAGCCTATACGTGCTATCACTTGACCACATTTATTTTTCACATAAGTATGTGAGCATTTTAATTATTTTTTTATATCTATAGGTCCATGTGTCTACCTGTATGCCTGGGCAAACCATAGAGCAATCACAGACACAGACATAGACATAGATTATAGTTACATTATCCGCTCCTCAGAGAAAGAAACGGAAGCGAGGGCAAAGAATGCAGAACAGGTTCCCTAAAAGGACAGACTATTGTTGTAGAAGTGGTTAGCCCTATCGGTGAGCCCATACAACTTGATGGCGTACGCTCCCGCTTTGCAATCGCGATAGGAACGGCGGTCCGGGACATTTTGGATTGCTCAATATAGCATTGGAACGATGTGCCCGATAGTGAGAAGACCAAGATATGGAAGAAGATGATGGGGGCATTTAGTTTTCCTCCTGATTCAGAAGAGCTCGTCAAGAAGTTAACAGGCGGCAAAAAGTTTTCGAGGTTGGAGGTCCCAACTAAATACTAGTTTTCGAATGAAGGGTCGTACGCCGTTCAAGGAGTTTGGGAAGATCAAACCTAATCAATGGCAAAGGTTTTGTGAAGAGAAGTCCACACCTGAGGCCTTAGCCTTGAATGTCTTGAACAGTGAGCTCGCGAAGAAGAATATTCACCCTCACCGTCTCGGCTCGGCTGGATACGGCCCGAAGGTTTAAAAGTGGAGAGCAGAGGCTGAGGCTGCTAGGGAAGCTGGTGTTCCATATAAAAATGAGGGCTTAGAAGAACGCACACTGAACTGGTTAGAGCTAGGGAAGTTAAGGACAAAGAAAATGGGCAACTAGTAATCCCAAATGCACATACTGAAGCAGCCGCGAAGGCCATAAAGGCACTTGTTCAGAAGAAAATGCAAGACGAATTTAAACCCAGACGGGAGGTGGATGAGCTTAGTGTCGCCCTAGGCAACAAGGAACACCTTGGCCGTGTGCGGAGCGTCTCCTCCAAGCTAGGACTTAAGCATGGTTTTCCACAGGAGGTGAGTAGCTATAGAACAAGGCAACGCTATAAGGACGACATTTTTTACACCCTTTGCAAGAAGGCCGACGCATATATTGATGAAAAGATTAATCAGTTGAAAGCTTCACAAGGTTTTTCTACCGTAGAGCCAATATTATCTGCAGTGCCAGTGCCAAGTAGTGTTGCATCAATCACGCTTGAGACTTTTCCTGTGGACACCATTGATAGGCCTACACCGTGTGCTCTGCACATTCCATACAATAGGAAGGGGAAGACGATTATGCCAAGGTTGAAGTGCTCTCAGTTTCTCCGAATCATCTCGATTATGAAGTTGAGATCCCTGCTCCTGATGGTGAGACGGTCTTGGGTAACCTTATAGGCCATTTCATTGCTTGGCAACGACGAGATATTGTGCTGTTAACCACCCTGTTGGTAGAATTATCATGAGACCTATACTTGATATGAGACTATATATATCCATGGGCCACTAGTAGAAAAAAAAATACCAGAGTGCGCTCAAATTATTTACCAGTGGTAGAAAAAACACTTATCCGGAAACATTGAGCACATCTTGGAATGGGCATAATTTTCTACATAAAAGTTGGATTATAAAAAAAAATTACCGCATGCACAAACCGTTTTTCAAGCTTTCAGCTAACTGGATACCGATCGAGTCTGGATCGAGCCACCTGCATTGCTATGGTACACAAAATGTATCCTTTCAAGCACGAGGTAAACGGGTTTCACGTTTCTACCTGGCTCCACACGGTAGTGCTGCTAAGTTACTTTTCCCTTCACCGAAATGCGTGTTGCGATGGTAGGCTACGCGTACATATCATATTGTGCACGCATGGGCCCGGCCCGCCCGCCCGGCCAGCAGCTGGCTCAAAGGCGCGACGCGAAATCTTGCTACAAATAACTTAATCGGCAACTCGCGTGTGACTTGTTGGTTTTATTTTAATTATCCATTGTCAATTGCCACGTCGAACGATGTTGATACCCTGGAAAGCCGGAGTTTGAGGGAATAAACCACAACTAAAAATTAATTTCGGATGTTTGGGAAAACCACTCTCCTAATGGTGCACAAAAGTTTTTGTCTTTGTGTCTAAGTCGACTGTAAACTTATAAACTACTTCTCATTTCTCTCCTCTACCTCAATATACAACCCACTTACAGCCCTTTACTATAATTGTTGTAAATCACCACTCTATTTTAGCCATCGCCAAGCTAATACCATATCATCTCAAATTAAGGGTATGACAAGTTATTAGTTAATAAGTAATAACGGCTAGCAAGTTCTTAATTCAAAAATGAGATCATAAAACAACCACATCATAAAAGTAAGAGTTGCCAACTAACAATTTTTTATAATTAATTCTTTGGGTTTTAAGCCTAGAAAGGGATATTATCGGATATCCTATTTTAAATATTATATAATCCAGCGGATAATCTATATCCATCGAATTTTGTCAATTCTATATCTTATACTACTTCGTATACACACATAAATTGGATTTGGGTCATCTGTATTAAAAGCCTTTTTCGTATCCTTAGAATTTAAATTTGGATGGCATAGGGCGCCACTTACACAACTATGGGCCTGTTCGCTTGGAGGAATTTGGATGGTTTAGAGGAATGCTGGAGGAATTTGTGAGAGAAAAACATTGTTTCAGATAAAAAAAAAAAAAGCGGATCGTTTGCGCTTTAAGAAAGACGCGATTCTTGGCCAATTTTTTTTTTTTAAGGAGATGAGGCGCGGCCGGATCTCTCCCGTATGGCCCATGGGCTTTCGATTCAGTTGAGATTGCCGTGGTCCAGAATCTGTGTGAGTAGGCCTGAAATATCGCAGCCCGTGGCCGGATACTCTGCAGGCCCCTTCGTCAGCCCGTGGCGGCACACACGTGGGCATCTTCCTCTTTCGTTTCGGTCCTGTTCGCCCCCCAAACTCCGGAGGCGCCTTCCGCGCGACGCTCCACGGCTCCACCACCGCTAAAACCCTAGACGGCTAGCCCGCGCACGGAAGCGGGAGCGGAGCGGAGGCGAGCCTCTCCTGCCTCGGGTTGCCGCCACCGCCCGCCGCCATGAAGCTGACGGTGAAGACCCTCAAGGGCACGCACTTCGAGATCCGGGTGCAGCCCAACGACTCGGTGAGATATTCCGATCCCCATTTCGTTTTGAAATCTTCTCGTGCTTCTTACCGGGGTGCTTCTTATCGGGGACGGGTCCGTGGGTGTGAGCGCTTGTGGCGAGGCGGGTGGTTTCTGCGGCATTCTGACGGGGGGCGATTCAGGGAAGAGCTGAACATTTTGCTGGAGATGTGGATTTCCTGTCTCTGTATGCTTCACTAGGAGCTGTCGAGAAAATGCAGCAGGGAATTCGATTTTTGTGATGACGAAGGTATAGGGTTGGCCTGAAGACTGGAGAATGAGGTCCGCAGGTGTTCCTTGTGGTTTATAGGATTTGATTTGAGACTTGGTGTCCTGACATTTTGGGGTGTGACCGTGTGAGTGCTGTCCATAACATGGTTATCCCACGTTTGGGTAGAGGGATAGGGAAATGGGGCTGCTCTGGGATAGGGAAATAGGTACCTCTATCCCGACGACTCAATCCCGATTCCCAGCCGGAGGGGTGGGTTATATTGGGAAATCGAAAGTGCAGCCGAGGTGGAGCCGAAGCTGCCGGAGCTGGAGGCACCCTCGTCGCCGAAGCTGGAGTCGCCCTCGCCGCCCGTGCCTCCCACGCTGCTGGAGCATGCGAGCAGCAGCCAGCCGTGCCGCTGCCCGCACAGCTAGAGCAACCGCTGCCCCCGTCACCCATGCTGTCGGAGCCCTTGTCGGCCGCGCTGCTCAGGCGCTTCCGCTTGGTCCGGTGCGGTCGCACAGGACCTTTGTTGGAGATGCGACGCGGCCCTGTCCCTGCGCGATTTGGAGGTGCGTCTTCTGGAAACCAGCTTTTGGGATGGATGGATAAGGCAGGTGCTATTGGGCGTGGCATAGAAAAGTCAAGTGCTTTGTTCATTTTTTAATTATAGCAGCAGGTCCCACTTGAAACCCAAACTCCAGCCAAACTGCCAAACAATGGATTGGGTTGAACTCTCCATTTCCCAATCCATAACCCACTCCTCTCTATCCCATGCTATATCCATTTCCCTATCCCACTGCCTATCCAAACGCCACCTTAGCCCTTAGGGTGTGATTAGATGGTGGGAGCACGTGAAAATCCATTTAAGGCACTAGTCTCTGATTTCGGGGTGTGACCGTGTGAGTGCTGTCCATGATATGGTTAGGGTGTGATTAGATGGTGGGAGCATGTGAAAATCCATTTAAGGCACTGGTCTCTGATTTTGGTGTGTGACCGTGTGAGTGCTGTCCGTGACATGGTTAGGGTGTGATTAGATGGTGGGAGCATGTGAAAACGCATCTAAAGTACTGGTCTCTGATGTATACATTTGGAAAGTGCCAGGTCTTAACATATCTATGTATCAATGTACTGGAGTTATTTCTGGCAAATGGTTTTGGCACTGCTGTAGAAGTACTGTGTTGTGTAGGGCTATGATAACCTTGGACTCGCTACAACGGAGTTAAACGAGATCAGGCTCAAAGTTTCACAAGATGGATTTACATGAGTAGAATCAGAATTCGGGATAGGAAGTGAAGAAATGGAGCGTTGAAAAGGAAGAGCATGAGGATTTCCATTTGTCATGCACACTTTTTGTTGGTAGATACTGGCTCAAAGTAACCCGCACCTTGCTCATTTGAAGACCATGTCCCTACTGCCTGACACACATGTTGCCTGTTGTAAATAGCATCCAGCTTCATTTACACGTCCCATGCTCAGTCCTGATTGTCATACTGGCATGCTCTTGGGGCTTGAGCCTATTTGATTGTTATTGTAGAGACACACCTCACACCCAATATGGGGGGGTGACCTTCATATATATAGCCAATATGGTTGGGTATACAAGGAATACAATCAAGTATACATAGCAGGTGCTAATTATAGCTAATCATACATAGACCTGCCTAATACCCGCCCGCAGTCTAAGCGGGAGGATCCTGACGCATGGATCGGACTGAATTCAATGAACAAATTGTCATGAAGGCCCTTGGTCATGATGTCTGCGAACTGGTGAGAGGACGACACATGAAGAACCCGAACTTGTCCCAAGCCGACCTTCTCACGGACGAAGTGAATGTCAATCTCAATGTGCTTTGTGCGACGATGATGAACGGGGTTGGTTGTCATGTAGACAAAGGTCTTGACATTGTCGCAGATGAACAACCGTCAGCCAAGCATTGGAGACGTGGAGCTCTGCAGAGTCTGGCGCACCAAAGAACACTTGGCCACCACATGAGCAACAGCACGGTACTCTGCTTCTGCACTGGAGCGGGAGACCGTGGTCTGACGCTTGGAGGACCAAGAAATCAGATTGTCGCCGAGGTAGACACAATAGCCGGAGGTGGAGCGTTGAGAATCTGGGCAGCCAGCCTAGTCGGCATCGGAGTAGGCGACCAGTGACTGAACAGGGCCGACACCGATGTGGAGGCCGGAGGAGTGCCCTTCAGGTAGCATAGGATCTGCTTGATCATCGAGAGGTGCGGCTCGCGGGGATCATGCATGAAGAGGCACACCTGTTGGACAGCGTATGCCAAGTCAGGACGAGTCAGCGTGAGGTAATTTGAGCACGCCAAAAGACTCCCAGACGCGGCGGACGGATCGACAACAGAGACCGCCGCGGTTGCAGATAGCTTGGCTTGAGTGTCAACAGGTGTCGACGTAGAGTGACACTCGGCCATGCCGGCGCGTTGAAGAAGCTCAACGGCGTACTGTCGCTAGGATAAGAACAAGTCGTCGACGGAGTGAGTGACGGAGATCCCGAGGAAGTGATGGAGTGTGCCCAGGTCAGTCATGGCAAACTCAGAGTGGAGGCGCCCAATGACCTGCTGAAGAAATGCCGTCGAGGACGCAGTAAGGACGATGTCGTCGACGTAGAGGAGCAAGTAGGCGATACTGGTCCCGTCTCTGTAGACAAAGAGGGAGGTGTCGGAAGTCGAGGCGACAAAGCCGAGCTAGCGAATGTATGTCGCAAAACGCTGGTACCAGTCTCGGGGGACCGTAGAGGGAGCGCTGCAACAGACACACATGGTCAGGAAAAACAGGGTCAACGAAGTCTGGGGGCTGCTGGCAGTAGACGGTCTCCTCCAGATGTCCATGGAGAAAAGCATTCTTGACGTCTAGCTGATGGATAGGCCAGGCGCGTGAGGCAGCAATGCTGAGAACAGCCCGGATGGTTGTTGGTTTGAACACAAGGCTGAATGTCTCGTCGTAGTCGATGCCGTGGCGCTGGGAGAAGCCACGAACCACCCAGCGAGCCTTGTGGCGGGCAAGGGTACCATCGGAGTGGTACTTGTGCTTGAATATCCACTTGCCTGTGACCACGTTGGCGCCGGGTGGCCGGGGCACGAGGCGCCATGTCCCGTTGTCGATGAGCGCCTTGTACTCCTCAGCCATGGCCGCACGCCAGTTTGGATCAGCCAAACCGCTACGGTAGTTGGCGGGAAGCGGAGACGGAGTGGTTGTCGCAGAGAGACCCACATACCGCATAACCGGTATGGCCCCAGACTAGGTCCGCGTGATGCGTCGTTCCTGCTGTACAGGAGGTGCTGGTGGAGCTGCGGGCACCTGTGGCTGCTGGACAGGAGCAGGAGCTTGCTGTACAGGGGCAGGAGGCTGCTGGACATGCATAGGAGCCTGCTGGACAGGTGCAGGAGCCGGTCCCGGTGCTGTAGAGGACCCGTCATGCGCCCGGGGACGCCGGCTGTAGACAAGCCGGATGTCCCGAGCTGGTGGAGCGGCGTGAACAACAGCTGGAGCCGGGGCAACCGCTGGAGGAGCAGCAGGCAGTACGGGGCTGTGAAACAAGATCGCGGGGTCGTCGGTCAGCTCCTCAATGAATCCTTGGTGTGGCTGCCCAACAGCAGTGGGCAAGGATGCAGGACGCACCGGCACTGTAGTACCTGCAAGCAAAAAATCCAGGTCGCTTGGCGAGGACCTGGAGGGGTAAAGCCTGAAGGGAAAACAAGTCTCATCGAAGACCACATGGCGAGAGATGATGACGCGCTGAGTGGCCATGTTGAGGCAACGGTACCCCTTGTGGGAAGAGGGATAGCCGAGAAAAACACAAGCTGTGGAGCGAGGGGAGAGTTTGTGGCGAGCTGTGGCGGTCAAGTTCGGATAACAGAGACACCCAAAGAAACATAAGTGGGAGTACTCGGAAGGTTTGCTGTGGAGGAGGGTATATGGAATGGTGTGGCGAACAGCAGAGCATGGACGCCTGTTCAGAAGATATGTGGCTATGGCGAGCGCCACAGCCCAGTACTGAGCAGGCATGTGTGCATGGAGGAGCATCGTGCGGCTGATGTTGTTCAATGTGCAAAGAAGGCGTTCAGCCTTGCCATTTTGTGGGGAGGTATATGGACACGAGAGGCGTAAATGAATACCACGGGAAGCAAAGAGAGTATGGAGGGTGTTGTTTACGAACTCAGTGCCGTTGTCGGCTTGGACAGCTTTGATGGCAAGGCTGAATTGAGTGTGGACATAATTGCAAAAAATTGTAATATGTGTGGGGACTTCAGATTTGCGAGTGAGGGGAAAGGTCCAACAGAAATGAGTGAAATCATCAAGTAAAACAAGATAATATTGATACCCGGATACACTGGTAACCGGGGATGTCCATACATCACGGTGAACAAGTTCAAAAGGCATGGAGCTAAATGAACTAGAATCTGAAAAAGGAAGGCGCACATGTTTGCCAAGCTGTCAAGAATGACATAGTTGGTGCTCTACTTTATTACAGCTGATGGACGCATTACGACGAAGAATGTCAATGGTGGCGGAGCTGGGATGACAAAGACGGTGATGCCAGAGGTCGGTGGAGATGGCGATGCTGGCATGTGGAGCGGAAGACGCGGCAGGGAAGGTGTAAAGGTCGCCAGCACTATTGCAGCGAAGCATCACGCGTCGGGTCGGGATATCCTTGACAGAAAAACCAAGAGCGTCAAATTCTATAGAGCAGATGTTGTCCCTAGTAAATTGACGGACAGATAGCAGATTGCAGACTAGGGATGGGACAACTAAGACATTATTAAAATGAAAATTTGACTCTGGTGTATGAAGGACAGACTCGCCACGACATGAAATAGGAAGAGTTTGACCATTGCCAACGGTAATGGAAGAGTAAGGAGGAGGATGACGAGAAAGGAGTATACCATCCGAGGACCTCATGTGGGAGGAGGCGCCGGAGTCCAGGAGCCAGGGATGCTGGCCCTAGAGATGCATCTGATTGAGTGCAGCAACAAGACCATCCTGGTTCCACATGGGAGCCTGTTGGGAGACGTGGAGCGGCGCAAATGTCGTCGGGAGCTGCGTAGGCGCGAAGGCCGTGTGAGCCTGAGGAGGAGCGCCAAGCACGCCTGGGCGCCAGCCGCCCTGCTGAGCCGAAGGAGGGCCCTGTGGCGCCCATGGATTGTAGCAAATCCAGGGGCCCATGGGTCGGTATTGGCCGTTCTGGCCAGCCGGCTGGGACGCGCTTGCAACGCCGCCGCGCTGCTGCGCAGGGCCGCTGTTCCAGCCACGCCGGCCCTTGCCCTTGTTCTTGCCACCGCCGCCACCCTTGTTGCTGCTGCCGTAGTCGGTCACGTGTGGGTTGTGTGCACCTCCAGAGGTGGCTGTGGCAGCGAGAGCACGGCACCCGCCCGGGCTGGTGCAGCCAGACCCGGCGATGGCGAGGAGGGCGGTGCTGACGACTGTCTTTTCATCGTTGGCGAGACGGAGCTCCTTTAGTGCCAGCATGTCATGGGCTCTTGCGAATGTGGGAAGTACAGCGGAGTTGGCGATGTTGTTGGCGGTGTTGGAGAAGCGAGGATTGAGGCCACGCAGAAGGGCGAGGACGAGCTGCGAGTCCTCGACAGGATGGCCGACGTTGCGAAGAGCGGCGGCCTTGGTCTTCAGCCGCTGGCAGTACGCCGAGATGGTGTTGTCACCTTGCACCATGGAGTGAAATTCGTTGAGGAAGATAGCGCGCGGCTCCCGGTTGGCGCGGAAGATCCCCTCAATGGCCACCCACAGATCACCGGCGGTTGGATCGGCACCGTCCATGGCGAGGTCGAGGACGGAGTCGTCGACGGAGCCGGAGATCCAGCCCCGGACGCAGCACTCCGCAGCATCCCACTGAGGATCATCAGGTCGAGGGGGAGCAGAGCCGTCGATGTGCGAGCGAAGGCCGAACTTGCCGCACAGCGACTTGAAGAAGAACGCCCACTTGGAGTAGTTGGATTGAAGGTCCAGCGTAATCGGGATGTGGGACTTGACATTGACTGTGGCGTAGTGGTGAGCCACGATCGGTGCAGCAGCGCCGGCGCTCATGGCAGGCATGGTGGGAGTGCCTGTCGCGGGCAGGGTGCCGGCACTGGTGGCCGGGGAGGAGGCGGAGGCGGAGGTGAGGGTGGACGGGCGCGAGGGAGTCGCGCGCGTTGGGGCTGCGGCGCGATCAGGAAGGGGTCGCGCGGGTGGGAAGGGCAGAAAAATAGGATCTAATAGTCTTATACCATGTAGAGACACACCTCACACCCAATATGGGGGCGGGGGGTGACCTTCATATATATAGCCAATATGGCTGGGTATACAAGGAATACAATCAAGTATACATAGCAGGTGCTAATTATAGCTAATCACACATAGACCTGCCTAATAGTTATGCTGGATTGCCGGTATTCTCTTGCCTCTTGTGCCCATTTGCCTACCTTGTACCTTCTTCAAATACCTCATGGTTCCTTGTTCTTTTCCATATCTTCTGCCTTCCTCCGCCATCGGTGATGCAGGCATAACAAGGGTTTGGATTAATGCTTGTCAGCTTACTGTTTTGTGATCATAGTTGAATGGGTTTTATTGGCATTCTATATTTTGTCAAGGTTCTACTAACGGTTCCTTATTTTACCAGATTATGGCTGTGAAGAAGAACATCGAAGAGATACAAGGAAAGGACAGCTATCCATGGGGGCAACAACTGCTGATTTTCAATGGAAAGGTCTTGAAAGATGAAAGTACATTGGATGAGAATAAAGTTAACGAAGATGGGTTTCTAGTTGTCATGCTTAGTAAGGTTGGCTTCTAATACATCTCTGTGCTACGTATTATAGGAACTGTTTCAGATAGCTATTATGTCTTACTGAAGTATTTGCCATAACTTTAATCTGATAATGTAACAACTTGATTTTAGTGTAAAACTTGATGCAAAATTTACAGATATAATACAAAAAGGATGAATTGTAACACGTGAAGAAAAGTTAAATTTAGGTACAAAATATAATATAGTTATTTGCCAAAGGTGAATCTGTCTGAAACATTATTTGACCTGCAGTGGTGCTCTGCACTTATTGCTGATCATCTGGCATAGTTTAATACTATCCTTCTGTCATGTGGGGCATCCGGGGACCGCCTGCATGCAGCCAGGACGGTATCCCAGGGGGTGCCGGCTGTAATCAATGGCAATTAGAGTCTGGGGAAGAGATTAGAGTTAATGAGAGATTAGAATTAATGTTGGGGAGAGAAATAAGGAGCCAGAGGCTGGGCGCCTAGGGGCTGAGCTCCTCTATTTATACCCTGTAACCAGTTGAGATTGAATCAAGCAATGAACAACAAACAATCCAGTTACCCCCAAATATTCTAGTCTCCCTCCACGCCGACTTGCCCGGCCTTCCTCTTGGCAATGGTTATCCTCCCTATCCCCGATATGAACTAAGGTTCATAGCACCTTCCATCCCGTAGTAGCTATAAACCTATAACACAAAGTACTCCTTTTGTATCACAGTTAAAAAGTACATGATATGGAAATACACATTCTGGTACTGGGTGTTCCTTGAATGATATGTTTAATGTAGAATGGTATATCTTTTAGCACCATCACTCAGCACGTGTTATCCTTTATTCAACATTTTCCCTGTATGTACTCTTGCTCTATTTCATATAAATTCATACTTATCCACTCTGTTTTCTGCAGGGTAAAACATCTGGTTCAAGTGGAACTTCATCTTCCCAGGTAGAGTTATTTCCTTTGCGGGTGGAAAAACAAACTACCAGCTTATGTACTAACTGCATGAACCATTACTAGCCCTCAAACACTCCTGCAACAAGGCAGGCACCTCCTCTAGATGCCCCACAACAAGCTCCTCAACCCCCGTGAGTTCTTGCTATAGCTTTTCTTTCTTTCTCTCTAGCCTCTTCATTTGTTTTTATTCTTTTCGTAAACTCATGGGATGCATCTTTTTGCAGGGTGGCACCAACTACAACTTCTCAGCCTGAAGGACTTCCTGCAGAGTATATTTCCAGCCTGCCAATCACACATCTGTGCTATTAGGCGATTTTGACCACTTAAAATTCCCATTACTGTTTCCGTAGATATCCTCCATCAGGGGAAAAAACTATGTCAACCTTCGTTGAGACTGTGAAGTTATTTGAGACAAAAATCATGCAACCTTGCAAAAATGACCATAGCTTGCAGGAATAGAACCTCCAACTTCTTCGTGTAAATTTAATACGGCCCAATAGGTAAAGTACTGTGAGTTAAGCCGAATTATAGTGACACATAACAAGTAGATGCGAGTTAGCGCCCCACACACACACACACCCACCACCACCACCACCCCAACTGAAATTTGGTAGTACAATAACTATGTTGAAGATAAATCTGAAGTGCTCTTATGAATCTGGAAACTTCCATTTCCTTTACTTCTTTTTTTGGTACATTTAGTAATTCTGCTAACAATTTTTTTTTCTTTTTGTTAGGGCTCCTCCTAACACATATGACAATGCAGCATCAAATCTTCTATCAGGAAGCAATGTTGACACAATGATTAACCAGCTAATGGAGATGGGTGGGGGAAGTTGGGACAAAGATAAAGTCCAAAGGGCTCTCCGTGCCGCTTACAACCACCCGGAACGTGCTGTTGAATACCTCTACTCTGTATGTATTTTTCTAGTCGCCCCATTCTTTTGCCTTTTTGCACTTAATGATGGAATCCAATTTTCTGGTGGTAATAGATTTTTTCTGTCAAACATTAGGGTATTCCAGTGACAGCTGAAGTTGCTGTTCCAATTGGTGGTCAAGGAGCAAACACAACTGATCGAGCTCCTACCGGGGAAGCCGGTCTCTCTGGGATTCCAAACACTGCTCCACTAAATCTTTTCCCACAGGTGTACTTTATGTGGTTCAATCATTATCACTGCATGTTGAAGCATCTATTGACCATTAAACAATTCAGCAGGGGGGTTCCAATGCTGGAGGTGGTGCTGGTGGTGGACCACTTGATTTTCTTAGAAACAATCAACAGGTTCTCATTTTAATTTTTGTTGTTTAAGATTTTTGGGTTAATTCTCTATTATTCCCCCTACATACTAAAATATACTATTAGAAAATAAGGTGCCCATAGTAGTAAGTTGTAACAACCTCATCTAGCACACTTGTTTTCTCACTAATCTTACGGTAACATATTGTGCAAGGATGGACCTTATCCCAATGCGGTGCGAACATGAGCTTTGTAAAACTTTATTGAATCTTTTGTTTGGAATGAAACCCCAAATATATGTCCATCTAACCTTCTCCTAAATGCACCAAATAAAAATCAACAATAACTCCAATGCAACTTTTTGCTTCATTCTTCCATGTGTACTCCTACTTAAATGCACACTAATGATTGATGTGCAACATGGTCATTGTACCCCTCACCTTAATGTTAGCCCCAAGTGCAAATGGACTTATATTTTGGATCAGCAGGGTGGGATTACTTCAGTTTATTAAGGAAGAAACCTCATTGTTCTAAATATGAATTAAGAGCATATCAATTATTTTGCAGTTTCAAGCAGTTCGGGAAATGGTGCATACAAATCCAGAAATTTTGCAGGTTTTGTATTCTTTGTTTTGGCTTACATTCTATGGCTTCTTGTGTAGCACCTGCCTGAACTTTTTGCTGGTATCATGTTATAGCCTATGCTAGTTGAGTTGAGCAAGCAGAATCCTCAAATTCTAAGGCTGATTGAGGAGAATCATGATGAGTTTCTTCAGTTACTAAATGAGCCCTTTGAAGGTGGAGAGGGGTAAGCATCCTCTTATTTGATTAACTTTTCCCCCTTTGTTTGGGTTGTCTGCTTCATCACCACTTGCCAATTGTCATAGATTTCTGGTATTGTGTGAATTGCTGTTTACTGATTTTATAAATAGATAGTGTTATATCATTTCTTCTGCCCATTTCCTCAAAATCTCTAGGGATTTCTTAGACCAACCTGAGGAGGATGAAATGCCTCATGCTATTAGTGTTACACCAGTGGAGCAGGAGGCCATTGGACGGGTAAGCACGCATTTGTTGAACTCGCTATCCTCCGACTTCATAGATATTTGAGATCACATAATCATGTTTTGGTTTGTTTTTGTATATTCAGCTTGAATCCATGGGGTTTGACAGAGCACGCGTTATTGAAGCATTCTTTGCCTGCGATAGGAATGAGGAGCTAGCAGCAAACTATCTTCTGGAGCATGCTGGTGAGGAAGATTAAGCGGGAATAGTTTTCATACGGTGAGAACTCAGCCATCCTCTGATTGATTATCCTTCGGTAAACATATATGGCAAGTGGCTCACATCTGGGGTGATTTCGTTCTTTTGAACCTTGACAGCCTTCGTCGACATCTGACCCACATTGATCAAGATTGGAAGTTCCGAGTGACTACTCAGAGTTGATATGGAGCTGACAGTCATTTGAATTGATTTTTTTGTGCAAGACCTATATTACATGTTGCCTTTTACCTTTAAATACATGTAGCTGAACACACTTAAGTAGATTGCTACAGTTGTGTCTTCCCATTCATCAGCGTGTAGTGGCAAACATCAGTTCTGCTCCTGTATGCATAGGTTGCAAGTACAACACAAGTATGGCTTGGCGGAAGTACAAGGATCAACTACCACCAAAAGGGAGGATGACGAATTGACGATGTGTTTGCAACAAGCTGCCCGCATGTGTGGATGATGAGTGCAGAATGTTAGGATCGTGGGTGTACCTTTATGTGTAACCGTAGATCTGGGTAAGCCTCCTCGCCCTTTCTCTGTTGCGGCGTAGCAGCAGAGTAGACGCAGGTGCTGCGGTGTAGTAGGTGTCCAGCGCTGTGGAGATGAAGTCCAGTGGCGCTGCGGTGACCCTGCAGCGCCACGTGTGGAGATGAAGTCCAGTGGTGCTGCGGTGATCCTGCAGAGGCGGCGGCGGTGTGGTGGAGCTTTCCGTCGCTGGCAGCGCTGCTTTAGATCGGTTTATGTTTTCTCTGTAGGTGGGTACGGTGGCTCCGTTGAACCTCGTAGCCTGAGCCCTGATCCCCACCTTACCTTTTATATGTGCTATGCGATAGGGGTCTACCAATCTTATTAGGGTTGGGCTCTCCCGATTAGAGAGCAAAGACAAAGGTCCAATAGGCCGTTGGTGGAGATCAACTAACATTCTCCCCCTTGATCTCACTATCATCTTTCAATTTCATATCATTTACTTTTGTTCACTTCATTACAAATTAGCGTATAGAGCATATCTTATCATCATGGTCCATTGCCGATAGATTTAACAGCTACAACACACTACTCTGTTCTGAAATAGATACTTATCTTTGGGCCTTTTTTGTCTAGGAATTTTAGGCTTTCCCTTAAACCCATGCTAGCTACATGTTCTCTAAACACCATGTTCTGTGGTAAGTCTTTTGTAAGCGGATTCGCAAACATCTTTTCTGTACTTATATGCTCAAGACTTATGACTTGATCCCGGACTTTATCTTTCACAACATAATACTCTATGTCAATGTGTTTGGCAGCACCACTTGACTTATGTTGTGAGCATACTGTACTGTCGAATTATCATCGCAGTATAACTTAAGTGGTCTATAGATGTCGTCAATCACCTTCAAACCGGGTATGAACTTATTTAGTCAGTTCACCTGCCCGTTGCCTCATAACACGCTACAAACGGTCATACATTGTGGACGATATAGTGACGGTTTGCTTTGAGCTTTTTCATGAAATAGCTCTCCTTTGCGAGAGTGAATTCATATCATTTCTTAATTTTCTATCATCTCTCGCATAATTAGAATCTGAATATCCCACTATGTGGATTGAATCAGATCTTCTACATGCTATCATGAGACCTTTCGTTCCTTGCAAATAACGCAAGACTTTCTTTATCAATTTCAGTGTTCTATTCCAGAATTGCTCTGGAATCTGTCAAGTAAAACTCGATAACAAATGTCAAGTCAGGGCGCGTATATTCTTGAGCATATTGTAAGCTTCCGACAGCTGAAGCATATGAACCACTTTCATTTAATTGAGCTCATATTGGTTTCTGGGGCATTGAAAATCCCCATATCTGTCGTCCTTGACAATAGGAGCAGGTGAGGGACTATTTTTGTGCATACAAAATTTCTTTAAGATCTTTTCCATGTATGCCTTTTATGACAATCCTAATACCCCTTTTCTTCTATCTTGATGAATCTCGATCCCTAGAACAAACGAGACTTCACCAAGATCTTTCATATCAAGTTTTGAGGACAAAACTTCTTTGTCTCATGTAGTAGACTGACATCATTACTAGCAAGTAAGATATCATCCACATACAGGACAAGAAAGATAAACTTCCCATTCTTAAACTTTGTATAGACACGATTGTCCTCTACGTTCTCTTTAAACCCAAAATTCTTTATTTGCTGATCAAACTTCAAGTACCACTGTCTTGAAGTTTGTTTTAATCCATAAATGGATTTCTTTAGGCGGCATCCCATTCGTTCTTTTCCTTCCATGACAAAACCTTTCGGTTGTGCCATGTAAATATTTTCCTCCAAGTCCCCGTTGAGGAATGCCGTCTTTACATCCATCTGATATAATTCTAAATCGTAATGTGCCACTAATGCCATTATAATTCTAAAGGAAACTTTACATGAGACTGGAGAAAAGGTCTTATTGTAATCAATCCATTCTCTTTGCATAAAGCCTTTTGCCACAAGTCGCGCTTTATATCTCTCTATATTCCCTTGAGAGTCAAGTTTTGTTCTATAGACCCATTTATAGCCTACTGTTTTGGCTCCTTTAGGAATTATTTTCAAATTCCAAACTTTATTTGCATTCATTGATTTCATTTCATCTTCCATGGCCTCAAGCCACTTTGATGAATGATCACTTCTCATGGCTTCTTCAAATGAGATGGGATCATCCTCCATTTGAAATTCCTCAGTGTTGTACACTAAATAATCAGCAGGAATAGCTGATTTTCTAACTCTTTGAGACCTTCTAGGGGCCTTCACATTTGGCACACGTTTTGTTTGAGGCTGTTGTTGCTCCCCCTCATGTGTGGCAATAGGTTCTATAGGATCCTGAGGAACAGGTTCCTCATCGTCATTCATTGTTGCCACAGGTGGGATAACAACAGGTGCTGGCACTATAGTGTCTTGCACTGTCGGTGCAGCGACAGCAGGTAGTGAGAAAAATGGCTCATGAATCATTGGAGTGGACGCATACACCCGCTTCACTTTAAGGTCAATTTCTCGAGCTACCATGCTCCCCCTCATCAATTCATCCTCTAGGAAGACAGCGTGTCTCATTTTCATAAACTTTGTATGTCTCTCTGGATAGTAGAAAACGAAAACCTTTTGACTTTTCTAGGTAGCCAAATAAATGGCAACTTACTATTTTGGGATCTAACTTTTCAATGTTTGGGTTAAATACTTTAGCCTCAGCGGGGCTCCCCCACACACTTAAGTGTTTAGTGAGGGTATTCTTCCTGTCCACAACTCATACGGTGTTTTGGGCACCGACTTACTTTGTACTCTATTGAGAATATGAATGTCGGTTTTTAACACCTCCATTCACATGCTCAACTGTAAGGTGGAGTAACTAATCATACTGTCCACCATATCCATTAAGGTACGATTGATTCTTTTAGCTACTTTATTCTGTTGAGATTCGTCTGGTGTAGAATACTGGGCTACTATGCCATTCTTTTAGGGTATGCCGACCATAGTACTCCCCCACGGTCAGACCTGACTATCTTAATCTTTAATATCTTAAATTTATCCAATGTTTCTGTTTTTTTTATTGGATAAATGTAGTCATAATGGGAGTAATCATTTGTCTCCATTCACATACTCAACTGTAAGGTGGAGTAACTTATCATACTGCCCACCATATCCATCAGGGTACAATTGATTCTTTTAGCTACTCTATTCTATTGAGGTTCGCCCGGTGTAGAATACTGGGCTACTATGCCATTCTTTTATGGTATGCCGACCGTATTACTGCCCTACGGTCAGACCTGACTATCTTAATCTTTAATATCTTAAATTTATCCAATGCTTCTGTTCTTTCTTTGATTGGATAAATGTAGCCATAATGGGAGTAATCATTTGTGAATGTTATGAACGAATCATAACCATCCACACTCTTTACAGGGAAATGACCACAGATGTCTATGTGAATAATCTATAAAATTATTGCGCTTCGTTCTTTCTTTATTTTCTTTACATACTTTCCTTTTATGCATTCTCTGCATTGTTCTAAATCTGAGAGCTCTAATGGAGGAAGAATACCATCCTTAACTTGTCTTTCTATTCTCCCCCTCGAAATATGGCCTAAACGACAGTGCCATAATTTTGATGATGCATCGTGAGCTCTCTCATGCCAGCATTTCCAGATTAACACTCTGTGACCAGCTGCTTTATCAGTTAGGTAGCATATGTCTTTGAAGAGCCAGTGAACTGACTCTTTATTCTATCGAGGTACTCGGTGACCGTATCACACTCTGGGATTGAGCCCACAATTGCAGGCTTAATCGGTTCTTTATCACTGCCAAATATTTCTTGTTGACAGTGACCCACTTCCTATGCTCAAAGTCAAAGGACATCTTTTGGGATTCAAAATCCCTTTCTTTAGTTGTCTAATCGGCATCATTCTCTTTTGTCTCCCTCACCGGTGCCACAGAATCAGTGGAACACGGTGAGGTGACTACCCAGTCCACCTCAGCCAAGATGAAAACTAGGTCAAACCTTTTCTTAACATAAAATTAACATCATTTGCATGCCTCGATTCCAACGTTGGTCACAATCAAAACATACAATTATTCTTATACACTAATTCTACATCACCGTTGGGCAGAAATAGAATTAATGTATAAAATCATTAAAATTCACAACTGTACTTACACACTAATTCTACATCACCGTTGGGCAGAAGTAGAATTAATGCATAAATCATTAAAATTTACAACTGTTCTTATATACTAATTCTACATCACCGTTGGACAGAAGTAGAATTAATGCATAAATCATTAAAATTATGATATTGTTATTAACAACGTTGGTCAGAAAATAACAATATCATAATCATGTCAAAACTCTTTTTCTCCAATTAAATACCATGTTCGTTCAAAATAACTGGAGAATCAACAATTTCTTTAGCAGCGAAAAAACTTTCTTTTTCTCCAATCAAATACCACGTTGGTACAAATTAACTGGAGAATAAACAACTTCTTTAGCAGTGGAAAAACTTTCACTCAATTTCTTGAATTTTACCCACAGGGAAAATTTACTTTTTCTATTTTATTTAAGCCATTAATCAATTTCTAGGAAATAAAACCTTTACTGGAAAATGAAAAAACGAAAAATGACTCAAATTGATCACCGTTCTTTCGCCTTTAGCCAAAGAAAATGCCCGCCCCCACCATTTCTCTCGTCTTGTATTTGCCACACCCAGCCACAACTTTGGGCTGGGCAGGCAAAGCTGCCACGGCAGCTCCTTCACCCACTTTGGGCATGGTCGGCCCGATCATGCTCCGCCGTCGGATTGCATCCGACGGTCACCCGCAGGCTTCGCGGGGTCAAAACCACGCTCGGCCGCGGCGGCTGGAAACCCTAGCCTCATTTGCTCTGTCTGCTTCTCTCTCTTCGTTCTGTCTTCGCCGCTCTCTCCTCTCTCAGCGCAGCGAGCACCGAGCAGCGACCGAGCAACTACGGTGGTGGAGCGACCATGGCGCCGTCGCTGGCCCCCTCGCCGGCGCGCGTGCTCCCCAACGGGTGAGCACGCCGCCGTCGAGCGGCCTGGCCGCGGCGCCCCCTTGGCCGAGCCTGGCGCTGGCAAAGGGTCATCCCAACGCACGGCGAGGTAGGTCCATTCTTCTTTTCCCCTTCTTCGATTTGGATTTCTTTTCTCTTATCCGAACCGGTGATGAGGATTAGGGTTTGTTCTAGGGTTAGAGTTCGGAATCCAACCTTCCCCTTCTCTGATTTGATTTTGAATCTTCTTCCTTTTCTTTTTGAATCTGCTTCTTTCTACGGATTCAACCGATTGGGGTAAGTTTCATTTTCTTTTTATTTCTTTTTCTTTTCGGAGTTCATCCGAATGGCTTTCCCCTTTTCCCTTTCTCCATGCGAGTTAGGGTTTGGGTTCGGTTGAACCCGATTTGTTTTGATTCGAGATCGAGATGCTAGGGTTCACTGTTCTTCCCCGAGACTGATTCCTTCCCCTTCTTCCCCCTTCCCCTTCTTCTTTTGGGATCAACCCGATTTGGGATGGGGTTAAAATTAGGGTTAGGTCTTAGGGTTTGGCCAAATCCGAACCCACTCTTCTTCTTCTTTCTCTTCGCTTTCTTCCCGCTGAAGGCTTTTACGGGTTTAGGGTTAGTGAACCCTTCTCTGCTCAAATCCGTAAGGAACTCTTTTCTTTTTCTTCTTGCACGACTTTTTTCCTCATGGGTGGCGGCGGTGGTGACCGGGGTTCCAGTGACGTCCGCCACCCCTGGTCCCTTTTCCATTTCTTTTACCCGATTAGGGTTAGGGTTACTAACTGGCAACCTGTCTCTGGTACTAATGTTAGGATTGTTGGTGTACCTTTCTGTGTAACCGTAGATCCGGGTAAGCCTCCTCGCCCTTTCTCTGTTGCGGCGTAGCAGCAGAGTAGACGCCGGTGCCGCGGTGTAGTAGGCGTCCAGCGCTGTGGAGATGAAGTCCGGTGGCGCTGCGGTGACCCTGCAGAGGCGGCGGCGTTGTGGTGGAGCTTCCCGTCGCTGGCAGCACTGCTTTAGATCGATTTAGGTTTTCTCTGTAGGTGGGTACGGCGGCTCCGTTGAATCTCGTAGCCCGAGCCCTGATCCCCACCTTATCTTTTATATGTGTTGTGCGACAGGGGCCCACCAACCCTATTAGGGTTGGACTCCCCCGATCAGGGAGCAAATACAAGGGCCCAATAGTCCGTTGGACCTATTGATGGAGATCAACTAACACAGAACTGCAGATATGTCGAGTGTGCCAAGGCTGGGAAGTGTATAAACGCCGACAGTTTGGTGTAACTAGACTTGTTTGCTATTTCTATTATAAAACATTGCTTGACCGATTAAGTAACACTCAAGTTGCAAAAGGATAATCGCGTATTAGCATGATCTTTTATTCAATCGCCTTCTCAAGGTGAGAAGCTGGAAGTACAGAACCGCTTAGATTACATCAGCTACTAAAGGTCAAAAACAAACACTCCTTCCTCGCGTGGCTCCCATTTCACAGGGTGCAGCACAGCTTTGCGTCGATCGATGCCAGGCAAATGCAGAACGCTTGGTAGCCGGTCAGCGGGTATCTGCAGAACACATTTTTCTGAGATGAAACTGATCTCGCAATTGAACCGAAAGCACTGGAGTAATTTTGGGTGAGGCTTTTTTTTTTACCTAAAATCCATTATGTACTTGGATTTCCCAACCCTACCAAGCTGCAACACTGTCTGCCTCTCGTTTTCCTGCCAAGCAAAGTTACATGTATCTTACGACTGCTGTGATCTCTGATACGTATGAACCAGACAAATGAAATGTTACCTCCAAAGTCATCTGAAAATTCTTGACCGATGTTTGCACCTTGTACCCCATCCTTCCTGCCCTCTCTCTGAAGTCCAGTTCGTAGCGCTTTGTCATCTGTCGTGAAGAGGCACACGGAACCATAACAACACAAATCAACAATCATCAGCTTGCCTATTGAGAATTGAGATACCACTCCGAGGAATACGCATCAAACAAGCTGTCATGAACTCCTTACATGGTTGTAGAACGGGGCTCTTGAGCACAACTGGTCAGCTCTTTTCTTCTTCTCCTGCCAATCCTTTGGGAGCCCACTGACATGCTGAATCTGCAAACTTCCATAGTCACTAAGAACCATCTGCCGGATTCCAAACTAGCTCGCTGAATGTTGAAAAAAATTCATCTGAACTTACCTGAGCAGAATTGTTGGTCTTGAGCTGCATCGACTGGTTCTTGGGGATCCATGCCCTCATGCTTCTGAAACTCCCGGTGAGCGTGGTGATGGTGGGGGCAAACCTGAAGGAACCAAAAACTCTGGGTCAAGAAGCATTCCGGAAGGGAGCATCTGATTCCTGATGGATTTTGAGGTCGATCGGATCGTACGCGACAACGCCAAGAAGCCGTTTCGACTGGTTCTTCAGCTCGTCCGCTCGGCTCCCCTGCCAGCCATGAACATTTGCTCATCAAGTGCTCAACGCAATCAGGATTCAGGAAGAAGCATGATTTGAGGTGTGGACGTACCTGGCCCCAGATTTGGTACTTGGATCCGACCAGGTTGGCGCCCACCGTGCCGAGGAAGTTGTTGTCGGAGGTGCAGAAGATGCCGTCCTGGTTCTGCGCCACGATGAACTCGGACCTGCCCCTCCTCCTCCGGTGCCGCGCCACCGCCAGCTTGCGGTCCTGCCGCCCCTGCCCCTCCTGCGCCATTCCACAAACACAAATTAACCTCGGATTGCTCTGACATCGCCTTTCAGATTTCAAACAATTCAGCTCGGAGGACAGCTCACGTTGGTGTAGAGGGAGTAGAGCGCGACGCCTCTGGCGCCGGTGGCCGCCTCCCTGACGATGACGCACGTGCACCGGCCGACGTCCTGCGGCAGAGGCCGGCACAGCAGCGCCCTGCAGGAACAGAGGAAAGAGGGAGCATTGTTACTAGCTGCTGCCTGGTCCCCCGGCGGCGGCGGAGGAGGAGGAGGGAACGAAGGGCCGGGCGGCGCGGCGTACCTGTTGGGGAGCGTGGCCCAGGAGGAGGCCGGCGCGGACTCGCTGTCGGAGAGGTCCCACGCCTCGTAGTTGGAGGACGGCGGCGGGAGCAGCAGCTCCCTGCCCCTGGGCCCGACGAAGAACGCGGGCGGCGCCTGCGCTGCCGCCTCGGCCGCCTCGTCCTTCATGCGGAGCTGCAGCGACGACGGCTTCATCGGCGGCGGCGCTACCACCGCCGGCGCCGTCTCCGCGGGCTTCGACAGCTCGGCGGTCGTCGTCGTCACAGCCGCCGCCGCCTTCCCCTTGTCCTCCTCCTCCTTCCCGTGGCCGAGGTTCTTGGGCCGCTGGTTCTCCTTCTCCGCGGGTGCCGCCGGCGCGCGCCTGGCGCTCGCCACGGCCGGAGCCGGAGCCGGAGACGCGGCGGCGTTGTTGCTCCGCGGACGCAGCGGCTCCCTCCTGGCCCTAGTGGTCGCCTTGGGGTTGGGCGTGGTGGTGGCGGTCGCCATCATCCCCTGGCGGGCGTGGCCTGGCGAGGCTGCAGTAGCGCGGTGCCGTGCAGTGCAGACTCTGTTGGCGAGCCGGAACGCGGGGGTGCGCAGCGGACAGCTCGGTGGACGGACTGGTGACTAGTGGGCGATTTGTTGTTTATTGGTGGGTGATTTGGACTTTGGAGGGAGGATTTAAATTTGAAACCGGGGAGAGCGACTGGTTGGCGTTGGTGGCGGCTAGCTTTCGGCTGCCAACGCAACGGTCAGTCGGTCACTCCCTCGGGAGTCGTGCCCCTCCAGTCATCTTTTGGTTTGGACCTTTTACACTCTCCGTAATTGATTTTTGTCATGCTCCTACAGTCGTAGTATAGTAGTACTCCGTACGCTACTGCAGCTGGTACCACTGCTAGTACATTGTACGTACGTGATTTGAATGAGGCTCTGAGAAGCCACGAGCAATTTGGGTTTGGGTCCAGGGCCACCGTGGAAAAGGATGGACGATGGATTGGTAACTCTCACGAACTGGATCAACGATACGATGGAAATCAAGATAACTCGATAGATTCGAATAGACTTACATACAAGAAAAGCAGGGAATCCTAGGTAGAAGCAAGAACAGCAACAGGGAAGGGTTCAGACAGAGTTTGTTGGAAGACGGTTACAAGTCTGGTTCGATGCCCTTCCCCTCAGCAATACAGGGCTTTATACACCCGATACAGGCATGCAGGCCCAATTCAGCGAACACAAGGCCCAAAATGCCCAGAACTTCACAGCCCAGCAGTAACCGCTCTTCTTCTCGTGCCTTGTCTTCATGTTCCTTGCCCAGCACATAACAGTGCCCACCCCTTCAAATCCAGCTTGTCCCCAAGCTGGAGCATCTGGAAAGCGACGCCGAAGATCATACGCCTCCTCCCATGTTGTCAACTTCTCCGGCAGCCCCGACCATTGCACCTGCAACTCGGTGTGAGTAGAAGTACCTTTGTTGACTTTGGCGCCTGCCAATGAGGTGCAGAGGGAGCAATACAGATGTTGGATCAATCAACTCCTCCGACACAATCTCAGCTGGTGGGACATGACGTTTCAACTGCGATACATGAATAAGGTCCCGTTGAAAGCTCTAGTTTGGTTTTGGTTAATTGATGAAACCCTAAGTGCTAACCTAGTTTATCAAGATGATTATGAGATAGGTAGCACTACTCCAAGTGATGAAGCAATGACGAAGATCATGACAATGGTGATAGCATGGTGATGATCAAATGCTTGAACTTGGAAAAGAAGAAAGAGAAAAACAAAAGGCTCAAGGCAAAGGTATAAAATGTAGGAGCCATTTTGTTTTAGTGATCAAGACACTTAGTGAGTGTGATCACATTTAGGATAGATAGTCGTACTATTAAGAGGAGTGTAACTCGTATCGAAATACGGTTATCAAAGTGCCACTAGATGCTCTAACTCATTGCATATGCATTTAGGATCTAGTGGAGTGCTAACACCCTTGAAAATATTTGTGAAAATATACTAACACATGTGCACAAGGTGTTTGCAGGGTTGAGATGGGTTTGGGTCCCCAGGATTCTCGCGCTTTTGGAAAAATGAAATGTCTATTTTCTATTGCTTGGTGTGCAATTCTTGGTGGTTGGCACATTTGAGCAAGGGTGAAGAAGTTAGAGTTGAAATGGAGTTGGTCGAAATGATGTCAAGGCGTCGGTCTCATCGACCGGATCTTTGTCGTCACACCAATGACCGGACGCCGAAAAGTCGCTGCGGTCGGTCGAAATTGACGACAACACATGGGTAGAGTTGAGCACCGACGCCGGTCTGCGTCCGGTCAAGGTGGACGGACGCGTCGTCCGGTCGAAAAAAACATGCCTCGGGAGCTTATCGAAACGACCGGACGCTTGGGCTTCAGCGTCCGGCCGGATTTTGACCGGAGCGTCCGGTCGACCAGTAGCCGTTGAAATCGATTTAAACGGCGTTTGAAGATGGTGACGCGTGGCGTCCATCGGGCGACCGGACGCCGAGGGCGCTGCAGCGTCCGGTCGGTATGACCGAGCGTCCGGTCGAGAGTTGTTTTGCCCAAGAAAGGGGTACAACGGCTCTCATTTGATGGGGGCTCTATTTATAGCCCCATGGCCGCTCAAGGGAACTCTCTTGCACATTTTCATTGATATAGCAACCTTGTGAGCTTAGCCAAAGCCCTCCCACTCATCTCCATCATTGATCCATCATCATTGTGAGATTGGGAGAGAATCCAAGTGCATTGCTTGAGTGATTGCATCTAGTGGCACTTGGTATTCGTGTTATGCATGATTTCGCTTGTTTCTCTTGGTGGTTGCCACCACCTAGATGGTTGGAGCAATGGGTGAAGGATCGGCACGAGTTGGTGATTGTTCGTGGCCGCCTTTGGTGATTGTGAGAGGAGTTGTACCTTCCCCGGCGGAGCGCCGAAAGGTAACTCTAGTAAATTGCTCGTGTCATTGAGTTACCTCACTTGTGGGTCGGTTCTTGCGGTGTCCAATCGTGTGGACGAGGTTTGTGAAACACCTCTTAGCCGCCGAACCACCAAGTGTTGGTCGACACAACGGGGACGTAGCGTGTTGGCAAGCACGTGAACCTCGGGAGAAAATCGATTGTCTCTCTTCTTTGTCATTCTCCCGGTGATTGGCTATATATTCATCTTGTGATTGGTTCATCCCCTACACTTCGGTATAATCACTCTACTCACTCATTTACATTCTTGCAAACTAGTTGATACAAGCTCTTTAGTGTAATTAGAATTGAGAGCTTGCTTTATTATTTACATTCATCTAGTTGAGCTCTTTAGAGTAACAAGGTTGAGAGCTCTTAGTGAGTAATTACATAGCTAGTTTGTGTGCCTAAGTATTCATTGTAACTAGAATTGTTGGATAGGTGGCTTGCAACCCTTGTAGAGCTAGACCAAATTTGCATTGCGCTATTTGTCATACTAATCAAATTGCTCTAGTTGATTTGTAGATTTTTAAATAGGCTATTCACCCCCCCTCTAGCCATATTAGGACCTTTCACCCGTTTAGATACGAAAATTTTTGGCTTTTGGCTACTGTAGCACTTTCGTTTGTATTTGGCAAAAAATGTCCAATTATGGACTATTTAGGCTTAAAAGATTTGTCTCGCCAGTTACGGGCAAACTGTGCAATTAGTTATTTCTTTTTACCTACATTTAATGCTTCATGCATGTGCCGCAAGATTTGATGTGACGGGAATCTTGAAAATTTTTGGATTTTGGGTGGGATCTAAACAGGGCCTAACTGGGTGAATCTTAGCGACCTCAGGCAAGTCAAGTTTGTATGCCACCTAACCAATCTTCTCAAGAACTTTGAATGGCCCAAAGTATTTGTATGCCAACTTCTAATTTGATCAAGCTGGTACAATTGTCTGAATGCAAGGTTGCAATTTCAGATAAACATAATCTCCAACTGCAAACTCCCTTTTAGATCTATTCTTATCTGCTTGATGCTTCATCCTTTGACTGGCCCTGGTCAGCTGCTACTGAATGACCTGATTCAGCAACTTTCTCTCAGTCAACCATTCCTCAAGTTCAGTGGGATGACAGACATCACTATTACTGATGCCAAAATGTCTGGGTTTATGTCCATAAAGCACTTCAAATGGTGTTCTCTCCAGAGCTGTATGGTAAGAGGTATTATACCAATACTCTGCTAAAGGGAGACACTTGCTCCACTACTTGGTACAGGACTAAACTGAGCAGCGCAGAAAAAGCTTCTAAGCACTGATTCAAGCGCTCAGTCTGACCATCAGACTGGGGATGATAAGAACACATGTGCAGCTGAGTATCTGATAACTTGAATAAATGTTGCCATACAGTGCTTGTGAAGATTCTATCATGATCTGAGATCAATACCGGAGATAAACCATGCAGTTTGTATATGTTATCCATATAGACTTTGAGCTACTTGGAGAGCTATGAAGGGATGGGCCAAGGGAACAAAGTGCCCATACTTGGTTAACTTATCAACCACCACAAGAATTGCATTTAAACTATTTGATGTGGGTAGCCCCTCCACAAAATCCAAGCTAACCACAGACCAAGCTTGATCAGGAACTGGTAATGGTGCAAGTAACCCAGGGATTCTCACCCTTTTAGCTTTAGCCTGCTGGCATACCTCACAAGCCTGAACATAAGCTTTCACAGTATCCTTCATCTTTGGGCAAGCAAACAGGTTCATAACCAGATAAGTATCATCAAATGCAGGATTGTACAAGATAATACCATGAGCTAGCTCCTCAAAACGATGCTGATACTCTGTCACAAAGTTTGATTGCTTCAGAGCATCTAATTGTCTCAACATCAAAGAGTATTGATCCTTGGCATACTTCGCGAACACCAACTCACAGAGCTTTGACCAATCAACAATACGCCCACGGCGTTCCATTGTCTAAGCCAGGTCGACGCAGGGGCAATGAAATTGAGCGCCGCAAGCCGTGTCTTCAACGCAGGGTGAACAGCATATACCTCGAAATACATTTCACACTGGTCATACCAAAGCCTTAGATTCTCACCAGCAAACTTAGGGAAATCAAGCTTGGGGAAAGGAGCACGTGGCTAGGAAGATGCAGAATCATCATGCGTATGGTAAGAAGGTTGAGGGGATCATTGAACTTACCTTGAGGGTGCAGTGGCGAGTAGGGTCCTAACACCCCCTCGCCAGGCGCGCAGTGCCCGTTGGACGGTTGCTCCCCACTAGACGCAGATGGGTGCGGCGAGAGACTTGGAGCACGGTTCAGATCCAACACGTTGTGCGCCGGCTAAACCACGTGAGGAAGCGGTAAGGTCTTCGAGGGCGGAGGCGGTGGCGCCGGTCGCGCCTCCAATCGCTCCAACCACGTTGTGGCCAACCCTAGGTCGATGGAGGTGTTCGAAGCCCGTTGGAGCAGCGTACCGAACGACTTGTCCGCGTCGCTGCGCCATGCCTCCAAGCCGCTGAGCTTATCCATCATCTCCTAGAAACTCTAGCTGCTTCGAGAGCTTGTCCACCTTCGAGTCCACCCCATCAATGGAGGTCGCCATCTTCCTCACGTGGGCGCCAGTTCGTCAAGAACACCGGGAAACAAAAATTGCCCCCGATGCGACTCGGCTCCAATACCAATTGTCACGAACTAGGATCACTGATATGATGCGAACCAAGATAACTCGATAGATTCAATCAGAAGGGATAGATTTGGGTACAAGAAGAGTAGGGAATCTTGGGTAGAAGCAAGAACAGCAACAGGGGATGGGTTCAGACAGAGTTTGTTGGAAGACGGTTACAAGTCTGGTTCGATGCCCTTCCCCTCGGCAATGCAGGGCTTTATACACTCGATACAGGCACGCAGGCCCAATTCACTGAACACAAGTCCCAAAACGCCCAGAACTTCACGGCCTAGCATCCGCCACTCTTTTTCTCGTGCCTTGTCTTCCTGTTCCTTACCCACAGTAACACACCTCGCAAAAAAATTGGAGATTCCAATTTCCAAATGCTAGAGGCATGCAGATGCAGGCATCCAACAAGAATTGCTGGCCTTGTTTAGTTCCTCCCCCTAAAGTTTACTTTCTATCACATTGAATATTTGGACATATTTATGGAATATTAAATATAGACTAAAAATAACTAATTACATAGTTTGCGACTAATTTGCGAGACGAATCTTTTAAGCCTAATTATTCCATGATTTGACAATGTGGTGCTACAGTAACACACGTGCTAATGACGGCTTAATTAGGCTTAATAAATTTATCTCATGGATTACTGACAGATTCTATAATTTATTTTTTATTAATATCCAAACAACACATGCGACACTCTCACGTGACATATAACGTGATATACTAGAATTTTTCGCCCTAAATTTAAACAACGCCTGAACAAAGTGAGGTGTACGATATGAGGTGATGGAGTAGTAGTACGAAGCAGGAGTACAGACAGCGGAGCCGCGACGCTGACGCATCCGAATTTAGGTCCTGTTTAGTTGCACCTAAAATATCAAATTTTTTAAGATTTTTTGTCACATTGAATTTTTGGACACATGCATGAAGCATTAAATATAAATAAAAAATAAAACTAATTACACAGTTTAGATAAAATCTACGAGACGAATCTTTTAAGCCTAATTAAACTATGATTAGATACTAATTATCAAATAACAATAAAAACGCTACAATAACGTTTTTTTAAAATTTTTGACATCCAAACTGTCCCTTGACAACGTTGACCCGCCAGGCGGGCCCTGGCTTTCGTATCCAGCTGCTGCCGTGTCAGTTGTCAGGTCGCCTTTTCTTTCTTTAATGGGCTGCAAGGAGTACGAGCGAGCCCGGCTTTGGAACAGGGGCACGAGCCGGTCTGTTCGTATTAAAATCGACTAATAAATCGATAAAAATTATTTTATTATAAAAAAAAAATATTGTAGATTCTAACTGATAAACAGATTGATAAGTTTAAACGAAATACGAGGCCTCGTTTAGTTGTGCCCGAATTTGTTGGCGGCAAAGTACTGTAGCCACAGTAATTACTATAGTATTTCGTTTGCGTTTGGTGATAATTGTCCAAACGTTGACTAATTAGTCTCAAAATGTTCGTCTCGCAAAGTACAACCAAACTGTGCAATTAGTTTTTGATTTCATCAACATTTAATACTCCATACATATACTAAAAATTTGATATAACAGGAAATCTTCTTTTTATGTAGTGTCAAAATTTGGATTCTGGAGGAACTAAACGTCCCGAGTTGCACTTGCATCTCGTTTTTTTTCTATTTCTTTTTTTACAAAGAGAGAGGGTGCTGTGCTACTTGGGCCCACTAAAGAGTACTTAGCTGTTGTTGTACTTGGGCCGATCGAAGTTGCATGGGCTTAACCTCCCGTTCACCGTTGGGGTTTGTTATGCAAAAAGAATTACCAAATTTCAGCGAAACGAACATAAGAGCATCTTCAAGAGTTTGTCAAATTTTACTTGGCAAATCTTATGATTTGCCAACTCCTAAAATTATATGTCAAGTATAAAACAATCCATCTCTAAGAGTTTGGCATTTTTGACTTGGTAAAATAAAAAAACCCGTTAACAAAACGAAGAGCCCCGCTAAGAAACAAAGAGCCCCGTACCGCGCACGGAAGGAAGATTTGTCAAGTTGCTATTGATGCCAAGTTGTTTTGCCAAACTGTTGGAGGCTATTTTTTCTTGTTTTGCCAAAATTATATGGATGCCAAGTTGAGATAGTAAACTCTTGGAGACGCTCTAAGTATTAGGCACAAAGTAGACGGGTCCATATATTCCGCCCAATTTCCTCAAAAAAAAAATTCCGGCCAATTCGCTGCTTCAATGCAGCAGGAAATTATTTACCTTACGCTGATACTCACTCCGTTCTAAATTATAAGACGCTTTGACTTTTCTAGATACGTTGTATTTGTTATGTACATAGACATATACTATGTCTAGATATATAGTAAAAGCAATGTATTTAAAAAGGCCAAAACATTTCATAATTTGGGACGAATTTAGTAAGTAATAACTGAGATATATATACATATATACTACCACTACCAGGAAATTATTTTGCTTACGATGAGTGGGCCATGCATCCTTACGCTTGAATGGAAAGCCCGGGAAAGAATTGGTCCTGCCGCCAAGTAAGCAGTGGAGTGACACAACTTACGTCTCCTAGCCTACTCTCTTGCGCGATGCACACGCACAAGGAACCGTGCATCCATGTAGCTGTTGGGTGATTGGAAAAATGGCTGATGTTAATTTATTGTGAGAGAAAATACTATTATTTTATTAAAAAAATACGGCTGAACCGGGCTCAGGTTTCGTCTCCGCCCACGTCCAGCCATCATGGATGGATACGGTCTTTTTGTTCGGCGGTTCAGTTTGGTAGAAGGTCAATTGTTCGAGCCAGAAGCTGGGCGTGGTACTCCAGTAGTCCAGTTTCTTCCCTGGATGGTGTGTGTCGTCCCTGTCTGGTTGATCGACTCACATCTCAAACCCCGTACTCAAGACTCAAGTAGCATGGCACATTGCCACCTGTGAACTGTGAAGATCTTGTGATGCGACACATTCGCCCTTGCGATGTACAGTATTGTACGTACTCTACAAGGGAAGGAACGCGGGTACCGTCCAAAATAACGCATTTCGTGTCACTGATGAAAGTAAATCACGTAAACGAACGAAAAGAAGAAGACCGGTAAAAAAAGAGCACGAATAATAGCAATTAACCATTATCAAGTCTCATATATATATATATATATATATATATATATATATATATATATATATATATATATAACTAAATTATTTATAAAAGAATCGTTGACAGTCGTGTGAAACAAATCATCGTTCGCTCCCGCTCCCTTCGTGCGAAACAATCCCCCGCCCGGCTCCCTCTATCGCCCCCTCTCCCTTACCGACGCGGAACCGCCGCCCACGCACGATGCTGACCTCGCCCCCGCGGCCCACGCATGACACCCAGCTCTCCCCGGGGCCTCCATCCCTCTCGCGGTCTCGCCCGCACAACCGCAGACTCCCGTGCGCTAAGAAAGAGGCATATCGACGTCCCAGCGGAGGAGGCAGATCGGCGTCCCAGCGGAGGAGGCAGATCGGCATCCCAGCGGTGGCAGCTCGGAGGCGGAGTGGCGTCCGAGTGGAGGAGACGGCGGAGGTAGAGCGGCTTCCCAGCCGCGGAGGTAGAGCGGCGTCCGAGCGGAGGAGGCGGCGGTGACAGAGCGGCTTCCCAGCTACGGAGGCGGAGCGGCAACGACGACGCCGGCGACCTTGCATCACGAACAGGTGGTGCCCCTCCGCTGGACGCTGGAGCTGGTTCTCATCGGAGTCAGGTGCCCTGTCCTCGGTGAGCTCGATCCTCTCTCTCCTGCCTCTGTCTTTTGATTGTCCATATGTGCCAACCTGTGCTCCTATACTGTGCCAGAGATTGATATTTGTGTTGATTATTATGGATGCGAAAATATGGAAAATGAGATTGGGATTGTGTTTATCGTTGATTTTTAAGGGGAAGTGCTTATTAGTTATTCTAAGCCACGACCCTACCACTTCTCATAGTTTAGGTGTTTGAAAAAATGGCCCTGTTCGCTTCGTCTTATAATTCGTATTTTTCAACTTGTTTTTTTCAGCCGAAACAGTGTTTTTCTCTCACAACAAATCAACAGGAACAGTGTTTCGGCTTGTTTTTTTTCAGCGAAGCGAACGGGGCCATCTATTTTAGGGTAGATTCGGTGTTCATTTATTTGATCAGTGGGGAATATTTTAGGATCCACTGCACTCTTCATTCATGGATGCATCTTCTTTTTTCCCTTCTAGAATCTTAGAGTTTCCAGATTGTACTGTGATTTCAAATTGTGAGATCCATTATATCGAGGCCCCTAACACTATTTCTTACATTTTGCAAATCAAAGAACAACTCATATCTGGAAGTATCACCTAATACCTACACACATGAAAAATGTGGATGATAACCTACTGCTCTTCACTGAAAAGAACCTATTTGACCTTATATTGTACATGCCACAACATAATGCAGGAGAAGGAACGCCGGCGTCGGCGGTGACCCTGTCCCCATGGCCGTGACGTGCAGCATTTGGTCCAAAGCGCTACGAGCACAATGCAGCTGCCTAAGAGGTACATCTTCCTTACTCTGACTTGCTTTAGAATATCTCCCTTCTATCAAAAGCTCTGCCATATCCTCAAAGGAGAGGATGGATGGACAATTGAACAGAGTTTCCTACGTAGTCCACCAAATCTTCTTAATTGATGTGCAGCAGGAGTAAGGCACACTAACCTCCACTCTTTTTTTTGAAATTGGATCTTTTTTTTTGCAATTGGACCTGTTGAATACTGTCCCCTGATTCCTTTCCCTGAAACAAATAGATCTGCAAAATGCTCGAGAAAATGCCTCACTGGAATTAATTGAATATGAATGTCAAGCCTCATGAGATTCAGATTTTTTTATTTCTTCTTATTTCCTTTTCACGTGGTGTGGACAAGCACACCAGGGCGAGAGAGCCTTGGTGGTGTGGACAAGCACTAGCTGCTGCTGCCCTCACTTGCACAAGACAAGACCACAGGCATGGGAGCGGCCGCTGCTAGGAGCCGAAAAGCTTGGAACAGAAGAGTGCAGAGTAGAGAGATAGTGTGATCGTCTTTCTCATGTAAAGAGCGTAGAAGGGGAGTTCTTGTTGCGTGTTGATGGTGCATGGTGCGTTAATGATCTTGTGTAATGCAGATCCAGGTAAGGAAATTACCTCTTCTCTATATGCATACAAGCACTTATCCATATCTCTTTTGAAACTGAAGAATGTGTGATCAATTAACTACTGTGCTTTTCAGTACATGTTATTTTTTGCTTCAGAAGGCCATGCTTTCAATTAGTGCTTTTGGCTTGTGAGAAATGGACGAAGTCTAGATGCTAACTCTCCGTGCTTCTCTTTCGAACAAAGGTCAGCTCATAAGTCAGAACATAGTTTCTTCAATAAGGAATGTTCAATCCAGTGTGGAAATTATGCATGCTGACAGTAGTAGACTGTCAGATTCAAGCAGCATGAAATTCTTTTTACGTTGTATGATGTCTAAACTATGTTTTCATCCTTGAAAATCTGGTTTATCTGCAAATGTCTACATGTGCCAACTTAGGAGGAACTAGGTGGTATTTTATTAAGATTAAGAAGAAAATAGGCACCCAAATTCGTCTCGATGAGGATTTGAACCTAGGTGGTCTGGGTATACACAATTGATCTAGCTCAGCTTTCTGCAGTGCGGAGAGCTTACTGGACTAGATGCCGAAATTGGTGACATCATCACGTCTAGCCATGAGAAGGCTGGACTGGTCGATTTTTTTTTCCTCCCCATCTATCTTCTTCATCATTTTAGTGGCATATTATTGAAGATAAGGTCACCTAGATCAGTTCCTCACCTGCGGTTTGCTATCACCACACTACTCGACTTCTATCAGGTAACTATGTAAGCACCTGTTTTTTGTCACTTTGCTTTGAATGTTCACTGTGATCCATTACTGAAATGCGTTCACGGCAATGACCACATACACCTCTGTTCCATATAGGATCACAAAAACTTAAACTGAAATACACTACAAAATTAGACATGCTCACTTAAGAAGTGAATATGAAAACAGTCGGTGTCAGGAAGATCAAAACTCAGTTTTCTCTATTGCGTCTAAAGTTTTTTCCATCGGTTGTATCTTTTCTCAATCTGACCTGTCTTTAAACAAATTGAATTAAATGTCGAGCCATTGTTCGATGATTTTTTTTTCTAGGACATGTTATTGCAGAGTGTTGGGCTATAGGCTCATGAATCAACTGATGATTGAGCATTGATCATGGCTGCACACACTTTAATTTACTTTGGAAAAGAGAGAATCTCTTTTTTCTTTTGTTGAAAGCATAATTGGTGCACACTTTATTGTGGTGTATATATGTAACTTTCAACTTCAAATGTCAGCATATCAAATATCTATGGAAATCTATCTGAAACTTGTGAAAGGATAAATACATCTAGCATTTCAGTTGGCAAAAAATGTGTGAACTTTGGCATTTTCTCACGACTAACTAAATGGTTTATAGACTGCTTGTCTGCTAATTTCTTGTCAGGTCTAATCCATCACAAATATTGGGATATTTGGGTCTAAAAGGTTTATGCTGCTCTGTCCTTGTGGCTAGCAGGGGAGATGGAGATCTCAGAGAGAGAATGTGGAGGTGAATGAGTGAGAAAATGTTACCATAAGATGGAGGGATGATTATTGGAAGTTAATCATTTGCAGGTGCATTCCTGCTTTTAGGTACCTCCATTCTAACTACCTATCTGATTGGATACGCAATATATCTGCATGCAAATTGCTTTAGGGGTGTCTAGTATCTGAGGCTCATGATTTTTTTTTCTAAAATATTGTGACTGATGTGTGTGTTGGCTGTGGGATCTTGGACGCGGATCCAGCTATTGACCCCCCACCCCCTCTCTCACTCTCACCTGATTGATTTTAAGCTACTCACAAAATTCCATAAATCGTGACTTATATGAAAGCCATCCCATGCTATTATATGATACTTTTAAATTGAAGTACTAATTTTTTGTGTTGCTTTTTTTCCTTGACGGATGGATGGAGACTATTGGATGCTATTAAATTGGTCATTGAATTCAAGGAAACCGTGCTGAAACTTGATGTTTATTGTTATCTTATATTGGTTGACTGCCTTGGTTAAAGAGTGAAGGATGGCTCAATTTCTAAACTGGATGCTGAGAGCATGCACAATATTGAAAAGTGTCAGACAGATTTGTTAAGTGATGGTGTTCTTTTATTGAACTGGGCAATACAAGAGGGCATAAACGAAGTTCTAGGACTTCTGACATTGTCATTTACGTAAACCAAATATTGATTTTTGACTTCTGACATCGTTTAGACATGCAAGATAATATAGCACAAGTAAACTTTGACATATCCTTTACCTAAACCAAATATTGCAATTTCTGCATGTATGTTCAGTTGATAAGGAAATGTATAGAATTAGTGCTTTGCTAACTCCACCTAAACTGTCCACAAATTTGCATTTGCATCGCTATCGATTCTTCATAATTGAATTGGGAAGCCGAAAATTGCTACACTGATTTTTTGGAGCCTCTCTGAGCTTCTTTTCCTTCTCATGCACAATTATGAATGTATCTATTGTATTTGAGCAAACTACCATTGCTGAACTCCTTTAGGTCCAAAGCTGCAGTTTGCCGCACCATTTCAACGTTTGCAAACTCATAGGCATATAAACTAATTCAGTAATTGTTCCAGTGTCTTCACTTTCTAGATTTTCATGTAGCATAACTTAGGACCTAAATAAATTACTCATTCATAGGAGTACATAATTGTTGTCCTGCTGCAACGCACGGGCACTCAACTAGTGTATATATATATATATATATATATATATATATATATGAAAATTATTTTCTACTTCCATGGAGTAGTTACTTCCATGTGTATATTTCTAAATTTAGGGCGTATATGGCCCGACGAAGTGTATGTAGATGGAGTATATCATCATACTAGACCATCTAGGGCACTATGTATGACAAGTATGTATGTATACTTAGAGTATATGGTTATACTTATTTTATATGCTACTGTCATAGTATTATATAATATATTAAAAAATATGTGCTCTTTTGAATTTTTTTCACATAGTAAAGATCTGGAGTATCTTAATATTAGTATGTCAACATACTCAAACTGATAAATGAATATGCACACATACGCAACGTGATTTATTGATTATGGGAGTAACTACTCCAGGGAGTATATATATATATATATATATATATATATATATATATATATATATATATATATATATATATATATATATATATATATATATATATATATATATATATATATATATATATATATATATATATATATATATATATATATATAATGCTTTTAGATTTCTCAGCATGAATCTCACGTCCACTACTTTAATTTGGATAATTCTCAAGACGTGGCAAATTGACATATGTGGATCCGTCCATATCACTAGGGTAGTAGTACCAGGATATAAAGGCAGACTATGGTGCCACGACGAGTGGAGACCCTGTATTCTATGTGTTGCGAAGAAATCATTTACGTAAAATAGTAAACGTATTGGACGTAATTGGTTGGCTGGAGATCACGATAGGATGCAAGATTGAGTTGTTTGGTTGCTTAGCTAAGCCTAGCTTGATTCGTGCAAAACGGCTCTATGCAGGGGCGGAGCCAACAAGTTTATTTCTTTGAATGTTAGGGGGACCAACAATGTTAAATTTTCAAAATTTATTTGAATTTTAGAAAAATTAGTGGAAAATTCACATTCATAGGGGGTCTCCACCCCTGGCTCTATGGCATGGCTGCAGAGAAATGAAATTGGATCCTATTTTCTGGCGAGCCTGGTTCGCGAGGTGCATGTTGAGCGCTCGACGTTCTCCTGGCGTGTGCACGAGATGAGCTTGAGCGTGTGACCAATCACTTTCTGTGCTCAGAGAGGATGGATGGAAACGTAAGCCAAACAAATTGATCCTACATGCAAAGACCTTGACCTGCGGGAACCTGGCTCCTAGATGCCAGCCTCGGTACGCAGACAAGAGAAACCAAGCACGCCCATACATCTTTTGTTTTCAAATTCCAGTATTTATTTTAGTCTTCTGCTATGTTAAAATTATTAAACTTGATTAAGTTCAGAGTTAAGTGCACTAACATCATCTAAATCACCAAATTACTTTCATTAAAATCTCCACATAGAGCTCGTTTATATTTTAAGATGTTGGTGTGTATTTTTCTATAAATTTTATCAAAGTAAAAGAATTTTTCTTAGAACAAAAAATCAAGTGAGCTATAATTTGAAGCTGAGGGAGTATTATTTTATTTGGCACTCCGTAGAAATTTGGTTGGTTCTATTTGCCACCTTCCATTCTTCACACTAACATGCCTCATAAGTCATACCCAACTAATGTCCCAAATTGATCGAAAAAAAGTAATGTCCCAAATTCAACGCCATACATATATCATGATCGCTATATACATACCACACATGGCTAAAATATCTTGCTTATTTAAGCACGCATAGACCACCGAGATAACACTTAAACCATGTGACCTCGAGAGTAAATACAAAGCTTATAACAAACAACAACAACAAATGTCTACAACCTAAACCATTCTTTTCTAACATCTATAGCATTAAATAGAGTTGAGGGGTGACATTTCTATTACTCAACTATTATTCGTTTAGTGATTAACTTTTGTTGCAAGTGAATAGAGTTGGCACTAACTATCAAAAATAAAGGGCATAATCTCACATAGTTAACAATAGAGCGTCACGACAAGTGAGGTGTATGTGCGTCACAAACACCAATAGTATGTGTTTTATAGCCCATGCAACATGCTGGTCTTTCCGTCTAAAAAAAACATGCTGGTCTTCCATGACTTGAAGCGACAAAAATCCAACCAAGATGTTTCGCTTCACAAGCCACCACAAAACCCCTGATGGCATGCTTTACGTTGGATTGATTTGTCGCACCTTATGTCCATTCCATGTCTCACCAGCCAGGTATAAAATTTGGCAAAGTAAAAGAAATTTTCTTAGGACAAAAAGTAAAGTGAGCTATAATTTGAGACTAAGGAGATATTATTCATTTGGCAATTTGTAGACATTTGATTAGTGCTAGTTGCCACTTCCACTCTTCAATGATCACTATATGCCACACGTGGCAAAAACATGTCGCTTATTTAAGCACGCGTATACCACCAAGATGACACTTAAACCATGTGACCTCGAGAGTAAATACAAAGCTTCCAACAAAAAAAAGTGTACAACCTAAACCGTTCCTTCCTAACAGTGGCGAAGCTAGAGAAATTAGAGGGTGTTGCACGTGCCTTGTGGGTGCATGGAGTTGTGCTATTGGGGTGCATATATAGTGAAAATCTAAGAAAAATCATTGTTTTCACAAAATTTGGGGGTTGCATTGAAACCCCCTAATGTCTACCTAGATTCGCCCCTACTTCCTAACATCTATAGCATTAATAGACTTGAGTGGTCAAATATTTCTATTCTTCAACTATCATTCGTTTAATGATTAACTTTGTTGTAAGTGAATAAAGTTGGCACTAGATATTCAAAGGAAAGGACGTAACTCCACATATGTTAACAATAGATCGTCACCACAAGTGCGGTGTATGTGCGTCGCAAACACCAAGAGTGTGTGTTTTCTAGCTCACGCAACTGGTTGTATCTTCCATGACTTGAAGCGACAAAAATCCAACAGAGATGTTTCGCTTTACAAGCCATCACAAACCCCCTTAATCTGTGCTCTGCATTGGATTGATGTACCGAATATTATGCCCATTAATTATATGTCTCATATGTAATGCTGTCAAATGCAGTATAGTAGAAACAACCTTCGAAACCAGACAAAAAAACGCTTATACATATTATAAAAAAAACCCTACACCACTTACTACCTATTATTACCTCCGGGGAATTATTATGTATGCCAATTACTAAAAGGAAATTAACAAAGATGCAAAACCTAGGTCCAACGATCCAACGGCTGAGATCCAAATCAAAACCAAACAGGACCCCGAGTGGGGTGGGGGCAGCGCATCCCTGTCTCTGTGTCTTCCCTTCTATAAAGTGAGAGAAACGCAGAGAAAAGCGTATGCGACAGAGGAAATCCATGTGCCCGGCTCGGCTCTGCCACGCCCAGCAGCCCCACGCACGCGCGCTCCCCGCCAAGATTTGCCACCAATAACCCCCGTCCTCCTCCGCGAGCTCCGGCTTCCCCCGCGCGAACGCCGGGCGCAGCGCGCATTCCCCCAACCACTGCATGGGAGCCGCGACTGCCCCGACGAAGCGGAGCCGCGGCCCCAGCAAGAGGCAGGAGGCCATGATGGCGCGCGCGGGCTCGGAGGCGCGGCGGCGGCCGCGGCTGGTCGGGTACGAGGAGCTGCCGGAGTACCTCAAGGACAACGAGTACATCCGCGGGCACTACCGCGCCGAGTGGCCCATCCGCGACGCGCTCCTCAGCGCCTTCGCCTGGCACAACGAGACCCTCAACGTGTGGACGTGCGTGCCCCTTCCCCTTCCCGTCTCCCCCGATCGATTCGACTCCAAGCGTCCGACCCTCTTCCTTCCTTCCCCTGCCTATCCGTCTGAAATCTCTGAATGGTGGCTGATTCGTTACTTCTCGTTTTTCTGTCTTTGTCCCCGCAGGCATCTCGGAGGGTTCCTGTTTTTCCTGGCGCTCGCGGTCGCCGGAGGATGGACGGAGGCCGCCGACGAGGCGGCACCGGGGATCATGAGGTACATGCACATGCATCGACATGCCGTTCGTTTCTGCAGTTCCTAAATAAACTTCCCCCGCTCCGTTCCTGCGTGATTACCGGGCGCTAGCAGAGAACCTTGAAAGGGTCTATCGTGTGAGGAATTTGCTGTGGCGCTCCCTTGCTTTTCTTGTATTTGCAATCACTGAACCTTGCACAAAAGGCCTTCGCTCTCGACAAATTTGTTCACACATACTAGCTGGCAAGTGACGTTGTGGATGCATTTTGTGGCGTCACTAGAGCTATAACGGCGAGCGCATACAAACATATTATGTGCATAGGTGCAACATTAGTTGTTACCATATAATATGTTTTTTTTATGTTTCAACATATGACGTGAAATAGTTTTTTTTTCCTTTGCGAGCCAAATATTCGTTAAAAATTAATGTAGTTCATATGCTTAACCCTTGAAATATTGTATCTTTAGAATGCTCTTACATGAACCTCTTAATTAGTTTTGTTTCTAGTCATATCTTACATTAGGTAGACACATATTTTACTCATATTAGCCATTATCTTCACTATGAGAGCATGGAAAAAAGAGTAACGGAGAGAGAGAGAGAGAGAGAGAGAGAGAGAGAGAGAGAGAGAGAGAGAGAGAGAGAGAGAGAGAGAGAGAGAGAGTAGCCATAAGGTCGCTGCACCTAGCCCTGCTCCCTTTTATTGGAGGTGTGGGAGGTCGTGATTTTTATTTCTTATCTTGATGGGGTTTATAATTACAAAGAAGTCTCTATAAATTACAAATAGACCGTCTAGCTGTTCACAATTGTGTCCTTAAACCTAGGATTTTGACCTTTTTACACTAAGGATAAGGAAGTCTCCAACATATGATACACCTCCGACAATCACCCATGCTCTGGGTATCCTTTTGATATCGCTGGAGAGACACATTAGCGATTGGCCATGTATAGCGTGAACCATTGTAAAACAAATGCTATTGAATGATGCACGGTTAGTCTGTGAAGTTATTCATTCTTCAAGTTTATAATGACACAATCAGACCTTTTTGACTAGTTTGCATTATTGTCGCAGTTTATGAAAACAAGAATTGCATGACAGTTGAATGATACAAGACATAAGGGCCTACATACAGCGAGGAAACAAATGAGAACAAATTATGCCGATACATATGGCACAACAACATTACATCTCATAACATTGCAAGTGTAACATCAAGCTAGATTCTACAGTAGAAACTTTCTAGGTTAATGAGCATGTGACAAGAGATTACCCTAAGGATGAGTAACCAGCCGATGAGGTCTGAGAATAGTGACTTTGGTGTGTGTAGCTAGGTCCACTTTCCTATGTCCTTGATGAAATCCGATAGAGTGGGAGCATCAGTATGAAAATGGGACTGCTGTGGTCGCTGCGAATTCTGTTTTTTTTCGGGGACCCCAGTGATAACAAAAATATGCTTCGATTCGGTTCTGCAAAGCACCGACCTAGTACTCTTGCTGTTTTCTTTATGCGAGGCCCACTTTAAGTCTGCACCGTCCATTTTTTTTCTTGCAGGTTCGTGGTGAGATCGGCTAATGCTTCATGGGGCAGCCACCATTCAGTAAGCAACTAATCACCAACACCAGTCGCTCTATATATTTCTTTTGTATCACTTTGGGTACTGCATTTTTAAAACCCCTGTCCCCTTGGCAAATTGCTGTTAATTCTTGCTTTTGTTTCGTCAGAAACATAATTGTGAGTTAGGCTTGAGTAACTTTTAGCAATTGCGGTGTAGGTTCCTTGTGCAAGTGAAATATGCAACGCCGATAACTGATAGCTCTTTGTTTCAAAAAAAAAAAAAAACTGATGGCTCTAGCTAAATACACAAAATAAATCTAGGAATTGTTGCGTGTGCAGAGTTGCCTGGAAAGCTTTAGTTGACTGCTATTATAAGAACTATTGAATGGTTTTGGTTGCATTTTGTAATGGTTTTGGTTGCATCAGCAGAATACTCCTACCTATTCAGAACTAAACTACACTAGTATCGGTGTGTAATTTAGTCCAGACCTGTGCCATATTGCCAACACGGCAGACATGGACAGGGTTTGATCTGTTCACAAGCAGTAGACAGTAAGCCAAGGGGGCACGCCCACATGGCCATCCTTGTCTTTGCTCTCTTTGAATCCTGCGTCTCTGCACGAGCACACACACGGCCAGAAAGCACAGATGGAGATGCCCTGCGGTTCACGACTGTACTAGTAGAATGCAACAAATGGGCATCAGAATTTAGAGTTGTCCTGTCTCTTGGTGAAAAACCAAATTACAACAACAGCCAAGAAAGTACTATCCTATCACGGAAATCCTAGGCTCTTGCTTGGATGCTGGTCACTTTGATTCAGAGTGCTGTCCTCGAACTAAGCCATATATGATCCATCAGTTTATTTTTTATGGATATGACCCATCAAAATTCATTAGATGATGCATGAAGCATCATAGATTTTGGGAGCTCCATAAACCAAACATCCCCTGAATTCGCAAGGATCAAAGGTGCAAACATGCCTGGTGCTGTACCCTGCACTCCTGCTGTGATCCCCATCTTCTTCAATGAAGCAATCCATTTGGATTTGTCTTTAGCGTTGTTCGCTTCACATTGCAAACCAGAGAGGCAGGGGTTAAAGCCTAGATGCTTTTACAATATTTTTACGTTTTCTCTTGGTCTCGCCATGATAGTATGATACGATGCTCTGGAATGACAATGACACCTGCATGAAAAGCAGAGGCTTTTCTTGGCCAATTTTCGATCCACTTGGATGGTCACCATACTCAGTTGTGATGAGCAGACAAATCCAAGTTGATTATCAATATCCAAGTGCACAACAGTCTTTTTATGCATGATCCTGTCGGATTATTGATTCTCACTGTGTAGCAAAGAATATATCCAAATGCAATCTGTAATAAATTCACTGTGAAACAGTTTAATTCCAGCAAGAAATAGAGAATTTTTTGCAATCTGTAAGAAATTCACTGTGAAACAGTTTTATTCCAGCAAGAAATAGAGAAAAGTTTTGTTGTTGGTTTGAGCACGAGCAGCACCAAAACCACACAAGTGATGAATGTGAATGTGATCATCGCTGTTTGCTCTGACTGATTGCCTGCAGGGCCTGCCGAGGCACGACGCCGGGGCGTCTCTGTCCGGCGTGCCGCGGTGGCCGCGGATGGTGTTCCTGGTGGGCGCCATGTCGTGCCTCGCCATCAGCGCGACGGCGCACCTGCTGGCGTGCCACACGCGGCGTGCCAGCGTGGTGTTCTGGCAGCTGGACTACGCGGGCATCTCCGTGATGATCGTCGCCTCCTTCGTGCCGCCGGTGTACTACGCCTTCCTCTGCCACCCGCCGGCGCGGGTGGCCTACCTGTCCGCGATCACGGCGCTGGGCGCGCTCGTGGTGGCCGCGCTGCTCTCCCCGTCCTGCTCGTCCCCGCGCTACCGGCGCCTCCGCGCCGCGCTGTTCCTGGCCATGGGCCTGTCGGGCGTCGTCCCGGCGCTGCACGCGCTGTGGCTCAACTGGGGCCACGCCGCCTGCTACCTGGCGCTCGGCCTCGAGGTCGCCATGGGCCTCGCCTACGCCACGGGCGCCTGGTTCTACGTCAGCCGCGTGCCGGAGAAGTGGCGACCCGGGGTGTTCGACGTCGTCGGGCACAGCCACCAGATCTTCCACGTGCTCGTGCTCGTCGGCGCCGTCACGCACTACGTCGCCGTCGCCGTGCTCATCCACTGGCGGGAGAAGGTGGCCGTCGCCTGTGGCGCGGCGTCGTAGGCGCGCTTGCTGTCCGGGCTTTTGCAGCAAGCCAGAGGTGCTTGATCGGATCCATAGACATCCATCCAGAGCTTCAATGTGCCATTGCCCATTGGGGTTTGGTTGATTCAACAACCATTCGAATGGCGAACGAAGTAGATGCAGCATAGATCAGCTCTAGAGTTTGAGTGTGCCATTCGACGATTTGTAATTTAATTGATGGGACGATTGATGAGTATGGTGGTTCATGATTTATCTGTCGAGTGAGTGACTTGGATTTGCAGGTTTAGGATTGCAGTGTCAGTGTAGTCTCTGCTCCTCATCATCAGTACGGCGAGGTCCTCCACCTCCAGCTACCCTTCTTCGATGGACGAGGCCGGCCTGCGCCGGCGATCGGGCGTTCAACTGAAGGGCTATCACAGCATGTCACGGCTGATTCAGCTGTGCAGATTGCTCCAAAATGAGTGAAATTCTGTTCTCTGTTTTTCTTTTCTTGTCATCGTTCAGTTTCAGCTAATACAGACGCAATTGGTGGTGGCCACTGGACAGACCTGTGACAATTAAGGGTTGATTCAATATAGCTCGAGTTTTGACTTTTGATTGTTATCATTTGAACAGATTCGATGACAGTTCTAATTTACTTGATACGATCATAATGGAGATTGATGCATGAGATTGAGCTTCATGATTTGAAAGACCTAATAATAGTTTATTTGAAAGACCTTCGGTTAACTATACTTGCATTAACAAGAAGATGGCATGCAACTCAGCAATGTGATGCAATGCAACATGCTCAAGAAACCACAGCAAACTTTGTTTATTTCTTTACAAACTTCCCCAGATTCGAGTTATCGATCAAGCAAAAAAAAAAAGCTTAATAAGGGAAAATGCTGCATTCTCTCTCGCTCATCCCTTTGATGTGTCATTGCCGTCTCATGGCATTCTTCTTCAGCTTCAGTCGAAGACGGCCAGCTTGTCGTACTCCGGCCCGGCGATGGCCTTCTCCATTACAGCCCTGGGGCAGACGATGCCGTCGCCGTCAAGGAACAGCTTGAGCAGGTTCTTGGAGAAGCCGCTGACGAGCGCCACCCCCTTCTGCCCGGCCTCCACCGGCACGGCCTTGGAGTCCCTCAGGTTCCAGAACACCACCTCCGGCACGGCCGCGCCGTACCCAGCCTCCGTGAACTTGCGCACGATCGCCTCGTAGTCCGTCTCCCACGGATTCGCCGACGCCTGGTCGAACTCCATGTCGCTGAACACGAACACGCGCCGCACCATTCGCTCCGGCGCCAGCCTGGCGCTCACGGCCACCTCGAGGATCTTGTCGAACACCGCCTGGAAGTTGGTGTTCATGCCCCAGTCCATGGTTCTAACGAAGCTTGTCTTCTCGTAGAGGGTCTCGCCGGCGATCTTGTGGAGCTCGGGCCGCTCGCTGAAGGTGATGACGCGGCCGCGCCAGGGGTCGTCGCTGAGCTCGGACACGAGGAGGCCCAGGGCCACGCACACGTCCATGGGCAGGCCGAACATGCTGCCGGACACGTCGCACACCGCGACGCAGTTGCTCAGTTTGCCGAGCGCGCGCATGTCGTCGACCATGCGCTGCCACTGCAGGTCGGCCACGCCGCCGGCGTCGCCGAGGGAGGAGATGATCTCGTGCGGGAGCAGCGCGCCCGCGGCGATCCGCTTCTTGCCGTACTTGACGTCGGCGAGGTAGGCGTTGAAGCGGTTGGCGTCGTGCTTGAGGAAGAGCTCCTTGTAGTTCTTCATGGCCACGGAGGCGACGCGCGTGTACGCGACCGACTCCCACGCGCGCGCCGAGATGAAGACCTCGGGGAGCTTGAGCGCGCGGCGGAGCGGCACGAGCGCCACCCTGCGGAGCCTCTCACGCGCACGGTACGCGTAGTGCTCGTCCGCGAGGTCCGTGGCGAGCTCGGGCGCGGAGCCCTTGGGGAAGAGGCGCCGCGCAACGGCCTCGCAGAGCAGCGTGGAGCGGTCGTAGGAAGAGTCCAGCGACGGGCACCACTTGGCGGCGAGCGAGAACTCCCGGACCTTGCCGTCGGCGAGCTTGCGCATGTCCTCCGCGATGAGCCCCGCGAAGAGGTCGGCCGTGCGGTCGTGCAGGAAGCGGTAGGTGGGGTCGTTGCTGTACATCTCGACCGCCCTCGCAGCGGCCTCCGCTCTCCTGGTCCGGCGCACCACCGCGGCCGCGGCCGCGAGTCCCCGGTCGTGCTCGAGGCTGGTCGCGACGCGCTCCTCCGTTGAGCCGACGCGAGTGGCCCGTTCCGCGCGGGTGCGGGGCGTACGGCCGCCGAAGAAGCCGCGGCCCCGGCCCCGGCCCCGGCCGCCGAAGCACCCGCGTCCCCGGCCCCGGCCGCCGACGAATCCTCCTCCCTCGGCGGCGAGGCGCGCCTTCTTGCCGGGGGTTCTGGTGGACACCCCGCCGTGCACGATGCGGTGGAGCAGCTCGGGGAGGTCCTTGAGGTAGCCGAAGTCGGCGACGGGGGCGGCGTTGAGCGCCAGCGTGCGCGGGTGGCGCGCGTGGAGCCAGAGCGCGGCGGCGTAGAAGCCCTCGCGGTCGGACTTGCCGCTCCCGCGCACGCCGCGGAGGTTGGCGACGAGGCGGAGCGCAGTGGCCGGGTCGGCCGCCCAGGCGGCGCCCAGGAGCGACTCCACGGAGGCGGCCCGCGTGCCGGGCACCACGTGGAAGAAGAAGTCGAGGCAGGGGTCGCCCGAGGACACGAAAGTCGGGGAGCAGTTCTCCGTGAGCGCCTTCCCGCCCGGCACCGGCGCCGGCGCGGTGGGCTTGTTGAAGCAGGCGTCCATCAGGTCCAGGAACTCCTCCCCCGTCGGTGCCGCCTCAGCACCCGTGGCCCGGACCGCGGCGTGGCGCTGGCGGGCCTCCGGTGGGCCCACGAGGGTGTAGGAGGCGTCGGCGGCGGTGCCCACGGCCATCGCCATCGGAGGATCTGGGCCTTGGAGTCTCACTCGATGGGCTTGAGCTTGGGCCTTGGAACTCGGAACTGAGTGACTGACACCGGGAGGTGTACAGCTACTGGGGGCGGAGGGCTTCGGGTTTGAGCCCTTTGGATGTTTTGGTCTCGAGGGCTTGTGGTGAGGAGACAGGGACAGGGAGGAGGCATATATGGGGCTGAGGTTTCGTGGCAGGCAAGGATGTTTGGGTCGGTGAGATCGATGAACCGACTTAAAGAGAGCTTGTGGGTATCGTGTCCATCGACAAACATTTTGTTTCCTTTTTTGTTTGTCTCGCCGTTCATACTGAGCGCCACGTCGTGTGATCCAAGGTTGGGGGCATTGACTCATTGACTTTCGAGTAGCACCTTCCAATGGAAGGCGAGTTCGCCTATTGGCTCTTCGGCTACAAGTTTAGCTTTTTTTCTAGGTGTGTTTCTACTTTCTACCGTGTTTGCAAAACATGGATAGTATATAGGTTTTTCCTTGTAATAGCTGATTATTAACGTCTAAACGATCCATATGGTAAATCCTGTCGGAAACTGACCATATATTTCTTCCTGTGGGCTTGATTGGTTTACGACCAAAATTTGTTGTGTCAAATATTTGGTAAGCCAAAGCTAAGTAAAAAAGTTGCCATAGATTTGGTAAACTAAATATAAGAGGTTGGTAAGTTTCGGTAGCCAACCAAACACTAACCAAAATCATGGCTTACCAAATATTTGATTTGACAAATTTTGGAAGCCAACCAATCAGGCTCTCTATGTATACAAGAAAACTCCATTCGTCTAAAACTAGATTTTTTATGATTTTTAGGATAAATTACTGCCTATAAATCACTCATGTATCTTCTATCTATTTACTATTGAAGGTGATCCATGCTAATTTTATCAATAAAACATAAAACATTAATTAAAAAGGGATGTATGGAGACATGAAGGCTGCAATCTCAAGCCTAGAGACACTCTCAAAGTATATGAAAACTTGGATCTCTAAATCGCCTCTCTAAAATCTTTGAATCATACTTTTTAAGTTCCGGGAACGGCCTAGCTGACCAAGTCGTACGTGGAGGCTCAATACCTCTCCTTGGGGTGGTCAGAGTTCGAGTCCCATGAGATTCACTCTTTATTTGTGGCTTCAGCCGCAACGACCAAGGGAAAAAAACTCTCGTCTGCCCCACATCCAAAGCATAGGTCCTTAGCTAGCTCATCTCACGGAGCTACGGTGTCGCTGTGTATAAGTGGAGCAGGGGTTCAGGGGTTTCTTGATATATTCTTCTTAAGCCGGAATACATATGGTTGTCTAGCCACCACTGATAGAGTTTTTTTTTTTTGAAGTTGCTAAGGGACTCAAGATCTTCGTTCTTCCCATTAAGATACCTACATATATACAGAGTACATGCAAAAAAAACATAGGCATGTACTGCATAACTGTAAGTCAAAATAATTCTAAACATGCCATGGAGCATACTTGCGTCAATGAAAATCTTGAGCATGTTTTGAACCCTTTTGAATTTAATTTCCCAATTAAAAACCTTATCTTTTGGTATATCAGCAGATGCTTTGTGAAGGAACTTTCATTTTCACCATAACACTTATGCTGGAAAATTACATAATAAAATACACTTTTCCAGTTTTGAAAATATAGATGATCTTTTTTAGATTTTGGAAACCATTGTGGAGCTAAAAAGTTTAGTAAAAATCAAATATAGCCTTCCAAATAAAATTTTAGTTCAAAACCACAAAAGATACGATGCCATATCCAAATAAAATAGGTTGCATTTGATTTATACCATCTATTTGAAAAATTACATTGTTTTTGAGGAATTCTAGGTTCCTCACTCATTTCAGATTGACAGAAATAGACATACCCAGAACCGAAACAACCGAACGTCCGCTACTACTTAGGGCATCAACAATGCAGACCATCAAATAGACCCCGTTCGGCTTACCCCATATCCGGCTTGTTCGGCTTCTTTTTTCAGTCGGAACATTGTTTTTCTTTCACAACATTTCAGCAAGAACAGTGTTTTTCAGCCAAGATTCAGCAAGCCGAACGAGGCCAAATGCTTCATCTAAAGTTATAGGCCATGTAGGCAACCATGATGAGGATTCTCTCACTTGATGAAAATACGAGACGAGGATTCTATCAACTACGGCCACAACGTGTGTTCGAGGAGAGCTTCAATCTTTTTGTCAGTGAGGCAGCTTCTACAAGCTGACAGCACGCAAAGCCACTACTATGCCTGACCTGGAGACTGCATGTGAACGTGGATGCTGGGGCTAACAGCCAGTGTCGCGTTGGGGCTGCTCTTATCGGACAGCACGAGCCCAAGCAATGACGACGTGAGCGATGTTGCTTGGCGGGGCTTATGGTGAGCATGCCTCGTCCTCCTCCCCCGAGCGACAAAGGCAATAATATCGGTTTTTGAGATTGGATTGAAGATTCGGTTGGAGGATATTTTCGATCTAAAATCTTTATTTCTATTAGTAAAGAAGCATATAAAGAGGTCTTACAAGAGCTTTTTTTTTTTTTGCTCTTATATGGGCATAACCTTAGTGTTCATGAACTAAAACATCAAATTTTCCAAGACAAGTTTTAAATCCTAAGTTCATGAGCTAAAACAACAAATTTTCCAAGACAAAATTTAAATCCTAAAACATCAAGTAGTAGTATTTAAGAGCAAAAACATTAATTTTTTAAGACAATTTTCAAATCATAAAAAAAAGTTTTTTGAGACGAGTAATTTTATATGTTAACTTACTTTCTCTTACCCTTTTTCTTTCGACGTACACTATCTTACGTGGCAAGCAATCAGCAATTATTCATTTTCTTATTATCGTTTCCCGTTTTTCTTTCAGCCCACTATGGTAAATGACAGCGAACCAAATGGCAATAAAAAAGAATCATGATTCCAGTGTAGCATCAGCAATCTGATTAACTGAACTAAATATACCCAACGGAAAATCAGAACTACCAATGAAGATTTTTCCGAAAAAGAGAGGTCCAATTGAAGGAACAATAATGCGATGCTAGCTGAAAGAATATTCAGTCTGCTTGAACGAAGAGATGCCTAGCATCAGTAGCCGAGTCTATTTACACCGTGAAGATGATCATATATACAAACATAACTTGAGAAAGCAACTGAGAATTGAGAGTCTATAGCAATAAATTTCAGTATATATACAGTTGACAGTTTTCTCCCTTCATTTCAGCAGCCAATTGTCAGGCAGGATCAGGAAGGTGTTTTGTTTCAACGGGCAGCATCAGGCAGCATGGCAACAGTCACCACGAAGTACTCACAGCCCCCAGGTAGGTTGTAGGGGTTGGGCATGGATGCGGGCGACCGACGGCCACCACTGCTATTAGGGCGTGGAGCTCCTCCCATCTGGCCTGGGTGCACTATGCGCCGCTCAATGTGAACGATCTGTCCGATTATATAAGCTGGGTGCTGCGGGTGGTGCTCGGTGAACAAGGCGACAGATTCCTCAGACAGGTAGTAGTTTGAGCAGTTCCGGTTGATCGCCTCGTAGTGCCCAGCAGGGTTTCGGAAAAAGACAGCAAGCTCATGGACTTCGAACCGACCAAATGATATCTTCTCCTTGCTGGCCTGTTAAAACAGTTTTCCAAGAGACAACATAGCAAATTTGCTCGTTAGCACAATTAGCAAAAATGTAAAAGGTTCTATCCATCAGCCATGGGAATTCATTGCCAGATGCAGAAATTAAAGTAACAAAACTCCAGATGCAGAAATTGAGGTAACAAAACTCAGGAGTATATTGATGTCCAATCATATCATGATTTTGACGAATTCATTTTTTACCATATTCAAGATGAATTTTGTTTTGTGCATGAGTGTTCATCTGATGTAAAACAGTAAATGACACTCGATTTATGGCTACATATGTTACAAGACAAACCTGTTTTTCTAGTTGAAGTTTATTGTAGAGATTCTTAATCAGCTCTTTCTTCTCATCCAACCCTTTTGTGATACCTCCATGTACTGCCTGCATAGCTGAATAGCGTTCTTGCAGCTCAGCACTCTGTCGTGTCAGTAAATAAACTTTGTCCGCCAGGATCTTGATGCATTGTTGAAACTGAACAGTGGTATCAGCTTCATCCTTCTTTACAGAGCTGGAACGAAATAGAGAATATTTTATCATAGCTGTCCTCTCAAGACGATTTACTATGAACAATAAATATGTGAATGACAGTAACACACCTTGCCAAGGAGATAGCCAAAGAACGCAGTGACTCTGCAAAGCCAGTCACGCCTGGTGCAGTGACACAATTATTTAGCCTTTCGAACAAACCATGTATCCTCAAAGCAGACGACCGCAGAGCATCATACTCAACAGCCCTTCTGTCAGCTGAACATTTGTTTGTTCGGGCCTCTTCTCTTGCTTCATGTAAACAGTTTTCAAGGTGTGCACAATTCATCTTCATCAAATATGTAGAGGGAGAATCAGAGGAATAAGAATATGAAAGGTGATCATTGCGATTTGCACATAGCAGTGAAATTATCATAGATTTCTATGACTAACCTGAGATTCATCAAGAAGACCCCGGGTTTGTTCAAGTTCTTTATTCAGGGAGTTAACCTCATCCATCATAGCACTAAGTTTAATTTCAGTTTCACCCAACTGCTTTGATTTTTGATCTAGGGTATTTTGCAGCTCTGACACAAGAAGCTCCTTATTCCTCAACTCTAAGGCATGATGCTCATTAGTTCTTGAGTTTAAGATGCTAAGAGGATCTTCTATAGGAACATCAGAAGTGTCAGCCATAGTAAGTTGTGTCAACATGTACCCTTCCTTATCAATGTTTACGATCTTATGTTCATTATCACGTGGCAATTCTGTCATGAAAGCATCCAGATTAGTACATGCTGCTGAATCGAGCAACTGCAAGTTCAGTGCACCTGAAATGTCAGTCATATTCTCATCGCCACCTTCTGTTTGTTTAGATGGCTCTTCAGATGTTGAAGAGGCCTCATCCATGGCCACACTTGATTCATCGCGTATTTGGGTTTGCCTGCCTCCAGATACATCCAGGTTGCAGTCATTACTTTTAAATGCAGAAAGCAGGGAATCAGACGTGCCTTTGCTTCCTGACACCATGTGACCTTGCATGTACTGGTTGGCTAAGCGTTCCTCAAGATCCTGGATCCGCTTCTCATATGCCAAGCATTTTTCCTGCTTTGCAGTGAGCAATGACTGAAGCTGGTAAGCAAACTCATCCTTTGCAGCAAGTGCCTCAGCTGTTTTTTCCCTTGCTTTTTTCAATACAGCATCAATTTGTCCTTCGTCAATAGACTCATATCCATATTCAGCACTGACAGTGCAGAGAATTGCAATTGCAGAAGCAAGTTCTGCTTTTAACCTGGCATTTTCCACTTCTAACTTACTAGTTCCTGCAATGTCAATAGAATCATAACCCCCCAGAAAATCTTGGAAATCCATCTTATCATCAGCGCTCAGAGGATTTTGCTCAGATTTGTTCAAATTTCCACTGGTACTAGAATTGCTTAGCAAAGGCTTTGCTAGCTGTGATCTCTCAGATTTCAGAAAAGACCCCAGTATAGACTGGGGAGCAAGCTTTTCCACATCATCAACATCAATGGGAAGAAGATCACGATCAAAAGGAGCAACTTTTACATCACACTGGCTTGGAGAATCAAAGAGTCCCATGGAACACATGACATCATCTGGAATGTACCTGCTCCATGTCCTATGGAAATCCTCTCGTCTTGTTTTCTCGTTTTGACACTCGGTTGCCAACTTTTCGGCATATGTTCCAGCCAATCCAGTATACAGCTTAAAATACGATTTCCTCCTGGCTACCTCGGCAATACAAGCTCTATATGCATGATCCAAGCCACTGACTATTTTCAGATTATCAAAATCTTCTTGATGGCCCATCACCTCTTGGAATGCAATGAGTTCACTCATCATGCCTTTGATGCTAATCTGAGAAGATTTTACTCTTTGCATGCAAACATGGACCAAAGTATTCATTTCATTCTTCTTGTCCTTGCATTTCTCAAGCAATTTTGTAAGCCTGTGATCAAAATTCTGTATACTGGGCAAGTTATCCTTTTCATGTACTTCATAGATACGGCCAACGGCTGAGACTGCATCATGAGGACGGAGAGAAGCAGATAGCTGGCAACTTGAGCAGTCATCAACAAGCTTCTTTGAGGTGTACACATCTTTACTGCAAGACAAAAGAGTTTTCAGCATATAATACTATGAGATATGATGTAACATAATCGTGGGGAATCGAAGAAATGGTTGCTAACAACACACATTTCAGTTTCAAATGAATAAGTTAGAAAGAAGCAAGACCCTTAATAAGCTATGTGTAGCAGCAAAAGCAGAAAATCCTAAAAATGGCACTGTTAAGTTTCAAGCCAACCTGCTATGTCCACGATAATAGACTAGTCATACAACCAAGCTAAACCATTTTCCTTTTTTCAAAAAACAGTATAATGAAGTCATTTAGATTATTCAGGCCAAATCTCTCAGAGTAGAAATAAATAGTTCCCAGTGGCTTTCAGATAAGAGCAACATATTTAGGCATACAAATGCAAAGTCTAACCTTAGAGCTTGCATGATGATCTTCTGGTCACCAATGACTCCCTGATGCTCCTTTATAAGCTTCTCAACATCCTTGCACCCACCTGAGCTCATGGCATTGAATAAGCCTTCCACCCTCTTCTTCAGCTCCAAGAAGTTTGCCTTCAGCTGTGACACCTTGACCTCAAACTTCTTATGTGAGCTCAAGCATCCGTCAGCCAATTTCCTCAGGTCATTCTCCTTGAGAAGGTCCATCAAGCAATGCGTCCCCTCACTTTGCAGTGCTGGGTGCAGCCTAATAGCACGCAGCTTCTGCACATCTCTCTCGAAATTTGCCAGCATTTCAACATGTGAACGGTGCTGCTGCGTGAAGCACCGCAAAAATTCTGAATACCGCTGCGAGAGCTTCCGGAATGTGTGCTCTAGGTTGCTCCGTGCTGTGTCCAGCGCTCGCTCCTGCACCTGCCCCTCCCGCAGAAGCCGCCGGCACAGCTCAAATTTTGCCAAGCTAGATTGGTACACCGCATTGGCGACCTGGAAGTGATATCTGAACCTTGTTTCATAAGATACCAGCGCCTTCAGCGCCGGGTCTGCAGCTGCATCCACAGGTGGTGAGTCCTGCGGCCGGGGCGGTGGTGGAATATTTGGCTCAGGGATGTAGAGGGACTCCGGCGCCGGGGTCCGGGAGTCCGCGAGGAGCCGGGCCTTGTTGTAGAGGAAGACCTCACGGTCGTCGCGCGGAAGCTTGTAGTAGGCGAGCGCGTGCCCGTTGGCGCCGTCGAGGGAGGTGTTGCCGCAGAGGAGGAGCTGGTCGCTGGGCGGTACGCCGCAGTGGACCTGGATGGAGTGCTGGATGGCGTCAACGAGCGTGTCGCCGCCGCACTGGAACTCCAAGGTGTTGCCGTTCTCCGCCACGTGCACCATCAGCTTCTGCCCCAGCGGCACCGCCGCCGCCTCCTCCGCACCACCGCCTGTCACCGCCGACCCGGAACTCATCTTCCTTGCGATTCGACTAGCCCACGATTCCACTCCAAAACCGAATCTTCCTTTTTTTCCCCCTTTTTTGCTTCACGCAGTTCAGATTAAAATCTATCTGCACTTCTACCAAATACCACCAAACGAAGCAACCACCGGACGGGCACAGTTCAACACGAAACACCAAACTCTTTAACCTCTCCAGCAGGACAGCCTCCGTCCGTCGAAGAAAAGCACGAGCCAACAACGTCCGCCGAGGCCTTCTCTCCCACGCATCCGATCAGACGCACCAAATCCTTTATCTCCCCCAACAACAAGAACGGCCGGAAGGCGGCGGCTTTCTTGGAATTCCGGCGAGGGATGGGGACTCCGTGGCCGGGACCGACGTCTCCTGGCCCAATTTACCCTGCTTCACCAAGCCCGCACGGATTCGGACGAGAAGTTTGGGATTTCTTGATTAACAGATGGAAGCGACCTCCGGGAAGCAATCCAACTCCTCCGATGGGTTTGATTCGGTCTCCGAGGGGCGTAGCCCGAATCAAGGAACCGGGATGGATGGGATTTTTCTTTTCTATACTAATCCGTGTGGGAGGGGAGATTGACGAGCAGTAGCGTTAGCATCGGGGAGACAAGGAGATGAGGGGGGCAGACGAAGGGAAGGACGGCGGAGGAGAGAAAGAACAAAAAGTAAAATAAAAGGGGGTGAATAGAAAAGTGGACCAAGCTACCTTCTGGCGTCTGGACTCCGCAGCCCGGAGGACGTTGGTGGAGTAGTAATAAAAAGGGACAATCGTACCGCGCACATCAAAGTGACGGTTATCTGTTTGACGCACACCTTGTTTTGAGCAGTTTGACTGAAAATATTTTGATTTATTGAAATTAGGTTATAGGACACCACGGACCAATTGCAGCTGGTTGAGGAGAGAGAACAACAGTGAAATGATATGCTTGCCCCTGCTGCTTCCTTCTTCCTCTCTCTCTTTCTCTTTTTTTTTCTTATCCCCGCCACCCTCTCCACCTCTCGCACCCGTCGTCATGCATCACGCCGTCGCGGGCGCCCGCGCCTCTGGCGGCCCGCTTCGGCGCCGCGCCCCAACCTCGCGCCTCCGGCTGGCTTTGCTCGATCTTGCCGTCGCAGCAGCGAAGATCGTGCCCAATGCATTGCTCAGCGCGACCATAGCAAAGCCGCCGCCCCCGCCGCCGCCGCCACAACAACTCAACAGTACGAAGTCGCAGGCGGCGGGGGATCAGACCACATTCTTGCAATACCTGCAGAACCACCGGCCGCCCGCTCATCTTCGGCGCGGTGCGTATACAGCCTGCGCCATCGAGTTCCTCAAGTACTGGACCCGGGCTCGGCGAGACCAAGGTGCACGTCATTGGGCGCCGCCTTCTTGAAATTATCCGTCGGCGCTGCGTGCGTGCCGCTCGCCAGCACGGGATCCTCGACGCGCTCATCGTACACTGCGCGCGCGTCGAGGAGAAGCGCCACGCAGCGTCGAGTCGAACCCCTTCGCGGCCCGTGCCATGCACATCTACCTCCGCGGCGTCCACGACGCGCAGGCCAAGGCAGCAGTAGCGAGGGCGGCTGCTCGCACGTGGCGCTCGTGGTCGCTCGCAAGCCCGCATGGCCGCGGCTGGTCGACGGCGGTGGCTACTGCTCAGCAATGGAAGAAGAGAAGAGGAGAAGATGAGGAAGAAGAAGATGACAGGTGGGGCCCGCGCGTCAGTGAGAGGGAGAGGGGCGGACCCAACTGTGGCTCAGGGAGCATCGGATGTCCAAAACGAAATTTTCTCTCTCCTCAACCGGCTGCAACCGGTCCGCAGTGTCCTATGACCTAATTTCATCAAACCAGAGTATCTTCTGGCAAACTGCTCAAAACATGGTGTCCGCCAACAAACAACCATCACTTTGGATCTTCACTAAACAATTGTCCCTAATAAAAAATAGGGTGAAACTTTTGTAGGGAGATCCTTATAGACTAGTGAATTGACCTGTGCGTGAATTATTGGAGAAGGGCTGGGTTTGCTTCCTCCGGAAGAGTGGCGGTGTAGGGAATATACCAAGCTATGCAACCATGGCTTTGTTCACCCGTAGGCTATTTTTTGGTCACGACGCAGCATGCAGGTACAGTAGGTGCATGAAACACAAACTATCTGGAGTATATATTAGACCTTATTTAAATTTAGGGCGTAAAGTTTTAGGGTGTCATATCGGGTGTCCCATGAGGATGTTGAATGAGGTGTTCAGATATTAATAAAAAATAAATTACAGAATCCGTCAGTAATCCGCGAGATGAATTTATTAAGCATAATTAATCGGTCATTAGCACATGTGTTACTATAGCACCACATTGTCAAATCATTGATTAGTTAGGCTTAAAAGATTCGTCTCGTAAATTAATCGCAAACTGTGTAATTAATTATTTTTTAGTTTATATTTAATTCTTCATGCATGCATTCGATGGGATAGGAAGTATATTTTAGGAAGAAGAACTAAACTCATGCCTTATAATATATAAGATGAATCATTATATCCTATGGTTCATTTTGATTGGGTAGTTGAGTGTGTCTATATATATATATATATATATATATATATATATAGTGTGTGTGTGAAAAACGTTTAACTAACTATAACACTAAATACAAAGTCCACTCATTTTTTATAAATAGTGTTTTTAATTGATTTTGCATTGCAATTGATGTGATCTGTAGCAAGAACAGCATGACTTTTTACAGTATTTTATTTAGCTTGCTTTTTTACTCCTATGAGGAAAGTTGACATGAGATAACGGAAATAGCATTATTCTAGCTATAGCCTATATATTTCTTCCGACTTTTAGGTCAAACACCAACAAATCCATAATATTCGAAATAGTCAAGCAAGTACCCGACGTAGGAATGCAATAATTCTAATCATTAAAAGCTAATTTCATGCATAGCGTGTAGATGCAGTCATCTTACTGATGCATGTAAAAGCTTTGGCCAGTACTCTCTTTGTTCCAAAGTCCATCTTACTGATTTATGTAAAAGCTTTGGCTAGTACCCTATTTATTAATTCAAAATTGTAAGTCACTTGGTCTTTACTTTAAGTTTTAAACTAAGTTTTCTATGATTAATATAGTTATTTTTTAGAAATTTATCAAATACACCATGAAATATATTTTTATGTGAAATCACAATACAAACACAAACATTCATACATGTACATACGTGCACACACAAGTCTGAAGAGCACCTCTTGAAGACTTAAGACTGAGTCAACGTATCTCAAAATTAGCGAAGTTATTATACACATCCTGTTGTCGATGCTTAGAGGTGGATCTAGCACTGCGAGTGGCATGCCCGTTAGCGAGCTCACCAAACGCGACACTTGAGCCATCGAGGCAAGTGACGTTAGCTCAACCCCTTCGGTTGCGGAAACTGCGGACGAGGTGACGATCACAAAGATGAGCCGACCCTCGACCGGACCCCCGCTACGCGTGGAGGCTCAAGGAAAGTTGGACTCACAAGGAGACCGAATGCACGGTCGTAGAACGATGGCTCGGATCTTAGGGAGGGGGTACATACGAAAACTAAGAATAACGTTTCTAAAACAAAAGCCGCTTTCTTCTACTAGTTTTCGCTATTGTCTCCTCGATCTTTAGTAAGCAAAGGGTCGGGTCTCACTCGGGGGCTGATAAGGATATATATACCCTTTCTGAAACAGTCGCCGTGCCTGACCCTTTCTCACGATTAAAAACCTAGAGGCGAGGTTTGCGGAAACGAACAACTGAGAAAAGATGTCAGATTGCAAGAAACCTATGCCCCAGCGGCTACGACACTCTTGCTTACTAGCGTGATCAGAGTTTCTCGCCCGCACCTTGAGCTCTACAATCTTAACAATAGGAAGGGTCAGAGCGCTTTACCCCTTTTTACACATAAAAAGGGAAGAAAGAATAAATTTGTTCAACCGAAACGAAAGAACAGACTTGTTAAAACGAAACAAAAGGGATGGGCCCGCTAGCGGACGGTACCCGGGCGCACGAGCGCCGTGGGTATCCTAGCCCATGTTTGAGTCTCGGCCGGATACGATCCATGGTTTTTCCTTAAAGAAAGGTAGAGAGCCCTCAGGACCGGTCAAACGGACCCGGAAACTATATGGATTGACCACTGAGAATCTAGAGTCGGTCACCAGTTGACCCAAGCCGGATCCCCGTGAACGGGATGCCGGGGCCCACTCGGACTAGCCCGTTAATAGCTCACCGAGCACCATGATTCGTACATAGAGAAAAATCATGGCATGGCTCAGCCCCTCTGTTTTTATCAAAAAAAAATGCTTGAGGAAAGACGATCACAAAGACGAGCCGACCCTCGATCGGACCCCTGCTACGGGCGGGGGCTCGAGGAAAGTTGGACTCGCAAAGAGACCGAACGCGCGGTCGTAGAACCATAGACCCCCGTAGGGGTCAGATTCAGGAAAGACCTTTTCTGACCCACCAAATCTCACAGCTATATCCTCGAGGGGTCCGATCACGACGAAAGGGAATCACCGTCCCTAGGACACACCATGGGCGATAAAAGAAGGCCAAGGCCCTCAGAGTCCTCCCGTTTAGAAAAGCCTCTGAAGGAGTATTCTACTCCTCCCCAGACTTAGGGGCTACTGTCGGGGACCAATACTAGGGTACCTGAAGAGGAGGAGCTAATGGTCATCAACACTGATTCATCCGAGCAGTCAAGAGCGCGACTATAGCTCCAATCGACCCCCAGGTGCACGGGCTCTGCCTCACCCAACCTCTGGGTCGGGGGACTCGCCTCGCCCGGCCTCTGGGTCAGGGGCTCCACCTCGCCTGACCTCTGGGTCGGAGGCTCCGTCTCGCCCGACCCCTCAGGCATGGCTCTTGACAGAAGCCCGTACCGCCACCAACCACTATGGGTCAGAAAGTACAACCCAAGGTCAAACTTCTGGCATCGTGCAGGGAGCGGGCACATCTCAACATGACCCGTGCCCACGACATGTCACTCCAGGGAACTCACATCACCAACAGTGACAGACGCATGGTCACTATGCTGCCTACTCCCTGTACGGCCGCTGACCAGCACGCTGGTTCGCCGTGTCGCTCTTGTAACACCCTCGGTGTTACACCGTAAAATCGTTACTAAAACATGTCACGAGCATCATGTTTATGTATTAATGCATGTAATAAAGTGTGTAGATCAATTTTCGTAACTCAAAACGATCAACAAAAATGCGAAACGAAAGTTGATTCAATAGCCATGTTATACCACTTAGGGTTTAAAATCATTTTTATTAAGCAAAAAATGCTATAGAACATATATGGGTCACTTTCATAAAGTTGGAAGTACAAACTTTGTAGATGACAGTAAAATACTTGCGGTCGAAAAATAATGTTACTAGCTGGTATTTCTAATAGTCTAGAAACGAAACTTGAAATTAAATTCAGCTAAAAAACTTAGAAATTTTCAAGTCCGCCAACAGTTAGACACTGCTATGTTTAACAATTTATTGTGAGAGATTGAGTTAATGAGTGGTATAGTGTTATAGCTCGATTTGGTAGTCTCATCTGCCATCTTGAGCATGGTGAAGACGGTTTAGGTTTAGGAGCAACCGTTTGGTCGTGTTGAGCGCTTTAAAATTCGTGCATATCACGTTTTCGGGCTAGTTGGCCACGTGGCTGCGATCACCGTGCTCGGGCGCTCACCGTCGCCGCATTGGTCGCGCATGTGCGTGCGCGCGTTGCTACGCATCTTGGCCGTAAGTGGCGCTTTCGCTGGCCAGTCTTGGCTATCATCGGTCCCGCCGCATGAAACCGCCGCTTTTCTTGTTGCCAATCGCCTTACACACGCGCCGTGGATTTGCTGCTGCCGGCGCCATCAACTCGTCGTCGCGTCCGCACTGCCGACCCGCCTTGCATCGCGATGCTGCCACTACCGATGCCACTTGCCTTGTCCTAGTTCACACGTGTCCTGCCTTAATGGCGCTGCTGCCACGCCTGCCGCGCCCCCACCTGCCTCCGAGCACACGTGGTTGGCCGCATTATTGTGTAGCGGGTGCGCAGACATCTCCTTAAGTCCGGTCGGCCGCATCTCGCCAAGGCATGGACGAGCCGAACCCACTATCGCGCCTCGTCTCTCTCCCCCTCTGTTTTCTGCCACCGTCGGGTCGCATCATGGTGAGCCTAGAGTGAGCACCTCTCATCAATTTCTCGTGCTCACGTCTCCGCCCCCACGTCTCCTCTCCAACCGACCCCACCCCGCCTTGACTCGCATCACGCCGAGCTCCAATTTTGGAGCTTTGCCCACCGCCGTGCCGTTAAGGCCCGTCGTCGCCTGCATCGTGGCTAGTCTCCACCACTTCACCCCATGCCAATTCCTCTGCACCACTATCTCGCCTTGGCTCCATCTTCATCGTGTGCACGCTAGTCGCAGCTCTAGTGCCGCCTCCTCTCCGTTGATGCGACTGTGCCTTTGTGGTCTGTCGTTCACCTCGCCACACACATGTGGCCAGCCTCGCTCGGGTCATCCCCAGCCAAGCCAGCTTCTCGGTAAGGTCACTGGTGAGTTGTCATTGCTCACTCGTGAAAGGTCCTTGTTTGGTTTTGGTAATTGAGTGATAACCTTTGGTGGACTAATGTGTTTAAGTGAGATACACAGGTGATTAGTCCACAGGTATATGTGTGTGAGCAACATATGACATGACAGTGATGATGGCTCAAAGATGTTGCAAAGCTCACACATGTGATGATGAAGGACCTTATTGCACATGAGACATGACATGGAGTCATGTGATCAAGGTGGAGAAGATCAAGACAAGACTTGGCTTGATGGACCGGTTGCAAGCGTGAAGGGCAAGTCAGAGGCTTTGGAGTGATGGACCGCGTGGCGGTGAAGCTTGAGCAAGACTTGGCACCGATGGATGAAGGCAATGGTGAAAAGCAAGTGAAGTCAAGATCGATGAACCAATTCGGTCACGTGATGATATGAAGTGGATCATATCATTTGGTGATTGGTTGGTGCATGTGTTGCATCAACAATTGAGGAGATGAAATGGAATGCGCAAGGCAAAGGTATAACCTAGGGTATTTCATTTCACCGATCATAGGTGTGTAGAGAAGTTTATGATCGGGTTTAGGATAGATGGTCGTACTATCAAGAGGGGAAAACTTGTTTGCATATCGGTCATCTAGTGCCACTCGAGTGATCTAACTTTGCATCGTTGCTAGGATCGAGTGGCACGACAGGTTGAGTTGTTAACTCCTTGAAAAATGTTTGTGAAAATCTAACACACGTGCACAAGATGTTGTACACTTGGTGGTGTTGGCACATTTGCAAAGGATAAGAAGTTGGTGAAGAAAAGGAGTTAAATGCGCTGGTCACGGGGTGATCGGATGCGTCCGATATGAGTACCGGACGCGTCCCATATCTGACTTAGGCGGTAGTGTTCCCGATGTGACCGGACACGTCCGATGTCGATACCGGACGCGTCTGGTATTCTGGCCAGGCGCGGGCAGAGTTGCCGAGGTGACCGGACTCTGGCTCAGTGGAGTGACCGAACGCTGATGAGTTCCTATTCAGCGTCAGGTCAAAGTGATATAGCCTGAAGCAGGATTGCAGAGAGCGACCGGACGTGTTCGGTCGCCACACCGGACGCGTCCGGTGTGAACCAGCAAGTCTCAGGTTTTCAGCGCAATAATTGATCGGACGCTGGGAGCGTCCAGTACGGTGTGATCGGACATGTCCAGTTGGCCTAGAGCGGCTCTGGGAGCTCTTTGGACTTGACCAAACGTTGCGTCTCCCGCATCCAGTCAGCCACACCGGACGCATCCGATCGCAGTTGAGCGGCTTTGGGAGCTCTCTAGACTCGACCGGACGCTGACCCTCCTGCGTCCGATGTGTTGTGTCAGAGCTTGTTAGAGAGGGCCGTTGGGCGGCAATGGTTACTTCATTTGAATGGGACACATGGTGGTCAAACAGTGACCGAACACAGTGACCTGCGCGTCCGGTCAGCCCGAAATCTGCCCAGTGAAGGGGTAACGGCTATTTTAGCCCGTGGGGCTATAAATAGAAGTGTTGGTCAGCCTTTGGCCATTACCCGTGGAGAGCGGAGCACACTAGAGCCTTGGTGGCTTATGTGGTGGTGCTTGGGAGCCCTCTAACTCACTCTAGCTTGATAGTGTTCATCCGATCAAGTGAGTGAGCGATTCTAGTGCGATTGCATCATTAGGTTGCATCGAGTGGCACTAGGTGATCGAGTTGTAAGCCAGTGGTGCTTATTACTCTTAGAGGTTGCCACCTTCTAGATGGCTTGGTGGTGGTCTCCGTCGAAGCCCACAAGAAACTTGTGCGGTGCTCCGGAGAAGAGCTTTATGAGGGGCATTGTGCTTGCCCCGCGGGAGCCGCGAAGAGCAACTCTAGTAGAGCGAGGTGCAAAGGGAAACAAGTGGTCTGGCTGGGTCAAGTGCTAGAGCTTGTGGTAAGCACTCCACGTGAGAGAGTGTGACTTGCGGGTCACCACTAGCAAGAGGACCAGCGGCAACCTTGGAGCTTGTCTCAACGAGGACTAGCATGTTGACAAGCACGTGAACCTCGGGATAAAAATCTTCGTGTCATCCTTGTATTCCCGTTGGTTTGTATCCTCGTTGCACAAGCTTGTATTTACATTTCATATACATTGTGCCTGTGTAGTTGCTCTCGTAATTAGTTAGCTTGTGTAGCTCACTAGTTACCTTCTTGCTTGTGTAGCGTAGAAGTAGCTCCGTTGCGTGGCTAATTTGGTTTTGTGTAACCTTGTTAGTCACATTGCTTAGTTTGTGTAGCTAAGTATTTGTGCTCTCTAATTGGGCATTGGTTGGCTTGTTATTCAGCATTGCTAGTGAGCTTAGGTGGCTTTGTGCTTTTGCTTACTAACATGCGTAGGAGCTCCCTCATTGTTTGAAGTACTAGTGGCATAGATTTGTGTGATCTTGCTTCTAGAATTGGTTAGGTGAGCTCTAGCTATCTCGGCACCTTTGTTGTCTAATTAGGATCTTTATAAGGTGCTTGTGAACTTCGATAGAGGGGTGTAGTCTTGGCTAGACCGATAGTTTTAATTCCACACTTGTTTCGGTTAGACGACGCAATTAAGTTTAAAAAAGGACTATTCACCCCCCTCTAGTCCGCCATCTAGACCCTACAAGTGGTATCAGAGCTAGGTCTCTCATTTGTGGTCTTCACTGACCCAAGAGGATAGCGTCTAGTGGGCTAGATGATTGTGAGACACACATTTTTTATGACACAAACTTTGCACTTTGGAAAAATCACATGCTTGATCATTTTCGTGCAAAGGGACCTAAGTTTTGGTGGATTGTCACTAGTGGTCTCACTCATGTCTTGGACCATAGAAATCTCACCAAAGCTCAAAGAGTTCTCTATGAACTTGATGCACTTGCTTGTTGTTTTCTAATGGATGCATTGAGTTTTGATTTGATGAAACAAGTAAACTACACGGGAACCGCTCGTGAGATATGGGAGTCCATCAAGCGTACCTTCGGTGATTCCTTCATATGGGATGATGGCAAGTTCAAGGAGGATGAGCCCAAGAAAGTGGCACATGAGGATGTTGAGCATGACCACAACTTGATGATTGTAGAAGATTGCTCCACCTCACGGTCAAGTGATAATGATGATCGATCCACTACAAGTTCACTTGACAAGATTTGATGATGCTACAAGTGATGACAATGATGATGCTACTCCATGCACACTTGATGGTGATAATGATGGATGATGCTCGGACTATGAGAGTGATGTTTCTTCAAGCTCTCCAACCACACCACATTGTTTCATGTCACAAGGTGACACTAAGATATCTAATGCAAATGTGATTGATCTTGATTCATATGAGGAGCTTCTAGATAGATATGGTTGCATGATCAAAGCTTTAGAAAAAGAGATGGTTAAAGCCAAGAAATTGAAAATTGAAAACTCTTTTCTAAAGAACACATATGAACAACAAAAGCATCTACTTTATGTTACTACTTGTTCACATGAGGAGCTAAAATTGGCTCATGAGGAACTTAGTGTTGCTCATGATAACTTGGTACAAGACCATGCTTTTCTCACTATGGAGCTTTCCAATGGAAAAACTAAAACTAGTGAGAGCTCATCACATGGGTCAATTGATCAATCACATATTGTTGCTAACCCTTGTGATGTAGGCAAGAAGCATGTATCCACCTCTTGTGATGATTTATTAGAAATGCCATGTTCTTCATAAATAGATGCTTGTTCTACTTTTATGTCTTGTGAGACTAACCTTTTGAAGGAGAACAATGAGCTCAATGAACAAGTGAAGAAATTGAGCAACAAGTTAGAGAGGTGCTACAACTCTCAAGTCACCTTTGAGCATATGTTGAAAACTCAAAGAAACTTTGGTGACAAGAGTGGCGTTGACTTTAAGACTAGCAAAGTCAATCATCAAGAAAGCCACAATGACATGAGCGGCATTGGCTTCAATAAGAGCAAGATCAAGGGCAAGGGATGGGGCAAGAGAAGATATGAAAGAGAGACGAAGAAGCAAGAACAAGAGAAGCTCTCTCATTTCATGTGCTTCAAATGCCATGAAGTGGGACATCTTGAAAATGGTTGCCCTAAGGAAGAAAAGCTCAAGTTGATGAAGGAAGAAGAGAGGCTAAAGCATGTCAAGTGCCACACATGGGGTCATCTCACCTCTATGTGCCCAACCAAGCAATTAGTGAAGCAACAAGTGAAGCATCAACTAAAGTCACAAGTTAAGCAAGAGAAGACACCCCAAGAGCAAGTCAAGATCTATCGTGAAGATGGTGGTGACTTGATGACGAAGAAGAAGAAAACAAGAAGGGGTGGAAAGGCAAGGCATCCAATGCAAACTCAAGATGCCAAGATGATGAGCAAGACACAAGATGAGAAGAAAGTCTATGCTCATATCAAGTGCTTCAAGTGTGGAAATACGGGACACTTTGCCTCTAAGTGTCCTACCAAGCCTGAGAAGAAGGCTCAAGCAATCCATGAGAGGCAATGCAATGGGAAGCACCACATGAGCAAGGAAGAGAAGGCTCAATCAAAGAGAAAGTGCTACTCATACAAGAAAAGGGGACACGTGGCTCATTCATGTCCCGTAGGTAACAATTCTATGTCTATTTCAATTGTTGATAATAACGTGCTTAGAAAGGATGACAATGGTACCTCATTGGTTGTAATTGCAAAATATCCCGCTATTCATACTAGGGCTTTGTCTCAGTATGTTGCAGCTAACTTGAGAGGACCCAAACTAGTTTGGGTACCATCAAAAAGTGGATGATTGATTGTAGGTACCATGGCATTGGAGACTTGATTCAATTGATTTCATGTTGATCATCATATGTTGAGTCAAGTATTGAAGCTTAATGCAATCCTATCCCGATGCCAAGCTAAGAATTAGTGAAATTCAAATGTGCTACAACATATAAGTGTCATATTCAAGTTGTGGTGATTTATTGGATTATTTGATGGCTTGCAAAAAATATTTGAGTTGAAGCTTGCTAGTTGGATGATCATGAGCTAACCAAGGTATATCTCTTGTTGATCATTTCATTTGGGTGCATATGAGTTGATTGAATTGGATAAATATGCAATGTTGCTTGCTATAAAATGTTTGAATGGATAAATAGCTTAGTAATCAAGTTTGGATTGATTTATGTTGGATAAGTTCATAAGATAACATTTAGTAAGTAGATTGAATGAATTTATGTCTTGTAAAAGTATTCAAACAAGTTGATTTTAAGTTTGATTCATATTTGATAAAGTATAGCTCAAGTGATTGAAATCTGTCCTATATTGAAAATCTGAGTGAAATGTGATCTTAGCTATGTTTGAGTGATCAAAACTTATTATATTGGTATAAAAATTGGTGTACATGCTCTAGACTTATGGTATAAGAAGTTGTACAAATTTCATGAGAATTGGATAAGAGTTGCTTCGATTTTGGAGTGGATCATGTTAGCTATAGTGCAGCAGGTTTCAGCATGTAACAGTGGTGGAAGAATTGAAATTTGGTAGCAATCTAGAAGTCAAATTAAGCTCAAATTTTTACAGCTGCGATATAACTTAGTGAATCACATCTCCACCAAATTTCGTGGTATTTGAATTTGTACTTGGGGAGATATGTATTTTTCTTTGAAGAGTACAGAATCTACCAGAAAAAGTGACAATTATTGGATTTATTTGAAGTCACTTTGATTGAAAGGTCCTCAAGTTGAAAACATGTTTATAAGTGATTGAGGCACATAAGTTTGGTTTTGAGATGATCTAGAAACATAACAAGCAAAGAGTACAAGGCAATTTGATTGTGGAGTGTACTTTACACATATTTGGTACTCAAATTGGAAGATCAAGATCAAACTCAAGATGAAGATGAAGTTTAAGTTCTAGTGACTATTGGAAATCATTTGGTAGAAAGAAAAGGGCTTAAACAAGTAGAAAGAAAAGGACTTAAAGAAGGAATCAAGGTTACTCATAAAGTTAAGTCCATCACTTGGATCAATCAATGAAGTTATTTCAAGTGAGTGTCAAGAATGGTTCTTGGAGAGAGGTCACTTATCCCTAAGTGTAGGGGCTTGCCACCTATGTGTAGGTAAACCAAGTGTGGTACTTGAAAGGCTAACATGGAAGTGATGATCCGATGGACATTTGAGATGCTTAGTTGAAGCAATCAAAAGGGTTGATCAAGGAAAACAAGCAACACCCAAAAGAGAGCTACTCATGGTAATTCAAGTGGTATTCCAAATAGTTCTCTCATGCAAGCATTGGTCAAAAGATAAAGCAAGCTAACCACAATAAGATAGTGCACTTGATTATAAGTGGTATTCATTTCATATGGGTGAAGAATAGAATTCAAAATGGTATCTATTGGTCTTCACCAAGCTTATAATTGGACTTCACATTGCTATTGGAGTAATGAATTGGAATCTATGTGACTATCCTCTACTCCAACATAGCAAAGATATCATTGTAATGTGCATGATCATTTCATCCCTTACTAGTATGTGATTAGTGCATATAGTACACGCTTCATAGGATCATGCATAACAAATAAAATATTTAAATTCAAGCCTACCACTATTGCTTGAATGTTTAATTGATCTAGTGGTAGTATGTGAGTTTATTCACGAGCTAGTGAACTCAAGTACTTGATTTAATTTGGATTGCCAACAAGTGACAAGTACAACCTCGATAAGATAACCTCCAAATGAGTGTGAAGAAGCTTAGAGAGGGTTCAAATCGGACTTGGAAGCTTAGGCAAATCAACTTAGTTCAAGTCAACTTAGAAGCTCATGATAAATAACAAGAATACAAGTACAAGACAACAATGCAAATGGATATCTAGTTTGTTTCAAGTGGTATCTAGACTCAAGTATTTCATCAAGAATTCATAAGTGATATCCTATAAGTAGTACTCATGAAGATAGTAAATGTTCAAGAAATGGTTTTTATTGATAAATCCAACAAGTGGTTCCATACTAGAAAATTCTTTCAAGTGATATTACATCTACATGTGGCATCAATCATGCAAGAAGATGGTTCCACAAGTGATGCTCAATTTTAAGTGATCATCAAATGAAGAATGCAGCCCTCACCTACAAGAGCTCAAGTTCATCAAATGGATGACCCATGCTATGACATAGGGGGAGGTGTCCCACAAATTGGTATCAAGGTCGAAGATCCTATGTGTGGTATCTCAAGGTCTACAAGTGGTGTCATTTCAACATTCAAGTGATGTCCATAAAAAAATGCAAGATTCAAGCCTCAACCATCTATCCCAAATACAAACCTTTGCATCAATGAGACGCTCACCTTTTATGGAAATTGATAACAAAGGGGGAGAGATTGCACAAAGATATGAAAGCTTCAGGAGAGATTGAGACAAAGAAGTAGAGGTTGGACATGGACATGGACAAAGAGGGAGCAACATTGAGGAATTGAGAAGGATCAAAATTCTTGAACAAGAGAAGCACACAAGTAGGGGGAGCAAGCTCATAAACTTTGATTGATTGCATTTGATATGTGCATATTCATGTGCTTGCTTGCATTGCATAAGCTTTTAAATTCAATATGCATGCTTGTGTGGTGTATGCTAGTTGTAGAATTTGAATGATGATTTGATAACTAGCATACATAAGATGTTAGCTAGACTCATATTTTTACACGTGGTACTAGAACCTTTTTTATAATGTTGATCTCACAGGGTTTCTAGTGTTTTTGTTATCTAGCTACTCATGATGCTAAGGATGGTGTTAAAAGTGCAACTTCGATTGGTGTCATGCTTCAAAGGTTATTCTATACACCTTAGCATCACTTAGTAGTGATAACACTCCCACAAATTTTATATTTATGCATGTGTGCAAACTTGAAACCAAATTATTTGAGCACACATGTAGGAGGAGCTATCACTACCAAGTTGGGTTTTATGATGCTTATCTAAATCTTAACATAAAGCTTAAATGTTGGATAAATGGTATAAAATCCAAATCAAGTTAGCAGTTTACACTTGTGTGAAGTGATAGCTTGAAATGAGCTTAATTTCTATATCTTTGTAGAGTTGTCATCAATTACCAAAAAGAGGAAGATTGAAAGGTCCTTGTTTGGTTTTGGTAGTTGAGTGACAACCTTAGGTGGACTAATATGTTTAAGTGAGATACACAGGTGATTAGTCCACAGGTACATGTGTCTGAGCAACATATGACATGACGATGATGATGGCTCAAAGATGTTGCAAAGCTCACACATGTGATGATGAAGGACCTTATTGCACATGAGAAATGACATGGAGTCATGTGATCAAGGTGGAGAAGATCAAGACATGACTTGGCTTGATGGACCGGTTGCAAGTGTGAAGGGCAAGTCAGAGGCTTTGGAGTTATGGACCACGTGGTGGTGAAGCTTGAGCAAGACTTGGCACCGATGGACGAAGGCAATGGTGAAAAGCAAGTGAAGTCAAGATCGATGAACCAATACGATCATATGATGATATGAAGTGGATTATATCATTTGGTGATTGGTTGGTGCATGTGTTGCATCAACAATTGAGAAGATGGAATGGAATGCGCAAGGCAAAGGTATAACCTAGGGTATTTTATTTCACCGGTCATAGGTGTAGAGAAGTTTATGACCGGGTTTAGGATAGATGGCCATACTATCAAGAGGGGCAAACTTGTTTGCATATCAGTCATCTAGTGCCACTCAAGTGATCTAACTTTGCATCATTGCTAGGATCGAGTGGTGTGGCAAGTTGAGTGGTTAACTCTTTGAAAAATGTTTGTGAAAAGCTAACACACATGCACAAGATGTTGTACACTTGGTGGTGTTGGCACATTTGCAAAGGAGAAGAAGTTGGTGAAGAAAAGGAGTTGAATGCGCTGGTCACGGGGTGACCGGATGCGTCCGATATGAGTACCGGACGCGTCCTATATCTGACTCAGGCGACAGTGTTCCCGATGTGACTGGACACGTCCGATATCGATACCGGACGCGTCCGATATCGATACCAAACGCGTCCGGTATTCTAGCCAGGCGTGGGCAGAGTTGCTGAGGTGACCGGACTCTGGCTCAGTGGAGTGACCGGACGCTGACGAGTTACTATTCGGCGTCAGGTCAAAGTGATATAGCCCGAAGCAAGATTTTAGAGAGCGACCGGCCGCGTCCAGTCGCCACACCAGACGCGTCCGGTGTGAACCAGCAAGTCTCGGGTTTTCAGCGCAATAATTGATCAGATGCTAGGAGCATCCAGTCCGGTGTGATCTGACACGTCTAGTTGGCCTAGAGTGGCTCTGGGAGCTCTTTGGACTTGACCGAATGATGCGTCTCCTGTGTCCGGTCGACCACACCGAACCCGTCCGGTCGCAGTTGAGCGGCTCTAGGAGCTCTCTAGACTCGACCAGACACTGACCCTCCTGCGTCCGATGTGTTGTGTCAGAGCGTGTCAAAGAGGGCCATTGGGTGGCAATGGTTACTTCATTTGAATGGGACACGTGGCGGTCAAACAGTGACCGGACACAGCGACCTGCGCGTCCGGTCATCCTAAAATCTGCCCAGTGAAGGGGTAATAGCTATTTTAGCCCGTGGGGCTATAAATAAAAGTGTTGGTCGGCCTTTGGCCATTACCCGTGGGGAGCAAAGCACACTAGAGCCTTGGTGGCTTATGTGGTGGTGCTTGGGAGCCCTCTAACTCACTCTAGCTTGATAGTGTTCATCCGATCGAGTGAGTGAGCGATTCTAGTGCGATTGCATCGTTAGGTTGCATCGAGTGGCACTAGGTGATCGAGTTGTAAGCCAGTGGTGCTTATTACTTTTATAGGTTGCCACCTCCTAGATGGCTTGGTGGTGGTCTCCGTTGAAGCCCGCAAGAAGCTTGTGCGGTGCTCCGGAGAAGAGCTTTATGAGGGGCATTGTGCTTGCCCCGCGGGAGCCATGAAGAGTAACTCTAGTAGAGCGAGGCGCGAAGGGCAACAAGTGGTCTGGCTGGGTCAAGTGCTAGAGCTTGTGGTAAGCACTCCACGTGGGAGAGTGTGACTTGTGGGTCACCACTAGCAAGAGGACCAACGACAACCTTGGAGCTTGTCTCAATGAGGACTAGCATGTTGGCAAGCACATGAACCTCAGGATAAAAATCTTCGTGTCATCCTTATATTCCTGTTGGTTTATATCCTCGTTACACAAGCTTGTAATTAGTTAGCTTGTGTGGCTCACTAGTTACCTTCTTGCTTGTGTAGTATAGAAGTAGCTCCGTTGCGTGGCTATTTTGGTTTGTGTAACCTTGTTAGTCACATTGCTTAGTTTGTGTAGCTAAGTATTTGTGCTCTCTAATTGGGCATTGGTTGGCTTGTTATTCAGCATTGCTAGTGAGCTTAGGTGGCTTTGTGCTTTTGCTTACTAGCATGTGTAGGAGCTCCCTCATTGCTTGAAGTACTAGTGGTATAGGTTTGTGTTACCTTACTTCTAGAATTGGTTAGGTGAGCTCTAGCTAGCCCGACACCTTTGTTATCTAATTAGGATCTTTATAAGGTGCTTGTGAACTTTGATAGAGGGGTGTAGTCTTGGTTAGACCGATAGTTTTAATTCCACACTTGTTTCGGTTAGCCGGTGCGATTAAATTTAAGAAAGGTCTATTCATCCCTCCTCTAGTCTGCCATCTAGACCCTACAACCCATTACCCCCTACCACCTTGTTGTTGCTGTGGCTCACCTGAACACTGTCGCCATTGCCACAGTGTGCCCGTTGTCGTGGAGAGGTCCTTCTATGGCGTCCGGGCTCATGCAATCGCCGCCCATTGTCTCGCATCGAACCCTAGGTGAGCATTGACCTCGTAGATAGGTTAGTGGGGGTCCCGTGTGGCCGGCGTAAGCGCCAGTGCCACCGTTCACCGCATCGGTGCCCGTGGGGATGGTCGAGGGCCTTGCCGTTGTAAAGAGGAGAAGATCCGAGGGTTCCATTGCAAAGTCGCTGTCTATAGAAATAGTACGTGTAGTGTTCGCGCTATTTTCTAATAATACGAGGGCATTTTTGAAAGAGTGCCAGCGCACGTGAAAGCTCTAGTTTGGTTTTGAAGAATTGATGAAACCCTAAGTGCTAACCTAGTTTATCAAGTGATCATGAGATAGGTAGCACACTCCTAGTGGTGAAGCAAATGAAGATCATTGCATGACGAAGATGATGCCATGGTGATGATAAAGTGCTCGGACTTGGGAAAGAAGAAAGAGAAAAACAAAAAGCTCAAGGCAAAGGTATAAACCATAGGAGCTATTTTGTTTTGGTGGTCAAGACACTTAGAGAGTGTGATCACATTTAGGTTCGATAGTCGTACTATTAAGAGGGGTGAAAGTCGTATCGGAATACGGTTATCAAAGTGCCACTAGATGCTCTAACTCAATGCATATGCATTTAGGATCTAGTGGAGTGCTAACACCCTTGAAGATGTTTGTGAAAATATGCTAACACATGTGCACAAGGTGATACACTTGGTGGTTGGCACATTTGAGCAAGGGTGAAGAAGATAGAAGTGAAAAGGAGTTAGTGTCGCTGGCTATACAGTGACCGGACGCTAGACCTCTAGGGGACCGGCGCGTCCGGCCATGTATAGCAGTGAAGATGCCAGCGTTGGTAAATGACCGGATGCTAGGTCACTCAACGACCGGACGCTGGAAGGCTGTGTCCGATCATGTTGTCAGACGGCGCAGAAGAAAGTCACTGTGTGACCAGACGCTGGCAGGGTCTGGTCAGCAAAATGCATTTCTGGAACCTTACTGGAAACGACCGGACAATGGAGGCTCAGAGTCCAGTCGGTTGTAGCGGAGCATCCGATCAACAGATGATCGTTGAGATCAGATGACTCCTGTTGAACGTAGTGTGACACGTGGCTAACATCGAGCGACCGGACGCTGGGTCCAGAGTCCGGTCAATCGGACCAAAGTGTCCGGTCACCCCGCGCTGTACCCAGTGAAGGGGTACAATGACTCTATTTCGTGGGGGCTTCTATTTAAGCCCCATGGCTGGCTCAAGCTCTCTCTCTTGGCCATTTGCATTGATATAGCAACCTTGTGAGCTTAGCCAAAGCCCTCCCACTCATCTCCATCATTGATTCATCATCTTTGTGAGATTGGGAGAGAATCTAAGTGCATTGCTTGAGTGTTTGCATCTAGAGGCACTTGGTGTTCGTGTTTCGCTGTGGAATTCACTTGTTACTCTTGGTGGTTGCCGCCACCTAGATGGCTTGGGGCAGCGAGGATCGTCGAGCGGAGGGTGGTGATTGTCTCCGGCTCCGATCGTGGTGATTGTGAGGGGTTCTTGACCTTTCCCCGGCGGAGCGACAAAAGGTACTCTAGTGGATTGCTCATGGCTTGTGTGATCCTCATCTTGTGTTGGTTGTGCGGCACCCTATTGAGGGTTTGGCGTGTGAAGCCAATTAGCACATGAACCTCCAAGTGAGTGAATCACCACAACGAGGACTAGCTTGCTGGCAAGCAAGTGAACCTCGATAAAAAATCATTGTGTTCATCATTGATTCCGAGGTGATTGGTCTTCATTGTTATTCATCCTTGTGATTGATTGGTTCCTTCATCTACATGGCGGTATAACTTTCTTGATCACTCTCTTTACATTACCGCAAACTAGTTACCAAGCTCTTTAGTGTAGTTAGTTGTGAGAGCTTGCTTGGTTGGTTGGTGTGGCTCTTTAGTTAGTCTTTGAGAGCACACTAACATAGAGTAGTGTCATAGCTATTGTGTGAATAGATTCTACCTAAACTAGAATTGTGGTAGGTGGCTTGAATTTATGTAGGCTAGCGCAACACTTGCTTCGCTTCATAATTGTCTAACCCTTTGTTGAGTGTTGTTGTAGAAATTTTTATTAGGCTATTCACCCCCCTCTAGCCATTAGGACCTTTCAAGTGGTATCGGAGTCGAGGTCACCGTGATTTGAGGCTTAACAACCTTCGATGTAAAAATGGCTTAAATCAACAACACCAAGAAGCCACCCTAATTTGATGGCACAAATTATCCATATTGGAAGTCTAAGATGACCACACATATCAAGTCAATCAATAGAAAGGTATGGAAGGTGGTAGAAACCAAAATTGAGATTGATGATCCAGAGAATCCCACCGTGGCCAAAGAAGTGCTTCTCTAAAATAATGATATTGCTCTAAGTGCCATTCATGATGTAATTGATGAGAGAACATTTGAGCAAATCAAAAATATTGAGATGGCTCATGAGGCTTGAAAGAAGTTGGAAGAATCATTTGAGGGCACTCAAGCCATGAAAGGTGCAAAGGCATACATTCTCACAGAAAAGTTTGCAAGCTTCAAGATAAAGGAGGATGAGAGTGTGCCGGAGATGTTTCATAGGCTTCAAGTGCTTGTCAATGATCTCAAAGCACTTGGAGAAGAGGTGAAGGACAAGGACTTCTCCCACAAGTTCTTGAGATGTTTGCCTTCAAGATTTGGTACATTGGTCACTATTCTAGTGAGGAGTGGTTTGGACACCATGACACCAAACCAAGTATTGGGAGATATAATGACCGATGATACATATAGAGATGATGATAAGAAGGAAAAAAAGAGGGAGAAGAAAGATGAGAAGAAGGATGACAAGAAAAAGAGCATGGCATTCAAGGCCACATCATCCAAGGGCAAAGCCAAGCAAGAAACATCAAGTGAAGAAGATGATTCATGGGATGATAATGATGATGAGAAGATGGCTCTCTTTGTCAAGAGATTTGGCAAGTTCATGGTGAAGAAGGGATATCATGCTAGAAGAAAGAAGTCTTCATCCAAGAACAAAGAAGAGTCAAGAAGGTGCTTCAAATGTGGAAGCAAAGATCATCTTGTTGCTCAATGTCCATACAATAGCGACAATGATGATGACAACAAGAAGAACAAGAAGAAAGACAAGAAGGAAAAGAAAGAGAAGAAGGACAAGATGGCCTTCAAGAAGAAGAAGGGTGCTTCATATGTGGTCACTTGGGATAGTGATGCTTCCTTAAGTGATGATGATGATGATAGTGATGGTCACAAAACCACCAAGAAGAAGTTCTAGGAAGCATTGCTATCAATGAGAAGCCTTCTCTCTTCGACTCTTCATCATGCTTCATGGCTAAGGCCACTAAGGTACAAACTTGTGATGATGAAAGTGATGAAGAACATGATGATGATAATGAAAATAAAAATGAAAATGAAAATGATAGAGATAGTGATGATGATGAACCTACTACGGGTGAATTAATTGACATGCTAGAAGATGCTAGAGAACACTTTGACATCAAGAGAAGGGAATGCAAAAGCTTGCGTAAGGAACTAAAAGCCCTTAAGAAAGCCTTTGATGAGCTCAATGCATCTCATGAGAGGCTAGAGGAAGCCAATGAGAAGCTTGGTAAAGCTCACAAAAATCTTGAAAAGGCTCATTCCTCTTTGCTTGATGAGCAAAATAAAAAGAAGCATGTTGATACTTGTGATATAGGCTTAACTTATGATTTAATTGATGAATCATCATCTATGCCTATCATTGTTCCTTCTACTAACCCTTCTTGTAGTACTTCCACTTTCACCTCATCTAGTGGTGAGGGTCTCACTTGTGATGCCTCACTAGTGGTTGAGAATGAGAATCTCAAGAAGGAGGTTAACAAGCTCACTCACACTTTGGCTAAAGCCTATGGTGGTGAGGACCGCTTGCTTATGTGCTTGGGTAGCCAAAGAGCTTCTCTCTACAAAGAGGGATTTGGCTATACCCCCAAGAAAGGCAAGGCGGCCTTTGCTTCTCACAAGACTAGTTTTGTGAAGAACAATGGTCGGTTTTACATTAGTTGCAAGCAAGTGGGTCATAAAGAGCATGAATGCACCAATAAGAGCAAAAATGTTAATATATCCTCCCTTAAGCTTGATTCATGCTATATGCTTACTAAGGGTACAAATGGTGTGAAGGCTAAGTTCATTGGTAAACCATGGATGGGCTCAAAGAAGAAAGCCATTTGGGTACCAAAGAGCTTAGTGACTAACCTTCAAGGACCCAAGCAAGTTTGGGTACCTAAAAAGAATTGATCTTCTTTTATAGGTCAATTACAAGGCTGGAACAAGGCATTGGGTTCTTGATAGTGGGTGCACTCAACCCATGACCGGTGATGCAAGAATGTTCAACTTAATCAACACCAATGGCAATGATGGTTATGATAGTATCACATTTGGTGACAATGGCAAAGGCAAGGTCAAAGGGCTTGGTAAGATTGTAATATCCAATGACATGGGCATATCCAATGTGTTGCTAGTAGAGAGCTTGAATTTCAATTTGCTATCTGTGGCTCAATTGTGTGATCTTGGATTCAAATGCATATTTGGGGTAGATGATGTAGAGATCATAAGTGTAGATGGCTCTAACTTGATCTTCAAAGGCTTTAGATATGAGAATCTATACTTGGTTGATTTCAATGCTAGTGAAGCTAGATTATCTACATGTTTGTTCACTAAGTCTAGCATGGGTTGGTTATGGCATAGAAAGCTTGGTCATGTTGGAATGAAACAATTAAATAGATTGGTTAAGCATGACTTGGTTAGAGGCTTGAAAGATGTTGTGTTTGAGAAGGATAAGCTTTGTAGCTCTTGTCAAGTTGACAAACAAATTGGAAACACCCATCCTAAGAAAAGCATGATGAGCACTAGTAAAGCATTTGAGTTATTGCACATGAATTTGTTTGGGCCAACACAATACACTAGCATCGGTGGTAACAAATATGGCTTTGTGATAGTGGATGATTACACTAGATACACTTGGATATTCTTTCTAGTGGATAAAAGTGATGTATTTGCAACATTCAAATCATTTGTTAAAGGCATTCACAATGAGTTTGAAACAACCATCAAGAGAGTTAGAAGTGACAATGGTAGTGAGTTCAAGAACACTAGAATTGATGAGTTATGTGATGAATTTAGAATTAGACATCAATTCTTGGCCAAATACACTCCACAATCAAATGGCCTTGTTGAGAGGAAGAATAGAACACTCATTGATATGGCAAGGTCTATGCTTAGTGAGTACAATGTGAGTCAATCCTTTTGGGCCGAAGCTATCAACACGGCTTGCTATTGTAGCAACCGCCTTTATTGTCACCTATTGAAAGAGAAAACACCATATGAGCTCTTGAATGGTAGAAAGCCCAACATTGCATATTTTCGGGTCTTTGGTTGCAAATGTTATATCTTGAAGAAAGGCACTAGATTGAGCAAGTTTGACAAGAAATGTGATGAAGGATTCCTACTTGGTTACTTCACTACAAGCAAAGCATATAGAGTTTGGAATTTGGATAGTGGTACTCTTGAGGAAGTTTATGGTGTTGAATTTGATGAAACCAAGGGTTCATAAGAAGAGAATAAGAACTTGGAAGATGTTAGAGGCATTCAACTTTCAAATGCCATGACGAACATGGATATTGGTGAATTGAGACCTAGGCAAGTGAATGATGATGAAGATGATCAAGTGCAAATGCTCTCTAACTCAAATGTGCAAGATGATACAAATCAAGCTAATACAAGTGGCTCTCATGACAATGAATAAGATCAAGTGGCTAGTACATCATCTCAACCCAATGATCAAGCAAGTGCAAGCAATCAAGTTCCAATCCTCCAACCAACCAATGTTGCAAGATATCATCCATTGGACACTATCATTGGTGATATTTCAAGAGGTGTACAAACAAGATCAAGATTGGCTTCATTTTGTGAGCATTTATCTTTTGTGTCATCCATTGAACCAAAGAAGATAGATGAAGCATTAAAGGATGTTGATTGGGTGAATGCTATGCATGAAGAATTGAATAACTTCACAAGAAATCAAGTATAGGAATTAGTAGAGACCAAAGGGACACAATGCGATTGAAACCAAATGGGTCTTTAGAAACAAGCAAGATCAAGATGGGATAGTAGTAAGAAACAAAGCAAGATTGGTAGCACAAGGCTATACACAAGTTGAAGGTCTTGTCTTTGGAGAAACATATGCCCTGGTTGCTAGATTGGAAGCAATTAGAATCTTGCTAGCCTATGCTTGTGCCTACAACATCAAGCTCTATCAAATGGATGTTAAGAGTGCATTTCTCAATGGTTACATCAATTAAGAAGTATATGTTGAGCAACCTCCTGGTTTTGAAGATGATAAGAAGCCCAACCATGTGTATAAGTTGAAAAAACATTGTATGGCTTGAAGCAAGCACCTAGAGCATTGTATGAGAGATTGAGGAACTTCCTACTCTCTAAAGGGTTCACAATGGGCAAGGTTGATACTACTCTTTTCATCAAGAAGATTGGAAAAGATCTATTTGTGTTGCAAATCTTTGTTGATGATATCATATTTGGATCAACCAATCAAGACTTTTGTGATGAGTTTGGAAAGATGATGGCTAATGAGTTTGAGATGTCCATAATTGGAGAGTTAAGTTACTTCCTTGGTCTTCAAATCAAGCAATTGAAGAATGGTACATTTGTAAGTCAAGGCAAGTATATCAAGAACATGATCAAGAAGTTTGGCATGAGTGATAGCAAAGTCATTAGCACACCAATGGAAACCAATGGTAGCTTGGATAGTGATGTAAGTGGAAATATGGTAGATCAAAAGTTGTATCAGTTTATGATTGGAAGCCTACTCTATATGACCGCATCAAGGCCGGATGTCATGTTTAGTGTATGCATGTGTGCAAGATTTCAAGCCTCACCAAGAAAAAGTCATTTGAAGGCTACTAAGAGAATATTGAGGTACTTGAAGCATACACCAAATGTTGACTTGTGGTATCCCAAAGGAGCAAAGTTTGAGCTAGTTGGTTACTCCGACTCGGATTATGCGGGATGCAAGGTTGAAAGGAAGAGCACCTCGGGCACATGTCAATTGTTGGGAAGATCACTTGTTTTATAGTCATCAAAGAAGCAAAATAGTGTTGCATTATCAACCGCTGAAGCCGAATACATATCCGCCGGTAGTTGTGCACAAATACTTTGGATGAAGGCCACTTTGAGTGATTTTGGAATCAAGTTCAAGAAAGTGCCATTGCTATGTGACAATGAGAGTGCAATCAAGTTGACCAACAATCCGGTTCAACATGCAAGAACAAAACACATTGATGTCCGCCACCATTTCATAAGAGATCACCAACAAAAAGGGGATATTTGCATTGAGAGTGTAGGCACCGAAGATCAATTTGCCGATATATTCACCAAGCCATTGGATGAGAAAAGGTTTTGCAAGCTTAGGAATGAGTTGAAGATATTGGATTTCTCAAATATGTGTTGATGCACCCCCCACTTATATGACATGCCTCTCCTTCGAGCAATCCAAGGTAAAAATTGATTGGCATGGCATACATCCTTGCTAAGGACATGATTAGTGCATCTAGTCATTTCTTCATTTTATTAGGCTCATTCATGAAAATCAAATGAATTTGATGTTCATATGGTATCACTATTGCTTCTATGCTTGACTTGATCTAGTGATAGCATATGACATGTTTGTGGGCTTGTAAATCTAGTGTTTAATCTAGAAAATGAGCTCTAAGTGTTTAACTCAACATGGTACAAGATAACCCTTATTAGGAGGTGTGAAGAAGCTTGTCCTTGGATAAAACCGAGTTAAATATCTTTGGCAAATGATCCAGATTGGACCAATTTAGGACAATGATCCTCACCCCATTGATTGACATTGATAATCTCGACCCTACAAATGGTATTTACCTTTTTGAACCTTTGTGGTCATTGATGACAAAGGGGGAGAAAAACAAAGATATTAGTATATGGGGAGAAATAGTGTAAAGGGGGAGAGAAATAAAGATATAAGTAATAGGGGGAGAACTTGAAATAAGGAAGAGATATGACAAATGAAAGGGATCAATTAAAATTTTGAGCACACAAGTAGGGGGAGCAAGCTCATGAACTTGTATGATGCATTTGAATTAGCATTTCATATGTTTGTTTGCATAGCACAAGTTTTTAATTTAAATATCCATGCTTGTGTGATGAATGATAGATGTAAACTTGAATGATGAAATGAATATCCAGCGTGCATAGGTTTATTCACAAGTGGTATCATTTCCAAGTATTACCAAGTGATATCTATTTCAAATAGATTTTTAAGTGGTATCTTTTACAAAAGTTTTTACAAGTGGTATCTAGCTATCCTTCCAAAGTATTTTTTAAGTGGTATCTAGGTAACTATGGTGCTAAGGATGATATAATGGTGCACTCTGATTGGTATCACGCTTCAAAGGTCCATATTTTATACCTTAGCATCATTTGATAGACATTGTCTCCTATATTTCCTATCTAATCATATGTGCAAGCTACAATCCAAACTCTTAGCACATATGTAGGGGGAGCAATTGCTACCATATGGAGTTCATGAAACTTGTCTATATTCTTTTACACATGGTAAATATGCTTGGACAAGCAACATGGATTCAATTGAATTTCAATTCATATCTTTGTATAAGGGTTGTCATCAATTACCAAAAAGGGAGAGATTGAAAGCTCTAATTTGGTTTTGGAGAATTGATAAAACCCTAAGTGCTAACCTAGTTTATCAAGTGATCATGAGATAGGTAGCACACTCCAAGTGGTGAAGCAAATAAAGATCATTACATGATGAAGATGATGCCATGGTGATGATCAAGTGCTCAGACTTGGAAAAGAAGAAAGAGAAAAACAAAAAGCTCAAGGCAAAGGTATAAACCATAGGAGCTATTTTGTTTTGATGATTAAGACACTTAGAGAGTGTGATTTATTTAGGTTCAATAGCTGTACTATTAAAAGGGGTGAAACTCGTATCGAAATGCGGTTATCAAAGTGCCACTAGATGCTCTAACTCATTGCATATGCATTTAGGATCTAGTGGAGTGCTAACACCCTTGAAGATGTTTGTGAAAATATGCTAACACATGTGCACAAGGTGATACACTTGGTGGTTGGCACATTTGAGCAAGGGTGAAGAAGATAAAAGTGAAAAGGAGTTAGTGTCGCTGGCTATACAGTGACCGGACGCTGGACCTCTGAGGGACCGACGCGTCCGGCCATGTATAGCAGTGAAGACGCTAGCATCGGTAAATGACCGAACGCTGGATCACTCAGCGACCGGACGCTGCTAGGCTGTGTCCGATCATGTTGTCAGACGACATAGAAGAAAGTCACTGTGTGACCGGACGCTGGCAGGGTCCGGTCAAGCTTGATCGACGAGTCCGGTCAGCAAAATGCGTTTCTGGAACCTTACTAGAAACGACCGGACGCTGGAGGCTCAGAGTCCGGTTAGTTGTAGTGGAGCGTCCGGTCAATAGATGACCGTTGAGATCAGACGACTCCTGTTGAACGCAGTGCGACACGTGGCTGACATCGAGCTACCGGACGCTGGGTCCAGAGTCCGGTCAATCGGACCGAAGCGTCCGGTCACCCCGTGTTGTACCCAGTGAAGGGGTACAACGGCTCTATTTCGTGGGGGCTTCTATTTAAGCCTCATGGTCGGCTCAAGCTCTCTCTCTTGGCCATTTGCATTGGCATAGCAACCTTGTGAGCTTAGCCAAAGCCCTCCCACTCATCTCCATCATTGATTCATCATCTTTGTGAGATTGAGAGAGAATTCAAGTGCATTGCTTGAGTGTTTGCATCTAGAGGCACTTGGTGTTCGTGTTTTGCTGTGAAATTCACGTGTTACTCTTGGTGGTTGCCGCCACCTAGACGGCTTGGGACAGCGAGGATTGTCGAGCGGAGGGTGGTGATTGTCTCCGGCTCTGATCGTGGTGATTGTGAGGGGTTCTTGACCTTTCCCCGGTGGAGCGCCAAAAGGTACTCTAGTGGATTGCTCTCACGCACGCGCGCGCGTTGCGCCGCGTGGGCCGCGTTGGGCCAAAATCAGTTTAGCTTTTTCGTGGAGAATAGAAATAACTTTTCATTTGTATTTCTGAGCTGATCTTTGGTAATTAATATAAAATCATGTAGATATCCAAAAATTGTGAAACCAATTTTGTTAAGTTCCTAAAATTGTGCTTTATCTGTTAGTATATTTAGTTTATATATATACTTGTCGATATCATGAGCTATTAAATCATTTGAGAGTGCTTAATATTATTAGGTTAAAAATTGTAGGAATTATTGTGGCAAAATTGTGATAGGTTTAGCTTTAAAAAATTTACAGTAGCTTCATGGTATTATTATATGCTCACTGTAATTTTTATAGCTTTAGAATAGACTTAACATAAGGGTAGTTAAATGCTCTTTTTCAAATATACATTAAATCATTAGTAGAAATAGATATATATCCTTCATTTGTAAAGCTAGGTGTTTGTTAGTTGAACTCAACACTTTATTTGATGAAAATGATAAGTAGTTAGTATCTTGACCATTAGAGCTAGCTTTGTGGCTTAGTAGATGTATTCTTAAATTAAGAATTGTTGTTGCCGAAATGCTAAGTGTTGCATCATCATCGCATGCATGTAGAGAATGAGTTGGTGGAGATCGTGACCATCGGAGATCATGAGTTCGAAGAGGTGATCGAGGAGTATGAGGAGGAGATCCTCGTGCAGGAGGAGGTCCTAGAGCCACCACTAACTGACTGAGCTGACACCCCGCCTGCCTAAGGCAAGCCCCGGTGCATAACCCTTATTTTGAATCATCACTAGATATATATATGTGATGTGCATTTATGTTATAGGCTTATTGTTGGAACTACATGCATAGATGTACCTACCTATGAGTCCTGCTAGCTTAGGCCGCGTAGCTCCTATGCTTAGGTTTTTCGGTAGCGTGAGTAACATGTCGTTACTCACAATAGATGATTATTATTATTACTCTCATGATAAAATGGTGAAAGGAAATAGAGACCGGGTAGGGATATGGTACGGGTATTGGTGGGTGTAAGAGGTTATGTCTCGTGGCCAACGGGACATAGCTTGGTTATACTGTTTTCCCTGTCCGTGTTGGTTAAGGACCGGCCGTTGCATTAGATTCTAGTCAGGTCACAGACTTATTATCCTAAGCGCATACTTGTTTATGGGAGCAGGGAAGGCTCGTTGCTCTCTTGTCGTGGGTTCTGGCTCTTTGGATCGACTTATTGGAGGCGGGGATGGTGGAGGTCTAAGTACCAAACTATGTCTGGGACTCACGTGTGGGGGCTTGGAGTCCAAGTTTGGACGAGGACCTGGATCCCTTGACAGGAGAGTGGTGGGTTGGTCCTGCTTGTGCCTGGGGTACAAGCGGGGCGTGTGTTTCGAGGTACCCAACTAGGCTACATTGACTCACGTATCGTCGTGTAATACGGTATGACTTGTCTACGATCTAGCACCGTAGTAAGATCTGAAAGATGAAAGGAAATGAATGGATCTGATTGCTCAACTCTTGCTTGAAAGTAGAATAGGTGCTTACCTAGAATGGTTAGCCAATGAATTAATCATGGCTGATAATAAAATACATACATAAGGATTCACTACTAGAATGCTTTTTACAAAAAGAAAACCCAACAAACCATAAAGCTTCTTATATTCTTGGAGTCGGGAAATTATTTCCACTAGTCAGGTAAGTCTTGCGAGTACATTGTATACTTAGGGTTTATTTACCCTTGTTGCAGGTGCAGTTTGAGGAGTAGCTGTTGTGTGGATGATTCTTCTGGTGAGCATAGATGAATCCTTGTATCTTACCGTTAGATGTTCATTTTAATTCTGCTGTTTAAATTCTATACTCTGAACTTGGTACTGTAATAGTGTATTTCTAAGAACTCTGGTTGTATAAAATGAACTAAGTATTGTAAACTCGTTCTTATTATTAGATCCTAGAGGAAAAACGTGGATTGTTCGAGTCTCTCCCTTGGGATGTGCTCGACGGAACCGTCCGATGTAGCTTACTTTCGGGGTGCTTAGTGTTTGGTGGAAGACGAGCGCCTCCGGAAGCGTGCTATTTCAGACGGTTCTGCCATAGCCCACCGAGACGGAATGGGATGTCACGACCCGCTGACAACGCCGAGGCGTGGCATCAGTGGCGAACAGGCGCCCAGCGTGGAGCCGTCCCTATCACCATCTGCAGTGTCGGCGGGACCCGCATAGAGGAGAAGAAAGGCTCGGCGGTCCTGGAAGCCTTCCTCTCCTTGGCTCTTCACCCTCTTTCTCTCTGTGTAACCTACTCTTCCCCTTCGTCTATAAAAGGGGAAGCAGGACGTCTCGGGAGGGGGGACGATGGTTCACCACTCTACACGGTTGTAGACATCAAAACACACGCCCTAACACGCCTTAGGAGCACACGCACATCAAAGACTTGGGACATGTCCCTCTCTCGCTCGTATGTAACCCCTAATACAAACTTTTACTGCTAGTAACACGAGCAGCAGCGACGAATTAGACGTAAGGACTTTCTGCCCGAACCCGTATAAAGCTCATATTCTCTAAGCACACCATCCAATCCAAACACGCAATACTAGAAATTTACTAGTTGGTAACTCGAAACACCGACACGTACACTCACTCATGTGAACGCACACGCACACACACACTACACATCGATGTATGCACAATCATCCCTATAAACGCACATGCATGCACACTACGCATCACTGTTGAAGGGCACTTTGCCAACAAAGCTGTTGAATCTTAAAATGCAGGAAATTGTGAACACATGTACCAAGTTAAGAACTCGCATCCACCACAAGAAAACCAAATAGCTGAGTTTTGTTCAATTTGCTAGCATGGAATATATGTCAATAGTCCATTTATATGATATTATAGATATCAATATATATTTTCTATAAATTAGTAAAAAATAAACAAATTTAACATAAAGAAAACTAAAATGATTGCAATTTAAAAATTACGGAGTATTCTATAGACGATAATGCTCTACATAATTATCATTGGAGCAACTCCAAGAGATCGTGTAAAATAAGAGTCTAAAATCCATGATTTAGCCATTCTCTAAAATAGAACATCCTCCAAAAAAGTAGAGTAACGCAACAACATTTCTAAATTTCTCATTATCTATTTTTTTAAAGTTGACATGTCAAGTTGAGATTGGTTCATTTTCCTATTTCCTATACTCCAGCCTTCATGGCATGCTATTTTTACCCAGCGAGAAGTGCGGGATGGATGACTTGTTATTTTGGAAAACATGATAGAATAGCTGTTGGAGCCATGATTCTTTCAAAAATGCCTAAAATAGCAATTTACGATACAAATGGCTACTCTCTTGGAGTTGCTCTGGCTAACACACCGAACACATACTTGCTATATTTAGATTAGAAGTCACCGCAAATTGAACATTCGTGCCCGTCTCCCAAGAGCTTATGCATCTGTAGAAGGAACACGCACTACTGGCGTTTTCTTGTATATAAAAAGGAAGGAACGTGCACGCAATGTGCCACGTATACTAAGTAGGCCGAGTTTTTTTTCCTAAATATAATCTTGTACGTAGAAGAGACATTGCGCCTAATTTATTTATTTATTTACATAGAAAAACTACGCCATACTTCCGCAATTTCCTGCGTTCTACAAACAAGTCTTGGCTTACGGTACATATATATCAAATTATGAACGCAACGACAAGCGAAGCGAGCAAGCCAAGGGGCTGCGCGCCTGTGCTGGTGGACAGGACACTGAAGCGCAGGTGCTTATCGTTGTTGTTGCCATCAGCGCCGGACGTTGTATGCTTCGCCGAGCACGGACAGAGCGGCAGCCTTCACGTGGATACATCGGCCTCGGCGGCCAGCTCCGGTCCCTTTCCAGATCTCTGAACCCAATCCATCCACCGCTCCAACCGAGCTGCAATGGACCACCGCCCACCTGCTCGTGAGTCATGAGTCGTGACTGGATATATCCGGCAGCCTTGGGGCGTGCTTCGGTGCTTGGTTGCAATTAAAGGCGAGCTCATCTCGATTCACCAGGGTCAGCAACGACGAGTTTGTCGGTCCGGGCGAGCCGATTTAAGCTAGCTTGAGCCAGCAAGAAGATGCATAGGGTGCCTAGGATAGCAAAATATTGTAGCCCATCCGGGTTTTTTTTACAACTTGTAGCCCATCCGGTTGATGTCCTTGTGAGCCATTAAAAAATATCACAATTTTCTATGAGTCATTGAAAAAGTTTGGCGGACTTCAGCGTCATAGCTCTAATTTTTTTTACCATCTATGCCTCTGTCATCAGATTGGACTCTAACGGTGTCAAACTGCAGGTGTAGAAAGTCGAAAATACCCTTAAGTCTAAATATGCCATTAATTTTTTGAGTATCTTAACCACTTTAAATGGAAAAACTCAAAACTAGAAAGTTGTAAATCTCGTCGAGATCTACAATTTTCATATGAAAATTATCTTCATTTAATACTGTAAAAAATATATGACTTTTCTAAGATATATTAATTATATCAAATCATATATTTTTTACGGAATTAAATGAAGATAATTTTTATATAAAAATTATAGATCTCGACGAGTTCTACAACTTTCTAGTTTTAAGTTTTTCCATTTGAAGTCGTAAAGATGTTAAAAAAATTAATGGCATATTTAGACATAAGGGTACTTTCAACTTTTCACGTCTGCAGGTTGACACCATTAGAGCCCAATCTGACGATAGTGGCATAGAGGGCAAAAAAAATTAGAGCTGTGGTGCTGAAGTCCGCCGAACTTTTTCAGTGGCTCATAAGAAATTACAATTTTTATAATGGCTCACAAAGAATTGCCTCAATAAACCTAGAGCGCAAGATCGACTTGGATACGTAAGTTGGTAAGGAGCCGCCACAACTGCCCCCTTCCTCCTTGCCGCCGTTTTTCTCTAGTGAGTCTGTTGATGACAAGGAGAGAAGACACGTCTCTTTTGTAACAATTTTTAGATCTGTTTTATTTGTATGGATAAAATCAGATGTTTTTCGATCGGTGTCTTATTATGTACAATGACTTTGGTCATTGTTATGATGAGATCACCGTTACAGGTGTCGATTTCATTGGCAGAAGACCAATTTATGACCATTATCTATAAGAAGGGATGCTTTTGGGCACTCCCCGTAAGAACATCATCACCGATGGCTGCATAAAAAAATCAGGCATACATGACAAATCTATGAGGTGATAAATCTATAGCCTATGGTGTACCCGATGATACAATTGTCGATGTTTTTTATCGTTTCCGATGCATTTTAAACTGGTGCAGGAACATTGGATCTTGTGGCATATCTAGTTGTTTTGGGGTTGATCGATGATTCAGAGTAATGATCATACTTTGATTTCATTTTTAGCAAGGCTCTATTCTACATCGAGGAGAGTCACTAGAGAAGAAGATAATAAAAAAATCTAGATATAGCATTCCTACTTCGGTTTTTATGTGTATTTTGAGGATGTACTATGCCAAGCACTGATATAGTCCCCTCCTAAAAATTAAACTTCAAGTGCAACGGTATGGTTCGCCCTTGTAACAGAACCGTCCAATTTATAAGAGCACAAGTACAATAACAGCCCGTAAGCGGTCACACTATCATACTTGAGCCCATATAAACCCGTTAGTCCGTCGAGTACCATGAAGGGTCTTGATTCATCACCAACATACAATCAAGATCGTACATGATTCAACATACATGCCATATGTTACATATAGTTTACAAAGACATTGCCATACATTAGAGTGCGATTAAAGTTATTACAAACCAAGTTCAAATAAAGTAGTAGCGGAAGCAAAATAGTTTTTAAACCAACATCTCACATCATTGTTCAAATACTTGCCAGTTTGTGATCACAATCCACAAAAGCATCATAGATTAGATATATAAATAGAAGCGCCTTACCCAGAGCCTACTCCTCGTCCATTGCGGGACAGAAGCAGTTCTTACAATATCTATAATATACTATGTTATCTGCAACAAGTAGGAAAATAAACCCTGAGTATGAGAAGGTACCCACCTAGACTTACGTGTCATAAACCAAAAATAAAGTGACTCCAAGGATCATACAAGGCTTTATAAGTGGAGCTAGCTTTACACCATTTTTCATAAAAAACACTAATTAAGCTATACATTTTATAATTCGGTCATCAAGTTAAATATAGCTATTTATCTCTAGATTGGCAACTAACTTATGCCAAATATGTGGTATATCATTTAGTAACATAACAATAGTAACCATAGCTGGTGTAATATTTTCCATGTTCATCATAATCTTCACATTCCATAGTCCAATTACTACGATGAAGGGGCTCCACCAAGTTTCTCACTATCCGGAAGAGACGACGATTCAAATTGATTGCAACCAGCTGGGCAATATTCCTAACACAAACCTAGGTCTACCAGCCATGGTAGCCTTAGGTCACCTTTGGTACAACTTTGGTCCACATTTTACGGGTTCGATCAGCGCTGCACAACCAGGGACAACTAGCTGCCAGGATAATCAGGATTGCCCTGCCCTTGGGCTGACGTCTGGCTCCCCGCACATCCTTACTACAATCTAGAGTGCACACTTTGACAGAACAAGGCCCGACCTGAGTTGAGTTACTCGGCTTCACGGTCGAAACAAGTTATCTGACCAACTAAGTGAGAGGCATATGTTCAAAATGACAAGAGGGCCTCCAACGATGCGGTCCTTAATTGACATAGACGGAATCACATTAGTCAACTTACACATAGACTCCGCCCGGCCTTCAGTTACATTATTCCATGGTTCTTTTCCATGTTAGCAAATATAGCCAACCGTGCTCCGGTATCCACCTACATCTTGTAGGTGATAGGAAATCACCCGACTTCTACAGGTCTAAGCATGGCTAAGCATATATTCGATCCTAGACCTACATAGGGTTTAAAGTATATAGCTAGACAAGGTAGTTCTATGCATCAAGTGTTTTCAAATCAACTCTTATAACCTAATGCGTCAAACATAAAGAACTCAAGTAATATTTTATAAAACATAGAAGGCTTAAAATGCTCCGAGGCTTGCCTTTCAGAAAGAAAGTGGATCGGTGGTCAGGGCACTCCGGAAGTTAGTCAGTGGCCAGCTCCTCTCGTTCGGGAGCTACGGGTTGGGGTGTCTCTTGATTGTCCTCTGCCTCTTCTTCAAATTCCAGTAGGGTTACTCCTTCGGACGATCCTATATGTATGAGCATGAAATAAGATATTATGGATGCATAGATACTGGTGTGGATAATATGATATGATAAAATACATACTCATAAATGTCCTTAACAGCAATGTATTAAAGTGATAACAAGGTAAATTTTCTTTTACTAAATAGGTGCATATCTCCTCTCTAGTAACTAAACAAACATCCATTTAAAGTATTTTCTGGACTACAAGACAACAGCTATTGTTTTGACCATAACTAGAGTTTTATATACCCAAATAATATGATCTTGGACTTTATACAAAGCTTATAAAATTTCCTAAAACTTTACTTTAATCATATTAAGTTGATTCAGTAGCTATCTAGGTCAAACAATTCAATCTTCCAGATCTGTCCAGAGGATAAGCAATTCTGACAGCAGACTTCTAACAGCTATAACTCTTAAACCATTAGGCCTATGACTATGAAATTTTAGAAAAAGTAAGATGAGTAAGTTATCTACAACTTTGTTATTGACAAGTTTTACAGAAAAGATCATTATCATCTTGAATTTGTCAACACAATAAAAACTACTCATGCAGCCATTTAGTTGAATTATAAGGAATAATTATCTAGGTGCCTATCACCAATTACTTCTAAGCACAACTACTAATATCAATAGATCATATGCATCACAAGCACCATAGAAAACATCATGGTTAAGCCCAACTAATTTACTTATGTTCATTTATTAATATCCTTATATAATAAGGTGATTTAAAGGATAAATATTTCCAATGCTCAATAAATTCTGAGAAAATTACAGTAGCTTACATATGACCCCAATAATCTACTGTACCTATTTCATGCCATTTGGATAAGCATAGCAACCTCTACAAAAATGACAAATTACATAGGCTTATTTTAGCAAAAATAGTTTAGCCTAGTGAAAAGTGTTAAAAAACTAGATTTTATATTTTTCTTACTTTCATCCTAGCATAAGAACACTGTGTAAAATTTGCATGATCATATGTTATATATTTTTACCCCAATTATTTTCACTAGAAACTAGCAATTATTTAAGATTAAATAGGAAGACTGGAAGACCATATTCTAAGTATGTCTACTATAGGTTTATTATTTTTCCTAGCTATATCATGTCAACATAAGACCAGCAAAATTGGAATCACAATTTTTGCACTTCTATAGCTCAAGTTATGCATTTTACAAGATAGAAACAAATTTAAAATCACTTATCTAGCTCAATTTTATTCTCCTAGAAAAATATCCCAAACAGTAGGTTTTATATTTTTATCAAATATTATACTTCATGATGAATCCAACAAAATTTGGATCACCTCATTTGGACACTCCTAGCTCAAGATATAAATTTTTGAAGTTTGCATTCAAATCCATGAAAATAAATAAAGAAAATCAAATTTCAAATTGGGCCCAGCAGCTAGGTGCACCCGGTCTAGTGCACCTGGAAGCGCTGACAGCAGGGGCCCGCAGTCAATGCGACCTCACATGTTAGGCACACAAAGCAGGGGTGTGGCTTGACCGGCGGCAAACTCGTAGACGGCGAGGTCACTGGCATTGTGTTCCCCACACTCCTGCGCACCTACAGGTACCCTAGGTTGGCTCGGTGAATCACCGGAGCGACCTCGCCGACGAGCATGGCGGCTCGATGGTGGTGCGTGGTGACGGATTCACCGTCTCCGGTGAAGATGTGACCAAGCAAGCATGGTTATGACTTCTATGAACCCTAGCGAAGCTCTACGGTGCGGATCGAGCCACAATGAAGCGGCGGTGAGCTTCGTCCATGTGCATGGCGGCATGATGGCGCACAGCCAACGATAGTGGTGTCACCGTTCTGATGAGACGACGGCCGAAGGTAGGTCTCCATCATCGGGGAAGGTGCTACACCTCTAGGCAACACAGTAACGGGTACCAGAGCGGGCTAAGGGTGGTCGATGAAGTTTGCAGCGGCGAGCGCGTGCTTGTAGCCATGGCGAACACACAAGGTGGTGTCGCATGTTCCCACGTGACGGCGGCGGTAGCGGTTAAATAATGACGACGTGAGCATATATGACCTAAGGCGATGACAGAACCAGGGAGAAAGAGGTAGGAGGAGCGGTGGATAAGGCTGGCCATGGTGAGCTTGGAGCTTGGTGGCACTCCATTGTAAGGGTCGAGATGGCGGACTAGAGGGGGGTGAATAGTCTTTTGTAAAATTAATCGCGTCGGCTAACCGAAACAAATGCGGAAATACAACTATCGGTCTAGCCAAGACTACACCCCTCAATATATGTTCTATAGCACCTTGCAAAGATACTAATAAAGCAACTAAGGTGCCGGGCTAGCTAGAGCTCTCCTAAACAATTCTAGGAGCAAGGTCACACAAACCTATGCCACTAGTACTTTAAGTAACAAGGGAGCTCCTACACATGCTAGTAAGCAAAAGCACAAAGCTAACTAAGCTCACTAGCAATGCTCAATAACAAGGCAACCAATGCCAAATTAGAGAGCGCAAATACTTAGCTACACAAACTAAGCAATGTGACTAACAAGGTTACTAAAATCAAATTAGCCACGCAAGGGAACTACTTCTATGCTACACAAGCAAGAAGGTAATTAGCTAGATACACAAGCTATCTAATTACAATAGCAACTACACAAGCTTAAGATATATAAAAGTAAATGCAAGCTTGTGTAATGGGGATACAAACCAACGGGAAGAACAAGGTTGACACGATGATTTTTCTTCCGAGGTTCATGTGTTTGTCAACACGCTAGTCCCCGTTGTGTCGACCGCTCACTTGGTGGTTCGGCGGCTAATTAGCATCACCCGCTAAGCCCGCACGTCAGGCACCGCAAGAACCTACCCCTTGAGTGAGGGTAGCTCAATGACACACTTTCCTAAAGTTGCTCTTCGTGACTCCCGCAGGGCGAGCACAAGTACCCCTCACAAGCACTTCTCCGGAGCGCCGCACAAGCTTCTTGCGGGCTTCGACGGAGACCACCACCAAGCCGTCTAGGAGGTGGCAACCTCCAAGAGTAACAAGCACCACCGGCTTGCAACACGACCACCTAGTGCCACTCGATGCAACCTCACGATGCAATCGCACTAGAATCACTCACTCACACAATCGAATGATCACTATCAAGTATATGTGTGATGGAGGGCTCCCAAGCACTCACAAGCATGGACACTAAGTCCCCTTAGGTGCTCAGCTCCAGCCATGGTCGAGGGCCACTTCTATTTATAGCCCCAAGGGCTAAACTAGCCGTTACCCCTTCACTGGGCAAAAGTCGGGCTGACCGGATGCTCCGGTCGAGTTGACCGGACGCTGGACCTCAGCGTCCGGTCGTCCACAGACGGCCACGCGTCTCGATCCCAACGGTCACTTGACCTGACCGGACGTAGCGGTAAAACTGATCGGACGCTGAAGCCCCAGTGTTCGGTCGTTTCCAGTAAGCTCCCCGAGGCATATTTTCTCGACCGGACACGTCCGGTCCACCTTGACCGGACACAGACCAGCGTCAGGTGCAATACCCTCGGTACAGTGCAGACCCATCAGTTTGACCGGACGCAGCCTTTCAGTGTCCGGTCGCTACATGACCCAGCGTCCGGTCAGTAGACCGACGCCAGCATCTTCGCAATCAACTCGTTTTCACTTCTAACTTCTTCACCTTTGCTCCAATGTGCCAACCACAAGAATTTACATCTGGTGCAATAGAAAATAGGCATTCCATTTTCCTGAAAGTGCCGACACTCCTTTGTAAACACCACCTCCTTTGTAAATGTGCCAACACCACCAAGTGTACACCACCATGTGTATGTGTGTTAGCTTTTCACAATCATTTCCCAAAGGATGTTAGCCACTCAACTTGCCACGCCACTCGATCCTAGCGACGATGCAAAGTTAGATCACTCGAGTGGCACTAGATGACCGATATGCAAATAAGTTTGCCCCTCTTGATAGTACGGCCATCTATCCTAATCCCGGTCATATACTTCTCTACACACCTATGACCGGTGAAATGAAATGCCCTATGTTATACCTTTGCCTTGCGCATTCCATTCCATCTCCTCCAATGTCGATGCAACACATGCACCAACATGATCAACAATGATATGATCCACTTCATATCATCACGTGATCATATTGGTTCATCGATCTTGACTTCACTTGCTCTTCACCGTTGCCATCGTCCATCGGCGCTAAGTCTTGCTCAAGCTTCACCGCCACGCGGTCCATCACTCCAAAGCCTCCGACTTGCCCTTCATGCTTGCAACCGGTCCATCAAGCCAAGTCTTGTCTTGATCTTCTCCACCTTGATCACATGACTCAAGGTCATGTCTCATGTGCAATAAGCTCCTTCATCATCATATGTGTGAGCTTTGCAACATCTCCAAGCCATTTTCACCCTCATGGCATATGTTGCTCACACATGTACCTATGGACTAATTACCTGTGTATCTCACATAAACACAATTAGTCCACCTAGGTTGTCACTCAATTACCAAAACCAAATAAGGACCTTTCATCCGTGACCATGGCAGCGACGACGACGTGAAATGTCGCATTACCTAGGCTCGAACGGTGGCAATGGTGGCTCAGGAAGGTAGAGGAGATGATGGCGGAGCTATGGGCGAGGTGGATTAGGTGGTGGTGCTGCATGGGCGGCGAGTGAGTACGGCGGAGGTGCGACGACGATGACGGCGGCTTGCTCTGCTTGGCTATGTGAACGAGAGAGAAAGTGAAGGAGAGCGAGTGGGAGTGGAGGGCGCGTCATGGCGGCTTTGCTATCTGCCCCAGCTTGACCAATGGACCCAACGCCGGCGTACGGCATCCACATGGACAACGTGGCCTATGGCTGGTTGGCCACGCCGTCGAGCTACCTGACCGATCCAGAGCTGCATCGGGTGATTGATAAAGCGACTTCATGCACCTGTAACTCCTAATTCGTGGCGATTTAGTGAAAATGGTATTAGTGAAAATTATAGAGCTATGTGAGGTCTTCAACTTAGCTTCAGGAAGCATCATCTAATTCACCATGGTTTGCAAGTTACAATGCTTCAAAGTGGTGTACTTGAAACTATAATCGGCTTCTAGACTTAGCAAAATTTTGAAGTCCCTAAACAACATTTGATTGCTACTTTGGAGCTGTGTTTTGACTATGTTAGGCACTGAATTAGCTCATGACCTTTAAATAAAGTTTGTAACCCATAAGATAAGCTACAACTTTTATTAAGGGTGCACTACCATGCAAACACTTTAAGCTACTCTTCAACTTTGGTCAATCTAGCATAATGAAAAATGGCATTATGAGTAAACTAGGACTTAGAAGCAAAATTGGCCCATGTCATGAATACAAACATTGTTTCATTTACCATCCTAGATATGTCTATGGTGTTTTTGTGACCCCACAACCATCTCTTGCATTGGTCACACATGGTCACAAGCATATGCATGTATATAATCAATATCACATGTGATAATATGTAAAGATTAAGATAAAATTCTATATGCTCATGCTCATGAATGCTTGGATGATGCTTGTGCTCATGAAATAAAAGTGCCAAATGCAATGCTTAACACTAGGGTGTTACAGCCCCTCCCCTTATAGAAATCTCATCCCAAGATTTGAAAGACCTACCATTTTTTATAAAAGGCGGGATAAACCTCACGTAAATAATCCTCCCGTTTCCACGTGGCATCTTGTTTGTTGTGGTTATTCCACACCACTTTGTAGAACTTGATGACTTTGCTCCGGGTTACTCTTTTCATTTCTTCCAGCACTCGGATTGGTTTCTCTTCATAAGTCAAATCTGATTGGAGCTTAATATTGGTGGGTTCAATGACTTCATCAGGTACGCGAAGGCATCTTTTTAGCTGAGAAACATGGAAGACATTGAATATAGCTTGCATCTCTAGAGGAAACTAGAGCTTGTAAGCTACCCTTCCACTTCGCTCGATGATCTTGTATGGGCCTACATATCTAGGTGCTAGTTTTCTTTTCACCCCAAACTATTGCACCTTTTTCATGGGTGATACCTTGAGGTATACATAGTCACGTACCTCAAATTCAATAGGCCTTCTTCTCTTGTCAGCATAACTCTTTTGCCTAAACTGAGCGGCTTTCATATGTTGTTGGATAATACGCACTTGCTCTTCGGCTTTTGTGACAAAATCAATGCCATAGTATCTCCTCTCTCTGGGCTCAACCCAATTCAAAGGAGTTCTACATTTTCGACCATACAAAGCCTCAAAAGGAGCCATCTTGATGCTCTTTTGATAACTGTTGTTGTAGGAAAACTCGGCTAAAGGTAGCCACTTTTCCCATGAACCCTTGGAAGAGATCACACATGCTCTCAACATGTCTTCTAAGATTTGATTTACTCCCTTAGTCTGTCCAGAGGTCTGAGGGTGATATGCTGAGCTTCAAACCAGATTGGTACCTAACTGCTTGTGCAAGAGCTCACAAAACCAAGCAGCGAATTGAGAGCCTCTATCTGATACAATGGTTCTTGGTACCCCATGTAGTTGCACTATATGCGTGATATACAATGCGGCGTATTCATGTGGTCGGTAGCGGGTGCTAACTGGAATAAAATGCGCAGACTTTGTCAATCGGTCCACAATTACCCATATCGAATCAAAATCTTTCTGAGTAGTTGGGAGTCCAACAATAAAATACATGCTGATCTCCTCCCACTTGCATCCTAGAACAGATAAAGGTTGGAGCAATCTAGCAGGCTTCAAATGATTAGCTTTGACTCTACTGCAATTATCACACTTAGCGACATAGGCATCGATCTCTTTCTTTATCTTGGTCCACCAAAAATGGGTTTTCAAATCTTGATATATTTTGCTACTACCCGGATGGATAGACAACTTGGATGAATGAGCTTCATTTAAAATTTGATTTCTAAGTTCACGGTCTTTCGGTACCATAAGTCGGTCCTTGAACCATAGCACACCTCTTTCATCCAACCTGAAATGCTTGGTTTCCTATTTCTTCATCTTTCTATTTATGTGAAACATACCTACATCTATCTTCTGTAGTTCTATGATTTTGCTCTCAAGTGAACAACTGACAGTGATGTTGTGTAGCACAACAGGATGTAATAGATTAAACCCATCTTCCAACAAGGCTTCTAAGGTGTTACAATGAGATTTTTGACTAAGTGCATCTGCTACCACATTGGCTTTTCCCGGATGATAGTGCACTTCCAAATTATAATCCTTAATCAGCTCTAACCATCTACGCTATCTCATGTTCAATTCAGGTTGAGTGAAGATATATTTGAGATTTTTGTGATCAGTGTATATGTGACATACATTCCCCAACAAATAATGTCTCCATATCTTCAATGCATTGACAACTATGGCAAGCTCTAAATCATAGGTAGGATAGTTGACTTCATGCTTCCTCAACTGCCGAGAAGCATATGCAATAACTCGACCTTCTTGCATAAGCACACACCCTAAACCTATACCCGATGCATCATAAAACACATCAAAATGTTTCTCAATGTCGGGTTGTGCTAGAACTGGACCAGTGGTTAGCAAGGTTCGTAGAGTGTGAAAAGCAGCCTCACACTCTAGAGTCTAATTAAATTTTTTGTCCTTCTAAAGTAATTTGGTCATGGGCTTAGCTATCTTAGAAAAATCAGGAATGAAACGACGATAAGAGCCTGCTAGCCCTAGAAAACTCTGAACTTCATGAACCGAAGTCGGGGCCTTCCAATCCATGACCTCTTGTACTTTAGATGGGTCTACAAAGATTCCATCTTCAGATAATATATGACCGAAGAAATGTACTTTCTTCAGCCAGAATTCACACTTGCTAAACTTTGCATACAATTTATGCTGTCTCAGCCTAGACAAGACAACTCTCAGATGCTCTGCATGATCTGCCTCATTCTCAGAGTAAATCAGGATATCATCGATAAACATGACAATGAAATTGTCAAACTCGGGCATGAACACCGAATTCATCAAGTACATGAAATAGGCGGTAGCATTTGTTAGTCCAAAAGACATGACCAAAGACTCATACAAGCCATACCTAGTTGAGAAAGCTGTCTTAGGTATATCTTCTGGTCTGATCTTGATCTGGTGGTAGCCTGATCTCAAATCAATCTTAGAGAATGCCTTTGCTTTTGCCAATTGATCAAACAAAATATCAATACGGGACAAAGGGTACTTGATCTTTATGGTTATGGCATTAAGCGGCCTATAGTCCACACACATTCATAACGATTTGTCTTTCTTCTTCACAAATAAAGCTGGACAACCCTAGGGAGATGAACTATGTCGAATGAGACATTTGTCTAAGAGTTCTTGTAGCTAAATTTTAAGTTCAGCAAACTCATTGGGTGGCATCCTGAAAGGTCCTAATGGCTAGAGGGGGAGGTGAATAGCCTATTAAGAATTTCTACAACAACACTTAGCAAACTGGTTAGACAATTATGAGGCGAAGCAAGTGTTACGCTAGCCTACTAAAAAAACAAACCACCTACCACAATTCTAGTTTATATAGTTTCTATCCACATAATAGCTATGTCACTATACTAAGTTAGTGCGCTCTAAAAGCTAAATAAAGAGCCATACTAACCAAACTAATAAGCTCTTACAACTAGCTACACTAAAGAGCTTGTCAACTAGCTTGCGATAATGTAAAGAGAGTGAGCAAGATGGTTATACTGCCGTGTCGAGGAGGGAGCCAATCAATCACAAGAATAAATATCAATGAAGACTAATCACCTTAGAATTAAATGATAACACAATGATTTTTTACCGAGGTTCACTTGTTTGCCGGCAAGCTAGTCCTCGTTGTGGCGATTCACTCACTTGGAGGTTCACACGCTAATTGGCATCACACGCCAAACCCTCAATAGGGTGCCGTACAACCAATACAAGATGAGGATCACATAAGCCACGAGCAATCCACTAGAGTACCTTTTGGCTCTTCGCCGAGGAAAGGTCAAGAACCCCTCACAATCACCACGATCGGAGCCGGAGATAATCACCAACCTCCGCTCGATGATCCTCGTTGCTTCAAGCCGTCTAGGTGGCGGCAACCACCAAGAGTAATGAGCGAATCCTGTAGCAAAACACGAGCACCAAGTGCCTCTAGATGCAAACACTCAAGCAATGCACTTGGATTCACTCCCAATCTCACACAGATGTTGAATCAATGATGGAGATGAGTGGTAGGGCTTTGGCTAAGCTCACAAGATTGCTATATCAATGCAAATAGCCAAGAGAGTACCAGAGGCCAACCGGACGCGTCTGTTAAAAACCGACTGGACGCTGAGCCTCAGTGTCTGGTCGACTCTAGTAAGCACCCACGGTCGACCGGACGCTGCCAGCGTCCGATCAACTGTTTCACCGAACAACGACTTAGCTGATTCACATCGGACATGTCCGGTGTGGCGACCAGACGCGTCCGGTCACTGAGTTCGTCGTTAATACTGGACGTGTCCGGTTAGCATACCGGACGCGTCCAATCACTCTGTGACCAGCGCAACTAACTCCTTTTCAGCTCTATCTTCTTCACCCTTGTTCAAATGTGCCAACCACCAAGTGTATCACCCTGGTGCACTTGTGTTAACATATTTTCACAAACATTTTCAAGGCTGTTAGCGCTCCACTAGATCCTAAATGCATATGCAATGAGTTAGAGCATCTAGTGGCACTTTGATAACCGCATTTCGATACGAGTTTCACCCCTCTTAATAGTACGGCTATCGATCCTAAATGTGATCACACTCAATAAGTGTCTCAATCACCAAAACAAAATGGCTCCTACCATTTATACCTTTGCCTTGAGCCTTTTGTTTTTCTTTTTCTTCTTTTTAAGTCCAAGCACTTGATCATCACCATGGCATCACCATCATCATGTCATGATCTTCATTTGCTTCACTACTTGGAATGTGCTACCTATCTTATGATCACTTGATAAACTAGGTTAGCACTTAGGGTTTCATCAATTCATCAAAACCAAACTAGAGCTTTCAATCTCCCCCTTTTTGGTAATTGATGACAACCCTTACACAAAGATATGAATTGAATTTAAATTGAATCCATGTTACTTGCCCAAGCATATCTACCATGTGTAAAAGGATATGGACAAGTTTTATGAACCCCGTATGGTAGCAATTGCTCCGCCTACATATGTGCTAAGAGTTTGGATTGTAGCTTGCACATATGCTTTGATAGGAAATATAGAAGACAATGTCTACCAAATGATGCTAAGCTATAAAAGATGGATCTTTGAAGCGTGATACAATCAGAGTGCACCAATATACCATCCTTAGCATCATGGTTAGCTCTATACCACTTGGAAATGAAATCACTAGATAACCTATGCATGCTAGTTTTTCATTTCACCATTCAAACCTACAACTAGCATACACCACACAAGCATGGATATTAAATTTAAAACTTGTGTTATGCAAGCAAACATATGAAATGCACATTCAAATGCACCATACAAGTTCATGAGCTTGCTCCCCCTACTTGTGTGCTTAAAATTTTAATTGATCCCCTTCCTTTGTCATATCTCCCCCCCTATTTCAAATTCTCCCCCTTGTTGTCATTTCACTATCTTAGTACACTAATATCTTTATTTTTCTCCCCATGTACTAATATCACTAATATCTTTGTTTTCCTTCCCCTTTGTCATCAATGACCACAAAGATTCAAAAAGTAGATGGGTTGAGATTATCAATGTCAATCAATGGGTTGAGGATCATTTTCCCAAATTTGGTTCAAACTAGAATATTTGCCAAAGATATTTAACTCGGTTTGATCCAAGGACAAGTTTCTTCACTCCTCCAAATAAGGGTTATCTTGTACCATGTTGAGTTAAACACATATAGCTCATTTTCTAGATTAAACACTAAGTTTACAAGCCCACAAACATGTCATATGCTACCACTAGATCAAAAAAAGCATAGAAGCAATAGTGGTATCATATAATCATCAAATTGATTTGATTTTCATGAATGAGCCTATTAAATGTGAAAGATATCTAGATGCACCAAACATGTCCTTAGCAAGGATGTATGCCATGCCAATCAATTTTTACCTTAGATTGCTCGAAGGAGAGGCATGTCATATGAGTGGGGGTGCATCAACACATATTTGAGAAATCCAATATGTTCAACTCATTCCTTAGCTTGCAAAACCTTTTCTTATCCAATGGCTTGGTGAATATATCGACAAGTTGATCTTCGGTGCCTACACTCTCAATGCAAATGTCCCCTTTTTGTTGGTGATCTCTTATGAAATGGTTGTGAACATCAATGTGCTTTATTTTTGCATGTTAAACCGGATTGTTGGTCAACTTGATTGCACTCTCATTGTCATATAGCAATGGCACTTTCTTGAACTTCATTCCAAAGTCACTCAAAGTGGCCTTCATCCAAAGTACTTGTGCACAACAACTACCAGTGGATATGTATTTGGCTTTGGCGGTTGATAATGCACACTATTTTGCTTCTTTGATGACCATGAGACAAGTGATCTTCCCAACAATTGACATGTGCTCGAGGTGCTCTTCCTTTCAACCTTGCATCCCGCATAATCCGAGTTAGAGTAACCAACTAGCTCAAAATTTGCTCCTTTGGGATACCACAAACCAATATTTGGTGTATGCTTCAAGTACCTTAATATTTTCTTTGTAGTCTTCAAATGATTTTCTCTTAGTAAGGCTTGAAATCTTGCACACATGCATACACGAAACATGACATCCGGCCTTGATGCGGTCACATAGAGTAGGCTTCCAATCATAGACCGATATAATTTTTGATCCACCATATTTCCACTTGCATCACTATCCAAGTTGTCATTTGTTCCCATTGATGTGCTAATGGCTTTACTATCACTCATGCCAAACTTCTTGATCATGTCCTTAATATATACTTGCCTTGACTCACAAAAGTACCATTCTTCAATTTTTTGATTTGAAGACCAAGGTAGTAACTTAACTCTCTAATCATGGATATCTCAAACTCATTAGCTATCATCTTTTCAAACTCTTCACAAAAGTCTTGATTGGTTGATCCAAATATGATGTCATCAACATAGATTTGCAACACAAATAAATTATTTCTAATCTTCTTGATGAAAAGAGTGGTGTCAACCTTGCCCATCATGAACCCTTTAGAGAGTAGGAAGTCCCTCAATCTCTCATACCATGCTCTAGGTGCTTACTTCAAGCCATACAATGCCTTCTTCAACTTGTACACATGGTCGGGCTTCTTGTCATCTTCAAAACAGGGAGGTTGCTCAACATATATTTCTTCATTGATATAACCATTGAGAAATGCACTCTTAATATCCATTGGATAGAGCTTGATGTTGTGGGCACAAGCATAGGCTAGCAAGATTCTAATTGCTTCCAATCTAGCAACCAGGGCATATGTTTCTCTAAAGTTAAGACCTTCAACTTATATATAGCCTTATGCTACCAATCTTGCTTTGTTCCTTACTACTATCCTATCTTGATCTTGCTTGTTTCTAAAGACCCATTTGGTTCTAATCATATTGTGTCCCTTTGGTCTCTCTACTAGTTTCCATACTTGATTTCTTGTGAAATTATTCAATTTTTCATGCATAGCATTCACCCAATCAACATCCTTCAATGCTTCATCTATCTTATTTGGTTCAATGGATGACATAAATGAGAAGTGCTCATAAAATGAAGCCAATCTTGATCTAGTTTGCACATCTCTTGAAATATCACCAATAATAATGTCTAATAGATGATCTCTTGCAATATTGGTTGGTTGGAGGATTAGAACTTGATTGCTTGCACTTGCTTGATCATTGGGTTGAGATGATATACTAGCCACTTGATCTTGTTCATTTTTATGAGAGCCACTTGTACTAGCTTGATTTGTATTATCTTGCACATTTGAGTTAGAGAGCACTTTTACTTGATCATCTTCATCATCATTCACTTGCCTAGGCCTCAATTCACCAATATTCATGTTCTTCGTAGCATTTGAAAGTTGAATGCCTCTAACATCTTCCAAGTTCTTATTCTCTACTTGTGAACCCTTCGTTTCATCAAATTCAACATCATGAACTTCCTCAAAGAGTACCACTATCCAAATTCCAAACTCTATATGCTTTGCTTGTGGTGGAATAACTAAGTAGGAATCCTTCATCATATTTCTTATCAAACTTGTCCAATGTAGTGCCTTTCTTCAAGATATAGCATTTGCAACCGAAGACCAAAAAATATGCAATGTTGGGCTTTCTACCATTCAAGAGCTCATATGGTGTCTTCTCTTTCAATGGGTGACAATAGAGGCGGTTGCTACAATAGCAAGCCGTGTTGATAGCTTTGGCCCAAAAGGATTGACTTCTATGCTATAACCAACCCATGCTAGACTTAGTGAACAAACATGTAGATAATTTAGCTTCACTAGCATTGAAATCAACCAAGTATAGATTCTCATATCTAAAGCCTTTGAAGATCAAGTTAGAGTCATCTACACTTATGATCTCTACATCATCTACCCCAAATATGTATTTGAATCCAAGATCACATAATTGAGCCACGGATAGTAAATTGAAGTTCAAACTCTCTACTAGCAACACATTGAAAATGCTCATGTCATTGGATATTGCAATCTTACCAAGCCCCTTGACCTTACCTTTGCCATTGTCACCAAATGTGATACTATCATAACCATTATTGCCATTGATGTTGATTGAGTTGAACATTCTTGCATCACCGGTCATGTGTTGAGTGCACCCACTATCAAAAACCCAATGCCTTCCTCCGGCTTTGTAATTGACCTATAAAAAGAAGATTAATTCCTTTTAGGTACCCAAACTTGCTTAGGTCCTTGAAGGTTAGTGACCAAGCTCTGTGGCACCCAAATGGCTTTCTTCTTTGAGCCCATCCATGGTTTACCAATGAACTTAGCCTTCACACCATTTGTACCCTTAGTAAGCACATAGAAAGAATTAATCTTAATTGATGATACATTAGCATTTTTGCTCTTGTTCTTGCACTCATGCTCTTTGTGACCAACTTGCTTGCAACTAGTGCAAAACCGACCATTGTTCTTCACAAAACTAGTCTTATGAGGAGCAAAGGCCACCTTGTCTTTCTTGGGGTATAGCTCAATCCCTCTTTATAGAGAGAAGCTCTTTGGCTACCAAGCATATAAGCAAGCGGTCCTCACCACCATAGGCCTTAGCCAAGGTGTGAGTGAGCTTATTGACCTCCTTCTTAAGGTTCTCGTTCTCAACCATTAGTGAGGCATCATAAGTGAGACCATCACTACTAGATGAGATGGAAGTAGAAGTACTACAAGAAAGGTTAGTGGGAGCAGCAATGATAGGCATAGATAATAATTTATCAATTATATCATAAGTTAAGCCTATATTGCAAGTCTCAATATGCTTATTTTTATTTTGCTCATCAAGCAAAGAGGAATGAGCCTTTTTTAAGCTTTTTGTGAGCCTTGCCAAGCTTCTCATGGGCTTCCTCTAGCCTCCCATGAGATGCATTAAGCTCATCAAAGACTTGCTTAAGGGCTTTTAGTTTCTTACGCAAGCTTTTGTATTTCCTTCTCTTAATGCCAAAGTGTTCTTTACCATCTTCTAGCATGTTAAATAGTTCATCCTTAGTAGGTTCATCATCATCACTATCACTATCATTTTCATTTTCATGTTCCTCATCACTTCCATCATCATAAATTTGTATCTTAGTGGCCTTAGCCATGAAGCATGATGGAGTGTCGAAGAGAGAAGGCTTCTCATTGATAGCAATGCTTGCAAGTGCCTTCTTTTTAGTGGTCTTGTCATCATCACTATCATCATCATCATCACTTGAGGAAGTATTACTATCCTAAGTGACCACATATGAACCACTCTTCTTCTTGAAGGTCATCTCATCCTTCTTCTCTTTCTTTTTCTTCTTGTCCTTCTTCTTGTTCTTCTTGTCATCATCTTTGTCACTATTGTATGGACATTAAGCAACAAGATGATCTTTGCTTCCACAATTGAAGCACCTTCTTCACTCTTCCTTGTTTTTGGATAAAGATTTCTTCCTTCTAGCATGGTAGCCTTTCTTCATCATGAACTTCCCAAATCTCTTGACAAAGAGAGTCATCTTCTTCTCATCATCATCATCCCATGAGCCATCATCTTTACTTGATATATCTTGCTTTGCCTTGTCCTTAGATGATGTGGCCTTAAATGCCACGTTCTTCTTCTTCTCATCCTTCTTCTCATCTTACTTTTCCTTCTTTTCTTCCTTCTCATCATCATCTCTATATGTATCATCGGTCATTATATCTCCCAATACTTGATTTAGTGTCATGGTGTCCAAACCACTACTCACTAGAATAGTGACCAATGTGTCAAATCTTGAAGGCAAGCATCTCAAGAACTTGTGAGAGAAGTCCTTGTCCTTCACCTCTTCTCCAAGTGCTTTGAGATCATTGACAAGCACTTGAAGCCTATGGAACATCTCCGGCACACTCTCATCCTCCTTCATCTTGAAGCTTGCAACTTCTCTTTGAGAATGTATGTCTTTGCACCCTTCACGACTTGAGTGCCCTCAAATGATTCCTCTAATTTTGTCCATGACTCATGAGCTCTCTTAATGTTCTTGATTTGCTCAAAAGTTCTCTCATCCAAAGCATCATGGATGGCACTAAGTGCAATGTCATTATTTTGGAGTAGCATTTCTTCGGTGGGGGTGGGAGCTTCTTCATCTTCAATCTCAATCTTTGTCTCTACCACTTTCCAAACCATCCGATTGATTGACTTGATATAAGTTGTTATCTTAGCTTTCCAATAGGGATAATTTGAGCCATCAAATTAGGGTGGCTTCTTGGTGTTGTTGATTTGAGCCATTTTTATACCGAAGGTTGTTAAGCTTCAAATCACGGTGACCTCGGCTCTAATACCACTTGAAAGGTCTTAATGGCTAGAGGGCGGGTGAATAGCCTATTAAGAATTTCTACAATAACACTTAGCAAACCGGTTAGATAATTATGAGGTGAAGCAAGTATTGCGCTAGCCTACTAAAAAGCAAGCCACCTACCACAATTCTAGTTTATATAGTTTTTATACACACAATAGTTATGCCACTATACTAAGTTGGTGCGCTCTCAAAAGCTAACTAAAGAGCCACACTAACCAAACTAACAAGCTCTCAGAACTAGCTACACTAAAGATCTTGACAACTAGTCTGCGGTAATGTAAAGAGAGTGAGCAAGATGGTTATACTGCCGTGTCAAGGAGGGAGCCAATCAATCACAAGAATGAATACCAATGAAGATCAATCACCTCGAAATCAAATGATAACACAATGATTTTTTACCGAGGTTCACTTGCTTGCCGACAAGTTAGTCCTCGTTGTGGCAATTCACTCACTTTGAGGTTCACGCGCTAATTGACATCACATGCCAAACCCCCAATAGGGTGCCGCACAACCAACACAAGATGAGGATCACATAAGCCACGAGCAATCCACTAGAGTACCTTTTGGCTCTCCGCTGGGAAAAGGTCAAGAACCCCTCACAATCACCATGATCGGAGCCGGAGACAATCACCAACCTCCTCTCGATGATCCTCGCTGCTTTAAGCCGTCTAGGTGGCGGCAACCACCAAGAGTAACAAGCGAATCCCACAGCGAAACACGAGCACCAAGTGCCTCTAGATGCAAACACTCAAGCAAAGCACTTGGATTCACTTCCAATCTCATAAAGATGTTGAATCAATGATGGAGATGAGTGGGAGGGCTTTGGCTAAGCTCACAAGGTTGCTATATCAATGTAAATGGCCAAGAGAGTGAGCTAAAGCCGGCCATAGGGCTTAAATAGAAGCCCGCATGAAATAGAGCCGTTGGCTCAATTATTGGGCTGACTGCGCATCAACCGAACGCGCTGCTCGAGTGCACCGGACACGTCCGGTAGCTCCCAGACCGCCACATGTCTAGTTCAAACCAAAGTAGCCATTGCTGCCCACACTTGCTGACGACCGAACGCACAGACCGGGCGTTGAAATAAAAATGACCGGACGTAGAACCGCAGTGTCTGGCCGAGTCCACAGAGTACTAGAGACCAACTGGACATGTCTATTAGAAACTGATCGGACGCTGAGCCTCAGCGTCCGGTCGACTCTAGGAAGCACCCACGGTCGACTAGACGTGTCCGGTCACACCAGACCAGACGCTGCCAGCGTTCGATCAACTGTTTCACCGAACAATGACTTAGCTAATTCATGGCGACCGGACGCGTCCGGTCACTAAGTTCGTCGTTAATACCGGACGTGCCTGGTCACCATATCAGACACGTCCGATCACTCTGTGACTAGTGCGACTAACTCCTTTTTAGCTCTATCTTCTTCACCCTTGCTCAAATGTGCCAACCACCAAGTGTATCACCTTGTGCACATGTGTTAGCATATTTTCACAAACATTTTTAAGGGTGTTAGTGCTCCACTAGATCCTAAATGCATATGTAATGAGTTAGAGCATCTAGTGGCACTTTGATAACCGTATTTCAATATGAGTTTCACCCCTCTTAATAGTACGACTATCGATTCTAAATGTGATCACACTCACTAAGTGTCTCGATCACCAAAACAAAATGGCTTCTACCATTTATACCTTTGCCTTGAGCCTTTTGTTTTTCTCTTTCTTCTTTTCAAGTCCAAGCTCTTGATCATCACCATGGCATCATCATCATCATATCATGATCTTCATTTGCTTCACCACTTGGAATGTGCTACCTATCTTACGATCACTTGATAAACTAGGTTTGCACTTAGGGTTTTATCAATTCACCAAAACCAAACTAGAGCTTTCACATCCTATAGGGTCTTCTTGAGATAGGTGCTATACCTGGCACTAATTCAATCTTAAATTCCACATCCCTATCTGGCAGCAAACCAAACAATTCATCTAGGAATACATCAGGAAACTCACAAACTACTAGAATATCATAGAGAGTAGTGGTTTGGATGGCACAAGACAAGTTTTGAAGATCAAAACTTCTAGGAAGTTGCACTAGGAAAGCACCATCCCCATTAGGTTCCCTCAACATAATGGTTCGAGTGGATGTGTCGATAAGAACTTCGTGCCCACTCATCCATTTTATGCCCAATATCACATCTATGGCTAATCCTAGCAATACTATAAGATCCATAGTGTACTCCCGCTCTTGTATGGAGATGAGTACATCTCTGACTAATTGATTTGTGGAAATAGTAGCCTCAACTGAACTTATACTATAACCATCCTTGTCTACCTCAATTATCTTCTGATCATGCTTAGATGCAAATGTCTGACTCATATATAAATGCGAAGCTCCAGAATCAAATAAAATAATTACGGGGTGCTTGTTTACAAGAAACATACCAGTAGTCATGACTTCTCCCACGGGGATTTCCTCCACGGTTGTATAATGTACATACCCAGGACATGCTTTAGGATTGTCTTGCTTTTGGTTGCCTTGATTCTGATTACTACCCTTTTTAGGATAGGGGCACTCTTTGGCCCAGTGGCCTATCTGATTACAGTTGAAGCACGGCTGGTTACTTCTTGGCCCTGCTGAGCTTCCTTGGCCTGTGTTACCCTTAGGTAGGGCAATGGTGAATGCCTTGTGAAATACCTTCTGAGATCGGCTAGCCTAGGTGTTCTTCTAGGGAGGCCTAAACTTAGGTGTTGGGGGATGGAACTATGGCCTTACTACCATGGAAGCCCTTGACTGAGATGAGCCTGAGGCACCTACCTCAGCGGCTCGCTTGCGGCCTTTTGCTGTTGCATGTAAGTTCTTCTAGTTCTCTTGCATGAGGGTATCGCTGACAAATTCATTATATGTAGCACATCTAGAGTTGGCCATAGTTTTTATCAACTTCATGCCAAGGCCTCTCTTGAAGCTTTCTATCTTTTCTCTTCTGTATCCACGAATGCTGGTGCATATCTGGAAAAGTTGTTGAATGTATGCATATACTCGGTGAGAGTCTTTGTCCCCTGTGTCAGTTTGATAAACTCAGTGGCCTTCATCCGCATCAGCCCAGGGGGTATATAATGCCCCCTAAAGGCTATCTTGAATTGTTCCTAGGTGACATTTCCACCTGCTGGTAGGGTAGATAGATAATGGGTCCACCAAATCCCTACCAATCCCTGCAATTGATGGGATGCATATTCTACCTTCATCTATTCAGTGACCCTCAACAGGCGGAATTTTTGCTCGATAGTGTTTAACCATTCATTCGCTTGGAGCGATTCTTCTGCCTCTTTAAAGATAGGAGGCTTAGTCTCCACAAAGTCCTTGAATGTAGTGTATTGATTGGGTTCTGGCCCCTGATTTTGCTGGCGGGCACGTAATAAGGCGTAGTGTTTCTTCCATTGCTCGCTGATTCCCCAAGAATTACGCGAAAAACTCATTCACGGAGGGTGGCGGTGGTGGTGGTAGGTCACCCTCATTGCCACCTTGGCTGGTACCTACCCCAACGCGAGTGCGAGTCATCTGCAAAATTGCAACAATAAGTGATTATTGACTAATGTCAAGAAATTGCAGAAGAATTGTGTAATCATGCCAAACTAAATTTACTGGAGAGAATCTAAATTCATACAATAAAATAGAGGCACAATAATTCATTCTCACACCATGACATCATCAATTTGATCACTTATCATACTCACAATACATTCGCATGCATGTCACATTTTACCAGTAAAACGAAACTAGAATTTCATTAGAGTTCGACCCATAGTGGACCAACATGCAAGGTTCCAATGTTACATCAACGATACATTCGAAGATCAAAAATTAAGCTACATGTCCATTACATATAAGATCAAAAAAGATATGGAACTAGCGCATCTAGCTAATCACTATAGCTGAGTTAGGGCTTAATGTGGTCACTGCCAACACCGGACATATAATCACCATGGTCGTCCTCCTAGGGCTCGACCTCCTCCTCAGACTCCTCCATGACATCCTCCATGCCATCATCATTGGCAACCAATATATTTGGATCTTCTTTCGCTGCGGCCACTGGGGGAGAAATAGGATTAATGAAGTTGTTGAGGCGATGAACATCATGCTGAAGCTCCATAATGGTGTTTTCATGCTCCTGAATCTAACATCGGTACTCCGCCTCCCTTCGACGATAGTCATTCTCTAGCCGCCCAGCTAGAACCATAGTCCTAGTCCTAGCCTCCTCTCTAGCCTCTGTAAGACTATAGGCCTCATCCCTCTACTGGATGGCCTGCACCCTCTAACCATGAGCAGTCCATGTCTCTGCCTGTGCTGCGTTCCTATCTACAACAGCATTCTCCATCTGAGTCTGGAGGGCTTCCAATGCTGTATGAGCATCATCAGTGTCCTAAAGAGCTTCCCTTGTTGTCTTCTTGTGCTTACACACATGCTTCTTCAGCCTTCGCTATACTTCCCTAGCTTCCATGAGCTTGTTCACACAGACGTTATAAGACTCTTCCAGAAATAGTGGGTGTCTTCTCGGGCATAAAACATCTACAGGACGGTGAACATAGCACTCATAGCAGAACTCGAGCTTTGTGCCCGCTTATCACAGTCCCACACCACAGAAACACGGTCATGCTGCCTCCAAACTGCCATAGCTAGATCCACCTGAGGAATAGCTCCGGCTGCACTGTTGGTGAGTGAATCACCATGCTACTGACAAAGTGAGTTCAAGATCTCAAAGGCTACCACTTGAGCGCCTTCCCAAGGGGTTCTTCCCTCAGACTCCGCTTTCCAGCCCTGGTACTGCGGTGCCCGTGTACAAGCTAGGATGGATACTTGCACCTCAAACCATGGTTCCACCTGCACATGCCTCTGTGTCCAAAAGTATTGGGGCGGCTCTATGTACCCCACAAAATGCAACACTCTCCAGAGCAAGGCAGGTGTGCCAAAGATACCCAAGAATGCCTCATTCCCTTCTAGTGGGTAATAGGCTGCCATCTGTAGCAAAATGGTGCAACTCTCATGAGAACAACGTTATAATAAAAAAGAGTTACTTAACCGAATAAAAAACTTAAAAGAGAAGGAACAATGCAAGTATGTAATAAATGATTCATCATGATGCATGCACGTTCCATAAGTCCTCACAAACTTAGAAAAAATTAAAACCTCTAGCGACATACACGGTGGCATACATACATTCTCTCATATTATAATGTAACTAGTTGGGCTACAAGTTTCGTTGTTAGCGTACCTGCACAAGAGTTTCATTTTAGCTCAACCCCACAATTACATAAATACAGAAATGAAAATCTGGGCTCTATGTTGAATACTAAATACTTCTATATATATATACCCATATATACTTTCGTATTAAAGCTACCCGAAAATAAATACGTCTCATATATACAAATAATTATGCATATACAGCCGTATCAAAGCTAACCCACAATTAAATACCTTAGTATATATATATATGAGACATATATATTCTTCAGTATCAAAGCTACCTCTCCCCTTAGACTACATGCTCACATCTTGTGGTCATACCACTCATCATCTTACCTCGAGCGTAGAGGCATTTGATCCATACATTACCACTCAAGTGAATGGCATCTATATAATAGCACGACGAAAATAAAACCCCCATGTTAGTACTTATTAGCCACCTAAAATCCTTAACTGGGCATAAGGAAAGTGATCACGGGCACACTTTAGATTTAAACTTCAGATTTAAATACCTATATATATAGTTATAAGTTGCCAAAAACTGGTTTTGAAAAACAAAAACCTTTATTTTAAATACATATGTGACAATTAATGTTAAATCTTGCTCTGATGCCAGCTGTGACAGAACCATCCAATTTATAAGAGCACACGTACACTGGTAGACCGCAAGCAGTCACACTATCATCCTTGAGCCCATATAAACCTGGTAATCCGTCGAGTACCATAAAGGGTCTTGATTCATCGCCAACATACAACCAAGATCGTACATGATTCAACATACATGCCACATATTATATAGAGTTCACAAATACATTGCCATACATCAGAGTGCGATTAAAGTTATTACAAACTAAGTTCAAATAAAGTAGTAGTAGAAGCAAAGTAGTTTTTAAACTAACATCTCACATCATTGTTCAAATACTTATCAGTCCTATGATCACAACCCACAAAAGCATCATAGATTAGATATATAAATAGAAGCGCCTTACCTAGGGCCTACTCCTCATCCATTGCAGGACAGAAGCAGTTCTTACAATATCTATAATATACTGTGTTATCTGTAACAAGTGGGAAAATAAATCCTGAGTATGAGAAGGTACTCACCTAGACTTACATGTTATAAACCAAAAATAAAGTGACTCCAAGGATCATGCAAGGCTTTATAAGTAAAGCTAGCTTAACACCATTTTACATAAAAAACTATTTCAGCTATACATTTTATAATTGGTCGTCAAGTTAATTATAGTTATTCATCTCTAGATTAGCAACTAACATGTGCCAAACATGTGGTATATCATTTAGTAACATAACAATAGTAACCATAGCCGGTGTAATATTTTCCATGTTCATCATAACCATCACATTCTATAGTCCAATTACTACGATGAAGGGGCTCTGCCAAGTTTCTCACTATTCGGGAGAGACGGCGATTCAAATCGATTGCAATAATAAGGTGATTTAAAGGATAAATATTTCTAATGCTCAATAAATTCTTAGAAAATTACAGTAGCTTACATATGACCCCAATAATCTATTGTACAAATTTTATGCCATTTGGATAAGTATAGCAACCTCTACAAAAATGACAAGTTACATATGCTTATTTTAGCAAAAATAGTTTAGCCTAGTGAAAAGTGTTAAAAAATAAATTTAATATTTTTCTTACTTTCATCTTAGCATAAGAACACTGTGTAAAATTTGCATGATCATATGTTATATATTTTTACCCTAATTATTTTCACTAGAAACTAGCAATTATTTAAGATTAAATAGGAAGACTATATTCCAAGTATGCCTACTATAGATTTAGTATTTTTTCTAGCTAGAGCATGTCAACACAAGACTAGTAAAATTGGAATCATAATTTTTGCACTTCTATAGCTCAAGTTATGCATTTTACAAGATAGAAACAAATTTAAAAGCACTTATCTAGATCAATTTAATTCTCCTAGAAAAATATCCCAAACAGTAGGTTTCATATTTTTATCAAATAGTACACTTCATGATGAATCGAACAAAATTTGGATCACCTCATTTGGACACTCCTAGCTTAAGATATAAATTTTTGAAGTTTACATTCAAATCTATGAAAATAAATAAAGAAAATCAAATTTCAAGCCAGGCCCAGCAGCTAGGTGCACCCGGTCCAGTGCACCCGGAGGCGCTGACAGCAGGGGCCCGTAGTCATCGCGACCCCACATGTTAGGCACACAAAGTAGGGGCGCGCGCTTGACCGGCGACAAACTCGTCGACGACGAGGTCACCGACGACGAGGTCACCGACATTGTGTTCCCCATACTCCTACGCACCTACTAGTACCCTAGGTTGGCTCGGCGGATCATCGGAGCGACCTCACCGGTGAGCATGGCGGTTCGACGGCGACGCGCGGTGGCAGACTTGCCGTCTTCGGCGAAGATGTGACCAAGCAAGCACGGCTATGACTTTTACAAACCCTAGCGGAGCTCTACGATGCGGATCGAGCCCTAGTGAAGCGGCGGTGAGCTCCGGCCACATGCATGGTGGCACGATGGCGCACAGAGCACGGTGGTGGTGTCACCGTTCTGATGAGACGATGGCCGAAGGTAGGTCTCCATCATCAGGGAAGGTGCTACACCTCTAGGCGACACGGTAATGGATACCAGAGCGGGCTAAGGGCGATCGGTGAAGTCAGCTATGGCGAGTGCGTGCTTGCAGCCATGGCGGACGCGCACGGCGACGTCATGCGTTCCCGCATGATGGCAGCGGTAGCGGTTAAATAAACAACGACGTGAGCATCTATGACCTAAGGTGATGATGGAACCAGGGAGAAATAGGTAGGAGGAGCGGTGGATAAGGTTAGCCCTCGGTGAGCTCAGAGCCTGGTGGCGCTCCGTGACCATGGCAGCGACGAAGACGTGAAATGTCGCAGTACCTGGGCTCGAACGATGGCAATGGCGGCTCGGGAAGGTAGAGGAGATGATGGCGGAGCTATGGGCGAGGTGGATTAGGTGGTGGTGCTGCGTGGGCGGCGACGACGACGACGGCGGCTTGCTCTGCTCGGCTATGTGAGCGAGAGAGAAAGTGAAGGAGAGCGAGTGGGAGTGGAGGGCGCATCGCGGCGGCTTTGCTGTCCGCCCCAGCCTGACCAGTGGGCCCGACACTAGCGTGCGACATCCACGTGGACGACACGTCCTGTGGCCGGTCGGCCACGACGTCGAGCTACCCGGCCGATTCAGAGCTGCATCGGGTGATTGACAAAGCGACTTCATGCACCTGTAACTCCTAATTCGTGGTAATTTAGTAAAAAGGGTATTAGTGAAAATTATAGAGCTATGTGAGGTCTCCAACTTAGCTTTAGGAAGCATCATCTAATTCGCCATGGTTTGCAAGTTACAGTGCTTCAAAGTGGTGTACTTGAAACTGTAATCGGTTTCTAGACTTAGCAAAATTTCTAAGTCCCTAAACAACATTTGATTGTTACTTTGGAGCTGTTTTTGACTATGTTAGATACTGAATTAGCTCATGACACTTAAATAAAGTTTGTTACCTATAAAATAAGCTACAACTTTTGTTAAGGGTGCACTGCCATGCAAAAACTCTAAGCTACTGTTCAACTTTGGTCAAACTAGCATCATAAAAAATAACATTATGAGTAACCTAGGACTTAGAAGCAAAATTGGCCCATGTCATGAATACAAACATTGTTTCATTTACCATCCTTTATAACCTGAGCCCCCATCGTCCTTGCCATTTCCTCCTCCTCTGTTTTCCCGTTGCCTTGCTCATCTTCGGCGAGCTCCCACCGTCGAACCAGTGCCTGTGCCATTGCAGCGTAGCTCTCAATAGTTCCGCCTACTCCTTGCACACCCAACCGACCCGCTTTTGTTGCTTGACTTCACCGGAAAACTGCTCTGCGCGCTCTTCTTCCTCGCGGCCGGCAACGTCCCCATCGCAAGCACTTCGCCGTGGCCAGAGCTCCATGGTGCGCCTCTGCCCCTGTTGAGTCTTGCTTCAGCTTCGCCACGATGTCGTGGTACTCTATGACCCATTGATTTCTCATTTTGACCACCACAGCCACCGGAGCATTGCCACCGACGATGGTCTGCTCTGCCGTGCCTGCTCGGAACGTCGACCAGCCTCTTCGTTGCTCCTCCGACCCTGCTCGTTGCTCAGTCGTGTTCGAGGTGAGGTGTTGAACCCTTCTGTGCTAAGTGTTTAACCTCTACCGCACTTGTGCCACCGGCGTAGCGCGGTCATGCCGTCGTGTCCGCCAGGGTCGTCGTTGTGCTCGTTCCAGTCAGTGTTTAGTCTCGTTTGTGCCACCAATCGAAGCGTAGTAGTGTAGGGGACGTGGTGGTGCAGTTGCCTTCACCGTTGGTCTCGCCGTTGGTGAGTTAGCGTCGGTCAGCATCGTTGCCATCGCGGTCAAAGCCGGAGGTTGGGGATGACAAGTGGGACCCGGGTGTCAGCGACTGTGTAGTTCAAAATGAATTTTCTGTTTTTCAGATTTGAATTAATAGTGATACAATTTGTTATTTTTGTGTAGATTTATTTAGAGCTCAAAAAACTATGAAAATTTTTGTGTAACCTCTCTGTGATGCATACTATTTAAGAAAAATATAAAATATTGTTTTTCAGTACTTTTTGAATGTGATAAAAATTGCTTAATTTATAAATAAATGGATTTCCATGATTTTTCTAGGCTTATTTATGTATCCAAAAATTATGAAAATTGTTTTGTCACTTAGTTATCATGTGATGAACATTTACAAAAATTTTGGGGCCAATTAGAACAAGTTGATTTATTTCATAATTCTTAATTAATTAATTAATTCATAAAAACAAATAGTAACATTTAGTGATTTAGGTTTTGTTTGAGTTTTTTATTGAGTGATGTCCTTGGGTCATTAGTTGGTGATGATCTTTGGCAATTGATGTGAGTGTTGCGAAAATGGTTTAGTTAGTTTAACTTGTAACTGTACCACGAAGGAAAGTTGTATTCAAGTTGTTAATTTTGCATCCATCATCGAGCATCATATTTTGTATCCCGCATCATGTTAAACATGGCATTGTTACTTCATGTAGTGAACGAAGGTGAACACGTGGTAGTTAATCAAGTAGTTGAGGAGGTTGATCCGTCTGTGTAGGTTGGTGTTGATATCGGTGGAACGACTCCGGACCCAGACTTTTCCGTCAACGAAGACAAGCCCCGGATGCATAGAACCCTACCTTGTATTTTTCAAATTGATTTCACTTTTGCTTCTTTTTACTGTATTAAGTGATTAGGAGTCAAGTGAAAACTAAATTGGTACATTACCAACCTTGTTATTCCATATTTACCATATTACCAATTTTAAATTTGTATATGCCTAGTTTTGCTTAGCTATGCTTAGAACGATGAAAGTCGGGTGATTATCTGTCACCTGCGAACTTTAAATGGAACTTTGGTTAATTATGTTAACATGTGATATGGGAATATGGAGTAATAAATCTAGACCGGGCGGACTCGGTGTGTGTGAGCCACAAGACATGGAGGTCTTATGAGCGAGTTCTTTCCGCCTGTGTCGATTAAGGTCCGTCCGTTGTTGAATTGCATGAGGTGAGACTTTGTAGTACTAACCACATACTCCGGTAAGCCTTAACTTAGCTATTCTATTACGAGAATGGCTACTCGCGTACTGGGAGTGGAGACATGGCGGGAATAGCGTGTACCCACGTGGCAATGGGCTGGATTGGTGGAGTATTGTATTCTCGGGTGGCGCGGACCCGTTTTTGTTTAGAGGATCCGAGGGTAGGTTGGTATATGTAGGTCGGGGACCTGCATATGTCGTGTGGTCTGGAATTCCCAGCTGGGTTTTTAATCGGTTCGAATCGTCGTTGCTCCTCGGTTATGGAGACTCAACTCACTGTTCATCATCGTAGTGTTAATAACTGAAACTTGAGGATAGTTTGAGAAAGTGTTGGATACGAAGTTTCATGATCTCAATGCGGATCGTGTCAGCTTTGTATATGATCTTATTAAGTTTTAGATACTAATGTAAAGAATTTTATTAAAAAGCTTTTACGCAAAAGAACTTTGATTGTTGCTAAAGCCATACCTTGAATCCCTGAGCCTGCATTCATAAGTTCTATCAGTTTTTATTTTAGTTAAGTCTTGTTGAGTACTTTTGTACTCATGGTTCGTTGACCCTTGTTGCAGGTGAGGGCCATGAGCAGATCTGTTTTGGATCGTGCTGCATGACTGTTGTTCAGTGCGATGACGATAAGTAAATGTGTGGTTCTTGGGCAGGGCAGCTTTAATTGTGTGTTTTGTAATATATTATAATGCCACTCCACTACTTTATTTTATATTATTAATCGAACTTAGTTGTATGGTTTGAAACAAATGGTTTGTAAACTATATTATTGTAAGTCTTCCGCTGTATTTACTCTGATGTATCTATTTGAATAAACTGTTGTAATACTGCAATGACTCCGTAATGTGATCCTGCTCGGAAATCGTGGATGATTCGGGGTTTCCCGAGGACACCCGACAGTCTTCTTAAGTTACCGGGAACGTATGCATAGATGTCAAAGGTCGTTGGACAGTGACAGGTGCATATGGGCCCTATAATTTAGGAGGTTCTGCCACAACAAGCATATGCATGTATATAATCAACATCACATATGATAATATGTAAAGATTAAGATGAAATTCCATATGCTCATGCTCATGAATGCTTGGATGATGCTTGTGCTCATGAAATGTAAGTGTCAAATACAATGCTTAACACTAGGGTGTTACAGCCCTTGTCACAAATCCTTGCATGCACTGGTAGAGCAACAGCTCGGTCAACCTAGGTGATGCCTTCCTTGGTTCCACGTAGGATGAAAATAGCAGAGAAAAATTATATTCCATACTGTTTCATTTTCAACCTTTGTCCCACCAATTTTTGTACTGTAAGATTTTATTTCTGTATTTACGAAAACCATATCGGGAGTCTCCCAGCCATTTTTGGGAAATCCCATTTTTATTTCGGATGAACCCACATTAATCCCCTTTTCAATCTATGTGAGTGCGTAAAATAACGGGTTGATGACTAGAGAGATGATGAATATAGCCTATTAAAATTTCTTGAAAGTACAAATACAACTAAGCATAAGAATTAGTAACAAAGATGAGCTCTAGTAAGCACTATCTGCGCTTATTAGTCTAGCAGGCTCAACAAGCACTCATACACAGGTCTAGAGAGACAAAGGTTAAAGCAATAAGCTATGCACTAGAGCTAAAACTAACAAGCTAGGAACACGAGCTACTCCAACAACTACTCTAGCTAGAAAAACAACTACTCACATAGATAAACTAATTAGATAGATCGTTAGATAGTATCATTAGATAAATCATTGAATCTAATAAATTTATATAGAAATACAAATGTTGCTAATATTTTTTACAAACTTAGTCAAACTTGAGGAAGTCTGAATGGCACGAATCTCATGGCGACACTTAAATAGGGATGGAGGAAGTATACTAAAACAAACTAGAGCTAATCAACTATACAAGCACAAAGATGCAGAATGTAAAGAGCAGGTGTTGAAAGTGTAAACCACAAGTTGAGAATGACATAAAGATTTATCCTGTGCTTAGGTAAGTAGCAACTCCAAGACAAAGAGATAGAGAGAGGTGAAAGGAGAGAGGGCCTTGGTAGGGAAGAAGATAAGATGTTTGACTCTTAGGTGGCCGTCACACGATGATGGCTAACCAATCTATCATCTTATTTTTCACCGTCCATCCAATCAAACAAAGAAATAGAACCATTTGATCCTTCTAGCCAAACATAGACATGGAATTGTTCTATTCCTTAAAATCTAGAATATAATTATCCCATTCTCAGTCGCTTCAGAACAAAAATACACTCTAAAACAGTATACGAAGCCTAGCAGATTGCATTTCAAAATTAAAGTCCACCAAAAAAATCCATTCCTCTATGTGAAAAGGTCATTTTATCTCCACAAACAGCTGTAGTAGCATAATTGTACTTCTAAAACATTAAAATCAGTTATCTTATATATTAAATTCTTGAAACGCTTAAATTGCCTCTCTGCCTTGGTGTGAAATGGTTTTAAAATGCTTTTGTTTTTTTAGTTAAAACAATTATGTAAATACTTATATAGTTTTTAAACCACACAAATGTTTATAAGCTTATAAATATTTTGATTTGATAAAAATTTCAGAGATAGATTAATATACGAAGGATCCAAATAATTTTTTTGGGGCTTGTCAAGATATCTCTAGAAGCCTTAAACAATTAGATTTAGCTTTAGGAGAATGAGAAAATATGCAGAGCGATCTAGAAGATTTCAAAAAACATTATAATCGATATTTATGTGTTACAACTAGCGTGAATGCAACAATATATTAATGCTAAATGCATTCATGCTAGTTGCGTCTTGTGTTTCGATTGTGGAAAGTTTTTAAACACATTTAGATATCAATTAGAATGTTTTAGAAATTTTCTATTTTTTTGATAATTTTCCACTTTCATGGAGCTAAATCTATATGTCGGAATCTTTTAGGGCTCGTTTGAATCCTTAGAATTGAATTCATTCTAATGATCATAATTTATGCACAAATTAATTAAAGTTAATATGGTTCTATATGGAATATATTTGTATATTACTGTTAGCCATACAAGAGAGATACTTATATGTTGCATTTCTACTATAGGAAGCAAGTTAAATGTGCTATAAGTTGAAGAGTAGAAACATAGTGATCTATAGAATCAATTTCCATCTCTCATGTTATGAATTTAAGATAGTTTTATATGTGAACTCGAGAAAGTTGTGGAATATCAAATTCCAAGCCAAATAGCTTATTCCATTAAGTAGATTTTAATTCCTCCAAAATAAAAGGATCTAAACGGCCTCTTAATATATTTTTATAGGTTGTATATAAATTTTGGACCCGTCGTATCCTAATTTATTTTATGTTTTTTTTTCAAAATTTGAGAAGTTCAGAGACATTTTCTATAGTTTAATAGCCTTATTATATATACTGATTTTATTAAAAAAAATATAAAAATCGTCTTAAAACCACCTCAAAACAGGACTAGTTTTAGTTCGAATCAGACTAGTTTTACAGTTCAAATCAGACTAGGACGATAGTTTTAAAAGAAACCTCTTTTTCCTTACCGTACTAATCAAACCAGGTGGGTGTGGGCAGCAGGGTGTTCCGGTCCTACGGTTGAAACGAAACCCAATTGCTCCCGTTCGCCTCTGCGGGCTGCGGCCTGGCTTTTCCCTTCTCGGCTCCTCCCGTTCGCGTGCGGCCGTGCGCGCTCTCTTTCTTTCTCGGCGCCTCTCTTTCTGGCGGCGACGACTGACCCAGCGCCGCCGCCGACCTAGCCAGGTGCCCAGGTCTTCGTCAGGCCCTTCGCCAGCGACGAGCTCCCAGCAGGTATGTCCACCGCACCTCTTCCCCTCCTGTGCGAAACCGAGCACCCAAACCCTAACCCCTAATGTAAGCTATTTGTATTCGGATCTGATTAACTTCAACTACATACATGTATTATGCCTACTCACTTTGATTTTTTTTTGCAAAAATTATCGGGTGTATATGTGTACACCCATGTCCTATACTGCCTCCGCGCCCTGATTTTGATGCTCTGTGATGATTGTGTCATAGTGTCCAGATGAGTTCGAAGAAGGTTCCGTACCACAAGCATCGGGAGGCTGAGGAGGCGAGGAAGAAGGTCAGGGGTTCAAGTCCCTTCTAACCTTTTCATGTGACATTTACTTTCCCCTTGTACTGGGTGTTCATATTTTGTTTTGACTGCTTTGGTATGTGAAGAGGGAGGAAGATGAAGCAGCGCGTGTATATGCGGAATTTGTTGAGTCCTTCCAAGGTGATAGCTCATCTGGGGCTAAGTTTGTCCGAGGTGGTGTGATCGACCCCAATGCAAAGCTGAAGATTGACTCAGAAGGTTAGTGGCAGGGGTTTCATTTTTCCTTACTTCCTCGTAGTTGCCTTCCCACTTTGTAGTTTCAATATCTTCCAAGATGGATATACGCATTGTTTCTTTTATTGCTCCAATTGATCAAGAGATCGGCCTTTTTATTCATTCGGCAATGGCAGGTGGAAAGTCCAAAGATGGGGGGTCTGTTCCAAAGAAGGGCAGTAGGTAAACGGCAAAAATACTTGATTTCTAGAAGATGGTATCCTGTGGTACCGCTGCTACATCTTTAGATGGTCATGCGGCTGATATAACCAGGATTCAGGGACACGGCCTAGTTTTGATTGCCGTGTGCTATATACTCGGCACATACTTTTCTCTTCGTTACAATTATGCTTCTTAAACTGTCTGTTAATTGAACTTTGAAACTGTAACCAAGTGCTGAATGCAGTTTAAAACAATGATAAGGGTAATCTGAAGAAGAAAATTGTTTGCCGGTCTTATGAATGGCCATGCCATCTTGTTTCATGTCTAGTGTTTTGGTTGCATTAATAAAATCTCACAGTGGGGGCCTCCCCTGCTGTATTTTTTGCTAAAAAAAAAGTGTTTCGGTTGCACTTATCCTGTAGTTTCAACCTGACGGAACAATTCATTGTTGCTACATCAGCTTGTGATGGTATTACACTAGTTTTGCCTTCGTTTGATTTCATGTTTGTTTATGGTGTTAGCACTTCTGTAGAGGTCACAACGCTTCATCATTGGTGATCTTACATTAGTGTTTTTGACCGTCTAATAAAAATGTTCTAGGGTTCCAGGTAGGCATGCTAGGTATCTGCCTTATAGAACTTTGGATTAGTGTGATGAATATATATATATATATATATATTTTAGTCATATAAGTCAGTGATTTATCTGAACTCGGGATACCACATTTAATCTGCATTTGTGTGTTTCTGGTGGTTATTTTCTATTTATGTACAAATGTCCTTTTAGGATGTGTTTGGTTCAGGGGATAGGGGACTGGGGAGGGGGTCATCCCATTTTGAGGTGTTTGGTTGCATCCTGCCCACCCCCACAAAAGCTGGGAGAGGCTGATCCTGCCGAAACTGGGCAGACCACCCTCGCACACCATGCTCTCTTGACATTGTGGGTCATGCCTTCTGATCCCTCCCCATTGCTCACCAACAGAAAACTGGGATCATCCCATCCCTCGTACCATACAACCAACTGGAATCATCTTATTCCTATCCCTAATAACAGGGATGGCCCTATCCCATCCCACCTTGCCCCCGAACCAAACATATCCTTAGATGGTACGAGGACATTGTGTTGAGTATGGAGAAAGTACTCATGTTGGATCTAGTCAAGGGCTAACCTAATAGCAGGATGGTCCTATCCCATCCCACATTGTCCCCAAACCAAACACATCCTTGGATGGTATGAGGATACTAGGCTGAGTATGGAGAATGTAGTCATGTTGGATCTAGTCAAGGGGTAATTAGTTAGACGGCACTGTCTCAAATTTGTGGGATGTATAAGTAATGATGTTTTCTGTATATTTAGGGGTGCTCTGTTAAGAACTTTAAAGCTTATCATACCTTTATATTGTAGCTAGAGTTTCTCATGTCAGTAATGCTGATTTAGTTCCAGAGTTTTCAGCCACTTAGAATCTTCTAATTTACATGTCTACTCCTGTATCTTTTTTGGGGTGTGTTTGGGCTATAATTCCTCTCAAGGGGTGTGTGTGGGTGTGGGTTGTGTTCAGCGGGCATGTTTTAGATTTTTCCGTATCAGGGTTACTCCATCTCCTTTGTACTTTTCTCGATCTTCTTAATGAAACGATACACAGATCTCCTGCGAAGGACTCCTAACTTTTGCACTCTTCTCAGTGACCAGACCCAGACTAGATTGACTTGAAAATTCATGTCCTTGGACTAAATTCTTGTGGAGTGGAAGCTTTAGGATCAATTATACTTTTTAATACAAAGTATGATTGCTTCAAGCTTTGTTGGGGAATCTTAATTCCATTGTTTGCATCATTATATTATCAGGATTTTGGTTATAGCATAAGCCAAAATAGCAAAGTTGAAATTTCACGAGTTGAAGTGAGAATGCCTGAAATACCATCATATCTGCAATTCTTTGCTTCTGTTGTTCTCATAACCCCATGGTACTTAGGTGTATGCATAGATACCTTATACATAGCATTCTTTTCTCCAGGTACGTCCCATCCTTCTTGCCACCATCATTTGCGAAAGAGCCTGAGAAAAAGGTTAGGACACTTCACACTTCCCATATTCTTATGATTTGCCTCGGTCAATCTTTATAGTTCCTTTGGTTAAGCTTTGTCTGGACTTGCAGAAGGAAGAGGAGAGGCCAAAGGAAAAGGAAAAAGGAAAGCCACGGGTAATAGATAAATTCTTGGAGGAACTCAAGTTTGAACAAGAGCAACGGAAAAAGCGCAGTCAGGATCGAGATCACCGCCATGAAGGTCGTCACAGCGATAGCTCCATGGTAGGCACTTGTATGTGTAAAAATGGTGATTTTGTTTTGTTCCATACTTCCACGAGAGGATTGTGTGGATTAATCAATATTTTGTTTGGTTTGTGGAAATATTATATGTTAAAGTTACTAGGCTGTAGAATGTAGAATATCAATATTTTCAACTCGTTTTGCAGCTTTTTTGAACTGTTCTTAAACTGATGTCGCTAATAAGAAATTTATGTGATTAATTTGCAGTTTCTCTATGAATACTATTAGTTTTTTTTTTCATTGATGCTTAAAATTATTTCGTGTAGCCCTCTAGCCGGTTTGATGAACTACCAGATGAATTTGATCCGACTGGAAGATTTCCAGGATCATTTGATGATGGTGATCCTCAAACCACCAACTTATATGTCGGCAATCTATCTCCTAAGGTTGCTTTCTCTGCTGCACTGTTCCGTCAAACTTGTATGCATTATCTTGTTAGCTTTACTTGCTATGGTGTTAGGTCGATGAGAATTTTCTTTTGAGGACCTTTGGTCGGTTTGGACCTATTGCTAGTGTCAAGATTATGTGGCCTAGAACAGAAGAGGAACGCAGAAGGCAAAGAAATTGTGGTTTTGTTGCCTTCATGAATAGAACAGACGGACAGGCAGCAAAGGATGAAATGCAAGGTTAGTGTGCACATCCATGTAGTGTTAACCCATCTGGATAATGTTTGTTCATTGTTTATGGGAACTTGAAATGCTTTTTTTGGCTGGTATTCTTACCTTCAGCTTAATTGATGATTTATTTCAGGTGTTGTTGTGTATGACTATGAACTGAAGATTGGATGGGGTAAATCTGTTGCTCTTCCATCACAGGCTTTGCCTGCTCCTCCTCCAGGACACATGGCAATCAGAAATAAGGAGGTTGCTTCTTTTGTCCTTTCGCGCTGTATTAAATTCTGACTTCATCTGAACTTTTTCTCATGATATATTTGCAAGTTTTAATAGAATGTGATGTTTTTGGTATTGCGAGTTGTTTTTGACGATCTTTTTCTTCATTTTATACAGGGTGGTACAGTCATACTTTCTGGTCCTGGCGGCCCTGCTGTTGCATCTGTTACACCACAAACCTCAGAGCTGGTAGGGGAAGTTGTACATGACCCATTATTAATTCATCCGTTATTTGTTCTAGGATGCCATTCTTTATCCCACAGCATTACTTTTTTTTACTTGTTCCTTCTAGTGATCATGTTCTCTTTCTTTCTTCTTTTGGTTTATGTGAGTGCACTAGTACAGTGATCTTGCTATCTAGGTTATCCTGTTAGTATCACCGTAAAAGAATTAACATTGAAAATTCTGCTGTCTTGCTTTGAGTTAGATTGTGAAGGATGAATATTTCGTACTTCATAATATTAATGTTTCTTAGAAAATACTTTATCTCTTGAATCGTGTAGACTGGACTGAAGGTAAATTCATTACTTATCTTGCTGAGAACAACTTAATATTAATGTTTTCAAAGGTCCTCATTTTGCACATGAGTTAATGCCCTTATTGTACACCACTGCCTTGATCTAAGGTCTCAACTTACGTACTGTTCTAGGGCCTTTTTGGATCACTGAGTTACCTTCTAGGCTATCGAAACGGGTGGACTAAAAGGACTAATTTTTAGTCCAGCCCAACTAGTTGTTAGTCCCTCGGTAGTCCATGTATCCGAACAGCGAAGGACTAAATTTTTAGTCGCCTAAACTTTCACCTAAACTTTAATTGGACTAACAGCTAGTCCAAGTCATCCAAACAGGCCCCTAATATCTGAAGTGCAGATATAATTTCTGGTTTCTGGTTACGTATTTGTTGCTTCTCATGTGATTGAATAAGTTTTTTCTGGAACATGATATCCTGTGATACTGCATTATATTAAAATGAGTGATTATCTGTTGGTGATTTATTTCACATTATGGATTCATTGACTTGATAGGTCCTTACACCAAATGTTCCTGATATTGTGGTTGCTCCACCTGATGATGGACGTCTTCGGCATGTGATTGACACAATGGCTCTGCACGTACTTGATGGTGGATGTGCTTTTGAACAAGCTGTAATGGAGAGAGGGCGAGGAAATCCTATATTTGATTTCTTGTTTGATCTTAAATCTAAAGAGCACACATATTATGTTTGGAGGCTATACTCATTTGCTCAGGTACTTGTTGCTGTCTATAGTTCAAAATTTAAAAAATGGCATCTCAGTGTTCTAACGGCATAATATCTCTGTTCCTTTTATTCATTCATATTTGCTATTCTTAGTTAGAAGTTAGATTATCAAAAGTATTATGCTTACTTCTGCTGATGTCCATTGTGTCTGTTGCACAAGGAGAACTTGTTAAGTTGTCAAATAAGCGTTACTTAGTTTATATGTTTTTCTTGCTCAACAGAACTTTATATCTATGACCATATTTATGGCTGGAACATATTTTTTTGAGAACCAAGTCACAATTTATTACATCCATGAAATTTCAAGTAACTACCAAAAATTATTGCGCTGGTAGAGTGCTAACAGCTTGTGATATTTGTAAACATAGGGTGATACTTTACAACGATGGAGAACAGAACCATACATCATGATCACAGGAAGTGGAAGGTAATAGTTTTGAACAGTAAGGATGAATATGCATGGTATCTGCTTATTGACTTTCTTGACAAAAATGCAATATGCAATTCAGATGGGTTCCACCTCCCTTGTCATCCAACAGAAGCCCTGAACGTGAAAAGGAATCTACATTTGCTGCTGGTAGAAGCAGGGTAAGTAACTGTTAGACGTAATCAGAGCATTAAATTGTTCTGTTGATGTCAAATAAGTAAATGGCTGTTCTGTTACAATACTAAATTTGTGCTCCCCTCTTCAGCGTGTTGAAGTGGAGCGTACATTGACTGACTCACAGCGTGATGAATTTGAGGACATGCTGCGAGCTTTGACATTAGAGAGGAGCCAAATAAAAGATGCCATGGGATTTGCCTTGGATAATGCTGATGCAGCTGGGGAGGTAATGTGTACTTTCTAATATTATCTAATTAGCTCTATTTTCTTTTCTTTTTCTTCACTCTTTTGCATTGCTTAATGGTACTGTGACGTATTTATCTATACACCCAGTCACCCACATTGAGACCAGTTAATAGCTTAATGGTTATGTGTCAACAACAAAACAAGTGTATGTAGTTACTGGATTCATGTGGCCACGGACTCAGTTGACTGACTGTTTGAAGGACAACCCTTGTGTTGACTGATAAGATCGGTTTTATTTTTATAAGAGGGAAGTGAGTAAAACTGGCGACATGTAAAGTATGCATACAATGATTGTTGAAATGGTATCAATTTGCAACATGTAAAGTGTATATTGATTGATGAAATATCTTTGTTCCTTCACCAATGTACACTATTTTGTTCCTTGGGCGATGCTTAGATGATATGTAATAACTGTTGAGACCTGGTTTTGTTTTAAAATTTTGTTGTCTTATAGTTTAGCTTATTATTTGTTAGGCAAATCTTCTGTGATTCTGGTTTTTAGACTTTTATCTTCCACATGATGTCTCTTCTGTAGTTCTCATTGGATGATTGTTCATGTCTTGCATTCCAGATTGTTGAGGTTCTTACAGAATCATTGACACTCAAGGAGACGTCTATTCCAACAAAGGTTGCTCGGCTTATGCTGGTGTCTGACATCCTTCATAACAGTAGCGCACCTGTGAAGAATGCATCTGCATTCCGAACGAAGTTTGAAGCTTCTTTACCAGATGTTATGGAGAGCTTCAATGACTTGTACCGCAGTATCACTGGAAGGATTACTGCTGAAGCTCTGAAGGTAACTTATGTTGCGCCGTTTGTTGAATACTCGAGCTTATTTTTGTCCTTGATGTTCTTACATGTCTGCATGGATTTATTACTGTTCTACAGGAGAGGGTTATGAAAGTTCTACAAGTTTGGGCAGACTGGTTCCTGTTTTCTGATGCATTTCTGAATGGGCTGAGGGCTACTTTTCTTAGATCAGGCAACTCTGGCGTCGTTCCGTTTCACTCGTTATGCGGTGATGCACCTGAAATTGAAAAGAAAGGTAGCTCTGAGGATGGAAATGATGGATTTAAGCTTAATGAAGATGGTGCCTTGGCTACTGGAAAGGCAGCAGCAACAAAGGAGCTATTAGGGCTCCCGCTAGCTGAACTCGAGCGCCGTTGTAGACATAATGGCCTCTCTCTGTGTGGTGGTAAAGAAATGATGGTCGCCAGGCTGCTTAACTTGGAAGAGGTTGAGAAAGAACGAGTATATGAGAAGGATGTTGACATGAAATATTTGCAGGGTGAACAGCATACTATTGGAAGTGGTGTGAATGCTCATAGTACTTCAAAATTTGGTGAAAGTCCTAATGGTGATGAATTAGATGTCTCTCGGAACAATATGAGAGCTGGTAAAGGACGTTCCGTAGAATCTGCGTCTGCCGAACTTGAATCATTTCCAAGCAAGAAGCCGAAATATGATCCTGTTTTGCCAGCTTCTAAATGGAGTCGAGAGGATGACATCAGTGACGATGAAGATAGAAAAGGTGGTCGAGGCTTGGGATTAAGCTATTCATCTGGAAGCGATATTGCTGATGATCTTGGAAAGGTCGATACAACAGAAGCTAGTACTGACCACACAAGTCATCATCATGATACGATCGTTGATGAAGAGCACAGGTACTTGTCCATGTTCAATATTTTTATCATTTCCATGCTAGTTTTTATAAGTGTCTGCCAAGCACATACTTAGGCGTCATTTGGCACCGCCGCCAGCAGCTCCGGTTCCACACGTGCGCGCTGTAGGCACTGTATAGCACTGTAGCGCGAAAGCAAAACGGCTCTGGCTCTGGCAAAACATAACTGCGAAAATGGAGGAGCTACTGTCTTGGGGCTCTGGCGGCTCCGCCTACAGTACTGCTATAGTACCGGAGCTGGAGCTGGCGCCGGAGCTGCATGGAGGCTCTCGAAACATGCCCTTATTTTGTTCAACTAACTCCAACGCCTTCTTCTCTGCAGGCAGAAGTTGAGGCAGATTGAAATTTCTGTCATGCAGTACCGTGAATCTCTTGAGGAGCAGGGTCTGCGTAACTTGGATGAGATCGAGAGGAAGGTTGCCAGCCATCGAAGGCGGCTTCAGTCAGAATACGGTTTATCCACTTCAACTGATGGTGCTAACAACAGGCGATCTTCTGGTATGTAAAGGGCAGTAAGGACACCTGCTTATTTGATAGTATCATTTTTGGATTTGAACTTCCATCATCATTGAGATTTTCACAACTTCATATATCATATATTAGTTTATGCACTAACAATGAGCCATGCTGCACCCCTCAACTGCATTTAGTCTTTGCTCTCCCTTTGTTTTTGGAAGCTAGTTTTACACACTTTAAACAATATTCTATTTCGCAGAAAGAACATCATCGGAGCGGAAAGAGAGGCATGACGATGCACATGATTATCCTAGGAAACGGCGTCGGAGCCAGAGTAAAAGCCGCAGCCCTCCAAGGAAGTCACAGGAGAGGGATCGAGAGCACAATCGCAGTAGAGACCGATCGCATGGCAACGATGCCGGGAGGGATAGGGTACGTGAGAAAAGTGCAAGCCGAGGGCGAGATGACCACTACGACAGAAGCCGAGACAGAGAGAAGGACAGGAGAAAGGGGAGGTGACTGACCTGAAACCCTCGTCACCATTCACCATTTGCCTGGACTGAAGGGCCCAGGAGCTGGGCTACACGCCCATCAGCAGCAACATCAGTAAACATATCGTCCGCACCAGGCAGGTTACCCTGGTCTGCTCAATGCTGTCTGTAATAGGAGTTCTGAGGATTTTAAGTTCGAGGTTTTGTAGAGAAGACTTGTTTGTAACTGGTTAAAATTTTGCGGATTAAGATGTACCCGATGTGTAGTTTATGCTCAAAACCAATGTTGGATACACCCAGACCCAGAATTGTCAGTATGAGACAACCGAGGTATGGACTGTGATTCTGTTCTTCTCTGGTGGGATGGTTCGTGTAGATCTTGCAGGGCAGCAGGGCGTGCGAGTACTGTTGGTGCGTCTCGGCGCATGCGTCGACAATGCAGGCTCCAACTAACGTGCTCACGTGCACGAGAATGTGTTGTATCATGCTCTAGCATGCGAGTGCGCTACTGACGTGGTGTGTAGCCACTTGCTTTTTCATGATGCTTGGTGTTAAGGATGGCATATAGATTTGAAAAAGTTGGACAATGTTGGAACAAAAGTTTAATGCATTTCGACATTATCATTGTATTATATACTCCAATGTTGGAGACGTTTCCTGACGATGGCGTGGAGCATCTGATGGTAACCATTTGTCTCCAGATGTTGCAGCCCTTTGTTAACACTTTTGCATCTCTCAATTTTCCCGATGATGCATGGTGACGAGGGCGCATTAGCACGCACCGGTGGTTTTGCCCATAGATACAGAAAGAGGGAGGGACTGAGGGAGAGACGGACTGACGGGGAGAGGCCACCAACCTGTTGCCTCTCCTCTATCGGTCCGTCTATCCAAAGGAGACGCAGCTGTCGTGTCAGCAAAGCACACGCCAACACGGACACGAAACGTGTGTGCGGGGTGCAGTGCGTGTGGCCCAGACATGGAATGGAGCGTTTCAGACGTACGACATCGTTAGCGGCAACAACGACCTGCTCTGCTTTTGCTAACAACGACCTGCCCCGCTAGAGCGAACCGGAGAAATGTACATTTACATTACGGATGCATAGACTTGTGTTATAGAGATACATATATAATGTAATTTTAATAATTTCAATCATTGTTTTCCACCCGATCTCATCTACTGTGCCAATTTCAACCCGAGTCCTATCGTTTTCCACTCTTTTTCCAATGGCGTGACATGCCCCCCCTCTCCTCTGCTCTACACGAGACAGGACGAGGGAAAAAAAGAAAATGGCCTGATGAGATGCATCTGCGTGTCCATTTCCGGTTCCGGTTTCACCCGAGGTTGCGTTCGGACAGCGACGTACGAGTTCCAACGGGCAATGGCCCCGCTCGCTTGTTCTGAACTGTACGCCACTGTAGCCTCCGTAAGCAGAAGCAAACAGGCCAATACTTGTGGCGCTGGATCCCAGGACTCCATTTGAAACACCGGAATTTCGTCGAAAACCACTCGATTTCTCCCCAAACGAACTCGCGGGAGAAATCCATCTGCCCCGTTCGTTTTCTACTCAAACAGCTCCCGCCGCATGTGTGTGTGCATGCGGTGCACGTAGCAGTAACCCATGCCGCACCAGGTGATAGCGTGAGCCGCCAGCGTCAGATGAGATGACAGCGACGTCATGCACATCGAGAAAGGAAATAAATATACTCACAGCCGCAACGGCGCCTCCCCGCGATCTCAAAGGCCGCCGCTTCGTGTGCTCCCTGCGCGGGCTGCTGCACCTGCTGGCCCCCGGTTCCGCTTCCGCCGACTCATTTCAGTACAAGATCCGAATCCAAAAATCTCACCCCACCCCTTGGGCCTGGGCCTGTTTAGACGGCGAATTTTTTTTACAAAAGGCATTATAGCACTTTTCGTTGTTATTTAGTAATTAGTGTCCAATCATAATCTAATTAGGTTTAAAAGATTCGTCTCATGAATTTCGTACTGTGTAATTAGTTTTATTTTTTATTTATATTTAATGTTTCATACATGTGTCCAAAGATTCGATGTGACAAGGAATCTGAAAAATTTGGCAAAATTTTCTGAAACTAAACTGGACCCAAGAGAAGGAAGATTTCGGAATTCCTCGCCCGGACCGGATCTGAATCTTTTGGACGCTGCCTGTCTGTGCTTGCTCCGAGAGGGTCCGTCTGGGTGTGGAATCCAGCAATTTTACGTTAAAATTTCAGTTTCAGCCAAATTGAACCGGAGCACGAAGGAACAGTGCGTACCAACTGTCATCGCACCGCGTCTCTCGTTCGCCACTGACAGGTGGGCCACCACCCGGCGGGCCCCGCGAGGCAGTCGTGGTTGACTGCTGCTGCGCTACAAGTACTCCCTAAGACTATCTAACGCCGTGACCTAAACGCAAAAATGCGTTCTGCACAGTGTTTTTTTTTACCAAAACCATCCTCCAACGGAGGACCAAAACCAGATACCCATTCTGGGTCCTCTGCGATTCGAAAGGCAAATCTGTGTTTCGAAGAGAGACGACGCAAATGGTGGGCCCGTAGGAGCTGTCGGGGCAGGGCGCGGGCGCGAAGAAAGAGAAGGAGAGGGAGGGGGGCCGGACACGGGGTGCGAGCTCTGCCGGGCTCGGGGAAGAAGAAGGAGAGGGAGGGGGCCGGATCCGGGCGCGAGCTCGGCCGGGCCGCGGGGGCGAGCTCCGCTGGACGCGAGCTCCTCCGGGCGCGGGCGCGAGCTCTGCCGAGCCGCGGCGCGAAGAAGGAGAAGGAGAGGGAGGGGGGGCGGACGCGGGCGCGAGCTCCGCCGGGCTTGGGGAAGAAGAAGGAGAGGGAGGGGGGCCGGATCCGGGCGCCGCGCCAGCGCCAGAGCGCGCCGTCACCCCACGTCGTCGCTGTCGCCATGCCCTGCATGGCCGCGTGGGAGAGAGAGGAAGAGAGCAAGGCAGCCGCATGGGAGAGAGAGGACCGAAAATATTTTATGTTCGCTGTTGGAAACGAAAGAATTTAGTTACCTCATTTGTTTACTATGTCGTGACCCAAAGGATGAAATTTGGGTCGGCTCTGTTGGATAGCTAAGTAAGTAGTAGTGGCGCATTGGCCGATCTCCTTTCTCAGTCGCTCGTGGGAGGGCCTCCACCCCATCTCCCACAGCAGTCAGCATTTCTCGGCACTCTCCTGTCCTCCTTTCTCTCCACTCCACCCCCGCTCATCCTTCGCTCTTCGTTCGTTCGTTCTGGTCGCCGTTATCCTCGTCCTCAGCCCCGACTGAGGCGGCGGCCGGCGCTCCCCAGGCACGCACGAGTTGACGGGTTAAGTGGCAGCGGCGGCGGGATCTTGCCGCCAGCGGCAGTGCCAATCCGGCCCGACCACGCAGGTACGCATGCCTCGGGCACAAGAGAGGCCGCGGTCAGTTCTCCGTTGGATTCTTCCAGCTTCTACACTGGATTATTTATGTATTTGTTTCCTTCAAGAGTCGAAGGAACCAGTGCTGTCTTCGGTTGATTGTTGATTCTGGGAGGCGGTTTAGTCCGATCTTGCGCCTCAACAGAGAGCCAATCCGCTGGGTATCGTTTTGTTTCTTTTTGTTGTTGTTAATTAATTAATATATACAGGGACCTGTTTGCAGGCGCTATCTGATAATTCAATACGATGGAACATCTTATACGTTTATCCACTCCAAACCAGCCATTTTCCTTGTTTCTGTAATACTACCAAGTTTGTTGCAATTGGGCCAAACAAACGTTGGTTAGCCGTATTTATCAAAAAAAAAGAACTTATCTTGTTCTAGAGCACCCGCCCGGTGGTCGACTCTCGTCTCACCTAACTCGGGCTTTAAAGGAAAAGCAGCTGCGGTGTTGTCATCGCCCACTGTTTGCTCTTGTCATCGCTCATCATTTCGTTATTAGGATATATTTTTAATATTTGTCAGTACACTTTTCCTTTTTTAATCAAAAGTTTTTTTTTAAGAAAATCAAAAGGTTGTTTGCGTCGTCATGTTATTCTTTCTGATAATTATGGATGGTGGTTGGCCAAAGGATTAAGCAATAAAGAATCCTTGTTTGTATCGTTATATGGTAGGCATGGGGGTGGGTTATTAGGCCAGTTCTGTTCCTGTGCAGGTGTACCTGAGTTTCGTTGATGGTTGTCTTTTTCTGATCATCAGGTACTGTATTGTGCAATTATTGGTTTTCCTATATCAAGGGACTGAATTCTGCTAAGTGCTAACCATAGATAGGGGTGGGAGCCGCATTCTGTGTCCTACTTGGAAGTAATGCCACTTCCCCTAATTTCTTTTAGTTTCTTGTTTCAGCTATCCTTGTCATGTTATATCTGCGTTAGCCGTTAATCCTTCCTAGTTCCTGCAATGCGAATTTGTCATGTTAATGTGGTATTTTGGGTGATCACATCCTTGGCTGTCTGGTTTACTGTGGTGATTCAATGTCGTTAAGCTGCATTTTGGGGTTCATTGCATGACTTCCTTGGTTTTATTGTTAAGGATCAGTTGATGCCTCTTGTCGTGCCCGTGTTTTGTTGAGACTTTTGTAGCAGGGCTCAAAACTGAATTTTGTTTGATGCAGGATCGCGTGGATACACTGGTATAAGCTGTCAAGTTCTTGACCTGACCTTATCAGTTTTGGTATGTCATTGTTCTCTTATGTTTACTCCTCTGTTAATGACTGCACAGTCTTTCCTTATGCTATGATTTTTCTAACCTACAGCTTATAAGGATGGGGGTTTACCTCAGCACTCCCAAAACTGATAAGCTATCTGAGAATGGAGAAAATGATAGACTTAAGTTTGGTCTTTCATCTATGCAAGGATGGCGAGCAACCATGGAAGATGCTGTGAGTTTCCTAATCCTAGGCTATTAACATCTTTAGCATTTTATTTGCATGACCAGGGGTGCGAATTAGGGTCACCAAATGACTCCCATGTGCATGATGGATGTAATTTTGTAATGTCTGGAATCACTGATGCTGATAGGATAACCTTTTAAAATATTAACTTTTGAAGATAGAATGAGTAACGTTTTATGGGTTACAGTTAATGTGGGCATGTGTTGCTTCACCCCTAGAAAGATAGCATCATAGAAACAATCTAATGCCATCAGTTGTTCGAGTATGCTTTTTTTTTTCTTGAACACTATTAGAATATGCTTTCAGGAAACTGTGGACCCATCATTTGTCATGGACTAGAGGCATGAGCTCTCTTTTGTCAATACTCAATACTCGATCGATATTGCTTTGATTTCATTTGGTGCTTTGACACAATTAGTTTAATTAGTTCAGTGTCAACTACACACATAGTTAATATCTGAAATATGCCTAGCATTTTTATCAGTCAGGCCATTTCTGAAATTGTTCCATGATACAATGTTTAATAATATGGAATTCAACAATCTGTGCATCCATGCAGCATTCAGCATTGCTAGATCTTGATAGCGAGACAGCATTCTTTGGTGTTTTTGATGGTCATGGAGGTAAGCACACTAACAACGATCAGTGCCTTTTATGTTCCATTGTATTAGACTACTCAGGACGGATGCTGCTATGCCAAATATTAACATCGCACAACCTCATATGGATTGCTTTACTCAGGAAGAGTGGTTGCCAAATTCTGTGCAAAATATCTGCATGGTCAAGTTCTCAAAAGTGAAGCCTATTCAGCTGGTGACCTAGGAGCTGCTGTCCATAGAGCTTTCTTCAGGTATATGGTGAACCAGATCCCACATGAGATATAATAAAGCTTAAATTTTTATAGCATTACTGTCAGCTTGACGATGACAATTTCTAATTTTGTGGTTGTGCTACTTCAGAATGGATGAAATGATGCGAGGACAGAGAGGTTGGCGAGAACTATCTGCATTTGGAGACAAAATAAACAAGTTTAGTGGTATGATAGAAGGATTGATTTGGTCTCCAAGGGGCAGTGATTCGAATAGTCAACAAGATGATTGGGCTTCAGAGGAGGTATATATGCAACTGACTGCTGCTGCTTTCACTTTTCTAACATAGATGTACATCTATTTTCCCTTCTCAATGAAATATAGGTTCTACATGTTTCAGATTCTTAAATACTTGTGTCAGTTGTGAATTTAACAGCTGAGTTTCATGCTGGAAAGAGAAACCCATGCAAATAGAACTATTCACAGCCAGCAATGAAGGCTTTGTTGTCAATAATGATGTACTATGAGTTGATTTTGAAATATGAAAATCAGTTTTCCGATATTCGTTTATGGGTAGCAGTTCTTCTTCATGATTGTTTGAAATATGGTATTAAATTTAGTAATCCCTTTCTTAGATAATCTTTTATTAGGGACAACACCCTGGCTACTACTGTTTTCACTTTTCTAAAATAGATGCACAGCTGATTTTCTACTTATTAAAATAAAGATCATATCTTTTCAAATACTTGCAAGCTGTATCAGTTGTGAATTGCAAATAGCAGCTGAAATTTTATGGAAAAAGAAATCCATGCGAAGAGAAAACTGCCACCAAACATGGAAGCTGTAATGTCATTAATGATGTACTATGAGCTAATTGTGAAATGTGATATTCTGAAGTCCATGTCTTTATTATCGTTTGAATTATGGTATTGAATTCATGGAATGCCACATGTATAATCATTTATCAGGGACCTCACTCTGACTTTGCTGGGCCTACATGTGGGAGTACTGCATGTGTAGCACTAATAAGAAACTCCCAACTTGTTGTGGCAAATGCTGGTGATTCCCGATGTGTTATTTCAAGGGGTGGAAAGGTATGTTACTCGTGCTCTTGCCTTAGTATAAATAAGATATCCTTGACAGCCTGAGTATATATTTGTTCTGTGTCAAATACATGGTAGGCATACAATCTATCAAGGGACCACAAACCAGAGCTTGCGGTTGAGAGAGAAAGGATAATGAAAGCAGGGGGGTTCATCCATATGGGACGAGTAAATGGAAGTTTAAACTTGTCAAGAGCAATTGGTTAGTTATTTTCTTGCTTCTTTCAAATACAGCTGCACCTTGCTTTGTGCCTTAATTATGCAAGTACCTCTTCATAGGAGATGTGGAATTGAAACAGAACAAATTCCTGCCTCCCGAGAAGCAAATTGTGACGGCCAATCCTGATATTAACATTGTAAGGTCTCTAAATCTAGACATTATCTGCTATGGAACTGTTAAGCTAATAGTAGTTGCTTTTCTTTGGAAGTTCATGCAATCTTGTCCTTTGTTAGGTGGAGCTCTGCGATGATGATGACTTTGTTGTTGTAGCATGTGATGGCATTTGGTAAGGCTATTTACCTACATTTCCGTACCTTCATGCTATGTACAGCTTTACACCTCGTGCCATTCTTACTGATATCAAGTGCTTGGCTTTAACATACCATTCGCCTCTTACAGAACTACTACTTTGTTTGATGAACAGGGACTGCATGTCAAGCCAACAGCTGGTGGATTTCATCCATGAGCGTATAAACATGGTAAGCAACCATGTTCTTTTTAAAATTGGCAACTGAAACTGGACTTTTTAGTAAGACTGAAGTGGCAGGCAGTGACAAACCATGAATGGGGCAAACAATTGCAGGAGAGCAGTCTATCCGCCGTGTGTGAAAGAGTGCTGGACAGATGCCTGGCTCCATCAACGATCGCTGGAGATGGGTGCGATAACATGACCATGATCCTGGTGCAGTTCAAAAAACCAGTCGATCGGAACAAAAAGGCCGAAGTAGCAGGGCAATCTGCCAACAATGCAGATGAAGTCAAGAGTCGGTGAGTGCATGCCTTGCTTGCTTCCTAGCTGGAATCTTTCTCGTATCTTTGTTGCACATTAACAGAAATTCTTTGGACCAGTGTTGCTGAGGAGTGAAACGTGGTTGACACTCACAAAGGCGCAACCATTTGCTTCCATAAGGGCAGGGAAAAATGAAGAAATGTGCACTGTACATATCTCAACTGTATGTGGCATGCTATGCACATCCTGCGCAAGAACCTCAGATAATGGCATTGCTTGCCTAGTGCAGTGGTGTATCTTCAGATCACAACCGTGTGCCCCATCATCCGTTTATCGCCCGTCGAGCATTTCAGCTGCAGCTTTCGGTCATCTACAGCCCTCGAAACTGTGGCAAAGTCGGTGTATTCTTTCTGTGGTGTAGCATTCCTCGTGTGCTGTAAACAAAGCTTGGTTCCATGCCTCACCAGGCTGTGCTTTCCTTCAATATGGTGCGTCAAATCCAGTTTTTGTTGCGAGAATGAACCGTGGACCTTAGTGTGTTCTGGTGGCTGTTTGGTGCAACTAGGGGGTTGGCATAAAATGATAAAATCTGATACCTGGACCTGATTCTGAATACTCGAACTTGAATTACCGGCTCGCTATTTCGGATTGTAAGTATATGATGAATCTGATTTCAGTTTGGATAATTCGGCTATTAGTCCCCGGTACCTGATGTACCCATTTTATCTGAAATAATGGGTAGACTATATGCTATTTGGTTGGGATTGACTAATTATGTGGTTTCCTAATGTCAATTTTTGAGGTAATTGGGAACTACTCATGTTTCTTTTTCTGAAATGCTACTAAAGAACTGCTGTTTATATTACTTAAAATTCCTGTTATAGTTATGTCCATTACAATGGTTTTACTGATTTCAGATAGTTTGAGAATGCTACTATTTTCTCAGGACAAATTTCAGAAACCTAAATTTTTGAAAATCCGAATATCCGACTTAGAACTTTACAGATAACCCAAATGACCGCCCACATTAGTGGGCTATAGCAAAGCTATAGCGGCTCACACTAGTTGTCGCTACAATACAATTGTATTAAATAGCGGACTACAACGGCACTATTAGCGGGATATAGCAACACTACAACGGTTGAAAAGACCTCTCCGCTAAATGATATAGCCTACTATTTAGAACGCTAAATGTTATAGCTTGTGATTTATAGAACATTGATTTTGATTAATGTTAACGTTCATTTTTGCACGGCCCCAAAGCATCTTGCTGGTGATGGTGAGGGTAGACGATGTGGGGGGTTTTAGTGGAGTGGGAAACAGGGCCTGAGCTAGTCTCGTCCGTCCAATCATCGCTCCTGCCGCCCGATGGCCGCCACGACCATCGTCCTCGCCCCGCGTCAGTCGCTCCTGTCACTCCTTATCCCTTCCCTGTCCGCCAAAGAAAATCCCCATCGCCTGCGCTGCGCTTCCTTCCCCGTCCGCACCCGCCCGCCGCTGCTCCTCCGGCAGCTCTGCCAAGCGCCCACCCGGAACCTGCCCGCACGGCCGGCCAGCGCGGCCTGGTATAGTGGTACTAGTATCTATCAAATCAGCCATCTGCCCCCCTATTCAAATCAAGTCCATTTCCATTTCCCTTTCCTCTCTACCCTCTCCTTCGTCTCCGGCGGGCGGTGGTCTCACTTCCCTTTCCCCGTCGCCCCCTGATGGCTCCCTCGGCAGCTCTCGCTCCGGCGGCCTTCCGCTCCGCCTTCTCGGCGCCGCTCGCCTCGAACCCTACCCGTAAGTCCCAACGCTCCTGCTTTTACTCCCCGTTTCGGTCGGTTCTTCCTCGAGTTACGATTTAGAGCCGGCGGGAGTAAGTAGGAAATCTGGAATCGGTTCCTCCTCAGCGGTTGCACAGCGCATTATCCATGCGCTGCGTGTCTGATTTGGGGAAGAGTTCCATTGGAGGTGGTGTCGTAGTCTAGGGCGTTGGGTGGGGGCTGCGTGCGGGAACGCCAGGCGCGGCTTTGTTGGGACTTGGGAGCAGCGTTCGCTGATGTTAGCCGGCTGCCTGGCTTGGAACCGTTGAGCTCGAGTCGGGGTCTCGAAATGAGTAGAACTGTCCATCTTGCAACGATTGCTCAGTTGTTACCTACTTACCTGCCTATGAATAATCACGAGCATGAGAAAATTACTCTAGGTTTTTAGATTTACTATGGACTCTCGTTGCTTTGTTGAACTAAACTTTAATAAAATGGGCTCTTGTGCACTATTCCTGGCTGCCATTCTTTTGTACTGAGTCACCAGGGCATACTTGCTGATAATTTGATATTGGATTGGGTAACATCTGAACATCTTGTGCCCACTGTTGACTGTTGTTCAGGTAATAGAATAAACATAGAAGGTGCTTTCTGTTTGCCGTGTTCCACGAGGAAGAGAGCTAGTTATAGACCTTTCCGAGTGTACAGTTTATTTGGAGGGAAGAAGGATAAAGATGAGAATGGTGATGAGGCGCCATCGAAAGTAAGTAATTGACTGATCATCTTGTTTCTGGTGTTATTGTTAAGGTTCTGTTCCTATTTTTTTTGAAGCGAGGGTGATCCCCCATTTCCATTACTGGCATAACGGAAATACATCAGCATCTGAGATGTTTCAAAGAGCAAGAAAGATAAAGAAGGCTAGAACCGTCTAAACATCATCCCCAGAAATTATCGATCTAGAACCTGAGACTTTAAACTAGAACGACTTAGAAGTAACAACGATACACATGCCAGAAGGTTCTGTTCCTAATATTAGCTAGAACTAAAAAAAACACTAACTTCATTTTTTTTGGATAATTCATTATGTATATATTTATGGGAGAAGTCCATTTTTGACCATTCAACTATAGCTAAGTTAGATTTTGCCATTCAACCTAGAGTAATTCTGCTCGTACATTGTTTGGATGCTACCTTTGAAGATTGCCGAACTGACTCCGGTCATTTATTTTTTGATTTATATCTTCTCATTCGTAATTGGTATTTTGTTTATAACAATCTTGAAGCCCTCTGACATTTTAATAACTTCAGGCAGGAATTTTTGGAAATATGCAAAATCTCTATGAAACTGTTAAGAAGGCCCAAATGGTTGTCCAAGTTGAGGCTGTCCGGGTGCAAAAGGAGCTTGCAGCGTATGCATTCATATCATTAAGTTATCTTTCTCATGTTGATGCAAAATAGCCTGTCTGTGTGATTTTATTTTTCTCCTATTTTTTAGGACTGAGATTGATGGTTATTGTGAAGGTGAACTAATCAAGGTATCTTTGGGAAGGCTTTTTATTATATTCTATGTATTTAAACATTGTTTATCCCTGCCAAATATTTGAATTATTACATTATTGAGAAACACTAATGGTTGGGCCTGTAAAAATCTTAGCATCATTAACGGCCCATCAATATTTTTCTATTCAAAATCTAGTCATGTTGTATATATGAGATTATGGTTCTTGTCTTTCCTATAAGATTTTCAAATGTTATCTGAATTACACAAAATCACTTACTTTTATTAGCTCTGGGTCTAGATAAAACTGTATAGTAATATTTTAGGTCACTCTTATGTATTGTTTTTGGCACACGGACACTGGCAAAGCTGTTCATTTCAAGGCAAATAATTGATGTATCATGCAGTTGTTGTTATAAAAGTGAAAACAATATATGTGAGCATCTAGAATGTGACATCTTTGTAAATTTGTAAACAATATATGTGTTCTTGGGGTTGTTTGTGCCCTCAATTTATCGGTGTATTAACTTAAGCACTTCAGCTCTTCTGTGTTTCTCTACTTCCAATTCTTACCCAGGTCCATAACTGTTTTTGATCCCCTCCACAGGTTACACTTTCTGGAAACCAGCAACCTATTAGAGTTGAAATTACGGAAGCTGCAATGGAGTTGGGTGCTGAAGTATGTATTATGCCTTTGCTAGTTTCATTATTTTATCTGAAGTTTTTGCATGATCTAATGCTGTCATGACTGATGTAGTGATTGTTCATATGATTGTTTGCATGTTGAGGTAAATAGATATTGATTGTAGTGATGTAGTTACAGGTTATAACAACCCATTTCTAAAAAGGTGAATATGAATTGGCTAAACACCTTATGTTTGTGCACACTCGCACCAGAGAAAATTGCTTGTGGCCACTGACACGTGTGCTAAAACGATCTGACCTATGAACAATCATTTGTGAACATGTGCATCAGAATGCAGGATAGCGTTTCATTTTCATGACACACACAACTTGTCTGCATAAGAAGACACTGATGGTTTATTTTAAGGATGGTATTCAATTCATTGCTTAGAACGGGAAATAAGAAACCCCAATGACTTGCACCCTCGTATAAGAAAGAGATGCATCTTGTGTCAAACTCGGTTACATGTAAAGATGAGAACTTGCGGACTAGTTTTTTTTTTGTTGGTGTGTGCGTGTTGTTGGTTGGGGGGGGGTACATTCTAGATAGATGGATGTTTGCCTGGCATGGCATATGAGATGTTGGAAAGCCTTTTAGGCTACCTCAACATTTTATTTTGTTGTCAGTCTCTTGCTTATCCCAACACTTGTTATATGTTTCCTTTCAGAAACTTTCCGAGTTGGTCAACGATGCTTACAAGGATGCGCATCAACAGAGCGTCCAGGTGTGAATTTTGAGTCTTGACAATGCTTTATTGCATACAATAAGGAGGGGTTTCAAGCTGATTGCTGTATAGAGAATGTAAAATCAATATTTATACTAAAATGATCTTCAACTAATGCCTTCAGGCCATGAAAGAGAGGATGGCTGACTTGGCACAGAGCTTAGGAATGCCTGCGGGCCTCGGCGATGGTCTCAAGTGATGCCGCAATTCGGGAAACCTTTCCAATAATTTTTTTCCTCAATTTTGTATATCTAGCCGTGTGAGTCGTAAGTTTAACCCCTCTGCGACCTCTCATAGCTGCGTAAGAAGTGAACTTGTGAGCACATGTTTCTTCCAGCTTTAGCTGTAATTTGCTGTTTTACCCAAGCAGATATCTGCACCCTGGTATATTTCTAGAGGAAATGAATCGTGGTAATTAGACTTGCACCCTGAACGTCCCATACTACCATGGAACATGGATACATCACGTGTGGTCTGCTCAGTTGCAAGATGCGGGCCACTCTGTTGGGCATGTTTTCAACAAGTTGTTGGGCTGGCGCAGTTGCAGGCTTGCAGCCTGCGAAGATGAGACAACCAAGCCCATTCTTGTGATCTACTCCCTCCAGTCTCAAAATAGAAGTCGTTATGGGATGCGCGTAGGTTAAACAACTTTTTCAATTTTAACTAAATTTATAAAAAATATGTGCAACAGTTATATCTTCAAATAAATTTATTATGAAAGTATATTCAACAATCTATCTAATGATATTAATTATGTATTATAAATATTAATAATTATATATATATATATTTGGTCAAAGTTAAAAATGTTTGATTTCTTGGGAAGTGAGAATGACATCTATTTTGGGACGGATGGAGTATATAGGATGCATACCACCGAAAGCCTTCAGAATTGGTCGTGTGACCAAGGAGAAATCATGACTTTGGTGAACAACTGAACATGATGAAGAAGAGTGAAATGTTAAAGTTTTTCTTGTCACAGCATTACTAGACGTCTAGACCCTAGCCGTTGAATGTGGTCTGAAACGGATCATGGCTGGCATGTTTGCTTATGAATTCACTGCAAAGACTACAGTCTTCCCATGGTCTTAGTATAATTTTCGCTGCAGGTGATACCTTCCTTTTTCCAGTTAAGCATGCCAGGGCATAGCAAAGGTACTTTGAATTTAACCTTATTATTAGCCGAGTCGGTCATGCATCATCGTTTATCATGGAAGTTCACAACTACCAGCCTTTAAATTCTTTATTAAATTTCGAAGCCACAAGGTTCTTCTCTGAGTCTTCTCCGAGCATTTATTCTGAGGAAAACCACAAGATCTATTCGGAGTTTAATTTAATCACAAAATCTCTCTAAATAACAATAGGACTAGGTCGAGACTTTTCCTAGTCTATTTTCCTAATTAAAATATATGCAGGTCTTGATCGTACTCCGGATATAAAACGCGAACCACCATGTGCACATCTGCTCTACAAGACTTAATTTTGTACGCTGTATATGTTCATGATTTGCAGCGGTTACGCAGCTGCAGTTGCAGGACGGGGATTCGGATTACCCGAAGTCCTAAACAGGTGCAACCGAAAAGAGAGAGGGAAAAATTCATTCTTTTGTGCACAGACCCTCTCATGAAGCCACCACCGAAATGGTAATAGATTTACTGTGTTAAAATTAAATAGTTTGACACCTCCGGCAAGACCTTGTATATCAATTTTATGCATCTATCTATAAACTCAAGTGTTGGTGTCTAGTGTTAAGCGGAGATATTTTATTCTTATATAGCAATCCTCTTATGTGCCACTAAAAGGAACAAAAGTTTATTCTTATATATCAATCCTCTTACATGTCACTATAAGCCACCACCAAATGCTAATAAAAGATAAAAATTAAAAAAATTAGGCATTTGTTTTCATCAAATCTACTTTTTTTTTGAACTTTCAAATCTACTTTTTTCAGTACTTGAGCAGCTGATAATTTTGCTTTTGCACTTTTACATTCTGCTCCTTAGCCCCGAAAAGAACGAAATTCTAGTTCTATCATTGGTTAAACTAACTAAAGTTTGAATAAGTTTATAGAAAGGAAGAAGTGTCAATATTTATGACATCAAACAGATATATTATAAAAATATATTTCATGAGGAAGCTAATGATACATTTTGATATCATAGGCATTCATACTTTCAAGATGGTTTGTTTGGTACTGTGCTAGAATTATATATTTGAGTTAAATGCATCGTAGGTCCATTAGCTTTTGGTGGTGTGTCATCTATGTCCATTAACTTTTAAACTGTATTTTTTGATCCATTGACTTTTGGTGGCGTGTCATCCAGGTTCATCAACTTTCAAACTGTATTTTTGGGTCCATTAACTTTTGGTGATGTGTCATCCAGGTCTATCAACTTTTAAATTGCATTTTTGGGTCCATAAACTTTTTAACCGGTTCACCGTAGGTCCATACCCCTTCGTTTAGCGAATAGATCTGACATGGCACGCCAAATAAGCAGCCACCATGGAGTAGGTGATGAGTCCATAACTCCTCAAGATGTTCATGGAATTCAAATGTAGCAGCTGTTAATTCGTTAATATCCTCTGATCTTAAATTTGGAACTATTATTTTTAAGGATAAATATATTGTGGACATGGAGAAATTTACAACTGGTGGACTGTCATCAAAGATATTTTTTAGAGGTACCTTATTATTGCGTGGAAAGGAGGAGAAAATGAAGCCAACAAAATACATCAGTACTAATTCTAAAGAGGTGGAGATCATCAATGGAATTTTTCCAACGTGATTAGCATTCTTGCCATAGTATTTTATTATTTTTATGCATTAGTTTCCTATCCAGCTGTGATACACGATCTTTTATCAAGCATCTAGCTTTTAGTGCTGCATGCACATGTGTACGTGAATCAAATTGGTGGCTGCGTTTGGACGTGCCATGCATGTTAGCCGAACCAGGGACTCAGGGTCAATCGGTCCTAGTTGGGCTGGTGGAGTCCGAGTTTTGTTTGGGTCAGATGGCTTGCGTGCGGCCTTCGGCCTTGTACCAGGTAGATTAGACTAGATTTTATTATGGAGTTTATTCCCCGTCGAGCCACCGCTCGAGAAACCCTAGATGGTGATCCCATCAGGTTCTTCGTATCGAAGATTATCTCCGGATGGTGATCTCGTCCTGTACTCCATGGTGGCTGTTTTTTGCCTTGCCATGTCAGATCTATTCGCTAAACGAAGGGGTATGGACCTACGGTGAACCAGTTAAAAAGTTTAGGGACTCAAAAAATCAATTTAAAAGTTGATGGACCTGGATGACACATCACCAAAAGTTAATGGACCCAAAAATGTAGTTTGAAAGTTGATGGACCTGGATAACACACCACCAAAAGTTAATAAACCAAAAAATACAGTTTGAAAGTTGATGGACCTAGATGACACACTATCAAAAGTTAATGGACCTACGGTGCATTTAACTCTATATATTTTATCCTGAGAGAGGGAGTATATTCAAACATAGGTCTTTTGCACAAGCGCTCAGAATTCTCTCAACAATGAGCAGCTGAGAGGCTCGATCCTCGTTCTAATTAGCAAATTCTGTGGAATAAAGAAAAAATAGGACAAGAATTATATTCTAAGAAAAAGATCATATAGAGCCTTTGGGGAAAATGATTGATGACCATCGATATTTCCTGCCAACCATATATTCAGGAATTTTAAGGCATATTGCAATAACAAATTTAAATTTTATAAGCAAAATTGCGAGTAGTCCTAATTTGTGCACCAAAATGTTTTAGCTAAGTTAGTTTTTCATTTAAACCATCGGTTGCATATGTGAAGCTTGCTAACGGGCAGGCACGTGGCAGTGGGGTCCACTTGCCTGGGCTCTCCCTCCCTCATGTTGTCTATCTCTCTCCCCCTCTCTTCCCGTCCAAATCACACCTAGCTCGCTGGCCACCCCTTTTCTTCCTACCAGTCCATTGATTGCCCCATTTCCTATGGTTGAGGTGGAGAGGGTGTCACATGATTAGATTTAGAGCAGAAGGCGATAACTCAGGATGAGACAATTACATTGCGGTGAACTTTCATCCTAGGCAACAATTCAGAGCTCGATCTAGTCTCCTCCTCATCGATCCAACTTGTCTTTATCAACCCACGGTGGGCCCATGGCCATAGGGTGGCACATGAGATAGTGAGGAACTTGAGGCGGAGGCCATGGCAATTCTCGCGCTTTTTGGTCTTATGGAGGCAGAGGCCATGGAGGTGGTTGGGAGGGAGGGACATACGGACTAGTCTTGGGCTACAAAGAGGTCCCCCATGGTGATCTTGTTTAGGAGCCTGGAGCCTCCCACCTGCGTCCACAAAGACAACATCAAGGACTTTGTCAATGACGAGGACATACCTAGGCATCAACTTGTCAAACTGAAAGCTCTAGTTTGGTTTTGGTGAATTGATGAAACTCTAAGTGCTAACCTAGTTTATCAAAGTGATCATGAGATAAGTATCACTATTCTAAGTGATGGAGCAATGGTGAAGATCATGATGATGGTGTGGTGATCATGATGATCAAGTGCTTGGACTTGGAAAAGAAGAAAGAGAAAAATAAAAAGCTCAAGGCAAAGGTAAAACTTGATAGGAGCTTTTTTGGTTTGGTGATCGAGACACTTAGCGAGTGTGATCACATTTAGGATCGATAGCCGTACTATTAAGAGGGGTGAAACTCGTATCGAAATGCGGTTATCAAAGTGCCACTAGATGTTCTAACTCATTGCATATGCATTTAGATTCTAGTGAGTGCTAACACCCTTGAAAATGTTTGTGAAAATATGCTAACACATGTGCACAAGGTGATACACTTGGTGGTTAGCACATATGATCAAGGGTGGCGGGGTTGGAGTTGAGAAGGGGCTGTCTCGAGGTGACCGGACGGTGCTCTAGCAGCGACCGAACTCAGCAGCCACGTCCGGTCAGTGACGCGCAGTGAAGGCCACCCTTGGTCTTTTGATCGGACGCTAAATAGTGAATGTGACCGGACACGCAAGGCCTGTGTTTGGTCAGAAGGTGACGTACGCTAACGTCAATCATGAAGCATTAGCGCGTAGAGAAGAAGAACCGAACTCTATCATGGGTCTGGTCACACCTAAGCGGACGTGTCCGGTCATGAAAAAATGCCTCTGGATGCTTACTGGAAACGATCTGACGCTGGGTTATAGCGGGGAGCGGCGTGTCCGATCGTTGGGTGATGGCACGGGCGCGCGCACGAGCAGGGCTGGCATCGACGCGTCAGGTCCTATCTCCTGTGCGTCCGGTCGTCACTTGAGTGCTGGCACGGGCGAATCTGACCAGACGCTGGGGTCCTGCGCGGTGGAGAATGAAAGGAAGGAACATGTGGCGTAGATCCACGGACCAGACGCTGGGGTCCTACGTCCAGTCGATCAGACCTGTGCGTCCGGTCGCCCCTTGGAGGCAGAGCAGTGTGAGCCCAACGGCTCTATTTGGTTAGGGGCTCTATTTAAGCCCCATGGCTGGCTCAAGCTCACTCTCTTGGCCATTTGCATTAACATAGCAACCTTGTGAGCTTAGCCAAAGCCCTCCCACTCATCTCCATCATTGATTCATCATCTTTGTGAGATTGGGAGTGAATCCAAGTGCATTGCTTGATTGATTGCTTCTAGAGGCACTTGATGTTCGTGTTTCGCTGTGGGATTCACTTGTTACTCTTGGTGGTTGCCGCCACCTAGATGGCTTGGAGCAGCGAGGATCATCGAGCGGAGGAAGGTGCTTGTCTCTAGCTCCGATCGTGGTGATTGTGAGGGGTTCTTGACCTTTCCCCTGCGAAGAGCCAAAAGGTACTCTAGTGGATTGCTCGTAGCTTGTGTGATCCTCATCTTGTGTTGGTTGTGCGGCACCCTATTGAGGGTTTGGAGTGTGATGTCAATTAGCGCGTGAATCTCCAAGTGAGTGAATCGCCACAACGAGGACTAGCTTGCCGGCAAGCAAGTGAACCCCGGTAAAAAAAATCTTGTGTCATCTTGTTTTGAGGATTTCTTGATTGATTGTGATTGATTGGCTCCATCATATTGTGATTGGCTCTGTCGTTGACATGGTGATATAATCATCACATCCCCTCTCTTGTATTTACATTTCTAGTGTTGCTTCGCTCTTTAGTGTAATTAGTTTTGAGAGCAAGCTTGTGTTGGGTCTAGTGGTTAGTGTGGCTCTTTAGTTAGTCTTTGTGAAAGGATCTAACAATGCCTAGAGGGGGGAGGTGAATAGGCATATCTAAAAATTAACTGTAAATGCTAAGTTCAAATTTGTCAGTCAATGTCGGAAGTCTCGACAATTTGGGTCAGAACTCCTGACTTCGTCAAAAGTTTTGGCACAAACTGTCAGAAGTCCCGACGCCTACGTGAACTACAAAAGCAGTGCCAAATTTAACTTAGCGGATAAATAGTCTTACAACCCCACTTACTTGTGGTTTGGTGAAGATGTTGGGTCACTGCCTTGACGCTAAAATGCCTACAAATCGTAGATCAAGTCCAAACCCTAAAATGAAGTTTGGAAGAGAAAGAGACAAACAAAAACAAAAGTGATAGCACAAGTCTCAACAACAACAAGCACGCGGGACACAAGAATTTATCCCGAGGTTCGTCAACCCCACAAAGGAGCTCCTACGTCCTCATTGTTGAGGTGACCACAAAGGTCGGAGTCTCTTTCACCTCCTTGCCTCTCTCAAAGCAACCATAAAGGTCATTCAAGGTTTCCACTAAGAAATCGAGGGTAATACAAACTTCCCAAGGCTCTTTCACAAGATGGAAGCTCTTAGATGACGCCTAGCCGGCTAGGTTTCTAAGAACCCAAGAGTAATAGACACAAATCCAACCAGCTTGATGAAGAAATCAAGTGCTCAAGCTTGCCAAAGTGATTTTCTCACTCAATCCACTCTCCTATCACTCAAATCCTTGGAGGAATCGAAGTTAGGAGCAAAGGGGAGAGGAGAGGGGAGCCTTGAATGCTTGAGAGCTATTTTGGCCGTGAGTAAGTTGTAATGAATGAGTGAGTAATGATTAGAAGAGAGGAGAGAGCTATTTATACTCAAGGTAGAAATCCTACCGTTCAGATCTACATCGGAAGTTCTGACGCAGATCTCGGGACTTCTGACCTATAAAGAAAACACTGTTCATAGTTAGGTCAAAGTCACTATGAGCAGGTCAACATCGGAACTCCCGACGTATGTCAGGACTCTCGACGTACGTCGGGACTTTCGACGATAGCGGGCAGCAAGCCAGCCAAGGTCTAGATGTCGGGACTCCCGACCTAAGTCGGGACTTTCGACCATCGGGAGTTCTGACTCATGTCAGGACTTCCGACAGCCACAGTCACCGTGTAGGCTAAGTGACTGAGCATTAGGACTTCCGACCTTCGGGAGTTCCGACTTTCATCGGGAGTTCCAACACCAAAAGTCTCGAAAAGATATTCTACGTGCTCATGAAGTGCTAGAGTGTCTCTCTTTTGATTTTATTTTTATACTTGAGCACTCTATCTTCCTCAGACCAACTAAGTTTGCATCCCACTTTATAGTGCAACGGATCCTAAACTCAAAACAAAATATAAAATCCTTGGAGAGCGCTTTGAGTTCGTCCGCCTTTACAACTTCAAGAATTGAGGGATACCATTTCATCTTTATCAACTCTTTGAGTCTTTCATGGGACTAATAGCTGCGACATATCTTATTAAGATCATATTAGTCCCTAATTTGGATGTCATCAATACACCAAAACCCACATCGGGGGCAAATGCACTTTCAATGTCCCTATTTTTGGTAATTGATGACAACCAATTTAGGCTTTTATAAGAATGAAAGAATTTAAAGCTTTTGAACCCCAAAATTTATGTAGAGCTCCCCCTTGATGTATGCATGAACTTGAACTTCATTTAGAATAATCTATACATGATTTGCATACATCAAGACAAAAACTCCCCCTAAATTTTGCAATCCGTGGGGTGCAACAAGTGTGTGTGAACAAACATATATCCGTGAAAAGAGATGCAATATGACATGTTATATTCACATAGCAGGTAAAAGAGAATGTGATGGCCAAGAATTCAAAGTAGAAACTTGAAGCAACACATGGCCATCCAAAATAACATCCACCATCACAAGTAGAGACAAGCACATGCTAATAAGATAGATAGATAACCATTACTTGTCCTATAATCATCCATCACAAACACATATAGTTGTCCATCACATACTAGCCACCACACGACATAGTTCATACAAGCTAAAAGTTTTAAAGTCTCGAAACCAAGTGACCAACTAACTTATTACATGATAGATCAAAGCCTAACACTCCCCCCATTGTCAACAAGTGCCAAAAGGGGTAGGCTGCATGAAAGAAATGACTACTCATCCTCGTAGTCCTCATCATCATAATGGTCACCATCATCACCACCATCATCATCGTCATCATCATCATCTTTCTCGATGTAGTCCTCGTCTTTTGTAGTGGCCTTGCTCTTGCCACGAGGGCGAGAAGCAACATGATCCTCATAGGCCTCACAAGCCAAATCATAAAGCGCTAGAGGGTCACGGAGAGGCACAAACAATGGCGGAGGTGAAGACACAATACCAACCTACGGCTCCAAATGATAGAGCTTCTCTTGCATGTCATGCTCGTGCTGAGCACTAGCACAGTACTGTCCAAACATGTAGGTCATAAGAAACTTGAACTTGCTGGGCTTCTTACCAGAGGAGGAGGAAGAGAGCGGCTCAGCACTAGAAGCCTGAGAAGCAGTGGGTGGTGAAGCACCATGGCGAGAGCGAGAGCCTGAAGCAGCTATGCCTTTGCCCTTGTCAGCTTTCTTTTTCAGGTCCCATGTAGCTGTAATAGAAGTCTTGTTGGATATCTTGAGGAGCTTGCGCTGGGAATCTGTGGGGAACTAGATGCCTGATACTTGCTCAATCACATGTGTAATGTAGGGGGCATACGGATGGTGCCTCACTAGCATCATGTATCTTGTTCCAAATATAGCGACTGATGGAGAACTTTTCAAAATCATCACCAAAGCGCCGAAGCACCTTCTGAGAATCATCATGAAGAAAAGTGGAGTCACCTCGCTTTGGATACAAGATCTAATGTAGGATGTTGTTCAGAACATAGAAGTAGGGCTTCAGGTACACTGTCTATCCATCTGTAGCATAACCATCAAGATACATGTGCTGGTAGTCCTCCAAAGCCACATACTCATACTCAGTAAGCTCAGGTGAAGTGCGGTCATATTCATTCAAACCAAGAAGGTGAGAAGGTGATGAAATCCACCTTGTAGTGCTTGCCTTCTGTGGTCCAATGGATGATGTCAATGGCACCGGTAGGGTCCTTCTCATGGTGATAGGAAGCATAAAACTAATAGATAATCTCATTGTTCCAATGCTTCCTAAATCCCATCAAGTAGGAAAGCCCCATTTGACGCACATCATGAACCAACTACACTAGCTCAGGCTCCTTGAATAGACCAAGTGAATAAGCATCAATAGCCTTTATCTGAACTACCGGTGGCTCCCTCTTCTTTAGAAACTTACGATAGAGAATGGAATCATAGAAATCAAAGTGAAAAGGGTGCCAAAAATGATACTCAAACCGTAGATCCTTCTCATCCTCAGCATAAATATTCTGGCCTTGCATGGACCTGATGTCCTAGACCCTATGATGGTAGTCAACTGGCAGAGGAGGTGTGAAGCCATCAACAAGATCAGGAGCGAGCTGGGGCTCCCGCATGACCGATAGAGGACCATAAAAAATAACAAGCTCACTAAAAAAACCAAGGCCACGACACGGTGTACTTGTAACCTCTGCGATGATAGTGCGGCCTGCTCACTCGAGAGCTTCTTCTTTAGCATCCACTATCGGATGATCGCCAACAAAAGCACGCGCCGGAGGAGGTGGAGGAATGGCAGCCGAGCCTTAAGCACCACGACCACGTGCATGCTTAGCTTGGGCACGAGAACCACCAGCGCCATCATGGGGATAAGCCACCTTGGTGCGGCCAGCCGGCTTAGGGATAGCGGTGCGATCTTGGTTGTGCTTGAACCGCTTCTCCTTGCGACGCGAGGGACTACCACCGTCCATGGCTGCTAGAGACAAAACGAAACAAAGAACCAAGAAGAACAGAGGAGAATGGACACATAAAGATGGAGAAACATGTGTTAGAGGGCATCTATGGCGTCGGAAGTGTCGACATGAGCTAGGACTCCCGGTCATCGGGGGTTCCGGTGGAGGCTGGGACTTTTGGCGGTCGAGACTTCCGGCAGACGCCGGGAGTGTAGGGTCGAGATGGCAGACTAGAGGGAGAGTGAATAGTCCTTTCTAAAATTTAAACGCATCGGCTAACCGAAACAAATACGGAATTAAAACTATCGGTCTAGCCAAGACTACACCCCTCTATCTAAGTTCACAAGCACCTTATAAAGATCCTAATTATGCAACAAAGGTGTCGGGCTAGCTAGAGCTCATCTAAACAATTCTAGAGCAAGGTCACACAAACCTATGCACAAGTACTCAAGCAACCGAGGGAGCTCCTACACAACTAGTGATGCAAAAGCACAAAGCCATCTAAGCTCACTAGCAATGCTCAATAACAAGGGTACCAAAGCCAAATTAGAGAGCACAAATTACTTAGCTACACAAACTAAGTAATGTGACTAATAAGGTTACTAAAACCAAATTAGCCACGCAAGAAAGCTACTTCTATGCTACACAAGCAAGAAGGCAACTAGCAAGCTACTAAAGCTAAACTAGTCACAAGAGCAACTACACAAGCACAATGTAAATGAAATTAATACAAGCTTGTGTTTCACGGAAAGCAAACCACCGAGAAGATGATGAAGACAATGTTGACATGGTGATTTTCTCCCAAGATTCACTTGGTTGCCACCAAGCTACGTCCCCGTTGTGTTGACCGCTCACTTGGTGGTTCGGCGGCTAATTGGCATCACCCGCCAAGCCCGCACGTCAGGCACTATAAGAACCTACCCTGAAAGTGAGGGTAGCTCAATGACACGCTCAACTAGAGTTGCTCTTCGCGATCCCTGTGGGGTGAGCATGATCCCCCTCACAAATCCTCCTCCGGAGCACCGCACAATCTTCTCACATGCATCAACAGAGTCAAAAGCCACCAAGCCATCTAGGAGGTGGCAACCTTCAATAGTAACAAGCACCACCGGCTTGCAACTCGATCACCTAGTGCCACTCGATGCAACCTCACGATGCAACGCACTAGAATCACACTCACTCGCAATCGGATCGCACTCTTGCAAGCACAAGTGAGTTAGAGGGCATCCAAGCACACCTACACAATCCACCAAGGCTTAAGGGTGCTCAGCAACCGGCACAAGGCCAGCCACCACTTCTATTCATAGCCCCAAGGGCTAAACTAGCCGTTATTCCTTCACTAGGCGTTTTGCGGGCTGACCGGACATGCTGGTCACAATGACCGGATGCGCCGGCCCAGTGTCCGATCACGCTACACGTCCATGTGTCGCTCTGCGTTCTACCAGAGCCGCTCGATCTCAATGGTAACTTTGCGCGCCAACGGTAAAGATGACCGGACGTGCCAAACCCACAACCTGATGCACCCGAGCCGCGTAAGATCTCTCCCTCGCACGCTCGTAGCCAACACCTGACCAGATGTGCCTCTGCTCCATGACCTGATGTGCTATTGTCTGAGTCTAGTCATTTCCAGAGAGCTCCCCGAGCCTCTATTTTGCGATGAAACATGTCAGGTGAGTCACGATCGGACGCAGCACCTGAGTTCGGTCCTTCACTGCCTGCCACATGTCAACGCTAAGCCCGCGCCACTACGTCAGCGAACATCAGAGATGACCGGACGCGGCCTCTGCGTGTCAGGTCACTCTTCGTTCCAGCGTCTGGTCACAAGACCGAGACCACACGCTCTCAGCTGCCACTTGACCGGACGCGTAGGTCCTCCCGAGGCCAGCGTCCAGTCACTCATAGTGACACTTTCTCGCCTCCATTTCTTTGTCGAGTTGATCGACAACAACTCCAACCACTTCTCCTTTGTAAATGTGCTAACACCACCAAGTGATCACCACCTGGTGCACGTGTGTTAGCTTTTTATAAATATTTTTTTCAAAGGATTAGCACACTTTTCTCAACGCCACTCGATCCTAACACGTATGCAAAGTTAGATCGCTAAAGTGGCACTAGATGACCGATATGCAAACAAGTTTGCTCCTCATAATAGTACGGCCATCTATCCTAAACCCGGTTATCAACTTCTCTACACGCCTATGACCAGTGAAATGAAATGCCCTAGGTTATACCTTTGCCTTGCGCATTCTATTTCATCTCCTTTGATGTCAATGCAACACATGCACTAACCAATCACTAAATGATATGATCCAGTTCATATCATCACGTGACCGTATTGGTTCATCGATTTTGACATCATTTGCTTTTCACCGTTGCTTCGGTCCATCGATGCCAAGTCATCACTCAACTTGCCCTTTACACTTGCAACCGGTCCATCGAGCCAAGTCTTATCTTGATCTTCTCCACCTTAGTCACATGACTCAATGTCATGTCTCATATGCAGTGAGCTCCTTCATCACATGTGTGAGCCTTGCAACAAATCCAAGCCATTTCCACCTCTATGGCATGTGTTGCTCACACAGGTGTACCTATGGACTAATCACCCGTGTATCTCACATAAACACATATTAGTCCACCTAGGTTGTCACTCAATTACCAAAACCAAACACGGACCTTTCAGGGAGTTCCAATGACCGTGGGTGCCATCCTAGGCATGGGACTCCAGATCTAGGCAACCAAACATACAAGAAAGATGGTGGAGTAGAGAGGGAAGCTGTCACAGAACCGACCAATTTATAAGAGTACAAGTACAATAGCGGCCCGCAAGCGGTCGCACTGTCATACTTGAACCCATATAAACCCGGTAGTCCGTCGAGTACCGCGACGGGTCTCGATAAACGATTTACAACAACCAAGATCGTACATGATTCAACATACATGCCACATATTACATAAAGTTCACAGATACATTTTCATCATCAGAGTATGAAACCAGTTATTACAAACCGAGTTTGATAGAGAAAAGCGGAAGCAAATTAAGTTTGAAAGTAAAGTTTCCAACATAGTTTAGTACAGTGCCAAAATAGGATCACAGTCCACAAAAGCAAATAGAGGGATTAATAAAGAAGCCTGCCCAAGGCTTACTCCTCATCCACGGCGGGATAGAAGCAACTCTTGCAATAACCATGATACACAGTGCCATCTGCAACAATGGGAAATAAAACCCTGAGTACGAGAAGGTACTCAGCTAGACTTACCCGTCATAAACCAGAAATAAATTGACTCCAAGGATTATGCAAGGCTGTATAAGTGGAGGTAGCTTGACAATATTTTGCATAAAAAGCGATTAACTCAATTATACAATTATAATTCTGTTACCAATTAATTATGACTATCCATCTACATTAGCAACTATCCTGTGCCAAACATGTGGTATATCATTTTAAGAGCATACAATAGTAACCATAGTGATGAGGACATCGCCATGCTGGACACACCGACGCCATGGTCTTCCCCAAGTTGCAATTCGTTCCCAACTCAGCTGCCACGTCGCCCTGGGATTCAGCAGACACGTCGTCACTGTTTCGGTTATAACTTTCTCATACGACATCGAAACGGGCCGTTCTTGGATGCGTTGGAAAGGGGACGACGACGCCGTCGTTTTGGATCTGGTCCCAGCTCCAAAAGGTCCGTGGATCATTCTGTGTGACCACGGCAAGGTGCTGCGTCACCTATTTGGGCCAACTTGGCCATGTATCGTGTCGGGCCTTAAGCCCAAGTTGTGGGCGCCCAACCCCTGGCCGTCCTTAACCCTAGGTTGAGTATTAGACTATAAACACAGCCGTCGCCGCTGCTACACAATTGGGTTTTGTTTAGAGTTTAGTTTTCCATCGAGAAACTGAATCGTTCATTGTAACTGTGGTGACAAATCCTTTTACAGTGATCCAGGGCCCCCATTCTTGATCTCCTCCACTGTGTTGATTAGTCCTTTGGAACCGAGTTCTTGAATCCTCTATTGATATTCGCGTCATTCATATTTGCAATATCAGATTGCGTGTTTTACCTTCTTGCTTGTGCTCTTCGATTCGCTTGCAGGAAAAGCCTTCTTGGCGAGGTCAATCAAGTTGTGCTTGGTTGATAACCAATGGAGCAGTGGTATAACGGTTGCAGGGTTCGAATCGCGTCTGATTTGAAGCCGGATCGCCAACGTCGAGATCTCCACAAATCGAACTTACCGGCTACCTCTCGGAAGATCGGGCCTGTACTCATCACATAGCAGGTATTGTAATTCCATATTCATTCGAACCATCATGTTCCATAATACAATTACTACGATGTTGGGGCTAGCCAAGTTTCTCACTATCCGGGAGAGACGGCGATTCAAATCGATTTCAACCAGCTGGGAATTTATTCCTAACACAAACCCAGGCAGACCAGATCATTAGTCGCCTTAGGTCACATTTGGAACAACTCAGGTACACATTTTGTGGGTCCGTACCGCGCCGCACAATCTGGGACACCAGATGCCAGGACGTTCAGGCCTAGCCTGCCCTTGGGCTCAGTCTGATCGCCCCTGCAAGGAGCGCACAACAGAACGGGTCCTGGCCTAAGTTGAGCTACTCGGCTTCACGGTCGGAATGAGTTATCCGGCCAGCTAAGTGATAGGCATGCGTTCAATCTGGTCAAAAGTGCTAACAACGGTACGGTCCTTAATCGACATAGACAGGGATAGATCCACACCCAAGACCTCCATGTCTTGTTGCTTCTCTATCGACATCCCGCCCGGTCTCGATTTACTTTTACCCTATGGTTCTTTTCCACGATAGCAAATGTAGCCAACCGTGCTTCGGTATCCACCTATATCTCGCAGGTGATAGGAAATCACCCAACTTCTACCGGTCTAAGCAGGGCTAAGCATATATTCGATCCTGGACCTATACAGGGTGAAAGGTGTATATATCTGGACAAGGTAGTTCCATGCATCAAGTGTTTCCAGACAACTCCTATAACCTAATGCATCAATCATAAGTACTTAAGTAATCATTTGTAAAATATTAGGAGACTTATAATGCTTCGGGGCTTGCCTTTCAGAAAAGAAGTGGGGACGGTGATCAGGGCACTCCGGAAGCTCTTCAGGGATCTGCTCCTCGCCTTCGGGAGCTGCGGCTTGAGGATTCTCCTGCCGGTCCCTTTCCTCTACTTCGTCGAAATTCCAGCAACGTTATCTCCTCTGTCGATCCTATATGCATGAATATGGCATAAGGTATTGCGAATGCATACATGCGTACAAGTATAGCATGATGACACATGATGAATGCATTCGGATAAGTATTCTTACAGCATGGTGTTAACAAATGCATCATATTTTACCGAGTAGGTGCATATCTCTTCTTGATTACTTAATCAAACACATTTACAATTCATTCACTACACACAAAACAACAGCTGCTTGTTTTACTTATAACTGAAGTTCTACTTGTCCAAATGCTGTGATCTTAGACTTTCTGGAAAGCTTATAAAATTTTCTACAACTCTTATTTAATCACCAAAAGCTAGTTCACAATTTATCTTAACCAAAACAGACAATCAATCCAGCGCTGTCCAGAAATTCCAGAGAGAAGCATTTCGGAATACTAACTTTAAACAGCTATAAATCCTAAACCGTTTGACCTATGGTCCTGAAATTTTAACATAAGACATATGATGAAGTTATCTACAACTTTGTTATTAACCATTTTTACAGAAAACAACATTTTTATCATGCAACTTTTCAAACTACAGAATCTGTCCGGAACCCTTCCAATTCGCATCACAAAGTAACAATACTTCTACTTCATGTAATCATTCAAAGTTTGACAACACAAAGTCTACCAACAGTTTAAGCATACCAAATACACTCAAGAAAGCATAATGGCCATGCCCAAACTATTTATTTAAATGCCTTTATCAATTTACTAAGATACTTAGGTTAAATAATAAACATATACCAAATGTGCATCATAAATTCTCAGAAAATTACAGTGGCTTACTAGTGCTACCTATAGACTACTGTAAGAGTTTCATGCTATTTTATTCAGTAAAACACTCTATACAAAAAAGACAAAGCATAAAGGCTTAAAATAGCATAAATAGAAAACCCTAGTGAAAAGTCTCAAGCAACAGATTTCCTATTTTTCTTATCTTCCTTATGGTACTAGGATAACCTCCAACAAATTTCATGACTATTGGATTCCTAAATAATTTATGAAAATTCATACAAGGATCTCCTAATTATTAAAGGAAAATTTATAACTACAAATCTACTCATGCACTGACCCTGAAATTTTTACCAGAGCTCATACATGACAAGAATAGCTTACCACAAAAATTTCATAATTTTTGGAGCACAGGAACTCTAGATATAAAATAAACAAATTTGCATGCATTCAAAAACACATTTCAATTTTCTATTTAAATCTTCCAAAATTTCTACTGTAAGTATGAAGACTATATTTTTCCTAAATACTACTCTCCCTAAGGAACACTACCAAATTTATTTCACAATGTTTGAAGCTACAAAACTGGAGATACAAATATTACAAAACAGTACAAAATCTGGAATTAATGAACTATCCTATACTCTCACTGCCGCTGACCGGTGGGACCCGCTGGATAGAGGACCCACACGTCAGTGAGACGAGAACAGAGCAGGCGGCGCTACGCTACTGGCGCAGCCAAAGCTCGCCGACGGTGAACTCACCGGCGGTGACATCATCACGGTGGGACCTACTCGACCTAGCGCATCTATTACACTACTTGGTTGGCCCTATTGTCGGCGCTAGTGCCGACGGCGGCGGCCATGGCGGCACGGCGAGGTGGGACGACGGCGATACGTCGGTGACGACCTCGGCGGCTCAATCAAACGCGCGTACAAGCATCTATGAACTACGGAAAACCTAGCGCATCAACTAGCATAGCGAGAGGTGGACTGTGGCGGCGTGGCCATGACGACGGGGTTGGCTGCGGGGCTCTGGCGAGCTTGCGCGCGGCGCTATGGCTTACCAAGCACCGTCAGCGAACACGGGTGGACGCAGCGGGTTGCTGGGGTGGCGGTGGAGTGCTACGGTGGTGATGGAGTAGCTAGGCGCGAGATGGTGCCTTCAACGGCGATGGCGGACTCTCGGCGCGGGGACGGCTACTACTGCGGGCGCTGCGAACGGCGAAGGAGGTGCCGGGAAATGCGAAATGGTGCGCTGGGCAGGAGCGGGCGGTGCTGGGGTGTTAACGCGCGCGCTGGCCTGTCTTTGCCGCGCTGGGCAGGGCACCGGCGACGCGCGGCCAGCCGCTGGCTCCACGCGGCGGCTCTGTCCTGATACCGGTCGGCCACTGAAACGGCGTTGATCAGTCGATTCAGAGAATCAAAGCCGAGCCTGACGACGCATTTTGCCGTGATGAAAACTCCGTGACCGTGGACTTTCAGTGAAAATTTCATACATCAAAGTTGAAGCCTAATGTACCAGCTACAACTCTTGTCAAGGGATCATGCTCTAATTCGCAACCAAAACTGAGTAATATCACCCCTAATGTCAGCCTGTCAGTCGGTCAGTGAACCAAGACTTAGAAAATTTTGTTAAGTGTTGAAATGGTTGTTTTGCTGATTCTTGTGAGACCAATTCAAGTAGGTTAAGAGCTAAATCAGTTAATGACCCCAAAATAAAAGTTGTTCCTTATATCAAATACTACAACTTTGCTTTAGTGACCACCTACATGCAAAGTCTCTAGCATATGATTCAAACTTGGTCAAACATGCTACATTCAAAGGATGACTTGTACTTGAACTCTGACCTAATGACCTATTTACCCCTAACCATGAATATCAAAGTTGTTCATAATGGTACTCTAAACATGTTTAAGCTAATTTCAAGGTCACACACTCATTTCATGCATTGGTCACACATAGGGCTATCCAGGTCAACACATATAACATCACTTAAGTGCTTGATCATGAAAGGTGACCTTCATGAACAATGTTCCATTTGCTAACCTAAGTGTTGCTAATATGTTTTAGTGACTCACATAAATCATTTACATGTATTCACTCATGATCATAGGCATGTACACATGGAAACATGAAATAACAAGCAACATTGCATATGTTTCAATCAAATGTTTCAATTGTAAAAGCTTAATTATGAATGCTTGATGCTCATGCTCATGCAATGCAAGTCAATTTATGCGAGGCTAACACCTAGGGTGTTACAGCCCCTCCCCCTTATAAAAATCTCGTCCCGAGATTTGCAAGACCTACCATTCTTGGAAAAAGGCGGGATAAACTTCTCGTAAATAATCTTCTCTTTCCCACGTAGCATCTTGTTCACTATGATTGTTCCGTACCACCTTATAGAACTTAACAATCTTACTCCGTGTTACTCTTTCCATCTCTTCTAATACTCGAATTGGCTTTTCCTCATAGGTCAAATCCGATTGAAGCTGCACGTTGGTGGGTGCAATAGCTTTTTCAGGTACTCGAAGACATTTCTTCAACTGAGAAACATGGAAAACATCAAATATTGCACTCATCTCTGGTGGAAGTTGTAACTTATAAGCAACATTCCCCTTTCATTCCAGAATCTTGTATGGCCCTACATATCTAGGTGAAAGCTTCTTTTTCATCCCAAATCTCTTCACCCCTTTCATGGGTGATACTTTCAAGTATACATAGTCACCTACTTCAAAAGTCAGTGGTCTTCTTCTTTTATCAGCATAACTCTTTTGTCTCGATTGAGCTGCCTTCATATGCTGTTGGATCACACGTACTTGCTCTTCAGCTTCATTGACAAAGTCAATACCAAAGTATCTCCTTTCACCGGGCTCAATCCAATTCAACGGAGTTCTACATTTTCTGCCGTACAAGGCTTCAAACGGAGCCATCTTGATGCTTGCTTGATAACTGTTGTTGTAGGAGAATTCAGCTAAAGGTAACCATGTCTCCCGTGAACCCTTTGAAGATATAACACAAGCTCTCAGCAAATCTTCTAAGATCTAGTTCACTCGCTTGTCTGTCCTGAAGTTTGTGGATGGTATGCCGAACTTCTGATCAGTTTAGTTCCCAAGGCCTGGTGTAAGTGTTTCCAGAAATGAGCTATGAACTGTGGTCCTCGGTCTGAGATTATGGTCCTGGGCACTCCATGTAGTTTCACAATCTGAGAAACATATAGCTCAGTGTACTTCACGACATGATACCTTATGTTTACTGGTATAAAATGTGCTGACTTGGTGAGACGATCTACAATGACCCATATTGAATCGTGACCTTGCTGTGTCATTGGAAGGCCGGTGATAAAGTCCATACTGATTTCTTCCCATTTCCAACCTGGAATAGACAATGGCTGAAGTAATCCGGCAGATTTCATATGAACAACTTTTACTCTACTGCAGTTATCGCACCTAGCGACATAGGCTGTGATCTCCTTCTTCATCTTAGTCCACCAAAAATGGGTTTTCAAATCTTGATATATCTTGCTACTACCCGGATGGATAGACAACTTGGATGAATGAGCCTCATCTAAAATTTGGTTTCTAAGCTCACGGTCTTTTGGTACCACCAGTCGGTACTCGAACCATAGTACACCCCTTTTATCCAATCTAAAATGTTTGGTCTCTTGTTCTTGCATCTTTCTTTTAATGTGAGTTATACCTACATCTGTTTGCTGCAGCTCTATGATTTTACTCTCAAGTGAACAACTTAGAGTGATATTGTGCAATCTGAACAGGATGCAACAAATTGAATCCATCTTCTAGCAATGCTTCCATAGTGTTGCAATGAGACTTCCGACTAAGTGCATCTGCTACTACATTAGCTTTCCCTGGATGGTAGTGCACTTCCAAATTGTAATCCTTAATCAGCTCTAACCATCTTCGCTGTCTCATATTCAACTCTGGTTGGGTAAAGATATACTTGAGACTTTTGTGGTCAGTATATATATGACATACATTGCCCAACAAATAATGTCTCCATATCTTTAATGCATGAACAACTGTTGCAAGTTCTAAATCATGCGTGGGGTAGTTGACTTCATGCTTTCTCAATTGCCGAGAAGCATATGCAATGACTCTTCCTTCTTGCATAAGCACACACCCCAAACCTATGCCCGAGGCATCACAAAATACATCGAAGGGCTTTTCAATGTCGGGTTGTGCTAGCACAGGTGCTGTAGTTAATAGAGTTCTGAGGGTGTGAAAAGCTACTTCACATTCTGGTGTCCATTTGTACTTCTCATCTTTCTAAAGTAGTCTGGTCATGGGCTTAGCTATCTTTGAGAAGTCTGGAATGAAACGACGATAATATCCTGCTAACCCTAGAAAACTCTGAACTTCATGCACCGAAGTTGGGGCTTTCCAATCCATGACCTCTTGTACTTTTGATGGGTCTACAGAGATTCCATCCCTTGATAAGATGTGACCTAAGAAAGGTACCTTGCTCAACCAAAATTCACACTTACTAAACTTTGCATATAGCTTATGCTCCCTCAACCTGGATAGAACAATCCTTAGATGCTCTTCATGATCCGTCTCATTTTCTGAATATATCAATATATCATCGATAAACATGACCACGAACTTGTCAAGCTCGGGCATGAATACCGAATTCATTAGATACATGAAGTAGGCAGGAGCATTCGTTAGTCCGAAAGACATAACCAAATACTCATATAAGCCGTACCTAGTGGAAAAAGCAGTTTTGGGTATATCCTCTGGCCTGATCTTTATCTGATGGTAGCCTGACCTCAAGTAAATTTTGGAGAATACCTTTGCCTTTGCTAGCTGATCGAACAAGATGTCGATGCGAGGTAACGGGTACTTGTTCTTGATGGTCACAGCATTGAGTGGTCTGTAATCTACACACATTCTCAGTGACTTGTCCTTCTTTTTCACAAACAATGCTGGACATCCCCACGGAGATGAGCTAGGTTGGATAAGACCCTTGTCCAATAGATCTTGTAATTGAATTTTAAGTTCTGCTAACTCATTGGGTGGCATTCTATAGGGCCTTCTTGATATGCGTGCCGTACCTGGCACTAACTCAATCTTAAATTCTACCTCCCTATCAGGTGGTAAGCCTGGTAATTCCTCTGGAAATACATCCAGAAACTCACAAACCACTGGGATATCACAAAGTGTGGTGGTTTGGATAGCACAAGCTAAATGTTGGAGTTCAAAATTGCGGGAGAGTGGTACTAGAAAAGCATTCCCTCCTGTGGGTTCTCTCAACATAAAAGTACGGGTGCTGGTGTCAATGAGAACACCGTGATCCTTCATCCAATTCATGCCTAAGATTACACTTATCGATAACCCAGGCAATATTATCAAATCCGTTGTATACTCCCTCCCTTGTATAGAGATGAGCACATTTTTGACTATCTTATTTGTAGCAATAGTTGCCCCTGCAGAATTTATACTATAACCCCCTTTGCTTACTTCAATTATTTCTTGATCATGCCTAGATGCGAATGCTTGACTCATAAAGGAATGAGAAGCTCCCGAATCAAATAAAACAATAGCGGGATGCTTGTTGACGAGAAACATACCAGCCGTGACAACTTCTCCAACGGGCACTTCCTCAACAGCGGTATAATGCACGGATCCCGGACGTGCTCTTGAGTTTGCCTACCTCTGATTGTTCTGATTCAAATTGCCATTCTTCTTGGGGTGGGGGCATTCCTTGGCCCAATGGCCCACTTGATTGCAGTTGAAACATGGTTGATTATTCCAGGGTCCAGTGGAGCTCCCCTGACTGCCAGTTCCTTTTGGTAAGGCAATAGTGAATGCCTTACGGAATGGTTTCTGAGGTCTGCTGTTCTGAGCTTTAGGTGGTGGAGGCCTAAACTTGGGTGCAGGTGGACGGAATTGTGGCCTAGCTGTGATAGGCGCTTTTGACTGTGAAGATCCGGTGGCACCTGCCTCGAATGCCCTCTTGCGACCCTTAGCAGCTGCATGCATATTATTGTGGTTTTCCTAGGTTAGAGCATCACTAATAAACTCGTTGTAAGTAGTGCATTTGGAGTTTGCCATGGTCTTCATTAGCTTGGTGCCTAGACCCCGCTTGAAGCTCTCTATCTTCTTCTCCTCAGTATCCACAAAACCTGGAGCATACCTGGACAGGTTGTTGAATGCGTGCATATATTCTGTGAGGGTCTTTGTCCCTTGAGTGAGCCTCATGAATTCAGCCGCTTTCATGCGCATTAGGCCCGGGGGAATGTGATGTCCCCTAAAAGCCAGCTTGAACTACTCCCATGTCACTCGTGCATTAGCAGGTAGAGATGACAAGAAATGTGCCCACCAGATCCCTACTAGTCCTTGCAGCTGATGAGAAGCATACTCAGCTTTCAGATGCTTGGTGACTCTTAGCAGGCGAAACTTCTGCTCAATGGTATTGATCCACATGAAATAACAAGCAACATTGCATATGTTTCAATCAAATGTTTCAATTGTAAAAGCTTAATTATGAATGCTTGATGCTCATGCTCATGCAATGCAAGTCAATTTATGCAAGGCTAACACCTAGGGTGTTACAAGAATAGAAGCAGGAGGGAAGGTACATTGATAGTTAGGGTTCGGGCGAAACGGGTGTACCTTGAGAAAGGGAAGAAGAGATGGAGAAACGTCAAATCCGCAAATCACGAGCAGAGCCCCAACCACGACACCATAGGAAGATGTCCAGCCATCAACGAAGGCACTGAAGGTGAAGAGGACGGACAAAGGAGTGGCGGGGCTTCTAGGAGGACGAATGGAGGTGGAGAAGCCAGGACGTCCGATGGCGTCGGAGGTGGGTCGGGGGCTCCGGCCGTCGGAGGTGCCGACCAGAGCGGGTAGGAGCTACGGCGTCGGGGCAGCACGAGGGTGGCACGAGGGCGACGCGGGCGAGGGAGGGGCAGGTGGGAGTAAAACTAGGCTAGGCCACAGTCAAAGGGAGAGGTTTTTACCCTAAGTCAAGTCACGCGGACGGTCAAAACACAGTTAAAACAGCGCAGGCCAAATCCACATCGGGAGTTCCAACGCAAGCCGGGACTTCCGACGTAGGAAAACTAAAAAACTCCCTAACTTGAACTTACCAAGCTATGTGAGGCAAAAATATGATGGACACTAACATTTTTAGGTGTGACTAGTTTTCATTCAACCAGCACAAAGCAATAGTCACACATGAAAGCTATAAAGTAGATTTTGAAAGTATCACTCAATATTTTCATAGATGTTTTCTCCTATCTAGATCAATCAAAGTATGTGCAAGACATCAAGCCATGTTACGAGAATCAATGATATTTAGCTCACTCCTCAAAGCACAAAATCTTGACTTATCTAGGGGCTTTGTGAAGATATTGGCTAGTTGCTTTTCGGTGCTCACATGGTGAATTGCGATATCTCCTTTGGCTTCGTGATCTCTCAAAAAGTGATGCCGGATGTCTATGTGCTTTGTTCAAGAGTGGTTTACAGGGTTGTTTGCCAATTTAATGGCACTCTCGTTGTCACACAATAGGGGATTCTTGGTTAGCTCACAACCAAAGTCTTTGAGAGTTTGCTTCATCTAAAGTAGTTGGGCACAGCATGCACCGGCCACCACATACTCGGCTTCGATGGTGGACAAAGCAATGGAGTTTTGTTTCTTAGAGCTCCAATACACCAAGGACCGGCCAATAAATTGGTAAGTCCTGGTAGTGCTCTTTCGGTTTACTTTGCAACCGGCGTAGTCCAAATCGGAATAGTCAAGTAACTCAAAAGTGGAGCCCTTAGGATACCACAAGCCAAGATTAGGAGTGTGCACTAAATACCAACAAATTCTCTTAATGGATATCAAATGACATTCTTTTGGATTAGCTTGAAATCTTGCACACATGCACACACTAAGCATAATATCGAGCCTAGATGCACAAAGGTAAAGAAGGGATCCAATCATGGAGCGATATACCTTTTGATCGACGTCCTTTCCTCCTTGATCAAGGTCAAGATGTCCATTGGTTGGCATAGGTGTCTTGATGGGCTTGGCCTTATCCATGTCAAACTTCTTCAACATGTCATTGGTGTACTTGGTTTGACTTATGAATGTGCCATCCTTGCGTTGCTTAATTTGAAATCCAAGGAAGAACTTCAACTCTCCTATCATGGACATCTTGAACCTATTCGTCATAATCCTTCTAAATTCCTCACAGAAAGCCACATTAGTACTACCAAATATTATGTCATCGATATATATTTGGCAAACAAAGATATCATTATTGACTTTGCGAGTAAATAAAGTAGCATCGGCCTTTCCTATTTCAAACCCTTGTTTGAGTAGGAAATGCTTCAAGGAATCATACCAAGATCTAAGGGCTTGTTTGAGCCCATAGAGCGCCTTGTCGAGCTTGTAGACATGGTTGGGAAACTTTGGGTCTTCAAAGCCCAGTGGTTGCTCTACATACACCAACTCGGATAGGGGGCCATTGAGAAATGCACTCTTCACGTCCATTTGATATAGCTTGAAATCATGATGAGCGACATAGCCAGGTAGAATACGAATTGATTCTAGCCTAGCCACCGGTGCATAGGTCTCCTCAAAATCCAAGACTTCAATTTGAGTGAATCCTTGTGCCACCAACCTTGCCTTGTTCCTTATCACCACGCCATGCTCATCTTGCTTGTTGTGGAAGACCCACTTGGTTCCAATCACATTTTGCTTAGGCCTTTCCACTAAGGACCAGACTGCATTCCGAGTGAAGTTGTTCAACTCGTCTTGCATGGCTATCATCCAATCCGGATCATCAAGAGCCTCTTCCACCCTACGAGGTTCCAAAGGAGAAACAAGCGAGTAATGCTCACAAAAACTTGCTAAACGAAAACATGTAGTTACCCCTCATCGAATACTCCTCAATATGTTATCAACAGGATGATCCCGTTGAATGGATTGATGCACTCTAGGATGTGGCACTTGAGTTGATCTTTGGTTGTGGCCATCATCGTCATCATCATGGTCATGCTTGATTGGAGGATCACAACCATGAGCTTGTGAAGGGTTGACTTCACTTCTTTCTTCATTGTTGAGGTGAGGTTGAGCTTGCTCATTATTGACACCATCTTCATGAGAATGACCTTGTGCTTCATTTGATCTCTAATCTTGATTATTTCTTGTTGCGGAAGCTTCACCATGTTCATTAGATGAAACATGATGAGTGGTTGGATCAAGATCAGCATGCACAATATTGTCATCATCTTCATCTTCGATGGGCTTTATTTCACCAACTGCAAGCTTCTTGATGGCTTTATGTGGAGCTTCTTCATTACCTACAATCTCAACATTGACTTGCTCCTTTTGAGAGCCGTCAGTTTCATCAAAAGTCACGTCTATCGTGATTTCAATCAAACTGGTGGTTTTATTGAAAACACGATACCATGTTCATTAGTATCATAACCAAGCATGAAGCCTTCATCAACCTTTGGTGCAAACTTTAAGCTTTTGGACTTCTTGTTAAGTATGAAACACTTGGATCCAAAAACTCTAAAGTAGTGCACCTTAGGCTTTTTACCGGTTAGAAGTTCAGAGGCGGTCTTGTCCCTTTTCTTGTGAAGATATAAGCGGTTGATAGCATGACATGCCATGCTAACCGCTTCCATCCAATAGTTGGTTGGAGTCTTGTATTCATCCAACATTGCTCTTGCGGCTTCAATGAGCGTTCGGTTCTTCCTCTCCACAACACCATTTTGTTGTGGAGTGTATGGAACTGAAAACTCATGTTTGATTCCTTCTTGATCAAGGAACTCTTCAATGTTGGTGTTCTTGAATTCTATCCCATTGTCACTTCTAACTCTCTTCATCTTGACATCAATCTCATTTTGGGCTCTTTTTGCAAACTTCTTGAAGATGCCATGTACTTCACTCTTGTCACGCAAAAAGAATACACAAGTAAAACGAGAATAATCATCAACAATTATGAAACCATATTTGTTACCACCAAGGCTTATATAAGTGATGGGTCCAAATATGTCCATGTGAAGCAACTCCAATGGCCTTTTGGTAGTTACAACATTCTTGACGGGATGTTTAGCTCCAACTTGTTTTTCCGCTTGGCATGCTTTACAAATCCTATCTTTCTCAAAAGAAACATTTGTTAGTCCAAGGATGTGTTCGCCTTTTTGAAGTTTGGCCAAGTTACTCATCCCAACATGGGCAAGTCAGCGATGCCATAACCAACCCATGCTAGATTTTGCCATTAAACAAGTCTAGGGATTTACTCTTTTTGATGTGAAATCAATTAGATAGAGTTTCCCTTTTAAATGACCCATAAATGCAATAGAGGAATCCTTCCTTCTATAGACTTCCACACCCTTATCCGTAAAGACACAATTGTAGCCCATCTCACAAAGTTGCGAAATGGATAACAAATTGTATCTAAATAAATTCACAAGTAAAACATTAGAAATGGAATTATCATTTGAGATAGCAATTTTACCCAAACCGAGAGCTTCTCCTTTTCCATTGTCACCAAACATAATGTTTCCACTTTGGTCATGACTAGGTTAAAATGATGTGAACATGTCCTTCTCTCCGGTCATATGATTGGTGCATCCACTATCCACCACCCAACTTGTTCCACCGGAGGAATATTCCTACAAAAACAATTCAAGCTTTTGTTTTAGACACCCAAAAGGATTTGGGTCCTAGGGGGTTAGTCACATAAAACTTGGGCACCCAAACACTCCTTATAATCTCCTTCCTCTTTTGAGCACCAACATACTTCACCATGATCTTGCCATCCTTGCCCCAACGACACATGTAATCACTAGCATAGCACCGTGGAAGTGGTGCTTGTGGCTTGGGGGCATCAGATTACTTCATCTTGATTGTCTTGTTACTTGTAGGTTGAATCTTGGGAATATAGACCTTGTTGTTGGCCTTGCATATAAGCTCATCAAGAGCAACGCCCTTGTTGAACTTCACACAAGGCACACCATTGATCACGTTTCTTCCATTGGCCTTTTCATCATACCTATTATAGCCAATGCCATCCTTGATTGATGGGTGCCTTGATGACTTGTATATAGTCTTGTTGGATTGCTCTTGACACTTGCACCCATTCTTCAAGATCATCTTCAACCTATGAATCTCCTTGTCTTTCTTCTCTAGCTCAACAAGGTTAGTTGCATATGCATTTACATCAATTTTATAGCATCTTTTACAACCAATACTAGTGGAGACATTAGAGTCTTCGGTTGCCTTAGGAGAAGTTGAAGTGCTAGCCCAAAGAGTACTATAGTTTAACTTAAGATTTCGGTATTTTTCTTCCAAGCTTGTGAGGCTTTCTTGAGCTATACTTTTCTCATTCTTGAGGCTAAGTACTAGATCATTAACCGAGGAATGTTCTTTAGTCATTTTCCCAATTGAATCATAGGCTAAAGATAATTCAACGGTTAACTTTTCAACCTTCATCTTTTCCTCGGTGATAGATGCTTCAAGTGCATGGTTCTTGTCTTTCTCTTGAGTGATTATGTCTCCTTGCATCTTCAAGCATCTATCCCTCTTCTCTAATTTTTTCATTAGCGTTTTTATTTTAGTGTAGCCCTTTTTACCAAATTTCTTTGTCATGGTTGCTTCAAGTTCTTCTATGTTCTCATCACAACTATCATACTCATCACTAGAGGGATCAGATGAGACATGTACCTTCTCCCCCTTAGCCATGAGGCAAGTTGGAGTGTAGTAGTCGTTGTCGATGAGGTTGGAGAAGAGCCTTGGTGATGAAGATAAGTTGGGAAAGAGTTTTGGTGGTGAAGTCGAGTTGGGAAAGATCATGGTCGGTGATAAAGAGTGGTGGATGGCGATGTTTGCGGCTCCCTTCTTATTCTTCTCATCATCACTTGAGTCACTATCATTTGACTCCCACTCTTCACCAAGATGAGCTTCACCTCTCTTCTTGCCTTTGTTCTTCTTGTCTTCATCCTTGTCGTGCTTGTGCTTCTTCTTCTCATTAGGACAATTGGTTATGAAGTGACCGGTTTGACCACAACCATAGCAAAACCTCTTCTTGTTCCTTCTCTTTCCATCACCATAAGTCTTCTGGTTGCTCCTCATCCTTATGAACTTTCTAAAGTTTCTAATGATGAGTGCAACTTCTTCATCAGACTCTTCTTCTTCACTTGAGGAATCATCCTTCACTTTCTTCTTCCTCTCTTGACTAGAAGATTTGCCTTCATGAGCTTGAGTTGCCTTTAGCACTACATTCTTGTTGTATCCCATTGCATTAGTATTTTGATTGTGAGCATTGATTGCATCTTCATCTAGACACTCATGATGCTTGAGCTTTGAAAGAACTTCTTGGGATGTCATCTCATCATAATCGGGCCTTTTAATGATCACAGACGCTAGCATGTTGTTCTTGGTTCTATAGGTTCTCAACATCTTTCTAGCAATCGTGTTGTCATTCCATTCGGTGCTTTCAAGAGCTCTTATGCGGTTGACCAATGCCATAAGCCTATCAAACATGGATTGTGTTGTTTCATTTTGCAAAAACACAAATCTTTTCAATTCACCATGAAGTAACTCAATGTTGCCTTTTCTCACACTTTTATCTCCTTCAAATGACACTTTCAAAGTATCCCAAATTTGCTTTGCACTTTTCATTCCATTCACCTTTCTAAACTCATCTGGCCTAGGCTTGACACAAGCAATGCTATGACTTGTGCATTTTGATGGAGATTGTGCACTTCTTCTAGAGTTATCTCTCTATCTTCATCGGTAGGAATCATCACACCAACATCCACAACTTTCTAAAGTCTTGTGGCAATGAGACGCATCTTCATCTTGTAAGAACAATCGGTGTATCTTGTTCCATCAAAGTGAGGTGGCTTACCAATGTTGATGGAAGGAGTATGAAGAGATGAACCTTTGATGAGTTGTCCATAGTCAAAGTTCATGTTTGAATATATTCCCTTTCCATGAGCATGCTCACCGGCTCCAACATCACTAGCGGCATCTTTGTTTGCTTCATTATTGTCACTTGTTGCATCATTCTTGCCACTTATTGCATCATCAACCTTCTTGCTTAATTCTTCCTTCATCTTGCATCTTCTTTATTTCATCTTGGAAAAACTTGACTTGAGCAGCCATCAACTCTTCAGCTATCTTCTTGGCCATCTCAGTGACATCGGCTTGCGTCTTGTCAAACTCCGACATTGTTTCTTCTCATGCAGTGAAGCGCTAAAAGAAGACCTTGCTCTGATACCAATTGAAAGGATCTAACAATTCCTAGAGGGGGGTGAATAGGTGTATCTAAAAATTAACTGCAAATGCTAAGTTCAAATTTGTCAGTCAATGTCGAAAGTCCCAACGCCTACGTGAACTATAAAAGCAGTGCCAAATTTAACTTAGCGGATAAATAGTCTTACAACCCCACTTCCTAGGGGTTTGGTGAAGATGTTGGGTCACTCCCTTGATGCCGAAATGCATCCAAATCATAGATCATGTCCAAACCCTAAAATGAAGTTTGTAAGAGAAAGAGACAAATAAAAACAAAAGTGATAGCACAAGTCTCAACAACAACAAGCACGCGGGACACAAGGATTTATCCTGAGGTTTGGCAAACCCACAAAGATGGAAGCTCTTGGGTGATGCCTAGCCAGCTAGGGTTCCAAGAACCCAAGAGTAATAGATGCAAATCCAATCGGCTTGATGAAGAAATCAAGTGCCCAAGCTTGCCAAATTAATTTTCTCACTCAATCCACTCTCCTATCACTCAAATTCTTGGTGGAATCAAAGTTAGGAGCAAAGAGGAGAGGAGAGGGGAGCCTTGAATGCAAAGATGGCAATGGGTAATATCCATGTGGATAGTGGCTTCGCACGCCCATGCCCGTGAGGAAAATCTCATGCCCGCACCCATGCCCGCCACCCGCCACGGGCAGCAACCTATGCCCGTGCCCCCTATCCGTGGGCAAGGCTCGCCAGCGGGCATGCCCATGTGCCCATCGGTATGTCAACAAGGACGACGGCCATCCAGGCCGAGGGATGAGGATGGTGGCTAGACGAGGAAGGTCGGTGGAGCGACGAGGAAGGTGGCTCGCGGCTGGCCGGGGCGGTCGATGAGGAAGGTGGCTCACGGCTGGCCGGGGCACTAGGGCGAGCGAAGAGGAGGCTCCCCGACGTCTAGTGGCCGCAACCACCATGGCACCCACTCGAGGAAGCATGAGCTGGGCGTGCCTAGCCCTGGTGATGCGAGTGGCCATGGAGGGCGACCTTCTTTGATCTCCTCTGATGGTACACGCTAGAGAGAGCCCCATAGGAGAATGGAAAGCTCTCGAGATGGAGAACGCAGTGGTGTGACAAGCATAAGTTGGTTCCTGGATTTGGAGGTGGGATTTGGAGAGGAAGAAGAGGGATGTTTCTCTATTCTTTCTGTTCTTGCCTCTTGGCAAAGAATGTGAGGACAAGGACTGAGGAGAGAGCGGTGAGGCAGAGGAGGGTGCGGTGTGGTGTTAGGGAGGAGAGTGGCTGAGTGGTGGTCCACTTGTCAGTGATTGATCGGAGTAGGTCTGTCGAGTTTGCGGGTGCGGGTAGGTTATTTCTTTGCCCATCATCAAATATCCATAGGGTTGACAACTGTGCCCGAACCCATGCCCATGGGCATAGTTTGGCGTCCGTATCCGCACCCATCGGGTTTGTTGCCCGTGGGTTTGTGGGTATTCTCTACCTGTTGCCATCTTTACTTGAATGCTTGAGAGCTATTTTGGCCATGAGTTAGTTGCAATGAATGAGTGAGTAATGGTTAGAAGAGAGCAGAGAGCTATTTATACTCAAGGTAGAAATCCAACCGTTCAGATCTATGTCGGAAGTTCCGACGTAGATCTCAGGACTTTGGACCTATAAAGAAAATAATGTTCACAGCTAGGTCAAAGTTACTACGAGCAGGTCAACAGCGGAACTCTCGACGTATGTTGGGACTTTCGATGAGAGCGGTCAGCGAGCCAGCCAAGGTCCAGATGTTGGGACTCCTGACCTAAGTCGGGACTTTTGACCATCGAGAGTTCTGACTCACATCGGGACTTCCGACAGCCACAGTCACTGCGCAGGCTAAGTGATTGAGCGTCGGGACTTCCGACCTAAGTCGGGACTTCCGACCGTCGGGAGTTCTGACTTTCGTCGGGACTTTCGACACCAAAAGTCTCAAAAAGATATTCTACGTGCTCGTGAAGTGCTAGAGTGTCTCTCTTTTGATTTTATTTTTATACTTGAGCACTCTATCTTCCTCAGACCAACTAAGTTTGCGTCCCTCTTTATAGTGCGGTGGATCCTAAACTCAAAACAAAATATAAAATCCTTGGAGAGCACTTTGAGTTCATCCGCCTTTACTACTTCAAGAATTGAGGGATACCATTTCATCTTTATCAACTCTTTGAGTCTTTCATGGGACTAATAGCTGTGACATATCTTATTAAGATCACATTAGTCCCTAATTTGGATGTCATTAATACACCAAAACCCACATCGGGGGCAAATGCACTTTCACTTTGAGAGCACACTTAGTGTAGAGACATAGTCATTGTGTGCTTAGAGATCATTGACGCTCGAATTGTGGTAGGTGGCTTGCATTTTTGTAGGCTAGCGCAACACTTGCTTCGCCATTTAATTGTCTAACATCTTTTCTAAATGTTGTTGTAGAAATTTTCAATAGGCTATTCACTCCCTCTCTAGCCATTAGGACCCTTTAAGTGGTATTAGAGCCGTGGTCACCTTGATTTGAAGCTTAACAACCTTCGGTGTCAAAATGGCTCAAATCAATAACACGAAGAAGCCACCCCAATTTGATGGCTCTAACTATCCCCATTGGAAAGCTGAGATGACAACATATATCAAGTCAATCAATAGGAAGCTTTGGAAGGTGGTGGAGACCACGATTGAGATTGCCAATGAGGAGGCTCCCACCGCCACCGAAGAAGTATTGGTCCAAAACAATGACAATGCTCTTAGTGCCATTCATGATGCCTTGGATGAGAGGACATTTGAGCAAATCAAGAACATTGAGATGGCTCATGAGGCATGAAAGAAGTTGGAGGAATTATTTGAGGGCACTCAAGCTATGAAGGGAGCTAAGGCATACATCCTCAAGGAGAAGTTTGCTAGTTTCAAGATGAAGGATGATGAGAGTGTGCCGGAGATGTTCCATAGGCTTCAAGTGCTTGTCAATGATCTCAAAGCACTTGGAGAATAAGTGATGGACAAGGACTTCTCCCACAAGTTCTTAAGATGCTTACCTTCGAGATTTGGTACATTGGTCACTATTCTAGTGAGGAGTGGTTTGGACACCATGACACCAAACCAAGTGTTGGGAGATGTGATGACCGATGACACATATAGAGATGATAATGAGAAGGAAGAAAAGAAGGAGAAGAAAGATAAGAAGAAGGATGAGAAGAAAAATAGTGTGGCAAGGCAAAGCAAGAATCATCAAGTGAAGATGAAGACTTGAGCTTTGATGAGATGGATGATGAGAAGATAACTCTCTTTGTCAAGAGATTTGGCAAGTTCATGGTGAAGAAGGGCTACCGTGCTAGAAGGAAGAAGTCTTCACCCAAGAACAAGGAAGAGTCAAGAAGGTGCTTTAATTGTGGAAGCAAGGATCATCTTGTTACTCAATGCCCATACAATAGCGACAATGATGATGACAACAAGAAAAGCAAGAAGAAGGACAAGAAGGAAAAGAAAGAAAAGAAGGACAAGATGACCTTCAAGAAGAAGAAGAAGGGTGGTTCATATGTGGTCACTTGGGATAGTGATGCTTCCTCAAGTAATGATGATGATAGTGATGACGACAAGACCACTAAGAAGAATGCTCTTGCAAGCATTGCTATCAATGGGAAGTCTTCTCTCTTCGACACTCCATCATGCTTCATGGCTAAGGCCACTAAGGTACAAACTTGTGATGATGGATGTGATGAGGAACATGATAATGAAAGTGAAAGTGAAAGTGACAATGATGATGAACCCACTAAAGATGAACTAATTGACATGTTAGAAGATGCTAAAGAACATTTTGACATTAAGAGAAGGGAATGTAAAGACTTACGAAAGGAACTAAAATCCCTTAAGCAAGCCTTTGATGAGCTCAATGCATCTCATGAGAGGCTAGAGGAAGCCCATGAGAAGCTTGGCAAGGCTCACAAGAAGCTTGAAAAAGCTCATTCCTCTCTACTTGAGCAAAATGAGAAGGAGCATGTTGTAACATGTGACAAAGGCTTAATTTGTGACATAATTGATGAACCTTTCTATAAGCCTATCATTGTTGCTCCCACTAACTCTTCTTGTAGCACTTTCACTTCTACCTCATCTAGTAGTGATGGTTTCACTTGTGATGCCTCACTATGGTTAAGAATGAGACCCTCAAGAAATAGGTCAATGAGCTCATTCACGCCTTAGGCAAAGCCTACGGTGGTGAGGACCGCTTGCTTATGTGCTTGGGTAACCAAAGAGCTCTCTACAAAGAGGGATTGGGCTATACCCCAAGAAAGGCAAGGCAACCTTTGCTCCTCACAAGACTAGTTTTATGAAGAACAATGGTCGGTTTTGCACTAGTTGTAAACAAGTTGGTCATAAAGAGCATGAGTGTAAGACCAAGAATAAGAATACTAATGTATCCTCAATTAATCTTGATTCTTTTTATGTGCTTACTAAGTGTCGGGTTCATAAACCTGGGGTCCCTCATGGATCAGCTTCCCAACAAAGGCTTGGCCCAGCAGACAACGTTGCGAACAACGCGCAACTCATGGGCTGGCCTAAACACCTAAACAACAGACCAGGAGGACAATCCAATCTCTGACTGGAAGGCCTGGCCGAGGAGGAACGGCGCCCGGTTCCGACTTTGGCCTACCTCTTCGACCAGAAGGCCTCACAAATGAGGAACAGCGCGGGCTTCCGACACCGGCCCACCTTCGGACGGCCTCTCCGACCGGAAGGCCTGGCCAAACACCACTTTTTGACTCTGACCCACATCTCCAACCGGGGACGCGCCGAACCTCTGCTTACAACTCTTCTCCGACTGGCGTAATCAGAGCCGACTGGGACCAACCGATCGGGGACGCTCGCTCGGTGAGGACCAGGGAACAGACAGAAAAAGTAAGGCAGAGCACCCAAGTCAACCGCAATACCGAGGAACGTACCCTGTACACCTGCAGAATAGTACCAATAGGGCCTGTCAGAAGGGTACCCTACAACCTTCCTGGCATATCAGAGCCCAAATAGTGTTGTGGGCGCCAACATTTGCCCTACAGTGTTGTAGGCGCCATCAACTCCCATACCAGACAAACACGGTAAGGCTCCCCCCATATGCCTCTAGGCATCAACAGTGTTGTGGGCGCTGGCATTTACCTTACCAGGCGAACATGGTAAAACCCCTCACATGCCTCTAGGCATCAACAATATAGCAGGCACTGACACCTGCTATGCTGAAAGAAGACGACACGACCTCCCACATGCATCTGACATTAACAGTGTTATGGGCGCCTACAATCATCTTGTACCTGACGGTGTGGGCAACAAGACTTAGCATACATACTCTCTCTCTCTATCTTGTAAGGCCATCCCCTTCATCTATAAAAGGGGATGCGCTTTCTCCCCAAAAAGGAGGGATTGATCAGTTCACTAACACACAACAGCAGAACCACTAGGTTCAAACCTCGAGCATACATTCAAACACTTAGCATATAGCGGAGCTCTCATTACTCTTGGCCCTTCAGACCAGAGTCCGACCGGACCTCTTGTACCCCCATCTTTCTCCCTTCCATTTGTAACCCCACAGCAAACTTCGAGCACCTGGGCTCAGGAATAAAGTCATCGACCGACTCAAACTGGACATAGGGCACGTTGCCTGAACCAGTATAAACCCTGTGTCATTGAGTGCTAGGCCACCTTCGATCATGACGTACAACAAAACTACAAATATTTACATGTTGGTCACTTTCTGCACCGACAGTTGGCGCCGTCCGTGGGGAAGACGCAGTACGTTGTCACTTTTTGGTCATCGGATGGCCCACTTTTCTGCCACCTTCGCCATGGCAGGCTCAAGCGATACGACTCGCTTCAGCTCGCTAGAGTTTCCCGCACTCCCACCTGTTGGGATGCGGATTCCACCCGTCTTTGAGCCATCCTAGGCCTTCCTCTTCGGAAGCCTAGACTTCGTCACCGACCGGCTCGGCGTACTACACCTCCACGAGGAGGCAACCATCCCAGTGCCTATTGGAGGGGTGCCCTCCGTCGGCTCGGGGACACCCAACGACTTCAACGACGAGGCACCTGTGCTTCATTCCGAGCAAACGCTCTGCTCAAACCCCACTGTGAGTAATGTACATACTGTTATTTACTCGCTATTTACTATCTTCCACCGATTATCCAGAGGGACCCCGTTGTCCCTGCCGCGACCACCATGCGACCGGTTCCCCTATGGCCTCACGTCCCCCACGGACGTGTACGCCCGGGGGCTCCGAAGGATGCTGGCGCCGACCTCATGGATGACGATGTTGAGAGTGACGGCTCTAGCAATGTACATAGTATTATTTACTCGCTATGCTCCCACCTATTTCCTCGACCTCATGGATGACGATGTTGAGAGTGATGGCTCCAGCATCGGCGACGTGGCACCTAGCCACCGTCCATCCTGGGAGTGCGCAATGGCGGACGCTCCGGGACAGCCACCGGTGGTAGCAGAGTCCTTGCAGACTCACACCCCTTTGGACCCTCGTGCGGGGAGCCTCGCGCTCACACAAGAGCACGGCGAGGAGCTACGACAACGGAAGCAAAACCAGCCACCACCTGGGCCAGAGCGCTCGGCGCACCACACTGCGCAACATCATGGATGGGAGAACGATCCCCCATAGTTTGCTTAGGCTGGCTAGAACATCACCGCTGTGGCAATGCTTCTACGCGGCCTTCCCGAGCCGAATGACCCCCAGGAACAGGCGATCCACCGAAACCTCCGGGCACTGGTGGAAACCACCGTCGTTCAATAGGCGGAGGGCTCCGCATCACGACACCGACTCGTGGCCTCTCTCCCCACCAGGGGAGTGAGGATGCACTAGATGAATCACTCCAGCCGCTCAGCGCTATGGCCACCGAGCGTGGCATAGGAGGCCGCATCTATGCCCTGGCCTGACCTGGCGCCCGCTCCGCACCGACCATTTATACGAGAGCGGCTTGGGCCGAACCAAGACGCTCGCATCATCATCAGCAACCAGCATCGGTCCTGGCATGATGATGGCGTCCATTGAGCGGCAATGATGGTAGGCAACACAGACCTCGGCCAGACCATCGTGAGGAGTGGTGAAACACACCCCAGGCGCGGTCGCCGGCTGGACGACCGGAGCCCCAGCCCGGATGGCCCGGGACCATGGGCCTTTGGCCAATGCATCCAGAGAGCGCTGTTCCCACAACGTTTCAATGGAGGCCAGGACAAAGGCAAGGCCAAGCATGAGGATCAGGACGAGGGCCCCTCCACACAGAGGGGCAAAAAGATCAAAAAAGATCATCGCCGACCGACCAACTCCGCGTTGGTCGCCGTGGCTGATCACACGGGCAAGTAGCCCCAGCAGGGCCTTTCAAACCACTTCAATGAGTTCATGGAGAGCCCGTGCACCAACCATGCCTACCCTATCAAACACCTCTATAAGGACTGTGAGCTCCTCAAGCGCCTTCTGCGATAGGCCGGTGAGCCAAAGGAAGGAAAATGCAAAGAAGCCGCGACCAAGAAAGGGGGCGTAGCGGGCAAGGATACAGACGACTGACGGTCCCTATACGGTGACCAAGGTGATCCGGCCGGATGCCTACCGACTGAAGGACAACAACGACAACGTTCTCACCAACACTTGGAACAACGAATAGCTACGTCATTTTCTTCCCCTAAAATTCAGTCTTATCATTTTTTACTTAACGTTTGCTCCTATAAAGTGCCCTGACCCGAACACTTTCGGCCTAGGTCGCTCGGGGGCTCCACGAGGGTGCAATGCCACCTCTCTTTTTACTATCATATGATAAAATACATTTTTCCCCGAACGAAGGGGTAGTCCATTCCTTTAATTACCTTACGTAACTTTGCTTTAAATATTCTGACCGATCGCACCCCGCCTCTACCTACGGTTACGAGCGGCTAAGCCTCGTGGGCCACGCCGGGGCTCTTAAGGTTGCAGCCTATGGTGCAAGCGGGTAGGTGCGAAAAAGAAAAGAATAAAAAACAAAGTTATGCTAAGGTAAAAATAAGTAACAGACGGGACAAGCTTCCCCGAACGAAGTAGTTCCATCACAAAAACAAAGTTACTATATTCATGAATACACAAAAACACTTTACATAGGGGGCTCCCCCATGACATTATCTTCTACATTTGCTAAAGTATTTCTACTCTAAAACTTCTACTATGGCTCCTCGGCGGCGTTGACTACCGGCTCGACCGGCGAGGGAAGGGGCTGCTCGTCCTCCGACTAGGCAACATTCGGCTCGGTTGGAGGCGGGGCGACATCCACTTCTAACCCATGCTCCACGCCATCCGCAGGCTGGGTGATGTCCTCCTGACGCATGCTTCCAGCCATGTCTGCACGGCGAGCATCCATCACCCACTGCGCAGAGACTTGCTCGGCCACCAACTTTGCGTGTGGCAGCAAGCTCTCCCCGAGCAATTGGATATCCTCCGCGCTCCACCCATCGGCATACCCACTGTAGATGGTGGCAAAGTCCATGTCTGGGTGGTACGTCGCCACCGAGGTCAACACCCCTGACGTCCCATAGAACAGCCTGTCGGTGATGAGGCCCCGAAGCTCATCCGGCACCTTCGCCAGTCGGATGGCAGGCGCGCTGGTACTTGGCGCTAACCCGAAGACCTCTGAGATGACGAGCTAGGCAACATTGCGTATCTGGTCAAGTTCCCCCTCAAGAGCACATCGCTCTTCAAGGGACTTGGCCAGCGCCTCCACATTCTGGCTAATCATCGCCTTGGCCGTCTCCAGGTCCTGCTCCAATGACTCTACCTTTCCACCTAGCTCTGGAAGAAGGACGACAAGCTCAGAAGCAAGCTAAAGAAAGAAACCAACACGTCGAAAGCAGAAAAGGTACTTACCGAGGCGGGTGTTCTTGAGAATGGAGAGTCCCTCCGCCTGATGGGTCACCTACTCACGCAGCCGGGCGTTTGCCTCCTTCATCCCCATCACTAGGCCTGGAGCGCGAGCACTTCCTGGTCGGCCTCCGACCGGGCCTTCCGCTCCGTCTCTAGGGCATTCTGTTCCATCTCCAAGGTCTCTAGGGTACCTTGGAGCGCCACCTCGGTGTCTGCCAGGGACTTCCGCAGCGTCGCCTCAGTCTCCGCCTAGCGGGCCTTGGCTGCCTCAAGCCCCCGCTCGGCGATAGTCACCCGTTCCACCGTGAGTACTTCCGCCACCCGTGCCTCGATCCTAGGACTCGCGGTGGGCGGACACCAGGTGGCGTTCAAGCTCGGCCATCCGGGCGTGCTCCATCTAGAGGAAACAGGACTTGTGACTCGACATCTCCTCTAGACCCTGCAAAAACAAGAAGCAAGCATGCTGAGGCAACCGACGAAAGACCAAGGGGTCAAGGACAAGCACGGGAAAACTCACCGCCGCGGCGCGGCGTAGGTCGACCTTGACCAACAGCTGGCTGGACTCAACCCGCTCCTGGGCCTCCTCAAGCTTCACCGATAGCTTGGCAAGATCAGACTCCATGGTGAATCCTCTGCCCCCAAGGATGTCCTAGAGCTGACACTCCTGTGAATCCCAAAGGATGAACTGAACCTTCATTGGGTCCTTAGGGCAGGGCCACACCAGGTCAGTCTCCTCTAGCCCGCTGGAGGGCCTAGCCTCCGACCAGACCACCGCCAGCTCCTACGACAGCGCCGGTAGCTCCACCTCATCACATGCTTCATCATCAGAGGGGATCTCCACCACCTCGGTTTCATGGGCCACCGGTAGGCATTCTGACTCCGTCCCGGCTGCATCTACCCCCGGCACCTCTAGCTCCGACCGGGAGGGTGAGCCGTGCGGCCCCCCGCCTGGCAAGGCAGGAAGCCCGATCTCCCTCTCCTCTTCCGCCACAGCTGGTGGAGGAGGGGCCACAAGGGATACCTCTGACACGGCCTCCGCCATCACCGCCAACACCATCGTCGCCGCTGCCGCCGTACTAGCAACCGACCCGAGGGGCGCCACCCCCGAAAGGGAAGGACCTGCCACCACCACCCTGCTCTCCCCGCCGCTCGCCATGGCACACTGCAAGGTGGGCCTCCAATCCTCCCGCACGGGAGATGGGGCGATGCTCAGCACCGTCAACATCCAGCCACTGTCGAAAAAGTACAGGTCAGTCACACTCCAAAAAACTCAATAACAAGATCGAAAAGAAGCAAAGAAAGGCATACCGGGATGTAAGCGGTGCGACTCTGAAACCCTGACCCAACATCAATGGGCCCGCAGGGCGAGGACCGCTCCCGAGCCATGACCCATTCCCCCTCACTTCAACCGAGGGCGAAGTCGACCCAACCGGCTCCTGCTTGGCCCATGAATCACCACGACCTTCGGCTTGGGGCACACCGACCGGAGCAGCTGGCGGGGCATCCTCCCATGGTGGGTCACGCATTGGCGCCGGCCCCAACGATGCATGGGTGCGAGCCCGCTCTTTCGACCGCCTGGCCTATCTCGCCACGCCCACAGCAGGTGGGGACAAGACCGGAGATGCCTCAGAAGGGCACGGTGACCGCGTCCACTTCGCCTCTCATTCGCCGACGACGTTCGCGCTCGCGGCACACTTCCTCGGTGTGGGAACATCGCCACGCCTCTCTTCCTCTTGCTCACCGCCAGCGGATATGGCCGTAGGATTGCAACGCTCCGCCGAGGTCACAATGACCTCCCGACTTTCCTCTTCCTCAGAGAAAATCATATCATCCCCCACCTCTGTGGGGTCCTCCGACTCAACGTCGCTCCTATTTTCCTTGGCCCGCACGCACCGGGTGATCTCCTTCTCCTTCTCATGCTTCCACCGAGCCTCCTCGGCTTTCTTCTTCTTCTTGGCTTCCGCTGCTTCCTTCTGGGTGGCCTACCAGGCTGCGCTCTCCGGCCCCTTCGGAAGGTGCAGCTGGGACTTGTAAACCCCAAGTCCCTACGAAATAGGTGACTCAAAATAAAAAATAGGAAAGCAAAAGGAGAAAAGAACACGGAGTAGAGAGAGGGGAGCATACCAGTTTGGACACCATCACGGAGTTGAGAGGTCCGGGCTTTCCGTCGAGGTTCTCTTTAGGCCTCAGCTACAGCACCCGGTCGAGGTGACTCCAGACCTCGTCGATCGGCAGCTCCTTCGGCGATGAACGGTCGGGGTTCGTTGGGCCACTGTACTTCCACATCGACCACGTCCTCTCTACAACAGAGCAACTCGACGGCGGAAGAGGGTGTGGAACACCCGCACCCCTTCAAGGCCGCACCGCACGAGCTTCTGGAGCTCCGCCTCGATAATCTCCACCTTCTTCTTCTGCCGACTGGTGGGGCCCCACAACTAGCTGCCAGCCTCTCCGCCCTCCTATCGGTGAAATGGGGGAACGACGCCTCTACCGGGTTCCTTATATAGAACCATTCCCCATGCCACCCCCGATTGGAATCACAGGGGGTATACACGGGGTACGAGCCCCCCGCGCTTGGTTTCTTCTACAGCGTGAAGCCTCCCACCGGTGCAACATGAGAGGCTTCCCCTCCGACAAAGCTTGCCCAGAGAACATCCATCCAAAGAAGTCCATGTGCGGCTCCATCCAGAGGAAGGCCTCGCACACAGTGACGAAGCCGGCGATATGCAACACCCTAGTCGGATTAAGGTGCTGTAGCTCCAGACCCCACTCATTGAGGAGCCCATGTAGGAACCAGTGCATGGGGTATCCTAACCCGTGCTCATGGAAGGCGAGGAAGGAAACAACCTCGCTGGCCCAAGGTTGGAGGAAATCCTCCCTCCTAGGAGCCCTCCAGTGCGTCGCCTCCTTCGGTGGCAGAAACCCCTTCTCGGCGAAGGCTTCCAGCACCGACTCTCTCACGATGGATGACCTCTAGCTTGACATTTTACAACGGGTTCATGAATGGATCTGTGAGTTTTCCCTCTCCGTCGCTCTCCCCCTTTCTCTCCTAGGAACCGCCGCGGCACTCAAACGCTCTTGGCAAGAAGGAAGAAAGAGAGGAGACGATAGAAGAGGAATGGGTGAAAGAACGAGGCGAAAAGCCTCTCCCTTCCCCTACTTAAAGAAAGAGGCACAACAGATAGGAAAGGTGCGATGATTGGGGAAAGGCGAAACGACGGGGGCAAAAACCCTCTCCCTTCCCCAATTCAATGCAGATGGGATACAATGGGACGCGCCCTGACCGATGGGACGCACACTGCCCGACGGAATGGTGCCTGGTCAGACGGGACGTGGCCTGGGTATGACCCACAACTACCACATGCCGGGCGCAAGAAACAAGGCGCCACTGTGCGTAGACGGCCCTTCGCCTTTCCAGGTGGTACTTGGAAAGGCCCAAGCGACATGATCACCACCAGGAGAGACCAATGGGCTTCCTGAGTCAATCGAACGGCTCAGGCAAATGCCGAGAGATAGGTAAGGAGCAGAGGGATGCCCCATGTAGGCCATGCCGACTCCGTCACAAATGACGAGCTCGGATCCCGGTCAGACATATCCGATAGGAGCTCCTCAAACCCCATCACTCGAGTCATCAAGGTAACGTTACCAACCCCCACTATTTCTTTATATAATCATTCATACATCTATACACACATTCATTGATTCCGTACATCCAAAAGCATTGCATATGCAGTCAAATGCATCACAACGCTCCATGTTGCGTCACGAAGTGACAGTTGCCTCATTCAACATGAGCAACGACCGACCGGGGTTCGAAGGCCGGTCCACGAAGGGCTCGAGGCCGCCTCGCGTCAAACAGAGCCAGGGGAGAAAACGTAGCTGAGCCCCGAGTGGCCCTCGCCCAGTCTACCCCAAAGTAGATAGGGTCATCTCAACCTTCTTGTTCGATCCTAAACCTCTGCCAAACCCACAAAATCTCCATCGAGGGGAGGCCAGCGGGCCACCCGGGTCGGTCTCTGGAATGACCCAGGCATCTGCCGGGTTACAGGTTAAGGAGCAGTGGAATGTCACATGAGGGCTATGCCGACCCCATCATGAACAATGGACCCGGATTTCACTCGATCATACCCATTAGCGAGCTCATCGAGCGCGTCACTCTAGCCCGAGCCATCGAGGCAAGCGACGTTAGCTCAGCCCTTCGGTTGCGAGAAATCGTGGATGGGTAACGCACAAAACTCAACCGACCCCTACCAAGCCCAACAGGGCTCAGGGGCTCAACACACCTAAACTGCCTCGGCCGCGCCTGACACATGCGCTCGACGCTAGGATCCACGAGCTCTGTCTCGCCCGATCCCTAAACTGCCTCGGCTGCGCCCGATGCGTGCACCTGATGCCAAGATCCACGAGCTCCGTCTCGCCTGATCCCTAAAACTGCCTCGACTATACTCGATGCGTGTGCCCGACACTAGGATCCACGAGCTCCGTCTCGCCTGATCCCTTAAACAACCGACCCCAGGATCCGCGAGCTTCGTCTCACCCGATCCTTGAAAACTACCTCGATCCCTAAACTGCCCGCTGACAAACCCCCAGGCGATTCAAGCCTGAATCACCCGGGGCTCGGGGGCTACACCCGCGGGTGCGCTCGCGTGGACCCACTGATGAAACAAAACTTTCCCCGCTGGCAACATGAAACCCCCAGATGATTCTACCCGAATCGCCCGGGGGCTCAAGGGCTACACCGCGGGTGCGCTCGCGCGCACCCACCGTCAAGACAGAAATCCCCTAGATGATTCTACTTGAATCGCATGGCGGCTCGGGGGCTACACCCATGGGTGCGCTCACACGCAACCACCGTCAAGACAGAAATCCCCCAGATGATTCTACCCGAATCGCCCGGGGGCTCTGGGGCTCCTGTCGGGTTCATAAACTCAGGGTCCCTCATGGACCTGCTTCCCAACAAAGGCTTGGCCTAGCAGACAATGTTGCAAACAACGCGCAACTCATGGGCTGGCCCAAACACCTAAATGATAGGCCAGAAGGACAATCTAATCTCCGATCGGAAGGCCAAGGCAAGGAGGAACAACGCTCACTTCCGACTCCGGCCCGCCTCTCTGACCGGAAGGCCTCACAAAGGAGGAACAACGCTCGCTTCTGACACCGACCCACCTCCGGATGGCCTATCCAATCGGAAGGCCTGGCCAAACACCACTTTTCGACTCTGACCCACGTCTCCAACCGCGTACGAGCCGAACCCCTGCTTACAACTCTTCTCCGACTGGCGCAATCAGAGCCGACTGGGACCAACCGATCAGGGACGCCCGCTCGGTGAGGACTAGGGAACGGACGGAAAAAGTAAGGCAGGGCATCCAAGTCAACCGCAATACCGAGGAACGTACCCTATACACATGCAGAACAGTACCAACAGGGCCTGTCAGAAGGGTACCCTGCAACCTTCCTGGCATATTAGAGCCCAAACAGTGTTGTGGGCGCTGACATTTGCCCTATAGTGTTGTAGGCGCCATCAACTCCCATACCAGACAAACATGGTAAGGCTCCCCCCACATGCCTCTAGGCATCAATAGTGTTGTGGGTGCTGGCATTTACCTTACTAGGCGAACACGGTAAAAACCCTCACATGCCTCTAGGCATCAACAATATAGCATGCATCGTCATTTGCTATGCTGGAAGAAGACGACGCGACATCCCACATGCATCTGACATTAATAGTGTTATGGGTGCCTACAATCATCTTGTACCAGATGGCGTGGGCAACAAGACTTAGCATACGTACTCTCTCTCTTGTAAGGCCATCCCCTTCATCTATAAAAGGGGATGCGCTTTCTCCCAAAAAAGGAGGGATCGATCAGTTCACTAACACACAATAGCAAAACCACTAGGTTCAAACCTCGAGCATACACTCAAACACTTAGCACATAGCGGAGCTCCCATCACTCTCGGCCCTTCAGACCAGAGTCTGACCGGATCTCTTGTACCCCCCATCTTTCTCCCTTTCGTTTGTAACCCCACAGCAAACTTCGAGCACTTGGGCTCAGAAATAAAGTCACCGATCGACTCAAACTAGACATAGGGCACCTTGCCTGAACTAGTATAAACCCTATGTCATTGAGTGCTAGGCCACCTCCGATCATGACGTACAGCAAAACTACAAATATTTACGTGTTGGTCACTTTCTACATCGACACTAAGGGTACAAATGGTGTGAAGGTTAAGTTCATTGGTGCATCATGGATGGGCTCAAAGAAGACAACCATTTGGGTCCCCAAGAGCTTGGTCACTAACCTTCAAGGACCCAAGCAAGTTTGGGTACCTAAAAAGAATTGATCTTCTTTTGTAGGTCAATTACAAAGCCGTTGGAACGCATTGGGTTCTTGATAGTGGTTGCACTCAACACATGACCGGTGGTGCAAGAATGTTCAACTCAATCAACATCAATGGCAATGATGGCTATGATAGTATCACATTTGGTGATAATGGCAAAGGCAAGGTCAAAGGGCTTGGTAAGATTGTAATATCCAATGACATGAGCATTTCCAATGTGTTGCTAGTTGAGAGCTTGAACTTGAATTTGCTATCCGTGGCTCAATTGTGTGATCTCATATTCAAATGCATATTTGGGGTAGGTGATGTAGAGATCATAAGTGTAGATGGCTCTAACTTGATCTTCAAAGGCTTTAGATATGAGAATATATACTTGGTTGATTTCAATGCTATTGAAGCTCAATTGTCAACATGCTTGTTCACTAAGTCTAGTATGGGTTGGTTATGTTATAGAAGGCTTGGTCATGTTGGAATGAAACAATTGAATATATTGATTAAGCATGACTTGGTTAGAGGCTTGAAAGATGTTGTCGAGGACCAATATTAGGGTACCCGAAGAGGATGAGCTAATGACCGTTAACGTTGATTCATCCACGCGATCAAGAGCGCGACTACACCGCTTGCTAGATCACTCCTCGTCCATCCACCGAGACCATGGGCCCCGCCTCAAGCTGACTCCTGAGGGCTGGCTCTGCCTCGCCCGACATCTAAGGGTAGACTCTGTCTTGCCCAATCCCCGGGGGCTGGCTCTGCCTCACCCGATGTCTGAGGGCAAACTCCGCCTCACCCGACGTTCGGGGGGTGGCTCTGACTCGCCTGACGTCTAAGGGCAGACTCTGCCTCGCCCAACCCCTGGGGGCTAGCTCTGCCTTGCCCAACATCTAAGGGTAGACTCCGCCTCGCCGGACCCCCGAGGACTGGCTCCCCCATGCCTAACGTCTAAGGGCAGACTCTGCCTCGCTCGACGTCTAGGGCCTGGCTCCACCCCGCCCGACGTCTATGGGTAGACTCCACCTCGCTCGATGTTCGGGGGCTGGCTCTACCTCGCCCAATGTCCGAAGGCTGGCTCTGCCTCGCTCGACGTCTGGGGCAGACTCTTCCTCGCTCGATGTTTGAGCGCTGCTCCTTCATAACTATGTGCGTAGATAAGATAGGACACTCAAGTCAATCGCAATACCGAGGACCATACCCTATGCACCTATAGGAAAGTACCATCAGGATATAACAAGATGGATGCTTTAAAGCTCTTCTGGGCATGTCAAAGCCCGAACAGTATTGTAGGCACCGACATTTGTCTTATAGTGTTGTGGGCACCACCATTTGCCCTCGGGCGCGGATCTTGATGGAAGAATACGATAACCACTACGGTCCAGGAGGAGACTCGGATCATCTACAGTGACAGACGTGCGGTCACAGCGGCGTCTGCTCCCTGTAGGGTCACTGATCAACACCCTAGTCCGTCACGCCGCCCGCCGGGGCGGGATGGGATGTGACCACTTGCTAACAAAGCCAGAACATGGCATCATCAGTGGACAGACACCCAGCGTGGCCCTATTGGGATCAGTGGACATGCGCTCAGCATGGAGTTATCCCTGGCATCGTCTACAGTGTCAGGGAGGGCTTACTCAGATCAAAAGGAAGAGCCGGCATCTTTGAAGGACCTCCTTGGCCTCTGTTTTTTCTTCTTTCTCCCATCTATAATCCCTGCTTCCCCTTGGTCTATAAAAGGGAAGGCAGGGCACCCCACTTCAGAGACCGATCGATTCAAGACACCACACATCACATCACATAGCTGAGTAGCAACCAAGCTCTTAGCATCCATTCGACCTTTTCATCAAAGACTTGTGACCTATCCCTCTCTCGTCTGTTTGTAACCCTTACTATGAACTTTTCGGTGCAAATAACACGAGCAGCAGCCACTAACTGGATGTAGGGACATTCTGCCTGAACTAGTATAAATCTTGTGTCTTTTAGCACACTATCCGGGTCCAACGTGCAATAACACAAATTTACTCGTTGGTGTTTACTCGAAACACCGATAGTTGGCGTGCCAGGTAGGGGAGGTTTGCGCGTTCTGACATTAACATTAGGCCATGGATGGCTTGCCACGGTATCAGCTGGGTCTCGGGTGCACACGTGTGCTTTGGGGACCTAGACTTCATCATCACGGTGGGAGGAGACTTGGCATTGGCTCACGCCGCCATCCAACCTCTCCCCTCCATCGGCCTTGACTATGGGAGGCTTGAGTGCCAGCTCAGCGTCTCCCTAGGACCCTAGCCGTCCAGGGAGGACCCATGCCGCCTCGCCTTCTCTGACGCCAATGTCATGGCGTGGCTCGCTGGAGGGGAACCCCCCTCTCTAGAACACCCCATACGGAGTGCCCCGATAGTGCTTCCGTTAGGTCTCCGCAACGCCGCGGCAACTGTTAGCCACCTTGTGGCACAATGCATGGTCCCACCTCCCACGAATGACAAATTTGTGGGGGTGATTGAACATGTCATGGAATCTTTCCATGACCTCCAGGCGGAGGAGCCAGAGTCACCCTCTGGCTCTGACTCCAGTAGGGGAAGCCATCACCCCTCTCGTGAATGCTTCATGATGGGTACCCTCGAGGGGCACATCGAAAGCATTCACATGGGGGATGCTACCCCAACAAATGACCTCGATGATGAGGTGGAGAGGGAGATAGTGGCCCCACCATGTATGCCGGTGGAGCAGCTAAAAGCCTGACACTGAGAGATCGAGGAAGCGTGACTCCAGCTCGAGCAGGAATACGCGGAGCTCGATCAGGAGATCGAGCACCACAGAGACGGTGGGCACGCCCACGCCATGGCCCGCGACGTGAACCAAAGTGTAACACCTCTGGTGTTATGAGCTTGCTTAGCACCAAGATTTAGACCTAAGAGGATTTACCGAAATGATTTTCTCGGATTTTAAAATTTAACTTATGTTTGAAAGTGTCAATTTGGTGAATTATATTGAACAACGGGTTAATTAGTTCTTAGATGTTTTGTTTCTACGAGTTAGTATGATGTATGGACTAGTGTATGAAATGCGTATTGGTTGGACTTAATTAGATTTAGGCATATTAAAAATTACGGCAAAAGCGCTAAAGGTTGTTAGTTCTAGCTAAGTTATTATTCTCTCTAAGTCGAAAATGATAGTAGACAATGCCATTTTGGCATTTGATCTCCAACCAAAAATGGTTAAGCACTACATCTATGTTTTCGCACGATCGGTTGTAGTTAGGTGTATACTAGGACATGGTGCAGGTCGTAGTTATGTTAGAGTTACGATGCCCACACAAATATTGACCGAACTTCGTTAGAACGTGTTGATGGCATGTCGTTGGTGCTTTGTCCATGAACCGGCATTCTGCGCGACCCACCTAACCATGGAGGAGCTGGTTACCTTCGCTGTCCCATCACATTGCGGTTGTTTGCCTACACCACTGTCCTTCACTCTTTCTCTCCTTCGTTAGCGTCTTGTCTGAATTTTAATGGGAGCACATGGCCCTGTCGTGCCCACGCCCCGCTAAGCGCCACCGTCCAACTGCCAGTTCCATCGCTTCACCCTACATGCACTGCCAACCCACACGCACTCTGCACCCCAGCGCGACTGTTTGCCTACGTCGCTGTCCTTCTCTTCCTCGCTTGCGTCGTGTCCGAGTTTTTAATGGGAGCGCTAGCCGAGCCATCCAGCGACAGCAGGTCCTTGCTTCTTTGCCTACCCCTTGCGCTTGGTACCTGGGCATCCGCTCCCTTGCCCTACACGCCCGTACCATTGCAGTGATAGCACCGCCATCGTCGGTCCTCCTCGTACCCCTCGGTTCCTCCCGCTGCTCCTCGGTGTGCCCGTGCCGCAGCGCCCCACCGGACCGTGACCTGCCCGCTGCCCCACAACATGCCATGGCCATGCCCGCATCCCTGCTCCCTACTGCCTCACGCGAGCACCCACCCTAGAGCACTACCACTATGGCCACACCGTCCGTGGTCCGGTCCCTCACAAGCGTGCGTGAAGCTCCCTTGGTCGCGCGCTGGAGCCGCAGCCCAACTCCTGCTCTTCCCCAGCTCGCCTCCCGCTGCTAGCCTCAGCGAGTCGGCACACGCCATGCCGCTGCCCTGTGGCACCCGCCTGGGTCACGCCAGCCATCGCCCTGCCTTCCCCCAAAGTGCCGTGGCTGCCACCGCCCAGCCGCGTACTCCTCCCTGCGCACGCGCGCCCGCCGTCGCTCCGAGCTCCGCGACCGCCTGTGCCTGCGGCTGTGACGGCCATAGCACCACGCCGCCTCCCTTTGTGTCTGCTACGCCATTGCATGGCTCCCCGCATGAGCACGCGTGCCCTGTGGCCTCGCGCTAGTCCATAGCTATCATGGAGCTACTCCTCCCATGCCCTCACTGGTGGGTTTCCACCGCCGCCATGCGTTCCACGGCCGGGATTGATCGCCGGTCGGTGCACTCTGCTTCATGCTCTGTTTTTGGGAGAGAGAAAAGGTGAGAAAGGTAAGGAATAAAGTTCTTTAGGGTTCTCAATGCAAAGATCAGCGACTATCCTAAATAGTGTTTGGTACTATAGGTTAGTTTTGAGATAACCCAGGGGCCTATTCGCTAAGTGGTACCACCGCCGCCCACGTTGGGCCACGCTCGCCGCGTGTGGGCCGACCTATTGGGCCGCTGGCCCTGTGCCTCTATGGCCGTGGCCGGCTCGCCGCCCACGCCTGGGCCTGGTGCTGTGCGCCTTGCTTGGCCGCTCACGCCTGCGCGCTGGGCTAGCCTACGGCCTCCGCGCCAGGGGCTGAGTCACGCTGCCGCCCTTGGTTCGCCTAGGCCTAGGCCACGCTGCGCCTGGGCTAGGTGTGTGCGGACTCCCGCCTGGGCCACCGCATCCTTTACCGTGCCACTGGGCTACGTCTGGCCAGCAGGCCGTCCGCATGTCTGCGGGCCGAGCCAAGCCGCTGGCCCGTTTAGTTTTCTAAAGCAATTGTTAATTTAGTTTCATAAATAAACTTGTAAAATTCGTAGTAAATCATAGAAAAATCATAAAAATGCCAAACCAGTTTTGTTGAGTTCCTAAAATCATGATCTATCTAATAGTGTATTTTGTTCACATAGATTCGGTATGTTTTTAGGGTTGCTCTAATTATTTTAACATGCTTAATATTGTTAAAAGGTGAACTTGTAGGAATTTCCGTGATAAATCGGTGATAGTGTTGATTTTGAGAATTTTATAGTAAATTATTAATATTATTAGCTACTCAGTGTAATTTTTTGTAGCTCTGGAATAATTAGTTTGCTAGATAGATAATGATGCCCTATTTCGAATAATGATTAAATCGATATAATGAAATAAAGAAACAACTTGGGTTTATATAACTAAAATAATTGTTGGGAAATAATGTCTTATTCGACAACATGGATATGTAGCCTAAGACGATTGTTGTTAGAACTAGCTCGTTAACTTGACTGGCGTAAATCATATTTTTACGAGTCACGATTGCAGTCTATTAATTACGTCTTTGCATTGCATTGCATTGCATATCATATAGGTACGATGATGGATCAACGGATCAAGTGAAGGATGAGTGGGAATCTGAAGATGGTGTAATGGTGTTCTCTCCAGGAGATGATGCAATGGGCTTTCTATTCAGATGAGGGTGGATGATTTGAAGATGCAAATACTAACTTTTGGTTATATTGACCCAGGGCAGCCCTGGTGCATAACCCCTACTTCTCTGCACTTTAAATTATATTTGTGCATTAAGTTTTAAGGAGTTGATTGAAACCCACTTGGATATATATATATATATATATATATATATATATATATATATATTTATCCTATGAGTCTTACTAGTATGACAGGATCGTGTAGAGTGCTATGATATAGGACTCCGATAGAAGTCGAGTGATTGCCTGTCACTCGCGAGAGATAGGAAATTTATTACTGTATTATTATCACTTGGAAAATATAAATGGTGGAAATGATAAATGGTGACCAGGTAGGGATATGATTTGGGTATTGGTGGGTGTAAGAGGTTGTGTCTTGCGGCCAATGGGGCATAGCTTGGTTACACTGTTTTCCCTATTTGTGTCAGTTAAGGACCGGCTGTTGCATTGGACGAGAGGCAAGTCACACACTTATTATCTCGAGCACATACTTGGGTATGGGCATAGGGAAGACTTGTTACTCTCCTGTCATGGGTTCTGGCTCTTTCTGGACCGACTGTCAGGATGGTTTTTGGGTATTAGAGGTCCTTGCACCGCACTGAGTCCGGGACTCAGGGGCGGGGGTTTGGAGTCCCAGTTTGGATGAGGACCTGGACCCCATGACAGGAGGGTAGTGGGTTGGTCCTGCTTGTGCCTGGGGTATAAGCGGGGCGTGTGTTTTTAGGGTACCTAGCTGGGGGCATTGATTCGCGAATCATCGGTGTTCCGGTATGACTTGTCTAAACTCTAGCATCGTAGTAAGAACTGGAAGATGAAAGATGGTAAAAGGAAATCTGATTGCTTACCACCTGCTTGAAAGTAGCATAGGTGCTTATATAGAATGGTTAGTTAATGAACTAATGCCACTGCTAATAAAAATCAAATATAAGGACGCACACTTAGTAATACTTCCTGTATATGCAATAAACCCACAAGCCAGATAGCCTTGCATATCCTTGGAGTCTTTTCTTTTCTCCTATCGGGTAAGTCTTGCTGAGTACAATTGAGTACTCAGGGTTTTATTTCCCCTGTTGTAGGTGACAGGTGGAGGCTAAAGCTGACCTTTGTGTGTGGATTCCTCCTGGTGGACTCAGAGAGGATTTCCTTTACGCTGCGATCATAGTTTTTATTTATAACTCTCACTAAATGTTTTTATAAATAGAAGTTTTATAATCTATTATCATAGTTTACATATCAATGTTTCATCATATCAGGATTAGATAAGTATTTCTGCTGTAACACTGATCACATGTTTATATTCCGCTGTTAAATTAAATTGTTCATAACTCTGATAATATGATTACATTCCGCTGTTATAACAATAAATATTATACTCTGATGTTGTATTAAAAGTGATGTAAGAAATGGCTAAGAATAATGTAAGCTTTATTCTCTCATTTGTGATCCTGATGGAAAAAATGTGGATTTTTGTGTTCTCCCTTGGGGTGTGCTCGACGGAACCGCGTGATTTGGTGTCCTCCCTTGAGTTCTTAGTGTCTAATGGAAGATGAGTACTCCTAGGAGGCATTAGATTAGGCGGTTCTGCCACACAGAGGATCATCGCCGACGATGAAGCCCTCCCTTGTTTTGCCTGGGCAAGCCAGAACATCGCCACCGCGGTGGCCTTGCTCCATGGCCTTCCAGAGGCCACGACGCCCGAGGATCATCAGGCCCACCATGAGATTCGCACGCTGCTCAAGCATGTGGCGGTGTAGCAGGTCAAAAGCTCATTGTCTCAGCGACGCAAGCTCAACGCTAGGCAGTGCACGCCCTTGGAGCGTCCCTGAAAGTGCATCTAGCCCTTTAGTGGGTTTTGGATGATTGAATGACAACGTGATTAAAGGTCTAACCCATTTTCTAAGTGTGGACAGGTAATAGGTTATCTCACAGGTACTTAATGAAAGCCAAAATGATGTGTTGTTGTATAAATAATCTAGTTCAAGCACAAGACAACAATGCAAATGTAATTCATGCAAAGGCTTATTTATTGAGGGATTTCCATGTACTGTGTGAAAGCAAGCTCGTAAGAATTAATTAATGAGACATGAGGGATTGCATATGGAATGGTCTCATATTTGAAGCTTGCTAAATTGAAATGAAAAAGATAACAATACAAATGAATGGTTGATTCAACACAAGATGTGGCTTGATGGCTTGAGATGGTGAAGATAGCAAGGAGCTTCGAGGTACTAAGCAAGGGTGAAAGGCAAGCGACGGCTTGGCGGCCGAAGAACCTAGCTAGGGTGAAGAAGGAAGTACTTGCATTTAGTTGAGGTACCAATCAAGCTATGATGGTCATGTTAATGTGAAGGATCAAATCACTATTGAAGTGTTTGATGGAAGTGACTTGATACATTTGGGATTATTCAAATTTGATGAATGGAATCAAGTCATGTGCTCAAGATGGCTATGCTCAAGTGAAAAAGATCAATATCAGCATGTTGGCACCCTCACTTGATGAAGAATGGAATACACGGCTTCGGTTGAAAGAGATCAACTCAAAAGGTTTAAATTCGTTATACTTTTAAATTTGAGTTAATAGGAATGCCGTACTATTAAGAGGGATGCATCATGTTGATATATAATGTTTCATAAGTGCTCAAGCCAACCTATGTGAGTGTTGAGTGTTTGAGAGACAAAAGAGCTAACTGATTTTTTGCTGGTCTGACAATAGATACTGGACGTGTCCGGTATTTGCCCAGCAATGATAAAAGTGTTGTTCTCAGGTTGGTTCGTCAGGAGTTCTGACGTAAGTCGGGAGTTCCGACATCTCGCGCTTAACTGACTTAGATGGTTCACTGTCCTGGTCATACCGGATGTGTCCGGTATGGACGACCAGAGGCCAACGGCTAGTTTTCAAATACCTTGAGGGTCGGGAGTTCCGATGTAAGTCAGGAGTTCCGACGGTCGGAAGTTCTGGCATGAGTCGGGAGTTCCAACACCTCACATACTTTGACTCAGTTACATGGTTTTCAAATATGCTGAGGGTCGGGAGTTCCGACGTGAGTCGGGAGTTCAGACGGTTGGGAGTTTCGGCATTCATCAGGAGTTCTGATGCCTCACATTGTCACTGTAACTTAGTTACCGTTGAGGCAGTGTAAGTCACACCGGACGTGTCCGGTATGCATACCGGAGACGTGTCCAGTATGGCAACGGCTATAAAACGGCTAGTTTTTCCAAGGGGGCTATAAAGACCCCAAGCCTCCACCTTTGGAGGCTGCTGATTCTGCTGATACACTCACACATTTTTAGCCTTGCCAACTCTCCAAACCCTCTCTTAGTGAGTGATTGATCAAATTTGCCAAGTCAAATTGTGGGTTGAGTGAAATTCAAAAAGAGAGCAATCCAACCACTTGAGCACTTGTGCATATTGTCAATCTCGTGATTCACATTTGTTACTCTTGGACTCTTTGGTCCTAGACGGTTAGGCGTCGCTAGAGAGCACCCGAGAGATTGTGGTGTGCCTCGAAAAGCTTGTAACGGTCGATTCCGCCGCCTCGGAATCAATTAGTGGAAGGAGGAAAAGGAGTTGGAAAAGACTCCAGCTAGAGTGACCTTCGTGGTACCCTCTAGGGCTGACCTTCGCTAGGTCACCCGCAGCCCCCTCAATGAAGAGTAGGACTCGAACAAGTCCGAACTTCGGTAAAACAAATATCGTGTCTCAATTCGCATTTCATTTGATATTTGTGTTGCTCCAGCTCTTGTGCATGTTCTTTGTGTATATTGTCATCTCTAGTAGGTGCTTGCAGTTTGGTTTGAAGATAGAAATCAAGAGGAGCAAGTTCGGGGCTGACCTGCAGAAATCGTGTATACCGGACACGTCCGGTATTCATACCGGACACGTCCGGTATTAGAGCTCAGGGCTAAATATTATTTAATTTCTGTTCTAACTTTGTATTGCAGGGTTGTAGCTTCTAGATATATTCTTTATACCTTGTTTACTCTGTGGCTAACTTGTGAGGGGTGGTATTACTCTTAATTTGGAGTTTCCATTTTGGAAACTCCCCTTTCTAATTGTTTCCGCATTTAAAGGCGTTAATTTTTAGAAACGCCTATTCACCCCCCCTCTAGGCGGCATCCTAGGTCATTTCAATTGGTATCAGAGCAAGGTTCTTAGCTAAAGCTTCACCGCCGTGAGAAAAGGATGTTGACGCCTATCGAGTTGGAGCCGGTGCTTCTCCAAAATGATGGTTCAAACTTTCTACCTTGGTCAATACATGTACTCAATGCTTTTAGAGATATTAGTCCTCTTGTTGAGCATATTGTGGATGCAAACATACCTCTTTCTATAGTTGATTGGAGCAACTATAAAAATTTGTCAAAAGAGAAAGAGATATGCGTGCAACTCAATGCTCAAACTATTAATATTATTTTGAGTACATTGAGTGCAGAGGTTCAAGATGAGGAGATCTTCAATGGACAACCACCTTCGGAGAGTGCTCATCTCATTTGGACTAGACTTTTTGATTTATATGGAAAATCCAAATGTGATGATGCACTTGAGATCAAGTCAATGGAAAGTATGTCCATTGTGTCTTCATGCAGCGAAGAAGCCTCACAAGACCTCAAGAGCGCCAAGCCGGAGCAAGAAGTGCAAGCAGCGCATGACTTGCTATCTGCTTGCACATACCGGACGTGTCCGGTATGCCTACCGAACGTGTTCGGTATGGCCGAGGCAGCAATTGCACATACCGGACGTGTCCGGTATGCCTACCGAACGTGTTCGGTATGGCTGAGGCAGCAAAGCAGCAACCAGCTATTTGCAACGATGCTCAAGCCCGGTGGCGACCAAGTGATGAGTCAACCTCAGTATCTCATGATACTCATCACTTGTGTCTCATGGCCAAGAAAAGCAAGAAGAAGAGTAACAAGAAAGATCAAGAGAAGGAGAAAGCACAAGTGGATGATCAAGATAAGAGTGATGTTGAAGTTGAAGACAACTACAACCTTGATCATCTCAACCGCAAGGACAAGTTCATCATCATGAAGATAGTTGAAAAGAATGATGAGCTTGAAGAAGAGATTGAGACGCAAGAGCAATCACTTCAAAAGCAAGAATTGTTTCTCATCTCTAAGATGGAAGAACTAAAGGCTCTAAGTGAAAGGTATAAAAAATTGTCAATTGAGCATGCTTTAGTTACTAACTCCTCTTCTAGTGTTTTACAACTAGAGAAGGAAAACTTTGAGCTCAAGGCAAGGCTTGATGAACTATCAAGCAAGTATAATGTGCTACAAGCAAACTATGTTCATCTAAAGTGCTCTCATGATGAAGTAGTAGAATCAAGCATCATGCTTGAGGTGGCTCATGAGGTTGTGATCACATCGGTAAAATTTTCTCAACTTCTCAAACATTCACTCACTAGTACACCATCTCAATTAAATATTTCTTGTATTAATGAATGTGCTCCTCAAGCAAGCCAATCTTCGATTGAGCTAAATCTCATAGAAAACATAGAGCTCAAAGAAGAGGTGGAAAGATTAAAGAAAGATGTGATTCGGTTGAAGGGTAAGGAGAAAGCACAACCTTCTCAAGATAACCATGATAACATGGTGAAGAAGCTTGAGAAGGGTTCAAACCTTGCTTCCTCCAAAACCCAACAAAAGAATCACATCTCAAGCAAGTCCAACACAACCAAGAGCAAGAAACATGGAAAAAGGTTATGCTATGGTTGTGGATTATATGGACATGAGTGGGCCATGTGTCCACATAAGAGTTGGGCCGACAAGTGTGAAGTGGCTAAACAAAAGGCCTCAAACAAGTTGGCCAACCAAAAGAAAAGTGATGGACAAAGCACTTGTCTCATGAGCAAGAAATTGGGGCATCCTATCAAGAAATGCCCAATGTACAAAGAGGCAAGAAAGGAAGCCCAAGTTGCAACAAGAAGATGCTATGGATGCAATGAGATGGGCCACAAAGTTGATAGATGTCCATACAAGCAAAGCAAGCATAGAGCAAACAAAGGTCGCATATGCTATGCTTGTAGAAGAAAGGGGCATTTAAGCTATGAATGCCCAAATGGTAACACACCTAAGCCGAACACATTTGTTTATAATGATATGCTTAGGAAGACCACAAATGGAGTTAGCACTAGCAAGGTGATATGTTCACCACAAACTTGTGCTAAAGCCATTTGGGTGCCTAAGCACTTGTTGACTAACTCAAAAGAGCCCAACAAGAGTTGGATACCAAAGTGTGCTTAAGTTAATGATGTAGGTACTTGGTGATGAGATGAAGGCTTCGGGGTGGTTGAGCAAGCAATTTGATAATATTCACTCAATCTATCAACCAATTCTTATCATAATCTCTTATATGGTTAACCCAAAGATAATTTAATGAATATATCATTTACTTCATCTTCACCATTGGTAACAAGTACCTAAACCTTATAGGATAGCCACTTTATTTGTTTTGTGCTTAATGACTCACAAATAGGCATATTTGTAAAAAAATGAAAGTGGCTAATTAGGTTTACTTAATAATTATCATGTTTGCCATATGATGCTTTTAATAGCTCTCTAGTAGAGCAATTCATTTGTTGAGTTGTAGGTATACAATAAATAATAGAGCTAAACGAAGAATCACAAGCAGCGAATTAATTATTTCTGTCCTACACCTATCGGACGTGTCTGGTATTACTATCGAACGTGTCCATGGCCGGAGACAGAAAGAAAGTGTTTCTGCTTTGCGTATTCCGGACGTGTCCGGTATACCTACCGGACGTGTCCGGTATTGCAGGAACCAGAACACTAATTGGATTGCAACTGAGTCTTTGATCCATATATTTACATATATCATTAATTTACTCAGAAGCTTGTGATTTACAAAATCTAAGTGAATTGTGAGCATCTCTTGAACTCAAATTTAAATATGGCAAATTATTTGGTTGTGGTTCAAAATAGAAAATTGACTCCCAAATTCTTAGTAGAATAAAGTGCTAGATAAAAGTCATTCAAATTACTTAAAACACTTCTTTAGGGGGAGCTCAGTTTCCATTTTGCACCTTGTGGACTAACAAATTTATCTAGCATTCTTTGTAGTCCTTTGGATGAAAATTGATTGAGAATCTAGCATAATTATTTGACAATTAAGGTCAACATAAAGACTATCATGCTATATATCTTCTTAGTGGAATTCTTGTGGGCTCAAGGCAAAGGTATGTGTTTACATACATGCATTATAAGTGCATATAGGGTCCTTTATATGTTAGAATGTGCATTTGTGTGACATAGGAGAGATGTTTTTCAAAACCCATAACTAGCATGTGTAGGTGGTGTGAATTTGAAAAACTATTTGACTCTTGGTCTTTGTGACCTAGCCTTGTGATGTGATAATTATAGCTCTCCTTGATTGTTTGATTGGCTAATTACACATGATATGGCTTTCTTAAGTCCACAATCTACTATGTCCCACAATATCTCTCTCAAGTAATCAAAATCTATTTATGCCAAATATTTGGAAAAGATAAGTGACACTCATGGCATTTGGATAAGAAATGTATTTACACCTTATTTGGATCAAGGATATACATGTTTTTGGATTAAGAAATGATAGAGAAGGGGATTGGAATTAAGTGAATGAAATTTGGAAAAAGAACAGCCAGCCCGCAAATACCGGACGTGTCCGGTATGGATACCGGACGTGTCCGGTATGGATACCGGATGTGTTCGGTATGAGCGGGGCTATAAAAATGGCCGGTACCCCTTCGGCCAAGTTAGGTTTTTCTTCTTCCTGCCAACCTAGCCGCCTCTCCTCGATCTTCATTGGCAATTTCAAGTTTCCACCGTGAAAAGGAAGAAAGGGAGATTGGATCGAAGGAGATTTGCATCAAGATCGAAGGCTCCGGGACTTGGATTTCCAATCATATCTTCATTCACTCTCTCAAGGTACCCTAATCCCAGACCTCATCCGATCTAAGCGGTTAGGGCATGATCTTGAAATCCCTTCGGTAGAGATGCTACATTATATGTCTAGAAGCAATGCCCAGAGTTTGGATTGGATTGGTTGAAGATTGAGTGAAGGACCCTGGTTAGGGTCGCTGTCCGCTCATACCGGGATAGCAGAGCAGGTTTTGCTCCCTTATTTCAATCTTCTCAGTGGTTGATTCATAGGACTAAGTTTGATTGTCTATTGTGTTTTGTGAACCTTGTGACCTAGTTTGGTTGAGGTGATTGCAAAGCATAGGATAATTATTCTTATTTCTATATTTCAACTAAAATAAGCTATCATTTGGACATGTATCTAAAATTCTTTGCATATCTTTGGATATAGGACAACAGTCATGAGCGAAAGACAGGAGCCTAGGTCCAAGCATAGGCATGATCCAGCTTTGGAGAAACACAAGAAGGCAAGGCAAGACATGCATCCTAGATTTAGTCAGCAGGAGTAGGGCAGTAGCAGGAGACCCTCTAGAGCCACTAGGGGCGCTCCACAGTACAGAGAGGGTGGTGATGGTGATAGCAGCCCCTCTTCTGGTGATGAAACTGAGGATTACAGACTTGAGCACAGGAAAAGGAAGAGCACTAATAGAGACTCAGACAGAGAGTCAGATGATGGTGATAGCTCTGAGGAGATAGAGGAGGAGCAACAGGCACCTCTAGTGCACCACCCAGGTCAGGGCATGGACTATGGCCTTCTTGAAGTACATGCGCCTGTTTTACCCAACTATGTTGTCAGAGTCAACTACAAAGGAAAGGGTATGACTATGAGAGCAAGAGATCAGAGGAGGATTAATCCCAGAGGTTTGCCTAGGATTCATTATGATCATTGCTTTCACACTATGTTCCATCTAAATTATTATACTAGTGTGATACTTGCTAGGAATCTTGTGGTAGCCAAGTCTCAGTGGATAGATTGGAAACATGTTAGAGAGCTACGGAAGTCCTCCATTGACTATGCTATTGCCACTTGTCAGCGCACAGGTGTATACATGCTCATGGAGTTTGTGCATGATTGGAACTCTAAAGTCATTGCACAGTTTTATGCCACTCTATTTGTGGAAGAGGAGCTGAGGCGTATGCATTGGATGCTTGAAGGCCAATGGTACAATGTTGACTACGACGCCTTTGTAGCTTTTCTTGGCTTCTCAGAGGAGGACCTCCAGAGAGACAGGATCCACACCGAGCAGGTGTTACCTCCTGAGCAGCTCGCCTACATGTATCCACTAGGAGGTGAGAGAGGAGCAGTGGGGAAGGTTTTAGGTCTTCACCCTACTTACAGATACCTGGATAGGATGTTCAGGAAGACTATTGACTGCAAGGGTGGAGACAAGGGCAACATTGCAGATTATTCTAGGAACCTGCTCCACAGGATGGCACCTGATGCTCAGCCATTTAGTGTGTTTGACTTTATTTGGTCAGAGATCAGGAGTGTGGGAGAGAAGCCCCTCAAGGGCTGTGGATTTGCACCTTACATCATGTTTATGATTGAGAAGGTCACAGGACACACATTTGAGTATGACAAGAAGCATAAAGTCCTAAAGATTGTAGATGACTTGACAGAGATTGGGGTGCCTCTAGTAGGACCAGGAGGAGGAGCAGCAGCACCAGAGGCAAATTCACCTGCAGGTGGTGCAGTAGCTGGACAAACTTCTCCTCTACCACCTGCTCCTTCACATTCTTCTTCACGTCGCCGCAGTCCTCTGTCTCCTATTCGCAAGATGTTCAGTGCTATCTTTGGGATGTGCAAGGACATACGGACCTATCAACAGAAGGAGAGAGAGGCTAGGTGGAAGGATACTCAGACTTTGAAGCAGATTGCTTCTAGACTTGAGCTTGATCCTCCTAGGTCTCCACTATCAGATGAGGCAGCTATCGAGCCTAAGACTGAGGAGCAGCAACAGGGCAGGTACGACGTAGAGTTTGCTAAGTTCCTTCAGCGATAGCAGCAGGCTCCAGTACCACTACAGGCTCGGGTGCCTACTCACTCTTAGCCATGTCCCAGTGCTGTAGACGCGTATGCTTCAGACTGGTGGAGTGACCTCATGGGTAGTTTCTATGACCCGTTTGGTGTGGGTGGTTCTCGTCCAGCCGATGTTACATGCTCAGATGATGAGGATGCTGGTAGAGATGAAGATGATGATGAGTGATCACAACCTTTAGAGATAGCTTGCAGCCCCTTTTGTCCTCAGTTTGTCATTGTTGGACCTTTGTGGTGATAGATGACAAAGGGGGAGAGAGACTGATTAAAGCTTTAGGATTTTTGTTTCATTTGCTTATCTTTGTACCTGAAGATATGTACTGCAGGCCGTAGTTTTTGAACTTCATTGATGTATCTTGAGTTTGAGATGAGACTTACTTATGCTTTATCTATGTATCTCTCGAGACATGATCTTTATTTATATATTAGTGGCTTGTGGACTTGAGAAAATGTGTAATGAGTGCTATGTGTGAAATACATGTGTTATATTTATTTTCATAAGGACTATGCATGCTAGAATGAAAATATTTGATGTGATGCCTTTATATTTATTCTTGTGTGATATATCTTGTCATATGCATCACGGTTTTACTTTGTCACACACACATGCACCCTACGGATGCAATGATTTAGGGGGAGTCTCCTATATGTTTTAGTATGTGCAATTGACATTTGAGGTCATTTTATGAATTCTAATCAAAAGCACATATTAAGGGGGAGCCTCTCATAAATCATTGAACCCAAAAGTTTAAATGTTTATATTCTTTTGTAAGCTTTAATCAAGTTGTCATCAATCACCGAAAATGGGGAGATTGAAAGTGCATCTAGCCCTTTAGTGGGTTTTGGATGATTGAATGACAACGTGATTAAAGGTCTAACCCGTTTGCTAAGTGTGGACAGGTAATAGATTATCTCACAGGTACTTAATGAAAGCCAAAATGATGTGTTGTTGTATAAATAATCGAGTTCAAGCACAAGACAACAATGCAAATGGAATTCATACAAAGGCTTATTTATTGTGGGATTTTCATGTACTGTATGAAAGCAAGCTCGTAAGAATTAATTAATGAGACATGAGGGATTGCATATGGAATGGTCTCATATTTGAAGCTTGCTAAATTGAAATGAAAAAGATAACAATACAAATGAATGGTTGATTCAACACAAGATGTGACTTGATGGCTTGAGATGGTGAAGATAGCAAGGAAAGGCTTCGAGGTACTAAGCAAGGGTGAAGGGCAAGCGATGGCTTGGCGGCCGAAGAACCTAGCTAGGGTGAAGAAGGAAGTACTTGCATTTAGTTGAGGTACTAATCAAGCTATGATGGTCATGTTAATGTGAAGGATCAAATCACTATTGAAGTGTTTGATGGAAGTGACTTGATACATTTGGGATTATTCAAATTTGATGAATGGAATCAAGTCACGTGCTCAAGATGGCTATGCTCAAGTGAAAAAGATCAATATCAACATGTTGGCACCCTCACTTGATGAAGAATGGAATACACGGCTTCGGTTGAAAGAGATCAACTCAAAAGGTTTAAATTCGTTATACTTTTAAATTTGAGTTAATAAGAATGTCGTACTATTAAGAGGGATGCATCATGTTGATAGATAATGTTTCATAAGTGCTCAAGCCAACCCATGTGAGTGTTGAGTGTTTGAGAGACAAAAGAGCTAACTGATTTTTTGCTGGTCTGGCAATACCGATACCGGACGTGTCCGGTATTTGCCCAGCAATGATAAAAGTGTTGTTCTCGGGTTGGTTCGTCGGGAGTTCCGACATAAGTCGAGAGTTCCGACTTTGGTCGGGAGTTCTGACGTCTCGCGCTTAACTGACTTAGATGGTTCACTGTCCTGGTCATACCGGACGTGTTGAAATCGAGAGGAGCAAGTTCGAGGCTGACTTGCAGAAATCGTGTATACCGGACACGTCCAGTATTCATACCGGACACATCCGGTATTAGAGCTCAGGGCTGAATATTATTTAATTTATGTTCTAACTTTGTGTTGCAGGGTTATAGCTTCTAGATATATTCTTTATACCTTGTTTACTCTGTGGCTAACTTGTGAGGGGTGGTATTACTCTTAATTTGGAGTTTCCATTTTGGAAACTCCCCTTTCTAATTGTTCCCGCATTTAAAGGTGTTAATTTTCAGAAATGCCTATTCACCCCCCTCTAGGTGGCATCCTAGGTCCTTTCAGTCCCAGCAAGGACGTGTCGGTCCACCAGGAACCACAAGGAAGTAGGCAGCACACCGCAGTCCTGGTGCGTCAGCGTCTCGGTCACAACCGTGACGCACGCAACACCCTCGACGCCCCAGACGCGCCTACGATGACCCGAGAGAGGGAGCCAGATGTGGCTATCACCATCGTCATGGCAGACACTATGACAGCAGCGAGGACCAAAGCCTGAGCCCTAGCTTTTCAGGGCCTTAGGCCATCGGCCGACACATCCTCAACGCTGCCTTCCCACCAACCAATATCCCAAAGTACTCTGGGGAAACAAACCCCGGACTATGGCTCAAAGACTATCGACTTGCTGCCAAGCTGGTGGTGTGGATAATGATGACTTCATTATCCACAACCTTCCATTGTTCTTGGATGATTCGGCAAGAACCTGGTTGGAACACCTTTCGTCCAATAGAATCCAAAGTTGGGCGGACCTAAAGGAGATCTTCATGGGAAACTTCTAGGGCACATACAAGCGCACTAGAAACCCATGGGACCTCAAGAACTATCGATAGAAGGCCAGAGAAACCCTTTGTGGGTACATCTGGCGCTTCTCCCGGCAATGCAACGAGCTCCCTAACATCACCGACGCCGATGTTATAGGAGCTTTCCTGTTCGGGACCACCTATGAGTCTCTGGTTCACAATCTAGGACGTAAGGGCCCATGAACCACCAAGGAACTCCTGGACATCACCACCAACCATGCCTCGGGTGAAGAAGCGGTCGGAGCCATCTTCGATTGCCTCAATGGCAAGGTGGGGCGAGACGAGGACACCAGCGAAGGCTCCTCCAATCGTCCCGGCAAAAAGAAGAACAAGAAGCAATGGTGCAAGGGCTCACTCATGGCCGCCGCTGACCGGAGGGGTGGTCAAAAGCCCGTGAAGGGCACTCCAAACCATTTCAAAAAACTACTCGAGGGGCCATGCTCGAACCATGCTTTCCCGATCAAGCATCTATACAAGGACTGCAACCTCATGCGGCAGTTCTTGTCCGAAGGCTCCAACAAAGGGGAGCACGGAAAGGACCCTGACCCCACCGCGGACGCCGCTAAGGAGAAGGATGATGGCTTTCCAACACCAGATGGCTGCCTCATGATCTTCAGAGGATCGGAGGCCTATGACTCCAAGCGCCGCCAGAAGATCGCACGCCGTGAGGTCTATGCGACTGAACCGGCCACACCTGCCTTCCACTGGTGGTTAGAGTCCACCATAGCCTTTGACCGGACCGACCACCTGGAGAGCGTCCCGCAACCAGGGAGATATCCACTCATGGTCGACCCGATCGTCGGTACGAAGCGCCTCACCAAGGTACTGATGGACGAGGGCAGCAGCCTCAACATCTTGTGCGCCGAGACGCTCGACGCCATGGGCATCGATCGAGCGTGCGTCCGGCCGACCGGAGCACCTTTCCACGGTGTCATTTCTAGAAAGTAGGCCTTGACACTTGGGTAGCTCGATCTGCCCATCACCTTTGGGGGTCTGTTTGACTATAGGACGGAGACCCTCACCTTTGAAGTGGTTGGGTTCCACGGAACCTATCACGCCATCTTGGGGCGACTATGCTATGCGAAGTTCATGGCCGTTCCCAACTATACCTACCTCAAACTAAAGATGCCGGGCCCATGCGGGATCATCACCGTCGGCACCTCCTTTCAGTGTGCCTACGAGTGCGAGGTTGAGTGATACGATCACGCTGCAGAGCTCGTGGCTCTCGAGAAGGAGGTCGCTGAAGAAGCACCTGACCCCAAGCGGTCAACCAGGTCCTTTGAGCTAGTGGAGGGCTCCAAGGAGGTCCTCGTAGACCCTGGAAGCACCGAGGGCAAAACGGTGCGCATCGGTACCACGCTTTCCTCTGAATAGGAAAGCACGCTCGTTGGCTTCCTCCGCGCCAATAGAGACATCTTTGCGTGGAAACCCTCGGATATGCCAGGCATTTCGAGGGAAGTCACCGAGCATGCCTTGAAGATTCGCCTAGACTCCAAGCCGATGAAACAACACCTGCGTTGCTTCTACAAGGGGAAACACAGGACCATTGGCGAGGAGATCGCAAAGCTTCTGGTGGCCGGATTCATCAAGGAAGTATACCACCCAGAGTGGTTAGCCAATCCTATTCTTGTATGAAAGAAGAGTGGGAAATGGAGGATGTGTGTTGACTACACAGGTCTCAACAAAGCATGCCCAAAGGATCTGTTTCCTTTGCCACGCATAGACCAAATAGTTGACTCCACCTCAGGGTGCGAAACCGTCTGCTTCCTTGATGCGTACTCTGGGTACCATCAAATCATGATGAAAGAGTCTGACCAGCTCACGACATCTTTCATCACCCCCTTCAGATCGTTCTGCTACATCACAATGCCATTCGGTCTAAAGAACGCTGGGGCCACATACCAACGTTGTATGCTCAAGTGTTTCGGGGACCTCATCGAGCGGACCGTTGAGGCCTATGTTGACGACATCGTGGTCAAATCCAAACGGGCTGACCACCTCGTACCCGATCTTGAGCAGACCTTTGCAAAACCCCAAGCGAACGACATCAAACTCAATCCCGAGAAATGTATTTTCGGGGTCCCGGGGGACATGCTGCTTGGTTTCATCGTCTCCGAGCGTGACATCGAAGCCAACCCAAAGAAGATCTCAGCCATCACAAGGATGGGCCAGTTCAAAACATAAAGGGGGTACAGCGGGTTACGGCGTGCCTCACCGCTATCAGCCGCTTCATCTCATGCCTCGGCGAATAAGGTCTCCCCCTTTATCGACTTCTGTAGAAGGCCGATCACTTCGAATGGACATCCGAGGCCCAGGAAGCACTTGACATGGTTAAGCAGCTCCTGATGAAGGCCCCGATCCTAGTTCCTCCTACCGAAGGAGAATGTGGCAGAACCTCCTAAATTATAGGGCCCACATGCACCTGTCACTGTCCGACGACCTCTAACAACTATGCATATGTTCCTGGTAACTTAAGAAGACTGTCGGGTGTCCTCGGGGAACCCCGAATCATCCACGATTTTCGAGCAGGATCACATTACAGAGTCATTGTAGTATTACAACATTTATTCAAATATCTACACCAGAGTAAATCAGCTGAAGTCTTACAATAACTTAGTTTACAAACTAGTAGTTTCAAACCTTACAACTAATTTCAATTAATATTACAAACCATAGTAGTGGAGTGGCATTATAACATAATACAAAACACACAATTAGATTGCCCTGCCCAAGGGCCACGCATTTACTTATCGTCATCGCATTGAACAACAGTCATGCAGCATGGTCCAAAGCAGACACAGGCGGAGTTAAGGCTTATCGGAGTATGTGGTTAGTACTACAAAGTCTCACCTCATGCAATTCAACAACGGACGGACCTTAATCGACACAGGCGGAAAAAACCCGCTCACAAGACCTCCATGTCTTGTGGCTCCCATACACAGAGTCCATTCGGTCTAGATTTATTACTCCACATGCTCGTATCTCATGATAACATAAGTAACCAAGCGTAACCAAAGATCCATTAAAATCCACAGGTGACAGGTAATCACTCGACCTTTATTTGTCTAAGCATGACTAAGCACAACTAGCCATATACGAATTAAAACTAGTAACAAGGTAGATATGGAAAAACAAGGTTGGTAATGCACCAATTAGGTTTTCACTTAACTCCTAATCACTTAATGCAGTAAAGAAAAGCAAAAGCGAAATCAATTTGTAAAACACAAGGTAGGTTTAAAGGCATCCGGGGCTTGCCTTCGTTGAGGAAAAGTTAGGTTCCGGAGTCGTTCCACACTTATCAAATCCGACCTCAACAGGCGGATTAACTTCTTCCACAACTTGATTAACTACCACGTGCTCACCTTCGTTCACTACACGTAGTAACAATGCCATGTTTAACATGATGCGAGATATAAAACATGATGCTCGATGATGGATGCAAAATTAACAACTTGAATACAACTTTCCTTCGCGGTACAGTTACAAGTCAAACTAACTAAACCTTTCTCGTAACACTTAATTCCATTGCCAAGGATCATTATCAACTAATGACCCAAGGTCATCACTCAATCCAAAATTCAATCAAAACCTAAATCATTAAAGGTTACTATTTGCTTTTATGAATTAATTATTTAATTAAAAATTATGAAATAAATCAACTTGTTTCAATTGAGCTCAAAATTTTTGTAAAGGTTCACCACATGATAACTAAGTGGCAAAACAATTTTCATAATTTTTGTATAAATAAATAAGCCTAGAAAAATCATGGAAACCCATTTATTAATTAATTGAGCAATTTTTATCACATTCAAAAAGTACTGAAAAACAATATTTCATATTTTTCCTAAATAATATACATCACATAGAGGTCACACAAAAATTTTCATATTTTTTGGAGCTCTAAATAAATCTACACAAAAATAACAAATCACATCACTATTCATTCAAATCTGCAAAATAGAAAAAAACCATTTTCAACACTGAGTCACTGACACGCGACCCCACCTGTCATCCCCTTCCTCCCACGTTGACTACGGTGACGATGCGTTGACCAGCGATTTCTCGCCGCCGGTGAGATCAACGGCGATGGCAAGGGCACCACCGTGATCACCACGACGAGGCGCATCGATTGGTGGCACAAGCTAACTCAATTACAACACGATTCGAGCTTGACGCCGGCCATGGCGGACGCGGTGGCTCGGTGGCACTACGCCGGTGAAACAAAGCCGGGAACGATGAAACAAACAACTCGGGAAGAACCAGGAGCTCACCCCGAACACACTAGAGCAGAAAATTGGACCGGAAGAGCAACGGAGTTACGGGTCGACGTTCACAGCGGTCACGGTGGCGCGAACAACGACGATGGCGATGCTCTGGTGGCTGCGGTGGACAAAAGGGTCAACCAACCGAGCACAAAGCACCACGGCAACATGGCGAAGCTGAAAGCATGCCAAGCATGAGCAGAGACAGACATTGGAGCTCTGGCCACGGTGAAGCGCACACGACGATGGTGTTGCTGGCCGCGAGGAAGAAAAGCTGCGCACGGCGTTCCGCGACGAAATCAGGCACCACGACTCGGTGAACTAGGTTTGCAAGGAGAATACGGAGCTGGGACAGGCTTTGCTGCGACGGTGGAGACGCTACGACGGCGGCAAAAGCTCAACGGAGCAATGGCGGTGGCGTCGGGAAAACAGAGAAAGAAAACGGGGACGAACGGCGACGGCTTAGGCTAAATAGCGTGGCTTAGAAACAAGGAGAAGCCATGCCATGGCCTTCATCACCGCGAAGCTGAGGACGGCCACGCACGCACCTGGAACCGAGAAGAAGGCCGCCGGAGATGAGGTGTCTTCCGTGGGCACTATTCATCGTATTTACAATATTGCCACTCGGTTTAAAACTCAAATTACTCCCAAATTTATGTAACAACTCAAAAATCTCCAAAAATAAAAGTTGTTAAAAATCCAAATTTCTACAACTTTGCTTTTATAACCACCCCCTAATTCGGTCTACATTTTGAAATGCAAAATTGAATTAAAAAATCGGACATTTAAAGAATTACGCCTTTTCAAATTACTTCAAATTTCACAAAACAACTTTGAAAACTCCAAAAACCAACTTTGTACAACTCGACAAGATCTACACTTTTGCTTTAAGGCTCAACCCCAAAAAGTGCTCAATTTTGAAATGGGTTTTCCAGGGCAAAACTTAAATGCTGAAATTTAGGGTTTTCGAAAATTCAAATCCAAACAAAATTTTGAACTTGATTCAAACCATACAAGGAAACACTTATAACATAAATGTAAACTTGTTTTAGTGCATGCATATCAAAGTTTTCACCAAGGCCAAATGATTTGCAATGCATATGATGACATGTCCTGTTTTAGGTTTTAAAACACCAGGGTGTTACAATCCTTCCCCCTAAAAGAAATCTCGTCCCGAGATTCAAAGTCATAGGATAAGTAATGGAAAAGGAAATGTGTCAATCCAAAAACATCCAAAACTTGTCCATAAAACAGCTGAGGTTCCTTTACAAACATAGATCGCAACAACAGAGCAAAACTAACATTATTCTATATTGACCAAGAAACTCTAGAAATTTTTCTAACAAGTAATCTTCGGATTCCCAAGTAGCTTCTTCTTCTGAATATTGATTCCATTGTATCTTGTAGAACTTGATTGTCCTCCTTTGAGTAACATGATCTTTCTGATCCAAAACTCGGATAGGATATTCGGAATAGGTCAAATCCGGTTCAAGTTCCACTCCTTCAACCTCAACATTCTGCTTAGGCACTCGGAGACACTTGTTCAATTGAGAAACATGGAACACATCATGTACAACTGATAGATGTTCTGGTAATTTCAAGCGATATGCCACTTTTCCATACATCTCTAAAATTTGAAATGGTCCAATATATCGAGGTGCCAACTTGCCTTTAACACCAAAACGGGTAACTCCCTTCATTGGTGATACCTTCAGATATACAAAATCTCCCTTGTTAAACACCAATTGTCTACGTCATTTATCTGCATAACTCTTTTATCGGGACTGAGCTATCTTCAAATTACTTTGTATTTGCCTAACCTTGTCTTCTATTTCTTTCACAAGGTCAACTCCAAAGAACCTTCTTTCTCCGGGTTTAGACCAACTAAGCGATGTTCTGCATCTACGACCATAGAGTGCTTCAAATGGAGCCATTCTAATGCTTTCCTGATGACTATTATTGTATGAGAATTCAGCCAAAGGTAAGCATTCATCCCACTTATTGGAATAGTTAAGGACACAACACCTTAACATATCTTCAAGTACTTGATTGACTCTTTCAGTCTGACCATCAGTCTGCGGATGATAAACTGTACTATACAGTAGTTTGGTACCCAATGAAGAATGCAATTGTTTCCAAAAGCTGGAGACAAACTGTGTACCCCTATCGGACACAATGGTATTTGGTACTCCATGGAGGCTCATGATTCTTGCTAAATATATCCTGACATATTGGATAGTGGGGTATATACTCTTGACTGGAAGAAAATGTGCGGACTTAGTGAGTCAATCTACAATAACCCATATTGAGTCAAATCCCTTTGATTTCTTGGGTAGACCAACAATAAAGTCTATACTAATGTCCTCCCACTTCCAAGCTAGAATAGGCAATGGCTGTAACTCTCCAGCGAACCTCAAATGTATAGCCTTCACTTTTTGACAAGTATCACACTTTGCTATATATCTAGCAATCTCTATCTTCATTTTGGTCCACCAAAATCTTTGTTTCAAGTCATGGTACATCTTGTTGCTTCCCGGATGGATAGATAACCTAGTAGCATGTGCCTCTTCAAGAATTGACTGTCGCAACTCAGGAACTTTTGGTACCACCAGGCGATCCTTGAACCATAGCACACCTTCTTCATCTATGCTGAAGCATTCCGCTTTTCCATTCCTGACTCTTTCCTTGATATGGGCTATACCCTTGTTTTCTTTCCGAGCAGCAATAACTTGATCTCGAATAGTGGCTTCAACAATTATGTTGGTCAAACTACCTTGTTGAATTACCTCTACATTCAACTTCTCCATCTCTTGACATAAAGTCAGACCCATTGTTCTTACTGTCAGGCAATTGCAATAACTTTTGTGACTGAGGGCATCTACAACCACATTTGCTTTACCAGGGTGATAATGTACCTCCAAGTCATAATCTTTAATCAGTTCTAACCATCTTCTTTGTCGCATGTTCAATTCTGACTAAGTAAAGATATACTTTAAACTCTTGTCGTATGTATAAATATGGCATGTATTACCAACCAGGTAATGCCGCCAAATCTTCAGAGCATGGACCACAGCTGCTAACTCCAGATCATGAGTCGGATAGTGTTCTTCATGTTGCTTTAGTTGTCTGGAAGCATAGGCAATGACTCGGTCTTCTTGCATCAATACACATCCAATACCAATACCCGAAGCATCACAATAAACATCAAACGACTTCTCGATATTAGGTTGGGCTAATACTGGTGCAGTGGTTAACAGTCTCTTCAAAGTCTGGAAAGCTTCTTCACAATCAGGCGACCAGACAAACTTGGCTTGGTTCTTCAACAACCCAGTGATAGACTTGGACACTCTAGAGAAATCTGGGATAAAACGATGGTAATACTCCGCCATTCCCAGAAAACTCCGAACCTGATGAACTGTGGTTGGCGGTTTCCAATCAAGCACATCCTTAACTTTGCTTGGATCAACTGCAACTCCTTCAGCTGACAAAACATGTCCAAGAAACTGTACTTCCTTAAGCCAAAAGTCACACTTACTGAACTTGGCATAAAGCTGATGTTCTCTCAAGCGTGTCAGAACAATTCTAAGAAGTTCCACATGTTCTTCCTTATTCTTGTAATATACTAGGATGTCATCAATAAACACCACTACAAACTTGTCTAGCTCAGGCATGAATACTGAATTCATCAGATACATGAAATGAGCTGGAGCATTTGTCAAACCAAAAGACATTACCAAGTATTCATATAATCCATATCTTGTGGTAAATGTCGTTTTGGGAATATCTTCAGGCTTAATCTTGATTTGGTGATAGCCAGACCTCAAATCAATCTTGGAGAAAACTTTGGCTCCGGCCAGTTGATCAAAAAGCAAATCTATCCGAGGTAAGGGATACTTATTCTTGATGGTCACTTCATTCAACAGACGATAGTCGACACATAATCTCAGGGTCTCATCTTTCTTTTTCACAAAAATTGCCCGACATCCCCAAGGTGATGAACTAGGTTGGATAAACCCCTTATCAATCAATTCTTGCAACTGAGTCTTCAACTCGGCTAATTCCTTGGGTGGCATCCTATAAGCTCTCCGAGAAATCAGAGCTGTTCTAGGTTTTAACTCTATGTTAAACTAGACATCCCTATCAGGTGGTAGACCGGGTAAATCTTCAGGAAACACATCAGGAAATTCACACACTACCGGGATATCTCTAATCTCTTTTACGGCAGTTGCATAAACTTTGCCCACTGATCTTCTTAAGGTTGGAAGTTGGATAAGAAGTTGAGAAGTACTATCTGGCAAACTCACCCTTATCATTCTATTCAAAGCATCTATAACAGCCTTATGCTGATACATCCAATTCATTCCCAAGATTACATCTATATCCTGATCCTTTAGGATAATCATGGTAGTGGGAAAAATATGCCCACCCAGGTTTATGGGTACCTGGTATACCATTTCCTTAGTACACAGACGTCCCCCGGGTGACTGTATAAAGAAATTTTCCTTTGTTGCCCCCATAGGAATTTCATGCTTCATGACAAATGTTCTATTGATGAATGAATGAGATGCACCCGAATCAAAAAGCATAACTACAGGATGATTGGCGACAGGAAACATACCCATCATCACTGGCTCCCCTTCAGGAATCTCCCCGGCTTGAATATAGAAAACCCTTCCTGTCTTCCTTTCATCTTTGCCCTTCTGAGCATTCTGATTGTTGTTCTTATTCTGTGCTTGACCCTGTTGTTGATTGGCAGGGGCCTTCTGATAATTTGGATTAGACTGCTTTGGATACGGACATTCCCTCGAGAAATGACCAAACTTGCCAATATTGAAACAGGGATACTTGTGACCCTAGGGTGTTGGAGCACTGACACCAGAAGTATTAGTCTGTTGTGGATTCTGATAAGTTGTAGCGGGATGGACATTTGATTGTTGCCCGGCTTGAAACTGCGGTGGACGATAAGGAGGACGATAATGGTTTACTGGATGATAAATCACCCTCTACCTCTTTTGATTCCCACCAAAAGATCTAGACGACACACTCTTTTTCTTTTTGATCTCCTTATGTTGCCGATACTTTTCCTCTGAAGCAATTGCAATATTCACTGCCTCATGATAAGTGACATTGGTACAAGTAGTCATCATTGTCTGCAGCTTGGTATTCAGACCTCTCATAAACCACCTCTTCTTCTTGGCATCTGTATTGACATGTTCAGATGCATACTGTGATAGGTGATTGAATCTTCCCACATACAGCATCACTGTTTGATCCCCTTGCTTCAAAGCAAGGAACTCATCCAGCTTCATAGCCATCATTCCTTCTGGAATATAATAGGCTCGGAAGGCAGTACGGAACTTAGCCCAAGTTATCGGAATGCCAACTGGTTGCATAGCCACTAAGTTTGCCCACCAAGCACCTGCTGCTCCTCGAAGTTGCTGGGCGGTAAACACAGGTTTCTAAATCTCCGTGCAGGGAATAAGATCAAATTTATGCTCCATAGTCTGAAGCCAATCATCAGCCTCCAGTGGTTCATCTGCCTTGGTAAACACCGGTGGTCTTGTATCTGAAAATCTACATACGTAGCCTCCTGCCTGTTATGATTGTGACCTCGGTTTCCTTGCACCATATTCTGATTACTCTGAGCTATCTCTCGAAGCAATCGAGCATTTTCAACAGTCACATTGACAAGGGCGGTGATAGCATTAGCTAGATTTGGTGGAACCGGTGGCAGATCAGGAATGCCGTCCTTATCTTGTGAAGTACCAGGAATATGCGAACCCCGCGTACGACGCATCTATTCATAACAAACCAAACTTTACTCACAAGTCTTTATTGAATTGCAACAAGAGCTTACTCCAAAACACATTGCATAGGGTTTACTAATTTATACACAAGACCGCATCTAAACAAGACTACTTAACTTAAACTAGAACTCACTATTATACAACTCTACTCTTCTCCTCGATCACCTCAAACTTCGGGCTCGGTATCCATTCCGGAAATATTTCCGCCCTCAATATCACTTTCATCGATCATCACTAATTCTTCCGGATCTTCTTCTTCTTCCTCTTCTAATTCACTATCATCGGCAAGGATGACACCTGGGTCCATTGCATCAGCTTGAGGTTCATGATTTGGATCTAGGAGGTTGCTTAGCCTATGAACTTCTTCATGCAGATAAGTATTATGTTCTTCTAAGTCTTCTACATAGAATTCTAGCTCATGAGTTCTAGCTCTAGCTACATTTTCTCTATGCCAATCTTCATTTCTTCCGTCCAGCATACGAACTAACATACGTTCGCAGTTCCTGTGAGTGGTGGTGAGACGCCTCAATTGATCCTGTAATTCTCCTACCTGGATGGCATCCAAGGCCCTATCCCTAGTAGCTTGTGCTAACTCTGCAGAAATCCTCTGTATCTCTGCCTGAGGATCAGGCCTAGAGCTGCTACTGCTAGCACCATCATTCCTAGGGGCAAGTTGGCGGCGAGGAACTCCTTTGGGTCCAACAGACTTACGGGGTGTCATCTTAGTACGAGCCATACTGTAGGAAGCAAGATTAATCCAAGTAAGACAATCTGACAACAGTCTCAAGAGCAGCAAGGGTGGATTACACAACTCAACCCAAACTCACTACCCAACCCAGACTCAGAGGTGAAGGAAGTAACCAGTGAATTAATCATGATGCATGAATTGTTCTTACGAACAAAAACATCAAAGCTCATAAAGTACATAAACAATAGTTATTATTAGATAGGGCATAATAATATTACTACTCCACCACACAAAGCCTTTTTAATCAAATAAGGAATGGTGAGAAAGAAATTAGATAAGTCGGAAGCAATTTGGACCAAATTAACAAGTTATACTTATATTTGTCCCAAATCATTGTGAAGTTTTTGTAAAACAATACAACAAAGACTTTGTAACGATCACTCTGATACCATTCTGTGGCAGAACCTCCTAAATTATAGGGCCCACATGCACCTGTCACTGTCCGACGACCTCTAACAACTATGCATATGTTCTTGGTAACTTAAGAAGACTATCGGGTGTCCTCGGGGAACCCCGAATCATCCATGATTTCCGAGCAGGATCACATTACAGAGTCATTGCAGTATTACAACATTTATTCAAATATCTACACCAGAGTAAATCAGCGGAAGTCTTACAATAACTTAGTTTACAAACCAGTAGTTTCAAACCTTACAACTAATTTCGATTAATATTACAAACCGTAGTAGTAGAGTGGCATTATAACATAATACAAAACACACAATTAGATTGCCCTGCCCAAGGGCCACGCATTTACTTATCATCATCACATTGAACAACAGTCATGCAGCACGGTCCAAAGCAGACCTGCTCATGAGCCTCACCTGCAATAAGGGTCAATGAACCCTGAGTACAAAAGTACTCAACAAGACTTAACCGAAATAAAAACTGATAGAACTCAGGAATGCAGGCTCAGGGATTCAAGGTATGGCTTTAGCAATAATCAAAGTTCTTTTGCGTAAAAGCTCTTTAACAAAATTCTTTATTTCAACATTTAAAACTTCACAGGAACCATATATGAATCTGCCATGATCCGTAATGAGATCATGAACTTCATATCAAACTCTTTCTCAAAATCCAGCTCAAGTTTCATTTATTAACTATGATGGTGAACAGTGAGTTGAGTCTCCATAATCAAGGAGCAACGACGATTCGAACCAATTAAACCCAGCTTAGAATTCCAGACCACACGACATATGTAGGTCCCTGACCTACATATACCAACCTACCCTCAGATCCTCTAAAACAAGAACGGGTCTGCGCCAACCGAGAATACAGTACTCCACCAATCCAGCCCATTTCCACGTGCGTACACGCTATTCCCGCCATCTCTCCACTCCCAGTGCGTGAGTAGCCATTCTCGTAATAGAATAGCCAAGTTAAAGCTTACCGGAGTATGTGGTTAGTACTACAAAGTCTCACCTCATGCAATTCAACAACGGACGGGCCTTAATCGACACAGACGGAAAGAACCTGCTCACAAGACCTCCATATCTTGTGGCTCCCATACACCGAGTCCGCCCGGCCTAAATTTATTACTCCACATGCTCGTATCTCATGATAACATAAGTAACCAACCGTAACCAAAGATCCATTAAAATCCGCAGGTGACAGGTAATCACCCGACCTTTACTTGTCTAAGCATGACTAAGCATAACTAGCCATATACGAATTAAAATTGGTAACAAGGAAGATATGGAAAAACAAGGTTGGTAATCCACCAATTAGGTTTTCACTTAACTCCTAATCACTTAATGCAGTAAAGAAAAGCAAAAGCAAAATCAATTTGTAAAACACAAGGTAGGTTTAAATGCATCCGGGGCTTGCCTTCGTTGACGGAAAAGTTAGGTTCCGGAGTCGTTCCACACTTATCAAATCTGACCTCAACAGGTGGATTAACTTCTTCCACAACTTGATTAACTACCACGTGCTCACCTTCGTTCACTACACGTAGAAATAATGCCATGTTTAACATGATGCGAGATATAAAACATGATGCTCGATGATGGATGCAAAATTAACAACTTGAATACAACTTTCCTTCGCGATACAGTTACAAGTCAAACTAACTAAACCTTTCTCGTAACACTTAATTCCATTGCCAAGGATCATTATCAACTAATGACCCAAGGTCATCACTCAATCCAAAATTCAATCAAAACCTAAATCATTAAAGGTTACTATTTGCTTTTATGAATTAATTATTTAATTAAAAATTATGAAATAAATCAACTTGTTTCAATTGAGCTCAAAATTTTTGTAAAGGTTCATCACATGATAACTAAGTGGCGAAACAATTTTCATAATTTTTGGATAAATAAATAAGCCTAGAAAAATTATGGAAACCCATTTATTAATTAATTGAGTAATTTTTATCACATTCAAAAAGTACTAAAAACAATATTTCATATTTTTCCTAAATAATATACATCATATAGAGGTCACACAAAAAATTTCATAATTTTTGGAGCACTAAATAAATCTACACAAAAATAACAAATCACATCACTATTCATTCAGATCTGCAAAATAGAAAAAATCCATTTTCAACACTGAGTCACTGACACGCGACCCCACTTGTCATCCCCTTCCTCCCGCGTTGACTACGGCGACGACACGCTGACTGACGATTTCTCTTCACCGGTGAGATCAACGGCGATGGCAAGGGCACCACCGTGATCACCACGACGAGGCGCATCGATTGGTGGCACAAGCTAACTCAATTACAACACGATTCGAGCTTGACGTCGGCCATGACGATGAAACAAACAACTCGGGAAGAACCAGGAGCTCACCCCGAACACTCTGGAGCAGAAAACTGCACTAGAAGAGCAACGGAGGTATGGGTCGACGTTCACAGCGGTCACGGCGGCGCGAACAACGACGACGGTGATGCTCCGGTGGCTGCGGTGGACAAAAGGGTCAATCAACCGAGCACAAAGCACCACGGCAACATGGCGAAGCTGAAAGCATGCCAAGCACGAGCAGAGATAGACCGTGGAGCTCTGGCCACAGCGAAGTGCACACGACGACGGTGTTGCCGGCCGTGAGGAAGAAAAGTTGCGCACGGCGTTCTGCGACGAAATCAGGCACCAAGACTCGGTGAACTGGGTTCGCAAGGAGAAGACGAAGCTGGGACAGGCTTTGCTGCGACGGTGGAGATGCTATGACGGCAGCAAAAGCTCAACGGAGCAATGGCGGTGGCGTCGGGAAAACAGAGCAAGGAAACGGGGACGAACAGCGATGGCTTAGGCTAAATAGCGCGGCTTAGAAACAAGGAGAAGCCACGCCACGGCCTTCACCGCGCCAGCGCGAAGTTGAGGACGGCCACGCGCGCGCCTAGAACCAAGAAGAAGGCCGCCGGCGATGAGGTGTCTTCCGCGGGCACTGTTCATCATATTTACAATATTGCCACTCGGTTTAAAACTCAAATTACTCCCAAATTTATGTAACAACTCAAAAATCTCCAAAAATAAAAGTTGTTAAAAATCCAAAGTTCTACAACTTTGCTTTTATAACCACCCCCTAATTTGGTCTACATTTTGAAATGCAAAATTGAATTCAAAAATGGGACATTTAAAGAATTACGCCTTTTCAAATTACTTCAAATTTCATAAAACAACTTTGAAAACTCCAAAAACCAACTTTGTACAACTCAACAAGCTCTACACTTTTGCTTTAAGGCTCAACCCCAAAAAGTGCTCATATTTTGAAATGGGTTTTCCAGGGCAAAACTTAAATGCTGAAATTTAGGGTTTTCGAAAATTCAAATCCAAACAAAATTTTGAACTTGATTCAAACCATACAAGGCAACACTTATAACATAAATGTAAACCTGTTTTAGTGCATGCGTATCAAAGTTTTCACCAAGGCCAAATGCTTTGCAATGCATATGTTGACATGTCCTGTTTTAGGTTTTAAAACACCAGGGTGTTACAGAGAACCCCTTCTGCTCTACATCGTGGCCACCATGCAAGTGGTCAGTGCCACCCTGGTAGTGGAGCGGGAAGAAGAGGGGCATGCCCTCAAAGTATAGTGCCTATGTACTTCATCAGCGAGGTCCTATCCGACTCGAAAACCTGCTACCCCCAAATCCAGAAACTTCTGTACGCTGTCCTCATCACCAGGAGGAAGCTACGCCACTACTTCGAGTCACATCAAGTGACGGTCATGATGTCCTTCCCCCTCGGTGAGGTCGTCCAAAACCAGGATGCCACGGGAAGAACCACAAAATGGGTGCTCGAGCCGATGGATCAGGGCATTGCGTATGCCTCCCAGACAGCCATCAAGTCCCAGGTGTTGGCTGATTTCGTCGCAGAATGGACCGAGGTCCAAATGCCACCAGCGGTCGTTGATCAAGAGTACTGGACAATGTGCTTTGATGGATTGCTAATGAAGAAGGGCGCCGGCATGGGGCTGGTCTTCGTGTCGCCCCTCGGGATACGCATGAGGTACATGGTCCGTCTCCATTTCCCCTCCTCCAACAACGTAGCTGAATACGAGGCGCTCATCAATGGCCTATGCATTGCCATCAAGTTGGGTGTCCGACGCCTCGATGTTCAAGGAGATTCCCAGCTGGTCGTTGACTAGGTCATGAAGGAGTCAAACTGCCACGATGTCAAGATGACCATGTACTGCCAAGAAGTCCGCCGGTTGGAGGACAAGTTCGATGGCCTCGAGCTCAACCACATCCCGAGGCATCTCAATAAGGCGGCTGACGCGCTTGCGAAAGCAGCATCCGGTCGAGAGCCGGTGCCAATGGGCGTCTTCACCAGTGACCAACACAAGCCCTTGGTTCGCTATGAGGAGTCAGAACAAGGTGGTGACGGACCGTCCAATCTTGGCCCAGGGGCTGACCAACCGTCAGCTACACCTAGCTCTGAGGTCATGGAGCTCGAAGAGAACCCAGCGACAGAGCCCGACCCTCTGGTCGACTGGAGGACGCTCTACCTTGACTACCTCCTCCGTGACACACTACCAATGGACAGGATGGAGGCTTGATGGCTCGTAGGTCATGCCAAGTCCTTTGTTCTTGTGGAGGGTGAACTCCACAAGTGAAGCCACACCGGGATCCTACAGCGCTGCATCCCATTCGAACAGGGGAAGCATTTGCTGAGCGATATCCACGGTGGGGTCTATAGTCACCATGCTGTGCCTAGAACCCTGGTTAGAAACACATTCTGACAGGGCTTCTACTAGCCTACCGTGGTAGTCGATGCCGAGCAAATCGTATGCACCTACGAAGGATGCCAGTACTACGCTCGACAGACTCACCTATCGGCCCAAGCACTCTAGACGACCCCCATCACCCGGCTGTTCATAGTCTGGGGACTTGATATGGTTGGACCACTCAAAAAGGCACCCGGGGGCTACACCCACTTGCTTTTCACCATAGACAAGTTTACAAAGTTAATAGAAGCTCGACTGATTTCCACGATCAAATCCGAGCAAGCCATATTGTTCTTCCTCGACATTGTCCATCGCTTCGGAGTCCCAAACTCCATCATCACGGACAACGGCACGCAGTTCACTGGCAAGAAATTCCTCTTATTTTGTGATGAACATCACATCCGCATCGACTGGGCCTCCGTAGCACACCCCTAGACGAACGGGCAGGTAGAGCGCGCAAACGGCATGGTTCTATAGGGCCTCAAGCCAAGGATCTTCAACCGGTTGAACAAGTTTGGTACACGATGGGTCGCCGAGCTTCCTTCAGTACTCTAGAGCCTGAGGACAACCCCTAATCGAGCCACCGGCTGCACGCCCTTCTTCATGGTCTACGGTTCCGAGGCCATCCTCCCAACTGACCTCGACTATGGAGTGCCAAGGATCAGGGCATACGATGAATAGGGAGCCGAGGCATCCCACGAGGACACCATGGACAAGCTGGATGAAGCGCGCGAGGTCACCCTCCTCTGCTCGGCCAAGTACCAATAGGCGTTGCAACGGTACCACAGCCGATGAGTGCGGGGCCGAGCCTTCAACGTCGGGGACCTAGTCCTCTGCCTCGTATAGAGCAACAAGGACCGCCACAAGCTCTCCCCGCCATGGGAGGGACCATACGTAGTTGTGGAAGTGCTCTGTCCGGGCGCCTACAAGCTCAAGAACATCGACGGTGAAATCATCACCAATGCTTCGAACATCGAGCAGCTACGTCGCTTTTACCCCAAATAAATGCACACTTTTCCTTATCAGTTTTGTTATCAAAACTCCCCGATCCTTTGTGACATCCGACCCTAGCAACGGCAAGGGGTTGGGCCTCACTCGGGGGCTGATATGAGTACATTTATCCTACAAACATTCTCTGTGCCTGCCTTCTTTTCTCACGTTAAGTCCTAAGAGCTAGGTTTTTGGGAACAAGCTCTGAGTAAAACTAGGTGGACTGTGAGTCACCTACACCCCAGTGGCTATGGCGCTTTTGCTCACCAGCGTGATCAGAGCTAGCTCACTTGCACTCCGAGCTTTTATGACCTTAACTATGGGAAGAGTCGGAATGCACTAAACCTCTTTTACAAAAAGAGAGAGAACAGCTAAAAGGTTGTTTGCTATAACGAAGAGCTTGTCCATTTTACACAAATTCGGCGCTTAGCTTATCTGCCTAACTAAATTCTTGCGCGGAATGTTCTCATCCTCTATTTCCGTAGGGAAATCTTGTCTTGATGGGTAACGCGAGTAGATCGGACAGCTTGGCCACCAACGAGAAGCGGATAAGGAGCAAACAGGATCACGCTCATATCCGAGGGAGGCTTTCTGAACCCATCACTCTTACCATCGAGGTAAAACTGATGCCTAGGTCGATCAGACGGCTGAAGACCGCTGCCGAAAGATAAGCATCCTCGCTTACTTACTTTACATATTAAATTCATTACCGAGCCTCCGACCCTAGCAACAGCAGAGGGTCGGGAATTGCTCGGGGGCTGGCGAGGGTGTCTATTCACTAGACATTCTCTTTGCCCGGCCCCTCCTTACGTTTAAAAAAACTAGAGGCACAGTGTGTGGGCGCAAACTTTGAGTAGGCCTGGTTAGACCGCTAGGACCCTGCGCCCTAGTGGCTATGACATTTTTATCCACCAGTGCGATCAGAGTCCTTGTCTCTGCGCTCCAAACCTTAACCTCCACCTTCTTGGGAAGGATTTGGAGGACCTACCTATGGAATCTCCATCAAGGAGAAGCTATCAGGTCACCCAAATTGATCGAACGGCTTGGGCCACTGCCGAATGACAGATACGGAAGAATGGGAGGCTCATGTAGGTTACACCGGTTCCGCCATGAACGTCAGACCTGGACCCCCGCACGGACATATCTGGTAAGAACTCCCAGAACCCATCACTCGTGCCATCGAGGTAACATTACAGACCCCCACTATTTCTTTATATAATCATTCATACACTTATCTCATACATCCAAGCATCGCATATATGATTGCTGCATCACAACGCTTCGCGTCGCGTCACAAAGCGGTAGTCATCTCATTCGATATGAGCGGCAACCGATCGAGGTTTGAAGGCTAGCCCGCGAAGGGCTCGAGGCCACCTCATTTCAAATAGAGCCAGGGGAGAAAAACCGAGATGAGCCCCAGTGGCCTTGCCCGACCCCGCTCAGAAGCAGACAGGGACATCTCGACCTTTCTTGTTTGATTCTAACCTCGAGCCAAGCCCACAGAATCTCCATCGAGGAGAGGCTAATGGGCCACCCAAGCCTATCGAATGGCTCAGGTTAAGAAGTAGTGGAATGCCACATGAGGGCTCTATAGACCCCGTCAGCGGATGATGAAACCGGATTCCACTCGAACATACCCGTTAGCGAGGTTGCCGAGCGCGACACTCGAGCCATCGAGGCAAGTGTCATTAGCTCAACCCCTTCGGTCATGGAAACCGAGGATGGGGTGATGCTTGAATCATGGCCGACCCCTACCGACCCCTACAGGGCTCGAGCCACCCAATCCTAGATCAAAAGACCGAGGGTCGAAGGCTGGCTCGCCAAGGGCCCAAGGCCACCTCGTGTCGAATAAAGAGCTAGGGGGGAAAACATAGATGAGCCTCAGCGGCCTATGCCCGTCCTGCTTAGAAGTAGACAAGGTCATCTCAACCTTCTCGTTTGATCCTTGCCTCTAGCCAAGCCCATAGAATCCCCATTAAGGGGGAATCTGTTGGAAGGCGGGTTAAGGAGCAACGGAATACCACCCGAGGGCTTTGCCGACCCTGTCACAAGCGATGGAACCAGATTCTGTTTAGACATGCCCGTTAGCGAGCTCACCGAGCACGTCACTCGAGCCACCAAGGCAAGTAACGTTAACTCAACCCCTCCAGTTGCGGAAACCGTGGATGGGGCGACAGCCACAAAAATGAGCCGACCCTTGACCAAATCCCCACCATGCGCGGGGGCTCAAGGAAGGTTGGACTTGCAAGGAGACCTAATGCAGGGTCATAGAATGATAGCTAAGATCCTAGGGAGAGGGTATGTGCGAATACAAGAGATGCATTCTCCTAAGTTTTGCTATCCTCCCCTCGATTTTCAATGACATCCGACCCCAGCAGCAGCAAGGGGTCGGATCTCACTCGGGGGCTAATAAAGGTATAGGTATACATTTTCTGAAATAGTCGCTGCATCATACCTCTTCTTCATGCTAAGCCTAGTTGCAAGGTTTGTGGAAACAAATAATTGATCATGTCTGGTTGGACTACAAAACACCTACGCCTCGGTAGCTCCAGTGTCTTTGCTCACCGGCGTGATCGAAGTTCTCCCCTTACACCTTGGGCCCTATGGTCTTAACGAATGGAAGGGTCAGAATACATGAGCCTTCTCTTTTCGCATACAAAAAGGGAAGGAAACAAATTCAATCAAACAAAACAAAATAATGAAGTTACGAATTTGTTCTTGTGATACATAAGGATCAGCAATTGTCCACAGAGTACAATGATGTTCGTCCGAATTCACCCAACCAATTTAACTAACTATCCCCTTCAGGGGAGAACAATGTCTTCAACTTTATCCACCAGGTTCTGCGCAAGAGGAGCCACCACCGTCTCTATCTCATCCAGCTCGAAGGCTTCATAGCCAGGCATGAAGCCAAGGCTCATTGTCACCAAGTCAATACTGTCCGCGTAGTGAGAGTGGGTGATGGCGAAGGCTTGGGTGATCCCAGAGCGAAGAGCTTCCCTCTCGAGCTGGCGCACCCGCGCCTTGATATCTACGGCATAGGCCACAAGCGAGCTGGTCCCCTCTGGCCACGCCACCTCTAGGTCATCATAGACCACTCTGAGGGCAGTGCGTAGGAGATCGTGCTCATCGCTCTCAGCCTGAAGACTCCTCCACGCCCGGTGAGCTCTGTGGCCAACCCGGTGGAGACGCTCTCGGCCTCCAGCCTTCGGGTTACCGTGGTTCTGAGCTCAGCCTAGAGGAAGCCGATCCTCTGCTGCGCCTCATCGCACTCTCGGACGGCATGGTCGCGCTCCCCACGGGCCGTGCCGTGCTCTGAGCGGAGCCTCTCCATGGTCTGGCGTAGCTCGTCTCGCTCCTTGTGTAGCTGGGCAACCGCCTCGGCATATAGGTTTGCCCTCTGCTGCAGGGCTACAAACCTCTCCTCAGCTCCTAGCTTGAGCTCCCACTCCTCTGCATTGGCCAAGAGGTCGAGGATCCACTGGCGGGTCTCAGAGTCCCTCTGGAGTAGCTTGTCCTGCTCCTTCTAGACTCTGGTGGCCTCCTCCTCATCCTGCTGCGCCCTCGCTGATAGTTCCTCAAACGCCTTCTCGGCATCCTCTGTGTCCTGACGGGCCTCGACCTCCCACAGCCAGAGACTAGCTGCCTCCTCGGCCAGGGGAGTCAGCTCATCCACCCTTTGTTGGGCAGCAACAAGCTGGGCGGACACATCCCCATGTAGCCGGGCCTCTTCGACGAGGTGGTCCCAGCTCTCCTTCTGCTCATGAAGGAACCGGGATTTCTCCTGGCTACGAGCGATAAGGGACTGAAAAAAGATGATGGTTAGAACACAAAAATACATGAAGAAAGAAGAAGGAGAAAGGCAAGATTAAATGATTACCTGACCAGGGGGAACGACGACGTTGTGCAGGGCACCCCTGGCCTGGTTTAGAGCTTCTAGCATGGCCGAGATCCCCTCGTGGAGACTCTCCCGCTCTATGCTCTCGGTAGCATCATCGAGCGAGAAGAGTGTCGATGTCGGGTCTTGCGGATCTATCCACTAGAGCAGAGGCTCACCCCACACGGGCGAGTGGCTGCCTCCCGATGCCAGGGCCAAGGGTGACCCCCCGCTGGTCCTCTCCACCACCACCACAATGCCTGGGAACCCCTCAGTTGTGTCCCCCTCCGTCCAGCCCATATCCAGAGCTGTCATTTGGGCCGCCAGAGGTGTGGGTCGCGCCGTTGCCTACCTGTCATGGCCACCACCACTTCCGCCTGCCTCGGTGAGGCCTTGTCTAGCTACGTCGTGCCCACCGGGGTCAGCACCACGAGTGTGGTCGGAAGCTCCGACCAACCCATCATTGGCAGCGGCACCACCTCCATCGCTAGGTCTTCAGCGACCTCCGAGGGCGTCCTTCGAGCCCCAACATCCACTTGTCCCACTGAGGGCATGGGCACCCCCACGGGCGATGCCTAACTGGCCAATGAGGCAGTAACACCAGCGCCGCTCCTGCTTGAAACAGGTGTGATGTCGGTCGACGGCTGCTGCCTCACCTGAATGGCCATGCTCTTCTTGGGCGCCAGCGCCAAAAAGTTGCCCCGTCTTAGGACGCTGCAAGAAACAAAAGGCATAAGTCACGCTGAAAACAGAGAAGAACAGAGAAAAATAGAGGAGTCAATGACTTACATCGGCGCTGTTGGGTGGAGGATGTGTTTGGGGGATGAACCCCCAAGTCCTTGCTCCACCTCGTTGGGGCGAGGCCATTTTGAGACCGCCCCTTGCTCCCGGGCAGAGGGGCTCGCCTCCCTTGCATCCCGGGGCACGACGACGGAGCCACCCCCCTCCATCGGCTCCTCGGGCGTGGCGACAGATCTGCCCACCTCGGTTGGCTCTTGGGGCGCGGCAACGAAGCCACCCCCTGCCACCGGAACCTCGGGCATGGCGGAAGATCCACCCGCCCCTGCTGGCTCTTCAGGTGCTGCGGCAGGGCCACCCCCCTCTGCTGGAACCTCAGGCGTGGTGGCAGATCCACCCAGCCCTGCTGGTTCTGAGGATGGCCCGACACTCTGGCCTGCCTCCTCTAGCCTCATAGACTCACCTCCCCATGCATGGAACGGGAAGGGTCCCTGCAAGGATGAGTGGATACCTATCAGCGTATCCTCGCTCTCTAGGTCATCCCACTCGATGTCGGCAACTACCTCATCGTCTGCATCATCGTCGTCATCGTCACTGTCCATGTCCTCCCCTCACTCCTGTGCCCGCAACTTCTGCTGCTTCTTCCTCCTCTCGTCCTCCTTCACCTTCCGCTGCTGCTCGGCCCCGGCGTGGTTGGCCGTCGTCACGGATGGGTCCTTCGGTAGTGGAACCGGGTGATCCGTAAGGATGAGTCTCTTTGGCTGGTACCCCTATCTCAATATCAGCATCAAGAGATCGGGAGTTCAATTAAAAAGGAGGCATGAGGAAAGAAAACTTACGAAGATGATGTACCCTAATTCTAGCCACATTGGGGGGTGCCCCGGCACCAGATACACAAAATCGAGGACAACGCCGGCATCGTCCCAGGGAGGCTCCATCACCTCCTTGATGCGTTGCACCACTTTGGAGGGGGAGAGTGCTCCCTCGGCGAGCGCTGTCCCATCGAGTGATGCCTCGAGCACCATCGTGTGCAGGGGAAGCGCATGCCTCGTCAACGGTGCCACCCTCTTAAAGCTCTAGTTTAGTTTTGGTAAATTGATGAAACCCTAAGTGCTAACCTAGTTTATCAAAGTGATTATGAGATAGGTGGCACATTCCAAGTGGTGGAGCAAATGAAGATTATGACATGACGATGGTGATGCCATGGTGATGATCAAGTGCTTAGACTTGGAAAAGAAGAAAGAAAAACAAAAGGCTCAAGGCAAAGGTATAAATGGTAGGAGCCATTTTGTTTCGGTGATCAAGACACTTAGTGAGTGTGATCACATTTAGGTTCGATAGTCATACTATTAAGAGGGGTGAAACTCGTATCAAAATGCGGTTATCAAAGTGCCACTAGATGCTTTAACTCATTGCATATGCATTTAGGATCTAGTGGAGTGCTAACACCCTTGAAAACATTTGTGAAAATATGCTAACACATGTGCACAAGGTGATACACTTGGTGGTTGGCACATTTGAGCAAGTGTTAGAAACTTCACCGGCGCCCTATATAGAAAAGATAGGGTTTCACAGAGTGCACCGGACACCGGTCTCAACTGGACGAGAGTGTCCGATCAATGGAAGCTATGAAGATGCTGGCGTCGGTCTTCGACCGGACGTTGGGTCACTTTGTGACCGGACGCTGGTGGGGTACGTCTGGTCCTACTGACGTGGCAGCACTAGAGGAGACAGTGTGTGACTAGACGCTGGGTGAGTACAGTCGGGCATGACCGGACGCGTCTGGTCACCTCTAGAACCTTACTGGAAATGAGGTCCTGCGTCCAGTCACTTTGAGCAGCGCGTCTGGTCACTACTTAAATGTACTGATGACCGTTGAGATCGGGCGATCAATGTTTGAAGCCAATGACACATGGCAAGCATCGAGCAACCGGACGCTGGGGTCCTATGTCCGGTCGATATGACTGGAGCATCTGGTCACCCCCGAGTTGTGCCCAGTGAAGGGGTACAATGGCTTTATTTTGTGGGGTCTTCAATTTAAGCCCCATGGCCGGCTCTAGCTCACTCTCATGGCCATTTGCATTGACATAGCAACCTTGTGAGCTTAGCCAAAGCCCTCCCACTCATCTTCATCATAGATTCAACATCTTTGTGAGATTGGGAGAGAATCCAAGTGCATTGCTTGAGTGTTTGCATCTAGAGGCACTTGGTGTTCGTGTTTCACTATGGGATTCGCTTGTTACTCTTGGTGGTTGCCGCCACCTAGATGGCTTGGAGCAGTGAGGATCATCGAGCGGAGGTTGGTGATTGTCTCCAGCTCCGATCATGGTGATTGTGAGGGGTTCTTGACCTTTCCCCGGCAGAGAGCCAAAAGGTACTCTAGTGAATTGCTCATGGCTTGTGTGATCCTCATCTTGTGTTGGTTGTGTGGCACCCTATTGAGGGTTTGGCGTGTGATGTCAATTAGCGCATGAACCTCCAAGTGAGTGAATCTCCACAATGAGGACTTGCTTGCTTAAGCAGCAAGTGAACCTCGATAAAAAATCATTGTGTCATTATTTGATTCCAAGGTGATTGGTCTTCATTGGTATTCATTCTTGTGATTGATTGGCTCCTTCCTCGACACGGCAGTATAACCATCTTGCTCACTCTCTTTACATTACCGCAAACTAGTTGTCAAGCTCTTTAGTGTACCTAGTTGTGAGAGTTTGTTAGTTTGGTTAGTGTGGCTCTTTAGTTAGCATTTGAGAGCGCACTAACTTAGTGTAGTGACGTAGCTATTGTGTGGATAGAAACTATATAAACTAGAATTGTGGTAGGTGGCTTGTAATTTTAGTAGGCTAGCACAACACTTGCTTCGCCTCATAATTATCTAACAGGTTTGCTAAGTGTTGTTGTAGAAATTTTTAATAGGCTATCCACCGCCCTCTAGCCATTAGGACCTTTCAAGTGGTTACCCTTGAAAACATTTGTGAAAATATGCTAACACATGTGCACAAGGTGATACACTTGGTGGTTGGCACATTTGAGCAAGTGTTAGAAACTTCACCGGCGCCCTATATAGAAAAGATAGGGTTTCACAGAGTGCACCGGACACCGGTCTCAACTGGACGAGAGTGTCCGATCAATGGAAGCTATGAAGATGCTGGCGTCGGTCTTCGACCGGACGTTGGGTCACTTTGTGACCGGACGCTGGTGGGGTACGTCTGGTCCTACTGACGTGGCAGCACTAGAGGAGACAGTGTGTGACTAGACGCTGGGTGAGTACAGTCGGGCATGACCGGACGCGTCTGGTCACCTCTAGAACCTTACTGGAAATGAGGTCCTGCGTCCAGTCACTTTGAGCAGCGCGTCTGGTCACTACTTAAATGTACTGATGACCGTTGAGATCGGGCGATCAACGTTTGAAGCCAATGACACATGGCAAGCATCGAGCAACCGGACGTTGGGGTCCTATGTCCGGTCGATATGACTGGAGCATCTGGTCACCCCCGAGTTGTGCCCAGTGAAGGGGTACAATGGCTTTATTTTGTGGGGTCTTCAATTTAAGCCCCATGGCCGGCTCTAGCTCACTCTCATGGCCATTTGCATTGACATAGCAACCTTGTGAGCTTAGCCAAAGCCCTCCCACTCATCTTCATCATAGATTCAACATCTTTGTGAGATTAGGAGAGAATCCAAGTGCATTGCTTGAGTGTTTGCATCTAGAGGCACTTGGTGTTCGTGTTTCACTATGGGATTCGCTTGTTACTCTTGGTGGTTGCCGCCACCTAGATGGCTTGGAGCAGTGAGGATCATCGAGCGGAGGTTGGTGATTGTCTCCGGCTCCGATCATGGTGATTGTGAGGGGTTCTTGACCTTTCCCCGGCAGAGAGCCAAAAGGTACTCTAGTGAATTGCTCATGGCTTGTGTGATCCTCATCTTGTGTTGGTTGTGTGGCACCCTATTGAGGGTTTGGCGTGTGATGTCAATTAGCGCATGAACCTCCAAGTGAGTGAATCTCCACAATGAGGACTTGCTTGCCGGCAAGCAAGTGAACCTCGGTAAAAAATCATTGTGTCATTATTTGATTCCAAGGTGATTGGTCTTCATTGGTATTCATTCTTGTGATTGATTGGCTCCTTCCTCGACACGGCAGTATAACCATCTTGCTCACTCTCTTTACATTACCGCAAACTAGTTGTCAAGCTCTTTAGTGTACCTAGTTGTGAGAGTTTGTTAGTTTGGTTAGTGTGGCTCTTTAGTTAGCATTTGAGAGTGCACTAACTTAGTGTAGTGACGTAGCTATTGTGTGGATAGAAACTATATAAACTAGAATTGTGGTAGGTGGCTTGTAATTTTAGTAGGCTAGCACAACACTTGCTTCGCCTCATAATTATCTAACCGGTTTGCTAAGTGTTGTTGTATAAATTTTTAATAGGCTATCCACCCCCCTCTAGCCATTAGGACCTTTCAAGTGGTATCAGAGCCAAGGTCACCATGATTTGAGGCTTAACAACCTTTGGTGTAAAAATGGCTCGAATCAACAACACCAAGAAACCACCCCAATTTGATGGCTCAAATTATCCCTATTGGAAGGCTAAGATGACAACTTATATCAAGTCAATCAATAGAAAGGTTTGGAAGCTGGTAGAGACAAGATTGAGATTGATGATGAAGAGGCTCTCACCGCCGCCGAAGAAATGCTACTCCAAAATAATGACATTGCTCTTAGTGCCATCCATGATGCTTTGGATGAGAGAACTTTTGAGCAAATCAAGAACATTTAGAGAGCTCATGAGGCATGGAACAAATTGAAGGAATCATTTGAGGGCACTCAAGCCATGAAGGGTGCAAAGGCATACATTCTCAAAGAGAAGTTTGCAAGCTTCAAGATGAAGGAGGATGAGAGTGTGTCGGAGATGTTTCCTAGGCTTCAAGTGCTTGTCAATGATCTCAAAAGCACTTGGAGAAGAGGTGAAGGACAAGGACTTCTCCCACAAGTTCTTGAGATGTTTGCCTTCAAGATTTGGCACATTGGTCACTATTCTAGTGAGGAGTGATTTGGACACCATGACACCAAACCAAGTGTTGGGAGACATAATGACCGATGATACATACAGAGATGATGATGAGAAGGAAGAAAAGAAGAAGAAAGATGAGAAGAAGGATGAGAAGAAGAAGAGTGTGGCATTCAAGGCCACATCATCCAAAGGCAAGGCAAAGCAAGATACATCAAGTGAAGATGATGGCTCATGGGATGATGATGATGATGAGAAGATGACTCTCTTTGTTAAAAGATTTGGCAAGTTCATGATGAAGAAGGGCTACCATGCTGGAAGAAAGAAATCTTCATCCAAGAATAAGGAAGAGTCAAGATGGTGCTTCAATTGTGGAAGCAAAGATCATCTTGTTGCTCAATGCCCATACAATAGCGACAAAGATGATGACAAGAAGAACAAGAAGGACAAGAAGGAAAAGAAAAAGAAGGACAAGATGACCTTCAAGAAGAAGAAGGGTGGTTCATATGTGGTCACTTGGGATAGTGATGCTTCCTCAAGTGATGATGATGATAGTGATGATGACAAGACCACCAAGAAGAAGGCACTTGCAAGCATTGCTATCAATGAGAAGCCTTCTCTCTTCGACATTCCATCATGCTTCATGGCTAAGGCCACTAAGGTACAAATTTGTGATGATGGAAGTGATAAGGAACATGTAAATAAAAATGAAAATGATAGTGATAGTGATGATGATGAACCTACTAAGGATGAACTATTTGACAAGCTAGAAGATGCTAAAGAACACTTTGGCATTAAGAGAAGGGAGTGCAAAAGCTTGCATAAGGAACTAAAAGTCCTTAAGCAAGCCTTTGATGAGCTCAATGCATCCCATGAGAGGCTAGAGGAAGCCCATGAGAAGCTTGGCAAGGCTCACAAAATGCTTGAAAAGGCTCATTCCTCTTTGCTTGATGAGCAAAATAAAAAGGAGCATGTTGAGACTTGTGATGTAGGCTTAACTTATGATATAATTGATGAATCATTATCTATGCCTATCATTGTTGCTCCTTCTAACCCTTCTTGTAGCACTTCTACTTCCACCTCATCTAGTAGTGATGGTTTCACTTGTGATGCCTCACTAATGGTTGAGAATGAGAACCTCAAGAAGGAGGTCAATAAGCTCACTCACACCTTGGCTAAGGCCTATGGTGATGAGGACCGCTTGCTTATGTGCTTGGGTAGCCAAAGAGCTTCTCTCTACAAAGAGGGATTATGCTATACCCCCAAGAAAGGTAAGGCGGCCTTTGCTCCTCACAAGACTAGTTTTGTGAAGAACAATGGTCGGTTTTGCACTAGTTGCAAGCAAGTTGGTCATGTAGAGCAAAAGTGCATGAACAAGAAGTCACAAGCTAATGTATCATCCATTAAGCTTGATTCTTTATATGTGCTTACCAAGGGTGCAAATGGTATAAAGGCTAAGTTCATTGGTAAACCATGGATGGGCTCAAAGAAGAAAGCCATTTGGGTGCCAAAGAGCTTAGTGACTAACCTTCAAGGACCCAAGCAAGTTTGGATACCTAAAAAGAATTGATCTTCTTTTGTAGGTAAATTACAAAGCCGGAGGAAGGCATTGGGTTCTTGATAGTGGGTGCACTCAACACATGACCGGTGATGCAAGAATATTCAACTCAATCAACACAAATGTCAATGATGGTTATGATAGCATCACATTTGGGGACAATAGCATCACATTATGATAGTAAGATTGCAATATCCAATGACATGAGCATATCCAATGTGTTGCTAGTAGAGAGTTTGAACTTCAACTTACTATCCGTGGCTCAATTGTGTGATCTTGGATTCAAATGCATATTTGGGGTAGATGATGTAGAGATCATAAGTGTAGATGGCTCTAATTTGATCTTCAAAGGCTTTAGATATGAGAATCTATAATTGGTTGATTTCAATGCTAGTGAAGCTAAGTTATCTACATGTTTGTTCACTAAGTCTAGCATGGGTTGATTATGGCATAGAAGGCTTTGTCATGTTGGAATGAAACAATTGAATAGATTGGTTAAGCATGACTTGGTTAGAGGCTTGAAAGATGTTGTGTTTGAGAAGGATAAGCTTTGAAGCTCTTGTCAAGCCGGCAAACAAGTTGGAAACACCCATCCTAAGAAAAGCATGATGAGCACTAGTAAAGCATTTGAGTTATTGCACATGGACTTGTTTGGACCAACTCAATACACTAGCATTGGTGGTAACAAATACGGCTTTGTAATAGTGGATGATTATACTAGATACACTTGGATATTCTTTCTAGTGGATAAAAGTGATGTGTTTGCAACATTCAAATCATTTGTCAAGGGCATTCACAATGAGTTTGAAACAACCATCAAGAAAGTTAGAAGTGACAATGGTAGTGAGTTCAAGAACACAAGAATTGATGAGTTGTGTGATGAATTTGGAATTAGACATCAATTCTCGGCCAAGTACACTTCACAATCAAATAGCCTTGTTGAGAGGAAGAATAGAACACTCATTGATATGGCAAGGTCTATGCTTAGTGAGTACAATGTGAGTCAATCTTTTTGGGCCGAAGCTATCAACATGGCTTGCTATTGTAGCAACCGCCTCTATTGTCACCCATTGAAAGAGAAGACACCATATGAGCTCTTAAATGATAGAAAGCCCAACATTGCATATTATCGGGTCTTTGGTTGCAAATGTTATATCTTGAAGAAAGGCACTAGATTGGGCAAGTTTGACAAGAAGATTGATGAAGCATTGAAGGATATTGATTGGGTGAATGCTATGCATGAAGAATTGAATAATTTCACAAGAAATCAAGTATGGGAATTAGTAGAGAGACCAAAGGGACACAATGTAATTGGAACCAAGTGGGTCTTTAGAAACAAGCAAGATCAAGATGGGATAGTAGTAAGGAACAAAGCGAGATTGGTAGCACAAGGCTATACACAAGTTGAAGGTCTTGACTTTGGAGAAACATATGCCCCAGTTGCTAGATTAGAAGCAATTATAATCTTGCTAGTCTATGCTTGTGCCCACAACATCAAACTCTATCAAATAGATGTTAATAGTGCATTTCTCAATGGTTACATCAATGAAGAAGTATATGTTGAGCAACCTCCCAGTTTTGAAGATGACAAGATGCCCGACCATGTGTACAAGTTGAAGAAGGCATTGTATGGCTTGAAGCAAGCACCAAGAGCAAGGTATGAGAGATTGAGGGACTTCCTACTCTCTAAAGGGTTTATGATGGGCAAGGTTGACACCACTCTTTTCATCAAGAAGATTGGAAAAGATTTATTTGTGTTGCAAATCTATGTTGATGACATCATATTTGGATCAACCAATCAAGACTTTTGTGAAGAATTTGGAAAGATGATGGCTAATGAGTTTGAAATGTCCATGATTGGAGTGTTAAGTTACTTCCTTGGTCTTCAAATCAAGCAATTAAAGAATGGTACATTTGTGAGTCAAGGCAAGTATATCAAGGATATGATCAAGAAGTTTGGCATGAGTGATAGCAAAGCTATTAGTACACCAATGGGAACAAATGGCAACTTGGATAGTGATGCAAGTGGCAATATGGTGGATCAAAAATTGTATCGGTCTATGATTGGAAGCCTACTCTATGTGACCGCATCAAGGCCCGATGTCATGTTTAGTGTATGCATATGTGCAAGATTTCAAGCCTCACCAAGAGAAAGTCATATGAAGGCTACAAAGAGAATACTGAGGTACTTGAAGCATACATAAAATGTTGGTTTGTGGTATCCCAAAGGAGCAAAGTTTGAGCTAGTTGGTTACTCCGACTCAGATTATGCGGGATGCAAGGTTGAAAGGAAGAGCACCTCAGGCACATGTCAATTGTTGGGAAGATCACTTGTTTCATGGTCATCAAAGAAGCAAAATAGTGTTGCATTATCAACTGCTGAAGCCAAATACATATCCGCCGGTAGTTGTTGTGCACAAATACTTTGGATGAAGGCCCCTTTGAGTGATTTTGGAATCAAGTTCAAAAAGGTGCCATTGCTATGTGACAATGAGAGTGCAATCAAGTTAACCAACAATCCGGTTCAACATGCAAGAACAAAGCATATTGATGTCCGCCACCATTTCATAAGAGATCACCAATAAAAAGAGGACATTTGCATTGAGAGTGTAGGCACCGAAGATCAACTTGCCGATATATTCACCAAGCCATTGGATGAGAAAAGGTTTTGCAAGCTAAGGAATGAGTTAAACATATTGGATTTCTCACATATGTGTTGATGCACCCCTCACTTATATGACATGCCTCTCCTTCGAGCAATCCAAGGTAAAAGTTGATTGGCATGGCATACATCCTTGTTAAGGACATGTTTAGTACATCTAGACATTTTCACATTTATATAGGCTCATTCATGAAAATCAAATGAATTTGATGATTGTATGGTACCACTATTGCTTCTATGCTTGATTTGGTCTAGTGGTAGCATATGACATGTTTATACGCTTGTAAACCTAGTGTTTGATCTAGAAAATGAGCTCTAAGTGTTTAACTCAACATGGTACAAGATAACCCTTATTTGGAGGTGTGAAGAAGCTTGTCCTTGGATCAAACCGAGTTAAATATCTTTGGCAAATGATCTAGATTGGACCAAATTTGGGAAAATGATCCTCGCCCCATTGATTGACATTGATAAATCTCAACCTATCCACATTTTGAACCTTTGTGGTCATTGATGACAAAGGGGGAGAAAAACAAAGATATTAGTGATATTAGTACGATGGGGAGAAAAACAAAGATATTAGTGTACTAAGATAGTGAAAAGACAACAAAGGGGGAGAATTTGACATAGGGGGAGAGATATGGCAAAGGAAAGGGATCAATTAAAATATTGAACACATAAGTAGGGGGAGCAAGCTCATGAACTTGTATGGTGCATTTGAATGTGCATTTCATATGTTTGCTTGCATGGCACAAGTTTTAAATTTCAATATCCATGCTTGTGTGGTGTATGCTAGTTATAGGTTTGAATGATGAAATGAAAAACTAGCATGCATAGGTTATCTAGTGATTTCATTTCCATGTGGTATCGAGCTAACCATGGTGCTAAGGATGGTATAATGGTGCACTCCGATTGGTATCACGCTTCAAAAGGTCCATTTTTTATACCTTAGCATCATTTGGTAGACATTGTCTCCTATATTTCCTATCTAAGCATATGTGCAAGCTACAATCCAAACTCTTAGTACATATGTAGTGGGAGAAATTGCTACCATTTGGGGTTCATGAAACTTGTCCATATCCTTTTACACATAGTAAATATGCTTGGACAAGCAACATGGATTCAATTGAATTTCAACTAATATCTTTGTGAAAGGGTTGTCATCAATTACCAAAAAGAGGGAGATTGAAAGCTCTAGTTTGGTTTTGGTAAATTGATGAAACCCTAAGTGCTAACCTAGTTTATCAAAGTGATTATCAGATAGGTGGCACATTCCAAGTGGTGGAGCAAATGAAGATTATGACATGATGATGGTGATGCCATGGTGATGATCAAGTGCTTGGACTTGGAAAAGAAGAAAGAAAAACAAAAGGCTCAATGCAAAGGTATAAATTGTAGGAGCCATTTAGTTTCGGTGATCAAGACACTTAGTGAGTGTGATCACATTTAGGTTCGATAGCCGTACTATTAAGAGGGGTGAAACTCGTATCGAAATGCGGTTATCAAAGTGCCACTAGATGCTCTAACTCATTGCATATGCATTTAGTATCTCGTGGAGTGCTAACACCCTTGAAAACATTTGTGAAAACATGCTAACACATGTGCACAAGGTGATACACTTGGTGGTTGGCACATTTGAGCAAGGTTTAGAAACTTCAATGGTGGAGTATCCGCCCATAGAGTGCGGACAGTCCGACGGTGCCACCGGCGCCCTATACAGAAAAATAGGGTTTCACAGAGTGCACCGGACGCTGGTCTCAACTGGACGCTGGCGGTCAATGGAAGCTGTGAAGATGCTGGCGTCGGTCTTTGACCGGACGCTGGGTCACTTTGTGACCGGACGCTGGCGAGGTACGTCTGGTCCCGCTGACGTGGCAGCCTACAGAGGAGACAGTGTGTGACCGAATGCTGGGTGAGTTCGGTCGGGCATGATCGGACGCATCCGGTCACCTCTAGAACCTTATTGGAAATGACCGGATGCTGGGTCCTATGTCCGGTCACTTTGAGCAACGTGTCCGGTCACTACTTAAATGTACTGATGACTGTTGAGATCAGGCGATCAGTGTTTGAAGCCGATGACACGTGGCAAGCATCGGGCGACCGGACGCTAGGGTCCTGCGTCCGGTCGATATGACCAGAGCATCCGATCACCCCGAGTTGTGCCCAGTGAAGGGGTACAACGGCTCTATTTTGTGGGGGCTTCTATTTAAGCCCCATGGCCACCTCTAGCTCACTCTCTTGGCCATTTGCATTGACATAGCAACCTTGTGAGCTTAGCCAAAGCCCTCCCACTCATCACCATCATAGATTCAACATGTTTGTGAGATTGGGAGAGAATCCAAGTGCATTGCTTGTGTGTTTGCATCTAGAGGCACTTGGTGTTCATGTTTCACTGTGGGATTCGCTTGTTACTCTTGGTGGTTGCCGCCACCTAGATAGCTTGGAGCAGCGAGGATCATCGAGCGAAGGTTGGTGATTATCTTTGGCTCCGATCATGGTGATTGTGAGGGGTTCTTGACCTTTCCCCGGTAGAGAGCCTAAAGGTACTCTAGTGAATTCCTCGTGGCTTGTGTGATCCTCATCTTGTGTTGGTTGTGTGGCACCCTATTGAGGGTTTGGCATGTGATGCCAATTAGCGCGCGAACCTCCAAGTGAGTGAATCGCCACAACAAGGACTAGCTTGCCGGCAAGCAAGTGAACCTCGGTAAAAAAATAATTGTGTCATTATTTGAATCCGAGGTGATTGGTCTTCATTGGTATTCATTCTTGTGATTGATTGGCTCCTTCCTCAACACGGTGGTATAACCATCTTTCTCACTCTCTTCACATTACCGCAAACTAGTTGTCAAGCTCTTTAGTGTAGCTAGTTGTGAGAGCTTGTTAGTTTGGTTAGTGTGGCTCTTTAGTTAGCATTTGAGAGCGCACTAACTTAGTGTTCTGACATAGCTATTGTGTGGATAGAAACTATATAAACTAGAATTGTGATAGGTGGCTTGCAATTTTAGTAGGCTAGCGTAACATTTGCTTCGCCTCATAATTGTCTACCGGTTTGCTAAGTGTTGTTGTAGAAAATTTTAATAGGCTATTCACCCCCCCTCTAGCCATTAGGACCTTTCACCCTCCGCGTGTGGTAGGCACCGATGATCCCCGACCCCTTCATGCCTCTCTCCTTCAGGATTCGAATGGCGGTGAGATGGTCCTGGATTCTCTTCTTGTCTTTCTCCGGGACTCCCCACTTCCTCCACGAGTCTGGGACCCCATCGATGAGGCGCCCGGTGAACTCTGGCATGGTGGCGGTTGCGTCATTCTTGACATAGAACCAATGCGAATGCCACCCTTGTTGTAGGTCGACAGACGCATCGGCGGGTGCTCGCTAACCTGGTTGTTGTAGAGCTGAATACTGGTGCATCCCATCGGCACGTTCAGCTCCTGCTTCTTCTCCCACTTCTTTAGGAGGGTGACAGCAAAGAAGTACCGCCATAGGTCAAAGTGGGCACTAATCCCTAGGAATCCCTCGCACAGGGCGACGAATGCCGCAATGTGCTAGATTCCATTGGGATTAAGGTGTTGCAGCTCAACCTTGTAGTAGTGCAGCAATCCCCAAAGAAACTTGTGGGCGAGGGTGGCGAATCCACGCTTGTGGAAGTGAGCGAAGGACACGACATAGCTGTCGGGTGGCGACGGCGCGTCCTCATCACCAGGCAGCCGCCACTCCTCGATGGCGGTCCGCACGCAAAGGAAACCATGGCGAACGAGGCCCTCCAGACACTAGAGGGTGATATTGGAGCGGCACCATGGCTCCATTGGAGGATTGGAGTGATGGATGCGAATTCAACGACGGTTGAAACACGGATGCGGGAGGCTTAGGCGTATGGCGGTGGAAGTTGTAGATGCAAAGACAAGGAGGCAAAGTACAAAACCCTGGGGGCGTACCCTTTGGTTTTATAGGGGCGATGGATGCGACGAAGGCAACCGTCCGCCTAGATCTCCGCGCCTGCCATGATCCACCACCACGTTATGTCACGGGATATGCGCCCGTAATCCCTATCCTTTCCCTCCGAAGGCGCGCCGGATGTTTCGCCTCCCCGGGCAGAGTAGGACTCTTTACCAGAAAAAGGGATACGGGTCAAAAAGTGTTCCTCCGGCCCGCCTAGGCCCAGGAGTTCGAGGGTCGGCCCATCAATGGTTTTGATGGCCATCCCAAGGCACCCCTTATGACAAAGGATGGGCCCGCTAGCGACCAAAACTCAGGCACACGAGCTTCACTGAAGTCTTGGCCCATGATCGAGTCTCAGCTGGGTTGACCCTAGCCGGATCCCCATGAACAGGATACCAGGATCCCAATTGAGCTATCCGGCTAAACAACCACCAAATCTCACGACCATACCCGCGAAGGGTCCGACCTCGGCGAAGAAGAAATCACCATCTTCAGGGCACCCCATGGGCAACAATAATGGGCTAGGGCTCTCAGAATCCTCTCTTTCAGAAAACCCTCTGTATGAGTATCCTACTCCTCCGTAGGCTCGGGGGCTACACCCACCGAGTGCTCGCGCGCACCTGCTAGCAAGTCAAAAAATCACCCAGGCAATTCTACTCGAATCGCCCGGGGACTCGGGGGCTACTGTCGGGGACCAATATTAGGGTACCCGAAGAGGAGGAGCTAATGACCGTCAACGTTGATTCATCCACATGATCCCTAGGGGTGTACCCTTTGGTTTTATAGGGGCGATGAATGCGAGGAAGGCAATCGTCCACCTGGATCTCGGCACCTGCCACGATTTGCCACCACGTCATGCCAGGGGATATGCGCCCGCAATCCCAATCCTTTCCCTCCAAAGGCACACCGGAGGTTTTGCCTCCCCGGGCAGACCAGGACTCTTTACCAGAAAAAGGGATATGGGTCAAAAAGCATTCCTCCGGCCCGCCTAGGCCCAAGAGTTCGAGGGCTTGCCCATCAATGGTTTTGACGGCCATCCCAAGGCACCCTTATGACAAAGGATGGGCCCGCCAGCGGCCAAAACTCAGGCACACGAGCTTCACGGGAGTCTCGGCCCACGATCGAGTCTTAGCTAGGTTGACCCTGGCCGGATCCCCGCGAATAGGATACCAGGATCCCAATTGAGCTATCCGGCTAAACAACCACCAAATCTCACGACCATACCCGTGAAGGGTCTGACCTCGACGAAGAAGAAATCACCATCTTCAAGGCACGCCATGGGCAACAATAATGGGCCAGGGCTCTCAGAATCCTCTCTTTCGAAAAACCCTCCGAAGGAGTATCCTACTCCTCCACGGGCTCGGGGGCTACACCCACCGGGTACGCTCACGAGCACCTGCTAGCAAGTCAAAAAATCCCCCAGGCAATTCTCCTCGAATCACCCGGGGGCTCGGGGGCTACTGTCGGGGACCAATATTAGGGTACCCAAAGAGGAGGAGCTAATGACCGTCAACGTTGATTCATCCGCGCGATCAAGAGTGCGACTACACCGCTTGCCGGATCACGCCTTGTCCGTCCACTGAGACCATGGGCTCCGCCTCAAGCTGACTCCCGAGGGCTGGCTCTACCTCGCCTGATGTCTAAGGGCAGACTCCGTCTCGCCCGACCCCCGAGGGCTGGCTCCGCCTCGCCCGATGTCTGAGGGTAGACTCCGCTTCACCCGACGTCCGGGGTGTGGCTCCGCCTCACCCAACGTCTGAGGGCAGACTCTGCCTCGCTTGACCCCTGGGAGCTGGCTCTGCCTCGCTCGATGTCTGAGGGCAGACTCTGCATCGCCCAACCCCTAGATGCTGCCTTCGCCTCACCCGACGTCTGAGGGCAGACTCTGCCTCGCCCGACGTACGAGGGCAGGCTCCGCCTTGCTCGATGTCCGGGGGCTAGCTCTGCCTCGCCCGATGTCTGTGGGCAGACTCCACCTTGCCCGACGTCCGGGGACTGGCTCTGCCTCGCCCGATGTCCGGAGGCTGGCTCCGCCTCACCCGACGTCTAGGGTAGACTTCGCCTCGCCCAACATCCGGGTAGACTCCACCTCGCTCGATGTCTGAGCACTGCTCCTTCATAACTACGCGCGCAGATAAGGCAGGGCACTCAAGTCAACCACAATATCGAGGACCATACCCTGCACGCCTGTAGGAAAGTACCATCAGGATATGACAAGATAGGAGCTTTAAAGCCCTTCCGGGCATGTCAGAGCTCAAACAGTGTTGTAGGCGCCGACATTTGTCTTATATTGTTGTGGGGGGCGCCATTTGCCCTCGGGAGCGGATCCTGATGGAAGAATATGACAACCACTATGGTCTAGGAGGAGACTCGCATTATCTATAGCGACGGACGTGCGGTCACTATGCCGTCTGCTCCCCGTAGGGTCACAGATCAACACCCTGGTCCATCGCGCCGCTCGCCGGGGTGGGATGGGACATGACCACTTGCTGACAAAGCCAGAACATGGCGTCATCAGCGGACAGACACCCAGCACGGCCCTATCAGGATCAGTGGACATGTGCCCAGCATGGAGTTATCTCTGGCATCGTCTGTCGTGTCAGGGAGGGCTTACTCAGAGGAAAAGGAAGACCCGGCATCTTTGAAGGACCTCCTTGGCCTCTGGTTTTTCTTTTTTCTCCCATCTGTAATCCCTGCTTCCCCTTCGTCTATAAAAGGGAAGGCAGGGCACCCCACTACAGAGAATGATCGATTCAATACACCACGCATCACATCACACACAGCTGAGCAGCAACCAAGCTCTCAACATCTATTCGACCTTTTCATCAGAGACTTAGGACCTATCCCTCTCTCGCCCGTTTGTAACCCCTACTACAAACTTTTTGGTGCAAATAACATGAGCAGTAGCCACGAACTGGACGTAGGGACATTCTGCCCAAACCAGTATAAACCTTGTGTCTTTTAGCACACCATCCAGGTCCAACATGCAATAACACAAATTTACTCGTTGGTGTTTACTCAAAACACCGACAGATGTTGTGTTTGAGAAGGACAAGCTTTGTACTCTTGTCAAGCCGGCAAACAAGTTGGAAACACCCATCCTAAGAAAAGCATGATGAGCACTAGTAAAGCATTTGAGTTATTGCACATGGATTTGTTTGGGCCAACACAATACACTAGCATCGGTGGAAACAAATATGGCTTTGTGATAGTGGATGACTATACAAGATACACTTGTGTATTCTTTCTAGTGGACAAGAGCGATGCATTTGCAACATTCAAATCATTTGTTAAGGACATACACAATGAGTTTGAAAAAAACCATCAAGAGGGTTAGAAGTGACAATGGTAGTGAGTTCAAGAACACTAGAATTGATGAGTTATGTGATGAGTTTGGAATTAGACATCAACTCTCGGCCAAGTACACTCCACAATCAAATAGCCTTGTTGAGAGGAAGAATAGAACACTCATTGATATGGTAAGGTCTATGCTTTGTGAGTACAATGTGAGTCAATCCTTTTAAACCAAAGCAATCAACATGGCTTGCTATTGTAGCAACCGCATGTATTGTCACCCATTGAAAGAGAAGACACCCTATGAGCTCTTGAATGGTAGAAAACCCAACATTGCATATTTTCGGGTCTTTGGTTGCAATTGTTATATCTTGAAGAAAGGCACTAGATTAGGCAAGTTTGACAAGAAATGTGATGAAGGGTTCTTACTTGGATACTCCACTACTAGCAAAGCATATAGAGTTTGGAATTTGGAAAGTGGTACTCTTGAAAAAGTGCATGATGTTGAATTTGATAAAACCAAGGGTTTCCAACATGAGAATGAGAACTTGGAAGATGTTAGAGGTATTCAACTTTCAAATGCCATGAAGAACATGGATGTTGGTGAATTAAGGCCTAGACAAGTGAATGATGATGGAGATGATCAAGTGCAACTGCTCTCTAACTCAAATGTGCAAGTTGATACTAATCAAGCAAGTACAAGTGGCTCTCATGATAATGAACAAGATCAAGTGGCTAGTACATCATCTCAACCCAATAATCAAGCAAGTGCAAGCAATCAAGTTCCAATACTCCAACCAACTAATATTGCAAGAGATCATCCATTGGATGCTATAATTGGATATATTTCTAGAGGTGTACAAACAAAATCAAGATTAGCATCATTTTGTGAGCATTTCTCATTTGTGTCATCCATTGAACCAAAGAAGATAGAAGAAGCATTGAAGGATATTGATTGGATGAATGCTATGCATGAAGAATTGAACAATTTCACGAGAAATCAAGTATGGGAGTTGGTGGAAAGACCAAAGAACCACAATGTGATTGGAACCAACTAGGTCTATAGAAACAAGCAAGATCAAGATGGGATAGTAGTAAGGAACAAAGCAAGATTGATAGCTCAAGGATACACTCAAGTTAAAGGTCTTGACTTTGGAGAAACATATGCCCCGGTTGCTAGATTGGAAGCAATTAGAATCTTGCTAGCCTATGCTTATGCCCACAACATAAAGCTCTATCAAATGGATGTCAAGAGTGTATTTCTAAATGGCTACATCAATGAAGAAGTATATGTTGAGCAACCTCCCGGTTTTGAAGATGACAAGAAACCAGACCATGTGTACAAGTTGAAGAAGGCATTGTATGGCTTCAAGCAAGCACCTAGAGCATGGTATGAGAGGTTAAGAGACTTCCTACTCTCAAAGGGATTCATGATGGGTAAGGTTGACACCACTCTCTTCACCAAGAAGATTGGCAAGGACTTGTTTGTGTTGCAAATCTATGTTGATGACATTATATTTGGATCAACCAATCAAGACTTTTGTGAAGAGTTTGGAAAGATGATGGCTAATGAGTTTGAGATGTCCATGATTGGAGAGTTAAGTTACTTTCTTGGTCTTCAAATCAAGCAATTGAAGAATGGTACATTTGTGAGTTAAGGCAAGTACATCAAAGATATGCTCAAGAAGTTTGGCATGAGTGATAGCAAAGCCTTTAGCACACCAATGGAAAAAATGGTAATTTGGATAGTGATGCAAGTGGCAACATGGTGGATCAAAAGTTGTATCGGTATATGATTGGAAGCCTACTCTATGTGACCGCATCAAGGCCGGATGTCATGTTTAGTGTATGCATGTGCGCAAGATTCCAAGCCCCACCAAGAGAAAGTCATTTGAAGGCTACAAAGAGAATATTGAGGTACTTGAAGAATACACAAAATGTTGGTTTGTGGTATTCCAAAGGAGCAAAATTTGAGCTAGTTGGTTATTCCAACTCGGATTATGCGGGATGCAAAGTTGAAAGGCAGAGCACCTCGGGCACATGTCAATTGTTGGGAAGATCACTTGTTTCATGGTCATCAAAGAAGCAAAATAGTGTTGCATTATCAACCGTCAAAGCCGAATACATATCCGTAGGTAGTTGTTGTGCACAAATACTTTGGATGAAGGCTACCTTGAATGACTTTGGAATCAAGTTCAAGAAAGTACGATAGCTATGTGATAATGAGAGTGCAATCAAGCTAACCAACAATGCGGTTCAACATGCAAGAACAAAGCACATTGATGTCTGCCATCATTTTGATAAGAGATCACCACCAAAAAGGGGACATTTGCATTGAGAGTGTGGGCACCGAAGATCAACTTGCCGATATATTCACCAAGCCATTGGATGAGAAAAGGTTTTGCAAGCTAAGGAATGAGTTGAACATATTGGATTTCTCAAATATGTGTTGATGCACCCCCTCCCCACTTATATGACATGCCTGTCCTTTGAGCAATCCAAGGTAAAAGTTGATTGGCATGGCATACATCCTTTGCTAAGGACTTGTTTAGTGCATCTAGTTATTCCTCACATGTTATAGGCTCATTCATGAAAATCAAATGAATTTGATGCGTGTATGGTACCACTATTGTTTCTATGCTTGACTTGATCTAGTGGTAGCATATGACATGTTTGTGGGCTTATGAACCTAGTGTTTGATCTAGAAAATGAGCTATAAGTGTTTAACTCAACATGGTACAAGATAACCTTTGAAATAAGGTGTGAAGAAGCTTGTCCTTGGATCAAACCGAGTTAAACATCTTTGGCAAGTGTTCTAGATTGAACCAAATTTAAAAAAATGATCCTCACCCCATTGATTGACATTGATAATCTTAACCTATCTAAAATTTGAACATTTATGGTCATTGATGACAAAGGAGGAGAGAAACAAAGATATAAGTGATAGGGGGAGAAGTTATCACTAAGGAGGAGAACTTTGACATAGGGGGAGAGATATGACAAGTAAGGGGATTAATTAAAATTTGAGCACACAAGTAGGGGGAGCAAGGTCATAAACTTGATTGGTGCATTTGGAAGTGCATTTCATATGTTTGCATGCATGGCACAAGTTTTAAATTTCAATATCCATGCTTGTGTGGTGTACGCTAGTTGTAGGTTTGAATGATGAAATGAAAAACTAGCATGCATAGGATCAGTAACTAGACTTGTGTTTATATTATGAAAACTAGACCCTTGCTTCTAATGTTGATCTCACGGGGTATTCTAGTTTTTGTGTGCATGTCTTACTAATGGTGCTAATGATGGTATATTGGTGCACTCCAATTGGTATCACGTTGTTGTCATCAATTACCAAAAAGGGGGAGATTGAAAGCTCTAGTTTGGTTTTGGTGAATTGATGAAACCCTAAGTGCTAACCTAGTTTATCAAAGTGATCATGAGATAGGTAGCACTATTCTAAGTGATGGAGCAATGGTGAAGATCATGATGATGATGTGGTGACCATGATGATCAAGTGCTTGGACTTGGAAAAGAAGAAAGAGAAAAACAAAAAACTCAAGGCAAAGGTGAAACTTGATAGGAGCTTTTTTGGTTTGGTGATCGAGACACTTAGCGAGTGTGATCACATTGAGGATCGATAGCTATACTATTAAGAGGGGTGAAACTCGTATCAAAATGCGGTTATCAAAGTGCCACTAGATGTTCTAACTCATTGCATATACATTTAGATTCTAGTGAGTGCTAACACCCTTGAAAATGTTTGTGAAAATATGCTAACACACGTGCACAAGGTGATACACTTGGTGGTTAGCACATATGATCAAGGATGGCAAAGTTGGAGTTGAGAAGGGGCTGTCTCGAGGTGATCGGATGCTACTCTAGCAGCGACCGGACTTAGCAGCCGCGTCCGGTCAGTGACGCGCAGTGAAGGCCACCCTTGGTCTTTTGATCGGACGCTAAACAGTCAATGTGATCGGATGCACAGGGCCTGCGTCCAGTCAGAAGGTGACGTACGCTGACGTCAGTCGTGAAGCATTGGCGCGTAGAGGAGAAGAAGGACCGGACTCTGGCCTGGGTCCGGTCACACCTAAGCGGACTCGTCCGGTCACAAAAAATCACCTCTGGATGCTTACTAGAAATGATCTGACACTGGGTTATAGCCGGGGAGTGGCGCGTCCGGTCGTTGGGTGATGGCACGGGCACGCACACAAGTAGGGCTAGCACCAGCGCGTCTGGTCCTGGCGCGAGCGAATTTGACCGTTTGGATCACGCGGTGTAGAATCAAAGGAAGGAACATGTGGCACAGATCCACGGACCGGACGCTGGGGTCCTGTGTCCGGTTGACCCGACCTGTGCATCCGGTCGTCCCATGGAGGCAGAGCAGTGTGAGCCCAACAGCTTTATTTGGTTAGGGGCTCTATATGAGCCCCATGGCCGGCTCAAGCTCACTCTCTTAGCCATTTGCATTGACATAGCAACCTTGTGTGCTTAGCCAAAGCCCTCCCACTCATCTCTATCATTGATTCATCATCTTTGTGAGATTGGGAGAGAATCCAATTGCATTGCTTGAGTGATTGCATCTAGAGGCACTTGGTGTTCGTGTTTTGCTGTGGGATTCGCTTGTTACTCTTGGTGGTTGCCACCACCTAGACGGCTTGGAGCAGCGAGGATTGTCGAGCGGAGGAAGGTGCTTGTCTCCGGCTCCGATCGTGGTGATTGTGAGGGGTTCTTGACCTTTCCCCGGCAGAGAGCCAAAAGGTACTCTAGTGGATTGCTCGTGGCTTGTGTGATCCTCATCTTGTGTTGGTTGTGTGGCACCCTATTGAGGGTTTGGAGTGTGATGCCAATTAGCGCGTGAACCTCCAAGTGAGTGAATCGCCACAACGAGGACTAGCTTGTCGGCAAGCAAGTGAACCTCGGTAAAAAAATCTTGTGTCATCTTGTTTTGAAGATTTCTTGATTGATTGTGATTGATTGGCTCCATCATATTGTGATTGGCTCTATCCTTGACATGGCGATATAATCATCACATCCCCTCTCTTGTATTTACATTTCTAGTGTTGCTTCGCTCTTTAGTGTAATTAGTTTTGAGAGCAAGCTTGTGTCGGGTCTAGTGGTTAGTGTGGCTCTTTAGTTAGTCTTTGTGAAAGGATCTAACAATGCCTAGAGGGGGGAGGTGAATAGACGTATCTAAAAATTAACTGCAAATGCTAAGTTCAAATTTGTCAATCAATGTCGGAAGTCCTGACAATTTGGGTCGGAACTCCTAACTTCGTCAGAAGTTCTGGCACAAACTGTCAGAAGTCCTGATGCCTACATGAACTACAAAAGCAGTGCCAAATTTAACTTAGTGGATAAATAATCTTACAACCCCACTTCCTAGTAGTTTGGTGAAGATGTTGGGTCACTGCCTTGACGCCAAAATGCCTCCAAATCATAGATCAAGTCCAAACCCTAAAATGAAGTTTGGAAGAGAAAGAGACAAACAAAAACAAAAGTGATAGCACAAGTCTCAACAACAACAAGCACGCGGGACATAAGGATTTATTCCGAGGTTCGTCAACCCCACAAAGGAGCTCCCACATCCTCATTGTTGATGTGACCACAAAGGTCAAAGTCTCTTTCACCTTCTTGCCTCTCTCAAAGCAACCACAAAGGTCACTTGAGGTTTCCACTAAGAAATCAAGGGTAATACAAACTTCCCAAGGCTCTTTCACAAGATGGAAGCTCTTGGGTGATGCCTAGCCGGCTAGGTTTCCAAGAACCCAAGAGTAATAGACGCAAATCCAACCGGCTTGACGAAGAAATCAAGTGCTCAAGCTTGCCAAAGCGATTTTCTCACTCAATCCACTCTCCTATCACTCAAATCCTTGGGGGAATCGACGTTAGGAGCAAAGGGGAGAGGGGAGGGGAGCCATGAATGCTTGAGAGCTATTTTGGCCATGAGTAAGTTGCAATGAATGAGTGTGTAACGGTTAGAAGAGAGGAGAGAGCTATTTATACTCAAGGTAGAAATCCAACCGTTCAGATCTACGTCGGAAGTTCCGACACAGATCTCGGGACTTTCGACCTATAAAGAAAACACTGTTCATAGCTAGGTCAAAGTCACTACGAGCAGGTCAATGTCAGAACTCCCAACGTACGTCAGGACTCTTGATGTACGTTGGGACTTTCGACGATAGCGGTCAGCGAGCCAGCCAAGGTCCAGATGTCGAGACTCCCGACCTGAGTTGGTACTTTCGACCATCAGGAGTTCCGACTAACGTCGGGACTTTCGACAGCCACAGTCACCGCGCAGGCTAAGTGACTTAGCGTCGGGACTTTCGACTTTTGTCGGGACTTCCGACACCAAAAGTCTCGAAAAGATATTATATGTGCTCGTGAAGTGCTAGAGTGTCTCGCCATTAGGACCTTTAACAAACCCACCGCTGCGCGAGGAACATGAGTGGTTCCTCGTGCGTGGCTAGCGACGACCTCGCTGTGTGACTTAGACCCTATCCATGCCTTGGTGCATGTCATCAATGCGGACGTTGCAGAGTGCAATGAGGTCAAGCACGGGAAGCGTTCGCAGTGCTCAATGGAGGCATAGGAGAGAGGCCATGCCCGACACTTTGGGCGCGGATGTGGACACAATGGTAGTGTCCACAATGCGGCCTGTGTGTGGGCGGGCTTAGTGGCGCCCAAGATGGTAAGGGAACGTGGTTCCTGGTGCGACACAATAGAAGTTGTGGGCGGAGGAGAGCAGTAGTGTGGTGCATGGTGAGGACACAAGTGGTCAGAAGGAGGTATGACGTGATGTGATGACAACAAGATAGACAAGGAATGCATAAGTGGCATTGTAAGTTGAGGTGACAATGATGTTGCTGTTGGAGAGGACGACGAGTAGGCGGGGGATGCTGTAGTGGGGAGAAAGAGAAAGAGGATAGAGAAGAGAAACATAAATATGACATGTAGTCCTTACTACCACGTGTTGTCCACGTAAGTGAAAATGACCTTGAAAACAGCTGGATGACCATATGTGAACTTTTGATAATTTGATGGTTAAATATTTTTGGTTTTGGAGTTATATCATAGACAAAAGCAAACTCCGACATAGTTCGATGGTAAAAAATGGACCTCTCCCTTCTTTAAAAGAATGCACCATAAACCCTAAGAGTTAAACAAAACAATGCCTCCAATTAATAACAATACCCATGAGACTTCATTGTTCAATCTCCTTTCCACATACTAAAGTATATTTTATTTTTAGGTTAAAATGCTGGTCTTGATCTATGCTTGAATAGGACATAAGCACACTTCAGTAAATTTGAATGCTTTCCAATTCAATGTCAAGATTTTAGATATTAGAGCCCACCAAGTGTACAGCAGCTCCTCTACTAGATTAAGCAAATAACTATAACTCACTGCCAGATGTTAATAGAAAACAAAGATTAAGGATCCACGTTTTCATCAAATTCATGGTAACTTTGTTTGCCACCTCCTATAAGACTCTGTAGCGATTATATACACGTCTGAACCTTAGTTCTGGTGGTTAGTCATAATAAGTACTCCATCTGTCCTGAAATACAATGGATTTTTTGTTATTATAAGTCAGACCATCATAATTTTTATCAAATTTATGGAGAAAAATATTAACATCTATCAAATGATAGTTAAAATACAAAAAAAATCATTTAATAATATATGTAAGAAAGTTCATTTGATATCGTAAATAATGTTACTCTTTTCTATAAACTTGGTAAAACTTAGAATGTTTTGACTTAGAACAACTGAAAATCCCTTAAAATTCAAGACAGATGGAGTAGAACCAAAATTTTACTCTTATGTAGGAATCCTTTAACTATAAGCTACCGGCACCGGTAACAAAAAAAAGTGACAAAATGAAGGAATCCACCTTTTCATCAAATCTACTTTGTTAAAATGAAATTCTTAGCTTCCAACATCTCATTTGCTAAACTCCTATCACTTCAGATCAAGACCCACAATTATTCTAAATCATGCTCCCCTTCATAGCCTTTAAGACCCTCAAGATACCCAAGCAGGGAGATACCCCTGTTATCCAATGGTATGGATGATTCCCTTTTGGCTCCTTTTGATATAACCGTACATTTTTATATATTCTTGTATGCTCAATTAGGGGTTTATGCTAGTGATGTGAAAGGAGAATGTTGGGGGCATGCACAAAGTCGCATGTCTTGAACTGGACACGTTTCAAGTATTAAGAGGGCAAGGACAAATCAGTGACATAAACAAGGTTGGACACGTGTCACAGCTTTAAACACCTTTTGTTTTTTTCTGTGTTTTTTGAAGAGCAAAGGAGTAAACCTTTACTTGAGGGTTAAGCCTAACAAGTTATATATGCATTAAAATAAATCTTATCAATGTTAAAGCTGCCTCGAAAAAAAAATCAATGTTAAAGCTGGACAGATTGAGACTAATGAATCTAAATATCTTTTCAGATCACATGCTTTCCCAAATAACCACATTTGATTAATGAGCTAAGATTTGCTTTATGCAAGCCTATGAGCTATACTAGGCATATAGTTGGGTAGAAGAAATCAAAAGATGTCTCAATTCTGTCAAAGGCTATATATTCTCATATATTCATGTAAACAATTTTTTCTATGTGTAATCCAGGCTATACTGATGTGCAGTCATCCAGTAGCAGTCCAACAGGTGATAGGGCAATGTGGAAGAGTATTTGGAAGCTACATGTCCTCCCAGAAGGTTAAAGATCTTCATCTAGAAGGTGACTAATGAAGGATTTCCCACTAGAGTAAATAAATTGAAAAGAAATTTGGAGCCTAATAGCATTTGTGCAATATGTGGGTATGTGCCTGTCACTTGTCTATATATGAGAATACATATAAAAGATGGCACACAACTTCCTTTTAACAACACATTGCTCTCATTTAGGGATTGTATATATGTATGATGAGTCCATAGAGGTAAGTTTCTTTCAAGTGGTAGCATCCTTATAATTAATTTAATCATGCAACATAATACAGGATATCAAAAAGGCAAATGGTGTATTAATCCTTCACATTAGGCTCCCTGAGTCCCTGACAATGACAAGGCATGACTTTAATACTCAAGTACGCCTATTGTGGAATTTAGTGCCGAAATTTGGTGCCTTGTTCAGCTCGACAGTGCCATTTGAAGTTGATGTCTCGTTTATCCTGATTGGCCCCAAGCTTTCCCTGAGCAGCCATGTCAACTACTAGTGCACATATATATACGCCTATATGCATCTTAATTTAGTTCAAAAAAATGAGTTTGTTATGAGCTTCGTCTGATTAAGATTTTGCTTCAAGTAGATTCCAGGAGTGTTTGATCGGTTCCTCCATTGATTAATGGCCATGATTTGGACCTGATAAGTCAGCTAATCCATCACTAGTGCGCTGCAGCATATAATAAGCATTCTGTAAACATTTGCATGTCACTTCAGGTGTTTGTGTGTGTGCACTTTAATTAGTTGACGGAGGACTGGATGGAGTTTGATGCATGACCAAATGGATATTTTGATGACCTGTAGCTGACGGTAGAGTATGGTGTGTTGGAGGTCATTAGAGGATATACTGATCCACTCCCAACACATTCACAAAAAGTACTTGTATCGACATCGACATGGAAATACATGTATTGGAGAAAAACAATGAATCTAGAAAAACGGTGAGTCTAAGAGTTATGTCAGTACCATTGCAATGTCTGCGTGTGACTAGTCATCGTTCAGATGAGAAAACCAGCTATCCTAGCCGCAGTTGTTTTAGTTTGGTTAGGACACTATTAGCGAAATAATTGTGGACCATGGATAGCTACCAAAGAGACAGGGATTCTGACATACACCAGGCCACCAGCCATATACAATTGGAGTTCCTACGCATAAATTCTGATGGATTCAGTCCTAGTAGTTGTTTACTGAATTTTTCTTCTCAAAAAAAAAAAGTCCTCAACTAATCGGCTAGAGAATATTGAACTTTTTTGTTAGAACAGTGCTGAACGGTTGATGCAGTGCATGCTCTTTTTTCTCTGTGCATATTGAGACCCACCACATCCAACTGCCTGTATCTGTTAACACTGGATTTTGGTCGATTCTGAAAGATGACAGGTAGACCCACATGCGGGAAGAAGGGTATTCGGCAAACAAAGCTAGCGGTCGGCTAAATGCATTGCGGTCGGTTACTCCAGAAGGCGGTGATTCCATTCGGGAAAAACAGAAGATGGCAGGCAAGGCCGATCGAAAAGGTGAAAGTTGTAATAGTAAAGGACTCTAAAAGTTTAGGGTAAGGAATCGTGAGTTTCCAAGTTTATTTAAAGGTTCCTTTGTAAATCGTAGTCCTCTAGGACTCGTGTTTTGTCTAGGGTATAAATATTGACCGTCGACCATTGTAATAGAGGTTCACAACCAAATCAATACAACCGGCCCCGTGCCAACTTTCGAGTCCTTTTGTCGTGTCGTCGAGTTCTTCGAGAGGAGTCATCGATCCGTCGACCTCCGTAAGTTCCGACAACCTTGTTATCATGTTTAGTATCATGCGGTGGATTTAGACGTGATGCAAGTAGTCTTGTTTGTTTTCAATGGTCGTGCGGCGGATCTTTGTTTGACAATCAAGAAGTCTTTGCTTATGCTTTGTTTATGAGTAGATACCGTGCGGCAGGCGTTTGCTCAATATGCTTAGTGAAAGCAAGATAGTTATCGGCTCTTTTAGATATGGCAAATCTAAATAGATTCATTAAGTTATCCAGTGTTGCATGTTACGGAATATTTTATATATATTTGTAACATATTTCTGCCCAATCTAGATTTGATATTGTTCGGCCTTTTTCTCTCTTGTGGTTTTATTCGTGCTTCAACGATCATTGCTTTTCATAATACCTTTGCAATCAGATAGTGTGCATATAATGGCTGAATTATTTTAATCTAGATTGTCACATGTCGCGGGTTCATGCATGTTAATCATGTTTAAACTTTAACAAAACCAGGTGTCGTGCGGCAGATGCAGGTTTTAGATTAGTTTAATCGTTTTTATTTGCATGTTCCTTCTTCATGGACCCCAATTCGGCTGAACTGCCGAGCTTGGTTATGCATTAACTCATAATTAATTTCACTTGTTCAAACATGTCTTCCCATGCACGTATATTCGGCAATCAGGTCTCCACGTGCATTCATCTTACTATTAGTTGAACGGTTTATGAACTCATTGGCGCATGACTCTCTATAGTCAGTATGTCGTTGTAAGTGGCTTCAGGGCCGTATATGTGGAACTGTCTGGTATTACCCGACATGTTCCGGTTTGACATTTAATTGTTTTGTCCCTTGTTAGTTTTTTTCAGGTCAAACTGACTAGCACGCTTCCGGATAACGAAGCACCCGGGAACTCGATTGAAGCTACGCTTTTGAAACTTGTCGTGTGTGAGGCACGGTCGTCACATTTTGTGTCAACACACTTTTTTAAATGCACCCGGTGGGACAATCTGCTAGTTCAAGATGGCATCTGAGATCAACAATGATCATGTTCTGGATGTAAGCATGGCAGAATTGCCAGATAATTACAAGGATTTAGTGCTACAAGCATGTGAGCAATACCAACGGAAATGCTTGATGTCTTTTTCCAAAAACAAGAGCAATAAAGTATTTCAAAAGCGGTCAATGCCAAGGGTTCTTCTTCCGCATCAAACTGATTACAATCAAGAGGAGGATGCTCGAGAAGATGGCAGCCCAGTTTATAAAGCCATGGGAGAGACCATGACAAATCATCACACACTTTTACCGAATACCTTTCGGGCAATCATGATCGATACTTTTGGCCCAATGGTTGATAAATACTTGAAGAAAATGTTGGACCACTCGGTGGGCGGCGCTTTTCAATGTTCCAAAGCATCAAGAGAAGCTCATTAGAAAAGAAGTAGCATCGCCTTCAAATATAGGTGGATTGACTCACACTTTGAAAAGCAATCACATCCCACCTATGGCGGTGACATTTGGTACTACAGAGAAGTGCCACCTTCACTTATAGAGTTTCTCCAAAGATCAAACAGTTGCGAAGAATATGTATGGAGACGGATATCAAGAATTTACTTGATTACATTGCTATTAATGCTTGTACCAAATCCGGGTATAGAAGTGTTTCAGGATTGCCTTCTGGAGTGCAAGTACAAGGAAATCAGGATCCAGGCATTGATGTTTTGATGCACAGGATGGCTGATATGATGCAAAATCAGTTTGGCTTGAAGCCAAAGAATCAATCCTATTCATACAAGTCTCTTTATCCAGAATGGTACAACAGAGTGGCATTGCCTCCAAGGGTGAAGCCTCCAACAGATTTGACCAAGTTTTCTGGTCAAGATGATACTAGTACCATAGAGCACGTCAGTCGGTACTTAATGCAGCTCGGAGAAGCTGCTTCAGATGAAGCTTGGAGGATTCGATATTTTCCTTTGTCTCTTACAGGACCAGCTTTCACATGGTTCACGTCTCTACCAGCTCATTCCATTGGTACGTGGGCAGAACTAGAGCAGAAGTTTCATTCATATTTCTATACGGGTACCAATGAGAAGAAGTTGGTTGATCTCATGAGTCTGAGGATGAGAACAAATGAGACACCGTTGGAGTATCTTCGCAGATTTAGGGAAACCAAGAATATGTGTTATTCTCTAAATTTACCAGATGATCAACTACCTAGAATAGCTATAGCGAGAATGTTGCGAAATATCGGGGAGAAGTTGTTCGGTTTAGAGTTTGATGATCTCGGCCAACTTGCACGGCGTTTAGCGCGACTATGAGTAATCAAGCCCAAGGATTCGGAGAGATAATCGCTTTCGGAAGAACAATGCCACTAATGAGGTGTATCAAGGCTTTACGGATGAAGCGAATCGAGTATATTGATGAAGATGAGATAGGCTGCAATGAGTTAAATTGGGCAAAGGAACCCACTCAAGTTAGTCAACGCTGGTTGAAACAACAAAAGGGAACCTATGATTTTGATGTTACTAAAGCGCAGCGGACTTTTTGCATTGTTGATAAAGGAAGGGCGCATCAAGTCGCCGGAAGGACATCCTATGCTACGTCCCGAAGGAGTGAAAGACAAAAAGTATTGTGGTTTCCATAACACTAATTCTCATTCTATTAATGATTGCCGAGTGTTCGAAATACTGAATCCGAAAGCTATCCAAGAAGGACATTTGAGGTTTGATGGTAAGATGAAAATTGATGATCGACCTTTTCCACAAAATATGATTTCTTTCTCTGTGAATATGGTCTCTGCCAATGATCTCAAGGGTAAGGGCAAGGTGAAGGTGTTGACTTCGATAGGGCAAAGGAGAGTGGTGTTTGTTGACCCGGATCGGCAAGTCACCAATGAGAGAGTCAAGAAGAACGAGTTCGGTTTCGAATAGCCGAACCGAGAAAGGTCAAACTTCCAAACCCGAGTTACATCACGTATTTTGCTAAACAAGTGGCGAGAGGAACAAGAGAAGGAATCTTGTAAGAAGCAATGGTTTATGGAAGAATGCCGGAGGTATGAGGAAGAAGTATACGAAGGGAGCAAGAAGAATACATGATGATGAGCAGGAGCGGTCTCATTGGGGTTGTTCGTTCTTTAGGCATTGTTGGAATGAAGGCTTGAGGTTGCCTGCAAGAAATAATTGTCCAGAGTGTAGTGCTCAGTACTCCGAGTATAGGCAATCTCGAATCAACCGCCGTCCCGTCTATGAAAGACTTGGAACGAAGGTTCCTGAAGATGATCGGCGCTTAAAAATAGATGGTTTTGAGAATCAGCAAAGGAAAAGAGTTGCAGGTCAAGGTTGGATTCATAATAGAATGCATGATCAAGAAGATGACTTCTATAGATACGTATGGCAAAAAGGACAGTGGTGTCCTCCAGGCCTGAGGAAAAGTCAGAAAAGGAGAGTGCAACGGTTGAGGAATAGGGAGTTGGAACAAGAAGTTACCGAAACAAAGCAAATATGGCGTCCTAAAAAGAAACCTGATGGGTGTGGTCCTTCGGCTAATGCTTGCATGGCTTTCTTCCTCCCATCAGAGTTTATAGCTCCCGAAAGCCAAGATGTCCAAGAAGAGGTGTACTCTGATTTTGATGAAAGTGAATGTCAGGATTTGATGGCTCAGCTCATATTAACGCAGCAGGCTGTTTTTGACAAACCAATCAAGAATCGTCACTTGAGACCACTCTATTTAAAAGGATATGTCAATGGCAAGCCTTTGACCAAGATGTTTGTTGATGGAGGGGCTGCTATCAATATCATGCCTTATACTACCTTCAGGAAACTTGGGATGACTAATGAAGAATTGTTGAAAACTGACATGGTGCTTAGGGACTTTGCTGGCAATCCTTCCGATACCCGAGGTGCTATCCATGTCGAGCTGACCATTGGATCGAAAACTCGATTACTACCTTTTTGTCATTGACGGTAAGGGGCATATAGTCTACTCTTGGGCGTAGATTGGATCCATGCTAATTGTTGCATTCCTTCAACTATGCATCAAATTCTCATTCAATGGATTGGAGATGATGTTGAAGTTGTACATGCCGATAATTCGGTAAGTGTTGCTTTGCACGAAATCTACCTATTGGGAATATGAGGGCATCGATTGTTTCTCCGGAAAAGTGTGGAAAGAAGGTCCAGTAAATGTTTTCAATGAGGGCCAACAAACCGATCCAAGCGATCGGCTCTCATAGCAATTTTAATGGGAAATCCCATCGATGGCAACAAAGGAAAGTTGGGACGTGGTTTTATGTCGGTGATAAATTTGAAGAAATTAATGTTGGTGATGGTTCTAAGCCAAGGCCGATGTATATTAGTGCAAAGTTAGATCTAGAATATAAATCAAAGTTGATAGATTTATTGAAAGAGTTTAAAGATTGTTTTGCTTGGGATTACGGAAATGCTGGATTGGATCGTTCCATTGTTGAGCATCGATTACCCATTAAACCCGGATTTCGTCCTTATAAACAACCTCCAAGGAAGATATACAAAGAGGAAGTATTGGCCGATGTGAAGAAGGAGGTTGAAAGATTAATAGAAGCAAACTTCATTCGGCCATGCAAGTATGCAGAGGATTTCAAATATAGTACCGGTATACAAGAAAAATGGAAAAATGAGAGTTTGCATAGATTTCAGAAATCTTAATAAGGCTACTCCATGGATAGTTACCCAATGCCGATTGCCGATTTGTTTGGTAGATGCAAAGAAGAGTTATGAAGTCATTAGTTTTATGGATGGTAATCTTGGCTATAACCAAATTTTATGGCAATAGAAGATATTTCGAAAACAGCTTTCAGATGTCCTGGTCATATTGGTTTGTTCGAATGGATAGTCATGACGTTTGGGTTAAAGAATGCCGGTGCAACTTATCAAAGAGCTATGAATTATATTTTTCACGAGTTGATCGGCAAGATTGTAGAAATCTACATCGATGATGTAGTAGTCAAGTCTAGAAATCATGAAAGACATTTAGCTGATTTAAGAAAGACTCGAGGTGAACAAGAAAGCATGGCTTGAAGATGAATCCAAACAAATGTGCCTTTGGAGTTTCGGCTGGTGAGTTTTTGGGATTTTTAGTTCATAAAGGAGGAATTGAAGTTGGGAAAAAGAGTATGGAAGCAATAGACAAAGTTGTGCCGCCAACTAATCTCACGGAATTACAATCATTGTTAGGCAAAATCAACTTTGTAAGAAGATTCATATCCAATCTATCAGAAAGAGTTTTACCCTTTTCTCCTCTATTAAAGCTCAAGAAGGATCAAAAATTAGATATGGGGTGACATACAACAACAAAAGGCTTTTGATGAGATCAAGCAATATATGAAGGCACCACATGTGTTGGTACCTCCACAACTTGACAAGCCTTTTAAGTTGTATGTGGCGGCCGATAGCCTAACGATAGGATCGGCCCTTATGCAAGAGTTTGAAGGAAAAGAAAGAGTCATAGCTTATCTTAGCCGAAAGCTGCTAGACCCGGAAACAAGGTATTCGACTCTGAAAAAACTTTGCTTGTGTATATATTACTCATGTACCAAATCACGGCACTATTTGTTGAATTCAATGCGTGGTGGTTTCGGTTTTGATGTAATCAAACATATGTTATCAATGCCGATTTTGAATGGAAGAATTGGCAAATGGATTTTAGCATTGTCAGAATTTAATTTAAGGTATGAATCGGCAAAGGCGGTAAAGGGTCAAATTATTGCCGACTTTATTACCCAACATCGGGATCTCTCTGTTGAGGCGATAAGCATTGTGCCTTGGGCCTTGTTCTTCGATGGATCATCTTGTAACAAAGGTGGTGGTGCTGGTATTCTTTTGATTCCCCCACAAGGAAAAGCTTTTGAGTACGCAGCCCTATTGAATTTCATGTTACTAACAATCGGTAGAGTATGAAGCATTGCTTAGAGGGCTTCACTTCTTATAGAAGTAAAGGCCGTTCTTTGTTGAAATCTTTGGGGATTACGAGTTGGTGATTAATCAACCCAATGGTCGATATGAATGCAAGAACAATGTGTTAAGAGAATATTATGAGGAGTGTAGAGAACTTTTGAAGAATTTTCTGATAGTAACCTTGCATCATATCCCTAGAGAGTACAATGAAGAAGCAAATAAGTTAGCTCAAGTCGCTTACGGATATCAAGAGAATCGGGAAGTTTTGCTATGGAGGAAGATGTTTTAAATACTGATCCAGTAGATGGTGATTGGAGATACGAAGTTACCAATTATCTGAAAAATCCATCTCAGAAGGTTTCCCGAAAACTCAGGTACAAAGCTCTCAAATTTGTGTTTCTTGATGATCAGTTATATTACAAGTCCATCGATGGAGTATTGCTCAAGTGCTTAAGTCAAGAAGAGGCCAAGAAAGTGATGTATGAGGTTCACGAAGGATTGTGTGGTGCACATCAGTCAGCTTATCGGATGAAGTGGATAATTAGGAGAACTGGTTACTTTTGGCCAACTATGTTGGAAGATTGTTTTGAATATTACAAAGGGTGTCACAATTGTCAAAAATTCGGTAATATTCAAAAAGTTCCAGCGTCTGCTATGAATCCTATAATCAAGCCTTGGCCGTTCAGAGGATGGGGTATAGATTTAATTGGTCAGATCAATCCTCCTTCTAGTAAGGGACACAAATTTGTACTCTTGGCCACGGATTATTTCACCAAGTGGGTTGAGGCTATCCCTTTGAAGAAGGTAACGCGTCAGAGAATATGATCAGTTTTGTTAAGGAACATATAGTTCATAGATTTGGGATTCCTCAGACTATAACAACTGATCAAGGAACTCAATTTACTTCTTCAGAATTCTGTGACTTTGCCAAAAGTATGGGGATTAAGTTGTATAATTCTTCTCCTTATTATGCACAAGCTAATGGTCGTGCGAAGCATCAAATAAGATTATGATTAAAATTATCCGAAGAAGATTGATGAAAAACCAAGGAAGTGGCACTTGGTTCTTAATGAAGCAATCGTGGGCTTACCGAATGGCTTGTCATGGATCCACTCAAACGTCTCCCTATGAACTGGTTTATGGGCATCATCTTTGTACTACCATGGGAATTACGGTTAGATTCAAGGCGAGTTGTGTTCTGAGAAAAGAATTGGCGTAAGAAGATTATAAGAATCGATGATGGATGAATTGGAAGATTTACATTTGATTCGTCTCAAGGCATTGGAAAATATTGAGAAAAATAAAATACGCGTTGCCGGTATTATAACAAAAGGGTTAGGTGAAGCAATTTGCGAAAGGAGATTTGGTTTGGAAAACTATATTGCCGCTTGGAACAAAGGATAGAGCGTTAAACAAATGGTCTCCAAATTGGGAAGGTCCTTTCCGAATAGTAGAATGTGTACACGCAATGCATACATATTGAAGACTTTATTTGGGGAGGAGTTTACGAGAGCTATCAATGGAAGATTTCTTAAGAAATACTACCCCAAAGTGTTGAGGTTGGTTCATGAATGTAGATCGAGAAAAACCGACAAAGAAAAAAAATCGCCTTTAGCCTAAAGATCGAATACAAAGATCGAGAATAGCCGATATCGTTCATATCGCCTTTAGCACAAAATAGCCGATGCGATTTAAATCGCCTCTAGCACAAGAATGTTTATCCGAAATGGGTTATTTTCAGCATTTTTCGACGATCGCGGTGGAATTTTACCGAAAAGAATCAAAGAAATAAGTATTCTTTCAAAGGACGGGATTATTTATAAAAGTCCATCCTAATACAAACTATTCCTCAAATAACTTGTTGAGGATGGACTGGGGTTTGTGATTTCGGCAAGGGCGGCAGACATGATCGTCGAGGCCTCCGGGCGCTCATCGATGTCTTCGACTTCGTCCCAAGGCGTCCCAACAAAAAGCCAACTGGCTGGGAGGAGTAGTCCTCGTTGGTTTGGGAGGTCATTGCCGCCAACCGAGAGAGGCGCCGAGGTGCACACCTTGGATGACGGCACGATCAATGCGGCCGTCCACGACATCAAGGCGTGCCTCGGATGTCTCCCCGAGCATTCACCTTGTCGGCAATCTTGTTCGCCGCCGCCCTCAAGCGGTCATTCTCCGCGAAAGAGTTTGGCGAAAAAAGAAGAAATGGGTCGGCAAGCAAAGGAAGTCGGGATGATAAAACTAAATGAAGATATCAAACCGGTGATGGCGTCGCAGAATTGCTTCATTGGTCCTCCCATTCGGCTTGATCGATGCCGAACTTCTTGGAGACGTCGCCTAGCTCCTCCCGGGCTTCGTCCCTCTCCTGGCGGAACTTGAGCGCCTCCTCATGAGAGTATGGATGGTGTGCATCTGCTGGTTCTGCCGAACCCCAAGGATTGGAATGGTAAGAGCTTGAAGAGCTGGAAGACCCGGAGGAGCCGGATGATGGAGTTCCCGGTTGAGCTGCCGTCCTGGAGGAAGGAGATGGTATTGGCTGGAGCTGATGACCCTTATCCTGATGAATGAGGAAGGAAAAATCGAAATTAAGAGATGAACAAGGAAATTGCAAAGGGGCAAAAGCCGAATCATACCCACGACGCCGGCAGTGCGATGCTCTGCTTCCTTCAGCCTCTCCGTCGGTGGGGCGCTTGCCACGGTTGCCACTTGTTAAGTCATTTGCTTTGATGGAGGTTAGGGTTTTCTTCGGAATGAATCGAACGAAGGAAGTGGAGGAGACGGATGTGAGAACGCTTGGCGAAGATAGCGATGAAGGCTAACGGAAGGGTCTATTTATAAGCGAAGCGAGGATCGTGGCGAATTCCACGGGGTTGTGGGGCGAGAATCCCGAGCAGCGGAGTAGGTTTTTTCCTTTTTCATTTGGGCCATTCTTCGGGCTGGACCGGACATGGGTTAAGTCGAACGTCGCTCGAATATCTCCTTGGTTTGTTGGAGCCAACATTGTTCGGTTATACCCTCACAATATTTGAATTGGATTAGTTCGGCTATCGGAAGAATGGAGACAATCGGCTACATTCTAATCGAGTAATTTAAGGGAAAAGGGCGATTGCTTTCGAATGAATAAAAATAAGTAAACATAAAAAGTTGGTTAACCGAGGGAAAGAAGATGTCACACTTAAGTTTATTACAAATCCAATGTCTCTTGGTTCGAAAGATGATTGATTGCCTCTATAGCCTCGATCTGATTCGGCTAATATTATCTAGCACTTTTGATCTTCATCTTGAAACTCGGATCTTTGGATAACTTAGTTTTGATCTGCTGATCTTCTTTGATGATCGAAGCTATCTTTAGTGAAGCTGCTTCTATGTTCTTCGGCAAATTAATTATATGGGCCCTGTGAGACTGAATTTTGGCATTCAGTTCGGCTAGTTGAGCCTCTAGTCTGCTTTTTTCATCCTCCATGGCTTTCAGTTCAGGCTCCAAGGTTGCCAAGGAATTTCTCGTAGTCTGGATGTGAGAGTGAAGATCTTTAATCTCTAGCTTTTTCAAAGATCTATCCTTCTACAGGGCGGTCCTCGAAGATGTATTTTTGATTGCCCTTCTCACCATAGCAAAATGGTCATCAAGATGGGCTGCAGATTCTAGGGGAGCCTTGAGAGCAGAGGGGATATCTTGATCAATGAGTTCAAGGAGGTCTTTTATCTGGTCTGCATCCTGAACCAGACTGATGGTATCCTTGTTTAGCAGAATGATCACATCTTTTAGCCGGGCCTGATTTTCCAGCGATAAGGTTTGATGGGAAGTAATCTCTTCACCTTTCTCAATGATGTAATCCTCAATAGAGAAAGAGTAACTGGTGGTCGGTTTAGTGATGTTCTTCTAAAGAAAAGAGAAGAAAGAAAGTGTTAGCCGGTTGGGTAATTTTGATAAAATATAGTGTAAAACAAGGAATTACCTCACTTTGAAATTTGGTTGATCGTCGAGGATGGGTTATACCACAACTTTCTTTGAGGAACTTAATTTGAAGATTTAAAGGGGACAGGTTTGGAGCTTGATCGGAGAGGTTTCCTTGCCGTTCATCCAAGATTTCATCTATTTTCGAAGAAGTAGATGATAATGAGCATAGGAGAATAGATGTTATTTAAAAGAAAGAAAAAGAGAATTGGTTGAACAATGTTACCTATAGTCTCATCGAGTTTATGAGCCTTTGAACCTTCGGGGCCATGAGTCTCTGAAATTTCGCTATCATGAATTTCTTCATCTTGATGAGAAACTTGAGGGTTGGTTCTGCAGTCTTTGGTATTGCCCAAAGGTGGGAGTTTCGACTTGTGGCTGCAGAGAAGTAATGAATATAGAGGTGGTCAGGCTTACTGCTAAGTGAGATTGTTGACCTGATAAGAAAATAAAAGATTCATGCCTTAAGGGATAATCTGGCTTTCTTGGTCCTTGGTTTTTTGGGTAAGAGAAAACTTTCAGGTGTTTTCCTTTTGCTTTTTCCTCTCGAAGGTGCAGCAGCTGAAGTAGCGGGAGTTCTCATGAGTGCCTTTAGAGGTGCTGAATCCAAAGTTGCAGAAGTTTTCATGAATTCTTTTAAGTTTGGAGCATCAAACCCCAGAGCAGGCTTGGGACCAGCCGAATAGTACTGGATTGCTTTGGCTGGAGGAGTAAACTCAAGATCCTGTGCATGACCAGATGTTAAAGTAAGAAGTGGATTCAAGAACAAGAAATGATGGGCATAATGAAATTACCTCACTGTCAGAAGCAAAATCGGGTTGCAAGTTTTTGCATAGAGAATGAACTGATATATTGAAGATATGAGCATGCCATTCTTGCCACCAAGAAACAAAGAAGGGATGAGCAACATCTATTAGCCCAAATGGAGATGGTTCGTATATTGGCAATTCCCATCCTAATTCAAAGACCTTCTTGGCTTCCATTCCTTCTGTTATTAATTCCCTTGACTTTATGATTGTTGAGAAGAGGAATTTTGGAGGCAGTTGGCCGCATCCTAATTGTCTGGCCACCATGTTTGGATAATAAAATTCATAGGTAGATTGTACTAGTCTCCCATGATGAAATTCGGCTGGCAGAGTGCAAGGCTTGATAAAGGAGTTGAAAATCTCCGTGGATTCTTGGCCTGAACAACCAATTTCATAGCTAAACTTGCAGGGCAAAGTCAAATTTTCATTTTCTCTGTAAGGAAACCAGAGCACATTGCCGAATCCTTTGAAAAATAGCTTGAAGAAATGACCGATGTCTATGTCAATGCTTATGGATGATGCTGCTTCCCCATAAGTCTGACATGCCTTGACCTTTGCTGTGTTGCCTTCAGCATAGTTGACTGAAGGAAAACTTAGATTGAAGAGGCTCACAGAGGTTATCTGATGCATATATAGCTGAAGCCACATTTGAATTAGCCACCAGGGACCATTCACACAAGAAATTTCTCCACCTTGGCGCATCTGAAGAGTAATCTGATGCATCATATGATAAACAGACCCTAAGAGATATTTGCCTAGTGGGATCTGAGTGCCTGCAGCTAAGTCTTCAGCCATTACCATGTGATTCAGGGTTGGTTCATTGGATTTTCCACAGAAGATGAATCTGCATAGCCACATATTCATGAAGGCTTTCAACTCTTTGTCAGAGACGGTGCCAGATGCATTCATGTAGTTCTGAATATGTTTGACCCATCCACATCCAGAACTGACGGCTCTTTGATTACTTTTGCTCTTGTACTTATAGAGATATACTGGCAATGACACATTCAAGCCAGTCATCATGAATACGTCGGCTAGAGTGATGGTCATAATACCATGACCAAAGATAAAGGCATTGATAGTGTCAGACCAAAAATGAGAAGCTGCTATCAAAAGGGAATCATTCCTGGGTGTTTCTGCTAAAGATAATTCCAGACAATGACTGATGTCCTGACTTTCCCAGTGGCTGCTGCTTTTCTCCAACATTCTCCTGTACCAGTTACGCCATCCGGTGATTGGAGGAAATGGCCAATTCTTGAATGTGTTTGGCCATCGGTTTGGCGAGGTAATCCCAGACTTGAAAGGAATTCTTTGGGTTTCCTTCTCAATAATTTCAGAAGGGTCAGGATTTCCCAGAGAAAATAGGAGTCGGGGTTGGCAGCATAGGGGATCAAAATCTGGCTCTTGTATTCCTTTAGAAGATGATTGAAATCAAAGGGGAGTAAATCAAAAGAGGAGCGGGAGGATAAAATGAAAATTGCCGAGTATAAGTAAAGTTTACCTCTGGGATTTCATCCTGGGTCGCCATTGAAGATTTGAAGGAGGTCCGAGGTTGCGCTGAAAGCTTGAATTTTTGGGCAGCGGCTGCGGTTTTGAACGGTGATGACCTAGGAGAATGAAAGAGCTTGTGGTCAATTTCAGAATAAAACAACTTTTATCCCGAAATTGAGGGGCATGTGTTAACACTTTGGATTTTGGTCGATTCGGAAGATGACAGTAGACCCACATGCGGGAAGAAGGGTATTCGCAAACAAAGCAAGCGGTCGGCTAAATGCATTGCGGTCGGTTACTCGGAAATGCGGTGATTCCATTCGGGAAAAACGAAGATGGCGAGCAAGGCCGATCGAAAAGGTGAAAGTTGTAATAGTAAAGGACTCTAAAAGTTTAGGGTAAGGAATCGTGAGTTTCAAGTTTATTTAAAGGTTCCTTTGTAAATCGTAGTCCTCTAGGACTCGTGTTTTTTTGTCTAGGGTATAAATATTGACCCTCGACCATTGTAATAGAGGTTCACAACCAAATCAATACAACCGCCCCGTGCCAACTTTCGAGTCCTTTTGTCGTCGTGTCGTCCGAGTTCTTCGAGAGGAGTCATCGATCCGTCGACCTCCGTAAGTTCCGACAACCTTGTTATCATGTTTAGTATCATGCGGTGGATTTAGACGTGATGCAAGTAGTCTTGTTTGTTTTCAATGGTCGTATGCGGCGGATCTTTGTTTGACAATCAAGAAGTCTTTGCTTATGCTTTGTTTATGAGTAGATACCGTGCGGCAGGCGTTTGCTCAATATGCTTAGTGAAAGCAAGATAGTTATCGGCTCTTTTAGATATGGCAAATCTAAATAGATTCATTAAGTTATCCAGTGTTGCATGTTACGGAATATTTTATATATATTTGTAACATATTTCGCCCAATCTAGATTTGATATTGTTCGGCCTTTTCTCTCTTGTGGTTTTATTCGTGCTTTCACGATCATTGCTTTTCATAATACCTTTGCAATCGATAGTGTGCATATAATGGCTGAATTATTTTAATCTAGATTGTCACATGTCGCGGGTTCATGCATGTTAATCATGTTTAAACTTTAACAAAACCGGTGTCGTCTCGCGGCGATCTGCAGTTTTAGATTAGTTTAATCGTTTTATTTGCATGTTCCTTCTTCATGGACCCCAATTCGGCTGAATCGCCGAGCTTGGTTATGCATTAACTCATAATTAATTTCACTTGTTCAAACATGTCTTCCCATGCACGTATATTCGCAATCGGTCTCCACGTGCATTCATCTTACTATTAGTTGAACGGTTTATGAACTCATTGGCGAATGACTCTCTATAGTCAGTATGTCGTAAAAGTGGCTTCGTGGGCAGATATGTGGAACTATCTGGTATTACCCGACATGTTCGGTTTGACATTTAATTGTTTTGTCCTTTGTTAGTTTTTTTCAGGTCAAACTGACTGGCACGCTTTCGGATAACGAAGCACCCGGGAACCCGATTGAAGCTACGCTTTTCGGCTTGCTGTGTGTGAGGCACAGTGCGTCACATTTTGTGTCAACAGTATCACACTAGTAAGCTAGTCAAACTTGGGGACATCCACTTGACAGTGTTATGCAGATATCAATCTCAACAAAGCTTGAACTCAAATATTGATCAATTATTGTGACAAACCTTTTTGATTCACGCACCAAACAACATTTTGGCTTATCAGTATCATTTTGCAACAGGAAGATCATAGTGAGCGAACCCAATATACCAAGTTCAGCTGACTATCTAGGTGAATCACCACAAAGATACACAACATCCCCCATTACATGTTTAATTTGTACAATAATTGATGAATCATATTTAGTCTATAAAAATAAAATGCTTTACTACACCAGATTCGTATAGTAAAAACGGGGGCATTTTTACTGTAGGGGCGGCTGGGTTGGGGACGCCCCTATAGTGGACGTCCTCGGGCCCAAGCAGCCCAGCCACCCATACAGATAGCACTGTAGGGGCGGCTGGTAACCTGAGCCGCCCCTACAGTTAGGGCTGATCTATAGGGGCGGCTCAATCACCAGCCGCCCCTACAGTGCCCATTTGTAGGGGTGGCTGCCACCAGCCGCCCCTGCTGTTCGACTGTAGGGGCGGCTGAATCACCAACCGCCCTTACTGATGGCGCACGAATAAATAGCAGTCACCCCTTTCTTCCACCTCGGGACACACTCTTCTACAAAAAAAAGGTTGGGAGGTCTTTGGCTCCTCCCAAAAATTACTCTACTAAGAGAGAGGTTTTGATCTCAAATCCTTTGGTGGAGAGGCTCTAAAAGGTAGGGAAATGCTTCTCCAACTCTTTATTTGAAGTTTAATTCGTTGGTTAATGAGTAATTTGATTTTTGGTTCTCTCTTCCATGGAGCTTGAGCTAGTTATGAGTGAAATTGGATCCTAATTTTCACTATATTAGGGTAAATTAGGTAGGAAAGTAAGATTGCACCCTTTGTTAGTACATCTTTGTTGATTTTAGTGTAGTATTAGTGAAGTTTGATGCATGTGTCATGAAACCCTATATCTAGATCTAGATCTAGGATTTTGTTTTTTTTCTTTTTCAATTTTTTCTTTATGTGACTAGGGTTTGCGTGTAGGTGAATGTGTAAGATTTTAATGGTTGCTAATGTGTAAATATCCTCTACCATGGCTACTAATTATCATTTAATATTTATTTTGATTCCTTTCTATAATGTGTGTTTTTAATTAGTTATGGATAAATAGGCCATTAATTAATTATCCTCTACCATGAAATTGGAATGGAGTTTGCATGAAAGGTAGTGGATGAAATATTAAATGATGCTAATTGTTTTCTTTAAAATTGTTTATTTGAACCAATTAATTTATATTTTAAAATATTTATGCATTAATAGTCAATTAATTAACTATCCTCCACTACCATGGTGCGTGTCTCAGGTATATACAATTATTCTCGAGTAATATTCTTTCTTTGGTTGTTTTGTTTCTATAAGATGGACTACAGGAACTCTTGGATATATGGTTCGTTAAGACACGACGCTCTTTTCCGTGATGAGGTGGACAAATTCATCAAAGCCACAGAGAAGCATGCAGCGACGTTGAAAGAGAATAGTGACACGATTATTTGTCCCTGCAAAGATTGCAAGAACCTTATTGCATTTCAAGATGTAAGTACCATAAAAGAACATCTGATTAGGAGAGGATTTATTCCGGACTACACAGTGTGGATTCATCATGGTGAAACAGTGGTTGTTGATGACAGCGACGATGATCTAGCTGATGAAGCTGAAACCCAAGCATACTTGTCCCGATTCACAGACGATCTTGAGCAATAAATAGATCGTGACTATGGCAATCAACAAGGTGGTGGCTTTGGCAATCAACAAGGTGGTGGCTTTGGCAATGAACAAGGCGGTGATGATGCTGGTGGTGCCAGCAATGATGGCGAAGCACGTGAGGGGGATGCAGATGACGGTGACAACTTGGACGAAATGCTTGGGGCCTTTGGACCAGAAATATTAGAAAAGAGCAAGAGAGGTCTAGAAAATCTTGAGAGGGTGACAAAAGCATCGAAGAAGACTGTGTATGATGCTGAGAAGGGTTGTCCGACATACTTCACACTGCTACGTTTTGTGCTTGAGCTACTCATCCTAAAGGCTAAGTACGGCTGGTCGGACTATAGTTTCGATGATCTGTTGTGCCTCATGTCACGGTTGCTCCCACGGCCGAACACAGTTCCCGCCAACACATACCAAGCGAAGAAGGTTATAAGTCCACTCATATTGGGGGTTGAAAAAATCCATGCATGCCCCAACCACTGTATCCTTTTTCAGCGTGGCACATCGTTCGAGACTTTAGATACATGTCCTAGGTGTGGGGCTAGTCGGTACAAGAACAATGACCTTCAAAGTGGGGTGGAAGCCTCCACAGGAAAGAGGAAGAAGGGTGGGAAGAAGGTGGTGCAAGAATCTCAGCCCCCAGAGGAAACTCCATTAGGCAACGATGCAAATAAGAGAAGAATTCCTGCCCTGGTTATGTGGTACTTGCTAGTGACCGACCGCTTGAGGCGTATGTTCCTAAACCCTAAGGAAGCCGCACTGATGACATGGTGGGATGATGAGCGCAAGGTGGATGATGATACGATCGCACACCCGGTCGATTGTAGCCAGTGGCAAGCGTTCGATGCCAAGAACAAAGCCGAATTCAGTGATGACCCACAGAATGTACGGTTCGGCTTGAGCACCGATGGAATGAATCCCTTCAATGAGAGGATGACCGACCACAGCACATGGGCAGTCATCTTGACCATGTACAACCTCCCAACGTATTTGTGTCAGAAGAGGAAGTACCTTCTCCTCACCATTCTTATCTCCGGCCCCAAACAACCAGGCATTGATATAGACGTGTTCTTGGAGCCTCTGATGCAAGAAATGGAGAGGCTATGGAGGTATGGGGAGTCGATGTACGATGCGTTCCGGCGGGAGGACTTCATATGCAAAGCAATAATATTTGTTACTACCAATGATTACCCCACGCTGTTTACCCTGTCTGGATAGTTCAAAGGCAAGACTGGATGCTTAGTCTGTTTGGATGGTACTAAATGGGTGTTCCTAGATGGATCCAGGAAGATAGTTGACATAAGGAACCGGCGCTTCTTAAAGACAGGTCACAAGTACCGTGGCAAATTGTACCTAAGATACTATGGCAACATCCCGGAGGATGAACCCCCTCTAGAGAGATGTCATAATGGAGAACATGTGTTCAGAATGGTCCAAAACATACACGTCGTCTATGGAAAGAAGAATCTGGATGGAACGATCAGAGATAGAAGCTCTAGTTGAAAAGATGTTGGTGGAGAAAGGACTGTCTATGATGGAGCCACAGACACCAATGGGGCCGCCCGGAGAACTGGCGGTAGTTGGCAGCCCTCCGGATGTTCCCAGCAGTCAAGGTTCCAATGCAACGGAACCCCCGTAGATCGCATACGGGCACCAACCAGTTGCAAATTGGTGGTTCCAATGGGCAGGCAAAACGTGATCATTGAGGTGGCAACGGGCATGGCACATCCTCCGGGCGGCACGTGGCACAATAGGGACATCCCGCAGGACTACACTCGGGTCGAGGTGCATACCATGAAGCCCGAGTTCATGACTTGGAAGATAGAACACCCTACTCCCGAGGGGCTCGTGTTACTCGGAGACGTCATGAACTAGTTCATCCTCTGGCACAGACGGGACATTGTATTGACCTAGTCTTCGCCAACTCCGACTAAAGTTCATCCTCTGAAGTGACCCGTCGAGGACGGGGAGGTATACTCATCGGCCCATGACCATGACCACCACACGCTAGAGACTTCTCCACCTTGTACCGAGCAAGGGCATGATGACATGCCACGTCCTTCTCCACCTCGTACCGAGCATGGGCATGATGACATGCCACGTCCTTCTCCAGCTTGTACCGAGCAAAGGCATGATGAGATGCAACATCCTTCTCAACAAGAGCATCCGATACATGAACAACAAGTGTCTCATGAACAGCAATTGCCTCATGGACAGCCGATACGTGAAGAACAAGTGGCCCCTGGAGCAGGTGATGCACAAGTTGACAAGGACGTGCCCGAATGGGAAGCTCGAAACAAAATCCCAATCAAGATAAGGCCATCATATGTGGGCATTAATGACGTCTCGTCGGTGCACAAGTGGATGGCCCATGACCAGTTCAAGCCTAAGAACCAAGTAAAAGAATTCAGAGCACCAACTTCTAAGGAGGGCACCACTAGCAAACTGCACAAAGGGTTTAACAAGTATCCAGCTGTTGATAACCTCAAATGGTCAAATGATTGCCCGGATAAATATGAAAAAGGCAAGAACTTCCTACCAAACCGAGTCATACGGTGCTTGCCACGTGGAATGAGAAAGTTCCACGATTGGTACTTGCGTGCTCGGATAACAGAACTAGAAATCTTACAAGCATGGATCCCTGCCGGCACATTTGGAGCCCTAGGTGGGCAAATTGCCGTTGAGTTTAAGGATATCCAGGCATGCTTCCACCTCGGATGAATGGAAATGAATCTAATTCCCATATGGTGCCTGTAAGTCCTTGCCCTCTCGATATGATATGAATGTAATCTTTTAATTTTGTTGTAACTAACCCGCGTCGTGATTTGTAGAATGCAAGCGGACTTTGTGAGAAAGAGGCCAGCTCTGAAATACAGGTATATAGACCCTTCACCTATAGCATCAACAAATTTTAATTACCCTAAAGAGTGGAAACTAGATTGCAAAGAACTAGGAGGTGGAAAGACACTTAAGGAGAAAGAGGACATCAGGAACAAGAAAATATTGGAAGAGTCCCTCAAGGTTGCGGCATACATTGCTCTATGTTTTAAAAATCTCCAACAACACGATAATATATGGATACCATACCGCTTCAAGTAAGTTCGACTGTATACTTAGCTTTGTTCAATATACTTTGTTCGATGCAAAAGAGCTTATGTGTTCCTTCTATGACTAAATTCATGCAGCGATCACTGGATTTGCATAGGCGTCTGGCTCTCACATAGCATGGTATGGGTCTTTGATTCAGCGGATTTCCCAGTCGAGACATACAAAGACTTCATAGCGATTGTCAAGATGTATACATATTGACAATCCTCATTTTAGCTACTATGTTTGTATACATACTTGTAAGGTTCAATGTGGGATACTAACAAGTTGCATTTGCTAAAACCATTGGAACAGGGCATTCAGGCACTATGTCTAGGAACATAAGGGGAGGCATCATCCAAATAGGAAGGAAAAGTTGTATGTCAAAACTCTATGTGTGGTAAGTGTCATTTACTTTGGTACTCCATATATTACGTGTCTGTCAATAGCATTACTTAACATTTCCATATGCAAAACACACAGTGCCCCAAGCAGAAGCCTGGGAGTCTACATTGTGGATACTACACATGTATTATGATGAGTACCATCGGTGGCTACAACAGAAACCCCAATCTGGTAAGTTTGACCTCTTCGCTCGTAGTATGAAAAGTTCGCATATGTTGTGATATAGTAAACCTAAACTTGTTCTCTTGTAGTTGGAGAAAGATAAAGACACAAGAAGGAACCCATACAAGGATGACGAGCTCTTAAAGATGGTCGGCGACCTTTGCAACTTCATAATGGACCAGATTGTGTACCATAAAAGCACTTACCATCATCTTCTTTCCGACTTAGGTAGTAATCCTCTATACCAACACCTTCGGGAGACTGATAGGCTAGCCCTAGGCCATTGATGACAATGTGGACTTGTGGTATGGTTTGGATCAGACTTTGGAACGGTTTGGACTTTGTTTTGCATGTGGACTTGTGGATTTCTTAATGGACTATGTTATAATGATGGACTTCATAATGGACTATGTTGTACTGATGGACTTTTGTGAATTATGACTTGTGATGATGTTCTAAATAATGGTCTTGTGTTTGTGGATGTATATATGTATATTTGTGGCGGTCAGATTCGAATTTGAATTTTATATATATATATATATATATATATATATATATATATATGTGTGTGTGTGTGTGTGGATTTGAATTTGAATTATTTTTTTCTTCTGGAAAATCCAATGTAGGGGCGGTTCTTGATTGAACAGCCCTTATAAATACACACAGCAGGGGCGGCTGGTGATACAGCCGCCCTTACATATGACACTGTAGGGTCGGATGAAAACACCTGCCGACCCTACAGAGGGCACTGCAGGGGCGGTCAGGAAACCGCCCCTACAGAGGCACCCTCTGTAGGAACACTCTGGGAAGGGCGGCTGGCGCAGCCGCCCCTACAGAGGCTCTAGAGCCGCCCCTACAGTTAACTAGTAGTGCTAGTATAATGCACACCTCCATCCTCATCACCTATGTTGAGTTCGAGTCCTAAAACCGCCTCAAGTCTCACATGGTTAAATTTAGACAAGAAATTTGGAGGTATGCAAAGGGTGATTGTTTTGTTCTGTTGCTGTGCAGTAATATCCAGTTAGCATGTTTGCAGTTGCACGGCAAAATCATGTGAACATGAGATCTGTCAGTCACTACACTTGTAATGTTGGAAAGCATGGCAATGAGGAAAACTTCCCAGTTCCCACCATGATCATAGAACAACCAAAGCAGACAGGGGACCAAAACGACCTGCCACCAGTCACCACTCACCACTGATGCAACTGCTGGCATTGTGCATCTTGTGAATGGCACAATCACAATAATGACAATACATCATGAATTATATACATAGCTTATACCATGCATCGATCTCAGAATTTCATTGTGCAGATTTTATTTGGGTCATTTTCCCAAGACCTAATTGCAAGGGTGTGATGATCTTGACATTGCATTACCTTATCCCATTGATGCCGTTTTTTTTTGGAAGCCTTGCCTTAGGACAGGATAGTGCACGTCAGATCACTAGTTAACAGTGGTGTCCCACTGGTCATTTTGTTTTGAGTTTTCTTTCCATATGTATATACCTGATGAAGTCATCTTCCAACTTCCAAACTTGTTGCTATCTGTTGACAACAAGGCTAGCATCTGAAGGAAAACACAAGCTTGCATAGCAAGTGGGTGCAAGGGCACAAATTTATATAGAGAAGTAAATGTAGGAGTTTTAATTTGGCAAGTTTGAGAGCAGCACTAGAACCTAGAGTTAGCTAACTACTCCTTCCGTCCTAGAAAATTTTGATGTTTTATTGTCCTAGGAAGCTTCATTGTTTAGTTTTTGAACACTAGGTTGGGTCCATTTCAGCTTGAGACTGGCTTGCATGCCTCCATGCATTTCTTTTAATTAGTGTGGACCAATTCAATAAAATACATGGATAATTTCCAGTGAACACTTATATGTGTCCTAATAAAAATCCTAAAACATCAAGTATTTTGGGACGTACTTAGTGGTATATTTTCAGTATGAGTCACTAATTATCGATAATGAACTACACAGGGCTGTTCATTTTTCATTGTATATTTGTTAATAAGTACTGCCGATGTCCAAGAATATAGCTATTTCCAGGTTTGTACTAATTGAACTAGCCAAGCCCTATTATGTTGACCAAATTTATAGCTGAAAAACATTTAAGACACCAAATTAGTATCATTAAATTAGATTAATTATATATGAATTAAGTTTTTACATTGTAGGTTTCATAGACATTAATTATTAACTTGTTTAAAGTAGCTCTATTTTGAGGCGGATGTAGTACTAAAAATTACAAAACTTTGTTCCCCTTGCAACTTACAAAACAAAAAAAAAATTACAGGACTAAATGTAAAATACAAACACTAAAAGGAAACTAAACCAGGAGTCGTACTTATCTACAACATACAAGAGAGCCAGTTAATTAAGAACAATTGAGTGTTTACAAGTAGGTGCTATCATGCTAGTTTTAATTATAGGAGCTAGCTAAACTCCTAAGGCTACTGACATGTAGAACACTTTTGTGTGCCGTGTAAAATACCATATCCAAAACGATCCTTTTGCTGTTTTGCAGCCTCTTTTCTGAGGCCTATCTGTTCTCTTCTTCCACGTATAGGAGTTTGGCAGAAAGACGCGGGGCAACGTGAGGCCTTCCATCAAAGCTCACGTCCTTTTTCAGATAAAAAAAAAAGAATTGAAGAGAGACCTAACTGATGGCTGGCTAAAAAAAATAACTTATTCTGTAGTTACACTTTGAGTTACGATAATTACTATATTAATTTATGAAATTATAGTAACTCCTTACTAAGTGGTTTACTATAACGTTATGGTAAATATCCCCATATGTTATAGTAAGCTAACTATCGTAAATATGTATTGATATTATCATAAATTAGTATATAAAATTATCGTAAATGGAGGTGGCTACAGAATAACTTATTTTGTAGCTGGCTACTGAATATACTCTCCCTATGTGTTATGGTAACTAGGAGGAATCCAGACGAGCTACAGATAGCCATCTCGAGTAGTTCATTAATTCAATATACATATGCAATAATCTAACCTTAAAATAACTATTAATAGCAGGTGAACCATAGGATGTATCTGCACAAAGTGTTCCTTGGAATCCATAAAAAGTAAGCTAAAAGAGATTAGATCAGGATGCTCATGGCTGGACTTCACATTACACATGCTACAAGTAGCAAGAAATATGCAGGAATCTCGAGATTAAATGCTCGATAACTGAGATATATGTTATGCAGATCTCTATCCTATTAGCTTACTTAATTCAACTGCCACACTGCAACTATTATGAGCAAACACAACTAGCCATAGGCTAACTATAGCTAGCTAGTTCATCATGCATTTTCTTTGGATCTTTGCACGGGCACAGTGCTGACTTGCTTTTAGGTCAAACAAATAGCTTATAGGTAAACAAAAGAGACACTCGGCAAGACGTAAGATGAACGTGGTAGACACACTTCATGCTTGTACAACACTTCCTGTAATAAAAAAATATAAGTCCAATCAGATTTGTCCTAAGTCAAATTCTAGCTTTGTAAAATCGGTAATGCTAGGTACAGGGTGTCCGTCCGCTCGGACGCTGCCGATGGTGGGCCGCAACACAGCCCAACGACCGTTCATCCACACTTGCCCTCGCCCCCAACGGTTCTAAAAAAACTTGTTATCCCTTTCGCTCCCTTCTCTCCATCACATCGCCTTGCGGCTGCCACTCTGTCCGTCCCGTCCTGAATACGGATGCCACTCTGCCTCACTGCTGCCACGCGCCCCATTCGACGCTGCTCGCTCGCCCCGGTCGCGAGCGCTTCTCGCCCCTCCCGTCGCACGCGTGCTGGTGGTGCCCGCTTTGTCCGTCGTGCATGCCACCCGCCCGGTCGAGCCAAGACCAATGCTGGTGGCGCCGGTGGGCGCCCACTGGTGCTAGTGCACCCGTCCAGCCGAGCCAAGCCCGCTGCTAGTGGCGGTAGTGTTCGCGCACTACCGCTCGCTACCGGCTCCCGATCCCGGCGGTTGGAATCGACTGGCCCTGACCTTACCCTCACCTATGTTGCATATGTATATTTCAATTGTTTCAGACGCTTCATATGTATGATGCAATTGTTTTATTTTGATGTTGCAAAGGTAGACCGGGGGATGTTGCACATGTTGAATATGTTGCAAGTGTTTTAGATGCATGTTGCAAGTGTTTATTCGAAATGTTTCATCTGTTTCCAGATGTATGTTGCAATCATTTTTTATATGGATGTTGCATATATTTCACACATATGTTGCAACAGTATGTTCCAAAATATTTCAGCTATTTTAGTTTTATGTTGCAACAAGTGGTTTCATGTTGCAAGTTGCAAGTGTTATTTTTCTGGATGTTTCATGTGTTCAACACACAAGTTATAAGTGCATGTTCCAAGTGTTTCATATGTTTTCAGACGTACGTTGTATTCAAATATTTTTCATATTGCAAGTATTTTATGTTGTTCGGCTAGGTGCGAGCCAGGGGGGCAGGAGGACAGTGCGCGCGGCGCACTCGGGGGGGGGATGCAGACGGGCACTGGGGGCAGGCGTACGGGTGCTGCGGTCGGGGTCACGCCGGGTCTCGACTGCTCTCGAGTGCCGCCCGCGCAGAGAGAGAGGAGTGGGTCTAAGGAATGACCGGCGGGCACAGATACGGGGTGGAGTGCGCGCGTGGGGCGGGGTGAATCCGGACGAGGGCGGGGCGATGGGACTGGGGCAGGCTGCGCGGGCGTCTGGACGCGCACGTCCGTTCAGACGTCTGGTCGCTAGCCACACCAATTTAAGATAGATTGACAACAAGGAATTGATGCTACTATACTGTGTTGAGATATGCTAACTTATCTTATATTTGTGATAAAAGAAAGAATTTGCTTTACTACTGTACTTTTCAATCGTAGCAATCGGTGCATATGCATTACTAGAAATCATTAATTTGTAGAGATGGTTATGCAACCATATCTTTGAAAATTGGTTTCTAGAAATTTTAAAATGGGCGTGGAAAATAGAGAAAAAAAAGTTTTAATCACGAAGAATAACACTAGCTACGCAGAATAACACTAGCTAAGTACTATTTTTATATAGAGTAAAATGCACCACAGGTGCATTAACTTTTGGAGAGGTGTCATCTAGGTCCATCAACTTTCAAAGTGCATTTTCGGGTCCTTAAACTTTCTATGTTGTGCATTGCAGGTCCATAACCATTCAGTTGCTTGGTAATTTTTCATTGAACCCCTTCACTTGAATAACTCTATCTCAAAATAGCATGTCGATGCGGGACCCACGGGATACCCGGTAAGGAAGGAAGAAGATCTAGTCTAACTAGGATTCTTCCCATGTAATCTTAGTAGTAGTATTATTTTGTAATCCTACTAGGAACTCTCATTGTAAACCGACTAGGATTCTGGCCTCCTGACTATATAAAGGAGGGCAGGGTTCCTAGAGGAAGAGATGACACAACACTTGACAATCAATCCAACGCAAGGCTAACGCCGACTGGACGTAGGGCTATTACTCGATCAGCGATCGAGGGTCCAAACCAGGATAAATCAATTGTCTCTTGCGTTCACCGTCGAGTTCTGCATACGCCGAAGCCCGAACAAACTGCCCCGGGTACCCCCGTGGAAGGCTATCAGTGGTCAAACATTGACAGCTGGCGCGCCAAGTAGCGGCTTTCGGCGAATTTGCATCCAAGAGCTCGATGGACCTCGACAACATGATCTTCTCGACGGGATCAACCTTCATCTTCGGCTCATGGACCTGTGAGGCGGACGACAATGGCGAGCTCCAAAGCCGTCTCCTCGAAGATTTGAATCACCATGAAGACCATTCTATTTCGGCGACTACGACAGGTCAACTCACTAGAAGATTCGCGCAGCTCGCGATGTCCGATTCGATTCAGACTTCGTGACTTTGTGCATCCGATTCAAACTCAGGTTCCGCATCCGAAATTGAGTCTTACCCGAGTTCTTCTGGGAAACCGAGTTCTTTTCCGATGGGGCTTAAGAACGCGGCCTTGGCTTATCAAGAATACAACTCGGAGTACGCTCAGAATCTTTTCAAGAAGCCGGGTCCTTTTCCGTTCGGACTCCACAACATGGCAACATCTTATCAGACACGGCCCGAAGGATTCCTCGATCTAGTGCTTAGAATGCCACTGAAAGGAGCTCAGGAAGGTCTGGTACCGACTATAACATCTCAAGACTGCATCGTCCACTGGTCGGGTTCTGTTCCTGAGGATAGCGGTACCCGACTAGTTGACACGACGACGACAGCAATTCTACCCTACCAAGAAGGAGACTCGATCTACGACCTCGAAGCCTCTACTAAAGTAATCAGCAACTCCGACAGTGTGGAAAGCGACGTTGAAAGCAGAACAATTCAAGCACAAGAAGTATTCATGGTTTGCCGCCCTCGATCACCATTGGTTCCCCCAGAAGCGCCCGACGTCATGTCATCGGATGAATCTGAGTCCAACATATCACCCTTTATCTAGGGGCACGATGGTGAGACCGAGAATCAAAAGCAAGCCAGAGAAAGAAAGAACAAGTTGAAACAAGGACGCCAACACCGTGCTAGGCAGCGCAAGAAAGCTTGGATCAGATATGAGTCAGATCTAGCCGAGTACAATAGAAGAAAATCAGAACGAGAAGTCGAAGAAAGACACACGACGAATACACCCTATGATAAGATCTGAGAAGCACTAGAAGAACTCAGAGCGACCTCACATCCCAGTGAAAGACAAGAACAGCTCCGAGACTTTCTCTGGACAACAGTCCTAAGGACGCACGATGGAAGGACCCACTCAAGACTACCTGCTAGATCAACATCTCATGAGCAGGGAGATCAAAGTCAAAGGAAGTCCGCTTTCGAAAGACTTGGACCACGTGGAAGTCACAACAGAGAAAGTAGAAGGGACCATAGTCAAAACGACAGAGTTGAACAACCAAGGAAGGTCAAAAGCAGAGCGCCTATTCAGACAGCCACACAGAACTACTCTCGCCAAAACAACAGTTGGAAAGAAGGAGGTGCAGAATCAGAATACACAGAAGCCAAAACGCACGATAGATTCCCTTGTTTTGCAAACAGACTTGCTTCAATACGACTACCTCACAAGTTCAAGCCGTCCAACCACTCTAAGTATGATGGCAAGATCGAACCAAGGCAGTGGCTCAGGATTTACTCGCAATCGATCGAACTGGCCAGAGGAGACGACGATATCAAGACCTTGTTCTTTCCCATGGCCCTAGAAACCATGCCCCTCCAATGGTTCGACAAATTGAATCCAAGATCAGTCAGAAATTGGAAGGACTTGCAAAGAGTTAAAAGGACTCAAGCAGAAAGGAGGTGAAAGTCTCAGAAATTACTATCGACGATTTGGCGAACTACGAGCTTAAGTACATGACATCACTGAACGAGAAGTAATCGAAGCATTCTCTCACGGAATCATGGCAAGGTGGCAATTTCAAGACTTCTGCAAAGAAAACTCGAGAAACAATGAAGAATTCAGACGAACAGTAGAAAAGATAATTAATGCAGAGGAGAAGACACGAGAAAGGTTCCTGGATAGAAACAACCGAGACAACCCGGACAAGCAAAATCATCAAAACAACAGACATCAGGAAACAAAACATGGACCAGACAACACAATAGCGGTGGCTGACAAATCAAAGAGGTTTTCAAAATCCAGAAGGTATGACGACATTGAAAACATGCATTGCATCTTGCACCCCAATGGAAAGCACACCATCGAAAATTGCTACACCTTCAACGAACGATACACAAGGAAAGATAGTAAGGCGAACACTAAAGAAGACAGTCAGAAAAAAGAAGACAACCACGAAGACAAAGGATTCCAAAAATCCAGGGGGACAGTAGCAGTAATCTTCGTCGGGGCCCCAGATTCCACAAGTAAACATCAAGAAAAGCTAGCTCTACGAACCATCATGGCAGCAGAGCCAGCTACTTCAAGATATCTCAATTGGTCGTAGTATCCAATCCAATTTTCAAGAGAAGACCAATGGACTAGCGTAGAAAATGCAGGCCATTACCCACTGGTTCTAGATCCAACTATTGCCGGTATGACTGTCACAAAGGTACTAATCGACGGGGGAGCCGGACTCAACATCATTTTTTCAGAAACTTTGAGGAAGATGGGACTACAACTCGCTGGGATGATTACACCAACGAGCACCCCTTTTATGGCATAGTACCCGGCAAGGCAGCGATGCCACTTAGACAAATCACTCTACCGGTTACTTTTGGAACTCCCTTGAACTACCGTACAGAGTTCATCAAGTTTGAAGTTGCAGACTTTGATTCTTCATATCACGCAATCCTCGGGCGCCCAGCACTAGCAAAATTCATGGCAATACCACATTATCCGTACCTGTTGCTTAAGATGTCAGGGCCTAACGGCGTCCTTTCCCTTCGAAATGATTTGAAGCGCGCTTTTGACTGCGACGTTCAAGCAATCCAAATTACAGCAAAAGCACAAGCCGCCAATGGTAGAAAAGAAATAGCCACTATTGCAGCAGAAATGAACCCAGAAGAGCTAGAGATACCGGCTAAAAAACCCAACATCCTCGCACCACCAAAGGAAGCCGACGTCAAACAAATCGACCTGGGCACCGGTGATCTCTCCAAAACGGCAACCATCAGCGCCCACCTCTCGGTAAAATAGGAACTCGCGCTCACCAACTTTCTTCGGGACAACAAAGATATCTTCGCTTGGAAGCCGGCTGACATGCCAGGTGTCCCAAAAGAGTTGGCTGAGCATAGAATTGATATCAATAAAGGCTCCAAGCCTGTGAAGCAACGGCTACGACGATTCTCACCCGATAAGAAGGCAGCAATCAAAAAAGAAATCACAAAGCTAATGGCAGCCGGATTCATCAGAGAAATCCTTCACCCAGTTGGCTAGCAAACCCAGTTCTAGTACAGAAAAAGAATACAAACGAGTGGCACATGTGTGTCGACTACACAGATCTCAACAAACACTGCCCGAAAGATCCGTTCGGCCTACCACACATTGATCAGATAGTTGATTCAACAGCAGGATCTGCCCTATTATCCTTTCTTGACTGCTATTCAGGATATCACCAGATCGCATTAAAGGAACAAGACCAGAGCAAGACATCTTTCATCACTCCGTTCGGTGCATACTGCTACAAGACCATGTCATTTGGACTCAAGAATGCTGGTGCCACTTAAAAGGAGAGCCTAGATAATTCTTATTATATAGAAATATTTTTACCTAAAACATAATGTTCCTCTTTAATATAAATATTTTTTTATATACTTCGCAGATGAGTCCGGGGTCGCCGGGCGGTCTGCCACCGTGCGGCAGTTATCTCCCTTTGTCCGCCTACATATGCACTGCAGATTACACATAATGTTCTTCGCCCTGTTCGTTTGGGCTTGTTTGGCTTATAAGCCGTACTTTTTCAACCAACAGTACTTTCAGCTATGGCTTATCAGCCAAACAAGCCCAAACAAACAGGGCGCTTATTGTGTGTTCCATGCATGGCACATTTCGTGCCAATAGTTGTTAGGACTGGTCTTTCAGAAGATATAATGTTACTTGCAGATCTAGCACGATAATTAGCCGATATTGTGCCTGTGGGTTTGGTATTAATTGTATGCATGCCATTCTCGTGTTCCTGTTGCCCACTTAAAAAGGCTCATAAAAAAATTCAATTAGGATCATTCACACAACTAATGATCTTCTGATTAATGTCGTGCGTTGCCTAGAATTACAAGCAGATCCTGACTGGACAATAAACAGATTAAGGGCATATGTTTGGAAACACATGGGTAGTTACTAGTTGGGGTTAAAAATTAGTCCAAATTAGTTATGGTTGGTTAGCTAATTGACTAACAACTAATTGAAGGTTTTCTAAAAAATAACCCACTTATTAGCCCTCCTGTTTGGATGCACTAGAGCTAATTTAGACTAATTTTAGCTAGTTAGCAATGAGCTTCTTGTATCAAACATGTCCTACAATAGTCAGAATCATACCCAACTGTCAATAATACCGATACCCAATTATATGTATCATCACACTACCGAAAAATTATTCTTGTCGTTTTTTGCCCATTCCCTCACGGTTTCAATCCTCAAGAAAGATTGACGACTATATTAATAATTCTTTTATATAGTACATGCCATTATAAATACCACACTCGGGAGATACATCAAATTGTTATTTATGATATTGTGAACGTGACATTACAATTTCACTGATGTCTGTGGGGCTTCGCCTTGTTCTCTACCCTCACTGGAGGATAAGACGAAGGGGGCCGAGGGTTTCTCACAGGAGTAAGAATGTGAGGGTTAGAACAAACGGGGTCTGACGGTGTTACAATAGATTTCGGAATAAATGGCCTTGATTCATCCTGTGTTACTGTGCTACCCATCGGGTATTTATAAAGGCCATACCGGTGGGTGGAGAGAATTTACATTTCACCCTCCTTGCTGCAGGCATCTCTTTACAAGTGTGCAGGGGCATGGCGGACATTTTTCATGCCCGTCTCAACTACTCTCCTGACGATGCCACGTCCGCCGTCTATGAGGTCGTCATCTTCCACCAAATCCACGTGGCGTTGACTGAGCGAGGCTTCCTCCGCGGATGACGCCCGTCCTGCGACAACACCAGGCTAGAGTTACCTTGGCCAAAAGAATCAGCCGAGTGGCGAGGGTCCTGCCTACAGCAAAGGTGGGTCGGGGTGGCGCGTCGAAGATGTTCCCCCAACGAAATATACCACTACCAACCCCTTTGATGCATTTGTTAGAATTTTTGGACTCAGGGTGTGTTCTTTATGTACTAGTGCATGTGTTCTATTTGTACTAGCGCCAGTTGTTTATGAACCGTTAGTGAAAAAAATACCTAACGTCGGCAAAAAACCATTTTTGTACTAGTGTATATTTTAGAGTATAGAGAGTATGCCTTTCTATAAATAATAGTAATAGTAAAAGACATAAAGCAAAGACTAGATTAGATGTTGAGTCCGCCGGCATTTATTTTTTCTCGACTTTTCGAAGATTGATTGTGACGAGCGCATTTCCTTGGGGAACTTATCATAGTCTTTTTAGTTTGATTTATCGGAAAGAAGGATACTTTATTATTACCGTAACTTTGATTTTACTTGATACAAAGTTTTGATTACGAAACTTTCCTTGTGACCGGATCTTTTTATGCTCTAACAACAGATCGCATGCTTTAAGTTTTCAACTCAACAACTCAGATATGTATAAGATCGTGACAAAAGGCAACAAGCTAGATCGAACTTTGGAATGGAACAATTTTGAGATTTGCTCGAAAATTTGATAGCGACGCACGCTTTGAGAATCTCAATCGAACAGCACACCGGATCAGGCCCAAAAGTAGTCTGAATACGTTGATGATTGACGAACAAAATTATAAACACACATGGTCCCTACAAGGACGTTGTTAATTGGATTTCTTGGATCATCGAGAACACACACTATTGTTAATTTTATGGAGATAGAGATGTGGAGATGTACAGGCCAACGTACACACGGATGAACGTACCTTCCAGGACCTCACATGCAACCAAAGCTAGCTAATGGTCCATGCTTAATTCTTAAAAAAAACATTTAACCAATTTGCTTAGCTAGATACGCATCTCGGCAGTTGCTCAATCTATATGTGTACCAAATGTATATCTTCTCATGATAGTCTGTCGAAATGTGCGCTACTTTTTGGTGACAGATCTTCAGTAGGTACTTAGTTTTGTTGATTCCTGTACTCTTAACATATGGAACAGAATCAGTATTAGTTGCTACGAATCGCACCATAGCGAAGTTGTGGAAAATGTGTCAAGCTGGCATGCTGTTCGAAATGATGCTTGAACTTTGTAGGTAGGATTTTTGCAGAGTAGAAGATGTACAAGAAAATTCTCTTGTTCCAAGTGGGGCCTCAATTTGTATAGCACGCATGAGTTCATTATGAGATCATTAGTGACTGATTACGTTGCTTGTGTTTAGATTAACTCTCTCTTGCCATAGACTACTTAATTCTAGTGAAGTCAAAATAGACGCCACCTGAGTTGGTACAGACGTAAGCACATTAGTTATAGTACATTATTACTTAGTTTATTTATAATCAGTAATTAATCCAATAAGTTTGAATGTTCTTAGTTGGTTAAGATTAAGAAACATGCATATATATACTATCCAGTGACATTTTATAAATATTCTCTTGAGTTGTATCTAGCAAGAATATTCTGTCACGTCCCAATCACCATGGCAAATTTATAACACAATAATGCAAGCAACTATGTGTACCAAGTTAGACCACTCACTTTGACACTTGTTAAGCGACAAGTTGAAACAAGAATTGTGTTGCAATGCACTGTATGCCGTTGCCCGTTGCAGCTGGAACCAGCAGGGATATACGTACTGCCGGTTCACTCCAAACTTAATTAATGGGACAAATTCATCACTCATCTATGGATTTACACCAACCGATAAGTATATATATATACTGATCTACTACATTCTAAATGGACCATTCTATACATATTCAGTAGGATTAGGACACACATCATCTGTCAAGGAAATGTACTAGCTAGCTAACAACATTGTTTCAGTACTACCACACTAGTTGGAACGAATGAGGAAAGCTCCTATATATGGTCAAAATGATATCAACGTGCGCTTACAGTTTGCATACTGATTAATCATTCAAAGTGGTTTAGGGTGGTACCAGTACTAGACTTAGCATTACAGTAAGTACACACTTGTACTGCAGTACAGCCAAACTTGGTCCGCCACTTCACTCCGGCCTAAAATATTCTCACAAAGACAGGATCAAGCTATTTTAATTTGATTTCTATAAAAGTTGTTCCTTGATTATCTTTATTATGATATGTATTTTAGTGATAATCATGAATGTTTAGCGTGCAGCAAACAACTACTATCACATACAGAAACTGATCACTCCTGTTGGCCAAGAACCGTCATGAAAATGAAGAATTAATCGTTCAAAACATTCAAAATTTGTTAGGGATGTTTCGTATATGAAAAATCATCATGAGTTATTCGGTTAATAGCTTATATTCATGGTTATTAGTTTTCAAAGTATATATATATATATATATATATATATATATATATATATATATATATATATATATATATATATATATATATATATATTAGCCAGCTACAAAATAAGTTATTCTGTAGCCACCTCCATTTACGATAATTTTATATATTAATTTACGATAATGTCAATATGTATTTACGATAGTTTGGTTGCTATAACATATATGGATATTTACCATAACGTCATAGTAAACCACTTAGTAAGGAGTTACTATAATCTCGTAAATTAACATAGTAATTATCGTAACTCAAAGTGCCTACAGAATAAGTTATTTTGTAGCCAGTTACAGGGTAGTATATATATATATATATATATATATATATATATATATATATATATATATATATATATATATATATATATATATATATATATATGGCAGCGCTATTCTACACCCTAGTGTAGAATATTATTCTACACCGCAAGTCAAAATTGAACTAAAAAAATACTGAGTAGTACCGAACCACGTTCAGTATCATTCATTACTACACTCAGTACTACACTCAGCGGAGGAGAGATATTTCATGACTTTAATTGAAGTCATGACTTTAATTGAAGTAAACATAGCAAAATCTAGTTGCATCATCAATTAAAGTCATAAAATATCTATTTCCACCTTTTGTCAACACACTATTCATCTCGCATAGACCAGAATGTATGACTTCTAGAGGTGCCAAGTTTCTCTCCTCCGCTGCTTTGTAAGGCTTTCGAGGTTGCTTTGATTGCACACAACTATGACACTTAGAACTTTTGGCAATAGTGAAATCTGGAATTAAACTCATGCTAGACAAACGTGACATCAACCCAAAATTGACATGGCATAAACGAGAATGCCAAACACTTGAAATATCATTAATTGTGCCACAAATGTGATTCACTGACTTATTACAAAAATCTGCCAAAGATAGGCGGAACAAGCCTCCACAATCATAGCATTTACCAATAAATTGTCCATGCTTAAACATTACTACTTTATTGGACTCTAACACTATCTTAAACCCATCTCTCAAAAAAAGGAAGACGCTAACTAGATTCTTTCGTATAGTAGGGACATGCTGCACGTTCCTCAACTGCACGATCTTTCTCGAAGTAAACTTTAAATCCACCGTGCCAACACCACGAACAGAAGCATGCGACCCATTCCCCATTAGGACGGAGACACCTTGGAGCCCCTGATAAGAAGAAAACATAGAGATGTCAGCACACACATGAATATTAGCACCTGTATCAACCCACCAACTTAGAGATTGAAACACTGATAGTATAGTAGGAAGATTACCATACCCGTTATCATCATTGCTAATAGTCACGAGATTGACATTCTTCTTTTTCCCTTTGTGGTCCGCTCGCTCCGGACACTCTTTGGAAAAATGGCCAAGCTCAGAAGTGAAGCAAAGCAACTCTGCTTTATCTTTCTTCTTCTTCTTGAAGGTAGTAGTAGACTTGGCATTGAAAGGCTTAGAAGTGAAGCAAAGCAACTCTGCTTTATCTTTCTTCTTCTTCTTGAAGGTAGTAGTAGACTTGGCATTGAAAGGCTTATTCTTTCCTTTGTTCCTGCCATGTGGGTTTCTCTGGATAAAATTTGCACTAGGATGCCCCTCTTTCCCTTCTCAATGTTGTCCTTAGCCCGAGCCTTCTCCTCAACATCAAGAGATGCTATTAAGTTTTCAACTGATATTTTATGTCTCTTGTGTTTAAGGCTTGTGGGGAAGCCCCTCTATGAAGGAGGCAACTTAGCAATAATGCACCCAGCCACAAATTCATCGGGACACACTTAAGGAGTTCAAGTTCTTTAGCCCGACGCTGAACCTCATGAGCTTGCTCGACTATAGATCGATTAGCAACCATCTTGTAGTCATGAAAGCTCTCCATGATGTACACCACAACGTCTTTACATCTTTTATGTGCAGAGTTGAATCAAACAGATGATCAGAAAGTACATTCTGCACAGCTCCCACAAAGATCTTGTTGGCATCCTGGAATCCTCTTAGATCTTCTTTAGAGATATTTCCCTCGGGCATGCCAGCGCTCACCCAGAACACTTTCATGGCTGTCAACCAATTGGTGACCTTTACTTGCCATATCTTAAAGTGCGCACCAGAAAACTTTTTCAGCCTAAGCGCGTCAGCGAAACTAGCCATAGAAAATTCAGGAAAAGGCCTACAATAATATTTTTTGGATTGTTGAGTAATTAGGCAATTTTTTGATTAATTTCCAAATTAATAGCAAATACAAATCATTACAATCTCATAAACTAGCATGTAGATCTCTAACATACTAGTTAAATCTGGTAGCATTAATAGCAATATAGCTAGCAACATAGCTAAGATCATCATGATCAACACAGTAGACGAACGACAACAATAGATTTGTCACGTGGTGTGTACCTTTTGTTTGCAGAAGAAAATGATGTCGCTGGTGAAGATGATGCAGAGGGAGACGCTGGTGGTGGTACTAAGTCGTCGATGAGTGATGAAGGAAGAGCTCGGAGTAGCTAATGACGAATACGCCGGGACGTAGCGCCTTCTGACTTGGATGGAAGACGACCCGTCGTGAAAGTCGAGAGCAGTCGCGCGACGAGCGCTTCCTAAAAACCTTATTCGTCCTCTCCTGGTGTAGGATCACAAGGACGAGGGTTCCAGAGACCTGCTCTCCCGAACGTCGGTGCACGCAGACGCCGGGATGGAGAGACTACGGCGGCGGCGCAGCAGCGAGAAGAGAAAAATACTAATTTACTACATTTAGATTTTTCAAACTAAAACTCTCAATAATAGTTTTTTGTGTCTTTTCTTAGGAGGATTGGTACATATATATAGGGATAAGAACCCCTACCTCCACGTCAACTAGCAATATAATATTAATTGATGTTGTACCTCCCACCTCTATTCATGGGTTTAAACATTAAAGTTCATTAGAGAACACAAGTATTGGGTTTTTAAGATTTATTAAAATTTCTTAGTATGAATTTAGGAGAACTATCCCTATAAATTCTAACATGATCTGCTAAACGAAGTGGACTGCCAACTTAAGCATGAAGGCAAGATCAAAGCACACGTGACCTGCAGAAACAGACGAAAGAGGAGGAGCATTCTAGCTGTGCCGTATTGCACGGCAGCAGCGGCGGAGAGAAGGGCCAGGCACTGGCGGAGCCACTGCCAGCCCCCCCCAATGTTTGACAACAAAAAAAATTAGTAGTATAACTTAATATTTTTTATTTATATTAAGAGGAAGATTATATAAAATTCTTGTCATATATACCTATTAATATCTTCTAGATAATATAATCATACAAAACACAACTAGATAATAAAATTATCGCAATGAAAAAGACCGAGCCGGCCCCCCCTAAGTATAATTCCATTCCTGACGGCCGGCCCCCCCTGACTATAAATCCTGGCTCCGCCACTGGGGCCAGGCACGGCGTACCTGTCCGGGTCTCCGGGAGCGTTGCCCAGGACCAGGAGGAGGCCGGCCGGCGGGAGCAGCTCCACACCCCTCGCCCAACGAACACGGGCGGCGCCTCCGCAGCCGCATGGGTCGAGTCGCTCTTCATGCGGAGCTGCAGCGACGGCGGCGGCTTGTGCTGCAAGACCTAGCAAATGCAAGTCGAGGAAAACAGAGACGACGTCAGCGATGGATTCATCAGAAACAGAGAATATAGATTATAGAGGGGGGAAGCTGTGCTTTAGAGGAAGGGGATGCCACAAGGTTATCGTTCTCTAATTAAAGATTACCGTGAAGAAATATCATGAACAAACTAAAAGCACCTAGATTTTCACGTCTACGGTGCTTTGTCGAGCGCTTTTCTTTTGAACATCCGGTTCGTTTGGGTTGGTTTGGCTTATAAGCCATAGCTGAAAGTACTGTTGCCTGGTTTGATGTGAGAAAAAAATACTATTAGTTGATTGATAAATCATGACTTATAAATCAAATACCATCAAACGAACAAGCTAAAAATTTGCTTTGCTAAGTGCTGACGTGCAAGAGGAGAGTTGAGAGAAACGTGAGGGGAGGATAAACAAGGGAAACGCTGTCACGGGCTCTACCAGGTTATCCTATCGTATGGCCTGTTTGTTTCTCTTATCATCTGTATTTTTTACTTTGTTTTTTTAATTAAAATAATATTTTTTCTAACGATAAATCAGTTAAAATAGTGTTTTGGTTTGTTTTTTATTGGAAAGGAACAGGACCATAATAGCGAGTAGGATGATGTGGTAGAGCCCGTGACTTCCTGCAAGCGTCTGACCGTTCAGCGGTGAAAAGGGGTACACGAATATTCGATGTTGGTCTATCTCTGTACAGTACACGGAAAAACTGATTGCAACAGAGATGCGCCAAAATTTGTCTTGCTGTATCTGTATAAAATAGTGATTTATAATGAAGAAAATGTTATGAAATTTGTACTAAAACCTAGTAATACGAAAGCCAAAATCTTTAAACATTACCAAAATCTTAAAACATTGCCAAAATATACTAAATCTTTAAATATTTCCACGTGGGGTCCATATGTCAAAAAATGACTTTTCATTGAAACATAGCCAAGTGGGATCTTGTTTTATAAATATAATTGCAAGGAATATTATAGTGCAAACAGATCACAAAAATGATGCACCATTTACAAGCTATGGCAATTTAAAGCTATAAAGCTAGATGTGGGTCATATGATTCTTGTTGAATTCTTTTGCTGAGCCTGCTTTTGTACAGCGAGGGGCTGCAGCATCTTGTTCAGTTCAACACGCTAGGGGTCCCACGTACATGCATCAACACACCTAGGATGTGTTTAGTTATAGGAAGTTATAGAAAATTAGAATTTATGTTTACTGTAGCACGTTGTTTTTATTTGATAATTAGTGTTTAAACATGGACTAATTAGACTTAAAACGTTCGTCTCGTAATTTTCCACCAAACTGTGTAATTAGTTTTTTTCGGTCTACATTTAATGCTCCATACACCGACCGTAAATATTCAACGTGACAAGTACTATAGCTCTTTTTTAAATTTTAAGGTGGAACTGAACACGCGCCTACACTCATCGGTGGCGTCGTGCACTTCCGTCTTCCGCAGCGAAAAGTGCTGCTGCTGCGGGAGACGAATGCTAGCTTATGGCGCTGAGTACCGTGGGTGTAGAGACAAACAGGGAAAAATATGCTCACTGTGTGTATGTGTTTGGCCCATGTCTGTGTATTTTCGGTGGCAGGTAGCTACCACTGACGTGGAAAAAGATCGGTATCCACGGTTAAAAACGGATACGAATATAGATATTCATATTACAAGTTTTAACAAATACAGATTCAGATAATTCGGATTCCCAGACATCCATTTCCATCCCTAGCTACCACCCCGGTATATTTATTTATTTATTTATTGAACTTATCAGTTACTCTCTCCGTTCCAAACTATAAAATATTTCTAGATAAGTAGCCTTTGCTATGCACTTAGATATACACTATGTTTAGATATGTAGTAAAAAACAATGTATGTAAAAAAACTAAAACATCTTATAATTTGGAACGGACGAAGTAGCATCACACATACGTGTATATATATAGTGTAGAGACAAGAAAGCACTCAGCAAGTCGTGTGCAAGTCCATTGTAAATAATTATTAATCCTATAGAGTACAATTGCTCAAGAGTGTAAGCTATGGTTGAATATGACATATGCAATTTAGAATGGTATCACGGAATCATCATGCAATATGTTAAACATATGCACGACGACAACAAGTTTACAAGTGAAGTTTGCCAGGTTGATGCTGACGAAGACTGATACAACTCAAAAACCCAAGTTGGAGCTAAGAAACCAGTAGGAAATAGGCCAAACATTCTCACCAGCATACAGCTTAATTACGTCAGCTAGGAGGGGGGGGTATTTTCAGTTTTTATTATCTTCAATTTTAGGTCTCTTTTTCTTTTCAGAAACAAATATGCTCAGTTTCGCAAGGATATTATCCTTATATTAGCACAAATAACGAAGCTTGCAAAATCCTCTTTGAAAGGAGGGCAATGCTAAGGTACTCCTATTACCTAAGAGGAGGTAATAGTTCAAATAAATCTAGACCATTGATTTTTGAAAATTTCTAAATTAAATATATAAACAAATAATAACTTAAGAGAGGGGGGGATCTCCCAAATCCCCTAGTCACCGGCCAAACATAGTTGCCTTTCCTTTCTTCATGTGCACCAGGCAGCATGGGATCCCAATGGCGTACATCACAGAAGCGGACAAGCAGGCATTGGCATTAATTAAAATTAAAAAATCATTTTTGATGCATAACGTGCACTTGGAATTTTCCCATTAACATTGTGGATTTAAATAATTCACATAGATTAAAAACACGTGATACAATCTTATATTTAAACTTTTTTAATTATTTCTCACTTCCTTATACTATGCAACTCCAAACGAAGATGTCCAATGTCAACACAACGTTGACACATAAAAAAGAGTGTATTGATGCAACGTTGATTTTGATCTCCAGAACGAACACGCCCTTTTGTTTGAAACCACAAAAGCTATACAACGCTGATCTCCAAAACCAATATAACGCTGGCTCTGCTGATACATGCAACACATAATTAACGTTGCACATGCAAATCACATACATATAAAATCAAGTGTATCAGATTACATGGAAATCAAAAGATATCAAGTCCAACGTTGCAAAATAAAAAAGATTTGCCATATCCACCATATCAGCATGCATCAATCAAATATAGGAAAAAGATACTTTATATCCAAAGATTTACATATTTATCCTATTTTACAAAATAAAAATAAAAAATATATATATATTTCACCTACTACTTCCTAGGAGGTAACAAGTGATCATAAGCGTCCGATCAAAATAATGAACGGTTCATAGTCATTTGAGAGTACTGCAGCGAAGCGCTTGAAAGGATTGGTATGTCCCTTGGAATTAGCGTTCCTGGCCGTAATTTTACAAAACTCGTCGTGGAATTAGCAAAAATCATGGTCCAGTTTCCTAATCACATCCTCCGGTTTTCATAAAAAAATTGTATACACCAAGAATTGAGTTATTTAAGATAAGCAATTAAGACTGCAGCTCCTAGATGACGTACCACAGGAAGTTACTATCACGAGGTCCCTACACACAAGTAAGCACAAACCAAGCAGAACTCACAAGAATCACAGTGCAATGCAAATAAGGGGATTCACCATTCGCAAAAAAAAAGGGGTGGGGGGCGCGGGACCAAAGTGGAGATGCAATGATTTGTTTATCTAAAGTTGGTAGTTGGTATTCACCACCATGAATCCCACCCGAGAGTGAAGCTTAAGCTAGATCTCTTTGATCGAACACTTTCCTCAATCCACTAGCTTGATATTTTTACTTCTGAAGGCAACAGTGTAGGTCTCACAAACTTCCTGCAGCACACCGTAGCCTCGGGTGCTCGGTGGGTGACGCCAAGCCATCTACGAGGTTTCATCTCTAAGAGTAACAAATTATTCATGTGTCAGTTTGATTTTCCCACGAGTTCTCAAGACTAAGAATTGCTTTCTTGTGCTCTCTTTTATTCTGTACCTCAAATTCTCTTAACCCAACCAAAGCATTTTAACTCAAACATCAGTTATATCTAGGTAGACATATATATGATTATATTCCATAAGATTATATCCTGATTGGGTACCGATCCACATAAATGCTCTGCCCGCAGCAATATATATTTGGATGCCCTAGCTGGAATTTCTAGGTTTTGGCCTACATCCCAGCTATCTAACTTCATCAATGTTCATAAAGCTAGGTGAGCTTAGCTAGTAAGCATGCATAGAAAACACAGAGTAGAATCTCACTTGTTTAAACATAGTAGTGTCCCTACTATCTTTCAACACAGAGTAGCCAGGCAGCATAATCCATAGCTGCATATGCATGACTTCGGTAACAACAATGCTCCGTTCGGCTTACCCAGAAACTGGCGCATTCAGCTTGTTTTTTCAGCTAGAACAGTGTTTTCTCTCACAACAATTCAGCCACAACAGTGTTTTTCAGCCAGTTTCAGCCAAGTTTCAGCAAGCCGAACGGGACACGGTTCCTAATTACTAGGGCTCCATTTCTTAACATTCGTAATTAAGGAGTAGTGGTTAAGGACAGCTATACACAGGAGTACAGGACATGGAACTGCAGAGAGATGTGAGAGATGGCTAGGAACTGGTCCTACATTATTAGATAAGCACAGAGACATATTCTATGACATGTTTATGTTGGGTTTGCCATCATACTCAACATCACTTGTTTTATCCCTATACTAGTGATCAAATCAAGCTCACAAATCTATTATATTATACAACGGCAGCATTGTTTTTCTCCCCCTGCATGTCATCCACTGATCACTGCTATTGTTTTCTCCTGGCCCCACAGACCCAGCCTCCTAAGCTCTCTCCTCTCTCTCTCTCTCTCTCTCTCTCTCTCTCTCTCTCTCTCTGCCTACTTGTATAAATGCCCAGCACCTTCCCTCCCAAGTGAGAAGAAGAAGAAGAAGCACTCAGCAAGAGCTTTCAAGAAGCTTGTAGTTGTGCTTGCTTTGCTCAATCTACTGAAAAACAGCAGAGAGAGATCACCATAGTCCATAACTGAGTTATTAGCAAGAAAGTGGTAGAGAGGTATGGGGGTGATGGACGAAGCAGAGCCAGTGAAGAAGACGATGATAAGAGTGAGGGAGTTTGACGTGGAGAGGGACCTCCGGGCTGTGGAGGAGCTGGAGCGTCTGTGCCAGGTCGGCCTGTCGGGCGACCAAGGCTCTGACCCTGTCGCCGATCATGATGGCGGCGGCGCAGAGAAGACGACCAAGAGCAGCAAGAAGAAGAAGAAAGGCATGTCGCTCTACGTCGAGCAGATCGGCGACCCGTTTGCCCGGGTGCGCCATGCGCCGGACAACGTCATGCTGGTAATTTTACTATACCACAGCGCATGCACCCAGCCGCCGGGCGCCATTGACGCTTCAGTCTGACCTTGCGTGCCTCCGGCATGATAGTGATGCACTGATGCTCATGAGTGTGCTTGATTTGTGCAGGTTGCTGAGTACGGGGAGGAAGACGAGGTTGTCGGAGTGATCAAGGCGTGCACCAGGATGGTGAGCAGAGGGAAGAAGAAGCAAAGCCTCAGCAGCAGCTCGAAGCAGTTCGTCAAGGTGGCATGCCTTCTGGGCCTCAGGGTGTCCCCCTCCCACAGGTGATTAATAAACAACTAAGCAATTAACCCGAGTTAATCACTGTGCACAAATCATCAGATGCTGACACATTGCGCGAGCAAAGCAATGCGAGCAACCACCACCACCACCACCACGTGGGGTCAGTGCGCTGACAGTCGCCTTCGTCTCCGTTGTGCAGGCGCCTCGGGGTCGCGACGGAGCTGGTCCGGCGCGCCGAGTCGTGGTGTGCGGCGTGCGGCGCGGCGTACGCCACCATGGCCACCACCGAGTCCAACGCGGCGTCGCTCGCGCTCTTCACCGGCCACTTCGCGTACGCGCCGTTCCGGCGGCCGGTGTTCCTCGGCCACCCCGTGCACCGGCACCGGGTGCGCGTCCCGCGCGCGCACCGCGTGCTGCGCCTGCCCCCGCCGCTCGCCGCGGCCGCCTACGCCGCGCTGCTCCCGCCCTCGGCCGCCGAGTTCCTCCCCGCCGACCTCCCTGCCCTGCTCAACCACAAGCTCACCCTCGGCACGTACCTCGCCATCCAGCGCGGCGGCGGCGGCCCCGACGAGGACCCGGCCCGGACGCCGTCGTTCGCGCTGCTCAGCGTCTGGGACGCCACGCGCTCCCTCCGCCTCCGCGTCGGCGGCGCGCCCACGCTCCTCCGCGCGTCCCTGGCCGCGGCGCGCGCGCTCGACCGCCACGCGCCGTGGCTGCAGGTGCCCTCCGTCCCCGACATCTTCCGCCCGTTCGGGACCTACCTCATGTACGGCCTCCGCATGTCCGGACCGGAGGGCCCGGCGCTCCTCCGCTCGCTCTGCCGGCACGCGCACAACGTCGCGCGCAAGAACCCCGCGTGCGCTGTCCTGGCGGCCGACCTCGGGCCTGACGACCCGGCCAAGGCCGTGGTGCCGCACTGGCCCAAGTTCTCGTGCGACGAGGACGTCTGGTGTATCAAGAAGCTCGGTGCTTCCACCGCCAGCGACAATGCTGGCAGCGACGACGATGACTGGATGACGTCGCCGCCGCCCAGCGTCCTGTTCGTGGACCCCCGGGAGTTCTGACGTTGGCCCAATGCGAACAAGTTTTGATTTTTTATGAAGACCCTGTAAAAACATTATACATGGACATGATGTTGCAAGTCGATACAAAAATTGGATTGCGTCTTGCGGCTTGCACTTGCACCCCAAGTATGATTGGTTCTGAAACTCTGAACTTCTGGAGAGCAGTCGGTGGTCATTTTCTAAGTGAGCTGGTCATCTATCTATCTCTCAAAGATGCATTCAAGGGCCAGAACACTGGATATGCTGCACTTGGGGTCTCTTGTATAGCAATGAATCATAGCTCATTCTAGCACAGTTATTCAATCAAATTTCAAAGTGAATACAGTTTATTTGTTTATAGTTTACATGATTCACAGCAGCATCGACCACGCAACCAGCGTGAATTTGAGTGATGAGGACTAAAAAAGGGAGTTAGAGGGAGAAGCCACAAATTGCAGCTCCGATTTCTACATAAAAAACGGCTCATGCTCCTCTTGCATGTGCGCACACACACACACAAAAAAAACTACTCCTAAGGTATTTGGTACAGCTCCTCCGCTGAAGCTGTTGTTAGAGCTAGAGCCAGAGCCATACCAAACATACCCGTTACAATCAATAGTTCCCTTGAATAATTTATAAGGTCCATATCACTAACCATCGAACAAATGTAAATCAAGGTATTGAAACTTTGAAAGAAGTCTTCTACTTACTGTATCTTGTAGTAATCTCTTGTTTCCACAAGGTCACATCTGGCACAAATCTTAGATCAAATCTCTGAATGTTGAAAATGAAAGGCTTTTCTATGCAACAACTTGATGGGTCCAGCTGAATGCAGCTCACAAAGGAAAGTGCTGATTTAGAGATAATGTCACAACCAACCCCAGATAGCATATAAAGGGGCTCGAATACTAATTGCCTTTTACCCAATTGCAGAGTGCACACAGTGCGTATCTTCTTCAAGCCACTGGCCACGGCCAGGCCCTACGTGAAATTTATACTAAGACTTACGTTCTGGGCTATCTCTTAATCAGAATAGAAACAGCTAAGAAACAAACGAAGCAATTTTATCCTTGTACTACCTCAGTATCCTTAGGATCTCCAAAACCTGAAACAGAAACGTTGGACATTATGATATACGTAGCAATCAAACTATTTGTTTGGTGAAAAGTAACAAATATGTTTTTTTATAAAGAAGTAAAAAATATGTACAGAGGGCAAAAATACATGAAATTGCAAAATAGTGCAATTTGCAAGTGACACTGGAAACCAATACGGCTTGGAGTTTGATTCTGAAATGCATTTTCCTACTGGGACAATAAGAATGACATGCAGATATCAATGCCAACTTACATGTATCCGCTGTTCATTTTCCAACAGAACAAAACTGAAGATATTCTATGTGCACCGAGAAAAAGTTCAATTGTTTATGTCATACATCTGCTCTGTAAATTTTCAAACTATGAACAGAACATTCCTTGCATTTCTCTTGGTCTAAAGAACCTCCCTAGATAGGAGGCCACAAATTAAAGACAGAAGCATATCTGTTGCTGGCTGTCATGTGCAGATTGAGAATAAATATGCGAGTTGGCCCATCTAAATAAAGAGTGTAATGTGGACAAGAATATGCATAAGCAGTCCAATCTGCTTAAAAGACACTATGCAACTATATCTAACAAGAACTGCAATTGGACAAGGATAAGCAAAATATCAGTCCAATCAGTTAGTGAACCACTTAAGCAAAACCGAATAGAACTTGTTACAAAGGGAACAAATAAATAAGTTAGACAAAACAACAATCTGCTTTTAGGTCGCCTTGCATGAGGAATGTACCCAAATAAAAGAGAAAAAAATGGCTAGTAATAATATAACAAGCCTAGAAAGAATAAAAGAACAAAGAAAAGCTAACAACAAACAAAAATATCAGTCAGTGAATAGTATCCTGAAATCAAAAACTTTATTTTGCACATTCCAATGGCATAGATACGAATATATGAATAGTAATTTATTGGTGAAGACTAATCACAAAATTTTATTTTGCGCGCACCAATTGGCACAGATACTAATCCCTGAAATGATAATTTACTGATGAAGACTAATCAGCAATGATGGATAAGAAATGCACTCCAGATAATCTGAAATAGTAATTTACTGGTGAAGACTAAGCACCAATGATGGATAAGAAATACACTTCAAATCATTCCCGGAGACCAAAAAGATATTCTGTTACTTTTTTTTGGGAAGCGAAAGATCCACAAGAATACAGTAATCACGCATGATTAATTTGATCAAGACTATACCGGTTTTGACTCCCTGTCCACACATCATGTCCAATAAGTTTTTTTTTTATGGAACATGCCCAATAAGGTTCGATTCATAAACATATACACATTCAAAATAACGAGTTATATCCCACCATGCTGAGTGAGGTGGGCTGGATGGCAACAGCTGAGAAGAGGAACTTTCAAAACAATGTGTTAGATCTCATTCCTTCTTGTTACTTGCCCAAAAATATGACAAGGATAGCTAATTCAACAAATATAGGCATGAAGATAAGCTGCATGCTTCCAACTCCTTGCCTCAGTTGGCTCAAACGATGGCTGTTGCACATGCCGCAATGTCTTTCAACTTCGTTCATTACTATTAGGAATTAGGCACTTCACACAGCAGACATAATAATAGGAATTGGGACCAGATCTGTCGTGGTACTTGTCGGTGTTTCGAGTAAACACCACGAGTAAATTTGTATTTGTTGCGCGTTGAGTCCGGATGGTGTGCTAAAAGACACCAGGTTTATACTGGTTCGGGTAGAATGTCCCTACGTCCAGTTTGCTGCTGCTGCTCGTGTTATTAGCACTGGAAGGTTCGTAGTAGGGGGTACAAACGGTCGAGAGAGGGACAGGTCCCAAGTCTCTGATGAAAAGGTTGAAAGGGCGCTGAGAGCTTGGTTGCTGCTCAGCTGTGTGTTATATGATGCGTGGTGTGTTGAATTGATCCGTCCCCTTAGTGGGGTGCTCTGCCCTTCTTTTTATAGATCAAGGGAGAGCAGGGATTACAGATGGAAGAAAGAAGAAAAAACAGAGGAAAAGAAGGTCCTTCGAAGGTGTCGGGTCTTCCTTTTCCTTTGAACCTGCCCTGCTAACACGGTAGACGGTGCCAGGGATAGCACGTTCGGTGATCCTGATAGGGCCATGCTCTGGCTTTGTTCAGCAAGTGGTCACGTCCCATCCCACCCCAGCGGGCGGCGCGACGCACCAGGGTGCCGAGTCACGACCCTACGGAGAGCAAACGACGTAGAGGCCCCACGTTCATTACTGTAGATGACATGAGTTTCCTCCTGGACCGTAGGGTTGTCGTATGTTTCTGTCAGGATTCGTGTCCGAGGGCAAATGCCGGCGCCCATAACACTGTAGGACAAATATCGGCGCCCACAACACTGTTTTGGCTCTGACAAGCCTGGAAGGGCTTAAAGCGCCCGTCTGGTCATATTCTGATGATACTTTCCTGTAGGCGTGCAGGGTACGGTCATCGGTATTGCGGTTGACTTGAGTGCCCCGCCTTATCTGCACGCGTAGTTATGAAGGAGTAGCGCAGAGGCGTCAGGTGAGGCAGAGTCTGCCCCCAGACGTTGGGTGAGGCGGAGTCTGCCCTCAGACGTCGGGCGAGGCAGAGTCTGCCCCCAGACGTCGGGCGAGGCGGAGTCTGCCCCTGGACATCGGGTCGAGGCGAAGCCCAGCCCCTGGACATCGAAGCGGCGGCGCCCGCAAGACTTCGGACGTCGGCGAGGCGGCGTAGCCTCGCCCCGACGTCGAGCGCGAGGCGAGCCACCCTCGCTTATCGAGCGAGGCGAGTCCACCCTCGGGGTCGGGTGAGACGGAGCAGCCACTGTGGCGTAACCTCCTAAATTATAGGGCCCACATGCACTGCATCACCGCCCAACGACCTTTGACATCTATGCATATGTTCTGGTAATTTAAGAAGACTGTCGGGTGTCCTCGGGAACCCCGAATCATCCACGATTTCCGAAAGCGAGATCACATTACTGAGTCATTGCAGTATTACAATAGTTTATTCAAATAGATACATCAGAGTAAAAGTAGCGGAAGACTTACAATAACATAGTTTACAAACCATTTGTTTCAAACCATACAACTAAGTTCGATATTTAATACAAACCAAAGTAGTGGAGCGGCATTATAATATAATACAAAACACACAAAGAGGCTGCCCTGCCCAAGGGCCACACAATTACTTCTCAACGTCATCACAAAGGTACAATCATCATGCAAAGACGATCCAAAACAGATTCCGCTCATGAGCCTCACCGCAAATAGGGTCAACAAACCCCGAGTACAAAAGTACTCAACAAGACTTAACCGAAATAAAATTGATAGAACTCAGGAATGCAGGATCATGGGATTCAAGGTATGGCTTTAGCAATAATCAAAGTTATTTTGCGTAAAAGCTCTTTACAAAATTCTTTATTTTAACAATTTAAACTTCATAATCTCATATACAAAGATGACACGATCCGTAATGAGATCATGAAACTTCATATCCAACACCTTCATCAACCATTCTCAAGTTCCAGTTATTAATACTACGATGATGAACAGTGAGTTGAGTCTCCATAACCGAGGAGCAACGACGATTCGAATCGATTGTAAACCCAGCTGGGAATTCCAGACCACACGACATATGCAGGTCCCCGACTTACATATATCAACCTACCCTCGGATCCTCTAAAACAAGAACGGGTCCGCGCCACCCGAGAATACAGTACTCCACCAATCCAGCCCATTGCCACGTGGGTACACGTTATTCCCGCCATCTCTCCACTCCCAGTGCGCGAGTAGCCATTCTCGTAATAGAATTGCCAAGTTAAGGCTTACCGGAGTATGTGGTTAGTACTACAAAGTCTCACCTCATGCAATTCAACAACGGTACGGACCTTAACCGACACAGGCGGAAAGAACCCGCTCACAAGACCTCCATGTCTTGTGGCTCACACTCACCGAGTCCGCCCGATCTAGATTTATTACTCCACATTCCCATATCACATGCTAACATAATTAACCAATGTTCCATTTAAAACTTGCAGGTGGCAGGTAGTCACCGACTTCATCGTTCTACGCATAGCTAAGCAAAACTAGGCATATACGAGTTCAAAACTGGTAATATGGTAAATATGGAATAACAAGGGTGGTAATGCACCAATTAGGCTTTTACCTAACTCCTGATCACTTAATGCAGTAATGGAAAGCAAAAGCAAAATTAATTTGTAAAACACAAGGTAGGGTTGTATGCATCCGGGGCTTGCCTTTGTTGACGAAAAAGTCCGGGTCCGGAGTCGTTCCACCGATATCAACACCAACCTCCACAGACGGATCAACCTCCTCAACTACTTGATTAACTACCACGTGTTCACCTTCGTTCACTACACGTAGTAACAATGCCATGTTTAACATGATGCGGAATACGAAACATGATGCTCGACGATGGATACAAAATTTCACAACTTGAATACAACTTTCCTTCGCGGTACAGTTACAAGTTAAACTAACTAAATCTTTTTCGTAACACATACATCAATTGCCAAGGATCATTAACAATCAATGACCCAAGGTCACCACTCAATCAAAAATTCAAACAAAACCTAAATTATTAAATGTTACTATTTGCTTTTATGAATTAATTATTTAATTAAGAATTATGAAATAAATCAACTTGTTCTAATGGAGCTCAAAATTTTTGTACATGTTCATCACATGATAACTAAGTGGCAAAACAATTTTCATAATTTTTGGATAATTAAATAAGCCTAGAAAAATCATGGAAAGTCATTTATTAATAAATTGAGCAATTTTTATCACATTCAAAAATTACTGAAAAACATTATTTTATATTTTTCTTAAATACTATACATCACAGAGAAGTCACACAAAAATTTTCATAATTTTTGGAGCTCTAAATAAATCTACACAAAAATAACAAAAACAGACACTATTCATTCAAATCTGAAAATAGAAAAATCCATTTGAACGCTGAGTCACTGACAACCCGACCCCACCTGTCATCCCTAACCTCCGACGTTGACCACGGCAGCGACGGCTCTGACCGGCGATTTCTCGCCGACGGTGAGATCACCGGCGACGACCAACGTACCAAAATGATCACCAAGTCTAGGCGCATCGATTGACGTCCCTATCAGCACTGATTACGGCCATATACTAGCTCGTCGTCGACCATGGCGGACGCGGTGGCACGGCAGCGCTACGCCGGCGGTGTGCGACCGGTAGAGCTCAAACAAGGGATTTAGGAAGCACCAGAGGCTCACCCCGAACGCGTTGAAGCAAGGAGCGAGGTCGGAGAAGCAACGGAGAGGCGTGACAACGATCACGCGCGGAGCAAAACGTCGTCGGCGATGGTGTACCGGCGACTGCAGTGATCAAAATGAGCAACCAGCTATGTATTAAGTACTACAGCATCGAGACGAAACAGAATCAGCCAAAACCAGGGACGAAGATACACCGTGGAGCTCTGGCCGCGGCGAATCGCGCTCGGCGGAGGAGTTGCCGGCCGCAAAGAAGAAAGACGTGGACAGCGAGTTTCCGGTGGAGATAAACTGAATTGGTGGGTCGGTTGGACGCGCAAGGTTAAGGCGGAGCTGGAGTTAGCTTATCAGCGATGGTGGAGCACTACAACGACAGCACAGGCTCACCGGAGATGAAGCAGTGGCGACGGAAAAACAGAGCAAAGGGACGGGGTCAAACGGCGACGGTTCAGGCTATAAAGGATGGCCAGGAAGCTCAAGAAAGCTGCGCCGTGTCCTTCACCGTGCCAGTGCGACGCCAAAATGGCCACGACCGCGCCTGGAACGCCGAAGAAGGAAACTCCGGCAATGTAGCTTCGGCGGTGGACACTGTTCACTCAATTTACAGAAATGCCATTCGCCCAAAATTCACAAATTACTCTCAAATTTTCATAACAACTCAAAAATCTCCAAAAACAAAAGTTGTTCAAAATCAAAAGTTCTACAACTTTGCTTTTGAAACCATATCCAAATTCATTCTACATTTTGAAATTCAAATTTTAATCCAAAAGGGGACACTTTAAAGAACTATACCTTTTCAAATTACTTCAAATTTTTCTAAATAACTTTGAAAACTCAAAAAAATCAACTTTGTACAACTTGACAAGATCTACACTTTTGCTTTTAATCTCAACCCCAAAATATGCTTCGATTTTGAAATGGGTTTACAGGGTAGAATTTAAATATTGAAATTAGGGTTTTCGGAATTTCCAAAACAATACAAGTATTTCAAACCTGATTCAAACAATACAATTCACACATACAACATAAAGTAAACTTGTTTTAGTAAATGCATATCCAAGTTTTCAATATGCCTAGATGCTTTGCAATGCATATGATGACATGTTAGGTTTTAGTATTTTAAACACTCGAGGTGTTACAATCCTTCCCCCTAAAAGAAATCTCGCCCCGAGATTCAAAGCCATAGAGTAAGTAATGGAAAAGGAAATGTGTTAATCCAAAAACATCCAGAACTTTTCCGTAAAACAACTGAGGTTCTTTTACAAAACACAATTTGTAGTAACCGAGCTCAACTAACATTATTCTATTCTATATTGACGCTAGAAACTCTGGAAACTTTTCTAATAAGTAATCTTCTGATTCCCAGGTAGCTTCCTCTTCTAAATGTTGATTCCATTGTACCTTGTAAAACTTTATTGTCCTCCTTCGAGTAACACGATCTTTCTGATCCAACACTCGGATAGGATATTCTGAATAAGTCAGATCTGGTTCAAGTTCCATTCCTTCAACTTCAACATTCCGCTCAGGCACTCGGAGACACTTCTTCAACTGAGACACATGAAACACATCATGTACAGCTGATAAATGTTCTGGCAATTTCAAGCGATAGGCCACTTTCCCATATCTCTCCAAAATTTGAAATGGTCCAATATATCGAGGTGCCAATTTGCCTTTAACACCAAAACGAGTAACTCCCTTCATAGGTGATACCTTTAGATATACAAAATCCCCTTTGTTAAACATCAATGGTCGACGCCGTTTATCTGCATAACTCTTTTGTCGGGACTGAGCTATCTTCAAATTACTTTGTATTTGCCTAACCTTGTCTTCTGTTTCTTTCACAAGGTCAACCCCAAAGAATCTTCTTTCTCCGGGCTCCGACCAACTCAGCGATGTTCTGCATCTACGACCATAGAGTGCTTCAAATGGAGCCATTCTAATGCTTTCCTGATAACTATTATTATATGAGAACTCAGCCAAAGGTAAGCATTCGTCCCACTTGTTGGAATAATTAAGGACACAACACCTTAACATATCTTCAAGCACTTGATTGACTCTTTCAGTCTGTCCATCAGTCTGTGGATGATAAGCTGTACTATACAAGAGCTTGGTATCCAAGGAAGAATGCAATTGTTTCCAAAAACTAGAGACAAACTGTGTACCCCGATCGGACACTATGGTCTTTGGTATTCCATGGAGACTCATAATTCTTGCTAAATATATCTTGGCGTATTGGACAGTGGGATATATAGTCTTGACAGGAAGAAAATGTGCTGACTTAGTGAGTCGATCTACAATAACCCATATTGAGTCAAATCCCTTGGCTGTCTTGGGTAGGCCAATAATAAAATCCATACTTATGTCCTCCCACTTCCAAGCTAGAATAGGTAATGGTTGTAGTTCTCCAGCAGACCTCAAATGTATAGCTTTCACCTTCTGACAAGTATCACACTCTGCTATATATCTCGCAATTTCTATCTTCATTTTTGTCCACCAAAACCTTTGTTTTAAGTCATGGTACATCTTGTTGCTTCCCGGATGAATAGATAACCTAGTATCATGTGCCTCTTCAAGAATTGACTGTCGCAACTTAGGAACTTTTGGTACCACCAAACGATCCTTGAACCATAGCACACCTTCATTATCTATACTGAAACATTCTGCCGTTCCATTCTGGACTCTTTCCTTGATATGGGCTATACCCTTGTTTTTCTTCTGAGCAGCAATAACTTGATCTCGAATAGTGGCTTCAACAATTATGTTGGTCAAACTACCTTATTGAATTACTTCTACATTTAGCTTCTCCATTTCTTGACATAAAGTCAAACCCATTGTCCTTACTGTCAGGCAATTACAATAGCTTTTTCGACTGAGAGCATCTGCAACTACATTGGCTTTACCAGGGTGATAATGTACTTCCAAATCGTAATCCTTAATTAGTTCTAACCATCTTCTTTATCGCATGTTCAACTCTGACTGAGTAAAGACATATTTTAAGCTCTTGTGGTCTGTATACATATGGCACGTATTACCAAGCAGGTAATGCCGCCAAATCTTTAGAGCATGAACCACAGCTGCTAACTCCAAATTATGAGTAGGATAGTGTTCTTCATGTTGCTTAAGTTGTCTGGACGCATAGGCAATGACTCGGCCTTCTTGCATCAACACACATCCAATACCAATACCTGAAGCATCACAATAAACATCAAACGGCTTCTCGATATCAGGTTGAGCTAACACTGGTGCAGTAGTCAACAACCTTTTTAAGGTCTGGAAAGCCTCTTCACAATCTGATGACCAGACAAACTTGACTTGATTCTTCAACAATTCAGTTATAGGTTTTGATACTTTAGAGAATTTTGGAATAAACCGACGGTAATATCCCGCCAATCCAAGAAAACTCCGAACTTGATGAACGGTGGTTGGCGGTTTCCAATCAAGCACATCCCTTACTTTGCCGGGATCAACTGCAACTCCTTCGGCTGACAAGACATGTCCAAGAAATTGCACTTCCTTAAGCCAAAAATCACACTTGCTGAACTTCGCATACAATTGATGTTCTCTCAAACGAGTCAGAACAATTCTGAGGTGTTCTGCATGTTCTGTCTTATTCTTGGAATATACTAGTATATCATCTATAAATACTACTACAAACTTGTCTAGCTCAGGCATGAATACTGAATTCATCAAATACATGAAATGAGCTGGAGCATTGGTCAAACCAAAAGACATCACCAAGTATTCATATAATCTGTATCTTGTGGTAAATGCCGTTTTGGGAATATCTTCAGGCTTTATCTTAATTTGGTGATACCCTGATCTCAAATCTATCTTGAAGAAAACTTTGGCTCCGGCCAACTGATCAAAAAGCAAATCTATCCGAGGTAATGGATACTTATTCTTGATGGTCACTTCATTCAACGGACGATAGTCAACACATAACCTCAGGGTCTCATCTTTCTTTTTCACAAAAATTGCCGGACATCCCCAAGGTGAGGAACTAGGTTGGATAAACCCCTTCTCAATTAATTCTTGTAACTGAGCCTTCAACTCGACCAATTCTTTAGGTGGCATTCTATAAGCTCTCCGAGAAATCGGAGCTGTTCCAGGTTGTAACTCTATGTTAAACTGTACCTCCCTATCAGGTGGTAGACCGGGTAAATCCTCAGGAAACACATCAGGAAATTCACGTACTACCGGGATATCTCTAATCTCTTTGACGGCAGTTGCACAAACTCGGCCCACTGATCTTCTTAAGGTTGGAAGTTGGATGAGAAGTTGAGAATTACTATCAGGCAAACTTACTCTTAAAGTCCTATTCAAAGCATCTATAACAGCCTTATGCTGATACATCCAATTCATTCCTAAGATTACACCTATATCCTGATCCTTAAGGATAATCATGGTAGTGGGAAAAATATGCCCACCCAGGTTTACGGGTACCTAGTACACCATTTCCTTAGAACACAGACGTCCCCCGGGCGACTGCACAAAGAAACTTTCCTTTGTTGCCCCAATTGAAATTTCATACTTCATGACAAATGTTCTATTGATGAATGAATGCGATGCGCCAGAATCAAAAAGTATAACTGCAGGGTGATTGGCAACAGAAAACATACCCATCATCACTGGCTCCCCCTCCGGAATTTCTCCAGCTTGGATATAGAACACCCGTCCGGTCTTCCTCTCATCTTTGCCCTTCTGTGCATTCTGATTGTGGTTCTTGTTTGGTGCTTGACCCTGTTGTTGATTGGCAGGGGTCTTCTGATAATTTTGGTTAGCCTGCCTAGGATATGGACATTCCCTAGAGAAATGACCAGTCCTTCCACAATTGTAACACGGATAGTTGTGACCCTGTGACGTTGGAGCATTACCACCAGGAACATTGGTCGACTGAGAGTTCGGATAGGTTATTGCAGGACAGACATTTGACTGTTGCCCAGCTTGGAACTGCGGTGGACGATAAGGAGGACGATTATGGTTTATTGGATGATAAATCACTCTCTGCCTCTTTTGGTTTTCACCAAAAGGTCCAGATGGCACATTCTTTTTCTTCTTGAGCTCCTTATGCTGCCGATACTTTGCCTCTGAAGCAATTGCAATATTTACTGCCTCATGATAAGTGATATTGGTACATGCTGTCATCATTGTCTGCAGTTTGGTATTCAGACCTCTCATAAACCATTTCTTTTTCTTAGCATCCGTATTGACATGTTCAGATGCATACTGCGACAGATGATTGAATCTTCCCACATACTGCATAACCGTTTGATCCCCTTGCCTCAAAGCAAGGAATTCATCCAGCTTCATAGCCATCACTCCTTCCGGGATATAATGGGCTCTGAAAGCAGTGCGAAATTCTGTCCAAGTTAACGGAACGCCTGCGGGTTCCATGGCCATCAAATTTGCATACCAAGCACCAGTTGCACCTCTAAGTTGCTGGGCAGCAAACACCGGTTTTTGAAACTTTGTGTAGTGAATAAGATCAAATTTCTGCTCCATGGTCCTAAGCCAGTCATCAGCCTCCAGTGGTTCATCTGCCTTGGTGAACACCGGGGGTTTTGTATCCGTGAAATCCACATAGGTAGCCTCATGCCTGTTATGATTGCGGCCACGGTTTCCATGCATCTGATTCTGATTACTTTGAGCCATCTCATGAAGCAAACGAGAATTTTCCACAGTCACATTGACTAATGCAGCGATAGCATCAGCCAGATTGGTCGGCATCGGTGGCAGGTTGGGGATATCATCATCATCTTGTGAAGTACCAGGAATATGCAATCCCCGCGTACGACGCATCTGCTCATAACAAACCAAACTTTATTCACAAGCCTTTATTGAATTGCACAACAGCTTACTCCAGACACATAACATAGGGTTTATTACTATAAACACTAGACCCTATATGTACCAAAACAAGATACATAGCTTAACCAAGATTAACTATAACACAACTCTACTCTTTTCCGTGATTACTTCAAACTTCAGGCTCGGTATCCATTCCGGAATTATTACCGCCTTCATCATCACTTTCATTGATCATTATTAATTCTTCAGGATGTTCTTCTTCCTCTTCCGATTTGCTATCATCGGCAAGGATGACACCGGGGTCCATGGCATCAGCTTGAGGCTCATGATTCGGGTTTAGTAGATTGCTAAGCCTATGAACTTCCTCATGTAGATAGGTATTATGTTCTTCTAAATCTTCTACATAGAATTCTAGCTCATGAGTTCTAGCTCTAGCTACATTTTCCCTATGCCAAGCCTCATTTCGTCCCTCCACCGTACGAACTAACATGCTTTCGCAGTTCCTGTGTGCGGTGGTGAGACGCCTCAATTGATCCTGTAATTCTCCTACCTATATAGCATCCAAAGCCCTATCTCTAGTAGCTTGTGCTAATTCTGTAGAAATTCTCTGTATCTCCGCCTGGGGATCATGCCTAGAACTGCTACTGCTAGCACCATCGTTTCTAAGGGCAAGTTGGTGACGAGGAACTCCTTTGGGTCCAGTGGACTTACGGGGCGTCATCTTGGCACGAGCCATACTGTAGGAAACCAATTTAATCCAAGTAAGACCATTTGATCAAAGTCTAAAGAGCAGCTATGATGGATTACATTACTCAAACCAGTCTCACTACTCAACTCCAGACTAAGAGGTGAAGGAAGTAACGGGTGAATTATTCATGATGCATGAATCGTTCTTACGAACAAAACATCAAAGTTTATAATGCACAAAAACAACATTTATCTTTATATAGGGCATAGTAATATTACTACTCCACCACACAAAACCTTTTTAATCAAATAAGGAATGGTGAGAAAGAAATAAGATAAGTCAGAAGCAATTTGGACCAAATTAATCAAGTTAAATTTAGTCATCCCAAACCATTTTGAAGTTTTTGTAAACCAATACCACAAAAACTTTGTAACGATCGCTCTGATACCATTCTGTGGCAGAACCTCCTAAATTATAGGGCCCACATGCACCTGTCACTGTCCAACGACCTTTGACATCTATGCATATGTTCCTGGTAATTTAAGAAGACTGTCGGGTGTCCTCGGGGAACCCCGAATCATCCACGATTTCCGAGCAGGATCACATTACAGAGTCATTGCAGTATTACAACAGTTTATTCAAATAGATACATCAGAGTAAAAGTAGCGGAAGACTTACAATAACATAGTTTACAAACCATTTGTTTCAAACCATACAACTAAGTTTGATATTAATACAAACCAAAGTAGTGGAGCGGCATTATAATATAATACAAAACACACAAAGAGGCTGCCCTGCCCAAGGGCCACACAATTACTTCTCAACGTCATCACAAGGTACAACTGTCATGCAGCACGATCCAAAACAGATCTGCTCATGAGCCTCACCTGCAACAAGGGTCAACGAACCCTGAGTACAAAAGTACTCAACAAGACTTAACCGAAATAAAATTGATAGAACTCAGGAATGCAGGATCATGGGATTCAAGGTATGGCTTTAGCAATAATCAAAGTTATTTTGCGTAAAAGCTCTTTACAAAATTCTTTATTTTAACAATTTAAACTTCATAATCTCATATACAAAGATGACACGATCCGTAATGAGATCATGAAACTTCATATCCAACACCTTCATCAACCATTCTCAAGTTCCAGTTATTAATACTACGATGATGAACAGTGAGTTGAGTCTCCATAACCGAGGAGCAACGACGATTCGAATCGATTGTAAACCTAGCTGGGAATTCCAGACCACACGATATATGCAGGTCCCCGACTTACATATATCAACCTACCCTCGGATCCTCTAAAACAAGAACGGGTCCGCGCCACCCGAGAATACAGTACTCCACCAATCCAGCCCATTGCCACGTGGGTACACGCTATTCCCGCCATCTCTCCACTCCCAGTGCGTGAGTAGCCATTCTCGTAATAGAATTGCCAAGTTAAGGCTTACTGGAGTATGTGGTTAGTACTACAAAGTCTCACCTCATGCAATTCAACAACGGTACGGACCTTAACCGACACAGGCGGAAAGAACCCGCTCACAAGACCTCCATGTCTTGTGGCTCACACTCACCGAGTCCACCCGGTCTAGATTTATTACTCCACATTCCCATATCACATGCTAACATAATTAACCAATGTTCCATTTAAAACTTGCAGGTGGTAGGTAGTCACCGACTTCATCGTTCTACGCATAGCTAAGCAAAACTAGGCATATACGAGTTCAAAACTGGTAATATGGTAAATATGGAATAACAGGGGTGGTAATGCACCAATTAGGCTTTTACCTAACTCCTGATCACTTAATGCAGTAATGGAAAGCAAAAGCGAAATTAATTTGTAAAACACAAGGTAGGGTTGTATGCATCCGGGGCTTGCCTTCGTTGACGGAAAAGTCCGGGTCCGGAGTCGTTCCACCGATATCAACACCAACCTCCACAGACGGATCAACCTCCTCAACTACTTGATTAACTACCACGTGTTCACCTTCGTTCACTACACGTAGTAACAATGCCATGTTTAACATGATGCGGAATACGAAACATGATGCTCGACGATGGATACAAAATTTCACAACTTGAATACAACTTTCCTTCGCGGTACAGTTACAAGTTAAACTAACTAAATCTTTTTCGTAACACATACATCAATTGCCAAGGATCATTAACAATCAATGACCCAAGGTCACCACTCAATCAAAAATTCAAACAAAACCTAAATTATTAAAGGTTACTATTTGCTTTTATGAATTAATTATTTAATTAAGAATTATGAAATAAATCAACTTGTTCTAATGGAGCTCAAAATTTTTGTACATGTTCATCACATGATAACTAAGTGGCAAAACAATTTTCATAATTTTTGGATAATTAAATAAGCCTAGAAAAATCATGGAAAGTCATTTATTAATAAATTGAGCAATTTTTATCACATTCAAAAATTACTGAAAAACATTATTTTATATTTTTCTTAAATACTATACATCACAGAGAAGTCACACAAAAATTTTCATAATTTTTGGAGCTCTAAATAAATCTACACAAAAATAACAAAAACAGACACTATTCATTCAAATCTGAAAATAGAAAAATCCATTTGAACGCTGAGTCACTGACAACCCGACCCCACCTGTCATCCCTAACCTCCGACGTTGACCACGGCAGCGACGGCTCTGACCGGCGATTTCTCGCCGACGGTGAGATCACCGGCGACGACCAACGTACCAAAATGATCACCAAGTCTAGGCGCATCGATTGACGTCCCTATCAGCACTGATTACGGCCATATACTAGCTCGTCGTCGACCATGGCGGACGCGGTGGCACGGCAGCGCTACGCCGGCGGTGTGCGACCGGTAGAGCTCAAACAAGGGATTCAGGAAGCACCAGAGGCTCACCCCGAACGCGTTGAAGCAAGGAGCGAGGTCGGAGAAGCAACGGAGAGGCGTGACAACGATCACGGCGGAGCAAAACGTCGTCGGCGATGGTGTACCGGCGACTGCAGTGATCAAAATGAGCAACCAGCTATGTATTAAGTACTACAGCATCGAGACGAAACAGAATCAGCCAAAACCAGGGACGAAGATGCACCGTGGAGCTCTGGCCGCGGCGAATCGCGCTCGGCGGAGGAGTTGCCGACCGCGAAGAATAAAGACGTGGACAGCGAGTTTCCGGTGGAGATAAACTGAATTGGTGGGTCGGTTGGACGCGTAAGGTTAAGGCGGAGCTGGAGTTAGCTTATCAGCGATGGTGGAGCACTACAACGACGGCACGGGCTCACCGGAGATGAAGCAGTGGCGACGGAAAAACAGAGCAAAGGGACGGGGTCAAACGGCGACGGTTCAGGCTATAAAGGATGGCCAGGAAGCTCAAGGAAGCTGCGCCGTGTCCTTCACCGTGCCAGCGCGACGCCAAAACAGCCACGACCGCGCCTGGAACGCCGAAGAAGGAAACGCCGGCAATGTAGCTTCGGCGGTGGACACTGTTCACTCAATTTACAGAAATGCCATTCGCCCAAAATTCACAAATTACTCTCAAATTTTCATAACAACTCAAAAATCTCCAAAAACAAAAGTTGTTCAAAATCAAAAGTTCTACAACTTTGCTTTTGAAACCATATCCAAATTCATTCTACATTTTGAAACTAAAATTTGAATCCAAAAGGGGACACTTTAAAGAACTATACCTTTTCAAATTACTTCAAATTTTTCTAAATAACTTTGAAAACTCCAAAAATCAACTTTGTACAACTTGACAAGATCTACACTTTTGCTTTTAATCTCAACCCCAAAATATGCTTCGATTATGAAATGGGTTTACAGGGTAGAATTTAAATATTGAAATTAGGGTTTTTGGAATTTCCAAAACAATACAAGTATTTCAAACCTGATTCAAACAATACAATTCACACATACAACATAAAGTAAACTTGTTTTAGTAAATGCATATCCAAGTTTTCAATATGCCTAGATGCTTTGCAATGCATATGATGACATGTCAGGTTTTAGTATTTTAAACACCCGAGGTGTTACACAGCCCTCGGACGTCGGGCGAGGTAGAGTCTTCCCCTAGACGTCGGGCGAGGCGGAGTCTACCCTAAGACGTCGAGCGAGGCGGACTCTGCCCCTGGATGTCGGGCGAGGCAGAGCCCAGCCCCTGGATGTCGGGCAAGGCGAAGCCAGCCCTCGGAAGTCGGGCGAGGCGGAGCCAACCCTCGGACGTCGGGCGAGGCGGAGCCAACCCTCGGGGGTCGGGCCCTCGGACATCGGGCGAGGCGGAGTCTACCCCCAGACGTCGGGCGAGGCGGAGTCCAGCCCTCGAGGGTCGGGCGAGGCGGAGCCAAGCTTCAGTCGTTGGGCAAGAAGTGTAGTCGTGTTCTTGTCTATTCGGAAGCATCACCGCTTGATGGTTATTAGCTCCTCCTCTTTGGGTACCCCAGTATTCGGTCCCTGATAGTAGCCCCCGAGCCCCTGGGTGATTCAGATAGAATCGCCCGGGGGGTGATTTGACTTGCCAGAGGGTGCGCGCGAGCGCACCCGATGGGTGTAGCCCCTGAGCCCCCGGGTGATTCGGATAGAATTGCCCAGGGGGTATTTCGATTTGCCAGAGGGTGCGCGCGAGCGCACTCGACGGGTGTAGCCCCCGAGCCCCCGGGTGATTCGGATAGAATCACCCGAGGGGTATTTTGGTTTGCCAGGGGGTGCGCGCGAAAGCACCCGTCGGGTGTAGCCCCCGAGCCTCCTGGTGATTCGGATAGAATCGCTCGGGGGGTAATTCAGACCCTTTGGGGGTATGACTGTGAGATTTGGTGTTTTCATAACTGGATAGTTCAATTGGAGTCCTAGTATCCCATTCGTGGGAATCTGGCAAGAGTCAGCCTGGCTGAGACTCAATCGTGGGTCGAGATACTTGTGGCACTCGCGGGCCCATCCTCCGTTGTAAGGCTGCCTTGGGATGGTCATCGAAACCATTGATGGGCTAGTGAAAGCTCTAGTTTGGTTTTGGTGAATTGATAAAACCCTAAGTGCTAACCTAGTTTATCAAGTGATCATGAGATAGGTAGCACACTCCAAGTGGTGAAGCAAATGAAGATTATAGCATGATGATGATGATGGCATGGTGATGATCAAGTGCTTCGACTTGGAAAGAAGAAAGAGAAAAACAAAAAGCTCAAGGCAAAGGTATATTTTGTAGGAGCTATTTTGTTTTGGTGATCAAGACACTTAGAGAGTGTGATTACATTTAGGTTTGATAGCCGTACTACTAAGAGGGGTGAAACTCATATCGGAATGCGGTTATCAAAGTGCCACTAGATGCTTTAACTCATTGCATATGCATTTAGGATCTAGTGGAGTGCTAACACCCTTGTAAATATTTGTGAAAATATGCTAACACATGTGCACAAGGTGATACACTTGGTGGTTGCCACATTTGAGCAAGGGTGAAGAAGATAGATGTGAAGAGGAGTTGGTCTCGCTGGTCACAAAGTGACCGGACGCTGGTCTCTGAGAAACCAGCGTGTCTGGTCAATTGTAACAGCGAAGACGCTGGCGTCGGTCAAACGACCGGACGCTGGGTCGCTCAGCGACCGGACGCTGGAAGGCTGTGTCCGGTCGTGTTGACTAACAACGCAGTATGAAGTCAACAAGAGATCGGACGCTGGCTGTGTCCGGTCAAGCATGACCGGACACGTCCGGTCGTGAAATATCGTTTCTGGAACCTTACTGGAAACGACCGGACGCTAGAGGCTGAGCGTCCGATCAGTTTGTGCGCAGTGTATGGTCAACAGACGACCGTTGAAATCTGATGAACAACATTTGAAGCAGGGGACACATGGTGTGAATCACGTGACCAGACGCTGAGGGCCAGCGTCCAGTCGATCGGATCGGAGCGTCCGGTCACCCCGCGTTTTACCCAGTGAAGGGGTACAACGGCTCTATTTCGTGGGGGTTTCTATTTAAGCCCCATGGCCAGCTCAAGCTCACACTCTTAGCCATTTGCATTGATATAGCAACCTTGTGAGCTTAGCCAAAGCCCTCCCACTCATCTATATCATTGATTCATCATCTTTGTGAGATTGGGAGAGAATCCAAGTGCATTGCTTGAGTGTTTGCATCTAGAGGCACTTGATATTCGTGTTTCGCTGCGGGATTCACTTGTTACTCTTGGTGGTTGCCACCACCTAGATGGATTGGAGCAGCGAGGATCATCGAGCGGAGGGTGGTGATTGTCTCCGGCTCTAATCGTGGTGATTGTGAGGGGTTCTTGACCTTTCCCCGGCGGAGCGCGAAAAGGTACTCTAGTAAATTGCTCATGGCTTGTGTGATCCTCATCTTGTGTTGGTTGTGTGGCACCCTATTGAGGGTTTGGCGTGTGATGCCAATTAGCGCGTGAACCTCCAAGTGAGTGAATCGCCACAACGAGGACTAGCTTGCCGGCAAGCAAGTGAAGCTCAGTAAAAAATCATTGTGTTCATCATTGATTCCGAGGTGATTGGTCTTCATTGTTATTCATCCTTGTGATTGATTGGTTCCTTCATCTACACGGCGGTATAACTTTCTTGATCACTCTCTTTATATTACCGTAAACTAGTTGTCAAGCTCTTTAGTGTAGCTAGTTGTGAGAGCTTGTTAGTTTGGTTAGTGTGGCTCTTTAGTTAGCCTTTGAGAGCACACTAACTTGGTGTAGTTACATAGCTATTGTGTGGATAGAAACCATATCAACTAGAATTGGGGTAGGTGGCTTGCTTTTTAGTAGGCTAGTGCAACACTTGCTTCGCCTCATAATTGTCTAACTGTTTTGTTAAGTGTTGTTGTAAAAAATTTTATTAGGCTATTCACCCCCCCTCTAGCCATTAGGACCTTTCAAGTGGTATCAGAGCCGAGGTCATCGTGATTTGAGGCTTAACAACCTTCGGTGTAAAAATAGCTCAAATCAACAACACCAAGAAGCCACCCCAATTTGATGGCATAAATTATCCTTATTAGAAGTCAAAGATGACTACACATATCAAGTCAATCAATAAAAAGGTGTGGAAGGTGGTAGAAACCAAAATTGAGATTGAAGACCCGGAGAATCCCACCACGGCCGAAGAAGTGCTTCTCCAAAACAATGACATTGCTCTAAGTGCCATTCATGATGCAATTGATGAGAGAACATTTGAGCAAATCAAAAATATTGAGATGGCTCATGAGGCTTGGAAGAAGTTGGAAGAATCATTTGAGGGCACTCAAGCCGTGAAAGGTGCAAAGGCATACATTCTCAAAGAGAAGTTTGCAAGCTTCAAGATGAAGGAGGATGAGAGTGTGCCGGAGATGTTCTCTAGGCTTCAAGTGCTTGTCAATGATCTCAAAGCACTTGGAGAAGAGGTGAAGAACAAGGATTTCTCCTACAAGTTCTTGAGATGTTTGCCTTCAAAATTTGGTACATTGGTCACTATTCTAGTGAGGAGTGGTTTGGACACCATGACACCAAACCAAGTGTTGGGAGATATAATGACCGATGATACATATAGAGATGATGATGAGAAGGAAGAAAAGAGGGAGAAGAAAGATGAGAAGAAGGATGACAAGGAGAAGAGCATGGCATTCAAGGCCACATCATCCAAGGGCAAAGCCAAGCAAGAAACATCAAATGAAGAAGATGATTCATGGGATGATGATGATGATAAGAAGATGGCTCTCTTTGTCAAGAGATTTGGCAAGTTCATGGTGAAGAAAGGATATCATGCTAGAAGAAAGAAGTCTTCATCCAAGAACAAAGAAGAGTCAAGAAGGTGCTTCAAGTGTGGAAGCAAAGATCATCTTATTGCTCAATGTCCATACAATAGTGACAATGATAATGACAACAAGAAGAACAAGAAGAAGGACAAGAAGGAAAAGAAAGAGAAGAAGGACAAGATGGCCTTCAAGAAGAAGAAGGGTGGTTCATATGTGGTCACTTGGGATAGTGATGCTTCCTCAAGTGATGATGATGATGATGATAGTGATGATCACAAGACCACCAAGAACAAGGTTCTAGCAAGCATTGCTATCAATGAGAAGCCTTCTCTCTTTGACTCTTCATCATGCTTCATGGCTAAGGCCACTAAGGTACAAACTTGTGATGATGAAAGTGATGAAGAACATGATGATGATAATGAAAATAAAAATGAAAATGATAGTGATAGTGATGATGATGAACCTACTAAGGATGAATTAATTAACATGCTAGAAGATGCTAGAGAACACTTTGACATCAAGAGAAGGGAGTGCAAAAGCTTGCGTAAGGAACTAAAAGCCCTTAAACAAGCCTTTGATGAGCTCAATGCATCTCATGAGAGGCTAGAGAAAGCCAATGAGAAGCTTGGCAAAGCTCACAAAAAGCTTGAAAAGGCTCATTCCTCTTTGCTTGATGAGCAAAATAAAAAGAAACATGTTGATACTTGTGATATAGGTTTAACTTGTGATATATTTGATGAATCACTATCTATGCCTATCATTGTTCCTTCTACTAACCCTTCTTGTAGTACTTCCACTTCCACCTCATCTAGTAGTGATGGTCTCACTTGTGATACCTCATTAATGGTTGAGAATGAGAATCTCAAGAAGAAGGTTAACAAGCTCACTCACACTTTGGCTAAGGCCTATGGTGGTGAGGACTGCTTGCTTATGTGCTTGGGTAGCCAAAGAGCTTCTCTCTACAAAGAGGGATTGGGCTATACCCCCAAGAAAGGCAAGGCGGTCTTTGCTCCTCACAAGACTAGTTTTGTGAAGAACAATAGTCGGTTTTGTATTAGTTGCAAGCAAGTTGGTCATAAAGAGCATGAATGCACAAACAAGAGCAAAAATGCTAATGTATCCTCCATTAAGCTTGATTCTTTCTATGTAATTACTATGGGTACAAATGGTGTGAAGGATAAGTTCATTGGTAAACCATGGATGGGCTCAAAGAAGAAAGCCATTTGGGTACCAAAGAGCTTAGTGACTAACCTTCAAGGACCCAAGCAAGTTTGGGTACCTAAAAAGAATTGATCTTCTTTTGTAGGTCAATTACAAAGCTAGAGGAAGGCATTGGGTTCTTGATAGTGGGTGCACTCAACACATGACCGATGATGCAAGAATGTTCAACTCAATCAACACTAATGGCAATGATGATTATGATAGTATCACATTTGGTGACAATGGCAAAGGCAAGGTCAAAGGGCTTGGTAAGATTGCAATATCCAATGACATGAGCATATCCAATGTGTTGCTAGTAGAGAGCTTGAACTTCAATTTGCTATCCATGGCTCAATTATGTGATCTTGGATTCAAATGCATATTTAGGGTAGGTGATGTAGACATCATAAGTGTAGATGGCTCTAACTTGATCTTCAAAGGCTTTAGATATGATAATTTATACTTGGTTGATTTCAATGCTAGTGAAGCTAAATTATCTACATGTTTGTTCACTAAGTCTAGCATGGGTTGGTTATGGCATAGAAGGCTTGGTCATGTTGGAATGAAACAATTGAATAGATTGGTTAAGCATGACTTGGTTAGAGGCTTGAAAGATGTTGTGTTTGAGAAGGATAAGCTTTGTAGCTCTTGTCAAGCTGGAAAACAAGTTGGAAACACCCATCCTAAGAAAAACATGATGAGCACTAGTAAAGCATTTTAGTTATTGCACATGGACTTGGTTGGGCCAACACAATACACTAGCATTGGTGGTAACAAATATGGCTTTGTGATAATGGATGATTACACTAGATACACATGGGTATTCTTTCTAGTGGACAAAAGTGATGTGTTTACAACATTCAAATCATTTGTTAAGGGCATTCACAATGAGTTTAAAACAACCATCAAGAGAGTTAGAAGTGACAATGGTAGTGAGTTCAAGAATATTAGAATTGATGAGTTGTGTGATGAATTTGGAATTAGACATCAATTCTCGGCCAAGTACACTCCATAATCAAATGGCCTTGTTGAGAGGAAGAATAGAACACTTATTGATATGGCAAGGTCTATGCTTAGTGAGTACAACGTGAGTCAATCTTTTTAGGCCGAAGCTATCAACACGGCTTGCTATTGTAGCAACCTCCTCTATTGTCTCCGATTGAAAGAGAAGACACCATATGAGCTCTTGAATGGTAGAAAGCCCAACATTGCATATTTTCGGGTCTTTGGTTGCAAGTGCTATATCTTGAAGAAAGGCACTAGATTGGGCAAATTTGACAAGAAATGTGATGAAGGATTCCTACTTGGTTATTCCACTACAAGCAAAACATATAGAGTTTGGAATTTGGATAGTGGTACTCTTGAGGAAGTTCATGATGTTGAATTTGATGAAACCAAGGGTTCACAAGTAGAGAATGAGAACTTAAAAGATGTTAGAGGCATTCAACTTTCAAATGCCATAAAGAACATAGATATTGGTGAATTGAGGCCTAGGCAAATGAATGATGATGAAGATGATCAAGTGCAGGTGCTCTCTAACTCAAATGTGCAAGATGATACAAATCAAGCTAATACAAGTGGCTCTCATGACAATGAACAAGATCAAGTGGCTAGTACATCATCTCAACCCAATGATCAAGCAAGTGCAAGCAATCAAGTTCCAATCCTCCAACCAACCAATATTGCAAGGGATCATCCATTGGACACTATCATTGGTGATATTTCAAGAGGTGTTCAAACAAGATCAAGATTGGCTTCATTTTGTGAGCACTTCTTATTTGTGTCATCCATTGAACGAAAGAAGATAGATGAAGCATTGAAGGATATTGATTGGATGAATGCTATGCATGAAGAATTGAATAACTTCACAAGAAATCAAGTTTGGAAATTAGTAGAGAGACCAAAGGGACACAATGTGATTAGAACCAAATGGGTCTTTAGAAACAAGCAAGATCAAGAGGGATAATAGTAAGGAACAAAGCAAGATTGGTAGCACAAGGCTATACACAAGTTGAAGGTCTTCACTTTGGAGAGACATATGCCCCGATTGCTAGATTGGAAGCAATTAGAATCTTGCTAGCCTATGCTTGTGCCCACAACATCAAGCTCTATCAAATGGATGTTAAGAGTGCATTTCTCAATGGTTACATCAATGAAGAAGTATATGTTGAGCAACCTCCTGGTTTTGAAGATGATAAGAAGCCCAACCATGTGTATAAGTTGAAGAAGGCATTGTATGGCTTGAAGCAAGCACCCAGAGCATGGTATAAGAGATTAAGGGACTTCCTACTCTCTAAAGGGTTCATGATGGGCAAGGTTGACACCACTCTTTTTCATCAAGAAGATTGGAAAAGATCTATTTGTATTACAAATCTATGTTGATGACATCATATTTGGATCAACCAATCAAGATTTTTGTGATGAGTTTGGAAAGATGATGGCTAACGAGTTTGAGATGTCCATGATTGGAGAATTGAGTTACTTCCTTGGTCTTCAAATCAAGCAATTGAAGAATGGTACATTTGTGAGTCAAGGCAAGTATATTAAGGACATGATCAAGAAGTTTAGCATGAGTGATAGCAAAGCCATTAGCACACCAATGGGAACCAATGGCAACTTGGATAGTGATACAAGTAAAAATATGGTGGATCAAAAATTGTATCTGTTTATGATAGGAAGCCTACTCTATGTGACCGCATCAAGGCCGGATGTCATGTTTAGTGTATGCATGTGTGCAAGATTTCAAGCCTCACCAAGAGAAAGTCATTTGAAGGCTACAAAGAGAATATTGAGGTACTTAAAGCATACACAAAATGTTGGTTTGTGGTATACCAAAGGAGCAAAGTTTGAGCTAGTTGGTTACTCCGACTCGGATTATACGGGATGCAAGGTTGAAAGGAAGAGCACCTCGGGCACATATCAATTGTTGGGAAGATCACTTGTTTCATGGTCATCAAAGAAGCAAAATAGTGTTGCATTATCAACCGCCAAAGCCGAATACATATCCGCCGGTAGTTGTTGTGCACAAATTCTTTGGATGAAGGCCTCCTTGAATGACTTTGGAATCAAGTTCAAGAAAATGCCATTGCTATGTGACAATGAGAGTGCAATCAAGTTAACAAACAATCCGGTTCAACATGCAAGAACAAAGCACATTGATGTCCACCATCATTTCATAAGAGATCACCAACAAAAAGGGGACATTTGCATTGAGAGTATAGGCACCGAAGATCAACTTGCCGATATTTTCACCAAGCCATTGGATGAGAAGAGGTTTTGCAAGCTTAGGAATGAGTTGAACATATTGGATTTCTCAAATATGTGTTGATGCACCCCCACTTATATGACATGCCTCTCCTTCGAGCAATCCAAGGTAAAAGTTGATTGGCATGGCATACATGTTTGCTAAGGATATGTTTAGTGCATCTAGTCATCTCTCCATTTTATTAGGCTCATTCATGAAAATAAAATGAATTTGATGTTTATATGGTATCACTATTGCTTCTATGCTTGACTTGATCTAGTGATAGCATATGACATGTTTGTGGGCTTGTAAACCTAGTGTTTAATCTAAAAAATGAGCTCTAAGTGTTTAACTCAACATGGTACAAGATAACCCTTATTAGGAGGTGTGAAGAAGTTTGTCCTTAGATCAAACTGAGTTAAATATCTTTGGCAAATATTCTAGTTTGAACCAAATTTGGGAAAATGATCCTCATCCCATTGATTGACATTGATGATCTCGACCCTACAAATGGTATTACCTACTCTTTGAACCTTTGTGGTTATTGATGACAAAGGGGGAGAAATTAGGGTACAAAGATAGTGAAAAGGGGGAGAGAAATAGTAGTGATATTAAAACATGGGGAGAACTTGACATAGGAGGAGTAATATGACAACGGAAAGGGATCAATTAAAAATCTTAAGCACACAAGTAGGGGGAGCAAGCTCATAAACTTGTATGGTGCTTTTGAATGTGCATTTCATATAATTGCTTGCATAACACAAGTTTTAATTTAAATATCCATGCTTGTGTGATGAATGATAGTTGTAAACTTGAATGATGAAATGAAAATCTAGCATGCATAGGTTTATTCACAAGTGGTATCATTTCCAAGTATTATCAAGTGATATCTATTCCAAATAGATTTTCAAGTAGTATCTTTTACAAAGTTTTTACAAGTGGTATCTAGCTAACCATGGTGCTAAGGATTGCTTAATAGTGCACTCCGATTAGTATCACGCTTCAAAGATCCATCTCTTATACCTTATCATCATTTGATAGACATTGTCTCCTATATTTCCTATCTAATCATATGTGCAAGCTACAATCCAAACACTTAGCACATATGTAGGGGGAGCAATTGCTACCATATAGAGTTCATGAAACTTGTTCGTATCCTTTTACACATGGTAAATATGCTTGGACAAGCAATATGGATCCAATTGAATTTTAATTCATATGTTTGTATAAGGGTTGTCATCAATTACCAAAAAGGGGGAGATTGAAAGCTCTAGTTTGGTTTTGGTGAATTGATGAAACCCTAAGTGCTAACCTAGTTTATCAAGTGATCATGAGATAGGTAGCACACTCCAAGTGATGAAGCAAATGAAGATCATAGCATGATGATGATGATGGCATGGTGATGATCAAGTGCTTCGACTTGGAAAGAAGAAAGAGAAAAACAAAAAGCTCAAGGCAAAGGTATATTTTGTAGGAGCTATTTTGTTTTGGTGATCAAGACACTTAGAGAGTGTGATCACATTTAGGTTTGATAGCCATACTATTAAGAGGGGTGAAACTCGTATCGAAATGCGGTTATCAAAGTGCCACTAGATGCTTTAACTCATTGCATATGCATTTAGGATCTAGTGGAGTGCTAACACCCTTGTAAATGTTTGTGAAAATATGCTAACACATGTGCACAAGGTGATACACTTGGTGGTTGGCACATTTGAGCAAGGGTCAAGAAGATAGACGTGAAGAGGAGTTGGTCTCGCTGGTCACAAAGTGACCGGACGCTGGTCTCTGAGGAACCAACGCGTCTGGTCAATTGTAACAGCGAAGACGCTGGCGTCGGTCAAACGACCAGATGCTGGGTCACTCAGCGACCAGACGCTAGAAGGCTGTGTCCGGTCGTGTTGACTAACAGCGCAGTATGAAGTCAACAAGCGATCGAACGCTGGCTGTGTCCGGTCAAGCATGACCGGACGCGTCCGGTCGTGAAATATCGTTTCTAGAACCTTACTAGAAACGACCGGACGCTGGAGGCTGAGCGTCCGATCAGTTTGTGTGCAGTGTCCGATCAACAGATGACCGTTGAAATCTGACGAACATCATTTGAAGCAGGGGACACGCGGCGTGAATCACGTGACCGGACGCTGAGGGCCAGCGTCCGGTCGATCGGACCAGAGCATCTGGTCACCCCGCATTTTACCTAGTGAAGGGGTACAGCGGCTCTATTTCGTGGGGGCTTCTATTTAAGCCCCATGGCCGGCTCAAGCTCACACTCTTGGCCATTTGCATTGACATAGCAACCTTGTGTGCTTTGCCAAAGCCCTCCCACTTATCTCCATCATTGTTTCATCATCTTTGTGAGATTGGGAGAGAATCCAAGTGCATTGCTTGAGTGTTTGCATCTAGAGGCACTTGGTATTCGTGTTTTGCTACGGGATTCGCTTGTTACTCTTGGTGGTTGCCGCCACCTAGATGGCTTGGAGCAGCGAGGATCGTCGAGCGGAGGGTGGTGATTGTCTCTGGCTCCGATCATGGTGATTGTGAGGGGTTCTTGACCTTTCCCGGCGGAGCACCAAAAGGTACTCTAGTAAATTGCTCGTGGCTTGTGTGATCCTTGTCTTATGTTGGTTGTGCAGCACCCTATTGAGGGTTTGGCGTGTGATGCCAATTAGTGCGTGAACATCCAAGTGAGTGAATCGCCACAACGAGGACTAGCTTACCGGCAAGCAAGTGAACCTCGGTAAAAAATCATTGTGTTCATCATTGATTCCGAGGTGATTGGTCTTCATTATTATTCATCCTTGTGATTGATTGGTTCCTTCATCTATACGGCGGTATAAGTTTCTTGATCACTCTCTTTACATTATTGCAAACTAGTTGTCAAGCTCTTTAGTGTAGCTAGTTGTGAGAGCTTGTTAGTTTGGTTAGTGTGGCTCTTTAGTTAGACTTTGAGAGCACACTAACTTAGTGTAGTGACATAGCTATTGTGTGGATAGAAACCATATGAACTAGAATTGTGGTAGGTGGCTTGCTTTTTAGTAGGCTAGTGCAACACTTGCTTCGCCTCATAATTGTCTAACCGTTTTGTTAAGTGTTTTTGTAGAAATTTTTGTTAGGCTATTCATCCCCCCTCTAGCCATTAGGACCTTTCAGCTAGCCCTCAAACTCCTAGGCCCAGGTGGGCAAGAGGAATGTTTTTTGACCCGTATCTCTTCTGCTAGTAAAGAGTCCTAGTCCGCTCAGGAAGGTGAAACGTCCGGCGCGTCTTCGGAGGAAAAGGATAGGGATTGCAGGCGCATATATCGCGATGTGATGTGGTGGCGTATCATGGCAGGCACGGAGATCTAGGCGGACGGTTGCCTTCCTCGCATCCGTCGCCCCTATAAAACCAAAGTGTTCACCCCTAGGGTTTCGTACATTGCCTCCTTGCCTTTGCATCTACAACCTCCGCCGCCAATCGCCTAAGCCTCCCGCATCCGCATCTCAGCCGCCGTCAAGTTTGCATCCATCCACCCCAATCGTTTAATGGAGCCATGGTGTAGATCCGATGTCACCCTCCAGCGCCTGGTTGGCCTCGTTCGCCGTGGCCTTCTTTGCGCGTGGACTGCCACCGAGGAGTGGCGGTTGCCCAGCAATGAGGACGCGCCATCGCCGCCCGAAGGCTACATTGTGTCCTTCACTCACTTCCATGAGCGGGGATTCGCCACCCCCGCCCACAAGTTCCTTCAGGGGTTGCTGCATTACTACAATGTGGAGCTGCAGCACCTTACTCCCAATGGGATCTAGCACATTGCGGTGTTTGTCACCCTGTGTGAGGGGTTCTTAGGGATTAGTCCCTACTTCGACTTGTGGTGATATTTCTTCACCGTCACCCTCCTGAAGAAGCGGGAGAAGAGGCAAGAGCTGAACGTGCCGATGGGATGCACCGGCATCCAGCTCCACAACAACCGGGTCAACAAGTACCCGTCGATGCGTCTATCAACCTCCAACTAGGGGTGGCATTCGCATTGGTTCTACATCAGAAACAACGCAGCTGCTCCCTTGCTAGAGTTTACCGGGCGCCTCATCGAAGAGGTCCCGGACTCGTGGAGGAAGTGGGGGTGCTGGAGAAAGATAAGAAGAGGATCTAGGACCACCTCACCGCCATCCGCTTCCTAAAGGAGAGGGGCATGAAGGGGTCGGGGATCATCGACGCCTACCACATGCGGAGAGTGGCGCCGCTGATGAGGTGCGCGCTTCCCCTACACATGATGGCGCCTGGGGTGGCGCTTGACGGGACGATGCTCGCCGAGAGAGCGCTCTCCCCCTCCAAAGCAGCACAGTGCATCAAGGAGGCAATGGAGCCTTCGCGGGACGACACCGGCACCGTTCTTGATTTTGTGTATCCGGTGCCAGGGCATCCCCTAAGGCGGCCAGTACCGGGGTACATTGACTTCATAAGTTCTCTTCCCCATGCCTCCTTTTTAATTGAACTCCTGACCCCTTGATGTTGATATTGAGATAGGGGAACCAGCCGAAGAGACTCGTCTTTATGGATCGCCCGGCCCCACTACCGAAGGACCCGCTCGTGGCAGCGGCGAATCGCATCGTGGTCGAGTGGCAGAAGTAGGCGAAGGAGGACGAGAGGATGAAGAAGCAACAGAAGTTGCGGGCACAGGAGCGAGGAGAGGAGACAGACAGTGATGACGACAATGAGGATGACGAGGTAGTTGCCGACACTGAGTGGGATGACTTGGCGAGCGAGGATACCCTGACAGGTATATACTCGTTCGTGCAGGGTCCTTTTCTCGTTCCATGCAGGGGAAAGTACGTCCGTGGGGTCAGTGGAGATGGACCGAACCGTTAGCCTACCCTAGGAGATAGTAGGAGCGGGCGGGTCTGCCGCTGTGCCCAAGGTGCCGGCGTAGGGGGGTGGCCCGGTCGCCGTGCCTCAAGAGCTATTAGGTGCGGGCGGATCTGTCGCCACGCCCGAGGTGTCGGTGGAGGGGGCGGCTCTGCTGCCGCACCCCCGGATGCAAGGGAGTAGGTACCTCTACCCAGGAGTAGGGGGTGGGCTCGAAACTGGTCCTGCCCCGATGAGGTGGAGCAGGGGCCCGAGGGTTCATCCCCCAAACGTCTCCACCGCCCAACGGCGCCAACGTAAGTCACCAGCTTCTCTGTTTTTCTCTGTTTTTCTCTGTTTTTGTCTATTTCATCATGACTCACGCCTTTTGTTTCTTCTGTAGCATCGGGAGATGAGTTAGACGGGGCACTTCTTTAGCACTAGCGCCCAAGAAGAGAGTCGCCCTTCAGGCAAGGCGGGGGCCATCGCCTGACGTCGCTCCCGTTTCGGGCAAGAGCAGAGCCGGCGTCGTAGCCTCGTTGGCCGGTTAGGCACCACCCGTGGTGGTGCCCATGCCCTCGGTGGGTCAAGTGGTCGGTGAGGCTGAGGGGGCGCCCTCAGAGGTTGCCGAGCAACCGGCGATGGAAGCGATTCCGCTGCAGACGTCGGAGCGGGCGAAGCTGCCGGCCGCACTCATTGCGTCGTCCACGGCGGGCGTGGCGCAGCCGGACAAGATCACGCCCACTGAGGTGGAGGTGATGGGGGTTATGATGGATGGGTGGCAGCCAGAAGCTACGGTGGCGGTGCCCGAGGCAGCGGCGCGTTTTGTGCTACCGACGGCCCAAGACACGACGCCCGTCGTGGACAGGATGGAGGGGGTCGTGGCCGAGGGACCCCCGGACACCGTGGTGGTTGCCGAGGAGACTGGTAGGGAGTTGTCCCTAGACCTAACACCAGGGGGGCAGCCACCTGCCCACGCGGGATGAGCCCCTGCTCCGGTGGGTGAGTCCATAGGACCCGTCATCAGAGCTCTTCACCCTCGACGATGCCGCTGAGGGCATGGAGCGGGAGAGTCTCAACGAGGGGATCATGGCCATGCTGGAAGCTCTGAACTAGGCCAGAGGTGCCCTGCAAGATGTCATCGTTTCCACTGGCCGGGTATTCACTTAGTCTTGCCTCTCGTCCTCCTCTTTCTTCATCTATTTTTGTGTTCTAACCACCGTCTTTTTACAGTCTCTTATTGCTCGCAGCCAGGAGAAATCCCGGTTCCTTCACGAACACAGGGAGGATTGGGACTGCCTCATCGATGAGGCACGGCTGCATAGGGACGTGACCACCCAGCTCCGATAGAGGGTGGCCGAGTTGACTCCCCTTGCTGTGGAGGCCGACAATCTTCGATGGCGGGAGGCCGAGGCCCACCGGGACACAGAGGACGCCGAGAAGTCTTTTGAGGAACTATCAGAGAGGGCATGGTGGGATGAGAAGGAGGTCGCCAGAGTGCGGAAGGAGCGAAATGAGCTACTCCAGCGGGATGCCTAGACCCACTAGCGGATCTTCGACCTCCTAGCCGAGGCCAAGAAGGAGCAGGATCTCAGGCTGGGGACCAAGGAGAGATCCGTGGCCCTGGAGCAGAGGATGAAACTAGACGTCGAGGCGGTCGTCCAGCTTCGCAAGGAGCGAGACAAGCTACGCCAGACTACAGAGAGGCTTTTCTCAGAGCATGGTGCGGCCTACGAGGAGCGCGACCAGGCCGTCCGAGAGCGCGACGAGGCGCAGCAGAGGATCAGCTCCCTCTAGACTGAGCTTGGAACAGCAAAAGCCCAGAAGCTAGAGACCGAGGGCGCCACTGCCGAAGGTGAGGAGTCTTCTTCAGGCGGAGAGCGACGAGCTCGATGTCCTGAAGGTTGCCCTTGGCGTAGTCTGCGATGACCTACAGGTGGTGCAGGCGGAGGGGACCAGCTCGCTCGTGGCCCGTGCCATAGATATCACAGCGTAGGTGCACCAGCTGGAGAAGGAAGCTCTTCACTCAGGGATCACCCAAGCCTTCGTCATCGCCCGCTCGCATTATGATGAAAGCATTGACTTGGAGGCGATGAGCCTCGGTTTCGCACCTGGCTACGAAGCCTCCGAGCTGGATGAAATAGAGGCAGCGATGACTCCTCTTGCGGAAACCCTGGCGAGCAAATTTGAAGATATGGTTCTCCCCCGGAGGGGGTAGTTAGTCGAATGGGTTTGATGGATATTATCTTTAATCTATGGACAAGTGTCGGCACTTTTGTGTCTTAAAAACAAATTTGTAATTTCGTTTCATTAAACAAATTCGTATTTTTGTTCCATTTGATTGAACTTGCTTTCTTCCCTTTTTGTGTTCAAAAAAGGGGCTCATGCAATCTGACCCTTCCATTCGTTAAGATCGTAGAGCCCGAGGTGTGTAAGGGGGAAACTTCGATTATGCTGGTGAGCAAAGTTACCGTAGCCGTCAGGGCGTGGGTTTTTTGCAGTCTGACCAGGCACACTCGGTTATTCGTTCCCACAAACTTTGCCACCAACCTTAATGTGAGAAAGAGGTCCGACGCACCGAAAAAGGGTGTTTTATACTTTTATCAGCCCCCGAGTGAGATCCGACCCCTTGCGGTTGCTGGGGTCGAATGTTACTGAAGACCGAAGAGAGGATAGCGAAACTACTCTTGTATTCGCACATCCCCTTCCTTAGGATTTTTGCTATCGTTTTGCGACCGTGCGTTCGGTCTCCTTGTAAGTCCGATCTTCCTTGAGCCCCCACGCATGGCGGGGATTCGGTCAAGGGTCAGCTCATTTTAGTGACTGTCGCCCCGTCCGTGGTTTTCGCAACCGAAGGGGTTGAGGCAACGTCGCTTGCCTCGATGGCTCGAGTGACGCGCTTGATGAGCTCGCTAACGGGGATGTTCGAATGGAATCCGGTCCCATCGCTCATGACAGGGTCGGCAAAGCCCTCGGGTGGCATTCCGTTGCTCCTTAACCCGCCTTCCAACATATTCCCCCTCAATGGGGGTTCTATGGGCTCGGCTAGAGGCTGGATCAAACAAGAAGGTTGAGATGACCCTATCCCCCTCTATGTAGGTTGGGTGAAGGCCGCTGAGGCTCATCTACATTTTCTCCCCTGGCTCTTGTTTGACATGAGGCGGCCTTGGGCCCTTCGTGGGCCGGCCTTCGAACTTCGCTCTCTCAATCTAGGATCGAGCGGCTCGGGCCCCCGAGCCCCTTGGGGTCTGATAGGGGTCGGCCGTGTTTCATGCGTCACCCCATCCTCGGTTTTCGCAATCGGAGGGGTTGAGCTAACGACACTTGCCTCGACAGCTCGAGCGTTGCGCTCAATGAGCTCGCTAACGGGCACGTTCGAGTGGAATCCGGGTCCATCATCCGGTGACGGGTCGGCAGAGCCCTCATGTGGCATTCCACTACTTCTTAACCCACCTCCCGGTAGATGCCCGAGCTGTTCGATAGGCTCGGGTGGCCCGTTGGCCTCTCCTCGATGGAGATTCTATGAGCTTGGCTCAAGGTTAGAATTGAACAAGAAAGGTCAGGATGTCCCTGTCCGCTTCTGAGCGGGTCGAGCAAGGCTGCTGGGGCTCATCTTGGTTTTTCTCCCCTGGCTCTGTTTGATAGGAGGCGGCCTCGAGCCCTTCTTGGGCCGACCTTCGAACCTCGGTCAGTTGCCGCTCATATCGAATGAGGTGACTAGCGCTTCATGACGCGACGCGAAGCGTTGAGATGCAGCAATTGCACATGCAACGCTTGGATATATGGGATGGATGCACGATATAATGGAAACGAAGGCGAGGGTCAGTGATGTTACCTCGGTGGCATGAGTGATGAGGAATTGTTACCAGACTTGTCCGTGCGAGGTTTGGGTCCGACGTTTGCGACGGGGCCGGTGTAACCTGCATGAGCATTGCAATTTTTTGTTTCTATCTCTCGGCAGCGATCCAAGCCGTTCGATCAACTTGGGTGACCTGACAGCTTCTCCTTGAAGGAGATTCCATAGGTAGACCCCTTCAAACCCTTCTCGAGAAGGTGGATGCTGAAGCTTGGGGTACGGGGATAAAGAATTCGATCATGCTGGTGAACAAAAACGCCGTAGCCACTGGGGCGTAGGGTCTAGCGGTTCGACCAGTTTTACTCAAAGTTTACACCCGCACACCGTGCTTCTAGTTTTTAAACGTAAGGAGGGGTTGGGCGAAGAGAATGTCTAAACGAGTAGACACTCTTGGCAGCCCTCGAGCGATGTCCGCGCCCTTGCCGTTGCTGGGGTCAGAGGCTCGGTAGTGCAATTGATACGTAAAGTAAGTAAATAAGGTGCTTATCTTTTGGCGGTCATTTTGTTCCTCAACCTCACACCCATCGCTCGGCGTTCGCCTGGGCCGTCCGATCGACTCAGGAGGCTCGTTGGTCTCCCCTTGATGGAGGTTCCGTCGTTGGGCCCTTCCAGGTCCTGCCTAGGAAGGCGGAGAGCCGCCTGCATGTGGCTACGCCTTGTTTCTCATGCCCGGCGTGCGGTAGTGGTGGGCCATGCCCAGGCCACGTCCTGTTTGACCAGGCACCGTCTCATCGAGCAGGGCATGTCCTATCGGTCAGGACGCATCCCATCGAATTCCCATCTGCATTGAATAGGGAAAGGGAGAGGGTTTTTCGCCCCAATCCTTCGCCTTTCTCCAATAGATGTGTCTCCTTCTTAAATAGGGGAAGGGAGAGGGTTCTCATCCGATTCCTCCACCTATTCTTGAGTTGCTTCCTCTCCTTCTTCCTTCTCACTGAGTGCGTTCGTGCGTCATGGCGGTTCCTAAGTGAGAGGGTGAAGCGAGGGAGAGAACTCACAGATCCGTTCGTGAATCCGGAGCACGATGTTGAGCTGGAGGTCATCCAACGTAGATGAGATGGTGCTGGCCGCCTTCACTGAGAAGGAGCCGCTTCCATCGAAGGAGGAGGCGCACTAGAGGGTGCTGCACGTCACCGACTTGGCACCGTCTGCGAGGCCTTCATCGGGATGGAGCCGTACGTAGACTTCTTCCAGCAAATCTTCTCCGGGCGAGCCTTGTTGGTGGGGAAGCCGCCTAGGACTACGCCGATGGGGGGTTTCACCCTTGCAGCTGCTTAGGTCAGCCAGTTCATCAAGTTTGATGAGATGTCGAAGACATCCACCAGCCATGGCGGCCATACTTCGGCGGGCAGCGTCCTCGTCTAGGAGCTACCTCGTCTCGAGGTGCCATTGTTAGGGTTGTGACTGATCATGATGGCATAGTCCCTGGATGCCCTGGCAAACACACCATGGTCATCGACGTGGTGCTCGACGTTGCAGACGACAGCACCCTCAGGGATCCCGCGGAGTGGTAGGACGTTGCCGATGGAGAGCGTGGTGCGGCGGCCGTAGTAGTATTTAGAGTAGAAGTGGTCAGCAAATGTAACCTTTTAAGTTGTGGGGGAGCCCCCGTGTGAACAACTTTTTGTATTCATGAATACATCAGTCCCTTTTTGTGATGAAATCACTTTGTAAGGGGAAGCTCGTCCCATCCGTTTACTGGCAATGGTCATGCCATTCGGTCGATTCGGCCTACCTGCTGAAACAAGAATTTCTTGCGGATATAAAGGATACGGACATCCCGCGCAAGAATTTAGTTCAGCAGGGAAGCCAGGTGACGAAACTTGTAACAAATGGACAAGCTTTCAAATTTTGTTACAGCAAACAACTTCTTATTTCTTCTCCCCTTTTTTGTGTAAAAAAGGTTTAGCGCATCCCGACCCTTTCCGTGGTTAAGGTCGCAAAAGCTCGGAGTGCGGGCGAGCCAATTCTGATCACGCTGGTGAACAAAAAGACCGTAGCCGTCGGGGCATGGGTTCCCGCAGTCCTACCAGTCATACACAGGAATTGTTCCCGTAAATCGAGCTCCTAGGAATTAACGTGAAAAAGGAGGGCATGCGCAAAGAATGTTTGTCGGATAAATGAGCTCACATCAGCCCCTGAGTGAGGTCCGACCCTTTGCCGTTTGTAGGGGTCGGATGTCATGAAAGATCGGGGATTTCGATAATAAAACTAATAAGAGAAAGTATGTGTTTATTTAGGGGTAAAAGCGACGTAGCTGCTCGATGTTCTAGGCATTGGTGAAGATCTCACCGTCGATGGTTTTAAGCTTGTAGGCGCCTGGACGAAGCACCTCCGCAACCACATACAGTCCCTCCCATGGTGGGTAGAGCTTGTGGCGATCCTTGTTGCTCTGGACGAGGCGAAGGACTAGGTCTCTGACATCGAAGGCCCGACCCCGCACTCATCGGCTGTGGTACCATCGCAACGCCTGCTGGTACTTGGCTGAGCGGAGGAGGGCAACATCACGGGCTACATCTAGCTGGTCCATGGCTTCTTCGAGAGATGCCTTGGCTCCCTGTTCGTCGTACGCCCTGATCCTTGGTGCTCCATAGTCAAGGTTGGTTGGGAGGATGGCCTCAGAACCGTAGACCATGAAGAAGGGTGTGTAGCTAGTGGCTCGACTAGGAGTTGTCCTCAAGCTTCAAAGTACTGCGGGGAGCTCGGCGACCCATCGTGCGCCGAATTTGTTCAACCGGTTGAAGATCCCGGGCATATGGCCCTGTAGGACCATGCCGTTTGCGCGCTCGACCTACCTGTTCGTTCAGGGGTGCACGACGGTGGCCCAATTGACACGGATGTGGTATTCATTGCAGAATTGAAGGAACTTCTTTCCGGTGAATTGCGTACCATTGTCTGTGATGATGGAGTTCGGGATTCTAAAGCGATGGACGATGTCGAGGAAGAATAGTATGGCTTGCTCAGACTTGATCATGGAGATCGGCCGAGCTTCTATCCATTTTGTGAACTTGTCTATGGTGACAAGCAAGATGGGTGCAGCCTCTGGATTCCTTCTTGTGAGGTCCAACCAGATCGAGCCCCCTAGACCACGAATGGCCACGTGATGGGGATCATTTGGAGCGCTTGGGCCAGGAGGTGAGTTTGCCGAGCGTAGTACTGACACCCTTCGCAGATGTGTCAATCTGCTCAGTGTCAGCTACTGTAGTGGGCCAGTAGAAGCCCTGTCGGAACACGTTTTCGACTAGGGTTCTAGGCGCGGCATGGTGACCGCATATCCCACCATGGATATAGCTCAGCAAACGCTTCCCCTGTTCGATGGGGATGCAGCGCTGCAGGATCCCGGTGTGGCTTCACTTGTAGAGTTCGTTCTCCACAAGAACAAAGGGCTTGGCACGACGAGTGAGCCATCGAGCTTCCATCTTGTCCATCGGCAGCGTGTCCCAGAGGAGGTAGTCGAGGTAGAGTACCTTCCAGTCGACCAAAGGTTCGAGCTCTATCGCGGGGTCTTCTTCGAGCTCCATGACTTTGGGACCTGATGGAGCCGAAGGTTGGTCAGCCCCCGAGGCCAAATCAGGAGGATCGTTATCGGTCTGTTCTGACCCCTCATAGCAGACCGAGGGCTTGTATTGGTCGTTGGCGAAGACACCCGTCGGCACTGGCTCTTGGCTGGATGCTGCCTTCACAAGCACATCAGCCGTCTCATTAAGGTGCCTCGGGATGTGATTGAGCTTGAGGCCACCGAACTTGTCTTCCAGTCATCAGACTTCTTGGTAGTATGCAGCCATCTTGGTGTTGTGGCAGCTTGACTCCTTCATGACTTGATCGACGACTAGTTGGGAGTCTCCCCGAACGTCGAGACATCGGATGCCCAACTCGATGGCGATGCATAGGCCATTGACGAGCGCCTCATATTCGGCCACATTGTTTGAGGAGGGGAAATGGAGACGAACCATGTACCTCATGCGTACCCCAAGGGGCGACATGAAGACCAGCCCTGTGCCGGTGCCCTTCTTCATCAGTGATCCTGATGAGGACATGACACCCATGCATATGACCATGTTTGGCGCATGGTATGGAGGGGTAGGAGGCCAGCAAGGGTGTCCAAGTCAAGAAGGAGGTCCGAGGCTAATTTGGTTCGAGTCCCCGAGGTGGAGGCCCAAAGCAACTCAAGTTCGAGTCTGCCTCGGCCTCCAGGACCAGTCTGCCTTAAACTGGTCACCCAGGACGCATCCGGACTCCGTTTTCGACGATCCACATATGGATGGAAAGCTAATTTGATAAGGAAGCCAATTCAAGTGGTTTAATATCAAAAGCTCTTCGGAATCAACAGTAATCATTGAAAAAAGTCAGCGTCCAGAATCTGCCAGGGTGCTACGACACCGTCTTTTGGTCTGTTTGACCGTGTATCGTGTTTGGGCCCATTAGGGGGCGCGTCCAGGGGGGTGACGCCCAAGACTCTATAAATAGTAGCCATCGCTCTCCTTAGGGTTTGGGTTTTGTTTAGTTCTTGATTTCCTCTCATGAAACAGACATCGTTTTGCTGCAACTGTGCCGCCAAGGCTGCTTGCTGTGAACCAGGGCCCCAGTTCTTGATCTTGTTCGCCTATGGCGATTAGTCTTTTCAAATAAAGACTTGAACTCCTTCTTGTTTTCATAAGCCTCATATTTATTAGCAATTTTAGGTTGCGTTCATCCCGTTCTTGCTTGTGTTCTCGATTCGCTTGCAGGAAAGCCTTCTCGGCGAGGTCAATCACGTTCGCGTGGTTGATAACTAACGGAGCAGTGATGTAACGGTTGTGGGGGTCCGAATCAGTCTTGGTTTGAAGCCTAGATCATGAACGTCGAGTCTCCACCAATCAACGTTATCATGCCTTTCGGAAGATCGGGCCTAGTCTACATCAAGTGGTATCAGAGACCTTGTTGCCCGTTCGGTATAACTTGTTTTTCCCTTTAGATTGTTACTGTTTTTGCATTACCTATCATCCACAAAAAGCCAAAAAAAAATACACCGTCACATATTCCCTGTCCTATAGCCTCGTTGTGCCTTTGCAATTTTTTAATTTCAGTTTGCTTTATTGAACTGTCGTCCCTCACCGCGTCTTAGTGTTCGTTGTGTTCTGATCTTGTTCTTGGTCTAGTGTCAAGTCTTGTGTTCCTGTGTAGTGATAGTTTGTTCCTTTTCGCCAAATCTTGTCTCCCTGTTGGTTGTTATGTGAGCAAATTGAGGGAAAAGAATAAGTCAAGTTGAGAGAGACATATAGTACAAATCTTTATCCTATCCTTATTTCCACGTTTAAAAAGGATATCTCATCTAATCTCCACGGTTGTAGCTGGTGGATTATTCTTGTGCACAGTTAGAAAGAAAGGATTGCATTAATTGGCAGTTATAGTCTCCTTTGGAAATAATATGCACACAAGATTTTCTACTGTTGGTTGGTTGTGATCCTTGTTGGGCATGTCTTTGGTTTTTCCTTGCGCTAATCCAAAAGGAAAGTTCCTGTCAGGGTGTCCATGCCCAGGCAGTCCTACTGCTGATATTGCTTTGCTGGCCGAGAGTTTAGATCACGCTACAGTGCAGCTTCTTGATATTTTTATTTACAATTATTTTTGCAGCACTTTTCTGAGTAAAAAAAGAAAGAGTTAAAGGCAAAGAGGTGCAAAAACCAAAAGAAGGAAAAAAAGGCGCACCTAAAAAAAGAGAGAGAGAAATAAAGAAGGAAAGAAAAAGAAAGTGAAAAAAAAGTTCAGAAGTGCTTGCATCCTTTTGAGTCCTTGTGCTAAGTTGTATTGTATTGCTTGCTTGAACTAGGTCCAGGACGAGTTTAGGCCAGCGACATAGACTAGCTTGGGACTATTTTTCAATCTTGCAATTTCTGAATTAAATTATTGCTATTCCTTGCTACTATATTGTGCCTGTCCAAGCTCCACTTTCTTCTAATCAAGTACAGGTTCGCCTTGCAACTGTTACACTCAAGCTACAACGGTATCACAGTCATCGACCGATTGCACCGCCTGTTGCTTTGGTAAGAACACTTGTAAGACAGTGGTAAGACGCTTGAGAGTTGAGTGCCTTGTTTTTTCTTGTCCACAACCTAAGTAGTTGGTAGGGATAATACTTTTGTGTTGTCTTTTGCTGTCTTCTAACAATGACAGGTTGTTCGTATCCACCGACTTATGATGGTATAGGTGCTAATGAGTACATGGAGTGGAAAATTGCCATAGATAACATATTTGCTACTTGCTTTATGTGTCCAAGGAGGAAGGTAAAAAATACAGCTAGTGTTTTGCGACATTCTTCTTTATCTTGGTGGGAGTCTTTAGATCCTTCTGATAAACCTCAAACTTGGAATGATATGAAACTACTTATGCGAGAAACCTTTGTTAATCCACCTCCTGTTTTGACTTCATATGCTGAGGTGCACCATTTAGAGGAAGAGTCTATTGTTATTCCTCTTGCTATGACTAACCTTCTGTAGTATAATGTACATAAGCGAGAGGATGACATGGAAGCAAATGAGGAGCTCACAACCTCATATGCAAATTCAGAACCATCACTTCACAATGCACCTATTACTCCTGCTGAGAACACAGGTAATGTCTATGGTGCTACACTCACAGAAGGTGAGAATTATTTTAATGTACTAAATTTTTCCACAAACCATGTTATAATAGAGCAATTGTTAGTGGAACCCTCTCTTGATTTATCCTTGTCCCATGATAATTTGCTTGATGTTCCTTGTGATAAAGATGAATTGGTTGATGATGCTTCAGTTTTACATGTTTTGGAACCAATCACTTGTGTTGAAAATAAACATGTTATTCATATTGCTACTAAAACTGATGAGCTCAAACTGTTGTCTTCTTTACATACTTTGGGTTACATTGAATTTGATGTTTTGTGTAACCTAGATTGTTTGGAGGAGAGCCTTTTTAAATATGCTGATTTGCCTTGGTTTTCTAAACACACATATCATGTTATTGGCAAATATAACAACAAAGGACATTATATGATACATCGAGTATATGTTCGTAGTAATATGAATTCTCCTTTTGTTGTACAAGATTATGATCGTTTAGAGGGCAGCCATAATAATACAAACATTTTCTCATGTTCCTCAAAGAAACAAGTTCACTTCCAAGAAGGGGAGCATTGTTGGTTGCTACCTATATCTACTAGACCATCTATTCCTGCATTGTCTTTGGTTAGTTCTAATCTTTTGCAGGATAGTGTTGACATACATCGTGTGCATTCGGATCATGGAGTCTACATGTTTGATGAAATTTTTATGCGAGATGACACCCTAGAAACTTGGAAACATGGTTACGTTCCTTCTCACAATTATTTCAGTTCCCTTTGTCTTCGCAACCCCATTCTCCTTTGTGTTGTGCAGGATCAGTTTCAAGCACAATCGATGCCGAGGATGGCTTTTCATCAAGAAGGGGAGGATGATGAGGACATGACACCCATGCATATGACCATGTTTGGCGCATGGTATGGAGGGGTAGGAGGCCAGCAAGGGTGTCCAAGTCAAGAAGGAGGTCTGTGGCAGAACCTCCTAAATTATAGGGCCCACATGCACCTGTCACTGTCCAACGACCTTTGACATTTATGCATATGTTACCGATAACTTAAGAAGACTGTCGGGTGTCCTCGGAGAACCCCGAATCATCCACGATTTCCGAGCAGGATCACATTACAGAGTTATTGCAAGATACAACTTTTATCCAAATATCAACACGAGTAAATCAAACGAAGTCTTACAATAACTTAGTTTACAAAACATTTATTTCAAACCTTACAAACTAAGTTCGATTATTATTACAAAACGTAGTAGTGGAGTGGCATTATAATATATACAAAACACACAAATATCACTGCCTTACGCCTAAGGGCCACACATTACTTATCATCATCATCATCAAATAACAACATGCAAAGACGATCCAAAAACAGATTCTGCTCATGAGCCTCACTCGCAACAAGGGTCAATCGAACCCCGAGTACAAAAGTACTCAACAAGACTTAACCGAAATGAAAACCGATAAGACTCGGGAATGCAGGCTCGATGATTCAAGGTATGGCTTTAGCAATAATCAAAATTCTTTTTGCTTAAAAGCACTTTAACAAAATTCTTTGTATCAATATTTAAAATCTCATCGATCATATACAAAGTCGACACGATCCGTATTAAGATCATGAAACTTCATATCCAACACTTTCTCGAACCATTCTCGAGTTCCAGTTATTAATCTACGATGATGATCGAGAATTGAGTCTCCATAACCGAGGAGCAACGACGATTCGAATCGATTATAAACCCAGCTGGGAAATTCCAGACCACACGACATATGTAGGTCCCCGACCTACATATATCAACCTACCCTTGGATCCTCTGAAACAAGAACGGGTCCGCGCCACCCGAGAGCACAGCACACCTCAAATCCGGCCACATTCCACCCACGAGGGTACACGCTACTCCCGCCATCTCTCCACTCCCAAAGGTCATGAGTAGCCATTCTCGTAATAGAATCGCCAAGTTTAGGCTTACTGAGTATGTGGTTAGTACTACAAATTCTCAACTCACACAGGTCAACAACGGTGACGGACCTTAATCGACACAAAGTGAAAGAACCCGCTCACAAGACCTCCATGTCTTGTGGCTCACACACACCGAGTCCGCCTGGGTCTAGATTTATTACTCCACATTCCCATATCACATGCTAACATAATTAACCAATGTTCCATTTAAACTCGCAGTGACATGTATCACCCAACTCGATCGGTCTCAAGCAGAGCTAAGCATAACTAGGCATATACGATTTTTAAACGGGTAACAAGGTAGATATGGAACAACAAGGTTGATAATGCAACAATTAGGTTTCCACTTGACTTCTAATCACTTAATGCAATATTGAAAAGCAAAAGCGAAATCAATTTGTAAAATACAAGGTAGGGTTATATGCATCCGGGGCTTGCCTTCGTTGACGGAAAAATCTGCTCCTGCGACGTTTCACACGTCTTCGATCCGACTTCAACAGACAGCAGATCAACCTCCTCCTCAACTTGATTAACTACCATGCGTTCACCTTCGTTTACTACACGTAGTAACATTGCCATGTTTACATGATGGGGAATATGAAACATGATGCTCGATGATGGATACAAAAATAAATAAATTGAATACAATTTTTCTTCGCAGTACAGTTACAAACCAAATTAACCAAACCATATTCGTAACTGATGTGACCACGCTAGCACCGATCACTTTGGTGAACTCTCCGACCACTATGGTGAACCCTCCGACCACTATGTTGAGCTATCCGACCACTATGGTGAACCATCCGACCACTATGGTGAGCTATCCGACCACTATGGTGAACTATCCGACCACTATGTTGAGCTATCCGACCACTATGTTGAACTATCCGACCACTATGGTAAACTATCCGACCACTATGGTGAGCTATCCGAAGCAAAGATCGTCGGTGAGGGAGAACCGGCGACTGCAGCGATCAAAATGAGTAAACAACAACTGACTAAAGACTACAGCATCAAAACGAAACCGTAAGAACACCGATTGCATAACGGCTCACCGAAAAGCTCGCCACGATGACACGCCAAGAGCGGTGAAGTTGCGACCTCGAGGAAGAAAAAACGTGGGACAGCGAGTTCTCGGCAATTTCAAAGCGATCAAGGCTAGCCGGGCCGGATTCGCAAGAAAAAGACGGAACTAGGACGGCCTTTTACGAGATGGCAACAAAGCTAGGGAGACGATCTGCGAGCTTGTTGGAGCGATGACAACGATGGTGGTGAAAACAAAGGAAGAAAAACGACGATGACGACGTCTTGGTACTTATAGCGCGCGCGAAGCTCAAGGAAGCCACGACGAGCTATACCGTGCGCATGTAGCGACATCAAAGACGGCCACGACACGCCTAGAACGCCAAGAAGGAACGACGGCAATGTAGCTTAGGCGGTGAACACTGCTCACAAAAATTACAAAATTGCCAAACGCCAAAAAATTCACAATTTACTCTCAAATTTTTCATAACAACTCAAAATCTCCAAAAACAAAGTTGTTCAAAATTGAAAGTTCTACAACTTTGCTTCTATAACCATCTCCTATTCGGCCTACATTTTGAAATGCACACTTGAATTCAAAACGGGGACATTTAAAGAATTACGCCTTTTCAAATTACTTCAAATTTTACCAAACAAACTTTGAATTTAAGTCAAACAATACAATTCAACACATACCACATGAATATAAACTTGTTTTAGTGTATGCATCTCAAAGTTTTCACCAAATGCCAAATGCTTTGCAATGCATATGATGACATGTCGTTTTTTAGTATTTTAAACACCAAGTGTTACAATCCTTCCCCTAAAAGAAATCTCTACCGAGATTCAAAGCCATAGAGTAAGTAATGGAAAAGGAAATGTGTTAATCCAAAACATCCCGAACTCTTCCATAAAACAACTGAGGTTTCTTTACAAAACACTATTTGTAGTAACCGAGCTCAACTAACATTATCTATTCTATATTGACGCTAGAAACTCTGGAAATTTTTCTAACAAGTAATCTTCTGATTCCTAGGTAGCTTCCTCTTCTGAATGTTGATTCCATTGTATTTTATAGAACTTGATTGTCCGTCTTCGAGTAACACGATCTTTCTGATCTAACACTCGGATAGGATATTCTGAATATGTCAAATCTGATTCAAGTCCTACCCCTTCAATCTCAACATTCTGCTCAGGCACTCGGAGACACTTCTTCAATTGAGAAACATGGAATACATCATGCACTGCTGATAGATGTTCTGGTAATTTCAAGCGATATGCCACTTTTCCATACCTCTCCAAAATTTGAAATGGTCCAATATATCGAGGTGCTAACTTGCCTTTAACACCAAAACGAGTAACTCCTTCATTGGTGATACTTTAAGATACACAAAATCTCCTTTGTTGAATACCAATGTTCTCCGTCGGTCTATCCGCATAACTCTTTTGTCGGGATTGAGCTATCTTCAAATTACTTTGTATTTGCCTAACCTTGTCTTCTGTTTCTTTCACAAGATCAACTCCAAAGAATCTTCTTTCTCCGGGCTCAGACCAATTCAACGATGTTCTGCATCTACGACCATAGAGTGCTTCAAATGGAGCCATTCTAATGCTTTCCTGATAACTATTGTTGTATGAGAACTCAGCCAAAGGTAAGCACTCATCCCACTTATTGGAATAGTTAAGGACACAACACCTTAACATATCTTCAAGTACTTGATTGACTCTTTCATTCGCCCGCCCATCGATCCATGGGGATGATAAGTCAGACTATACCAAGTTTAGTACCCAATGAAGCATGTAATTGTTTCCAAAAGCTGGAGACAAACTGTGTACCCCTATCTGACACTATGGTCCTTGGTACTCCATGCAGACTCACAATCCGCTCTAAGTACAGCTTGGCATATCGTACAGTAGGACATGCATTCCGAACTGGAAGAAAATGCGCTGACTTGGTTAGTCGATCTACAATAACCCATATTGAGTCATATCCCTTTGATGTCTTGGGTAGACCAACAATAAAGTCCATACTAATGTCCTCCCATTTCCAAGCCGGAATAGGTAATGGTTGTAGTTCTCCAAATGACCTCAAATGTATAGCTTTTACTTTCGACAAGTATCACACTTTGCTATATATCTTGCAATTTCTATCTTCATTTTGGTCCACCAAAACCTTTGTTTCAAATCATGGTACATCTTGTTGCTTCCCGGATGGATAGATAACCGAGTAGCATGTGCCTCATCTAGAATTGACTGCCGTAACTCAGGAACTTTTGGTACCACCAAAGCGATCCTCGAACCATAACACATCTTCATCATCTATGTTAAAGCATTCCGCTTTTCCATTCTTGACTTTTTCCTTGATATGGGTTATACCCTTATTTTCCTTCCTGAGCAAAGAATAACTTGATCTCGAATAGTGGCTTCAACAATTATGTTGGTCAAATTGCCTGTTGAATTACATCTACATTCAACTTCTCCATCTCTTGACATAAGGTCAAACCCATTGTTCTTACTTTCGTGCAATTGCAATAACTTTTTTGCGACTTAGAGCATCTGCAACCACATTTGCTTTTCCAGATGATAATGCACTTCTAAGTTATAATCTTTAATCAGCTCTAACCATCTTCTTTGTCGCATATTCAATTCGAATGAGTAAAGATATACTTTAAGCTCTTATGGTTCAGAGATATATGTATTACCAAGTAGGTAATGCCGCCAAATCTTCAAAGAATGGACCACAAATGCTAACTCCAAATCATGAGTCTGGATAGTGCTCTTCATGTTGCTTAAGTTGCCTAGATGCATAAGCAATGACTCGGCCTTCTTGCATTAACACACATCCAATACCAATACCCGACGCATCACAATAGACGTCAAATGACTTCTCGATGTCGTTTGGGCTATCTTCGTGCAATGGGTCAACAATCTCTTCAAAGTCCGAAAAGCCTTTTCACGATCAGACGACCAAACAAACTTGACTTGGTTCTTCAACAACTCAGTAATGGACTTTGACACTTTAGAAAAATCTAGAATAAACCGACGGTAATACCCCGCCAATCCCAGAAAACTCCTAACTTCATGAACTGTGGTTGGTGGTTTCCAATCAAGAACATCCTTCACTTTGCTTGGATCAACAGAAACTCCTTCCGCTGACAAGACATGTCCAAGAAATTGTACTTCCTTAAGCCAAAACTCACACTTGCTGAACTTTGCATATAGTTGATGTTCTCTCAAACGAGTCAGAACAATTCTGGGATGTTCCGCATGTTCTTCCTTACTCTTGGAATATACTAGAATGTCATCAATAAACACCACAACGAATTTGTCTAGCTCAGGCATGAATACTGAATTCATCAAATACATGAAATGAGCTGGAGCATTGGTCAAACCAAAAGACATGACCAAATATTCATATAATCCATATCTTGTGGTAAATGCCGTTTTGGGAATATCTTCAGGCTTTATCTTGATTTGGTGATATCCTGACCTCAAATCTATCTTGGAGAAAACTTTGGCTCCGGCCACCGATCAAAAAGCAAATCTATTCGAGGTAATGGATACTTATTCTTGATGGTCACTTCATTCAACGACGGTAGTCGACACACATAACCTCAAGGTCTCATCTTTCTTTTCACAAAATTGCTTGGACATCCCCAAGGTGATGAACTAGGTTGGATAAATCCCTTATCAATCAGTTCTTGCAACCGAGTTTTCAACTCGCCAATTCCTTTGGTGGCATCCTATAAGCTCTCCGAGAAATCGGAGTCGTTCCGGTTTTAACTCTATGTTAAACTGTACATCTCTATCAGTGGTAGACCGGGTAATTCTTCAGAAACACATCGAGAAATTCACATACTACCGGAATATCTCTAATCTCTTTGACGGCAGCTTGCACAAACTTTGCCCAATCGATCTTCTTAAGGTTGGAAGTTGGATAAGAAGTTGAGAATTACTATCCGCAAACTTACCCTTATAGTTCTATTCAAAGCATTTATAACAGCCTTATGCTGATACATCCAATTCATTCCGGAATTATTACCGCCTTCACTATCACTTTCATCAATCATTACTAATTCTTCGGGATCTTCTTCTTCTTCTGATTCACTTTCATTGGCAAGGACGACACCGGGATCCAATGCATCAACTTGGGGTTCATGATTTGGATCTAGGAGATTGCTTAGCCTATGAACTTCCTCATGCTTGAGATATGTATTATGCTCTTCTAAGTCTTCTACATAAAATTCTAACTCATGAGTTCTAACTCTAGCTACATTTTCCCTATGCCAAGCTTCATTCCTTCCTTCCACTTTGCATTTAACTAGCATACGTTCATAGCCTCGTGAGCCGTGGTAAGATGCCTTAATTGTTCCTCGTAATCGCCCACCAATGGCGCCCATAGCCCTATCTCTAGTAGCTTGGGCTAATTCTCGCAAATCCTTCCAGATCTCCGCTTTGAGGATCGTGCCTAAAGCGCCACATCTCGCTAGCACCATCATTCCTAGGGGCAAGTTGGTGACGAGGAACTCCTTTGGGTCCAGAGGACTTACGGGGCGTCATCTTGGCACGAGCCATACTGAAGGAAACCAATTTAATCCAAGTAAGACCACTTGATCAAAGTCTAAGGAGCAGCTATGATGGATTACATTCCTCAAATCGCACTCACTACTCAACTCCGCACTAAGAGGTTGAAGGAAGTAACGAGTGAATTATGCATGATGCATGAATCGTTTCATACGAACAAAAACATCAAAGTTTATAATGCACAAAAACAACATTTATTTTTATATAGGGCATAGTAAGATTACTACTCCACCACACAAGACCCTTTTAATCAAATAAGGAATGGTGAGAAAGAAATAAGATAAGTCAGAAGCAATTTGGACCAAACTATCAAGTTAAATTTAGTCATCCGAATCATTTTGAAGTTTTTGTAAAACAATACAACAAAAACCTTGTAACGATCGCTCTGATACCATTCTCGTGGCGAAACCTCCTAAATTATAGGGCCCACATGCACCTCATCCACCGTCCAACGACCTTTGACATTTATGCATATGTTACCGATAACTTAAGAAGATCGTCGGGTGTCCTCGAGAACCCCTTTAATCATCCACGATTTCCGAAAGCGGATCACATTACGAGTTATTGCGGATACAACTTTTATCCAAATATCAACACAGAGTAAATCAGCGGAAGTCTTACAATAACTTAGTTTACAAAACATTTATTTCAAACCTTACAAACTAAGTTCGATTATTATTACAAAACGTAGTAGTGGAGTGGCATTATAATATATACAAAACACACAAATATCAATCGCCTCGCCTAAGGGCCACACATTACTTATCATCATCGATCAATAATAAATATGCAAAGACGATCCAAAACAGATCTGCTCATGAGCCTCACCTGCAACAAGGGTCAACGAACCCTGAGTACAAAAGTACTCAACAAGACTTAACCGAAATGAAAACTGATAAGACTCAGGAATGCAGGCTCAGGGATTCAAGGTATGGCTTTAGCAATAATCAAAATTCTTTTGCTTAAAAGCACTTTAACAAAATTCTTTGTATCAATATTTAAAATCTCATCGATCATATACAAAGTGACCACGATCCGTATTAAGATCATGAAACTTCATATCCAACACTTTCTCGAACCATTCTCGAGTTCCAGCTTATTAATCTACGATGATGATCGAGAATTGAGTCTCCATAACCGAGGAGCAACGACGATTCAATCGATTATAAACCCAAATTGGGAAATTCCAGACCACCACGACATATGTAGGTCCCCGACCTACATATATCAACCTACCCTTGGATCCTCTCAAACAAGAACGGGTCCGCGCCACCCGAGAGCACAAAGACACCTCAAATCCGCCACATTCCAAATGCACGAGGGTACACGCTACTCCCGCCATCTCTCCACTCCCAAAGGCGCGAGTAGCCATTCTCGTAATAGAATCGCCAAGTTTAGGCTTACCGGAGTATGTGGTTAGTACTACAAATTCTCAACTCACACAGGTCAACAACGGTGCGGACCTTAATCGACACAAAGTGAAAGAACCCGCTCACAAGACCTCCATGTCTTGTGGCTCACACACACCGAGTCCGCCTGGTCTAGATTTATTACTCCACATTCCCATATCACATGCTAACATAATTAACCAATGTTCCATTTAAAACTCGCAGTGACAGTATCACCCAACTCGATCGGTCTAAGCAGAGCTAAGCATAACTAGGCATATACGATTTTTAAACGGGTAACAAAGGTAGATATGGAACAACAAGGTTGATAATGCAACAATTAGGTTTCCACTTGACTTCTAATCACTTAATGCAATATTGAAAAGCAAAAGCGAAATCAATTTGTAAAATACAAGGTAGGGTTATATGCATCCGGGCTTGCCTTTTCGTTGACGGAAAAGTCTGCTCTCGCGACGCTTTCACACGCCTTCGATCCGACTTCAACAGACAGATCAACCTCCTCCGCAACTTGATTAACTACCATGCGCTCACCTTCGCTTACTACACGTAGTAACATTGCCATGTTTACATGATGGGGAATATGAAACATGATGCTCGATGATGGATACAAAATAAATAAATTGAATACAATTTTTCTTCGCAGATGATCGATTTACAAACCAAATTAACCAAACCATATTCAGAATCGATGTGACCACGCTTAGCACCGATCACTTTGGTGAACTCTCCCACCACTATGGTGAACCCTCCGACCACTATGTTGAGCTATCCGACCACTATGGTGAACCATCCGACCACTATGGTGAGCTATCCGACCACTATGGTGAACTATCCGACCACTATGTTGAGCTATCCGACCACTATGTTGAACTATCCGACCACTATGGTAAACTATCCGACCACTATGGTGAGCTATCCGAAGCAAAGATCGTCGGTGAGGGAGAACCGCGATCGCAGCGATCAAAATGAGTAAACAACAACCGACTAAAGACTACAAAGATCAAAACGAAAACCGTAAGAACACTGATTCTGCATAACGGCTCACCGAAAAGCTCGCCACGATGACACGCCCAGAGCGGTGAAGTTGCTGACCTCGAGGAAGAAAAACGTGGACAATGAAGTTCTCGGCAATTTCAAAGATCAAGGCTAGCCGGGTTGGATTCGCAAGGAAAAGACGGAACTAGGACGGCCTTTTACCGAGATGATGGCAACAGCGCTAGGGAGACGATGCGAGCTTGTTGGAGCGATGACAACGATGGTGGTGAAAACAAAGGAAGAAAAACGACGATGACGACGTCTTGGTACTTATAGCGCGGCGCAGAAGCTCAAGGAAGCCACGACGGAGCTATACCCGTGCCAGCGCGACATCAAAGACGGCCACGACACGCCTAGAACGCCGAAGAAGGAACGACGGCAATGTAGCTTAGGCGGTGAACACTGTTCACAAAAATTACAAAATTGCCAAACGCCAAAAATTCACAATTTACTCTCAAATTTTTCATAACAACTCAAAAATCTCCAAAAACAAAAGTTGTTCAAAATTGAAAGTTCTACAACTTTGCTTCTATAACCATCTCCTATTCGGCCTACATTTTGAAATGCACACTTGAATTCAAAACGGGGACATTTAAAGAATTACGCCTTTTCAAATTACTTCAAATTTTACCAAACAAACTTTGAATTTAAGTCAAACAATACAATTCAACACATACCACATGAATATAAACTTGTTTTAGTGTATGCATCTCAAAGTTTTCACCAAATGCCAAATGCTTTGCAATGCATATGATGACATGTCAGGTTTTAGTATTTTAAACACCCGAAGTGTTACAAGGTCCGAGGCTAATTTGGTTCGAGTCCCCGATGTGGAGGCCCAAAGCAACTCAAGTTCGAGTCTGCCTCGGCCTCCGGGACCAGTCTGCCTTAAACTGGTCATCCAGGACACATCCGGACTCTGTTTTCAACAATCCACATATGGATGGAAAGCTAATTTGATAAGGAAGCCAATCCAAGTGGTTTCATGTCAAAAGCTCTTCGGAATCAACAGGAATCATCGAAAAAAGTCAGCGTCTAGAATCTACCAGGGTGCTGCGACACCGTCTTTTGGTCCGTTGGACCGTGTATCGTGTTTGGGCCCATTAGGGGGCGCGTCCAGGGGGATGACACCCAAGACTCTATAAATAGCAGCTGTCGCTCTCCTTAGGGTTTGGGTTTTATTTAGTTCTTGATTTCCTCGTGAAGCAGACATCGTTTTGCTGCAACTGTGCCGCCAAGGCTGCTTGCTATGAACCAGGGCACCGGTTCTAGATCTTGTTCGCCTGTGGCGATTAGTTCTTTTGAATAAAGACTTGAACTCCTTGTTTTCATAAGCCTCATATTTATTAGCAATTTTAGATTGCGTTCATCCTGTTCTTGCTTGTGTTCTCGGCGAGGTCAATCGCGTTCGCATGGTTGATAACCAACGGAGCAGTGGTGTAACGGTTGCGGGGGTCCGAATCAGTCTTGGTTCGAAGCCTAGATCATGAATGTTGAGTCTCCATCAATTGATGCTATCATACCTTTCAAAAGATCGGGCCTAGTCTACATCAGATCCGTCGAAGTACATCGTCTAGTACTCTTGATCGACAACCGCCGGCGGCATTTGGACCTCGGTCCACTCTGTGATGAAATCAGCTAACACCTAGGACTTGATGGCCGTCTGAGGGGCATACGAAATGCTTTGATCCCTCAGCTCGAGTGCCCATTTCACGGTTCTCCCCGTGGCATCCTGGCTTTGCACGACCTCGCCGAGGGGGAAGGATGTCACAACCGTTACCGGGTGTGACTCAAAGTAGTGGCATAGCTTCCTCTTTGTGATGAGGATAGTGTGTAGGAGCTTCTGCATCTGGGGGTAGCGGGTCTTTGAGTCAGATAGGACCTCGCTGACGAAGTACACAGGGCGCTGTACTTTGAAGGCGTGCCCCTCGTCTTCCCGTTCCACTACCAGGGCAGCGCTGACCACTTGTGTGGTGGCCGCGATGTAGAGAAGAAGGTGTTCTCCCTTGATGGGAGGAACCAGGATTGGGGCCTTTGTTAGGAGCTGCTTAACCATGTCAAGTGCTTCCTAGGCCTCGGACGTCCATTTAAATTGATCGGCCTTCTTCAGAAGTCGAAAAAGGGGGAGACCTCGTTCACCGAGGCATGAAATGAAGCGGTTAAGTGCGGCGAGGCACCCCCTAACTCGTTGCACCCCCTTTATATCCTAAATCGGACCCATCCTTGTAATGGCTGAAATCTTCTCCAGGTTGACCTCAATGCCACGCTCAGAGACAATGAAACCAAGCAGCATGCTCCTCGGGACCCCGAAAACACACTTCTTGGGATTGAGTTTGATGTTGTTTGCTCGGAGTTTGGTAAAGGTCTACTCAAGATCGGCTACGAGGTGGTCAGCCTGTTTGGTTTTGACCACGATGTCATCCACGTAGGCCTCAATGGTCCACCCGATGAGGTCCTCGAAACACTTGAGCATACAACGCTGGTATGTAGCCCAGCGTTCTTCAGACCGAACGACATTGTGACATAGCAGAATGATCCGAAGGGGGCGATGAATGATGTCATGAGCTAGTCGGACTCTTTCATCATAATTTGATGGTACTCGGAGTACGCATCAAGGAAGCAGAGGGTTTCGCACCCCGAGGTAGAATCAACTATCTAGTCTATGCGCGGCAAAGGAAACGAATCCTTTGGGCATGCTTTGTTGAGATCCGTATAGTCAACACACACCCTCCATTTCTCGCTCTTTTTTTGTACAAGAATGGGATTGGCCAACCACTCTGAGTGGTGCACCTCCTTGATGAATCCGGTCACCAAAAGCTTTGTGATCTCTTCACCGATGGTCCTGCGTTTCCCCTCGTCAAAGCGACACGGGCGTTATTTTATCATCTTCGAGCCTGAACGGATATTCAAGGTGTGCTCGGTGACTTCCCTTGGGATGCCTGGCATGTCCGAGGGTTTCCACACAAAGATGTCCTTGTTGGCGCAGAGGAAGTCGACGAGCGCGTTTTCCTATTTAGAGGAAAGCGCGGTGCCAATGCGCACCACCTTGCCGTTGGGGCTGCCAGGATCTATGAGGACCTTTTTAGAGCCCTCCGCGGGCTCAAAAGGCCCAGTCGACTTCTTGGTGTCGGGCGCTTCTTTGGTGACCTCCTTCCTGATGGCGACGAGCTCTCCGGAGGCGACGATTGCTGCGGCGTGACCGCAGCACTCGACCTCGCACTCATAGGCGTGCTGGAAGGAGGTGCTGACGGTGATGACCCCGCCGGGGCCCGGTATTTTTAGCTTGAGGTATGTATAGTTGGGGACGGCCATAAACTTCACGTAGCATGGACATCCCAGGATGGCGTGGAAGGTTCCAGGGAACCCAACCACCTCGAAGGTGAGGGTTTCCGTCCTATAATTGAATAGATCCCCGAAGGTAACGGGCAGATCGATCTGCCCAAGTGGCATGGACTGCTTTTCGGGCACGATGCCATGGAAAGGTGCTCGGGTTGGGCGGACGCGTGTCCGGTCGATGCCCATCTCGTCGAGCGTCTTGGCATACATGATGTTGAGGCCGCTGCCTCCATCCATCAGTATTTTGGTGAGCCGCTTCATGCCGACGATCGAGTCTACCACGAGCGGATATCTTCTTGGATGTGGGACGCTCTCTGGATGGTCGGTTCGGTCGAAGGTTATGGCGGACTCGGACCACCGGAGCAAGGCAGGTGTGGTCGGTTCAGTCATATAGACCTCGCGGCGCGCGACCTTCTGACGGCGTTTGGAGTCGTAGGTCGCCGATCCTCCGAAGATCATGAGGCAACCGTCCGGCATCGGAAAGCCGCCGTCCTTCCCCTCAGTGTTGTCCGTGGTGGGGTCAAGGTCCTTGCTCTGCTCCCCTTTGTTGGAGCCTCTGGACAAGAACCACCCTATTAGGCCGCAGTCCTTGTATAGATGCTTAACCGGGAAGGCATGGCCCCTCGATTAATTTTTCAAAATGGTTCGGAGTGCCCTCTGCGGTCTTCCGACCACCCTTGCGGTCAGCAGCGGCCACGAGCGAGTCCTCGCGCCGTTGCTTCTTGTTCTTCCTTTTGGCAGAACAATTGGAGGCACCTTCGCCGGCGCCCTTGTCCCGCCTTGCCTTGCCATCGAGACGATCAAAGATCGCTCCGACCGCCTCTTCTCCTAAGGCGTGGCTGGTGGCGATGTCTAGGAGTTCCTTGGTGGTTCGTGGGCCCTAGTGTCCCAGCTTATGAACCAGAGACTCACAGGTAGTCCCGGACAGGAAAGCTCCTATAACGTCGGTGTCGGCGACGTTAGGTAGCTCGTTGCACTGCCGAGAGAAGCGCCGAATGTACCCGCGGAGGGTCTCACCGGCCTTCTAACGGCAGTTTTGAGGTTCCACGGGTTCCTATGGCGCTTGTATGGGCCCTGGAAGTTCCCCACAAAGATCTCCTTCAGGTCCGCCCAACTCTGGATTCTGTTGGACGACAGGTGTTCCAACCATGCTCGTGCCGAATCGGCCAAGAACAGTGGAAGGTTGCGGATAATAAAGTCATCATTATCCGCACCACCGGCTTGGCAGGCAAGCCAATAGTCTTCGAGCCATAGTCTGGGGTTTGTTTCCCTAGAGTACTTCGGGATGTTGGTTGGTGGCTGGTACCTTGGCGGGAAAACAGCGTTGAGGATGTGTCGGTCGACGTCGGGCGATGCGGAGCCAGCCCTCGGACGTCGGACGAGGCGGAGTCTGCCCCCAGACGTCGGGCGAGGCGGAGTCCAGCCCTCGGGGGTCGGGCGAGGCGGAGCCAACCTTTGGTCGTTGGGCAAGAAGTGTAGTTGCGTTCTTGTCTGTTCGGAAGCATCACCGTTTGATAGTTATTAGCTCCTCCTCTTTGGGTACCCCAGTATTCGGTCCCCGACAGTACTCCTCATCTGTACTTAGTTTAGTCATTGGAATTTTATCAGCTTGTGGTTCAAGGAACTGCAAAAATATCAGTCAAAATAACCAAACTCTCTATAGGATCTTACTGATTCAAAGTTTCATAACTGAAGGTAAGTTCAAACAGCAGAGTTACAAAAGAAACCACAGAAAAAAAAATCATGAAAAATTGCTAACCTTTAGTTTTTCCCGAGCATTTTCAAGTAATTACTCTTCTGAACTTCCTCTCTGACAAGAAATGGCGGTGATGCGACAAGCTTCTTCTCGTTATCATAGAGATAGAACCCAAGTCAAAGATCATGAAAAATCTCCCTATATTATTTGTCATAGATGTTAGCTATTGCGTATGAGTTTTTCATGAATAAGTTCCTTAATAACAATCGAACTATAAATACCTGCAGATAAACTTTATTTTTATTTTTAAGAATCCTGCAGATAAACTTTCTCCAGTGCATCTTCAGGCCATGTAGGCTCAGCTGATACACTAGATAGGATAGTGACTCAAACGGTGTACTGCCAATTGATGCACCCTTTTTCATACAAAGGGGGCAGAAAACAAAGTACTATCATCGTGAAGAGGAACTTCCTATTCCATATCATGAGAAGTAACACTGCGAGAATCTGTAGTAAGGATGTTAAAAGAGGCAGTGGAGACCCAGCAGCTCAGTTTCATTCATGACACATGACAAATGTACCCATTTCACTGGGAAGGCAAGCGAAAGCAGGCTTAATCACGTACGCAAACAATTGACAAGCGTCCATTACATTTGCTGATGTAAAACTAAAGCACAAATCGTATGGGTGTACCTAAATAATGCCTTGCACGGTTCAACATCGGGGCCTGCTCTGAAGTTTTTCAGCTTGACAGTAATGTCAACAAAGGCCCGTAATAATCAGCTTGGGCTAGTTAACTGATCACCACAGGGGAACCATATTATTGATTACATGTCAAAGCTGTAACTATTTGGATTAGTATTTGTCAGGTAAGCAAGAAACATAATACGTTTCTGAACCAGAGAATTGGTGCCCTACTGTGTTGCCAGTCACTTCCAGACAAACAACAGTCGCTTAAAGATAACATGGAAGCAGCTGGACTACATTCCTTACATTCGATATCATGGGTGCCACACTCATGCAGATGATGGTCAGGCAGGATGAGACAGACGAAGTCCAGATCCTGGTAACATTCTCTCGTAGTTGAGTTTTAATGATGAAGCAATAAAGGCATGCGCACAACAAACTGAAAACCACGCATACATAAAATTTGCAGCTACAGCTAATCAGTGATCAGTCGAGGCGGCGCAGGAGATACTCGACTTCGACGTCCTTGGTCAGTGGCATCACCCACTGATCATACAGCTTGGAGAGCACTTTAGGATCGACCTTGCATTCGCTGTCACCGGCAGTGGCATTGTCCTCCAAGGTGATGTTCTGCCCGAAGGTCCTGGCCTTCTTCTCTACTCTCTTCTTGACCTTCTCTTCCACAGCTTTGAATGTCAGCAGATCCATCAGAGAATTGCTGTCCTGCATTGACAGTGAGATAAAGCATAAATGGTTCGTGTTCTGGAGCTTCATGTCTAAAGCACATTCAAAGCACACTGAAGATGTGATAGTGTGACAGAGTACCTTAGTAGCATATAATATGTATAACATACAAATACAAAGCTACCCACTTGGGAAATTAAACTGATTTCTTAGTTGAACTTCAACTATCAAGGTGCACCAACATGTGTAGCCCTTGGGAACACCAAACATTTCTTATATTGCTATACATAGTACCACCAAACCTACCAACCCTGTAAATATAAGGTAATTTGAGGAAGAGAATGAGATGTTTTGTAGATTGACCTTTGCTTTTATTAATCGACTATAATCTTGAGGAGCGTCTTTGAACTTCACCTCAGCAACATATTTACCAATATGAATTCTTTGTGATAGAACCTACAAGAAACCAACCTTGCATGTTACAGGCATACAATAATTATTAATTTCAAAGTAAAAGGCTGGGAATTTGCATTTATTCCTGTAGTTAAAGAAATTCTAGCATAGAACTCATACCTGCAGACACGCAAAATCCAGTGCAACTGTTTGTGCATAGCTACCATCATCACCATCAACAGTGAATAACGGGAGCAATTCATCAAAATACATTTTCCATATTGCATCATTCACAGTGACCAACGAAGCAAAAGGGTGCAAAACCTAATAAAAAAAGCAATAGAAGTTCAGCATCGCAGCAATTATCACTATCAGTTCTTGATACTGCAAGGTTAATTCCTGATTATGTGCACCTTTGGGGAAGGCTTGGTAGGAAAGAGAGGCAAGGGAAGATCTTGAGGGAAGAATGGAACATCTTCTGGCTTTTGATAGTGTCCAGCCTATGAGAATTCAGAATTCATGAATGTATTGAGATTGTGTATGATTGCACAAGAATGTCAACTATTGCAGTATATAAAAAATTCACACATGTATTGAGATTATGAAGGAGATAGCACAGAAATGTTATCGTTGCAGTGTCTGTGCAGTAATACCACCAGTAGCCTCTGTGCTATTCGGCTTGGATAAGAACATTTTGTTAAGCACTTAAATTAATGTCAATAAACAATGATTGATCATATTACTTATTCAGTTAGATAAATAATAGGAAGTACATTTTATTTTTGCGTGCCAACTGAATTTGACACAAACAAATAGAGACAGGATTCAGTTCTTCGAATCAACACAGTGGAAAGCCATGTAGAGAAGTGCCGAGTGTGCTCAAAGAACCAAAATCCATCTCTACCCTGATAAGATCTGGGTTTCACCAAGAAGTGCCATAATTGCATACAATGTGAACCTAAAAAAGAAGAAGCCCTTATTTCAATCCTAGTGTACTGAAGTTCTACAGACGATTTACTTGATTAGTTAGATCAGACCTAAATTAAGCATTTCACAAGACAAAAATAGGTATGTACCAATGGCAACAACTGCAGTCTCTACATTTCAGCTGAATTCCAAAAACCATGCCACCTTGAATCGTAGGTAAGCTGACCACGTTCACAAAACAGACGATAGGTTCGGCCCGATCAGCGTCTGGCCTCCTCCGCATAGTTCCTCATCCAGGCAAAGCAATACAAATCTTAACAGAGAAAACTGAGGGCAGGGCCTTTGCGCCGCGGCCGGCGTATAAGACGAACAAGCGAGGCATGAAAAGGAAGAAGTTTGCCTTCGCGTTGAGGGCCTCTGCTTCCCGGACGAAGAACTCCACGAGCGAATGTCCTCCGCCGGCGGCGGCGGGCGCGTAGGCCGGCGCGTTCCGCGGATGCCGGGCGCGCTCGATGAGCGCGAACACCACAGAGTCCTCCAGCCGGACCAGCGCGTCGCGCACCGCGGCCAGGCTCAGCTGCTCGCCGCCCGCCGCGTCCATGGATAGATCGGAGTGCCGGAGGGGGAGAGGGCTAGGACGAATGGGGATCAGCCGTCAGGCTCAGGCAAGCGTGAACGAGAAAATTGCACCCAAACAATGCGGGTTGTTTGCCGGGGTGCAGTAGGGAAAGGCGCGTGATTTGGGCCTCCCCCCGCACGGGTGGTGGCAGCAGTGGTGTTGACGCGGACTGCGAGTAGTGCTCAGTCCACGGTCCAGACCGTTGGTGGAAATGGTTTTAGTGGCCATTGGGGCCCAAGATGACCAATTCGGTCCACCTCCAAGTGCAGTGCGTGCACGACCCGCCCGAGCGTGGAAACTAACACAGAGTCCACGTAAATTGGCAATTGTTCTCCTGGTCCATTCCTAGAAGACAGGGTTGGGGACGCGTTTGATGTAGCTCCGCTTCAATATATATATAGTGGAGTAGCTTTTCTTATATGGAGTAGCTATATAGTGGAGTAGACTAATTTAAGAAAAACTTTTGATAAAACAGATCTTCATTGTAGATAAAAATGGTGAATATCTATAATACCCTTATTTTCTTTTATCTTCCTTATTTACTTATTTATTTTCTCTCCTTATTTATCCTTGGCAGGCACCAGTGCACCACTCGTCATCCGCGTGCACCCACGGCGACTGCGAGAGCGAGAGACCGACAAAAGAGAATCCCCAGCCACGTGCCCACGTGATCCTTGTACAGGCACCTTTTTTTTTATATTAGTATAATGCATGTGCTAACGCAACAATTTTAATAGCTGTGCATGGTAGATATAATAAATTAAATTATTAATTCGTATGTAGTGTACGGCATTGTATTCGAGTCAACTGAAACCCAGTAACCCTGCGGCATCCGGCCTTCGGCCTTCATCCAGTTGGGGAAGGTGATACTGTAGCTCTGAATCTCTGATCCGGCTCAGGCATGCTTAATCTTAATCTTCGAGTCAACGGTTTAGATGGGAACCCAACCCAGTGAGACCCTGCGGCCTTCGCCCTTCATCCAGCTAGAGCGCGAAGATAATCCCTCCGATCCGGCTCAGGCATGCTTAATCTGTCCAGGTTAGTAATAAATCTTCTCCACGCATGATTGTATTCGAGTCAACGGAAACCCAGTCTCCTCCCTCGACGCCGTCCGTCATCCAGTTGGCGAAGAGGTCGGGACGCTCTGCGGCTCTGGGCCGGCTTTCCCATGCTTAATCTTAATCTTCGCCAACAGGTTGTCACCATGGTAGCCCAACTCAGTGGTGGCTGACTGGCTGGGTGGCGGGTGCTCTCCTGGTTCCAGCTAGGTGGTGGCAGATCCGGCGACATAGAGGCCGGATCCGGCATCCTCGGTCCGATCCAGGTTAGTGGACGCCTGTGGCTGCTCGGGCGGAGTTCGGTGGCCAATTGGGGGCGGCGTCGGCGGCTGCATTCGCGTCTGCAACGGCCGACGTGGACGTAGCCGGCACCGACGCCCGCCCATCTGGGAACATCGTCTTCGACCTCCGCCATGGCCACTGCCGTTCGTGCACCATGCGTGCCGCGGCAGCGTGCCTGCGCGCCAGATCTACGCCTGGGGGCGGGCCGTGCTCCATCACTGGGCGGCGGCATAAGCGTGGTGCGCCCTTCCGCCCCTTTTCCCCGCGAAGGCGCCGGATCGGCGCCGGTGAGGTGCAGCGCGTCGTGATCCTTTTGCGGGACGCTTGCGCGCTGCGCAAGAGTTCAGGCCGGTAGGTTGCTGCTGGGGCGGCGTCGGCGGCTGCGCGGCGCGTCAGCATCCACGCCGGGGACGTAGGATCCGGAGTCCGACGCCCGCCGCATCTGCCCTCATCCGCTTCGACCTCCGCCATGGCTCTGCCGTTCGTGCGCATCGGTGCGATGGCGGAATCATCTGTCGGAGATGTGCCTGTGCGACGCCAGGAGAGGCGCGCTGGAGGCTGTGGCTGGGCTCCATGTGGCAGCGGCGGCGGCAGGCCGCGCAGCACAGCGGCGACAGGAAGGCGAAGGCGCGGGCGCAGCGCGCGCGCGGAGGCCACGGGTGCAGCGGTCGTGACGGCTTTGGTGCGGCGACGCGCATGCGCGATCTGCGCAAGGTTCCGTGCCGTCGGTGTTGCTGCTGGCAGACGTGTGCGCGGCGTTGTGGATGCGATGGGGGGGAATTTTGATTAACCCTTAATTTTAATGATGCTGTGTATTTTTCTAGAAGAGCAATGATCGAAGGCTCTCAGCGGAGGATGTTTTCATAGGAGATCTAGTATAATTTCGACTGATCTATTATAATAGAGATTATATTACTATAGTAAGGATAAAATAATAAACAGCTGCTTTTTTGAAACATAAACAGCTGCTCGAGTGCTGGTGGCAGTCATTATAAACAAGAGATTAGATTAGAGACGGCTGTACCTGTACCTGTAGCTGTACCACACGTTTAACGCTAGGCAGAAAATGCAAATGGGATGACGGTTCCCGTTTTGCCGTTGGTATGCGAGGTTCACACACACCACGCCGGACAGACAGACGACTCCAGGTGCGGTCTGCGGTGGCGGTGGTGGTAGTCAGGACTCAGGAGTAGTCTTCGTCGCCGTCAAGGTCGTGGCACTTGGCGTTTCACATGACCGTGCGACCGCGACCGCCTTGACGCCGGCTTCTTCTGCTCGCGTTCGGTGCCATTTCCACCGCCTCACCGTACCATTTCTTTCCACTTTCAGTCGTCCGCCGATAAATCCTTGCCCCTATTGCTCGCTCTTGACGGAAAGAACTTCACGAATCCATTTTTCCGTTCGCCCGTCCGTGCGCGCGCCCACCGGCACCACCGCCCGCCCGTTGCCCATCAAGAGGGAGAAGAACCGGGCGGCAGGCAGGGCGCGATGGCCGTCGTCGTGTGCGTCACCGGCGCCGGTGGCTTCATCGGGTCGTGGATCGTCAAGATGCTCCTCGCCCGCGGGTACGCCGTCCGCGGCACCTCCCGCCGCGCAGGTACGCCCTGGGCGCTGCTGCTGCTGCCTCCCTCCCTGTCTCCGTTCCATCTCCCGGTCCCCCCGCATTCCCAACAAAACCCATTTCTTGGTCCCCGGGAATGTTATGTCGCTGACGTGACGGGTCGTTTTTGGCTGTCGTTTGTGGCGGCGGTCCTGGATCTCGGATTTCCGATTCGGTTCGGTTGGCGGCGCCAGATGACCCCAAGAACGCGCACCTGTGGGCGCTCGACGGCGCGGCGGAGCGCCTCACCATGCTGCAGGTGGACCTGCTCGACCGAGCCAGCCTCCGCGCCGCCTTCCGCGGCTGCGACGGCGTCATCCACACCGCCTCGCCGATGCACGACAATCCCGTAAACGCCGCTGCCCGCCGCCAATGATCAGACCTCGCCTCTCCTTCGATACAATACGAGCGCAAGGATTAAAACTCTTTTTTTTTTCTTCCTTTTTACCCCGCTGGCAGGAGGAGATCATCGAGCCGATTATCGCCGGCACGCGGAACGTCGTCGAGGCCGCGGCCGACGCCGGCGTGCGGCGCGTGGTGCTGTCCTCCACCATCGGCACCATGTACATGGACCCGCGCCGCGACCCGGACGCGCCGCTCGGCGACTCCAGCTGGAGCGACCTCGAGTACTGCAAGAGCACCGAGGTAAATGAAAGACGGAATCGATTCTTCACCCCGAGAATCTCGCCTGCAAATCAATTACAAAAGAAATCTCTCCCGAGTCCTGACGCCGTTGGAACTCGCAGAACTGGTACTGCTACGCGAAGTCGATCGCGGAGCAGGGCGCGTGGGAGGCGGCGCGGGCGCGGGGGCTGGACCTGGCGGTGGTCATCCCGGTGGTGGTGCTCGGCGAGCTGCTGCAGCCCAGCATGAACACCAGCACCCTGCACATACTCAAGTACCTCACTGGGCAGACCAAGGAGTACGTCAACAAATCGCATGCCTACGTGCACGTCAAGGACGCTGCCGAGGCGCACGTCAGGGTGCTCGAGGCGCCTGGCGCCGGCGGGCGGCGGTACGTCTGCGCCGAGCGCACTCTGCACCGCGGCGAGCTCTGCCGCATGCTCGCCGGACTCTTCCCGGAGTACCCTATTCCGACAAGGTATGGCAATTCACAGCTTCTTGGAGTGCCCTCTATTCTCAAGTCTGAATCACTGCTGATGTTGGCTTGCTTCAATCAAGATTCATGACGCATTAGTATTCTGATGAAGAAATTGAAGAATTCGCTAGCATGGTTTAGGAACATTAAAGAATGCGGCTGCTCTGCTTGAGTTGCAGCATTTTATATTGGTTCTATATATAAACCAATAGTTTTCGTTTCGGACATGAAGAAATCAAAGGAAAGCAATAGTGGACTGCTCCAAAATTCAACTTCTGCACAGTAATATGAAGAAATAAATGGTCAAGGGGGTTTATGAGTAAACCCAATTGGTCTGGTCACTAACGAGTAGTTAATAGATTTTAGACAAGGTCAAGATGGCCAAAATTAAGGGTATCCGTGGATAGAAAACTCGATCTGATGCTGCACAATACTTTATTTGCATTATTGCATAGCTGCAGAGTCAAATACCCATTGTCAAAAAAATACCCACGTTTAGGAAACTGACATCCAGACTAAATTTGGCCATGTGAATGCTCATGCACTTCTTATGCATGGAGTCTTTTATTACTATATATACCTCTGTGCTTGCAAATGTTCTGTTGATAAACAGAAGTGGTGTGACCGGTGTCTAAATGTCTGGGATTTCCTAGGCTGTCTCCAATGGATGACCCATATGGAGATCCGAATCTAAAATGGGTCGTGGATGGTACTGTATCAGCCTCCAACAGAATACCTATATGCGAGACTCATTTTGGGTTACAGCAGAGGCACAATCCAAATATGAGTATCCTCTCTCCTGGAGACTCATATGCAGAAAGGGTTCTCTTTTGGGTCCTGTTGTTGGAGAAGACCAAAAATGGGTATTGAACCCTTTACCTGTAGCGCTACCCAAACATGGAATGGGTCTTGTATTTTAGGTGATGTTGTTAGAGATAGTCTTAAAAGCAAAACAATGCCTATTCTTTTCTTTGAAGACAGCACATGGAGCCTAATCAACATCAAAGCAAAAATATTTTGCCTTGTTTTCAAGATATAGCAACATCATACATGGTGTCTGGAGTTTCAAATTGCTTTAAGACAATGCATTGACCATTTAGGGGGTGTTTGGGACTGCTGCTCCGATCCACGTTTTTTAGCCAAACGGTTTTAGCTCCACGCACGCTATGAGACTATGAGAGCACCTAAAGATGTGCTCCACAAACTATAGTTTTTTGTGGAGCTGCTCTAAAGTGCAGTTTGTGGAGCAGTCCCAAACACCCCCTTACTTTGGCAGCACTATATTGAATTATTGTCAATCTAACTTACTAGTAGCATGCCACTTCTGCAGGTGCAAGGATCTGGTGAATCCACCAAAGAAGGGCTACAAGTTCACAAACCAGCCTCTGAAGGACCTAGGAATCAAGTTCACGCCAGCGCATGAATACCTGTATGAAGCAGTGAAATCCCTGCAAGAAAAGGGATTCCTCCAGAAGACCTCTAGCACCAAGGTAATAAAAAAGAACACTGTATGAAGATCACTTGAACAAGCATAGTTACAGAGTGGTATCACAGTTTGCATAACAAAGCAGTGACAGTTGTGGTCTTGTCTAAATATCGTAAGCAGAAAGAGAGAATGGCACTGCGTACAACAAAATCTGCATAGCCTGCAATGAACCTGACTGAAATGTGATCCTTCTTGTGTAGTAGTACACTTAAAACTGTGGACTTTGTTGTTCCAGGTGCCTGAACGACGCAGCTCCCTGCCTGAACAATCACAACCACCCGTATTGATTTCAAGACTTTCATAGATTTGTGCACAAAGTGGCCATGTTTCATCAGAATAAGTCGTTCATTTGATTGGTTATTATCCTGTTGCTCTTGCACTACACTCGGTGAGTGTACTCTGTAGTCTGTAGGGAGCAGTATATATAGAGCGATTTCAGCGATGGTGCTATTCCCGATCGTCCAGCATCTGGTTGATCATTTTGTCCGCTTCAACTGAAACAAATCAGTAGCTATCATCTCCATGGAAGCGTGTCCGCCCAGCTCTTGACTGCATACGCTGGTCAGCTACAGCTTATTCTACATAACTTGCTTGTCTGTACCTGCATGTCTGCGTTCAATAAAAAAAACAAGAAGAAGTCAATCCACGCCTGCGTTCAACAAAAAACCATTCTACATATCTTGTTTGTCAAAATAGAAAGAAGGAAATAGGAAATGGTATTTTCAATGGAACAGATGCAGATGCTCGCAAAGATTGAGATTCAGATCTTAAGATGGGCTGTTTTTGATAGGTAAGTTGTGAAAGAATTGTATCTTTAAATTCTAGTATAAATTTAGAAAAACACAAACAGTCGCGTTAAGTCGAGAAACCTGAGTGAGCAAGTTTATAACACAGAACCTAATTAAACAGTTGAGTTACGCTCTATTTGCAATTGTAAGCAATATACAACGGTTCCTTAACTGATCGCGAAACAACCATTGATGTGATACATCATACATGTCACATCACACGCGGAAATAATGTCTACGTTAGCTTGAGAACACAATCGAAGATTCGAGGCTAAACCAAGGAAAAAAATATACTAACATGCAAAGTATGTTTCAAAAGGAATTCCGTTCCAAAATTATACTAAACTAGAACTGGGACACTCTAGCTAACCCAAGTTAAAACTTAAAAGACCATTTTCCTGGCGTTGGTAAACTAGAGTGGGCCAGCTAGGCCTGGTGAGCAATTCTCTTGCATTTGTAGTAGCCGGGCTTGCACAAAACTGAAATGAGACAATTGATACCCGACCCCAGGCCAATCCACACACAGGGGAAAAAAAAGATTCAAGAGAGAAAGAAAGAAACAAAGATAAATACTGTAGAAGAAAATTAGTGGAAATTAAGCCTTATATAAGGAGCTAATTCCTCTGGATTGAGCATGTGAATTGACGTGGCGGCCTCATAGGTGTACTGATTGTGCTGCAATCACATAGCATGCACAATCAGTCTACGGGTGCTTACTGCTTAGTCAAAGGATCATTTTTTTTTCAACTTGTCATTATTTGTACCTAGCATACATAGTACTAGTGCTTAAAATGTGGACAACATATTTGAGTATTGTGCTAACGACTTACTTGAGCTTATGTTTGCATTGTATGGATTAAATTTATATCGACGCTTAATACTTAATGATATGACATCTCTCTTTAAGCACATTTATTTTACATGACCTTAGAAGAAGTATAAACCGTCGGAAACTTCTGATGCATGCAATCATGCGTGATAGCTAGAGGTAAAAACATGCATCTAAAACCCATGTGTTCCAAATAAACATGGCCTTTTATCTCCCTCTAGCTAATTCATATTATACAGGGAATAATCCAATTCAATATAATATAATTCTAATGAAATTCGCATGTTTCAAACACCCCTGGAATGTATAGGGCTGTGGCACTGACGTGATCGACGATACGGTTTCTAAGACAAAGAAAAAATTAAAATACTGTAACACATACACTGGTGTATAAACTGATGGTTTTGACTTTCAAATCACACAATTTTGAACTTTGTGGTTTTCGTCAAGTTTCCGTCGCATAAACGAAGCTGGACATGCGGCTGCACCGCATGCTAGCTAGCACAAGTATGTACCCGGCACTTTGTACTGGATCATCAAGACATCAACACTTGGTGGGCAAGGTTCCAGCAACAGCAATCGTTGGCAAGGTACAGAACTGCCCGACGAAAAGACGGCAACCAGTAAAACACCTTGGCAGGTAGTCTGATGCATGACTGCCACACGTACATACTCATCAACTGGGATGAGCGGGCAGCTGTACTACCGCATCTCTCTTGCTATCTCCATTCAAAAGAATACAACTGCTCTAACATAGGCATAAGTTAAATTGTTTCTAGTCTGATCAAAATTATAATTTCTATAATACAAAATAAGTATTATTAGATTTATCATGATATATTTTTATAATATATATTATTAGATTTATAATATATATTTTTATAAATTCTAATTTTTTTTTATAAATCTTGTTAAACTTAAAATAGTTTGACTAAAAACAAAAGTAGATTTACATTCTTTTAGGAATGAACGTAATAAATGTTATGCATCACACGCTGATGAAAAAAACATCGATTTGGCTTCTGGGCACTACTACATATGTATGGCAATTGATGCCGATTTGCAAACCGGCATCATACCACTGCCAGATTTGGAGTTGACAGTGGGCAAGCGGCAATGATGCCTAGAAATTTTCACTACCGGTCTCTCAGCCAGTAGTGATACCGGTTCCCAAAAACTCCTGCCCCACGCAACTATAGACGCGGTCGCGAGCTCCATACAACAGCCACGCCCCAGCAGTGACATCACTGTCGGATCAGACCCCAGGCTAGCAATGATATGTTAATGTCGAGTCATGGCTTGACCCACGAGCAGGAGTACGATATCACTGCCGAGTTATGGATTGACCCGATAGTATCCTAACTAGTATAAAACCCTAGCCCCATTCCTCCTCCTCCTCCTCCCCTCCCATCCCAAGCACAACCATCCAAGGAGGCATTTTCCTACCTACATCTCTCTATTGTTGGAGCCATTTTTCACAAAAATGCTCATGAACGACCTTAGTTTTTTAAGGACGGGCATGCTCTCCTGCATTAAGGTGGGTAACTAGCAATACTTTGAATTTGTAGTTTGTTTTGTCGGTTAGATTGTTATTTATTCTCATGCTTGTTTTTTCTCCACTTTAGAGAGCATTTTTATTGAATTCTTTATAAAGGCTACCGAATTTTTGTGAATTCATATGACACCGGTAATTTAAGGTTAGCACCTATGAATCCATTTAATATGTTGCTAGTTTTCTTCATTATGTTTCTTTTGATTCTCTACCAAATGTGATGATTTACTTGGTTCCTTTAGTTTCCCCATGTTAGTGTAGCATAGAATAGAGTTGTATTGGCTCTCGGACCATCCACTACATTGTTGAAGCACTAAGGGTATGGCATAAATGCATACATTTTACACAAAACAAGATGGAAAGAGTCAACCAAATAATTGTGTATATTTCAATGTATATGATGATTTATGTCAAGTGGAGGCGTATTTTGATATTGTAGAAGAGATCTGGGAGTTAGACTACAGTGCATTAAAGGTGCCTTTTCTTTGGTGCTAACGGGTTCAACACCTGAGGGTCTTCACCGACCGAGATGGTATGACTATCATGGATCTCAAAAACATCTTGTATAGAGACAACGTTAGTTCTTGCAAAAGAACAAGTCTTCTATGCAAATGACAATGCTCAAAATGACAAACATGTGCTCCAAGTGAAAAGGAAGATTGTTGGTATTGAAGGTGTTACACACGAGGAGGAATTAAAAGAGGGATATCAGGAAATGGCTCATTTTAGGACAGATGTCGACCTAACTACCTTTGAAAAGTTCAGGTTATAGGAGTCGAGCCAAGGAGGCCATGAAATTGAATCAACACCCTTGCATACAAGTATGAGCTTGGTAAAGATCTAGTGGGCCCAAAAGAGCTCTGTAACTTGACGACAAAGATGTGTGAACTATATGATCGGTACAAATGCCAGTACCATGCAGGTTAAACCATGTTCGGGGCTAGAGTCCCCACCTAGGATAGATCATAAAGGTGAAGATATATCAAGAGTGTACACCAAGTTTCATCTAGATGAAACTCTTCCTATCTCTCCTCATAACTTTAGTGTCATATCATCAAACTTGCTTATGTGACATCTCAATTAATGAGAATGAAATCTCACGAAGACTAGCCTATACATCCATGGATCTAGAGGCTCAGATATTCTTTTATTCCATCAATAAAAGTTACTAAAAGCATAAACCATGGATGGACAATAAATATTCAACAATACACCAATCTTGTCACACTCTTAAGGGGCTCACTCGAGTGGAGCTTTTTTTTTTTTTTCTTCCTTTTAATTGCTTGTCACAAACATTCTCTCTAAGCAAAACACAAACCATGCCTTGGTATCATGACATAATTGTGGTAGAGTATCTCTCTCATCAGAATTATGAAAAGGGATGTATGTACCAAGAACAGATAGTCATTTCAAAAGAAAAACTAAATATCACATTGGATGTAATTAACAAATATAGTTGTGTATTATATGTGTGAAACAATAGCATTAATAAAGCCAACAGGTTTAGTTTTGATGTGGCCATCTTAAATATATATCAAAAATATGATTGTATTAAACCTAAGATAGCGTGATTATAAATCTTTTTATTGACGGGGATAGGTGAAGTATTTCTGTTCTGGAGGAACGCATGTAAAATTGCATCAACATTGTTAATTGATTTCTATTTAACATTTTAGGGGGGGAATCTTCTCACTATCTTCGGCCATGCATGCCCCAGAAAGCACAACAAAACCAATTTTTTTTCCTAATTCATTTTATATCAAGCATAAAAAAGGTTCGATGCAAACATACTGTTTGACTGTATTGTTATAATTGAAGAGCATTGGCCAGTTGTTGGATGCTAAGAAAATCTACTAGATGTGTAAAATAAAAGGATCAAATTATAATAGTATTTTCATTTTTTATAGGTATAAACTTTTCATTCTTAGTACGAAACGATAAAAGTAGAAATGATTTTTTTGAATTAATATTACACCCCCCCCTAATAATATGGTTGTAGGGTATCTCTAATCGAACTCAATTTTTTCCATGCATAAAGTGATATCACATTAAGAGGCCCATGACAAGCAATTGGGAGAAATTGAGCATACTATATGCCATCGGTGATTTACTAATAGGTAGGGGCATGCATAACAACGTCACCTTAGCTATTTCATGACGTAGCAGCATCAGTGATGAAATATATATGTGTGGATGTGAGACAAATATAACAATGATAGAGAATATAGTCCATCTCTTCACTAAGAGAGAAGATGAGATTTGTTGGGTAAAAAGAGGAGTGTTGTTTGTGATATAATCAGAACTTGTGGGCTTAATACACTACTACAGGATGGCCTTGTTGTCCCGGGCGGTAACGGCCTTTAGTCTCGGTTACCGCGCCGGGACAACGATCCCGGGACTAAAGGTGGAACCTTCAGTCCCGGATCATCGAGCCGGGACTAAAGAGGGACCTTTAGTCCCGGTTGGTGTTACCAACCGGGACTAAAGGTCCTCCAGCCGAGCAAACGTGGCCGCACCCTTTAGTCCCGGTTGGTAACCCCAACCGGGACTAAAGGTTCATTTTCTTTTTCTTTTTTTTTGTTTAATTTGTTTTCAGTTCAGTTACATATATTTATTTAATATATAATATGTTTTTATGTACGTATTCTACGCTGCTAATATAAATACACTGAAAGGTCCTAATGGCTAGAGGGGGGTGAATAGCCTAATAAAATTTCTACAACAACACTTAATCAAAATGGTTAGACAATTATGAGGCGAAGCAAGTGTTGCGCTAGCTTACTTAAAATGCAAGCCGCCTACCGCAATTCTAATTTAGATAGTATCTAATCACACAATAGCTATGACACTACTCTATATTAGTGTGCTCTCAAAGGCTAACTAAAGAGCCACACCAACCAAGCAAACAAGCTCTCACAACTAGCTACACTAAAGAGCTTGACAACTAGTTTGCGGTAAGGTAAGGAGTAGGCAAGACGGTTATACCGCCATGTAGATGTATGAACCAATCAATCACAAGTGTGGATAACAATGAAGACCAATCACCTCGGAATCAATGATGAACACAATGATTTTTTACCGAGGTTCACTTGCTTGCCGGCAAGCTAGTCCTCGTTGTGGCGATTCACTCACTTGGAGGTTCACGCGCTAATTGACTTCACACGCCAAACCCTCAATAGGGTGCCGCACAACCAACACAAGATAAGGATCACACAAGCCACGAGCAATTCACTAGAGTACCTTTTGTCGCTCCGCCGGGGAAAGGTCAAGAACCCCTCACAATCACCACGATCGGAGCCGGAGACAATCACCACCCTCCGCTCAACGATCCTCGCTGCTCCAAGCCGTCTAGGTGGCGGCAACCACCAAGAGTAACAAGTGAAATCCGCAGCGAAACACAATCACCAAGTGCCTCTAGATGCAATCACTCAAGCAATGCACTTGGATCACTCCCGATCTCACAAAGATGTTTAATCTATGATGCAAATGAGTGGGAGGGCTTTGGCTAATCTCACAAGGTTGTTATGTCAATGCAAATGGCCAAGAGAGTGAGCTTGAGCCGGCCATGGGGCTTAAATAGAAGCCCCCATGAAATAGAGCCGTTGTACCCTTTCATTGGGCACAACGCGGGGTGACCGGACGCTTCGGTCCGATCGACCGGACGCTGGCCCTCAGCGTCCGGTCACGTGATTCACGCCATGTGTCCCCTGCTTCAAATACTGTTCATCAGATTTCAACGGTCGTCTGCTAACCGAACACGTCAGTTAGAAAGTGACCGGACGCTGGACTTCAGCGTCCGGTCATTTCCAGTAAGGTTCCAAATGCGATTTTCCCCACCGAACGCGTCCGGTCATGCTTGACCGGACACATCCAGCGTCCGGTCACACGCTCTCCTCTCGACGCCCTCGTCGTCAGTCGTCAAGATCGACCGGATGCACCACCAAATGGCGTCGGTCATTGAGCGACCAATCATCCCCGTCATGAGACCAAAACGCACGCCCTCTGCTGCCACTGACCGGACGCTCCAGTTCAACCGAGGCCAGCGTCCGGTCACTCACAATGACCTCTGTCTTTTCTGTCTAGGGCGCCGGTGGAGTTTCTTACCCTTGCACCTAAACTTCACCACCCTTGATCAAATGTGCCAACCGCTAGTGTATCACCTTGTGCACATGTGTTAGCGTATTTTCACAAACATTTTCAAGGGTGTTAGCACTCCACTAGATCCTAAATGCATATGCAATGAGTTAGAGCATCTAGTGGCACTTTGATAACCGCATTCCGATATGAGTTTCACCCTCTTAATAGTATGGCTATCGATCCTAAATGTGATCACACTCTCTAAGTGTCTTGATCACCAAAACAAAATGGCTCCTACCATTTATACCTTTGCCTTGAGCCTTTTGTTTTTCTATTTCTTCTTTCCAAGTCCGAGCACTTGATCGTCACCATGGCATCACCATCATCATGTTATGATCTTCATTTGCTTTATCACTTGGAGTGTGCTACCTATATCATGATCATTTGATAAACTAGGTTAGCACTTAGGGTTTCATCAATTCACCAAAACCAAACTAGAGCTTTCATACATGCACGCTTATAATTACATCTAATTCTCATCTCGAGCATTATTATATTCGAATAAAGTATGAAACTATATATATTATAGATATATATGTATATATACAACACTTTCATAATCTTGTTCTCGAAAATAACGATATCAATAAACATTTAATTTACATCATTTATTTCTTAGGATCAAAGTAGAAATCGCCGTTGGGATTTAGCACTTTTTCTAGAAGAAATCCTGCTATTGACTCTTGAACTGCTTTCAGATGGTCTTTTTGCATGACCCTTTGTTTCAACCATTCAATCTTGCATTTGAAATAAAAGGAAAAGTATTAATACATATATATATATATATTCATTTAAAAATAAATAAAAAATTGATATATACGTACTCTGAGGATATCTTTAGGAGTTCTTCTTATGTGCGCAGTGATAAATTCACAAACGTAGTATCCACATAAGTTATTACCTGGTTGCTGCCGTAAACACCACTGTACGAGAAGATTATTCTCATCATCTCACACGTAAATTGAAGTACGATATAGTAATTAAACACGTGGGGAAGTATATATAATACAACTTACTACTATTTCAACTACATTAAGTGATGCCTTGCAATCCTTGCGGTGTTGCCGAATAAACTCTTTCCAAACCCTGTGCGACCAATAATGTACGATCGTTATTATGGCAAAGTCTATTCAATAATAGTTGTGCGCGAGAGATCGAAATTACCCCTGGATAATGTCTATCATATCTTGGTATAGTGCCCGCTCTTTTCTCAACGAGTCCAAGATTACTAACCGACTTGAGTTTAACTCAATGACAATGAGTATCCAGTGAAACCTGCATTGGTTTATACACACACGTACATGCATATAAGTTGTATTGATATTACATAAAATATGTAGACTACATTATTATTAACACTTACTCAAAGCTGTACGGGAAAAGTATTGTTGTCTTATCGTGCTGCTTCACGAAGAACCTCGTGATATTCTTCTGTGCTTCAGATACCCAATGCTCCTTGGCAATAATATCGGTTTTGAATACGATATAAGGATCAATGAAGCCAACACTGGTGTCTTGTATTCTTTGGAGCTCTAACATCTAGAATCTGTATATAAATATAAGTTACATGTGAGGATAATTATATACACGTACGCATGGAAGTGAGTTTATTAAATAAAAGTAAGAATCACTTACAAACAAAAGGAGCTAATGATTGATTTGTTCAGAGCGTCCATGTGGTATAGTTGATGCAATTCTTCAAAACTAATATGTAAGATGTCATCGCCACGGAAGTAATGATGGTCTCTAAATCTGACAAAGATCCACTCCTCACCCCTGCCACGCGCCTGCATGTACCACTTGTTGAGCAAGTACATTTGCGTATCCAATTCATTCAGAGCAGCAGGGTTGTACAGACTTTTGCCAAATTTATAAGTCTTTCAGGTATCAACTTCCAGGTTCTGGATTGGAGCTTTGCCCATCAATTGATCCAAGGTTAAACCAGTATCTTTAAAAAAAGCATTAAGGTCTTGAACCGACACTTCTCCAGAGTTGTCTGGTCGATAGACTTCTATGTTGGAACCATATTCATTAGCAACAACAAGATTTTGCATTGGTTGCTTCTGTTGTCCGAGCTGTGGGACATCCTTCCCTGATGCTCTTTTCCTTTTCTTATCTGCATCATGTGACTTCACGAGGGAGCGGTCATAGTCTGATAGTGGCGGAGGCTTACGAAGTTCAAGCATCTTTTTCTTATGATCTTCGACCTTCTGCCTCAGCAGATCTCGTGGTATGTAAAAGTATGGCTTCTCCTTAAGCTTCGCTTGTCTTTGCTTTTTGATATCTATAAAAAATCTTTCACTTTTTTGTCTTCTTTAGCTGCTATTTGCTCGTCAGTCTTTTCAGGAAGTATTTCTTGAGAAATAACTCTTTTTTCGGGGTCTTCTTTGCCGCCGGGACCTTAGACGTCTCTGTAGTGCGTCGCTGTGGAGGGGGTGGGCGCGGTGTTGGAGACCAGCGTGGAGGCGATGAGGCCGGTGTTGGAGACCGGCGTGGAGGCCTTAGAGATCGTTGTGGAGGCGGTGGGGCCGGTGTAGGAGTTAGAGATCGTTCTAGAGGCGATGGGGCCGGTGTAGGAGTTGGAGATCACCGTGGAGATGAAGTCGTCTCGCCCCCGGCGACGCTGTGATGAGTTGGGGAATGAATGATTGGGCTAGGCTGGGGGGAGACCCTGCTACAAAAATAAGTTGTGAGTTAATTATTTTTGAAGCCAATAGAAAATTAATGGAAAATAATATTTTATTCACTTTCATTTGTACCTAGGGTGAGGTAGGGGAAGCGGTGGCGCCCTAGGAATGATGATGAAGCATTTGCGCCATTGAATAAATGTCTTCTCTGCTTCTCCTAGTGTCTTCTCCCCATCACCGCCTTCAATGTCAAGAGGAACATTGATGTAACCTTTGAGCACTCTATCAACCGAGATGCTAGCATATCCAGGTTGAATAACTGACCTATGGATTCTTGGTGTCTTCGTTCGGTCTATTGGAGATACAACCCCGACAGCCACCATGATTGATGCATTATTACCATATGGAATGTGCAGCTCACATGTTGTTAGAGGCTCGGTAATGTCATCAATAGGGAAGCGCAACCCAGCGTCATCTTGAATAACTGGTAGCTCTGTGGAAGCACAACTGCTTTTCATCTGACCAACGGGGCTAATGGTGACTCTCGACGTTGATTGTGATTGCATTTGACTCATTGCTAGCTGCACTTGCCTCTTGATCTCCTCCTGCATTCTTGCCTCAAGAGATTTTTCTCGTTCACGTGATTCAAGCAATGCTTGTCGTGACTCATTAACAAATTGCTCCAATACACGGATTCGGTCTGCCTCCTCATCCTTCTTTCTCTGGCGGCTTCTGTAGGTATCCTTGTCTACTGGGAATGCTTGTAGCCACGGAACCGCCCCATAGCCTCTTGTTCGACCACCGTGTTTGGGATTCTCTAGAGCATATGTTAATTCATCCTTCTCTCTATTGGGCTTGAAAACACCACTATCAGCTTCTTTCCTAGCATGAGCTAGTCTCTGTGTTGCTCTCTCAATTTTTTGGCCAAAAATTAGCTTGCCAGTGTCTGGGTCTAGGCTTCCCCCATGAGCGTAGAACCAATTCTTCGCGCGTTGAGGCCAGTTCTTCTCTATTATTTCAAGTATGATTCCCTTGGCAGTAATCTCTGCTTCTAGGTTCTGCCACTTGGGAATAGCACTCCTATAACCACCTGATCCCATGCGATGATGGTATTGCTTCTATCGGGCATTCTGCTGATTCCTCATCACACGTTCCTCACTCTCTTGAGATGTCTTGTATTGTACGAAGTCATCCCAATGGGACTCCAACTTGACAAACGCCTTAGCATTGAAATTCGGCATATCATTCTTCAAGATAAACTTTTTATACAATGTCTTCTTCCAACTCTGGAACAATGTTGCCATCTTCTTCATTGTCCAATCCCTCACTAGCTCCTTCAAAGCATCATCTGCTTGTAATGTGAAATGCTGAGTGATATCGCTCCAAGCTAGGTTCTTGTCATGATCAGATACAAAACTAACATTAGGAGTGGATATCTTCTGCTTCCATTAACGAGCACTAACTGGGATCTTATCCCTTACAATGACCCCACATTGATTGACATATGTCTGAGCATGTGGTCCCAATGGTTTGCTGGTGTCGGTATCGAATTCTGATATTATGAAATGGCCCTCTAATGGCTTTTTTGGCCCTCGGACTTTCCTACTCTTGCCGGTGGTTGATGTAGATCCAGAGACCGGCTACATGAGTAGAAACACAACGATTAACAACAAATATACGTACGCATGCATCTATAAGAGATGATAGATAATCGAATATACCTCACCAGTATTTTCTTACGCGACAATTTGTTGATCTTCAACCACCGGGATATTCAGGATATCCTCATAATCAGTAAAGTACTGACTCGTGTCATCTACATCCGCATTGGTGCCGGCGTTGATAATATCCGTCATTATGTCATCATTCAAGTTATCATCCGGAGCAGCCATTTGTATCTTCAAGATAACACATAGATAGAATTACTATAGCACATAACATAAGTACATGTGATAACACATATAGAATTACTAAATCTAATTAAATATAATAACACATAATATTTCATAAGGATAAACAATAATAAGGTATAGGCTTTGGAATCGAATCAAAAACATGAAAATAAGTACATGTATATATAGAATGATATAATTTTCTCTCTCTCGACACATAGAAATAAGTGCATATGTATATATCTCTAGATATGCATGTGATAACACATAGAATGTCTCTCTAGATACAATTTTCTCTCTCTCTCAACACATGAAAATAAGTACATGTATATATACACATAGAAATAATTAAGTATATATGTATACATATAGAATCTCTCTCTAGATATGCATGTGATATAGATAGAATTACTAATAAAATATCCAAGTGATATAGATAGAATTACTAAAATAAAATAAAATCTAATTAACATATATATAGAGAGATAGAATATATAATTACTAAATCCAATTAAATATAATAAACATATGTACATAGATAGAATTACTAAATCAAAATTAAATCTAATTAACATATATATAGAGAGATAGAATATATAATTACTAAATCCAATTAAATAAATCTAACATGAAATTAGATAAACTAGTAATAGATAATACATTTTAATCTAACATATATCAAAAACTATAATAAAAAACTATCTAAAAACTAACTAAAAACTAACAATAAACTACTAATTAAATTTTAATACATTTTAATCTAACATATATCAAAAACTATCTAAAAACTAACTAAAAACTAACAATAAACTACTAATTAAATTTTAATACATTTTAATCTAACATATATATCAAAAACTATCTAAATAACTATCTAAAAATATGGCCGAGAGCAGCTAGTAGCTAGCAGGCTAGCTAAATTGCAGGCGGATGGCGCGACAGGCGGGCGTCTTGGCAAGCCACTGGGCAGTGAGCACCTCGCCTGAGAGGACGATGTCTGGCGAGACAGCGGCGGGCTCGGCAACGAGGCCGGGCGGGAAGCGGTCGGCGACGGACGAGCTCGTGGGTTGGGCTCGGGTGCGGCAGCGGAGACGGGATGCGGCGGAGAGATGTGGGCTGGGCGGATGGCGTGGCCGGGCGGGGGTAGAAGACGACGGCGGCGCGGCAGAGACGAGTTCGACGGCTAGGCGACGGAGGTGAGATCGAAGATGGCGGTGGCGGCGGTGATGATCGACGTGTAGATCGAAAAAGTAGAAGATGAACAGAACAGGAACCGTTCGATATATATAGGCCGGGACTAAACGTCATTTAGTCTCGGCTGGTAAGACGAACCAGGACTAAAGGTCCAACCCTTTAGTCCCGGCTCGGCTTACCAGCCGGGACTAAATGGCGTTTGTCCCGGTTGGTGTTACCAGCCGGGACTAAAGGTATTTTTGGGCGGGCACCGAAATTGCCGCCCACTCTTTAGTCCCGGTTCCTGGCCTGGGCCGGGACTGAAGGCCTGAAAATTTTGGCAGCCCGCCAGAGTAATTGGAAAGGCCTGGGATTTTGATTTTGTTCCCTTGTTTAATACTAGGTTAATCAATTAATTCTATAGCAACTTCAATACTTTGCAAAATTTATTTTAAAAAATACTATTGATTAACTAATTATTTATTGTAAATAGGAAAATTGTGTAACCTAAAGTTTTTAATTTCTTTTATGAATATAGAATATAAATGTTACTAATACTAAGTATTTTGTTAATGCAAAAATATATTTGTAACTCAAAATTAATAAAACTAATATTATTCGATAGGAAATTTATTATCACATTATTGTAACGTCAATGTTTAAATTTTTTCTTGGTTTTTGACCAAAATTGACAGGGAATATTTGTTGAACCTATAAAAATAAAGAAAATATAGTATTTTTGTTCTACAACTTTTTCAAATAAAAAATGGCCTATACAAGGATTGTAGATTTTGATGGGCTGAACAAACTTGGTATTCAAAACTATTCAATTTGAGACAATTTAGGGTTCCGAAAACAAGTTTGTAGACGTTGAAATTTAAAAATCACAAATTTTAAACCTTTCAAACTTTCTCAAATGGAAAGTTGACCAAAACAACAATTGTATATCTTGATGAGTTTAACAAACTTGGTATTCAAAACTTTTCCATTTAAAGTCATTTAGAGTTCATAATACTAGAGTCAAAGTGTTGTTTTTTCATTTGACCAAATTTGACTTGGTCAAACTTGCTCAAATGAGACACTAAATGACCTCAGATGAAAAATCTCTGAATACCAAGTTTGATCATCTCAGAAAGATATACAATTATTACATAGCTAATTTTCTCATTTTAGAAAGTTTTATCAAACACTAGTTGCAAATTCTTGAATCTCATATGGACTTTGTGAAACTATGTCACATACTTGTGAAATTTGAACTAAATTTTGTTCAAACTTTCTCAAATGAAAAAATGGCCTATATAAGGATTGTATATCTTGATGAGCTGAACAAACTTGGTATTCAAAACTTTTCAATTTGAGACAATTTAGGGTTCCGAAAACTAGTTTGTATGCGTCAAAATTTAAAAATCACAAATTTGAACCGTCCAAACTTTCTCAAATGGAAAGTTGACCAAAACAACAATTGTAGATCTTGATGAGTTTAACAAACTTGGTATTCAAAACTTTTCAATTTGAAGTCATTTAGAGTTCATAATACTAGAGTCAAAGTGTTGTTTTTTTTTGACCAAATTTGACTTGGTCAAACTTGCTCAAATGAGACACTAAATGACCTCAGATGAAAAATCTCTGAATACCAAGTTTGATCATATTAGCAAGATCTACAATTGTTACATAGCTCATTTTCCCATTTGAGAAAGTTTTATCAAACACTAGTCACAAATTCTTGAATCTCATATAGACTTTCTGAAGCTATGTCACACACTCGTGAAATTTGAACTACATTTTGTTCAAACTTTCTCAAATGAAAAAATGGCCTATATAAGCATTGTATATCTTGATGATCTGACCAAACTTGGTATTCAAAACTTTTCAATTTGAGACAATCTAGGGTTCCGAAAACTAGTTTGTAGGCGTCGAAATTTAAAAATCACAAATTTCAACCGTCCAAACTTTCTCAAATGGAAAGTTGACCAAAACAACAATTGTATATCTTGATGAGTTTAACAAACTTTGTATTCAAAACTTTTCAATTAAAAGTCATTTAGAGTTTATAATACTAGAGTCAAAGTGTTGTTTTTTCATTTGACCAAATTTGACTTGGTCAAACTTGCTCAAATGAGACACTAAATGACCTCAGATGAAAAAACTCAGAATACCAAGTTTGATCATCTCAGCAAGATCTACAATTGTTACATAGCTCATTTTCCCATTTGAGAAATTTTTATCAAACACTAGTCACAAATTCTTGAATCTCATATAAACTTTCTGAAACTATGTCACACACTTGTGAAATTTAAAACATATATTAAACATGCATCATTGTATCATGCGGGCACAACAGTGAATTTCTTCTTGACGTATGATCCTTGGTTATGATCTTGTCGTAACCATGGAGTGTCTTCATCATTTAACATGATGCTTGGATCTTTCTTCACTATGAAGGGTGGAATTCGGACATTTATTTCATAATCTTCTGACTTATCTTAAATTCCCACTATATTTATTTTCATAGAAATAACTATGTGGCGCTTTGGCTCATTGATCATTGAGTTGATGTCTTCGTTTTTTCCTCTCTTTGATTTTGTAGACATGTCTTTCACGTAGAACACCTGACTCACATCGGCAGCAAGGACGAATGGTTCATCTTTGTACCCAATATTGTTGAGGTCCACTGTTGTCATTCCATTCTCTTTGTCGACTGTTACCCCTCCTCCGGTCAGCTTCACCCATTGGCACCGGAACAAAGGGACTTTAAAATTAGGTGCGTAGTCTAGTTCCCATATCTTTTCTATGCGGCCATAATATGTTTGTATATTCCCATTTGGATCTATGACATCTATGCGAACACCACTATTTTGATTGGTGCTCCTTTTATCTTGGGCAACTGTGTAAAATGTATTCCCATTTATCTCGTACCCTTATTACGTGAGGATATGCCACGATGGTTGCCTAGCCAATAAATACAGTTGCTCATCAATATTGTCATCGTCTTGACATTCTTTTCGCAACCAACCACTGAAACTTTCCATGTGCTGACGCCTAATCCAAGCTTCAGTCTTCCCTGGAAACTTGGATTGTAAGAACTCCTTATGTATCTCGATGTACGGATGCACCAATGACGAGTTCTGAAGAACTGTGTAGTGTGCTTTATTGAAATAATCGTCTTCCATGCCGATATATGTTTTCTTCCCTAAAGTTCCTTTACCACTGAGTCTCCCCTCGTGTCGTGATTCGAGAACGCTAATCGGGGCAAGGTCAGGAATAAAGTCAACACAGAACTCAATGACCTCCTCTGTTCCATAGCCCTGGGCGATGCTTCCTTTAGGCTTAGAACGGACTTTCACATATTTCTTCAAGACTCCCATAAACCTCTCGAAGGGGAACATGTTATGTAAGAACACAGGTCCAAGAATACTAATCTCCTTCACCAAATGAACTAGGAGGTGTGTCATGATATTAAAGAAGGATGGAGGGAACACCAACTTAAAGCTGACAAGATATTGAACCACATCATTCTGTAGAGTAGCTAGTTCCACTGGATTGATTGCCTTCTGAGAAATTGTATTGAGGAATGCACATAGCTTCACGGTGGCTAGACGTACATGTGGAGGTAGAATTCCTCTTAAAGCAACTGGAAGCAATTGCGTCATAAGCACGTGGCAGTCGTGGGACTTTAAGTTTAGGAATTTCTTCTCTAGCACATTTATTATACCCTTTATATTAGAGGAGAATCCCGATGGGACCTTGATGCTGCTTAGACATTCGAACATGATGTCCCTCTCTTCTTTGCTAAGCGTGTAGCTAGCAGGACTTAAGTAATAACGTCCATCATCTGTCTTCTCTGGATGAAGGTTGTCTCATTCTTTCATGCCCCGCAAGTCCTGGCATGCTTCAAGTGAATCCTTTGGCTTCCCGTACACACCCATGAATCCTAATAGGTTCACACAAAGATTCTTTGTCAGGTGCATCACGTCGATTGCGTTGCGGACCTCTAGGACTTGCCAATAGGGTAGCTCCCAAAAGATGGACTTCTTCCTCCACATGGGTGCGTGTCCCTTAGCATCTTTGGGAATAGATTCGCTGCCTTGTCCCTTTTCAAATACTACTTTCACATCCTTGACCATTGCGAGTACATCTTCCCCGGTTCGGTTATGAGGCTTCTTCCGGTGGTCTGGCTTACCTTTAAAATGCTTCCCTTTCTTTCTTACTTGGTGATTCAAAGGAAGGAATCGACGATGGCCAAGGTACACGACCTTTTGACATCTTTTCAAATATATACTGTCAAGGTCATCAAAACAATGTGTGCATGCATTATATCCTTTGTTTGTCTGACCTAAAAGATTACTTAAAGCAGGCCAATCATTGATTGTTACGAACAACATTGCTCATAGGTCAAAGTGTTCTTGTTTGTACTCATCCCAGACACGTACACCTGGTTTGTTCCATAAAACTAGAAGTTCTTCAACTAATGGCTTCAGATAGACATCAATGTCGTTGCCAGGTTGCCTCGGACCTTGGATGAGGATCGGCATCATAATGAACTTCCGCTTTATGCATAACCATGGAGGAAGGTTGTAGATACATAGAGTAACTAGCCAAGTGCTATGACTAGTGCTCTGCTCCCCAAAAGGATTCATACCATCTGTACTTAAGGCGAACCTTAAGTTTCTAGCCTTATTTGCAAACTCTAGAAATTCCCTGTCTATCGCTCTCCACTGGGATCCATCAGCTGGGTGTCTCAGCATATTGTCTACCTTACGGTCTTCTTTATTCCACCGCAACAACTTTGCATGGTCTTTATTTCTGAACAAACGTTTTAAGCGTGGTATTATAGGAGCATACCATATAACCTTGGTAGGGATTTTCTTTCTAGGACATTGTTCACCCTCGACGTCACCGGGATCATCGCTACTTTGATCTTATACCGCGATGCTTTACATACCGGGGCATTCATCCAAATTCTCGTATTCATTGCCATGGTAGAGGATGCGATCATTAGGACATGCATGTATCTTCCGGATTTTAATCCCAAAGGGTAGACAACCTTTTTTGCTTCAGACGTAGTGGTGGGCAATTCATTTGGCTTCTGAAGCATCTTCTTTATGAGGTTCAATAAATTCCCAAATGCCTTGACGGATACACCATTCTTTGCCTTCCACTGTAGCAATTCCAGTGTTGTACTCAACTTTTTTTACCCCTCTTCGGCCATCGGGTATAGCAACTTCCTATGATCCTCAAGCATGCGCTTGAACTTAACTTTCTCTTTTTTACTTTCGCATTCTTGTTGTGCATCACGAATGGCATCGCCAAGAGCATCACCGAGATCATCTTCTGCCACTACCTCTTCTTCATCTCCCCCCACCATACTGAGCAATAATGTCATCAATGTCTAAATCTTCTCCTTCACTTTCTTCCATCATGACCCCGCTTTCTCCATGCTTAGTCCAACATATATAGTTTGACATGAAACCTGACTTAAGCAAATGTGAATGAAGACTCATTGAGCTTGAATATTCCTTCAAATTCTTACATAGGGCACATGGACAGCACATGAAACCATCCCGCTTATTTGCCTCGGCCACACCTAAGAAATAGTGCACACCCTCAATAAAGTCTTGGGAGCGGCGATCGGCATTGTACATCCAATGGCGTGACATAATCAGACATTACCGACAAATTATGAAAACCTTGAACATAATTAAGTATTTTATTACACAACATAGATGACACACACACGGTTGATTAATTAACTAAGCCTCGCTACAACGTAAGCAATCCCAACTATCACTAAACAAACTAAAACTACAATGCACTTCAAGAACATAATTATTTCGTGATCAGATGCGAACTAAAAATGAGACAAATCATTTGTCATTGAATATCAATAAGCTTCTCATGCGGCTCACCGCCTCATCATCGCCAAATTAGCTACCTCAAGCGCACCTGAATTCTCGCATTATGTAGCATAATCTTCCTTCCAAGACCAACCATCGCATCCATTGTCCTCCCACTAAAATTAAAGCCAAAAAATATTTAGTCAAAAATATTCAAGAAAAGCAGGTCAATTAGCCATAATAATCAAATGCGTAAGAAACTCACATCGCGATCCGGGCACTTGTAGAAAACACGGCCCTTGTTGGGTCCCTGTCTTTTGACTCGGTACTCCATCACAATCTTCTACTTACACTTGCCGCAGATAATGAGAGGGAGTTCTGACCTCAGTCGTTTCGCAACCGAACGAGAGGCCGAGGATCCGGTACCAGTTGTCATCTACTTTCTATACTTATTTTTGCAAACTAGTGTCAATTTCACATTTTCTAAAATAATATATTTAAACAAAACTAAAATTATTTATTTATCTAACTAAACCATGAAATATGTACTATGTATAATAGTAAAATACCAAACTATCAAGTGATTTTACTATTGTAAATCATCATGTGATTTTGAGCTAAAAATGACATAGAAATCATAATCAAATCCACCATATCAAGTTACTTTCTATACTTATTTTTGCAAACTATTGTAAATTTCTCATTTCTAAAGTAATATATTAAAAAAAAAAAAATATTTATTTATCTAACTAAACCATGAAATGTACTACATATACTAGCAATACTAAACTATAAAGTGATTTTGATGAACTAATTTAACTTTTGTTTATCCAAACATATATGCAAATCATCATGTGATTTTGAGCTAAAAATGACATAAAATCATAATAAAGTCCAACATATAAAGTTACACATGCATCTACATCGCAAAATGAGATAAGCTACTGATAAAACATAAGAGGATTAAGTTTGTTACCTCCAAAATCGAAGAGCAACACCAATGGAGGGGGAGAGAGCAAGAACAACAGCAAGCTGAAGAACAGAGGCAGTGAGTTTGAATGGAATGGCTCGGGCTCGGGGAGAAAGAAATGAGCTAGTCTATAGGCCGGGATAATTAGTCCCGGTTAGGGGGCTAAACCGGGACTAAAGATTAATCTTTATTCCCAGGGCATCACCCAAACCGTGACTAAAAGATTTAGTCCTAGCTGGTATTATCAACCGGGACTAAAGATCCCCCGCGGACGACCGTTGGGCAGGAACCTTTAGTCCCGGAGGTAAAAAATGCCGAGGCTAATGCCAAATTGGGACATCGTTCTAAAGTCTGTTCTCTAGTAGTGATAGACTCCTAGGGGATAACTCGTAGTATGAATTGCGTGTTAATAAGCCATCTCTCTAAGAACACTTTGTACACTCAATACTCCATGCCAAACAATGTTAAATTTATGATTATTGGTAGCACAATTAATATAATCATGCAAGTCGATTCACCAAATTTATTTATTTAGCCTCTTTAAATTTAATCTAGAACTTTAATAATAATAATAGACGTGGAATTAAATTCCCAAAAAAAATTGTCTTTTTGATCACGCCAAATAACTTGCCTGTCTCTCATTAGAGTGATTAGTCTCTTGACCAAGTTAAGAGTTACACATTTGATGCCACCAAAAGTGTTACTTCTTAAAAAAGAATAGTTTTTTACATGATATTGTTAAATACTTCATCCGGCAATTCTCACTTTTCAAGTTTGACCGAATCTATAGAAAAAATACAAACATTTATGATACTCCCTTCGCCAAAAAATGCAACTATGAGATTTATGAAAGTGAAATTAGTTTAACTTTGACCAAGTTTATAGTAAATATAGTATTAACATTTATGTTTCCAACTAGATTTGCTATGAAAATATATTTTATATATAATTAGTTTATGGGCACTAACCTTGTATCATAAATGTTAGTATTATATAACTTTGGTTAAATTTTAAATGTTTTGTCTACTCAAAAAGTGAGAATCGCATCTTCTTGTGAACAGTCTATCTCAAGACATAAATAAATGTTGATATTATTTTCTATAATTTAGTCAAACTCAAGAAAATTTGACTAGTTCCAAATGTAGAATTGTATTCTTTTTGGGACCAAAGGAGTATTGTATTAGATTAAAAGAGGCCAAATCAAAAATCGGTCCGCATATATGCATACACTTCTAATACACCTTATCCCGATTCCTATTCTGCATGCTCATATATACACACACTCCTGCAGCTCCACTTGTACGGTCATGCAGTAACATGGCTTGGTAAACAACAGACAGCTTATACTGCTCGGGATGGCTCATGAAAGAAGCATATGGTTGTTGAGAAGGATGACCACACAGTTAATTAGATAACAGAAATGTTAGATCACATTAATAGTCTCATGTCTCTGAATTATATTAGACTTAGCGGGGAGGTGGAACACGCTCTAGTCCTGCCCTTATAATATGAAATCAAAATGCTGTGCTTTTTGTGCAGATAAATCACAAAAAGAATCAGTAAAAAAACATACTGGAAAAAAGAACACGTATATGCCATTATTTTTTTCTGAACATGGCAAGCATTTTGCAAAAGAAAAAACTTTGGTTTATCTTAAATGATGATAAGCTCATGCAAGGAATTAAATAAAGCTAGAACAAATAGGTTCTATGATTTTCAACTATTGATAAGGCAATTGTAAATTAATAATGCGTGCTACCCTCAGCCCACAAACATACACAAACCAAAAAATACATTCCATGTGGTACTTCTTAGACTATTTACATCCATGTAAAAGGGAAGTTTGTTCTGATACTACTAAATGTGCACATATGACCACATAAAATAAAATGATGAAAATTTTCAAGGGCAATTCTAGATGACGTGAAAATTCTGGTTAGAGTAAGATTAAGTTCCTCTTCTGCTTGCATACATTTCATGGAAGGGAGCAGACATCTTCTTTATTGCACAGATTATTAATATACTATCATATGCTTGCCCATACAGATATCTAAGAAAAAAAAGGAAAACATGATAAAATTTTTATGACAAGTGTGCACTCAACAAAATATATATAAACATGAATTATTTATAAAGGATCAGTTGCTACAAAATCGATGTCATATTAAAAGATATTTAAAATACGAATCTATTAATATACCTTTTTATTATACTCTAACTATGCATATATATTGACTGATTGTTGATTAAAAGTTATGAAATTACTTTTTGAAATCAAATAACTAAAAAAGAATGTTGGCAGATGATCAACGAAAAAAGTTTTCCATTCACCTATATGGAAAGGGACTACACATGTAAGCCGTAGCAGTAACTTTTCTAAAGCATCCATCACCATGAATCACATCACATCGAAATCCTACTAGTACTAGAGAATAGTTTTTACTACGTGTCACTCATTTCTCCACGCAAATTATCTAGCTTTGCTTCTAGGTAGTTCACTCAACGTAATTCGGTATTTCGGATGGATAATATCAACACTTCTTACATCTATGGATGCATTGCGTCTATCTCTTCAAGAGGGGATATTCTCTTGAATGTATATATCTTTGGCAGGTTCAGTTAACCTATAGCAGCTAGTATGCGTATCAAACAGTGGATACAAAGAAAGTGCATTTTTTAATGTAATAGTGAAGCCTCGCTGTATGTTTTCCATCAAAAAGTGAATTTACATTTTTATCCCTGAATCTTTTAGCCAATAGCCTATCATGCATGTCACGGCAACAACAAAGATTTATCCAAATCCAAGAGATAAGCAAGTACAAACTCATCCGAAAGTGGCAGCAATTTGTTCCTAATAATTGCCAAGAAACACCAAGTGACTAACCAAAGGAAGCAAAGATCACAGAAATACCTTATTGGTGTTGCATATTAATGCCTTCACGGTGTATTTGCTAGGTGATGGAAGCTCCTGACTGAACGAAAAGGAAACATGGCGAATGGATTATTGCTCAGCACGTACTAGCACAACAATATAGCAATAAAAAGAGGACCACAAGCAAGATGCAAACCTAAAAACGAGGCAACTCTCATCGCAGCAAAGTAACAAAGTAAGGAAAATTCCAAACGATATGAGACCAAATGGAATGCGAACAAACAAACGGGACACACACTTATGCACCCCACATCAGTAAAGCTAGCTAGTGCAACAATACCGTGCTCCCTTTTACTTCAAAAAAGGGATTGAATCTGTTCCGAGAACGAGTAAGAGAGCAAGGCCCAAAGGCTTAAGGATGTGCATGAGAGAGAGAGAGAGAGAGGAGACAAAGGGCCTAACCTAGATGCAAGCTTGTTATCTGGCAGGGGCGAAGTGAGGACACCTTCCTTGCCAAATATGGCTCATCTCTTTGCCTCCTCCATGCTCCATTTTTTGACCCAACAAGAACATGATCAACCCCACCACCATGACGAACCACCCGCCTGCCTGAGAAGTGAAAACCCAGAAAGAACAAAGAAACCTTGAAACAAGAAGATGCATGGACTAGCAGAAAGAGAGAGAGAAGAGAGAGGAGAGAGAGAGAGAGAAGCTAAGGAGCGCGCGAACGTAGTTACTCCGTTGATACCTTCTCAGTGTTGCAGTGTACTGGCAGCATCTCCATGCTTCAGCTCCCAAGGCGAAGAGTACTGGAAGATGAGATTGATACAGAAAATTTGGGGATAGCAAAAACTAGTATCGCCAATCATTTACTCCGGTACTACAAGGCCTATAGCTTCTAGTACTACTCCATTACCACCAGCATCCGTATCGCCCCCCCTCGGTAGCAGTTCCAGCATGACTGACAAGACCACAACATAACAAAAGAGGAAAAAAAACCATGGGTGTGAAGATCTAGGAGATAAGGAAGTGGCAGTGTAATAAAAGTAGGAGAAAAACCATAGTCATGGAGGCATGCGTGCTCTGTTTTCTGTGAATGAGTTTCTGTGAAACATGTAAGGCACACAATCTTTCTGATATAAGGAAAAAGTCCCACATTAAAACCGTCTAATTGAATTGAAATTGACTCGAACTCCAAACGGTTTTACCTCGACTAGCGGATCTAGATGGGAGGTAAGCCATCAAAAGAAAGAGGTTGACAGAAAGAGAAGTGAGCACGCGGCGAGGACGACATACGTATTATGCCGTTCGTCGCGCCGTGTGCTCACTCTCTTCTGTCAATCTCTCAAGAGCCTCTCCACATCCAGAAACGCCTTACTCAGTGACTCTCTCTCTACGTAACCAGCCACATACCTTTGGAAATTTGGTCAGAAGTTGCAAAACCAGGAAATTGAAGAGGAAAAAACAAACAAACCCTCCCAGCATAAGAGGAAGAACAAGAAAGAGGCGGGCTTCGTTGTTCTTGGATCCGGTGAGCACTCGCCGTACAGGAGTTGAAACGAGGGATGATGAGAGAAATGGACATCCTTGTCTCTCTCCTTCCCTATGTGCTCTTGGTGTTTGGTTTTTGGAGCAGAGGAGATGGATGGGATAGGTGGTCGTACCTTGCCTCTCAGTGCTGCAACCTCCGCAATAGTACTAGTACTACTGGTGGCAGTACCCTGCACCTGCCAAGTAGTAGTTCCAATCAGCAACAGTTAACACTGGACTCCTTTTGCTTACCGATTACTATTACTTTATTATTGAGAGGACAAGGAGCCATAGACCAGGAAAATTTTAAAAAAGGTTAGTACGATAATACAGCAGCTAGCACCCTGACGAGATTTCCTCAGTTTGATACCGTTGAGTTTATATGTGTCTCGTTGAACAGCGTGGACACAGAGGGAGGTGCATGCGCCATCTCCTTTTCTTTCAGGTCTCCTTTGGAACATAGATTTTTTTTCCTGTGAAATGAAATGATTCATGTGTTTTTCATTTTGCTCCTTCTGATACATATAGCGGCAAAGCTCCTGCCATCCTTTCAAAGAAAAAAGAAATGACTCATGTGGAATTCATGTACGATTCCTACAAAAGTCATGCGTTCCAAAGGAACATGAGAATCAGATATGCCTAGGCCAAGTAAAGAGAGAGTCTGATCAATCCATTTCATTCAATTGGCTCACGCAGATTATCTGATCAATCCATTTCATTCAATTGGCTCACGCAGATTATATAAAGATTATAAGGCTTTGGATTTCCATGTCTACGGTTTTGGGAGCTAGTTTACAAGTCAGTGAAGTCGGCTAAATTAAATCAGCGCCTGTAGTAAGTGCAGATGAAGGTGCAGTAGTAGGTCTTCCCACCGGTACACTGGTCAGTTTCAATCCCAGTTGGAAACTGATTTTAGTTCCGGTTTTCTAACCGGGATTGCGGATCCATGATTCCTGTGTCACGCGAGTTTAAATCCTAGGAGACCTCTTTTGCGTGCGTGAGATTTGAATCCAAGACCTCTTGCCTCGCACGTAGCTTCCTTACCGACTCAACTGCACACCACATGTGACAAAGTCGTGGGCACTCTCCTTTTGAATTCACCCGTGGGAGACCTTTAATCCTAGGTGGGAGACCTTTAGTCTAGATTGGTGATACCAACCGGGACTAAAAGGTCACCCTTTAGTCCCGGTTGATCAACCGGGACTAAAAGTTAGAGGACCTTTAGTTTGGGTTAGTAACACCAACCGGGACTAAAATGTGGCTTTTAGTCCCAGTTGGTATTATCAACCGGGATAAAATGGTTTTTGGTCCCAGTAAAATTTAGAACCGGGACTAATGCTCACATTAATCCTGAATCTCAATACAACCAAGACTAAAAGTGCGAACCGAAAATCGTTTGTGTACTTAGTGTCCCTATCCAACCAATGAAATTTCTGCAAAGCGCCGCACGGATCTGTCTTTACCTGGATGTACTCATACGGTTAGTGAAAATAATTAGTTTTTTCTGTCCGTCTAGAATATTTTTATCCTTTACAGCCAACCCACAACTGGTTGGTCAACCATCCAAGAGGGCATCCCCTTGGACTCTCTGAAGCAAGTTCTAGATGCGGGTATTATTCATCAATTTGATTTCATGGTCACCTCAACTGTCTCGGAGTTCAGCTAGCCACCACTGCTTGCGCTCTGCACAGGGGAGAAGTTAGGGGAGCTCACCTCTGCTGTCCGCCTGTCCCACATCCAAGCATTCATGATGATTGTCTCCGCTTGTGGCTGGCTGTTGCCATTTCCTTCTTGTGCCGAAGAGAGCAGGCCTCTACATCCAACAACCACGTGGTTAAGAAACACAGTAATCAAATGTATTTAAGGCATTTCTCTTTCGTTAGGATTTCGTGGGATAAATCCGACTTTTTGTAATAACACAACAAGATGTACTAGAGTTTATTAGCAATGAGATACCCACAAAGGACATAGGAGTATTGGACGATCGATTATCAAACACAACAGGGCGCTGGTCAACCTTGCAGGAGCATAATGGCACTGCACACGAGGTGTATCTTCATCTATATATACTAGGAGAATACCCGGGATTCCAGATAATTTAAAAAGAAATTAAACTATTTATATTTATAGTTATATAAATGAAACTATCTTAAATTAATTTTGGTGAATGGCTTTACACATCGATGTGGACAGCTAAATGCATGTTAGTAGATGAAGAGATAATTATCATAATTACATGTGCTAGTTAGCTATAATTGCAAGTTCTAGTATATTGTTGATGTGGATAGCTTGTATGTTGAGAGAAATCTCTAGTGAAGTTTAGCTTTATAAGAATATAGGATATAGAATACCACACATGTTATACAAACTAGACACCAAATTAATCCCTTTAGTCTGCATCCATAACTTGATTTTACGAATTTCCTAAAAAAGAATGATTTTACAAATACGCACACCCACCTAGAGTACGCAATCTGGGTTCACTCTCTAGCTCAATGTGGATGCTTGCATTTTTGAATGGCTCGTTGCTGTGGAATCTACTCAGCTAAGTTCGAGTCTTCAAATCGATGCAGTGCTTGCATTGTCAACTAATTATTTTTTATGGAGGAGGTCAATGCGCGACCCATCGTGTTTTACAGGAAAGTGCAACCCCGTCGTCTTCCTCGCACTGTCATCCTCGTCGCACCTACCCGCTCCACCCCTGTCTTCCTTGCCCACCTGGCCAGCAGCGCCGCCACGGCCGGCCACGCTGCCCACCCCCACTGCGCCACCACGCCCTCCATTAATCTCAATCGAAGGAGGAAGAACGACCAGTCGCCCCCGCCACGAGCTCTTCCCAACCAGTTGTCTTCCACCGCCCGCTCGCCGTCCCTCAACCCACCACCACCGTTGACCCAACCACCGCCCGAGACCCCCTCCCCCTTCTAAGGCCGCCGACAATGGAGGTCCCCTGAGAACCCCAAATCCCTAACCCCACCACCACCACCCCGGCTAGCAGCGACCTCGTCGTCGGTCGCTCCGCCCATCGCCACCCTCCCTAATTTCGGCGGCATCGACCGGTCATGCACTACAAGCGCAGCGTGACCCATCACCAAATAGAGCTTGCGTTTTTCTTTCATGGCTATCAACATCAAGACGCCTATAGTAACACCTACAGTAACTTCATCAATATGTATCCAATCTCTTGACTGGGTTTGTTGGAGTAAAGGTATATTATTCGGATGGGGTAGCTGATTAACCTTATGCAAACGTATTAAAAGAAAAAAATCACAAAATGACTATCATATCTCGTACTAAATATCTCTTATTGACTACTCCTTCCGTTCCAAATTATAAGACGTTTTGATATTTTTAAATTCAGAGTTTTTACTATAAATCTAGACATAACATATATCTAGATGCGTAACAAAAGTTATGAATTTAAAAAAGCCAAAACATCTTATAATTTGAAAGGAGTATATAACAATCTATTTCTCTTATTATCTCAGTAAAATATACTCAGCAAATCCATCATAACATATTAATGACATACAATATCGCCTATTTAAATTGCCCACTTCAATTCTACTCCTACGTAATAAATCAATTTAGTCAAACGTTTTTATTTTAACCCAAATTTATAGACAAAAAAGACTAATATTTGTTGACACAAACATAGTTCAATATACACCATGAAATATATTTTCATATTATACTTTTTTTGTTGTCATAGATTTAGTACTCTTTTGTATAAAATAAAAATTGATTAAATTTAATAAAGTTTGACTTAGGATAACTTTATAAGTTGATTTATTCAACGACAACAACATAGGGAATACTGAGCATGAAAAAAAGCAGTAAGATTTACTCTCGAAAATCTACCACCAATGGAATTCCTTATTCAGTCGGCTCTAGCTGTAGGACGAGAGACGTACTAGGAGTAGTAACGGTTAGCATCCTACCAAAGCCGTCGCTATGCGATGAACGTTTATCCAGTAATAATCCTGTACCTTTCGCTTCGTCCTATACAGCCATCTCCTCCAATAGCATGCCGCAGCGGGCACAGCTAGCGTCTGCCAATGACACTGTCGCCGAAGAAATAAAGAAGCGTGCGTCCTCGTCTTCCCCTTTCAAGTAAAAAAGGATCCAGTGAGAGGAAAGAATTTCTCCTCTTCTCTTCTTTTCATCTCGTCCTCTACGTTTCGTTTTCGGGGTGAGGTGAGGTGAGGTGAGGTGAGAGGAGGTGGACCGGCAGCAATAATAGTTAACAACCGGCCATGTCGGGCATTTTTCTCACCCGGCCGTGTCGACCCATGGTTGGTCTTGGTCCTCCCCACGCGGGCCCCATGGATGTGGTGGCTGCCTCTGAGTGGCCGCAGGTGGGGCCCTACCGGCCGGTGTCCCTGAGGCTTGGAGTCTGGATCCAGTAGCCTCCCCTCCTCTCTCCTGGTCCTGGTTGCTGATTGCTGCTGGTGCTGTGCTGGGCACCACGGATGGCGGGTAGCGTACTAGCGTGGGCGCGTACCTGTACAGGCCCAGCGTTTTCGGTGCTGGGATTTGTTACATCCACCCCCTGAAGAATGGGTTAGTGACAAATCCCCTTCTGAAAATGACATCGGCATGTATTTCGTCAGCTCCACGCCTCCACAGACGGTAAGCTCCAAGAGTATTGATCCCTTTCCTGGAAATGACATCAGCATCGTACTTTTATCAGCTCATAGCCACATCGATCTGGGTTCATTCTAGGAGTATTCTTAGATGCCCATTAATAGTTGAAAAAAATTGTTCTACGGTACAGTTTCATGGCTCTGAACACAAATTATATTGTTTGAGCATTGGGGCAGCACACACATGGCTTGTTCATACCTCCTGCCGTGGACGTCCTTTCAGGCTATCACTGTCGACACCGTGATCCATGCCCAGAGCAATCATGGAGCATCAGGTTTCATATGCTTTGAAGGAAGAGTCCATCCAAGATTCCAACACTAAATTGATATGGACATCTCAAGGCAATTAGGAAACAAAAGATCAAGGAAATTAGGAGACAAAAGAATCCGACAGATCAATTTAAAAATGCTTAAAGCATGGATATGCTTCTTCAGACGTTAGCTAGCTGGGTACAGATCTCACCGTAGTCTCCCTGCAGTTCAAATTGTACTGTTCTGTTTAACCTCGGACAGTTTCGTTTGTTTTTTTTTTTTTTAAAAAAAAGGTAGTACTGGTTGTGTTTCCATGTTGCATTAAACAACTGCTGCCTCAAGATTCCATCTGACTAAAGTTCAAGATTTTTGCTTATTAACAATCATGGAGTACTAGGTAATATTTTATTGTACATGTCCGACAATGGAGTACAACTTTTAGGTATAACAAATTGTATTCAGCAGTGATTTGGTTTGATGCCATAGATTTAGCATGATGAAGATTGGATTTGAAAGGATGGTACATAGATTACGTTTGTCCTGAATAAGCCTAGTTATAAATGACATTGACCAATCTCAGTTACCAGCAGGATCATATCTTATCTAATATTTACCGTGCTTGTAGGATGCTAGGATGAGATCTGGTATCCTTACAGCTCTAAATGTACACCCATGGTCCATGAGACCATGAATCTGAGCTGGTTGCTGTAAATTCTGTACATTTTACTATATTTTCTTTCCTACTAGGAGGGCGTCTAGTTTTGACTGCTATGTTGCATGAAATTTTCCCGAGTCCTGAATTACTACTTGTTTTCGGAAGGCCACAAATTCTCTCCCACCACAGAAAGATTTTTCTGCAGCAACTATAAATTCTTGAATAATTAAGCATCCAAGGCAAGCTCTCTTCGTATTTCGCGCACGCGCGGGCACGCACATAGAGATTCAGAGAGAGAGAGAGAGAGAGAGAGAGAGAGAGAGAGAGAGAGAGAGAGAGCTTAAAAGTTGACTTTCTTCGAAGTTAGGAAAAAAGAATTGCTTGTTGTTGTGGTACCAATTTTTAGCAATTCAAGTTAGTTTGATTACATACCTAAGTGCACGGAGAGGTCGTTGCACAAACATCCCACAAAATAAATTTCGCCATTGACCAACAAACGATACCTACTGGACATCCAAGTGTTGAATTGCTAGATTTAACTAGATCAAAACGAGCACACAATAATCACTCATATTGTTAGATAAAGGAAGAGGTTAAAATACTAACAACCAAATAGGAAGCTCAAGTAATAAATACTTTGGAGTTCCCATGTTTGAATCGGCATAGCTTTAGATCAAAGCAACCTGCAATAAAAACACAAATTGGTTAAACTTCCCATTTTTTACCAGATCTCTAAAGAATTCTACACCTCTTTTTTTTTAAAAAAAACTGTACACCGATCCTAACATTCAAAGAGAAATATCTAGTTGAAACTTGGTACCATCAAACCTTCTCAAAACCTTTGCATATATCTAGGCAATCCAATTTTTCATAGAAAAACTCCTCAAAAAAATCATAGAAAACAACTATTCTAAAAATACATCAGAAATTCAGAATCCAATCAGTTAGGATAATGACATGGCATTTCTTAACTCTCATTTGAAAACAGAGCTGTGGCAAAGTAGCCTACAAACTATCATATAATACAACCAATAAAACATAGCCGCAAATTTACAGCTACAGTTTAACGGGACGGTACAGCTTAACAAAGTCAGATTACTAGGTAGAACTAAGACAGACCATAAAAGGCGGATAGCGATAACACAGCTTTGTGCTCATTAGAACACAGGGGAATCCGTTGAATGTTCTTAAAACAAATTATTCCACAGGAGATTTTTAACATTTACTGCAGCTACCATGCACCGTCTTCACTAAAAATTTATTCATTGGTGGCCAGTACACGACATGGATGGCAGATCATACCAACAGCAGCAAGGAGTTGCAGTTCAACAGATTTGGGAGTATGCTAAATTAAACCAACAGATCTAAGTGGAAAGGAAGAAAATACAAGCTTACGTCTCAGATGAAAATCACATGTCATGAAACCCTATTTCTTGAGAAAAGAATCACTATCTTCATTAAGTAGTCTCATCAGTGGAGGTAGCAGGTTTAGAAGAGTGATGCATTTATCTCATGCTTGAGCTCTAGAAATATCTTTAATCACATGTGCAGAATCTAGTTTCTTTCTTTCTTTTATTTTATCTTTTTCTATTCCCTTTCATTTCTCCTTTTGAGAACCAGGAGCTAGTTTCTTAGGTCCATTGCAGCATGCTGCATCATCAGAGTCTGCAGATCACTCCAATTTTATCCCCAGTGACTTACAATGCAACTATCTTCTTTTACGTCTTGATGAGCTTTAAGAATACAGATTAACTGCATTTTCCTATAAGGTGGTGCAGATGTAGCTTCCTCGTGATGTTGACACCTGTTTGGTGGGTGCATCGACATCATATATCCTGTTGAGTGTAAAGGTGGTGCAGATGTGTGCAATCAAGACCAGCAATGCATTAGATAGACAAGCTGGGAAGGTGATGTACAACCAATCGCTAGCCAAGAAAACACTGGATCAGTTGTAAGTCCTCTCATGCTATCTAAGAAGAAAAATGTGTGGTTTCAAGAGCTCTAGGTGACAACTGAAGCTGAATTCGGATAGAATAGTAACCCATACATGTTTTGACACCTATGTGGTTTCCTTTTCAGAAGAGAATAGATGCAAAGCAACCACTGGGCGTGCCATGACAACTCTTTCTCCGGTCATTGTCAAGAAAGCAAACAGATAAGGAAACAAAGAAACATGTTGCATCCAATGGCCAGTAAAGTTGAAGTTGGTTGCCACACCAGTCAGGTCTGGAAGCAGAATAGGATCGATGATGCTAAAATATGAGCATTGGTTAACCAATCACCTTAATGTCCTACCAAAGCCGCTTTTTTGTTTTGATTCTTATTTTTTCCCCGGAGAAAATTTGTTGGCAGATGACACTACTTCTCCTTCCACTAAGAAGCCAACTTTTTGACACTGAACTGCAGTCTATAATAAACTAGGACCACTGGCAAGAGCCTGCAAAGAACACTCACCAGTCACCAGCAATCCATGATATAAGGTCGAGAAAAATATCGCATAAAGACTGCGGTAAGCGCCCCACAGACTTTGTACCATTTGACAGACAAGTGGTCAAAGTCAAGTTGGATTGCCCCACAATAATTTCTCATGGGGCCTACACATACACTCGGTCCATCCCACCCATGATTCTATGACTTGGGCCAGTTGTTGCATTCTGGTGCTGGAACGGAGCACTAGCAGTTTACAGGAGCAAAAATGGGGCACCGTGGTGGCCTATCAGGAGAGTGACAGAAATGGTCAGACCACACACGCAGTGCTAGTCTGGTATTGAAGAAAACTTCTTTGTGAAATGGGACACAAGTGGGACTGTTATGAACTTGCGATCGAATTGTTACCCGAAAGGACAAATCAACTTTATTATTATTACTATAAGGCAAGTAATAATTTGTCTTGAAACTTCTACTGAGCAATGTAATATAAAGTTGGGCAGCCCTACAGTCATGTTGACTTGCACGGAACAAATTTATGCACGATATCTGCTTTCAAGCAAAGTTGTTTTCAGTTAACAGCTGTACTATCAGCTAGTATAAATGATTCGCCTCAGTTGTGGTCACTAGATCAACAGTTGTAACTTGTAAGACTCGTCTAAAATCTAGTACAGTTACGGGACATATAGTGGAATGGTATTGCCAAACTGCCATCCTTCATTGATGGCCTACAGTTCAAATTCTTCCGCGAGTAAACCTTCCCCAGTTGGACAAATGCAGGCAGCCAAGCACAATCATATTACTGTCAGTATTTTGATCTCCATTTTTTTTATTTTGCAGTTGATACTTCGCTTCTGAAAGGTCAGAATAACTATTTAGGTGGATAATTCACTGATTTCGTCCAATTAACACAAACAAGGGACCACCAGTCCCAGCACATCTAACGCCATTCCTAGGGATCAGCAATCCAGGAGTCAATCAACTGCCAGAAACCTTCAAAAAAAAATCAACTGCCAGAACCTCCTTTTCTCTTCCTAACCATCATATGATCAGTTTCAGCTAAACACTTTTATGGGCTTTATATAAGCATGGGCTTGCACCAGAGGGCATACTTCAATCGGCTGGCAGCATGTTACAAAGCCATTTTTCAATGCAAAAGCCATAGTTTGGTATGACCATCACACTATGCATGTTATAACAGCATTCATGTTGCACGTGATTTCCTGGTCATATTAGCAGCAACAAGTAACTTCCAGGTTGGCAGGCGATGTGGAACCTAAAGGTTCATCATCTTTTACGATGAGTATAATTATATAAGAACAGAAAAAATTCAAATGTATCATGAGTATAAAAACACTACAAGATCAAGATAAAACTATGACACGGACAGAACTGAATATAATACACAAGGATCAGGAGAATTTGTGAGGCAGGTAGAAACACTGGGTGAGGATTGATCACAGCACCTTGGCCACTTGCTCCCTCTTCCGATGAACAATGCCAAAATTGCACATGCACAGCAGTTTTCCCTTGGTATGATGCCAGAACTTGAAGCCTTAAACCATAAAGCTCAGTCTCATCGAACTGCAGTTGGAAATGGGGACGAACGGCCCCCTACTTCTCAAGTTCCATTCCAGCCTCAAGTCGTCAACTGCTCTCCCTGCTACCAATGTCATCTTCTTCTCATGTTGGCATCCTCCTAATAAGTACCTACATACCCTATCTATTCCTCAGTCTTTACTGAATATAATGGAGAGAAAATTAACACATTGAATTTGGTTGTTTTCTAAAGCAAAAAATAAATACTCCATTTTTAGCATTTGTGACATAAGTGTCCATTTTGGGTTCACATGGATTTATCAATTTTGGTAAAAATAACGACAGCCTACCAATGATAACTAATTATAACAACTTGCGTTAAAAAAAAAACTAATTATAACAACTAACCACCAGATATGAGCTCAGGCTCTGGAACATAAACCAAAAATAGGGTAAGCAATGTACAGTAGAGGTTCATCAAGATAGCTGTTACATTTAGGAAGCAGTAATAATTTAATTGTCAGCCCCAGTCATTGACATTGATAGTAAACTACAAGAATCTACAGCGCACAGTATCATAATCTCACTGCACAGAGATAGAATGTGCGATTACTACCAAGTGCAAAAGGAAAGTAGCATATGCAATGGTAAAATTTCAGATGGATTTACCTTGCCCGGGAAATCAGGAGGTTTGGATCGAACGAAGACAGAGAACCATCGGAACTGAAAACGAAATACAAACCTCTGCATTTGGAGATTGACGAAAAGCATAAGCGAAGCTTATCACGGGGGCAGCGGTGGACCTGATTCCTCCCGCAACCCCAATCACACACAAACACAACTCGCCACGTTCCTTCCTCCAACGCCCGAGACTTTGTTTCCCACACAGAAACGGTGGCTGAATTTCCGCCGCAGAACCGCCGAATAACCGGAAATCGCACCAATCAGAACGAGGCATCCCAACCCGCACGAATTTCAAACCCCAGAAAAAAAAAAGCACCAAACGAGCAGCGAATTCTCCGCCGCCACTGCCCACTGCAGCAGGTGATGCATAGCACGCAACCGGGATGTTAAAGTATAAGCGAGGGTATTGGGAATTTGGGAGTTCTCGTCCTGGAGTCTGGACAGCAGGAGGTAGGCGAACGGAGCTGGAGCCCCCGCAGAGGCGCTCGCATCGCACTCTGTCGGTGCCTGTGCGGGGAGCCTAGGTTCTGGGGTTCGAAACTTTGGATCGGCGGTGGTCGGTGAGCGGTGCGAGCCGGGTGGAGGCTTTTCCTCGCGCGACGAGGGCGGCGAGCGGAGTGGCGACACGGCGCAGCAGGGTGCGGAGCGGCTGTCGGGACTCGGGAGAGAGGGAAAGGAACAGAGCACGCGGTGGGCGTTCTCGTGGTTTCTTACAGGCCTGGGGGACTTGGCCCGCATATAGACTGCCCAGTTCGTTCACGAGCGCTCGTTCCTCTCGGCTTCTTTAATAGTGATGGGCTCAGCACTGGAGTGATCTATCACCAAAACTAGAAGGCCGCAAGAGATGGGCTTTAGGTACAATTACAATAGGCCACCAGTTATTACGTAGGAAAAAAAATTCTACCTCTAAAACTATCATCGTCTACCTGCGAAAGATATGAAACGAGTAGTCGAAGGGACCCACCGGCTTATTTGGGCTTGCCGCTGGCCCATCCGCACATGTGCTCTATATGGGCCATCGCCCGTGGCCTGTTACCCCGCGACCACAGCATGCAGTCGCCCAGCAACTCCAGCAGGGCCGCCTCCACGGCTAAATATACGGAGGCTCAGGTCAAATATATATATATATATATATATATATATATATTCCAGCAGGGCTCCTACTAAAAGTCCTGAAATTTGACTGGGCACTCATGTTCACCCTGCAGACCCCATCCTGGCCCAACACCCCGGCCCCCATCCTACAGCGCGTCCGTTTCCTCTCCCGCACCCCCGCGTCGTACGCAACCCGAGCGCCGTCGCCCGCCCGCCTCCGTGCGAGCGCGAGCACCTCTGCGCCACCGTCGAGCGACACCTCCCGGCGGCCTCCTCTCTCGCCGCAAGCGCGTCGCCCGGCCATGGTGCCCAGCCCCTCCGCGCCACCCCTCCCCTCCGACCCGCTCCAGCCATGGATCCCGTGGCTCCCTCGAGCTCCCCTCCGGCTCCCTATGCTCGGATCTCGCGGCCTCTGCAGCGCGGCGGCAGCGCGGCATGGAGGTGGCCCTGCAGCGCGACGGTAGCGCGGCGCAGAGGTGGCCCGCAGCCCGTGCTTGGTGCGGTCAGATTTGGGAGGAAGAAGAAACAGAGACTGACGAGCGGGTTCTATTTGTCACTGGCTATAGAAATAGATTTGGGGACCTAAATTTAGATGCTGTCGTTGGAGTAGAAGAAGAAAAAAAATTGAGCCAACAAAAGTAGGGTGCAGCATCCAAATTAAAAGTAGGAGCTTTGATTTAGGTGCTCTCCTGGAGTTGCTCCGAGAGAGCACAGATGAGATTGCAAGTCTGCTGCGACGTTCCACGTTTTTCTGGTGAAATGAAACGGCGAACTGCCGACTGCCGATGGCGCCGTAGGCGTCTTCCACGCGGTGAATCACCGAGCCGGTCCGGCGGCAATGCGACGCCAGAGTACCAGACACCATGGACGCTAGGCTAATGGACACCAGTCGCCGCCACGCAGGGCGTCCGTGCACTGTGCTGCACGGACGGGCCGAGTGCACGGGGCACACGATCAGCGACAGCCAGTCCCCAGTCAGGTAAGGTCCAAAGACCAAACCGAAAGTGCACAAGCGCTGGTAGCCGGAAGCATTGTTGGTCGCGGAGAAGAATTGCGCATACTATATGCATGGGACAGTAGGCATGCATTGCAGCAGATCGTCAAAAGACTCGAGCGAGCGGTGTTCAGTACTGTCGCTTGCATTACATGCTCCTGCTCCTCCTAATCAACTGCGTGTCGCGTGCTAAAACTTTCGGCACCGGTGCGTGCATGCGTTCAGCCGTTCACACATCCTCGTTAATTGAGCGAGCGGCCTGGCTGTTTGCTGTCGTGTTCACATCGCACTCGGAGGCCGCATCCGCATGCAGATGCAGTCAGTGCAGGCACGCGCGTGAGAGCCTGAGAGGGCCGGGAGGACGGGCATGCCGAAACGGAACCAGAAGTCAAGTGTGTGATGTGTCTGTGTGAAGAACTTCGGCCCCGTTTCCTTAGCTCAAAAACAAGTTGAAACACTATTTTAACTAATTTATTGGGAGAGAAAAACACTGTTCTGATTAAAAAAAAGTTAAAAATACAGATAAGTAAACAGGACCGAAGACAAAAAAAAAAAAAAAAAAAACACGCGCCGCCACGCCAGCCCCGCAGCGCGGGCCGGTGAGTTGGGTCTTGGGTGCATGCATGCAGATGCAGCGTGTGACTGGCAGAGCGCGTTGTGGGGCAGGAGGATGACTGGATAAGGATCAGGACAGGACGACGCCATCGCGTCGTACGTCGTCGGCGTCGGCGGGGCCGGGTCGCGTGGACGCTGCGCGCCTTGTTCGTGCCGACACGCACACGCACGGACTGATGCAATCCATGCAACCTGCCCGGACGACGTGTTTGGACGGTCTCCAACCATGAGCCCATATGAACCATAAGAGCACCAAAACTTAAAATAGGTAACGAGAGATCTAAAATCAGTCTCTAACAGAGTACATATACGGAAGACCATTTTAGTTACCTGAGAAGCACAACCTAAATATGGACATCATCTTTCCTGGAAACCTATTTTCAGAAATGATTCTCTTTTGTGTCTAGTTATTAGAGAAGATGCCAAATAGGTATTGAACATTTTATCTATAGCGCTACTCAAAAGACGAATGGATCTTATATTTTAGGTGTTATTGTTGGAGATAGTCTTAGAACGCCCCAACGAGTCTATTTGGGCTAGCTATTAGAGTAATGATTGTGCGTAAGAATTTGACATGGTGGAGAGAAAAGTTGAAAAAACGAATCGCTAGAGACGAACTCCTTGCATATCTATTTGTGCTTCCCGAGAAACGGCACTTAGAGTGTCTTCAACAACCGCTACCCAAAATATAAGACCCATTCCATCGTCCTATTCGCTTGGCTTAGGCCATGTTCGCTTCTCTTATAATCCGTACTTTTCAGCCGGAACAATGTTTTTCTCTCACAATAAATCAGCCATAACAATGTTTCGATTTGTTTTTTCAGCGAAGCGAACGGGGCCTTATAAGCCATACTTTTTCAACCAACGAACAATATTTTTCTCTCACAACAAATCAGCTAACAGTACTTTCAACCATGGCTTATCAGCCAAACGAACATGGCACATGTTTTGGTATCACTACAGGTAAAGGGTTCGGTACCCATTTTTTGTCTTCTCCAATAAAAAGACCTAAAAGAGAACCATTTCTGCAAATGGTTCTACAGGAGAGAGGATAATCAAATTTGGGTTATACCCCTCCTGACATCCAAAATAGGTTTTCTATATAGGTACTCTATTGGAGGCTATCGGTGCAGAAAGTGACCAACACGTAAATATTTATAGTTTTACCGTACGTTGTGATCGGATGTGGCCTAGCACTCAATGACACAGGGTTTATACTAGTTCAGGCAACGTGCCCTACGTCCAGTTTGAGTCGGTCGGTGACTTTATTCCTGAGCCCAGTTGTTCGAAATTTGCTGTGGGGTTACAAACGGAATGGAGTAAGATAGGGGGTGCAAGAGGTCCGGTCGAACTCTGGTCTGAAGGGCCAAGAGTGACAGGAGCTCCGCTATGTGTTAAGTGTTCGGGCGTGCGCTCTATGTAGCTTTAGAGTGTCTAAAGCTAGCAGAGGATAAATCGATATAAGTGAACTGATGGATCTCATTCCTCTCTCTGTTGGGAGAGAGCGCATGCCCTTTTATAGATGAAGGGGACGGCCTTACAAGAGAGAGAGAGTACGTATGCTACTAAGTCCTGTTGCCCACACCGTCGGGTACAAGATGATGGTAGGCTCCCACAACACTGTTGATGCCCAGAGGCATGTGGGGAGTCCTATCGTGTTCACCTAGTACGGAAATTGATGGCGCCCATGACACTGTAGGGTAAAACTTCAGCGCCCACAACACTGCTTGGGTTCTGACATGTCAGGAAGGTTGCAGGGCACCCTTCCGAGATGCCATATCGGTACTGTCCCACAGGTGTACAGGGTACGATCCTTGGTATTACAGTTTGACTTGAGTGTCCTGCTTTACCTGCTCCCCCCGTTTATCTGGTCCTCACCGAGCGGGCGTCCCTGGTTGGTTGGCCCCAGTCGGGTCCAACTACGCCAGTCGGAGAAGAGCTGTAAGCAAAGGTACGGTGCATCCCCAGTCGGAGACACGGGTCGAAGTCGGAAGCAAGCACCGTTCCTCTTCGGCCAGGCCTTCCGGTCGGTGAGGCAGGCCGAAGTCGGATTCGTGGCCTTCTGGTTGGAGAGGTAGGCCAGAGTTGGAAGCGGACGCCGTCCCTCCTTTGGCCAGGCCTTCCGATCGGAGATTGGATCGCCCTTCTAGCGTGTTGTTAGGTTTTTGGGCTGGCCCAGGAGTTGCACATCATTCGCAACGTTGTCTGCTGGGCCGAGCCTTTGTTGGAAAGCCGGTCCATGAGGGACCCCAGGTTTATGAACCCAACAGGAGCCCCCGAGCCCCCAGGCGATTCGGGTAGAATCGTCTGGGGGGGTTCGTGTTGCCAGCGGAGGAAGTTTTGTTCCCTGAGCCCCGGGTGATTCGGGTGGAATCGCCTGGGGGGTTTTGTTAGCGGGCGTGAGTGTGTGCACTATAGTGGGCGTAGTCTCTTCTTTTCTGGTTTTTGACCCATCATTTTTCGGCAGCGTGGTCCTAGGCATTTGGTCACGGTCGAGGGATCGGGCGAGATGGAGTCGCGGATCCAGACATCGGGCGCGACGAGGGATTGGGCGTGTCAGAGTCACGGATCTAGGCGTTGGGCACAAAGAGGGATCGGGCGAGTCGGAGTCGCGGATCCAGGCATTGGGCGTAACGAGGGATCGGGCGAGTCTCGTGGATCCAGACGTCGGGTGCGACGAGGGATTAGGCGAGTCAGAGTCGCGGATCTAGGCATCAGGCTCAATGAGGGATCGGGCGAGTCGGAGTCGTGGATCCAAGCGTCGGGTGCAACGAGGGATCGGGCGAGTCGGAGTCTCGGATCCAGGCGCTGGGCGTGTCATGGGATCAGGCGAGTTAGAGTCGTGGATCTAGGCACTGGGTGTGCCGTGGGATCGGGCGAGTCAGAGTTGTGGACCTAGGCGCAGCCGAGGCGTTAGGCGCGCGTGGATCGGTGAGTCGAGTGGGATCTAGGCGTTAGGTCGAGGATCGGCGAGTCGAGTCGGATCTAGGCGTTGGGCGCAACGAGGGATCGGGCGAGTCGGAGTCACGGATCTAGGCGTTGGGCGCAACGAGGGATCGGGCGAGTCAGAGTCACGAATCCAGGCCTTGGGTGCAACGAGGGATCGGGTGAGTCAGAGTCGTGGACCTAGGCGTAGCCGAGGCGTTGGGCGTGCCGTGGGATCGGGTGAGTCAGAGTCGTGGATCCAGGCGTTGGGCGTAATGAGGGATTGGGCGAGTCAAAGTCACGGATCTAGGCGTTGGGCACAACGAGGGATCGGGCGAGTCAGAGTCGTGGATCTAGGCGTTGGGCGCAACGAGGGATCGGGCGAGTCGGAGTCGCAGATCTAGGCGTTGAGCGCAATATGGGATTGGGTGAGTCGGAGTCGTGGACCTAGGCGCAGCCGAGGCGTTGGGCGTCTTGAGCCCCTGAGCCCCATTGGGCTTGGTAGGGGTCGGTTGAGTTTTGTATGTTACCCCGTCCATGGTTTCTCGCAATCGGAGTGGCTGAGCTAACGTCGCTTGCCTCGATGGCTTGAGTGACGCGCCCGGTGAGCTTGCGAACGGGTATGTTCGAGTGAAATCCGGGTCGGTCGTTCATGATGGGGTCAGCATAGCCCCCATGTGGCATTCCACTACTCTTTAACCCGCAACCCGGCAGATGCCTGGGTCGTTCTGGAGACCGACCCGGGTGGCCGCTGGCCTCCCCTTGATGGAGATTCTGTGGGCATGTTTCGAGGTTAGGATCGAACGAGAAGGTTGAGATGACCCTGTCTGCTTCAGGGCAGACTGGGCGAGGGCCGCTCGGGGCTCATCTACGTTTTCTCCCCTGGCTCTATTTAACGTGAGGCGGCCTCGAGCCCTTTGTGGGACGGCCTTTGAACGCCGGTCAGTCGTTGCTCATGTTGAATGAGGCAACTGCCACTTCATGATGCAACATGGAGCGTTGTGATGCATTTAACTGCATATGCGATGCCTCGGATGTATGGAATGAATGAATGCGTGAATAGATGAGTTAATGAGTGGGGCCTGGAGCTGTAGCACCTCAATCCGACTGGGGTGCTGCACATAGCCGGGTTCGTCACCATGTGTGAGGCCTTTCTTGGGATGGAGCCACACATGGACTTCTTCCGGCGGATGTTCTCTGGGTGAGCTTTGTCGGAGGGGAAGCCGCTCAAGATCACGCCGGTGGGAGGCTTCATGGTGCAGAAGAATTCGAGTGCATCGAGTGCCTACCCCGCGTACACCCCCTACGACTCCAACCAGGGGTGGCACGGGGAGTGGTTCTACATCAGGAATTCGGTGGAGGTGGCATTCCCATCGTTCACCGGCAGAAGGCCGGAGAGGCAGGACAATTGGTCGTGGGGCCCTGCCAGCCGAGAGAAGAAGAAGTTGGAGATCATCGGGGAGGAGCTCGAGAAGCTGGTGAAGCAGGGCCTTGTTGGGGTGTGGGTGTTCCACACCTTCTTCCGCCGTCGGGTTGCTCCGCTGGCAGAGAGGATGCGACCTATGTGGTTGTATAATGGCCCAACGGACCCTGACCACGCTTTGCTAGAGGAGTTGGCGAGCGATGAAGTCTAGGGCCGACTTGACCGGGTGCTGCGACTGAGGCCCAAAGAGACCCTCGATGGAAAGCCCGGAGCTCTCAACGTTTCGAAGCTATCCAAATTGGAATGCTCCCCTCTCTTCCGTGTTCTTTTCCCCTTTTGCTCTCCTATATCTTGACTTCGAGTCATCTGTTTCGTAGGGACTCAGAGCTTAGGAGTCCCGACCGCACATTCCGAAGGGACTGGAGGGCGTGGCCCGATAGGCCGCCCTGAAGGAGGCGGCGGTTGAGAGGAAGAAGGAGAAAGCTGAGAAGGCTCGACGGAAGCATGAGAAGGAGATGGAGATCGCCCGGCGTGTGCGGGCTGAGGAAAACAGGAGCGACATCGAGTCGGAGCTCGAGTCAAAGGACTCCATGGAGGTGGGTGACGACGTGATCTCCTCCGAGGAGGAGGGAGGCCGGGAGGTCATGACTTCAGCGGTGCGCCATGAACCTACGGCCGCGTCTGCCGGTGGTGGGCGTGAGGCAGAGAGGCGCGGCGACGATCCTGTGCCAAGGAAGCACACCGCGAGCTCAGACGCCGTCGGCGAGCGGGAGGCGAAGTGGACGTGGTCGTCGCTCTCTTCGGAGGCGTCGTCGGACTTGTCCCCGCCTGCAGCAGGCTTGGCGGGGCAGGCCAGGCGGTCGGAGGAGCGGGCTCACACCCACACGTCGTTGGGGCTGGCGCTAGCGCATGACCCACAATGGGAGGATGCCCCGCTAGCTACTTTGGTCGGTGCGCCCCGAGCCGGAGGTGGCGGCGATTCGCGGACCGATCGGGACCTGGTCAGATCGACTCCCCCCCTCGGTCGAAGTGAGGGGGCACGGATCGCATCCTGCGGGAGGTCCTCGTCCAGCGGGCCCGCTACTGGTGGGTTGGGGCTTCAGAGCCCTGCCATTTTCTGTCCCTTTCTGGTCTCATAGTTGAGTTTTTGGAGTGTAACTGACCTATTCATTTCGACAGCGGCCAGATGCTGACGGGACTGAGCGTCGCCCCCACTTCCATACGAGAGGAGTGGAGGCCCACCTTGTAGCGTGCCGTGACGAGTGGCGGGGAGAGCAGGGTGGTGGTGGCGCGTCCTTCCCCTCCGGGGCCAGTGCCTTCACAACCGGTCGCAAGTACGGTGGCGGCGACGGAGGTGATGGTGGCGATCCCGGCGATGGTGGAGGCTGCGTCGGAGGTGACCCTTGCAGCCCCTCCCCCATCGGCTGTGGCGGAAGAGGAGAGGGAGATCGGGCTCCCTGCTTCACCGGGCGGAGGATCGCACGGGTCACCCTCCCGGTTGAAGCTGGAGGTGCCGAGGGGAGATGTGGCCGAGCCAGAGCCGGAACGTCTTCTAGCGGCCCATGAAATTGAGGTGGTGGAGGTCCCCTCCGATGGCAAAGCGGGTGATGTGGTGGAGCCGTCGGCTCCGTCGAAGGAGCTAGCGGTGGTCCGGTCGTTAGCTATGCCTTCCAGCGGGCTAGGGGCCACCGACATGGTGTGGCCCTGCCCCGAGGACCCGAGGAAGGTTCGGTTCATCCTTCGGGATAAGCAGGACTGTCAGCTCTGGGATGTGCTTGGGGGGAGAGGACTTGCGGTGGAGTCCGATCTCGCCCAAACCAGGGTGAAACTGGAGGAGGCCCTGGAGCAAGTCAAGTCCGTCCAGCAGGCGGTCATGGTCGACCTGCCCTATGTCATAGAGGTGAGTTTTCTGCGTTCGTCCTTGACTCCTGGTCTTTCGTCGGTTACCTCAACACGCTTGCTTCTTGCTTTACAGGGTCTGGAGGAGATGTCGAGCCGCAAGTCACATTTCCTCTGGATGGAGCACTCCTGGGTCACTGAGCTTGAGCGCAAGTTGGAGTCCACCTGTAGTGAGTCCCAAGACCGGGCGGCAAAGGTGACCGAGGCGTGGGCGGCGGACCTGCTCGCGGCGGAGCGAGCGACCCCCGCCGAGCGGGGGCTCAAGCCCGTCAAGGCGGAGATCGAGGCGGCGCTGCAGAAGTCCCTAGCGGAGACTGAGGTGGCGCTCCAAAATACCCTGGAGACCCTGGAAATGGAGCGAAGGCCCTGGAGTCAGAGCGGAGGGTCCGGTTGGAGGCCGACCAGGAAGTGCTCGCGCTTCGGGGCCAGGTGATGGGGACGGAGGAGATGAACTCCCGGCTGCGCGAGCAGGTGACTCGGCTGGAGGAGGGACTCTCCATCCTTGAGAACACCCGCCATGGTATGTACCTTTTCCGCTTTCGACGTGTTGGTTTTTTCCTTTAGCTTGCTTTTTAGCTTATCGTCCTTCTTCCAGAGCTGGGTGGGAAGGTAGAGTCGTTGGAGCAGGACCTAGAGACGGCCAAGGCGACGATTGGCCAAAATGCGGAGGCGCTGGCCAAGTCCCTTGAAGAGCGACGTGCTCTTGAGGGGGAACTTGACCAGATACCCAATGTTGCCTAGCTCGTCGTCTCAGAGGTCTTCGGGCCAGCGCCAAGTACCAGCGCGCCCGCCATCCGGCTGGTGGAGGTTCTGAATGAGGTTCGGGCCCTTATCACCGACGGGATGTTCTATGGGACGTCGGGGGTGCTGACCTCAGTGGCGACGCACCATCCAGACCTAGACTTTGCCACCATCTGCAGCGGGTACGCCGATGGCTGGAGCGCGGAGGACATCCACTCGCTTGGGGAGAGCTTGCTGCCACACGCACAATTGGTGGCCGAGCAGGTCTATGCGCAGTGGGTGCTGGATGCCTGCCATGCGAATGCGACCAAAGGCACGCGCCAGGAGCACGTCACCCAGCCCGCAGATGGAGTGGAGCTCGGGTCGGAGGCAAATGTCGCCCACCTCCGACCGAGCCAAACATTGTCCAGCCGGAGGATGAGCAGCCCCTACCCTTGCTCGGTCGAGCCGGTAGCTGATGCCGTCGGGGAGCTGCAGTAGAAGTTTAGAGTAGAAATACTTTAGCAGATGTAAAAGATAATGTCATGGGGGAGCCCCCTGTGTAAAGCGTTTTTGTGTTTTAATGAATATGACAACTTTGTTTTTGTGATGGAATTACTTTGTTCAGGGAAGATTGTCCCGTCCGTTCCTTATTTTTACCTTAGCATAGTTTTGTTTTTTATTCTTTCTTTTTCGTACCTGCCCGTTCGTTCCGTAGGCTGCAACCTTAAGAGCCCAGGCATGGCCCGCGAGGCTCAGTTGCTCGTAACCGTAGGTAGAGGCGAGGTGCGATCGGTCGGAATATTTAAAGCAAAGTTACGTAAGGTAATTAAAGGAACGGACTACCCTTTCGTTTGGGTAAAAAGGGGCATTTACCATATGATAGTAAAAAAGAGAGATGGTATCGCACCCCCGTAGAGCCCCCGAGCGACCCGGGCCAAAAGTGTTTGGGCCGGGGTGCTTTATAGGAGCAAACGTTAAGTAAAAAATGGTAAGACCGAATTTTAGAGGAAGAAACGACGTAGTTGTTCGCTGTTCCAAGTGTTGGTGAGAACGTCGCCGTTGTCGTCCTTTAGTCGATAGGCCCCCGGTCGAATCACCTTGGTCGCCGTATAGGGACCTTCAGTCGTCCGGATCCTTGCCCGCCATGCCCCCTTTCTTAGCTGCTACCTCCTTGCCTTTTGCTTCCTTCGGCGCGCCGGCCTATCGCAGAAAACGCTTGAGGAGCTCGCAGTCCTTGTAGAGGTGTTTGATGGGGTAGGCGTGGTTGGTGCACGGGCTCTCCATGAGCTCGTCGAATTGGTCTGGGAGGCCCTATTGGGGCTGCTTGCCCGTTCGATCAGTTGCGGCGACCAATGCGGAGTTGGCTGGTCGGCGCCGATCTTTCTTGTTCTTTTTGCCCCTCTGCATGAAGGGGCCCTCGTCCTGATCCTCACGCTTGGCCTTGCCTTTGTCCCGACCTCCGTTGAAGATCGCTCCGACCACCTCCTCGCCGGAGGCGTGGTTCGTGGCGACGTCGAGTAGGTCGCAGGTGGTACGGGCTTCAGGCAGCCAAGCTTGTGGATCAAGGACTCGTAGGTTGTCCCAGAGAGGAATACGCTGATGATGTCCGCGTCGACGACATCAGGAAGGGAGTTGCACCGTTTCGAGAACCTACAGATGTAATCCTATAGGGACTCGTTGGGCTCCTGCTGGCAGCTCTTGAGGTCCCAGGACTTCCCAGGGCAGACATAAGTCCCCTGGAAGTTCCCGACGAAGACCCTATTGAGGTCCACCCAGTCACGGATGCTATCATGCGGGAGGAATTCGAGCCACTCTTGAACATGTTCCCCTACGTAGATGGGGAGGTACTGAACGATGAAGTGGTCATCATCCACTCCTCTGGCTCGGCAGGTGAGCCGAAAATCTTTGAGCCATATACCGGGGTTCGTCTCCTCGGTGTACTTGGCGATGTTGGTGGGTGGTCGAAAGCGCTGTGGGAACGGCGCTCTCTGGATGCGTCGGCCAAAGGCCCGTGGTCCCAGGCCATCCGGGCTGGGACTCCGGTCGTCCGGCCGGCGACCACACCTAGGGTGCGTTTCACCGCTCCCCGCGATGGACGTCATCATCATGCTGGGTCTGATGCCGGTTGCTGATGATGCTATAAGCGTCTTGGTTCAGCCTGAGCCGCTCATGCATAGGAGGTCGGTGCGGAGCAGGCGCCACGTCAGGCTGAGGCGCAGCTGCAGCCTCCTGTGCCACGCTCGGCGGCTGTAGCGGTGAGCGGATGGAGCGATTCTTCTGGTGCGTCCCCACTCCCCTGGTGGGGAGAGAGGCCGCGAGTCGGTATCATGATGCGGAGCTCTCCGCCTGTTGAACGGCGGCGGTTTTCACCAGGGCCTGGAGGTTCCTGTGGATCACGTGTTCCTAGGGGTCGTTCGGGTCAGGAAGGCCGCGCAGAAGCATTGTCGCAGCGGCGATGTTCTGGCCAGCCCGAGCGAACTGTGCGGGATCGTTCCTGAAAGTGCATCTAGCCCTTTAGTGAGTTTTGGATGATTGAATGACAACACGATTAAAGGACTAACATGTTTGCTAAGTGTTAGTCAGGGAATTGATTATCTCATAGATACTTGATGAAATTGTATAAAGCCAAAATGATGTATTGTTGTATAAACAATCTAGTTCAAGCACAAGACAACAATGCAAATGGAATTCATGCAAAGACTTATTTATTGTGGGATTTCAATGATCTATGTGAAAGCAAGCTAGTAAGAATAAATTAATGAGACATGAGGGATTGCATATGGAATGGTCTCATATTTGAAGCTTGCTAAATTGAAATGAAAAAGACAACAATACAAATGAATGGATGATTCAACACAAGATGTGACTTGATGGCTTGAGATGGTGAAGATAGCAAGGAAAGGCTTCGAGGTACTAAGCAAGGGTGAAGGGCAAGCGACGGCTTGGCGGCCAAAGAACCTAGCTAGGGTGAAGAAGGAAGTACTTGCATTTAGTTGAGGTACTAATCAAGCTATGATGGTCATATTGATGTGGAGGATCAAATCTATATTGGACAAGTTGATTAAAGTGACTTGATGCATTTGGAGTTATTCATATTTGATGAATGAAATCAAGTCACGTGCTCAAGATGGCTATGCTCAAGTGACAAGATCAATATTGACATGTTAGCACCCTTACTTGATGAAGATTGAAAGACACGGCATCAATTTCAAAGAAGATCAACTCAAAAGGTTTAATTTCGTTTTTCTTTTGATCTTGAGTTAATAGGTATGCCGTACTATTAAGAGGGATGCAAGTTTAGGTGGTATGAGGAAGATAGAGTGCTCAAGCATAATAATAAAAATCAAAAGAGAGACACTCTAGCACTTCACGAGCACATAGAATAATTTTCTGTGACTGTCGGTGTCGGAAGTCCTGACATAAGCCGGAACTCCCGACAGTCGGAAGTCATGACTCTTGTCGGAAGTGCTGACTCCCAGTCACAGCCTGCGCGGTGACTGTGGACGTCGGAAGTCCCGACGTGAGTCGGAACTCCCGACAGTCGGAAGTCCCGACCCAAGCCGGGAGTCCCGGCATCGATGGTTCTACTGACCTGCTGACTGTGCTCGTCGGAAGTCCCGACGTTCGTCGGAAGTTTCGACAGTCGGAAGTCCCGACGTTCGTCGGAAGTTCCGACGTTGGCTGTCTCGAGTGGACTTTGACCTCGCATGAACAGTGTTTTCTTCATTCGTCGGAAGTCCCGAGATCTGCGTCGGAACTCCCGACGTAGATCTGAACGGTTAGATTTTGCCTTTGTGTATATATACCCGTCTCCTTCATTCTAACCGTTGCCCACTCATTTTCATTGCGACAAACACTCGGCCAAACAGCCCCCAAGCATTCTAGGCTCCCCTCTCTTCACTCCTTTGCTTCCAACTTCGATTCCCAAAGGGTTTGAGTGATTGGAGAGTGGATTGAATGAGAAAAACACTTTGAGCAAGCTTGAGCACTTGATTTCTTCGCCAAGCCGATTTGATTTGCATTTGTTACTCTTGGGGATTTTCCCCTAGCCGGCGAGGCGTCGCCCAAGAGCTTCCATCTTGTGGAAGAGCCTTGGGAAGTTTGTATTACCCTTGTTTTCTAGTGAAGAAACTCAAGTGACCTTTGTGGTATCCTTGAGTGAGGCAAGGAGGTGGAAGAGACTCCGACCTAAGTGGTCACCTCAACAACGAGGACGTAGGAGCTCCTTTGTGGGGCTGCCGAACCTCGGGATAAATTCTTGTCTCCCGCGTGCTTGTTGTTGTTGTGATTTGCTCGAAATTACATGTATTTGGTTGTCTTCCTCTCTCTAGCTATTTCTTAGGGTTTGGGCCTCGATCTACGGAGTGGTGGCTTATCAACGTCAAGAGAGTGACCCAACACCTTACCTTACCACTAGGAAGTGGGTTTGTAAGTTATCGGCATCACAAAGTTCATTTTAGCACTTGTAGTTCATTTCCCGTAGGGGTCGAAGTCTTGACAGCTTATGTTGGAAGTTCGACTCAAACTGTTGGGACTTCGACACGTCGGAAGTTCTCGACCCAATCGTCGGGACTTCCGACACGCGTCAAGTTCTCGACCCAAACGTCCGGGACTTCCGACATTAATGACTAGTGCATTTTGATTCAACTCTTTGGTTGCCGCTGTTTGGCTCCCTAGGTTTATCTAGTATCTTTTATATACTTTGTGGCTAACTTGTGAGGGGTGGTATTACTCTGATTTGGAGTTTCCATTTTGAAAACTCCTATTACTAATCGTTTCCGCTTTTAAAGGTGTTGATTTTTCAGAAACGCCTATTCACCCCCCTCTAGGCAACATCCTAGGTCCTTTCAGTTCCCCCCGTCCATGATGTTACGCTGGACTTAGCGGGCACAACCCCGGGCGCCGCTCGTCGGGTTACGCGCACAGGGCGCAGCGTGGTGCACCGAGCGTGCGGGCGCAAGTGGCGGCTGGTTCTGCCGCCGTTGTCGTAGTTCCTCGTTGTGCTCTCGTGCGAGCGCGAGGGTCCCCACACAAGGGTCCAGAGCGGTGTGAGTCTGTAAGGATTCCGCTACCACCGGCGGCTGTCCCGAAGCGTCCGCCATAGCGCACTCCAGGGACGGATGGTGGCTAGGTGCCACGTCACCGATGCTGGAGCCATCGCTCTCAACCACGTCATCCAGGAGTTTGTGGAAAGTGGTGGGAGCATAGCTCGCCATTTCCACAAATTTGGATGTGAGAGTTGGCGGCGCCGGCGTCCTTCGGAGCCCCCGATCATACGCGTCCGCGGGAGACGCGAGGCCGTAGGGGAACCGGTCGTAAGGCGGTTGCGGTGCGGACAACGGGGTCCATTCGAATAATCGGTGGAAGATAATAAATAGCGAGTAGATACAGCATATACATTACTCACAGCGGGGTTTGAGCTGAGCGTTTGCTCGGAATAAAGCGCAGGCGCCTCATCATTGAAGTCGTCGGGTGTCCCGGAGCCGATGGAGAGCGCCCCTCCGACGGGAGCCGGGATGGGTGCCTCCTCGCGGAGGTGGAGCGTGCCGACCTGGTCGGCGACGAAGTCTAGGCTTGCGAAGAGGAAGGTCTGGGACGGCTCGAAGATGAGTGGAACCCACATCCCAACAGGTGGGAGTGTGGAAAACTCCAGTGAGCCGAAGCGAGTCGTATTGCTGGAGCCCGTCAAGGCGAAGATGGTGGAAAAGTGGGCCATTCGATGACCAAAAAGTGTGAACGTACAGCGTCTTCCCCACGGACGGCGTCAACTGTCGGTGCAGAAAGTGGCCAACGTGTAAATATTTGTAGTTTTACCGTACGTTGTGATCGGATGTGGCCTAGCACTCAATGGCACAGGGTTTATACTGGTTCAGGCAACATACTCTACGTCTAGTTTGAGTCGGTCGGTGACTTTATTCCTGAGCCCAAGTGCTCAAAGTTTACTGTGGGGTTAGAGTAAGATAGGGGGTGCAAGAGGTCCGGTCGGACTCTGGTCTCAAGGGCCAAGAGTGATAGGAGCTCCGCTATGTGCTAAGTGTTCGGACATGCGCACTGTGAGTGTTTAAAGCTAGCAGAGGGTGAATCGATATACGTGAACTGATGGATCTTGTTCCCCTCTCTGTTGGAAGAGAGCACATCTCCTTTTATAGATGAAGGGGACCCGCAGCCCGTGCTCGGTGCGGTCAGATTTGGGAGGAAGAAGAAACAGAGACTGATGAGCGGGTCCTATTTGTAACTGGGTATAGAAATAGATTTGGGGACCTAAATTTATGTGCCGTTATTGGAGTAGAAGAAAAAAAATTAAGCCAACAAAAATAAGTGCAGCACCCAAATTAAAAGTAGACGTCATGATTTAGGTGCTCTCCTGGAGTTGCTCCGAGAGAGCAAAGATGAGATTGCAAGTCTGCTGTGACGTTCCATGTTTATTTGGTGAAATGAAACGGCGAACTGCCGACTGCCGATGGCGCCGTAGGCGTCTTCCACGCGGTGAATCGCCGAGCCGGTCCGGCGGCAATGCGACGCCAGAGTACCAGACACCATGGACGCTAGGCTAATGGACGCCAGTCGCCGCCACGCAGGGCGTCCGTGCACTGTGCTGCACGGACGGGCCGAGTGCACGGGGCACACGACGATCAGCCACAGCCAGTCCCCAGTCAGGTAAGGTCCAAAGACCAAACCGAAAGTGCACAAGCGCTGGTAGCCAGAAGCATTGTTGGTCGCGGAGAAGAATTGCGCATACTATATGCATGGAACAGTAGGCATGCATTGCAGCAGATCGTCAAAAGACTCGAGCGAGCGGTGTTCAGTACTGTCGCTTGCATTACATGCTCCTGCTCCTCCTAATCAACTGCGTGTCGCGTGCTAAAACTTTCGGCACCGGTGCGTGCACGAGTTCAGCCGTTCACACATCCTCGTTAATTGAGCGAGCGGCCTGGCTGTTTGCTGTCGTGTTCACATCGCACTCGGAGGCCGCATCCGCATGCAGATGCAGTGCAGGCACGCGCGTGAGAGGGCCGGGAGGACGGGCATGCCGAAACGGAACCAGAAGTGAAGTGTGTGTGTTGAAGAACGAAGACAAAAAAAGGCACGCGCCGCCACGCCAGCCCCGCAGCGCGGGCCGGTGAGTTGGGCCTTGGGTGCATGCATGCAGATGCAGCGTGTGACTGGCAGAGCGCGTTGTGGGGCCAGGAGGATGACTGGATAAGGATCAGGACAGGACGACGCCATCGCGTCGTACGTCGGCGTCGGCGTCGGCGGGGCCGGGTCGCGTGGACGCTGCGCGCCTTGTTCGTGCCGACACGCACACGCACGGACTGATGCAATCCGTGCAACCCGCCCGGACGGCGTGCTTAGGGCGTCCCAACGAGTCTATTTGGGCTAGCTACTTGAGTGATGACTGTACATAAGAATTTGACATGGTGGAGAGAAGTTGAAAAAACGAATCGCTAGAGACGAACTCCTAGCCTATCTATTTGTGCTTCCCGAGAAACGACATGAGAGAAATTTGGAGGAATCTGAATGAATCTATAGGAATCTGTAAGAGCGTGAACAGTGTTTTCAGTCGTGAACAGTGCAAAACCAGCTGATTTTGGAACTCGCCGAATGAGTCCTTAGAGTGTCTCCAACCACCGCTATCCAAAATACAAGACTTATTCTATGTTTTGGTATCACCACAGGTAAAGGGTTTGATATCCATTTTTTGTCTTCTCCAATAATAAGACATAAAAAAAAATCATTTCTATAAATGGGTCTACAGGAGAGAGGATACTCAAATTTAGGTTATACCTCTTCTAATACCTAAATTTGGTCTTCTATATAGATACTCTATTAAAAATTATATGTATTCTGTTGCGGATCTATTTTAAATTTGGGTCTCCTAATCTCCTGTTGGAGACAGCCTCGTAACTTTGATTACCGGTGGGGAAAACGTAAAGATAAGGCTGGCTAGGAAATAAAAAAAACACTGACATACGGGATCCATGAGCTGACGTGGCACCAAATCTCCAGCAGCCTACTGTTATTCAGCCTGTTCGATTGTTCGTATTTGGCTTATAAGCCATAGCTTATCAGTTAACGAATAATATTTTTCTCTCACATCAAATCAGTCAACAATACTTTCAGCCATGACTTATAAGCTAAACCAGCCCAAACAGACAGGTTGATTGTTGGGGACGCCCTTAGGGGGTGTTTAAAAATATAGGCTAAAATTTAGGGATGTCGCATCAGGTATTATATAGGAGTATCACATCGAGTGTTTGGATAGTAATGAAAAAACTTATTACAGAAGTCCTCGGTAATCCGCGAGACAAATTTATTAAGCCTAATTAATCCGTCATTAGCATATGTCTACTGTAGCACAATATTATCAAATCATGAACTAATTAGACTTAAAATATGTCTCGTAAAATAGTCTCAGTCTGTACATTTAATTTCATAATTAGTCTACATTTAATACTCCATCTATACGTTAAACATTCGTCGTGACGGGACTAAACTTTTGTCGAGAGAAACTACGAGGGCCTTAGTCAGAAGCCAGTGGAACACGCGAGCGCGTCTCGATGGCGTTTTTCTGGCGTGGGCGCGCCGACACCCAGCCGGCCGAGTGACCCTGCTGCTCCCTGGTGCTGCCCGAGCGCCCGGACCACGCTTACGCACTGACGCACACACTTACGTAAGGAACAGTCTTGACCTGCACGAGCACGAGCTGCACACATCTCTGAATAATGCGTGCGCGTGCCGACATCGACGTGTCCCACGTACAGCTATCGTGTCCTTTATTTCGAAGAACCTTTTTTTTCCCCTGAGGGAGCCCCAACTCATTTTGGCTAATTGGTTTTCATTCTTTCAGAGACGGGAAATCAAGATGCAAACTGCGAGGAAGAACAACAGGACGTCGCGGCTTGAATTTGAATCATACTTCGGGCGCACCTGATCATCTGCCCCTGCCACAAAGCAGCGTGGTGTCCAGCATCATACTTTGGCTAATTGATCGTTTGGATTGGAATGGAGTCCATTATTTGTAAAAAAAAGAAACGAGTCCAACGAGTGAGGCCGTAAACCGTACATGTTTAAAACGTTTGAGGTCCAGTCCAGATTCCAGAATCGAATTTAATTCGTAGGTTTGGATTTCACAAAGGGCTTCGGCCATCAGCCCATCACTGCACGTACGGCATCATATTTGTATATCTATCTGGGGAATACCAAGCAACTAGAGCGACACAGTCTGCATCAATGATCAATCCAATGCGAAAGCACATGAGAAGTTGAGAACCAACAACTTATCCTTTGTTGTTGAGCGGAATCTCACGCCCTGTTCGCTTGAACTTATTTAGAACTACTTTTCAGCCGTGAAATAATATTTTCTTCTCACAACACTTTAGCATAAGTATTAGCATAAGCCAAATTTTAGCATCAACGAACATGGTGAAGTATAGTAGACTCATTTTCTTAATAACAGCGCGCGTAGGAGCAAGTACCCGCAAAGCAAAACAAATAATCGAAGAACAACGCATATATTAAACGAGTTTGAACCACCGAAATTTAGCCAGGGGGATACTCATGGGAAGCAAAGCACATGTTCCACGTGCTGCGGAGACTGCTACGAGTATTCTAGGCCCAAGCCCAACAACAATTTGCGCTCAGTACAGTACGGAAGCAGGTGCAAAGCAAAATTGTACGGTAGACCACGCGGCAACTTGCGAAATTGATTGGAGCATGGAGACGCGAGGGAATCAGAAAAGGCAGTGGGTGGTTGGGGAGTCTCTTGCATTTCATATACAATCATAATCATATATATGTTCACGTGAGGTCATGCACAAAACTGATCTAGGATGGTCGGGGTAGCTAGGACAGGTTGGTGTAACCTGGATATAGCTAGCTTGAGAAGAGAAAAAACATTTGCCCTCTGGGTTGCGAGAAAATTTCCAAGCGAAGATGGATTGCACAAGGTCTATATGATGCAGCACGGAATCTCCTGGATACCAGAGACACACCACCTACCGGTAGTAGTACTATTTTGAAAATTCACAGACAGTGAGACCGAAATCCAAGGGGACGGACCTTTGGCCCTTATTACGGGTCACGCTCGATCACGGGTAGTGACGACGACGCCTGTGGTTTCTTCCGTTCCCAACTTGCCGTCCCACTCGACGCACATGCGACTATGCGGCGACGTGACTGTTTCCGAATCTCAGCTCCGATCAGGGGAGTACAGCTGCAGCCACGCACCAACGTGGTCCGTCTCCGTCCGGTGTGTACGCGTGCGCCGCAGGCTGATGCTTTCTCCCGACTTCCCCTGCCTGCCCGGCTCATCAGCCTCCCGTTCCTTTTCCTTCCGGATCAGAGCGGGTTTCGTTAAGCAAAAGCAGGCCTCCAAAACCCAAAGGAAGCATGCATCAGCAATCCCGCAGAAAATCAGTGCAACCGGTGGTCTCGCCTCGCGGGTGGTTAGAGCATCCCGCAGAAAATCATGATATAGTTTCGTCTAACCAAAAGCTAAAGTAAAGGCTAAGCCACGCGTTGAAGTTGCTACATGTCTTCTCCTTGGCACCACAATCTTCTTCCGCACTCAAAACCTCTCCCGGCCCGTGCCTGCGCTACTTTTCTACTGTGTCAGAATGGAGAGAGAGAGCGCGCGCGCCATGCGTCCTGTTCGTTTTGACTGGTTTGGCTTATAAGACTTACTTTTTCAGGCAACGAATAGTATTTTTTTTTCACCCCAAATTGTTGGATTTAGGCCCATGTTTGGCCTAATCTGAAAATACCAAAGCATGCACAACCTATAGTCTCATATTGCTAATTCAAGGAGAGGTTGCCTTGCTTAAATATGGGAGTCTCCTCTCTATGCAAAATAGGTGAAAATGAGAGAGAAGGAGACTGTTGCTACACGCACGCGCAGCTCGCGCGCATTTTTCGCGTGAAAATCGCGTGACTTGTGACTTCATGCGGCGCGAGCGCCGACGCTGTGTACAAAGAGAGCTATTATTTGTGCAGTTTCTATTTTTTATGCTGAGCGTAATGACGCCTTCAATGTGATTGAAACCGCCGCTTTAAACAAGAATAAGGTGTCGGGTTTACGCTATTTGATTGCAGCATTTTCTATCATTAAATTGAACAGTTTTTACTGCTTGTTGAAGGGAATTTATGCACTATGAAGGCCTGTAAAACCAGGAGACGTCCTGGTTGAAGGGTACGGATTTACACGCTCACCTTCCCACTCATCATTTGAGCTTCTCGGCTGCTACCGCCTAAATCGACCTTTGAGTTCGGCGTCCGCCGGAAAGAGAGCGGGATCTCAAACCACCGCCATGACTCTCGCAGGGCGGCAATCGAGCGTCTACACGCGCTGCTTGGATCTCTGCAACATCTACTTCAACACGACATTCTCGCGGGATCATTAAGTAATTTCCTTGCGCAATCTGACTACTCGTGGTGTCGTTGTCACATTACTTGTGTTATATGCTTGCATCATTTTTATCTATGAGTTTTTCTCCAAACTAAATCGATGGTGGTGCCCTTAACCATGTCAGTAGACTTATCGGTGAGTCATTCAAACGTTGGGTTGGCGCTTGCGTTGGAAGATGTGATGATATGACACCGTGGTGTCGACATGGTGTCCTGCTTCTTGTTCCACTAGGATGGTGGTGCCCATCGTGAAGCAGATAACCATGAGAGAGAGAAAAACACTTGGTTGGTTTAAAATTTGGTAACTACCGACTGTTGACCTGGTGATAAACCCGATCTGAAATCAACAAACGAACATATTGTTTGCTAGGTACCGTGTTCATGTCCATCCCTACGCAAACTCTCATGGCTAAGGACTGCATCATATATAACTCACAAGATAAGTCTTAAGTGAGATCTAGGAACAACCAATATTGCTAAACGCAAGAGAATGTTGATATTTATAAGTCTAATATAACATTGTTTAGGAGTTCATAGCCTGGAATTTTGTTCCATTATTATCTAAAAATTCGATCTACAGTAACCTTGTCAGCTACTCAAGATGTTGGATCATATGTTGAACAAGGTGTTGAATCGTATGGGACGAGGTCAGAGTTGGTGGAGCACTTTGGCTCCTGCCTTGCCCTGTCTGGAAGCTAAAATCTGGCGCGGCTCGTTATGCACGTGCACTTAAACACAAAAACAGTGGGTCGTTCGCCTCCAACGTCGACGGCGCTCGGCTCAACTAACGCACTTGCTCGCAGTCGCAGGCTCGGACTCACTCGCACGTACGGTGGCCGGTCGACTTTTCTTTGCTTCGCCTGGTGCACCCGATCGATCCGTTTCGGCCGGTGCTGACTTGAGGTGATATACGTACTATATGATAGATCGAGCGTCGTACGAGGACCGACGATCGACTACTAATACTTTTCAAACTTCCAAATTAAAGCTGTCACGCACGCCTGCCTGGGAATGGGATCGGAATCGGAATCGGGATTATTAGCCTTGTGACACACACGGTTTACGTATGTGGTCAACGCGAGCATGCATATTATACTGATTATATATATATCGGTTCTCCGTTCTCCTCGCTAGCTAGCCCTTTTTTCTGGCGAGTCAGAGTCGTGGTATTTGGTTGTGGAGCTGCGACGACCGGCATCCCGTTTCCAAGTCAACGCGTGGCGATAGCTACAACAAATGGCCGTCGGGCCAATCCGTTGGCTTTTTGTTGAGTCAGAACATTGGATCGGAGTGCCAACGCATGCATCATGCCGTGTCAAAGCCTCACAGGCATTGGTGTGGTCTCGTGCCTCGTGGTAACCAGCTAACCACGCAACGAAACCGAGATCGATCGATGGACTAGCTAGGTTGTGTTAACCTAATTTTGTGCTCGCAACGGTACACATAGCTCTCTCTACTTTGTCCTAAAAAAACTATAATCCTGGCAACAGTGCTAGTCAAATGTATTCCACTTGACAAGTTTTTTTTTTTGAAAAATAAATAAGTATTATTATATTCATTATTATACCTATTTGAACTCGTATATGTTAATACTACTTTCTATAAACTTAGACAATCTAAAACAATTTGACTTAACTAATAAATTTAGAATTATATTCTTTCTTGAACGGACGTGGAGTATAACTTTATTCTCTCAACTATATAGTGCATAGGGCACCCTGAATGAGGACATGCCAGCTTTCTACAAGGGTCGCGAGCTATAGTATCATATGCTACCACTAGATCATTTCAAAGCATACAAACTATAGTGGTAACATACAAGCATCAAATTAATTTTATTTTCATGAATGAGCCTATTTAACATGAGGAATGACTAGATGCACTAAACAAGTCCTTAGGAATGGATGAATGACATGTCAATCAACTTTACCTTGCTTTACTCGAAGGAGAGACATGTCATATAATTTGGGTGCATCAACACATATTTGAGAAGTCAAGTATGTTCAATTCATTCCTTAGCTTGCAAAACCTCTTCTCATCAAGTGACTTGGTGAAGATATCAGGAAGTTGCTCATCGATGCTCACACTTTCAATATAAATATCCACTTTTTGTTGATGATCTCTTATGAAATGATGGCGGACATCTATATGCTTTGTTCTTGAATATTGAACCGGGTTGTTGGTGAGCTTCACGGTACTCTCATTGTCACATAGCAATGGCACTTGTTTGAATTTGATTTCAAAGTCACTCAAAGTAGACTTCATCCAAAATAATTGAGCACAACAACTATCGACCGAAATGTACTCCGCTTTGGCGGTTGAAAGTGCTACACTATTTTGCTTCTTTGATGACCAAGACACAAGTAATCTTCCCAAAAGTTGACATGTGCCTGATGTGTTTTTTCTCTCAACTTTGCATCCCACATGATCGGAGTCCGAGTATCCAATCAACTCAAATCTTACTCCTTTAGGATACCACAATGCAACATTTTGTGTATGCTTCAAAAATCTCAATATTCTCTTTGTTGCCTTTAAATGACTCTCTCTTGGTGATGCTTGAAATCTACGACACATGTATACACTAAACATCACATTCGGTCTTGATACGGTCACATAGAGTAGGCTTCCAATCTTAGATGAGGCATATGTTTCTCCAAAGTCAAGACCTTCAACTGGAGTCTAACCTTGAGCCACTAATCTTGCTTTGTTCCTTACAAATATCACATCTTAATCTTGCTTGTTTCGAAACACCCACTTTGTTTCAATCATATTATGATTCTTAGGCCTATCAACTAACTCCCATACTTGATTTCTTGAGAAGTTGTTTAGCTCTTTATGAATAGCATTCACCCAATCAACATCCTTCAAAGCTTCATCTATCTTCTTAGGTTCAATGAACTACATAAATGAGAAGTGTTCACAAAATGATGCAAATTTTGATCTTGTTTGCACACCTCTTAAAATATCATCAATTATGGAGTCAAATGGATGATCTCTTGTAACATTAGTAAGTTGGAGCACTTGTACTTGATTGCTTGTATTTGATTGATCACTTGGTTGAGATGATGAACTAGCCACTTGTTGATCTTGCACTTTGTCATCACTAGCACTTGCTTGAACTTGATCATGAGAACCACTAGCTTACACATTTGAGTTGGAGAGCACTTGATTCTTGTCATCTTCAACATCAATCACCTCTCTAGGCCTTATATCATCAATGTCCATGTTCTTCATTGCATTGACCAATTGAGTGCCTCTTACATCATCTAGATTCTCATCTTCCTCTTGGGAACTATTGGTTTCATCAAATTTCACATCATGAACCACCTCAAGAGTACCACTAGCCAAATTCTAAACTCTATAAGCCTTGCTAGCAGTTGAGTAACTAAGCAAGAAACATTCATCACATTTCTTCTCAAATTTGCTCAATCTAGTACCTTTCTTCAATATATAGCATTTGCAACCAAACATCCGAAAAGTATGCAATATTGGGCTTTCTATCATTCAAGAGCTCATAAGGTGTCTTCTCCTTCAATGGATGATAATAGAGTTGGTTGCTATAGTAGCAAGCTATTGGGAACCAATACTAGGGTACCCCAAGAAGAGGAGCTAATGATCATCAACATTGATTCATTCGAGTAGTCAAGAGCGTGACTATAGCTCCAACCGACCCCTAGGTGCGTGGGCTCCGCCTCGCCCGACCTCTGGGTCAGGGGCTCCGTCTCACCCGACCCCTCAGGCGTGGCTCCTGACGGAAGCTCGTACTGCCGCCAACCACTATGGGCCAGAAAGTACTACCCAAGGTTAAACTTCCGGCATCATGCAGGGAGCGGGCACATCTCAATATGACCCATGCCCGTGACATGTCACTCTAGGAACTCACATCACCAACAATGATGGACGCATGGTCACTATGCTGCCTACTCCCTGTACGGCCGCTGACCAGCATGCTGGTTCGCCGTGTCGCCCACTCGGGACAGAATGGGACGTCACGACCCGCTAACAACGCTGGGGCGTGACATCAGCGGTGAACAGGCACCCGGCATGGAGCCATCCCTGTCACCATCTGCAGTGTCGGCGGGACCCGCATAAAGGAGAAGAAAGGCCTGGCGATCCTAGAAGCCTTCCTCTCCTTGGCTCTTCTCCCTCTTTCTCTCTATGTAACTTGCTCTTCCCCTTCGTCTATAAAAGGGGAAGCAGGACGCCCCAGGAGAGGGGATAGCGGTTGACCACTCTACACGGCTGTAGACATCAAAACACATGCCTTAACATGCCTTAGGAGCACACGCACATCAGAGACTTGGGACATGTCCCTCTCTCATCGTTTGTAACCCCTACTACAAACTTTCAGTGCTAGTAACATGAGCAGCAGCGACGAACTGAATGTAGGGACTTTCTGCTCGAACCAATATAAACCTTGTGTCCTCTAAGCACACCATTCGAGCCGGACGCACGCAATACTTGAAATTTACTAGTTGGTAACTTGAAACACCGATAGTTGGCGCGCTAGATAGGGACTTTTTGCGTGTCTCGACGTCCACATCAAGCCTCGGATGGCTAGCCACGACGTCAGCTGGGTCTCGGGTGCGCACGTGCGCTTCGGGAACCTAGACTTCATCGTCACGACGGGGGAGAGTTGGTGCAGGCTCCCCTCGCCGTCCAACCTCTCCACTTTGTCGGCCTCGACGTGATCGTCGAGGCGCTTGAGGAGCTGTGGCTGCACGCACCGGAGGCCCACCCCCCAGGAGCGACCAGCTCCTCGGCTTCGATTATGGGAGGCTAGAACACCAGCTTGGCGCCTTCCTAGGACCCCGACCATCCCGGGAGGACCTAGGCTGCCTCACCTTCTCGTTCGCCAACATCATGACGTAGCTTGCCGGAGGAGAGCCATTTTCCCTAGAATACCTCATCCGGAGTGCCCCGACAGCGCTCCTGTTCGGTCTATGAAACATCGCCGAGACCGTTGGCCACCTTGTGGCGCAACGCACGCCCCCATCCCCCACGAACGATGAGTTCATGGGGATAACCGAATATGTCATAGAATCTTTCCATGACCTCCTCGCAGGATAATCGGAGTTGCCCTCCAACTCTGACTCCAGCAAGGGGAGCCATCACCCCTCTTTGTGAATGTTTCATGGTAGGTATCCCCGAGGGGTACGTCGAAAGCATCCACGAGGGAGAGGCTACCCCAATGAATGGCTTCGACGATGAGGTCAAGGGGGATGCAGGGGCCCCACCTCGCCTGTAGGTAGAGCAGATGAAGGCCTAGCACTAAGAGCTCGAGGAAGCATGACTCTAGCTTGAGCAGGAATGGGTGGAGCTCGAATGAGAGATCGTGCGCCACGGAGACAGTGCGCATGCGCATGCCGTGACCCATGACGTGAACTAGAGGATCATCGAGGACGACAAATCCCTCCTACCATTCATCTAGGCAAGCCAGAACATCGTTGCTGCGACGGCCTTGCTCCGGGGGCTTTTGGGGCCCACAACACCCGAGGATCGTCGGGCCGATCGAGAGTTTCGCACACCACTCGAGCGTGCGGCGGCGCAACAGGCCAAGAGCTCACTGTCCCAATGACGCGAGCTCGACGCTAGCCAGCGCGTGCCCTCAAACCGTGCGTTAGTCCACCAGGTGCAGCAAGGCGGCAGGCCACGCGCCGTGGTCCCGGTGCATGAACGTCTCGGCCTCCACCATGACGCGCGTGACACCCTCGACGCCCGTAGGGGTACCCATGGAGATGCGAGGGAGGAGGCTAGCCACGCTACCACCCTCATCATGGCGGATGCTATGACAGCGGCAAAGACCAAAGCCCGAGCCCCGACTTGCTGGGACCTTAGGCCTTTGGCCAACACATCCTCAATGCTGCCTTCCCACCGTGGAACCTACCACCGACCAATATCCTAAAATACTCTAGGGAAACGAACCTCAAACTATGGCTTGAGGATTATCGGTTTGCTTGCCAAGCGGTGGAGCGGATAATGATGATTTCATTATCCGCAACCTTCTATCGTTCCTTGCCAATTCGGCACGAACGTGGTTGGAACACCTTCCGCCCAACCGAATCTAAAGCTGGGCGGACCTAAAAGAGGTCTTTGTGCGAAACTTCCAGAGCACATACGCACGTCCTGGGAACCAATGGGATCTCAAAAACTACTGACAGAAGTCCGGGGAAACTCTTCATGGGTACATTCGGTGCTTCTCCCAGCAGTGCAACGAGCTGCCCAATGTCGCCGACGCTGACGTCATAGGAGCTTTCCTGTCTAGGACCACCTGTAAGTCTGGGGAAACTCTTCATGGGTACATTCGGTGCTTCTCCCAACAGTGCAACGAGCTGCCCAATGTCGCCGACGCCGACGTCATAGGAGCTTTCCTATCTGGGACCACCTGTAAGTCCATGGTTCAAAAGCTAGGATATAAGGGCCCACGAACCACCAAGGAGCTCCTCAATATCGCCACCAACCACGCCTCAGGCGAGGAGGCGATCGGGGCGATTTTTGACCGCCTCAAAGGCAAGGCAAAGCGGGACGAGGACGCCGTCGAAGGTGCCTCCAACCGTCCCAACAAAAAGAAGGACAAGCAGCGGCATGAGGTCTCGCTCATGGCTAGCACCGATCGCAAAGGGGGTCGGAAGCCCACCGAGGGTACCCATAACCACTTTGAGAAGCTACTTGAAGGGCCATGCCCAAACCATGCTTTTCCCGTCAAGCACCGATACAAGGACTGCGTTCTCATGAAGCGGTTCTTGCTCGGAGGCTCCAACAAGGGGGAGCATAGGAAGGAGGCAAAGCCGACCACAGACGACGCTAAGGGGAAGGATGGCGGATTTTGGGTGCTGGATTGCTACCTCATGATCTTCTGAGGGTCGGTGGCCTACGACTCCAAGCGCCACCAGAAGCTTGCACACCATGAGGTCTATACGGCTGAGTTGGCCGCACCTACCTTCCTCCAATGGTCGAAGTCCGCCATAACCTTTGATCGGACCGATCACCCAAAAAGCGTCCCACAGCCGAGAAGATATTCACTCATGGTTGACCCAATCATCAGCATGAAGGGGCTCACTAAAGTGCTGATGGATGGACGCAGCGGCCTCAACATCATGTACACTAAAATGCTCGACGCCATGAGCATCGACTGAGCGTGCATCCGGCCGACCGGGGTGACTTTCCACGGCATCATGCTAGGAAAGCAGGCCATACCACTTGGGCAGATCGATCTACCCGTCACCTTCGGGGATCCGACCAATTACAGGATGGAGACCCTTACCTTCGAGGTGGTCAGGTTCCACGGAGTTCATGCTACGCGAAGTTCATGGTCGTCCCCAACTACACCTATCTAAAGTTGAAGATGCTGGGTCCACGGGGTCATCACCATCGGCGCCTCCTTCCAGCGTGTCTATGAGTGCGAGGTCGAGTCTGTGCGAACATGCCGCGGCAATTGTCAGCTCCAAAGAGCTTGCGGCCATCAGGGAGGAGATCGTCAAAGAAACGCCCAACCCTAAGTGGTCAGCCGGGTCTTTCGAGCCTATAGAAGGCTCCAAAGAGGTCCTCATAGACCCCAGCGGCTCTGAGGGTAAAGTGGTGCGCATTGGCACCACTCTTTCCTCCGAATAGGAAAGCGCGCTCATTGACTTTCTCCACGCCAACTGAGACATCTTTGCATGGAGACCCTCGAATATGCTAGGCATTTCGAGAGAAGTCGCCGAGCATGTCTTGAAGATTAGGCTAGGCTCCAAGCCAGTGAAGCAGCGCCTGCGTCACTTCTACAAGGAGAAACGCAGGGCCATCGGCGAGGAGATTGCGAAGCTTTTGGCGGCTGGGTTCATCAAGGAAGTATACCACCCTAAGTGGTTAGCCAATCTAGTTCTTGTATGAAAGAAGAGTGAGAAATGGAGAATGTGTGTTGACTACGTAGGTCTCAACAAAGCATGTCCAAAGGATCCATTTCCTTTGCCACGCATAGACCAAGTAGTCGACTAGACCTTAGGGTGTGAAACCCTTTGCTTCCTTGATGCGTATTTGGCTATCATCAAATCATGATGAAAGAGTCCGACCAGCTTGCGATATCTTTCATCACCCCATTCGGATCATACTGCTACATCACAATGTCATTTGGCCTAAAGAACACGGGAGCCATGTACCAACGCTGCATGCTAAAGTGTTTTGGGGATCTCATCGGGTAGACCATTGAGGCCTACGTGGATGACATCGTGGTCAAATCCAAATGGGTTGACCAGGAGGAGACCTTCATGAAACTTCGAGCAAACGGCATTAAGCTCAATCCCAAGAAGTGTATTTTTGGAGTCCCAAGGGGTATGCTGCTAGGTTTTATCGTCTCCGAGCGTGGCATTGAGGCCAACCCGGAGAAGATCTCGGCCATCACGAGGATGGGCCCAATTTAGAACATAAAGGGGGTACAGCGAGTTACAGGGTGCCTCACCACGCTCAACCGCTTTATCTCGCGCCTCGACGAACGAGGTCTCCCCCTCTATCGGCTTTTGAAGAAGGCCAACCATTTCGAATGGATGCCCGAGGCCTAGTAGGCACTTGACACGGTCAAGCAACTTCTGACAAAGGCCCCGATCCTAGTCCCTCCGACCAATGAGGAACCGCTTCTGCTCTATATTGTGGCCACCACGCAAGTGGTTAGCGCCCCCCTGGTGGTAGAGCGAGAAGAAGAGGGACACGCCCTCAAAGTGCAGCATCCCGTGTACTTCATCAGCGAGGTCTTGTCTGATTCTAAGACTTGCTACCCCCAAATCTAGAAGCTCCTATATGCCATCCTTGTCGCCAAGAGGAAGTTGCGTCACTACTTCGAGTCACATCCGGTGTTGGTCGTGACATCCTACCCTCTCGGTGAGGTCATCCAAAACCGCGATGCCACAGGAAGAATCACGAAGTGGGTACTCGAGCTAATGGGTCAAGGCATTTCATATGCCCCTTGGACGGCCATCAAGTCCCAAGTGCTAGCCGATTTCATTGCAGAGTGGACCAAGGTCCAAATGCCTCCAGCAGTCGTCGACCAAGGGTACTAGGACGATGTACTTCGATGGATCGCTGATGAAGAAAGGCGCCGATGCGGGGTTGGTCTTCATTTCACCCATCAGGGTACGCATGAGGTACATGGTTCGCATCCATTTCCCCTCCTCCAATAATGTGGCCAAGTATGAGGCACTCATCAACGGCCTACGCATCGCCATCGAGTTGGGTATCCGATGGCTCGACGTCCGAGGCGACTCCCAAATGGTCATCAACCAAGTCATGAAGGAGTCAAGCTACCATAAAGCCAAGATGGTTGCATATTGCCGAGAAGTCCACCAGCTAGAAGACAAGTTCGATGGTCTCAAACTCAGTCACATCCCGAGGCATCTCAACGACACGACCGACGCACTGACCAAAATGGTGTCCGATCGAGAGCCGGTGCCGATGGGCATCTTCGCCAGCGATCAGTACAAGACCTCGGTCCACTATGAGGAGTTGGAACAAACTAGTGATGGGCTGCCTGCCCAAGGCTTGGGGGACTAACCAGTCGGAGGCTCCATCTGACCCTAAAGTCATGGAGCTTGATGAGGATCCAATGATAGAGCCCGACCCTCTGGCCGACTGGAGGATGCCCTACCTCGACTACCACCTCCGTGAGGCGCTACCGACAAACAAAATGGAGGCTCGATGGCTTGCGCGTCATGCCAACCTTGGTCGGAAACATGTTCCGACAAGGCTTCTACTAGCCGAACCGTAGTAGTAGCTGACGCTGAACATATTGTGCGCACCTATAAAGGGTGTCAATACTACGCTCGGCAGAACCACCTGCCGGCCCAAGCGCTCCAAACGATCCCCATCACGTGGCTGTTCGCTATCTGGGGGCTCGATCTGGTCGAATCTCTCAAGATGGCGCCCGGGGCTATACGCACTTGCTTGTCGCCGTAGACTAGTTTACAAAGTAAATAGAGGCTCGACCGATCTTTGCGATCAAGTCCGAGCAAGCCATAATGTTTCTTTCCTTGACATCGTCCATCGCTTTGGGGGTCCCAAACTCCATCATCACGGACAACGGCACACAGTTCACTGGAAAGAAGTTCCTCCGATTCTACGATGAATACCACATCCGCATTGATTGGGCCACCATAGCGCACCCCCGACTAACGGGCAGGTCGAGCATGCAAACGGGCATGGTCCTACAAGGCCTCAAGCCAAGGATCTTCAACCGGTTGAATAAGTTTGGTGGACGATGGGTCATGGAGCTTCCCGTGGTTCTCTGGAGCCTAAGGATGACCCCTAGCTGGGCCACTAGCTACACACCATTCTTCATGGTCTATGGTTCCGAGGCTATCCTCCCGACCGACCTCAATTATAGAGCACCAAGGGTTAGGGCGTATGACAAACAAGGAGCCGAGGCGTCCCTCGAGGATACCATGGACCAGCTAGATGAAGCACGCACGACGTAGCCCTCCTCCACTCGTCCAAGTACCAGCAAGCATTGCGCGGTACCATAGCCATCGAGTACGGGATCGGGCCTTCACTATTGGGGACCTGGTGCTCTGCCTCGTCTAGAGCAACAAGAACCTGCACAAGCTCTCTCCGCCGTGGGAGGAACCATACGTCGTCGCGGAGGTGCTTCGACCAGGCACCTACAAGCTCAAGACCATCGACGATGGAGTCTTCATCAACGCCTGGAACATCGAACAACTACATCACTTTTACCCTTAATTTACGCACACTTTCTCTTATCAGTTTCGCTATCAACTCCTCGATCTTTAGTGACACCCGACCCTAGCAACGGTAGGGGTCGGGCCTCACTCGGGGCCGATAAGAGCGTATCTATCCAGTAGACGTTCTCTATGCCCGACCTTTTCTCATGTTAAGACCCAAAAGCGAGGGTCGCGGAAACAAACGCTGAGTAAAACTGGTAGGACTACAAGAAACCTATGCCCTAGTGGCTACGGCGTTTTTGCTCACCAGCGTGATCAGAGTTTTTTCCGCACCATGAGCTTTTTAGCCTTAACTATAGAAAGAGTCGGTACACGTTTAAGAGTATATCCACCTGACAAACATTCTATGTGCCCGACCCTCTCTCACGTTGAGATCTAGAAGCAAGGGTTACAGAAACAAACGCTAAGTAAAACTAGTCGGACTGCAAAAAACCTATGCCCTAGTGGCTACGGCATTTTTGCTCACCAACATGATCAGAGTTTGTTCACCCGCACCCCGAGCTTTATAGCCTTAATGACGAAAAGGGTCAGAACGCATTAACCTTTTGATACAAAAGGGGAGAAGGGCTAAAAATTTGTTTGGCCATAATGAAATTTAAGAGCTTGTCCATTTATTACAAGTTCACCGCTTGGCTTATTTTCCTAACTAATTTCTTGGGCGGGATGATCTCATCCTCTATCTTCGTAGGTAAGTCCTATGCCATTGGGTCACCCAAGTCGATCGGACGACTCGGCCCACTGTCGAGAGATGGGTAAGGAGCAGCAGGATGCCCCATGTGGGTTATGCTGACTCCATCACGAACGACGGAACCGGGATTCCACTCAAACATATCCAGTAAGAGCTCCCCGAACCCGTCACTCGAGCCATCGAGGTAAGTCCTATGCCAGTGGGTCACCCAACTCGATCGGATGGCTCAGGCCGCTACCGAAAGACGGGTAAGGAGCAGCAGGCTGCCCCATGTGGGTTACGCCGACTCCATCACGAATGACGGACCTGGTTTCCACTCAGACATATCCAATAAGAGCTCCCCAAACCCATCACTCGAGCCATCGAGGTAACTTTACCAACCCCCACTTTACTTTTCTAGTGCATGATCATTCATTCATCCATTCTCATACTTCCAAGCATCACATATGCAATTATTGCATCACAACGCTTCACATCGCGTCACGAAGTGGTAGTCATCTCATTCGATATGAGCGGTGACCGACCGAGGTTCGAAGGCCAGCCTACGAAGGGCTCGAGGCCGCCTCGCGTCAAATAGAGCTAGGGGAGAAAGTGCAGATGAGCCCCAGCGGCCCTTACTCGACCCGATCAGAAGCGGACAGGGTCATCTCGACCTTCTCGTTCGATCCTAACCTAGAGCCATACCCATAGAATCTCCATCGAGGGGAGGCCAGCGGGCCACCTAAGTCGGTCTCCAGAATGACTCAAGTATCTGCCTGGGAGGTGGGTTAAGGAGCAGTGGAATGCCACATGAGGGCTATGACGACCCCATTACGAATGATGGACCCGGATTGCACTCGGACATGCCCGTTACCGAGCTCACCGAGCGCCACACTTGAGCCATCGAGGCAAGTGACGTTAGCTCAACCCCTCCGGTTGACGGAAACCATGGACGGGGTGACGATCACAAAAATGAGCCGACCCTCGACCGGACCCCCGCTATGCGCGGGGGCTCGAGGAAAGTTGGACTCGCAAGGAGACCGAATGCGCGGTCATAGAACGATGTCTTGGATCCTAGGGAAGGGGTACTAACGAAAACTAAAAATAACGTTTCTAAAATAAAAAAATGCTTTCTCCTACCAGGTTCGCTATCTTCTTCTCAATCTTTAGTGAAACCCGACCCCGGCAAAAGCCAAGGGTCGGGTCTCACTCGAGGGCTGATAAGGGTATATATATACCCTTTCTGAAATAGTCGCCCAGCCCGACCCTTTTCTCACGTTAAAAACCTAGAGGCAAGGTTTGCGGAAACGAACGACCGAGTAAGGCTGGTCGGACTGTAAGAAACCTATGCCCCAACGGCTATGGCACTCTTGCTTACCAGAGTGATCAGAGTTTCTTGCCCGCACCTCGAGCTCTACAATCTTAACAACAGGAAGGGTCGGAGCGCTTTACCCCTTTTTACACATAAAAAGGGGAGAAAGAAAAAATTTGTTCAACCAAAACGAAAGAACATACTTGTTCAAACGAAACAAAAGGGATGGAACTTGTCCTCTTATTACAAAAATGACCGCCCGACCTATTTAACTAACTAGCCCCTTGGGAGAACTATGCCTTCTATCTTGTGCGCCAGGTCCTGTGAAAGGGGAGCCACCGCCATTTTCATCTCCTCCAGCTCATGGACTTCATAACTGGGCGCGTAATCATGGCTCATCACCTCCAGATTGATGTTGTTCCCATAATGAGAATGAGCAATTGTGAAGGACTGATTGACCTCAGCGCGAAGGGCATTCCTCTCGATCTGGTGCACCTGAGCCATGATCTCGATGGCATGAGCCGCAAACGAGCTGGCCCCTCCGACCGCAACACCTCAAGATCATCACAGACCACTCCGAGGGTGGCGCTCAGGATACCGAGCTCGTCACTCTTTGCCTAAAGATTTCTCCTCACCTCAGCGAGATCCACACCAGCCCAATAGAAATGCTCCCGGCCTCCAACTTCCGGGTTGTCTCCCTTTCGAGCTCGGCCTGAGGGAGCCAACCTTCTGCTGCACGTCGTCGCACTCTTGGCAGGCCTGGTCACGCTCTCAGAAAGCCTGGTCGCTCTCCTCGTGAGCCGCACCATGTTCCGAGCAAAGCCTCTCTATGGTTTGGATCTGCTCATCCCACTCCTTGCGCAGCCGTGTGACCACCGCGGCATCTAGGCTTGCCCTTTTCTCTAGGGCAGCGAGCTTCTCCTCGGCCCCCAGCTTCAGATCCCTTTCTTTCAAAACCTTTCCCAGAAGGTCAAGGATCCGCTGGCGGGTTTCGGTGTCCTTCTAGAGCAACTCATCCCGCTCCTTCCTGACCCTAGTGGTTTCTTCTTCATCCTTCCGCGACCTCACCGATAGGGCCTCGAATGCCTTCTTGGCCTCATCAGCATCCCGATGGGCCTTGGCCACCCGCGACCTAAGATTGGCCACCTCCTCGGCGAGGGGAGTCAGCTCAACCACCCTCTGTTGGGCGGCAATGAGCTAAGCAGTCACCTCCCCACATAGCCACGCCTCCTCGAGGGCGGTCCCAGGCTTCCTTCTATTGATGAAGGAACCAAGATTTCCCCTCCGGCTGCGTGCTATAAGTGACTGCAGGGAGATGATGGTCAGGATACAACAAATATATAGAGGAAGAAAAGGGCAAGAAGAAGGACCAAGCAATACCCGATTGGAGGGAACAACAACATCGTGTAATACGCTCATGGCGTGGTCTAGGGCCTCGAAGTACGAACGCGATCCCTATGTCGAGGCTCTCCCGCTCCATGCTCTCTGTAGCGTCGTCAAGGGTAAAAAGCGTCGACGTCGGATCCTATGGATTTGTCCACTGGAACAGGGGATCACCCCGCGCGGTAGAGCCACTACCCACCGATGTCAGGGTCAGGGACAACTCCTCATCGGCCCCAAGAGCCACCGATCCCACTCGCCATGACATCCTAGCAAGGACGCCCCCTCCAACGATGGAAGGGGTCAGCGGTATAGACGTGAACCTCTCTCCCAGCACCACGACTCCTGGGGACCCCTCGGCCACGTCCCCCTCTATCTGGCCTGCGCCAGGCATGATTGCTTGGGCCACCGATGGCATATGTCGTGCTAATGCCTCAGGCGACGCTGCGGTTGTGCCCGGCTATGACCCATCTATCACGCCTGCCATCACCTCCACCTGCGTCGATAGGGTCACGATCGGCTGCGTCACGCCTACCATGGTTGGCGCTACGAGCACGGTCGACAGCCCCGTCCACCCCGTTGTCGGCAGCGGTATCGTGGCCATCACCGGCTGCTCCACGACATCCGAAGGCACCCCTTGAATGCCCACGTCCGCCCATCCCACTGAGGGCACAGGCGCCATCGAAATGGGCATGACACCAGCCAACAACCGCCCCCTGATTGGAGGGCTATGCTCTTCTTCGGTGCCATCACCAAAGGATTCTACTGCCTGCTCGACACTACAAGGGACGAAAAACATGTCACGATGAAATCTAACTAAAATAGGAAAAAACAGAGGAATTGATAACTCACCTCAATGCCGCCATCGGGTGGCAGATGCGTTCGGGGACGAACCCCCCGACCCTTACTCCGCCTCTGTCGGAACGAGGCCATTTTGAGCCTGGCCCCTACTCCTGGGCAGAGGGGCTCACCCCTAGTAGCTCCTAGGGCACATTGGCGGAACGCCCCGCTTCCCTTGGCTCTTGGGTCACGATGGCGGAGCCGCCCACCTCCGCTAGCACCTCGGGCATGACGGCAGAGCCGCCCACCTCTATTGGCTCCTGGGGCAGGCCGATGGTATGGCCCGCCTCCATCGGTTCCTAGGGGGCATCATCAGAATGGCCTGCCTCCACCGGCTCCCTAGATGTACCCTCCCCTCCATGGAACGAGAAGGGTCCCGACACTTGCAAGGACGAACCGATGCCTGTCAGAGCATCCTCGTTCTCTAGGTTGCCCCACTCGATATCGTCGACTACCATTTCTTCTTCCTCCTTCACCTCATCATTGTCACCACCATCATCATCATTGTCGATGTCCTCCTCTTATTCCCGCGCCTGCAGCTTCCGCTGCTTCTTCCTCTTCTTGTCCTCCTTCGCCTTCCTTAGCCGCTCGCCATCAGCATGATTCGTCGCCCTCATGACCGAATCCCTCGGCAGTGAGCCGGGTGATCCATGATGATGAGGTCCCTTGGCTGGTCCCGCCCCTCTCAAAGTTAGTCTCACGGGGTTAGGAAATCAATTGAAGAGAAAGCAAGAGAAAGGGAAACTTACAAGAGAACGTAGCCTCCATGATGCATTGCGTGATCTTGGAGTTGGGGAGCATTCCCTCGGCGAGTGCCATTCCATTGAACGACTCCTTGGGTGCCATCACGTATAGCAGGAGCGCGCACATCATCAATGGTGCCACCCTCCTCGCATGGTAAGCCTCGATGATGCCCAACCCTTTTAGCCCATTCTCCTTCAGGATGTGGATGGCGGCGATGTGGTCTCGGATCTTCTTCTTGTCCTTCTCCTGGATGCCCCACTTCCTCCACTGCTCTGAGGCCTCTTCGATCAGGCGCCCGGTGAACTCTGGCAGAGGGGCGACGGCGTCATTCTTGAGGTAGAACCACTACGAGTGCCACCCCTTGTTAGACGTCGAGAGCCACATGGACGGGTACTCGCCGACCTGATTGTTTCGAAGTTGGATGCCGATGCACCCCATCGGCATGAGCAGCTCCTACCTGCCGCCCTTCTCCCTGTTATTCTGGAGGTTGACAACGAAGAAATACCTCCACAAGTCGAAGTGGGGGCTGATCCCTAGGAATCCTACGCACAGCGCGACTAATGCTACCATGTGCTGGATCCAGTTGGGATTGAGACGCTGCAGCTCAATCTTGTAGAAGTGCAGCAGCCTCTGAAGGAATTTGTGGGCGGGGGTCGCGAGCCCACCATCGTGGAAGTGGGCGAACGACACCAAGTAGTTGTCGGGCAGCGACGATGAATCCTCGTTGCCGGCCAGCAAACACTCCTCGGCCGAGGTCCACGCGCGGAGAAGACCGCGATGGACAAGGCCCTCCATGCGCTGGAAGGTGATGTCGGAATGGCACCATGGATCCATTGGAGGTGGGGGCGGATGGATGCGAGCTCAATGGCGGCAGAAATGCGGAGTCAGGAAACCTAAGCGTTGGCGATGGCGGCGTGGCTATGAAGGTAAGGATGCAGGCGTACGTATGAAACACGGAGGGCTAACCCTTTGGTTTTATAGGGGCGATGGGTGCGAGGAAACCAACCACCCGCCTAGATCTCCGTGCCTACCACGACCTATCACCATGTCTCGTCACAGGGCGTCCACACACAACCTATGGCCGTCCCCTCAGAAAACACGCCAGATGTTTTGCCTCACCGAACGGGCCACGGCCCATCACAGGTAAGAGGGATACAGAGCTAAAATGCTTCTACGGCCCGTCTAGTCCTAGGAGTCCGAAGGTTGGCCCACCAACGGGTTCGACTACCGCTCCAGGCACCTTTAGAGTGAGGGGTGGAAAGGGATGGGCCTGCTAGCAGCCAGTACCTGGGTGCACGAGCACCGCGGGCATCCCGACCCACGTTTGAGTCTCGACCGGATACGATCCATGGTTTTTCCTTGAAGAAAGGTAGAGAGCCCTCGGGACCGGTCGAATGGACCCGAAAACTATATGGATTGACCGCTGAGAATCTAGAGTCGGTCACCAGCTGACCCAAGCTGAACCCCATAAACGGGATGTTGGGCCCCACTCGGACTAGCCCATTAACAGCTCATCGAGCACCATGATTCATCCATAGAGGAAAATCATGGCACGGCTCAGCCCCTCCGTTTTTATCGAAAAAACGCTTGAGGGAAGACGATCATAAAGACGAGCCGACCCTCGACAGGACCCCTGCTACGGGCGGAGGCTCGAGGAAAGTTGGACTCGCAAGGAGACCAAAGGCATGGTCGTAGAATGACAGACCCCCATAGGGGTTGGAATCAGGAAAGACCTTTTCTGACCCACCAAATCTCATGGCTATACCCCCGAGGGGTCCGATCACAACGAAAGGGAATCGCCGTCCCTAGGACACGCTGTGGGTGACAAAAGAAGGCCAAGGCCCTCAGAGTCCTCCCGTTCGGAAAAGCCTTCGAAGGAGTATTCTACTCCTCCATAGGCTCGGGGGCTACTGTCGGGGACCAATACTAGGGTACCCGAAGAGGAGGAGCTAATGGTCATCGACATTGATTCATTCGAGCAGTCAAGAGCGCGACTATAACTCCAACCGACCCCCAGGTGAACGGGCTCTACCTCGCCTAACCTCTAGGTCTGGGGCTCTACCTCGCCCGGCCTTTGGGTCGAGAGCTCCATCTCGCCCGACCCCTCAGGCGCAGCTCCTGACGAAAGCCCGTATCGTCGCCAACCACTATGGGCCAGAAAGTACAACCCATGGTCAAACTTCTGGCATCGTGTAGGGAGCGGGCACATCTCAACATGATCTGTGCCCATGACATGTCACTCTAGGGAACTCACATCACCAACAGTGATGGACCTGTGGTCACTATGCTGCCTACTCCCTATACGGCCGCTGACCAGCACGCTGGTTCACCGCGTCGCCCGCTGGGACAGAATGGGACGTCACAATCTGCTGACAACACCGGGACATGGCATCAACGGTGAATAGGCGCCCGGCGTGGAGCCATCCCTGTCACCATCTGCAGTGTCGGTGGGACCCGCATAAAGGAGAAGAAAGGCCCGACGATCTTGGAAGCCTTCCTCTCCTTGGCTCTTCTCCCTCTTTTTCTCTGTGTAACCTGCTCTTCCCCTTCATCTATAAAAGGGGAAGCAGGACGCCCTAGGAAAGGGGACGGCGGTTGACCACTCTACACGGCTGTAGACATCAAAACACACGGCGGTTGACCAACTTGCTTTCTGGCTTGACAACCACTACATAGCTTATCCTTCTTAAATGTGACATCTTTCAAGCCTCTAACTAAGTCATACTTGATCAACTTGTACAATTGTTTCATTCCAACATGACCAAGCCTTCTATGCCATAACCAACCCATGCTAGGTTTAGTGAGAAAATATGTTGATAATTGAGCTTCTCTAGCATTGAAATCAACCAAGTATAGATTCTCATATCTAAGACTTTGAAGATCAAATTAGAGCCATCTACACTTATGATCTCTACATCATCCACCCCAAATATGCATTTGAATCCAAGATCACATAATTGAGCCACGGATAGCAAATTGAAGTTCAAGCTCTCTACTAGCAACACATTAGAAATGCTCATGTCATTGGATATTGCAATCTTATCAAGCCCTTTGACCTTGCCTTTACCATTGTCACCAAATGTGATACTATCATAACCATCATTGCCATTGGTGTTGATTAAGTATAAATTCTCATATCTAAATCCCTTGAATATCGAGTTAGAGTCATCTACACTTATGATCTCTACATCATCCACACTAAATATGCACTTGAAACCAAGATCACACAATTGAGCTACCGACAATTGGTTGAAGTTCCAGCTCTTTACTAGGAGCACATTGGAAATGCTCAAGTCATTGGATATTGTAATCTTACCGAGATCTTTGACCTTGCCTTTGCCATTACCACCAAATGTGATACTATCAATCCCATTACTCTCATTTTCATTGATTGAATTGAACATTCTTGAATCACAAGTCATATGTTGTGTGCACCCACTATCAAGCACCAAATGCCTTCTTCCGGCTTTATAGTTGACCTACAAAAGAATGTTAATTCTTTTTAGATACCCAAACTTGCTTAGGTTCTTGAAAGTTAGTTACTAAATTCTTTGGCACCCAAATAGCTTTCTTCTTTGAGCTCATCCATGGTGCACCAATGAACTTAGCCTTCACACCATTTGCACCCTTAGTAAGCACATAGAAAGAATCAAGCTTAATTGAGGATAGATTAGCTTGAGATTTCTTCTTCATGCACTTTTGCTCTATATGACCAACTTGCTTACAATTAGTGCAAAATCGACCATTGTTCTTCACAAAACTAGTCTTGTGAGGAGCAAAGGCCACCTTGCCTTTCTTAGGGGTATAGCACAATCCCTCTTTGTAGAGAGAAGCTCTTTGGCTACCCAAACACATAAGCAAGCGGTCCTCACCACCATAGGCTTTGTCTAAGGCGTGAGTGAGCTCATTTACCTCCTTCTTGAGGGTCTCATTTTTCACCATTAGTGAGGCATCACAAGTGAAACCATCACTCAAAGGTGAAGTGGAAGTAGTAGTGCTACAAGATGGGTTAGTGGGAGCAACAACAATGGGCTTATAAAATGATTCATCAAGAATATCACATGTTAGTCCCACATCACAAGACACAATCACTTGCTTCTTCTTGGCTTCCTCCTTCTTGACTTGCTCCAAGAGAGAGAAGTGAGCCTTTTCAAGCTTATAGTGAGCTTTACCAAGGTTCCCATGGTCTTCCCTTAGACTCTCATGAGAAGCATTGAGCTCATCAAAGGATTTCTCAAGAGATTTGATCTTTTGCGCAATTCTTTGCACTCATTTCTCTTCATCTCAAAGCAAGTGTGCACTTGCTCACATGTGTCCATGACCTTCTCCTTGGTGTACTCCTCATCATTATCACTCCTACAATCATCACTTTCACAAGTATCATCATCACTCACATTATATTTTACCTTAATAGGCTTTGACATGAGGCATGTCGATGGAGTGTTGAAGATGAAGGGCTTGTTGTTGATGGCGATGCTTGCTAGTGCTTTCTTGATAGATATCTTGCCATCATCACTAGAGTTATCACTATCCAAAGAGCCATCACTATCCCAGGTGACCACATAGCCTCCACCCTTTCTTCTTCTTTTGGAAGGTCATCTTCTTCTTCTTCTCCTTCCTTTCCTTCTTCTCCTTCTTATGCTTCTTCTTCTCAACCTCATCATTGTCACTATTGTAGGGACAATCCGCTACAACATGATCAAGGCTCTTACACTTATAGCATCTCCTCACATACTCTTTGTTGTGATCTCTTCTCTTTCTAGCACCATAGCCCTTCTTATTCATGAATTTGTCCATCTTGTGCACAAAGAGAGCCATAGCTTCATCATCAATGTCCCTAAGATCTTCATCACCACTTGATTCTTTCTTGGACTTGCCCTTGTTCTTGGATGATGAGCTAGCCTTGAAAGCTACTGAAAGGTCCTTATTTAGTTTTGGTAATTGAGTGACAACCTAGGTAGACTAATTGTGTTTAAAGTGAGATACACAGGTGATTAATCCACAAGTACAAGTGTGTGAGCAACATATGCCATGACGGTGAAGATGACTCAAAGTTGGTGCAAAGCTCACACATACGATAAAGGAGCTCATTACATATGAGACATGACATGGAGTCATCTGACCAAGGTGGAGAAGATCAAGACAAGACTTGGCTTGATGGACCGATTGCATGTGTGAAGGGCAAGTTGAGTGATGACTTAGCGCCGATGGACCGAGGCAACGGTGAAGAGCAAGTGAAGTCAAGATCAATGAACCAATATGGTCATGTGATGATATGAAGTGGATCATATCATTTGGTGATTGGTGGGTGCATGTGTTGCATCAACAATAGAGGAGATGGAATGGAATGCGCAAGGCAAAGGTATATTTGTAGGGCATTTCATTTCACCAATCAAAGGTTGTGTATAGAAGTGTATGACCGGGTTTAGAATAGATGGTCATACTATCAAGAGGGGCAAACTTGTTTGTATATCGGTCATCTAGTGCTACTTGAGCGATCTAACTTTGCATACGTGTTAGGATCTAGTGATGATGTGAATTGAGTGACTAGTCCTTTGGAAAATGTTTGTGAAAAGCTAACACACGTGCACAAGATGGTGATCACTTAGTGGTGTTAGCACATTTGCAAAGGTGAAGAAGTTGGTAAAGAAGAGGAGGAAAAACCGGGCTCGAGCTGCTGCCCTAGGGGCACCGCCCCTATCTGTCCGGTGCACCACCACCTTGACCGGTTGGCCGAGACCGAGAGCAACGATGTTAGGGGCTGGCACCGCCGTGCATTGTCCGGTGGACACCACCACCCCTAGGGCGGTGCCCACCTAGACTTGGTCGAGCACAACAGGAGCCGGGGTGGTCACTGGAAGTGGCGGTTGTGGGGGATATGACCCCCGGTATCCATAAGACAAGACATGGGCCATACCATCAGAGGTGGCCCAGCCCACAAGATCAAGGAGTGCACGGCACTGGTCGACGTGCACCACAAGATATTGTATAGTACCAAATAGGATATTTTCCTTGTAACCCTACCCCTCCAAAGTATATAAGGAGAGGCAGGGGTCCCATAGAAGACAACTACATACATCTCAATGCAATACACCAAAGACACATGACGTAGGGTATTACGTCGATCAGACGGCCCGAACGTGTCTAAATCGCTTATCTCTACGCCTTGTGTCACCATCCGATTCCTATCACGCGCACCACCACCGATCAATCTACCTTCGTAGGATACCCCTTGGAGGACTATCGAGCATCTTTTGTCGACAGTTGGTGCCCACCGTGGGGCTCATGCGCGCTGATCCCTGGTGAACCAGATGGCGTAACTCAAGATCAACATCCTTTGTGGCAACTCGGCTGATCGCATCGACATCCTTCGACAACCACGGCGCATGACTTCGTACGCGGGTTGACACCGCCAAGCTCTGACTACGTCCATCCTACTCCAACATGAGATCAACTTCGTTCCAGCCGTCAAGCGAGCCGCGGAGCGAGCTGCCCGCGTCACCGACCAGATAACACCATATGCCATCGACTAGACTTTCTGTCTAAAGCTAAGTCATGCTTTAATATTTTTCTAAATATTCTTTGATCTTCATATATCGCCGCGATGTTTCTCCAAGCTGTTTTCTCCATGTTTGCACTCCAAATGATTTTCTTTCATGTATACCATCTTAAAGATGACATACAGCTAATCCTAAGGCAAATCCCCGAACAGTCATGTAGACGCTCGGATGTCCCCAGAGACGGCCCTGTCTCTGGCTCCTCCCTACACGTGCACGAGCGTCTGCCCTCTGCGTTATGGGTGGTCGGCAGTGGCTCCTTAGCGACACTTTGTTCTTCCTACATGCACACGGGCTCCGCGCTCTGTGTTATGGTTAACGGGCTAGCTATGGCTGGAGACTCAGCTACACACTAACTGGTCGAGCGGTTTATATTAAATATAAATACATATTCAAGTTTTCACACCAACTGATCACCGAGCCGCATATGCTATTTCATCACCATTGCTGATTTTTCTCTAGAGTTCATATATTTTTACATCATGTACTACCCGTTCTACATATTTGTATTGCAAGATCATCGTCTAGGTGATCGGACCACCAGGTGCTCGTACTTCTCCACCGATCAACTGGTCGGACCATTAGGTTCATGGACTTCGTCGCCGGCTAGTTGATCGGACTGTTCGTCGGTCGCTTCTACTCAATGCTCACTTCACCGTCGACCAGTTGACCGGACTGTTCGTTGCTCGTGCTTCATCGCTAGCTACATCGGGGACTCCTTGGTGCTCGGACATCGCCAGCTACGCTGAGGACTCCCTTGGTGGTCGGATCTTGCTACGTCTCATCGGTGTGCTATCAAGCTGCTCCATGCTATTCGGATCAGGGTGCTGATCTTGGGCATCACATCTAGGGTCTTGATACGCGCATGTCAGATGACGTCTACAAGCTTTCAGACTTCTTTTCTTTGACCCTGCTACAAGATTCATTCTTCATCTTCCAGCAGGCTCAGGGACTAAGTGGCTACACTTCACCTGGCGGTGAATGTAGTGCTTATTTCTTGATTTACCCTCCTTATTGACAGAGTCTAAGTGGCTACACTTCTCTTAAGTTGAAGAATGTTTAGATTTTGAACTTGAGCTCCTTACATCCTTATGGCAAGCCTAACTTGGGATATACTGCTCGGCAACGATTCACGCTGCTTGGCGATGGTTCACACTGCTCGACGACGGTTCACACTGCTCAGCGATGGTTCACACTACTTGGCGACGGTTCACAACTGCTTGGCAACTCAACACGGTGGTCGGACCATGAGTTTGACTGCTCGATTTTGTTCACACCTGCTCAGATAAGCTCAAGACGGCGTTGCACAATGGATACAAGGCGCTCGGGGACTAGCTGTGCGGGATATGACCATCGGTATCCATAAGACAAGACATGGGCCGCACCATCAGAGGTGGCCCAGCCCACAAGATCAAGGCGTGCACGACACTGGTCGACGTACACCGCAAGATATTGTATAGTACCAAATATGATACTTTCCTTGTAACCCTACCCCTCCAAAGTATATAAGGAGAGGCAGGGGTCCCCAAGACGACAGCTACATACATCTCAATGCAATACACCAAAGACACAGGACGTAGGGTATTACGTCGATCAGACAGCCCAAACCTATCTAAATCGGTGTCTCCACACCTTGTGTCACCATCCGGTTTCTATCATGCGCACCTCCACCGATCAATCTATCTTCATGGGATACCCTTGAGGACTGCTGAGCATCTTTTGTCGACAGTGGTGCACACCACCATGGTGAGGGTGGTGCACCGTTCGGTGCCACTACCTCTTTTCGGCAGAGAATGAGGGAGCAGGGCTGGTCACCGCCATGGTCACGGTGGTGCACCGCCCTAAATTTCAAGAGAGTGAGTGTTTTGGGGGCTTGGCTGGTGGTCACCGCCACCCCTAGGGCGGTGCCACCGCCACCCCTATCTGGTGCCTATGACCAGTCAACCTAGCTGTTATGTGACCATTGAAGGGGCACCATCACCCCTAGGGCGGTACCACCACCGCCATGTCCGGTGCCCTCGTAGAAAAGGGATCTTTGCTCCAACGGCTCTATTTGGCTTGGGGGCTATAAATAGAGGTGGAGCTCGGGTATTTGGCTAGTTGAACACCCTTAGGACTAAGTGTCTATGCTTGGGGAGTGCTTGGGAGCCCTCTAACTCACTTGTGCTTGATAGTGATCATCCGATCGAGTGAGTAAGCGATTCTAGTGTGATTGCATCGTGAGATTGCATCAAGTGGCACTAGGTGATCGTGTTGCAAGCCGGTGGTGCTTGTTACTCTTGGAAGTTGCCACCTCCTAGATGGCTTGGTGGCTTGTGACTCCATTGAAGCATGCGAGAAGATTGTGTGGTGCTCCGGAGGAGAATTTGTGAGGGGGATTGTGCTCACCCCGTGGGGATCGTGAAGAGCAACTCTAGTTGAGCGTGTCATAGCTACCCTCACTTTTGGGGTATGTTCTTGCGGTGCTCGACGTGCGGGCTTGGTGGGTGATGCCAATTAGCCGCTGAACCACCAAGTGAGCGATCGACACAACGGGGACTAGCGTGTTGATAAGCACATGTACCTCGAGATAAAATCATCGTGTCATCCTTGTCTTCCCGTTGGTTTGCAATCCCTTTACACAAGCTTATAATTACTTTCATATATATTGTGCTTGTGTAGTCACACTTGTAGTTAGTTAGCTTGTGTAGCTTGCTAGTTACCTTCTTGCTTGTGTAGCATAGAAGTCGCTCCCTTGCGCAACTAATTTGGCTTGAGTAGCCTTGTTAGTTGCATTGCTTAGTTTGTGTAACTAAGTAATTTGCGCTCTCTAATTTTGCTTGTATAGTCTTGTTATTGAGCATTGCTAGTGAGCTTAGGAGCTTAGTGCGCTTTGCATCACTAGTTGTATAGGAGCTCCCTCGGTTGTTTGAAGTACTAGTTGCATAGGTTTGTGTGACCTTGTAAGCTAGAATTGTTAGGTGAGCTCTAGCTAGCCCAACATCTGTGTTGTCTAATTAGGATCTTTATAAGGTGCTTGTGAACTTAGATAGAGGGGTGTAGTCTTGGCTAGACCGTTAGTTTTAATTCCGCATTTATCTCGGTTAGCCGACGTGTTTAATTTTAGAAATGACTATTCACCCCCTCTAGTCCGCCATCTCTACCCTACAGCTACACTCTTCTTCTTCTTGCCTTTATCTTCTTTCTTGTCATCTTTGTCAATCCCTCCCTTTTTACATGGTATGTCTCTTATATCATCACATCACCTAGTATTTGGTTTGGGGTAATCTCCTTCAATCCTCCTCTTATGATAAGCAATCTCAACATCTCAAATCTTGGAGTTAGACACATCAAGAGCCGATGAGAGACCTCGTCATCATTGATCTTCTCTCCCAATGTCTTCAAATCATTGACAATTACTTGCAATCAATAGAACATCTCCGGAAAGCTCTCATCATCCTTCACCTGGCACTCTTCATCGTCGATGTACCCTTATATGTTTCCTCCAATCTCTTCCACACTTCATTAGCTTTCTTACAATCCTTGATTTGCTCAAACACCTTGGAATCAATGACATTATAGATGGTGTTGAAAGCCATTGTATTGCATTGCTTGTTGGCCTTGTCGATGTTGGTGAGATTGTCTGGATCAAAAATCACATAGTCCCTCTCGGTCACATACCACACTTGGTCATTGATTGAACCAAGATACATCTTTATCTTTCTCTTTCAATAATCATAGCATGTGCCATCAAAAAACGGTGGTTTGCCCCCCATATGGTTGAACACAACTTGAGCCATAAATTAACACCGAGGTTGTTAAGTCTTCAATCGAATGGTGACCATGACTCTGATACCACTTGAAAGGTCCTAATATGGCTAGAGGGGGATGAATAGCCTATTTAAAAATCTACAAAATCACTAAAGCAATTTGATTAGTAAGACAAATAGCGAAATGCAAACTTGCTCTAGCTCTATATGGGTTGCAAGCCACCTATCCAACAATTCTAGTTACTATAATCACTAGGCACACAATCTGCTATGTCACTACTCTCTAAGAGCTCTCAAACTTGCTACACTAAAGAGCTCCACTAGATGAACTTAAGCTACAAAGCAAGCTCTCAATTCTAGCTATACTAAAGAGCTTGCTACAACTAGTTTGCGGAAATATAAATGAGTGAGTAGGATGATTATACCGCCACATAGAGGAGTGAACCAATCACAATATGAATACCAATTCAATCAAAAGCAAAATACCAAAGGGCAAGAGACAACCAATTTTTCTCTCGAGGTTCATGTACTTGCCTGCACTCTAGTCCCCGTTGTGTCGACCAACACTTGGTGGTTCGGCGGCTAAGAGGTGTTGCACGAACCTCATCCACACAATTGGACACTGCAAGAACCTACCCACAAGTGAGGTAACTCAATGACATGAGCAATTTACTAGAGCTACCTTGCAGCGCTTCGCAGAGGAAGGTGCAAGACCCCTCACAATCACCGGAGCCGGCGACAAACAATAACCTACACGTGCCGAAGCTCCTCCGCTACTACAAGCCATCTAGATGGCGGCAACCACCAGGAGTAACAAGAAATCCGCAGCCACAACGATCCCCAACTGCCACTAGATGCAATCACTCAAGCAAATGCACTTGGAATCACTCAATCTCGCTTTAATTAGCAATCAAGCAAGAGAGATGCGTGGGAGGGAGTATGCTCAGCTCACAAGGATGTCAAAGATGTCAAATGGCCAAGAGAGTGATCCAAGGGCCGGCCAAGACACTTAAATAGGGAGCCAACCACGAAAGTGCCGTTAGCCCCCTGCTCTCTGTTTACACGGCCTGACTGGACACGCGGGTGGATCATGACCGGACGCACACGCCAGCATCTGGTCATCCACAACCATCCACGTGTCGCCTCCCTTCAAACCTTAGCCGCATATCTTCAACGGTCAAGTCTTGACTCTTACGCAGTTAAGTGACGGCTAGACTCGCTGCTTGCGCCACCTGATGCACGGGCCCTCAGCGTCCGGTCATTTCTAGAGACGTTTCAGAGCGCAAAAGCACAGATCGGCCGCGTCAGGTCAACGCCGACCTGACGCGCCCCAGCGTCCAGTCCTCTTACTGTTCCTACACGCACGCTCTCGGTGCTGATGTCACCGTACGTCAGGCTTCACCTGACGCAGGGCCGGTGCGTCCGATTGCGTGAAACCGCTGCCTCTCAACTTGTGACCGGACGGGCCGGTCAAGCCAAGCCAGCATCCGATCGTTGCTATCTCCTCCTTTTTCTTTTTCTAAGTCCATAACCACTTCACCATTGCTTCTAACTTGCTAACCACAAAGTGTAGAACTTGTGTGCACGTCTGTTAGCATTTTTCAAAGTATTTTATAAGGGTCAAAGTTAGCACACTAGGTTTCCTAAATGCATATGAAAAAGTTATGTCACCTAGTTACACTCGATAAACTGTTTAGCTAAAGATTTTCACTCTTTATAGTACGGCTATCGATCCTAAGTCACTCACACTCTCTATGGTGTCTTGAGTGCAAAACAATGTCCATCACTTTGCCTTGATCTTCTCGATTTTAGTTTTTCTCTTTCTTTTTTTCTAAGTTGAGCTTGATCATCATCAACACATGTCCATCTATATTTCCATGGACTTCATCACCAATGTCCATCACTTGGATTGAACCAACCTAGCTCATATCACAACTCATGATAAAGGTTAGTGCTAGGTTTCATCAATTATTTAAAACCAAAGTAGGGATTTCAATGGCCCTACCCGCACCCCCGCCGTGTGCCCCGTCCGGACTCGCACCTCCCGTCACGGTCGCGCTCCATTCGCCTACCCCTGCCCTTACCGAGGTCCGTACCACCGACGAGCTCCACACCGGCGACCTCCGCGTCACTCCGCGGTATCGAGCTTCGCGCTGGCGTCGACGAGCCTCCATCCATCTAAGCGGCAAGCAGATGCTACGCTGAAAGCGCATGTTGCAATAGTATAATTCAAGTGTTTCAAATATTTCAGAGGTATGTTGCAATTGTTGTATATCGATGTTGCAAAAGTAGATCGGGATGTTGCATGTTGTAGTGGCTATACACGTATGTTTTAAGTGTATATTCCAAATGTTTCATATGTTCCAGATGAATATTGCAAATGCTTTATCTGGATATTGTATATACATGCATGTTGCAAGTATATGTTTTAAGTGTTTTTAGATGTTTCATACATATGTTTGCGAGTGTTTTATCTGGATGTTGCATATGTTTTGTAATGGTTTTCAAATAATTTTCAGGCATTTTCGCAAGTGTTTCAGACGCTTGTTTTAAGTGTTTCATTTGTCTTTTTTCTATGTTGCAACTGTTGCATCTGAATGTTTTAAAAATAGATCTAGTGTTACAAATGAGATGCGCGTCGGAAGCGGCCAGCGGTACGAACGATGTTCGGGGCGGCGTGGGCGACGTCCGGGCAGTGTGGACCCACTACTGGTGCGCTCCCTCGTGAGCCCGACGCGCTATGCGCTCATTTGTTTCCTCTATGCGGCAGCGTCGGGACGCTAGCGCTCGGGACGGATGTTCGGACACTTGCAAGTCCGAATCTCTATTATGATCAATAATAAAGGATAAAAAGAGTTTTTCGAAGTTGCTTTATAGCACCACACTTTAATTTGCTGTAACTGCAACCTGACAAGTTTGTTCCATGTCGTCGTCATCCATTAAATCAACGGTAGCTGGCGTGCCGACTGATCGCGTGATCGATCCTTGAATCCCAGCGCAAATAGACCGTTAATAATTCATTCATGCCTTGATGTGCCAATACTAATACTATTACCACCGGCATCCCCGGGGTCCATCTCCAGTTCTCCATCATCATATAATCCATGCGACCATGCATGCATCCAGCATCCGTGTACCGCGTACCAGCTGGATACGGACACGATACCGTAATACACGGACGACGAACCCAGCCGCGACGATCGGGGACGACGACGCAAGCGATGACGCGATTCGATGCAAAAGGGGGGCGGAGCGGAGAGGAGGCTGGCTGGTTGACTAGACGAGGGCAGAAAAGTTTGGTTCCGGCGCCACGGTCAAGGTCCAGCGCCGACGCCGCCCACAGGTCTTGACGAGAGGCGAGGCGAGCTGGCGAGGGCGGCGTCAAAAGGGTAGGGCCCGCCGGAAACCGACCTGCTGCTGTGCTGGGGATCTGCGCCGCGACTCGGTTGATTCCTCTTTCCTCTGCCCCGTCGTGGTGTCGCCTTGCTCCCGCCGTTCGACACGTGGGTCTTGGCCGGGTGCTCACTGCTCAGTGCTCGGCGAGCGGCGGCGACCCGGACCGGAGAGACGGGGAGAGAGTGGAGGGAAACCAGCGGGACCATGCGCGTCACGTGGAATCCACTACGCCTTGTCCACTCTCTGCTCGGCGAAGGACGACGCCGCGTGTCAGGGCCAGGCCAACTTTCGTGAACTGCACGGCGAGCAAAGCTTTCTCTCCGCGGCGCAGATCCAAGGAACCACCGAATCATTTTAGGTAAACCGTTCGCAACTCATATATTTGAGTCGTTGTCCCATTAAATATTTGACATGAGTATAAAGTATTAAATATAAATTAATTATAAAATTAAATACATATATTGAGACTGTTTTGCGGGATAAATTTTTAAGTCTCGATAGTCCATCATTTGACAATGTGTTGCTACAGCAAACATGTGCTAATGATGGATTAATTAGGCTTAATAAATTCGTCTCGCGGATTACTGACGGAATTTTGTAATTTATTTTTTTATTAGTATCCGAACACCCCATGCGACATCCCCATGTAACACCTCCTAAACTTTAGTCCCTGAATCCAAACACCCCCTCAGCTGAAATAAATTTGTGTAGACAGCTTACGAAATTATACTACTTTCTTCTTTTGAAATTACAAAACGTTTTGATTTTTCTAAATGGTTCTGTCAGCGCATCAGTAGACTGATGAATTGCATTTTCATTAGTTGTATTGAACCTCCCATCCATCTTCTTTCTCGCGCTCCGTCCTCGTTCTCGGCCTGGTCGCCTCCTCGTCCTCGCGCGCCCGGCCACGGAGCTCTCTGGCGCCCCTCCTCTGCCTCATCCTTGCCCCCGCCGCTGCCCACCACCCCGCGACGGCGCGCTAGGGTTTTGCCATCCTAGCGCGCCACAGCATCTGCCTTCTTTCCCTCCTCCTTCTTTCATGGCGAGCTTCGGCCATGTAGCTCCACCGTCTCGACCGCTGCCAGGACCTTTAAACTGCCCTGCCGTCGTCCGCACTACCTGGCCGGCCTTCCTCTCCCAAACCTCTTCTCTTCTAAGCCCACCAGAGTTGGGGAAGAAGGGTGCGGGACGGGTGCGGGTGTCGCGGTGGGGAAGATGAACAGTGCGCTGGGTGTGGGCACGGACGCAGGTGAATGATCATTATGCAGGTTAGCAGTCGCTTGCAAAGGAGTAAAATTGTTTCCAGATGCATAGCTTTTGCTGATATAGAAGAGAGCAGGTAGGAGACAGAGGAGAGGTTGGCTTTTATACCAGCAACAAGCTGAGTATGGCGATATGAGAACCTATGTAGTAGTGGACATACATAACAAGTCTGTGAGGAGAAATAAGAAAGAAAAATGTAGGATATTGATCGTATAAGAATAAAAGAAAGTAGAAAACAATTTGTGTAGCTCAGTTCAACTTGCTCTTATATACACCATCTTCGTTGATCGGTGCTGGTGCTGGTTTGGGCTGGTTGGTGCTGGTTTTTTTGAGAGAAAAACATTGTTGGCTAGTTGAATAAGTCTGGCTAAAACAAAAAGCGAACAAGGTGATAAGCTCAAAGATAGCAGTAATAACTACAAGAATGACCGTAGCAATAGCAAAGTGTTCCTCTCATTCCATACTTTTTCAAGAGTCTCCTCCAAGTGCGTGCTAGAGGTATGGCTACGAGTACTAGATGTATGGCTACAAGTAGTACTGAAACTTGGAACAGTAGCTACCAGTCACTGTTGCTGCCTCCGGTTTCCACTTTCCAGCCATACCTTGACCGTGTGGGCAGCAGCCGCATGAAAGCTGGAGGTGGACTGTCCCGTCCCGTTCGTCAAGAAAACAAAGGCCAAGCGGATTTCCCCATGGGTTCTCCTGACTCCACAACTGCTAGTACTGTTGTAGCACATCGTTTCTCTGGTTTTTACCATGGAAGCCACACGTACCTGAATCTCTGTACTTGCTACAAATAGGAATATGTCAACGTATACCAGCACAATCCATGTCGACGATCGATTCAGATTACTACTAACAAGGTGCTTAGGGCCTGTTTGTTCCTGCGGTGCCTCTTAAAATTTCTGTCACATCGAATGTTTAGACACATACATGGAGTATTAAATATAGACTAATTATGAAACTAATTGCACAACTTGCGACTAATTTGTGAGACGAATCTTTTAATCCTAATTAGTCCATGATTTGACAACATGGTGCTACAGTAAACATGTGCTAATGGCAGATTAATTAGACTTAAAAATCGTCTCGCAAATTAGCCTTGGTCTATATAATTGGTTTTATAATTAATCTATATTTCATATTCTTTATTAATATTTAAATATTTGATGTAACATGAATTTTAGGAACGACTAAAAAAACCAAACACCTTGTTAAGCACCTCCTTGTTAGGGTCAGCGACAGAGCTGTACTGGACCTGGACATGAAGGACGACGTGACGAGCTAAAGACGACACCGGCTATCACACACAGGGTAGTCTAGACCAAAAGTTGGACCTTCTAGCTCGAGCTAGTCCAGGTTCTTCTCCTCCTAGTAGGTCCTAGTCCTACCTAGCTCCCCGCCGGCACATTAACTGCTGTTTCTCCCCGCCGGCAGACGGTCCGTGATGCCACGATACTACGATAGAATATGTGGTGCCCGGGCCGCACGAGCCGGCCGCAATGGATTGCGGCGCCCCGTGGGTTCACATGTGTCCGAAAGCCGGTTTGGAGGCTGTATCGTATCGTAGATTATTTACTGTTGGTTAATTTGGTGTGAGAAAAAAATACTGTTCTTGACTGAAAATTTATGATCGTTTACGAACAAACGAACAGGCACGTCACAGGGACGTCGTGTTGTTGCAGGAGTATATAAAATTATCCCTGGACTGCTGACTAGGCTGTGAGCTTGGATCTGATTCGTTCGCTTTCTTTACTCCGTCCAGCCGCTTGAGGTTTTATGCACGACGAAGGTATTGGATGCAGTCCGAGTCTGTTCGCTGGTTTGTTTTTGGCTGATAAGTTCGGCTGGTGCTGGTTTGTTGTGAGAAGAAAATACTGTTGGCTGGCTGATAAGCTTTGGCTGAAACCAACAAATGAACAGGCTGACGACGAACGAACGAGAAAACTTACACCCAAGAAAGAAACTGATTAAACTCCAGGATGGATCAGTTCAACTTGTTCGCAACGTTTACCACTTTGAGACGAAACCTTTGGACTGTTAGCCGTACGGCATCTCCAGTTGTTGGCCGATCGAGTGAGAAGGAACGGAAAAGTTTCTATGCATGCAGCGGTCCTTGCGAACGAAGACAGCAGACAGATTTCCCCGGAGTCTCGCAGATATAGGCGGTCGTCAGGTCCGGTCCCGACGCCCGGTCCTTTGCGTGAGCTTTACCCGTTCTCTCAATGCCAAGTCTGTCTCGCTAACCTCTTCACCGTCCGGCCGGGTCCATTGAACACGCAGCGCGAAACAAAGAGCGTTTTCACCCGGTCCTTAGCTACTACCTAGCTAGCTCCTGGCAGCGCTCTAGAAGTACTAGTACAAGTCTAGAAGGGAATTAATTAGCGACAAGCCTGCGCCGTCAGTCAAGAACAGCTTCTGGTTACGACCTAAACCCCGGGCAAAAATTGGTCATAAAAAATGGTGCAGCATTGACCCGTGCGGTGAGCACTATGTGAGTCTGCACGTACTCATTCTGTTCAGAGAAAGGATGTTTGGTCAGAATTAGGCAGAGGCACGGCGATATTACTTGTTATTGATGGCTAGTTCGCCGGTTTTGATTCCATTACTTTGGCCTCTGGCTCTTCGGAGCTCAATATTTCGTACTCCATACATGTATCATAAGTTTGATGTGATGGGGAATTTTCTTTTTTATAGTGCCAAAATTTGGAATCGGGACAAACTAAACACGCCCAAACGCAAAGGGCATTTCCGACCAATTGGCCCCGCACCCGCACCGCTCCCTTTCGTCAATTCGCTCCCCCGATCTTTGTAAGCATGTGTGGTGTATTTTCTTGACTTGGTGAGGCACCACCACCCAACCCGGCGACCGTCGTCACCACCCTCGGTTCATCCGCAGGTCGACATGCTTTCGCTCACCCAAGTCATCACCGGCCTCCCTCCCACCCACTCGCGACATATAGGCGTACTAGTACTAAAGATTTCAATAGAGAGGGCCTCGGCGTCGGCGTCGGCGTCGCCATCACAGTCAGTCACGTCTCCTCCTGGTCCAGCGGCATCCTCCACTGCCCTTCGTCCTCCGACCCGGCTACCCGGCCCCAGTCGCCAATTCTTCTACTAGTAGTGTATTCCCCCACCACATTCGCGTGCGCGAATTCCACGGCCCCTTGTTTGTTTATGCGGTCTCTGAGTCTCTCAGCTCAGCTGCTGATTCGCCGCGCGACCAGAGAAAGAGAGGAGGACAAGCGCGTGTGCGAGTGATGGCGACGTGCGCTGCTCGGAAGCCTCTTCTTCGTTCTCCTGATGAGTGCCCTCTTCGTTGGGGGCGGCTGATAAGGTATGATAAAAAATAATGTTGACTAATTTAGTGTAATAGAAAAATACTATTTATTAATTGAAAAGTACGATTTTTCCAAATAACCCCGAGCCAACAGGACGAAGACCGGACGACGGACCATCCGATATTCTTCCCTGGTCCTCGAGTCCCCGCTCTTTATATACCACGCCCCGTCCCGAGCCATCGCCACTCGAACGCTCAAGCATCCCTACTCTTCTTCTTCCTCTTCCTCTTCTCAAGTCTTCAGTTCTCGACCGCGCTCTACAGGACCCCGGCCTAGCTAGCTCGGGCATCTCGAGGAGAAAAGAAGCAGTCAGCAGATGGATCCATGGATCAGCAGCCAGCCTTCTCTGAGCCTTGACCTTCACGTCGGCCTGCCGCCGCTCAGCCTCCACCAGGCGCCGGTGGCCGTCGCCTTGGCCCGGCCCAAGGTGCTCGTCGAGGAGAACGTCCTGCCTCCAAAGAAAGAACCAGAGGTATACATCCATTCTTGCTTAATTGGTGGGGGTGTTGTGTTCGACGACGATCCAAAGAGTCTAACGGATTGTTTCCTTGATTCGATGATGACCCACCAGGTCGCGGCTCTCGAGACGGAGCTACAGCGGATGAGCGAGGAAAACCGGCGCCTGACGGAGGCGCTGGCAGCGGTGGCGTCCAAGTACGAGGCGCTGCGGAGCCAGTACACGGAGATGGTGGCCACCGCGGGCGGGAACCCGTCGTCGACGTCGGAGGGCGGGTCCGTGTCGCCGTCGCGGAAGCGCAAGAGCGAGAGCACGGACACCGCACTGGCGCCGCCTGCCGCCGCCGCGCAGCACCCTGGCCCGCACCCGCACCCGCACCTGCACCCGGCGGTGCCGGCGGACCAGACGGAGTGCACCTCGGGCGAGCCGTGCAAGCGCATCCGGGAGGAGTGCAAGCCCAAGGTGTCGAAGCTGTACGTGCACGCCGACCCCGCCGACCTGAGCCTGGTGGTGAAGGACGGGTACCAGTGGCGCAAGTACGGGCAGAAGGTGACCAAGGACAACCCGTGCCCGAGGGCATACTTTCGCTGCTCCTTCGGCCCGGCCTGCCCCGTCAAGAAGAAGGTGCAGCGGAGCGCCGACGACACCTCCATCCTCGTGGCCACGTACGAGGGCGAGCACAACCACGGCCAGCCCCCGCCGGCGCCGGCGCAGGCAGCGCACAACGGCTCGGCGGCCCCCGGCGCCAGCAAGAACGCCGCGGTCGCGAAGCCGCCGTCGCCGCCGAGGCCGGCCGCTGCCATCGCCCCGGCGCCGCACCGCCCGCAGCTGCAGCTCCACCACCAGCAGCAGCAGCAGCAGGACGCTGCCGCGATGAACGGCGAGCAGCCCGTGGGCGCGGCGGCCGCGGCCGCGTCGGAGATGATCCGGCGGAACCTCGCGGAGCAGATGGCGATGACGCTGACGCGGGACCCCAGCTTCAAGGCGGCGCTCGTCACCGCGCTGTCCGGCCGGATCCTCGAGCTGTCGCCCACCAACGATTGACAGACGTGTCGGATCGGGTCGGGTCGATTGGCATCACACACACGAGATTCTTCCTCAGATTGTCTTGCGCGCACGCGGTAATCGTCAACAACTTCGCTGGCTGCCTCCTCTGTTAATCACTGTTAGAGCGAAACAGCGATAACAGAGCCCGACATGAGGATCTGCAGTTCTGCACGAGGAAGAGGAACAGATGGGGTTCGCGCGGCTTGACATGGCGTGGAGCAGATATCGTCACGTCACGCTTCGGTGAACGACGATGTTGGTACATGCGAAATACTAGCACAGGAAAACAACATGAAATTGTACAATACTTTGTACTGTTGTAGTTTTAGGCGAACTGTTCATCCGATTGATCAAATGAAATCATTATAATTTTTTTCTCCGTTTGATTTGAATTGAAACGTGGTCGCTCGTACTCCTAGCTACAAGTAGTATGTTTCACGAGACTAAGAATTAACGAATTTGAATTTGAAAAGTTTAAAGGTCCAAGAAATAATGCAATTCTTGTTTCCCGAGAAGTCAATCAGTTTAAACTTTGACTAAAATTATATAAAAGAATACTAATATTCCTGCTACAAAATTAGTATCATTAGATTAGTCATAGAATATATTTTTATAATAAATTTATTTAAAGACATAAATATTAATACTATTTAATATAAATTTAGTCAAACTTTAGCTACTTTGACCCGTACGGATCCTATAATTACGTTCTTTTCTGGAGGGAGTAACGCCTTGTTTAGTTCCACCCCAATTTCTAAAAAGTTGCTACAGTACCTGTCACATCGAATGTTTGCGGCCCGTGCATGGAGCATTAAATGTAGACGAAAATAAAAACTAATTGCACAGTTTGGTGGGAAATTGCGAGACGAACGTTTTGAGCCTAATTAGTCCATGTTTGAACACTATTTGTCAAATAAAAACGAAGGTGCTACAGTAGCCCCAAAATCCAAATTTCACAAACTAAACCAGGGCTAAGTAGTAACTAAGGAATACTCCTACTCCTGTTTGGACGCGACTGAGCAGTGGGCCACCCACCATTAGCCCGCCCTTTGCTCGTGCGCGATCTTCAGCCTGTTCAGCTAGGCCGACTTGTTCATTGCTGGTGCGTAAGAAAGTACTATCGGCTGGTTTGTGTGAGAGAAAAAAAATATTCGGGCTGGAAGATACTGTTCATGTGAACAGTACCCACGTGAGCAGCCATCCCAGCCGAACGGGCTGGATTCGTCTCTGCTGGGTTCTTATCAAAAAAAAAAAAGGCGTACGTATGCAGTAGAGTGGTTTGCCTAGAATTGGGTTTGAAAGGTAGGCGACCCGGAGGGATGCTGGGGCGGGGCCCAGACGCCAGACCAGACCACAATGAAAGTCCCTCGTCCCCGCGGGTTGCCGGGGTTGGCCGTGCCCCACGTGCGACGTTGACTGTGCTGTGTGCATCGCATCGCCGCGGGAGGGAAGGAAGCTGGGTGGAAACGCAAGCCCGCCGCGGCGGCGGGGCTGGCGGGCGGTGGCCCGCTCTCCTGGGCAGGCAGGGCTGTGGCCTGGGGGGTGGGGCTAGTCAAACACGCGCGGTCGGTCCGGCGGGTCCGGCGCTCCACGACTCGGCTTCCCCCCGGCTCCGTTCCGTTCCGCCCACGGCCACGGTGCCGTCGGAGCACTGCCACCCACACCGTGCTGGTGGCGTAGGCGCGTAGCTAGCGTCGATACCAATCACCAACCGTCGACCATGCCATTGTGCCATTCACTCGTTCGTTCAGGTAGCCGTCGTCAATTCACAGGCACTCGCTACTTTCATCACTACTTAAGATAACAAGCGAATCAACTTAGAGGCTGTCACTAGCCTAGCGTCTAGAAAGAAATACCATCACGGGCGGGGAACAAAAGGGAGGAAAACGGGGTGGAACGAACTGGACTGGCAACCGTAGAAATCCAGAGAGTGCCGTCGTCTGTCACTCGCTCACTCTGTCGCGATCCAGCCTGTCCGTCCGTCCGTCCAGCGAGAGAGAGAGAGACAGAGAGGCCTTTCACAGGAAGGTTCGGAGGTCGCCGCCCGTCGCGATCACCGCACGACTGGGCCGGCCACAACATGGGGCGCTGGACGACCGGACGGACTCCTCCGCCCCACTAGCCTGCTAGCTGCTTGTCGATTGACCGGCCAGGACGCTGCTGTATCTGTATGGCTCCGGTTTTTTATTGATTTATCTACAGCTCCGTCGTCGGCCAACCCGTGCGCGCGCCGCAATCCGTGTATCATTTTTCCGCACGCCCCAGCTGGATCGAGTGGATTCCACCCCGGCCGCGACGACGACGAGGGGAGCTCGCTCGATCGGCAGCGGCAGGTCAAGCCCATGGGACCTGCACCTGCCCAAGTGCCCAGACATGTTGGGGCGCCGGACCGCCGGTGAAGTCGTAGCTCACTTGCTTTCTACTCATACTGAACCCCTGATGAGCTCCCTGTCGTATATAGGGTCGGAAAATTCGGCTTCGTTCATCAGGCTGGAATTGACACTGTGTTATGATTTGTTATAGTATGGTGGCCGCGGGGTGGGCTTGTAGATGATGCGGTTAGCTTAGTCACGTAGTCTTGTCGTCTGGTACCCGTCGTTTTCTTCGTGCAAATTGTTAGTACCTTCTTTGGAAAAATCAGTCCACTTCGTTTTTGGATATAGACGGAACAATCGCGTCGTCGTATACGAAACTGCATACGATACGCTTATTCAGTCAAGCGCACGAGCGCAACTTTTCCGGTGTACAAGTCGTCCAGTAGCGGCCCACGTTTGACTCGGCGGGAACTGCAATGCCTGAAGCACAGACACTGACCCCGACGCTATACGACATCGTATTCATGAAATCTAGATTCATCTTATGGACCTATTATCGGAAGTCTAATAATACAGTGCCGGCTGTAGGGATTTTTTTATGGCCTTTGTTCAGCTTACTCGTACAATAGTTAGCTCGTCACTTTTAGTCGAACCCCTTCGGGTGCAGATTTGTTGGCTGGAGGAGGCGTAGTTTATCTGCCCGTTGAAAAAAATTCCCTTGTTTGTCCCACGTCAAAGCACAAGTCTAAGATATTATGCTATCATCTATAACAACTTATGGTTTTTAGAATCCACCTATTAATAAAAGGTGAAAAACATTTTTCTCTCTCTCTTATTTCTAGTTCATTCTCAAAATCCACTTCTCGAAATGCTACCATGCAATGCTAGATTTTTTCTTTGTTATGAGAAACTTTCAACGTCTCCCACACCCATCTGTTGTACGACGCGGTCTCCCATGCCCGTCTAATCCTTAGTAACCTGTCATCTCTTCCACAACCATCCTCTACTCAGATGACCCTTTGTTTTAGGGTTATTTGATCCATGCTATAATTACCGTGTCTTCTAAGTTATGTCATTACTATTTGTCTATTTCGAAACTTGTTATTACAATTCATTTATTGTTTGAACCATGTTGTTTTATATGTCTCCACTGACGTCAGGCCCACTGAAGGGTCGAGATGGCGGACTAGAGGGGGGTGAATAGTCTTTTCTAAAATTAATCGCGTCGGCTAACCGATATAAATGCGGAATTAAAACAATCGGTCTAGCCAAGACTACACCCCTCTATATATGTTCACTAGCACCTTGCAAAGATACTAATAAAGCAACTAAGGTGCCGGGCTAGCTAGAGCTCTCCTAAACAATTCTAGGAGCAAGGTCACACAAACCTATGCCACTAGTACTTTAAGTAACAAGGGAGCTCCTACACATGCTAGTAAGCAAAAGCACAAAGCTAACTAAGCTCACTAGCAATGCTCAATAACAAGGCAACCAACGCCTAATTAGATAGCGCAAATACTTAGCTACACAAACTAAGCAATGTGACTAACAAGGTTACTAAAACCAAATTAGCCACGCAAGGGAGCTACTTCTATGCTACACAAGCAAGAAGGTAATTAGCTAGCTACACAAGCTATCTAATTACAAGAGCAACTACACAAGCTTAAGATATATATATATATATAAGTAATTGCAAGCTTGTGTAATGGGGATGCAAACCAACGGGAAGAACAAGGTTGACACGATGATTTTTCTCCCGAGGTTCACGTGTTTGCCAACACGCTAGTCCCCATTGTGTCGACCGCTCACTTGGTGGTTCGGCGGCTAATTAGCATCACCCGCTAAGCCCGCACGTCGGGCACCGCAAGAACCTACCCCTTGAGTGAGGGTAGCTCAATGACACGCTTTACTAAAGTTGCTCTTTCATGACGACTCCATGGGCGCAGCACAAGTACCCCTCACAAGCACTTCTCCGAGCGCCGCTGACAACCTTCTTGCGGGCTTCGACGGAGACCACCACTAAGCCGCCTAGGAGGTGTCAACCTCCAAGAGTAACAAGCACCACCGGCTTGCAACACGACCACCTAGTGCCACTCGATGCAACCTCACGATGCAATCGCACTAGAATCGCTCACTCACACAATCGAATGATCACTATCAAGTATATGTGTGATGGAGGGCTCCCAAGCACTCACAAGCATGGACACTAAGTCCCTTGAGGTGCTCAAAGACCACCATGGCCGAGGGCCACTTCTATTTATAGCCCCAAGGGCTAAACTAGCCGTTACCCCTTCAGTGGGCAACGGTCGGGCCGACCGGACGCTTCGTCGAGTTGACCGGACGCTGACCTCGGCGTCCGTGCGCCATAGACGGCCACGTGTCCCGATTCCAACGCCACTTGACTTGACCGGACGCAGCGACTTTCAACTGACCGGACGCTGAACCCCCAGCGTCCGGTCGTTTCCAGTAAGGTACCAACCTCGACCGGACACGTCCGGTCACACTTGATCGGACGCAGCCAGCGTCCGGTCACACTCCAGCTTCTGCGTCATCGTACGTCAGCCTGACCGGACGCAGCCTGCCAGCGTCCGATGCATTCAGATCCAGCGTTCGGTCAGTTGACCGACGCCAGCATCTTTGCGACTAACTCGTTTTTACTTCTAACTTCATCACCCTTGCTCCAATGTGCTAACCACAAGAACTTGCATCCGGCGTAATAGAAAATAGGCATTCTATTTTTCCGAAAGCTCGGCGGGAGGGAGAGAGGGACCCAAACTCATCTCACCCCTGCAAACACCACCTCCTTTGTAAATGTGCCAACACCACCAAGTGTACACCACCATGTGTATGTGTGTTAGCATTTTCACAATCATTTTCCAAAGGATGTTAGCCACTCAACTTGCCACGCCACTCGATCCTAGCGACAATGCAAAGTTAGATCACTCGAGTGGCACTAGATGACCGATATGCAAACAAGTTTGCCCCTCTTGATAGTACGGCCATCTATCCTAAACCCGGTCATAAACTTCTCTACACACCTATGACCGGTGAAATGAAATGCCCTAGGTTATACCTTTGCCTTGCGCATTTCATTCCATCTCCTTCAATGTCGATGCAACACATGCACCAACACGATCAACAATGATATGATCCACTTCATATCATCACATGATCATATTGGTTCATCGATCTTGACTCTACTTGCTCTTCACCGTTGCTATCGTCCATCGGCGCCAAGTCTTGCTCAAGCTTCACCGCCATGCGGTCCATCACTCCAAAGCCTTTGACTTGCCCTTCACGCTTGCAACCGGTCCATCAAGCCAAGTCTTGTCTTGATCTTCTCCACCTTGATCACATGACTCAATGTCATGTCTCATGTGCAATAAGCTCCTTCATCATCACATGTGTGAGCTTTGCAACATCTCCAAGCCATTTTCACCTCTATGGCATATGTTGCTCATACACATGTACCTGTGGACTAATCACCTGTGTATCTCACATAAACACAATTAGTCCACCTAGGTTGTCACTCAATTACCAAAACCAACAAGGACCTTTCACCCACGCGTGCAGGCGTATGTGGTAATACAATTTTTTGTATGGCCTGAAATACCCTTGCTACCCCCCTCTCTTCCACACTTACAAAGTGGGGCCACGCCTCACCAACATCCTCTCTCCCAGTCCCCACCCATCTTCATCTCTCTTGTTCTAGCTCGAGCTCCCATGGCGAGTAGGCGCCCATGGAGCTGGCGGGCAGGCTCCGACTCTCACGGCATTCTACTCCACATTGGTGCCTGAGGCACCATCTTCTCCCCTCCAGCATGCACTTCCCCTCACCTTCCTCGGCATCCTCTACTCTGGCAACCGACGTTGTCTGCCTCCGCCTCACACTAGTGCTTCCAGCAGCGGGCCTACATCCATGTCCGTGCTTGTCACCCCAAGCTGGCCGCCCTCGTCCCAAGGACAACCGGATCTAGCTTGCGGCCCACTAATGGCGTTCATCCGCCGAAGCGCGGCGGCCCATGGAGTCAGCATCAGTGGATGCATAAGAAAAGAGAAGAGGATGGGACATGAGCCCGGCCTCTAGGTCAGTGATTGGAGAGACAAAGAAATGATAGAAGTATTTTAGGCTATAAAAAACAGTGCCAAAGAAAAGGACCGAATTCTTCAAAAGATTTCAAATTATATACGCTAATGCTCCGGCGCGGGCGTCCGTCCCGCATCCATCCGAACGGACGCTTGTAGATGGGCCTGCGGACTGGCCCACAGACCTCCTCCCCTCACGACATATACACGGTTTCTAAAAGGAGAGAGAGAGAGCGACAGTTTCCCCACACAGCACCGACCGCCGCGGGCGCGCCCACCACATCGCCCGCCCTTCGCTCGCTTTCTCCGCCGCTGCGGGTGCTCGCCATTGGTAGCAAACCTGCCGATCGATCAGCGTTGCTGCCCGACCACTGCTCGCCCATGGAGAGGGAGATCGCAGCTTCTCGAATGCCGCTGCCGCCTCCACCATGGGGTCCGAATGCCTGGTCGGCGGCTAGGAAGACCTCCGCCTCTAACGCGCCGCGACCCAGCGTCCACCTCCTGCTCATGGCAATCGTCGGGAGCACTCTAGAAGAGGGGGCCGTCGCTGGCCGGGCTCAGGTTAAGCGCAAACGCAGCTAGCTGGATCCATCTGTTCCTCGCTCTGCTCCGCGTCACACAGAAGAAGGGTGAAAAACGCACGTTGCGAGCTCACACTTTAAATGTTTCAGATGTTATTGGGGTATGTTGCAAGCGTTAGAGGCTATCAGTATCAGCCCAAGTAAGATCCTGTGTCGACAATTGATTGTGGACCGCTACAACCCGAGGCTATCAGTATCAGCCCAAGTAAGATCCTGTGTCGAGCAAGAGGCTTACGGCCCAGCTGTCGCTCAATGGCGATGAATCAACCCAAGTAAGACCGTGTATCGGGTAAGAAGCTTACGGGCCAGCAGTCTCTCGATGGCAACGACCAAAGTTGGCTGGGCAATGTGGGCTTGGCCCAAAAAGTAAAAGTAAAGAAAAAGAGCACAAAAATCGTGATAGGCAGGATTCGAACATGCGCGGGCAAAGACCACGTGATTTCGAGTCATGCCCTTTAACCACTCCGGCACGACAACTGCGATGCCGACAATCCAAATGTTACAGTTAATAAGAGAAATATTTACCAAAAGGCAGAGAATTTAATTGAACGTCCGTAATAAAGGCTGATGGATGAGTAGGTGCCACGTCGTGTGGCCTTTCCTCGCGGGAGATTCCCGGGTTTACGCTGTGCAGTGTGCACTGGCGAGTGAGCTCGACGGGACGAGGAGACCCGATGGGACCGACCGACCAGTGCACCGTTTGGTGGGTTCCCTAACTACCGGCCTCCACGCCAGCCGACTGCGACCGGGCCGGTCCGAATCCGTCCACAGCAGCAGACGAGATCGATCATTGATCTCGGGATGTGCTCGGTCGATCGATCAGTCCCTCGTCAAGTCACTAACCATGCACTCGATCGCGAAGTCCTCCATCGCTGGCGACTATCTCATGTCTCATGACGCGAAATGGCACCTACCACTGCTACAGAAATTTTAATCCTACACCTTGTTTAGATTCTAAGTTTTTTCACTCTCTCTTCATCACATCAAATCTTTGGACACATGCATGGAGTATTAAATATAGATAAAAAAATAACTAATTACACAGTTTGATTGTAAATTACGAGACGAATCTTTTGAGCCTAGTTATGCCATGATTGGACAATAATTGTCAAATACAAACGAAAGTCTACAGTGTCAAATACTGATTTCTAACCACGAACTAAACAAGGCCCTGGTGGACAAAAATGCTTAACCGTCACGATTTTTACAACCGCCTATGCAAAAAGGTCACGGTTAATTGTGACCTTAGTCGAGGAGGTTGTAATAATCAATTAACTGAGGCGGGCACCTTGTAAATGACCGCACGGTTAATGAATTAAAAAAACAAACAAAAGCCCAAAGCCCACCGGCGAGCTCACCTGCTCCGTGTGGCCCAGCGCTGCCGTCGCATCCCCGCGCCGAGCTACCGTCGGATCCGGCGTCCCCACGCCAAGCCGCCGCCGGATCTGGCCGGGGGAGGAGGCCCCGTCCCCACGCCGTGCTCCTGGACCGAATCCGCCGCCGAGGAGCGAGAACGTAGCGCGCCGCGGAGAGGCCCCTCCGGCCCCTGCCGGATCCACGCGAAACCGCCACCGCTAGGGGTCGCACCGCCACTCGCTAAGCCGCCGTCGCATGCAGAGAACACCGGATCCTGGGGGAGGGGGCCGGATCTAGGAGAGGGTAGCGGAGGGCGCGACCGTCGCTCCCGTCCGCGAGGGAGAGAGGCCGCGAGCACCGGTCGCTCAGCAGGCGCCGCCTGGGTCACCTTGGCTCGTCGGATCTAAGGGGGATGGTGGGGGAGGGCGCCACCGTCGCTGGCTCGCCGGATCTGAGGGAGATGGGAGGGAGAGGGGTGGGGGAGGTGGCGCCGCCACTGCCGCTGTCTGGAGAGATGGAGGAGGAAGTGGGAGAGGGAGGTCGGGAGGAGGGAGGAGAGGCATGGTGCGAGGCCGAGCGGAGCGGAGAGGGAGGTCACGAGGGCGTGGAGCGGAGAAGGGCAAGGCGCGGTGCCTAGAGCGCGAGAGGGGAGTGTTTAGGGTTTTCTGTTTTCATTTATATATTGAAGATGGGTAGTGGGCTAGTGTGAGCTAGCGGGCTGGACCTGATTTACCGAAACGGTTATGTTACAAATAATGTCCGCCTCAGTTAAGTGAGGTGGTTGCTGGCCCGGCTCCCCTTCCTCGAATAACCGAGGCGGGCAACCGGGCCGCCCGCCTCCGAGGCCGCAGACGCTGCACAAAAGATTTTGTGTAGTGTACTCCGCGAGTAAAAAGGCCACCTCCCGCCCGGCGCACGCTGCCACGCTGGCAGCTAGCTTACCGCCGATGCCGACGCGTTCCGCCTGCATGGGCGGCCGGCCGGTCAGCCGACGAGATGCAGGCCGGATTTATTAAATCAATCAGCGTTCTTGGCCGCTTGCTTGCTTCTGGCCGGGGTTAGGCTTGTCGCGGGGTCCCTGGCGTCTGGCGGCCTGATGGGGCTGCGGGGACGGACGGGGCCATGGCCGATGGGGCGCTTGCTTGACACTTGCAGCATTCACGCCCATGCCTCCCCAGCCGCGCGGCGGGTTGCTTTCACCCGCGTAATCTCCAGCACTGCGTCGCCGATCAGCAGTTGCTGGCGGACCATATGACGACTATACATGCATCAGACTCACAGACTGAGACGGCCCCATGTTGGACTTGATGATGGCCCTTTTTCTTCTTCCCTGTCGTCCCAAGTGTACTAGTTGGATACAGCACTGCTGATCCACCTGTGTTAACGACTCAATGTCCCGTCAGGATAATCGCAATGTCATTCCTTCACAGTACGCCTACTAATCTAGCATATGGGTCCAGAAGACTTGACATCGAAATAGGCAAAGCCACAGTGAGGAATCTGGTGATTTCCCCCCTTCGTCTATAGGAAATGGAATGTTCTTTTCTGGGGCAGCTGCCACACGGTCCGGCAACGGGAACACGACGACGTGTCGCGTGCCCCCACCGTACTAGCACCATCCATCTCCGTTGCCGCCCCGGCCCTCTTCTGTCCACTCCGGCCTATCCACTCCACACGCCCACTTCGACGCGCGCGTCTCGTGCTCGGTGCTCCGAGCTCCTGCGCGCGCACACGCGATGGCCTCCGCCGGCGACGGCGACATCGGGGAAGCAGCAGAGGCGACGCCTGCGAGGAACAGGAGGACGATATACGACTACCTCGGCGAAGGCGAGGGCGGCGAGGAGGCCTCGCCGCCTTCCCCGAAGACGCCGCCGCGGCTGCGTCTCCCGACGTTCACCTGCGCCAGGATCCGGTTCGGCAGGAAGCGCGGCGGAAGGGGTAGCCGGAAGGAGGCCGCCGCGGCCGAGAAGAGCGAGGACGCGTCCGTGGATTCCTCAGGTGCGCGCGCGCGTGGTCACTCTCTCTTTTTAACCTCCACGTCGTCGTCGTCTAGTTGTGTTGTCAACTTGTCATCGATCCCTGATTGCTCCCGGCCATCATATTCATATATCGCAGGATGGAAGCAAGCGGCGGCGGGAAGCAGCGGCAGCGGCAGTGTGGCGGCAGGGCAAACCGGGATGGGGCTAAGCATGCTCTTCCTCCTGGCGAGGACATGCGTGGAGCTCAACCGGATGGCCGAGGTGCGCGCGCAGATGGAGACGCTCCTCAAGGAGATCCGAGACGAGGCTAGCAGGGTGAAGGGCGGCGCCCCGGATGATCACGTCGTCCTTGTCACGCCGAAAGCCTGCAACAACCTGCGGCCGTCGTCGACCACTACCACCACCACCGCGTCGTCGTCGAGCTGCGTCTCGGACACGAGCACCACCAAATGCCTGGAGATCCGGCGCGACGAGGACGGGGAGCGGGCGTCGTCGGAAGCAGAGGTCGAGGCAGAGCCGGCTGCACGGCGCCATCAACCGCCAGAGTGCAAGTGCGACACCGAGCAAGACACACCTGATCAGGTACAGATCTTTGTTTGCGTTGCGTTGCGTGCGTGTATGGCGTTTGATTTTAGTGTTCGGTCCAGTCGTCGTCGTCCGACGACGACGGCGAGTTCATCGAGCTAGAGGGAGGGCGGTTCGGCACTGGCCGCGGGAATTCCCAGCGAGGCGCCGTGGCCGTCGACGAGAGCGAGGACGACGACGATGACGAGTCGTGCGAGCGGCGGCACGAGGGAGGAGTCTCGGCGACGGAGCTGGAGCAGAGGCTGCACGAGCTCCAGCACCGGCAGGACAGGCAGCGGATCGAGGCGCTGGAGTCGGCGCTGCGGCGCGCGCAGCGGAAGCTGAGGGAGAAGGAGATGGAGGCGCGGCTGTGGCAGGACACGGCCACACTGGCGCTGGGGCAGCCAGTGCCAGTGCCGCGGGACGGACAGGGACAGTGACCTTGCGCTTGCAGTGGCAGCTAGGGTGCCGTACAGGCTGTACATGTACTGTACAGCTAGCGTGCGTACGTTGCTTGAGGCCCGGTTTTCTGTGTGCCAGTGGGGACTGGGGGCTTGCGAGAAGCAGGTGTGTTTTTTAGAGGCCGACAGGCCGTTTGGTCTTCGTAATTTGTACATAGGTTAACAATGTATAAGTGTTGGATTTAATTGAGTTTGTCTAATTTTTATTCAGCAGTTAAATAAAATGAAATTCTAAGGTCAAAGTTAATGCTAGGTATAATTTGTTGGGTCCTTCATGTGGTGTAACTTACAGTTTGATGATGGTTCATGAGAGGTTAAGTGCATGATGACTATTATGTGTTGGTGCATCATGATTTAGTGGTTCACGGTGTTATAGTGGTTTCCGTTACCAGTAACGGATAATTCATTTGTCGGTTTCACAAGTTACTTGTAACAGACAATGACATGATGGCTATTAACTCTTCATGCACCTAGCTCTTCAACTTCTCTTCCTTTTGTCACTGCATAAAAGGGGACACTCTCTCTTGTACGCGAGAGAGAAGAGAACATATAGCCAGAACACCATCACGCTGTTATTGTGCTGCTCTCTGCCATTCCCGTCTCGGTTCCTGCGCGCACAAGAATAGGGAGAGCAGGCCTCCGAAACCGGTGCCGTTCGCGAGTTCATCTGCTCGGGTAAAGAACGGTAATCAGGTTTTTGGGGAGCGTCTTCACGCGACTGCTCGTTCGTTTGTTCTTCTTCCTGCTACTTCTCGACGGCTTGGGGTGATTGACACTGCAACGTTATTGCACGGCATCGAGCGGGACGACTACATCGACAACCGCTATGTCAACTAGCGTCGGCTCTGGTGCCGTTGGGTATGCTGTTGCAACCCATTCTTTGTTATATATGATTAAAATCATGATGATTAGTATCATGTACATATTTGTTGCACTTAGATCACACGTGCACATGTCTAATGTCACAAACATGTTATTTATAATTTTCTGGATTAAATTGGTACTGAATTTGCCTAAATTTCTAACAATCCATAAACCTGATTGGCATTTTTTGGTAGTCGGCTTTGCGAGTATGCTAAAACCAAATGTTTTTAGGGCACACATTACAAGAGGTGGCGTCGGAGATGCATGTTATGGTTGACTGCTATGCACTCCTACTTTATTGCCGAACCTAGATCAGTTGGACCGCATACTCCTGAGGAGGAGCGTGCATTCCAAGACGCTGATACTACGTTCAAGGGGCAATAATCAGCGTGCTAGGAGACTCCACGGTAGATGCATATGTGACTCTGCAAACTGGTAAAGAGACGTGGGATGCACTTAAGGCCAAATATGGAGTGTCTGATGTTGGTAGTGAGTTGTATGTCATGGAGCAGTTTCATTACTACAGGATGGTTGATGACCGTTCTGTGGTTGAACAAGCTCATGAGATACAAACACTGGCAAAAGAACTCGAGAATTTTGGTATGGTGCTGCCGGATAAGTTTGTGGTGGGCCGCATTATTGCTAAGCTGCCACAGGCTTAAACAGACTTTGCTACTTCTCTGAAACATAAGAGACAAGAGTTTAGCATCGCCGACCTCATTGGCTCTTTAGATGTTGAAGAGAAGGCGAGAGCTAAGGATGTCCGCGGCAAGAAAATTGTTGAGAGAAGTTCTGGTGTCCATGTGGTGCAGAAAAATCCTCAAAATTCCCACAAGAAGAAATTCAAGCAAGAGCTCAAACAAAAGACCACTACACCTTTTAAGAAGAAGAACAAGAAAAAAGGAAATTGCTTCACTTGTGGCAAGCCTAGGCATTATGCTAGTGACTACGAGGACAGCAAGTGGAAGTCCAAAAAGAAATCTGCAAACATAGTCGAGGCTGATGGAGGAACATCGGGGTATGGTAATTTATTACCTACAGTTCTTTCAGTTTGTCATTCACCTGATTGGTGGGTTGACACATGAGCTAATATCCATGTGTGTGCTAATATTTCTTGGTTTTCTTCTCATCAGGTCGGGAGAAGTTCCTCCTTGTTGATGGGGAATGGAGCGCATGCGGTTGTTCGTGGTGTTGGTAAGGTCGATCTGAAGCTTACTTTGGGGAAGACCGTACAACTAAAGAACATGCAACATGTCCCCTTAATAAGGAAGAATTTAATTAGTGATTCTATGTTATGTCGAGATGGTTATAAACTTGTGTTTGAATCTAATAAGTGCATACTTTTCTAAGTATTGAACCTTTGTGGGTAAAGGCTATGAAAGCGAAGGCTTGTTCCGCTTGTCCTTAACTAATGCATGTGTTAAGTCCGTGAACAATGTGAGCTGTGATGTTGAATTTAATGTTTGGCATTCATGTCTTTGTCATATAAATTTTAGTTGCATGACTCGCTTAGCTGGTTTGAATTTAATTCTGAAATTTGATTTGGTCAAAGCTTCTTAATGCCATGTATGCGTGCAATCGAAGCAACCTCGTAAGTCGTACAAGACTGCTGAGGCGAGGGACTTGGCACCTTTAGAACTAATCCATTCCGATTTGTATGAAATGAATGACGAGTTGACCAAAGGTGGCAAAAGACATTTCATAACATTTATAGATGATTGTCCTAGATTTTGCTACATGTATCAGTTAAAATCAAAAGATGAAGCATTGAATTATTTTAAGATCTATAAAGCTAAGGTAGAAAACCAACTCAAAAAAATTAAACGGTTGCGGTCTGATCACGGGGGAGAATATTTCTCAAATGAGTTTTCTGAGTTTTGCGCGGAGCATGGTATTATTCATGAGAGGACACCGCCATACTCACCATAGTCCAATGGGATTGCCGAGAGAAAGAACCGCACTCTAACTGAGTTTGTTAACGCTACGTTAGAGACTGCGGGACTAAGGAATAGTGGGTGAGGCAATATTGACAGCATGCCATATCCTGAATAGAGTGCCCACAAAGAACAAAGAAATTACACCATTCGAGTAATGGGGGGAGAAGAAGAGGTTAAATCTTTCTTACCTGCGAATATGGGGTTGTTTGGCAAAGGTGAATGTGCCAATTAACAAGAAGCGAAAGCTTGAAACAAAAACCATTGATTGTGTCTTTCTCGGTTATGCTATTCACAGCGTGGGTTACATATTCTTAATAATAAGTTCAAGAGTGCCTGATGTGAATGTTGGTACTACTATAGAATCTAGAGATGCTACATTTTTTGAGCGAATTTCCTATGAAAAATACACCTAGCACTTCTAGTCATAATTCTATAACACTTTCACAGTTGCATGAACCGATAGAACATGCTAATATTGAAACCCATGTGAAAAATCATGAGGAGGACAATAATATAGTTACTCAAAAGAGTAAGAGACGGAGGACTGCAAAGTTCTTTGGTGAAGACTATATTATATACCTCGTGGATGACACTCCTAAAACCATAGAAGAGGCATATTCATCTCTTGACGCTGACTTATGGAAGGAAGCTGTTCAGAGCGAGATGGACTCTATTATGTCTAATGGAACTTGGGAGCGAGATGGACTCTATTATGTCTAATAGAACTTGGGAGGTTGTTGATCGTCCTTATGGATGCAAATCTATGGGATGTAAATGGGTGTTCAAGAAAAAGCTTAGGCCTGATGGTATAATTGAGAAGTACAAGGCAAGGCTTGTGGCTAAGGGTTATACCCAAAAGCAAGGCGAAGATTATTTCGATACTTATTCACCAGTTGCCCGTCTAACGACTATACGAGTGTTATTTTCCTTGGCTGCCTCACATGGTCTTCTCGTTCATTAGATGGACGTTAAGATAGCTTTCATGAATGGAGAGCTTGAGGAAGAGACCTATTTGGATCAACCGAATGGATTTGTAGCAATGGTCAAGAGAGAAAAGTGTGTAAATTGTTGAAATCTTTGTATGGCCTAAAGCAAGCACCTAAGCAGTAGCACGAGAAGTTCGACAGAACTTTGACATCAGCCGGCTTTGCTGTGAACGAAGCTGATAAATGTGTTTATTATCGGTATGGTGGAGGAGATGGTGTGATCTTGTGCTTATATGTGGATGATCGAGGAAGTGAAAGGTTTTTTGTCGAGTAACTTTGAAATGAAAGATTTGGGAGAAGCTGATGTTATTCTTAACATAAAGCTACTCAGAGAAGGAAATGGTGGGGTAACTCTTTTGCAATCTCACTATGTGGAAAAGGTGTTGAGTCCCTTTGGGTATAGTGACTGCACACCTATTTCAACTCCTTATGACCCAAGTGTGCCATTAAGGAAAAATAACAGAATAGCACGGGATCAATTGATATATTCTCAAATTATTGGCTCGCTTATGTATTTAGCTTGTGCAACGAGGCCTGACATCTCATTTGCTGTGAGCAAACTCAGTCGGTTTGTTTCAAATTCGGGAGATGATCATTGATGTGCTCTTGAGAGGGTATTGCGCTATCTAAAAGGGACTGTGAGCTATGACATTCACTATACTAGGTATCCAAGGGTACTAGAGGGTTATTATGATGCAAATTGGATATCTGACGTCGATGAGATTTATGCCACAAGTGGATATGTGTTCTCACTTGGAGTTGGCGCTGTTTCATGGAGTCTTGCAAGCAGATCGTCTTAACGAGGTCAACAATAGAAGCAAAACTCACAACATTAGATACCACCACTGTTGAGGCTGAGTGGCTTTGTGAACTCCTTATGGATTTACTATACCGGCTATTTTTATGAACTGTGATAATCAGACAGTGATAATCAAAGTGAACAGTTCTAGGGATAACATGAAGTCTACAAGATATGTGAAGAGACGGTTAAAATCTGTCAGAAAACTGAGAAACTCTGGAGTAATAGCGTTGGACTATGTCCATACATCTAAGAATCTGGCATATCAGTTTACAAAGGGACTGTCACGTAATGTGATAGATGGTGCATCGAGGGAGATGGGCTTGAGACCCCACATGAAGTCATTCCATAGTGATAACCTGTCTTATGTGATCTGAGATCCCGTGAAGTAGAATGACGAAACAAGCTAGTGGTTGACAGTGATGGAGAGACCCCTATAATAAGGTTCAGATCGTTTGAGATGCACGTTTCTCCTATGCTGTAAGGCAGGTTGGTTTATACCTTAATGTGATCCGAGTGGCTTACTTAAGCAGAGATGTCGACCTGCAAGACATCTTAGAAGGAACACACCTATATGAGTTCGACTGCTAGTCACAGTCTATGAGATGTGGGTAATCTCTATATACCCATGAAAGACCCAGGAGTTTGACTTATATGCTCAAACCAGAGGGGATGTTTTAGGCAGCCTTGTATCGGTAAAGGACTTAGGTGAAACTTATTTCGCACAAAACTGTCAATTCAAGGCATAGTTCATTGTTCAGTTGTCAAGAAATGCAACCTTTATTCTAGGTGGATGTTCAACTTAACAGTCTACCCCGAAAAACTAGTATATCAAGCAATTTGCAACGCTGAGAGCATTTTCTATGCCTTGGAATTTGGTGGGGATTGTTGGATTTAATTGGGTTTATCCAATTTTTATTCAGCAATTAAATAAAATAAAATTCCAAGGTCAAAGTTAATGCTAGGTATAATTTGTTGGGTCTTTCATGTGGTGTAACTTACGGTTTGATGAGGGTTGATGAGAGGTTAAGTGCATGATGATCATTATGTATTGATGGATCATGATTTAGTGGTTCATGGTGTCATAGTGGTTTCTGTTCCAGTAGTGGACAATTCATTTGTCGGTTTCACAAGTTACTTGTAGCAGACAATGACATGATGGCTACTAACTCTTCATGTGCCTAGCTCTTCAACTTAATCTTACCTTTGTCACTGCATAAAAGGGGACACTCTTTCTCTTGTACGCGAGAGAGAAGAGAACACATAGCCAGAACACTGTCACGCTGCAGTTGTGCTGCTCTCTGTCGTTCCCGTCTCGGGTCCTGCGTGCACAGGAATAGGGAGAGCAGGCCTCCGAAATCGGCGCAGTTCGCAAGTTCATGTGCTCGGGTGAAGAACGACAATCAGGTTTTTAGGAAACGTCTTCACACGACTGCTCGCTCGTTCGTTCTTCTTCCCGCTACTTCTCGACGGCTTGGGGTGATCGGCACTGCAACGTTATTGCACGGCATCGAGCGGGACAACTACATCGACAACCGCTATGTCAACTCGCATCAGCTCTGGTACCGCTGGGTATGCTGTTGCAACCCGTCTTTTGTTATATAAAATCATGATGATTAGTATCATGTACATATTTGTTGCACTTAGATCACACGTGCACATGTCTGATGTCATAAACATATTATTTATAATTTTCTGGATTAAATTGGTACTGAATTTGCCTAGATTTCTAACAATAAGTTCCTCTTTATTAGCTCTGACAGAATCTTACCTTAGCTCGGTTCTTCGATCACTCCAGCAGCCATATTATGGTCTTGAAAGGAGGAACAAAATAGAGAGAGAACTCGATCAGTCACTCTCGCCTTGCTGTTAGGTTAGGATTTTGCCAGTCACTGGCTGGATCCGTCTATGTTTACACGACCGGACATGCCATGGCGCAGCAGCGGCCCGTGTAACACCCCCTCTTCGCTAAACCTATGCATTTCATGAGCATTATTATTTATCCTAAATGATAAACGATAAATAGTCCATCATCTTTTGTTTTAGCATTTAGACCGTTTAGATGATGTTTAAACGGAGTTAAACGACCTTAAATAGTTTTATATAGTAACACTAAAACATATATATTTATGCATGTAAAAGTAAAATATGCTAGAAAGCGTACATATTTATAGATTAAAAAAAAGTATTCTATGAAATACAATATATTGTACCTGAACCGCACGGCCTTTTCAGCTAGCCAGCCCTCAGGGAAGAAGACCTAGATCTAGATCGATCTTGCCGTCGATCGATCTGAGCCCAATCCTCCTTCAACTTCCTCCCCGCGCAACCACCAAAGGAACCGGAAAAGATATATGGACCTGCTGCCTGAGGACGTGCTCGTCGACGTCCTCCGCCGCCTGCCGTCGCGCGGCCTGGCCGTGTCGCGCAGCGTGTGCCGGGAGTGGCGCGCCATCGTCGACGCGCGTTGCGACCTGCGGACGGACCTCCTCCCGACCACGCTGGGCGGCATCTTCGTCAGGATCATGGAGCCGGGGGAAGACCCGAAATTCTTGGTCCGGCCCTCTGTGGAGCGCAGAATAGCCGGCAGGCTCGAATACAACGAGGACGAGGGGCTCAAGTACCGCAGTATCCCATACATCGTGGATTGCTGCAATGGCCTGCTCCTGCTTGAGGAATATGATCAAGTGGTCAACCCGGCGACAAGACAGTGGGCGCGCTTGCCGCCTTACCCGGCCTCGAGACAGTGGGCGAGCTCGCCTGGGGCCATGTTTAGCAATCCAGATTCTCTGACTTTGTGAACAAAAGTCACATGTGACTTTAGGCATGTCCGATGCCATCCATACATGAATCAACGGCTGGTGGCCACTGATCTCTCCCCTTGCCAGCCTGCTCAGCCCACACGTATAACACAGCCCAAGTAAGAGGCCCATTTCCTGGTTAAGAGACGTCGACGGCTCAGAGGCTGCTGTTGGCGCAGAAATTTCCTGGTTGCCGCCGCCACCGCAGCCACTAGGTCGTGCTCGCACCCGCCACAGCCGTCGCGCCTGGCCGCAGTAGTCGCGCCCATCGCAGTCGTCGCGCCTGGTTGTGCTCGCGCTCGTGTCTCTTCCACTCGCCGCGCCGGTTGTGCCGGAGTCGTCGTCGTCCGAAGTTGTCCTGCGAAGGTGGCGCATGCTCATGCCATGACTGAGCATGGTGTTGTGGTTGGCAGAGGGTGACTGACGCACTTATCGGCGAGTTGTAAACTGGGTGATGATCGGGGTCTCATCTTTCTCTTCCTTGCTGTGATACTGCTTCTCCATGGGTAGCAAAAAAATATTCCCTATCTCACTATTATTTGTTCATAAGTCTGAAAATTCACTCGTACACGTTTATTGTTTGTGCAGTGTTCTTTGAGCCCTTAACTTTTACTTAAAATCCAATGGCGCAACCCGACAAGTAAGATATGCTTACATTCGATCCCCTTTTTTTACTTCTAGATGTGCAACAATAATAAGCATGCATTTATTTTCATACAGAGAGAATGCAACTTCAATTTGGGTACCTTATATTAGTCAGAAATTTAGAAACTTGGAAGATGCTTGGTCATTTTGGGTAGATTATGGGGGTCATGCAGGTTTTGAGGTCAGAAAACGGTACACAAATGAAAGTAAATGTGATAAAAGGGTAACTTCATGTAGATATGTGTGCGCCAAGGAGGGTTGTCGAGCACGAGACAGGAGAGATCATGTCACAAAAAATCCTCGAGCTGAAACAAGAACATGTTGTCCAGTTCGTATGGGTATTACATTAGATCGAGTGACAGGGAATTATGAAGTGCTTGATCTGATTCTTCAACACAATCATGTGCTTCACTTGCCACAGTCCTCTCAATATTTCTCTTCTCTTTTCTAACTGTTTATTTGCCTTTGCAGGGTCGTACTGAATTCTCTGACCCAGCCGTTCAAGATCTTTTTTTAGATCTTTGATTTAGTAGCTGCTATCACATATGAAACATTTCCGTCTTTTGGGATGATTGTTGAGCACCTGTGTGCTAATGGATTGCATGAATGGAGATTATTTTGGTTCTTTTAGCCTTGATAGTTCTTTGGCTAACTGTACACAATTATATGCTGTAGTGGTGATTATTGATGGAAGTTATTTATTAGCATGGAACTGTTAAAAATATTCAAGTGAATCCTATTTTAGTTCTGCACTAAAATGACTGCATACTGAAACTCTGTAAACTGCATGTCTCCCCTGTCCATGAAGTGGGCTTTACTTGGGCTAGTTTCATGTTTGGGCTGGACAGGCCTGCGGTGAGAGAACTGAGATGGGCAGCCACCGTTGGATTGTAAATGAATGACATCCGGCAGCAAGAAAGTCACCTGTGACTTTTGTTCACAGAGTTAGAGAATCTGGATTGCATGTTTAGTTCTCACCAAAATCCAAACTTTGGCACTATGCAAAAAGAAGATTCTCCGTCACATCAAACTTGCGGTACATGCATGGAGTACTAAATGTTGACGAAATCAAAAACTAATTGCACAGTTTGGTTATACTTTGCGAGACGAACGTTTTGAGCCTAATTAGTCAACGATTGGACAATTATTACCAAATACCAGCGAAATGCTACAGTGATTTCGGTGGCGCCGATTCCGAACAACTAAACGAGGCCTGGGTCGGCTACTACTCGAAATACCTAGCATTTGACCCAACAGCTTTATCTCCTCCACACTACTACGAGGTACTTGCGATGCAAGATCCTTTTCGTTTCAGGGATAAGCTATCGTCCGAGGGATCAGAATGGCCGCCATCGGTATATATGATGGGCATGTACACATCTAGCACGACAAAATGGGAGGAAAGGCCATTTGCCTGTGAAGAAGGATCCGCAACAACTATTGCCCATTTTGGGTCAGGACACTGGCATGCTGCGTGAGCACTCTACACCTATTGGAGTGGTGATTTTATTATGCGGTATGTAGCCACTTGTTCCTTATATAAACTCTCTTTTGTATATTTTCTCTCTCTCTCTCTCTTTTACTATATAATATACTACTCGAGATATGCATGCTTTACTAACTCAATATATATATATATATATATATATATATATATATATATTAAACAATAATGTCTCTGTATTGCAGAATAACCTTTTTCAATAATAAGTATAAAATAATTAATGTGCCGGCCGGTACCAACGAGATGAGTAAAGATGATAAGGTTTATCTTGGAAAGTCAAAAAATAGGATACATTTTGCTCTAGTCGATGATGATCAACTTCGCCTCCAGGTTTGGTTCTTTAAATGAATCGGGTGGCAAGACGGAGTGGATATTGAAGCATGACACCAACCTGATGCAGATATCATATTTTCCAAAACATGATCATGGAACTGATAGACCTTGGATTTTACAATATGAAAACAACAAAGAGCCTTGGCCAGCAGTGGATGATGGTTTGGATTGGAATTCTGATGAAGATAATGCTCTTGACATTGATGACGACATGGGTTGTGGAAAATCCTGCTTCCCTGCGTATATTGACGTATTTGGATTCCATCCTTATAAAGAGATTCTCTTCTTGTGTTTGTCAGATTCAAGAGTTGTGGCATATTATTTTAATGTCTCAAAAGATTCAGGATTTGGGAGAGTGCCGCATCGGATATCATTATCATACCATAGGTCAGGCTTTCATATATACACCTTGTTGGAATGGAGAGTTGTTTGCAGAAAATTAATAATTTATACAGATTATATTAGTAATAGGTATAGGACTCATCGGCTCCAATCTTGTTGTTATTTTCTTTTCGCTTATTTGTTGTGTTTTTTCTTTTAAGGGACCGGTACAACCGGTACAACATCAATGTGTCTCGCTAGCTAGTTGAATGAATGTTCACCCAAAACAGTGCCTATGCCACCATCCTCCCCTTCTCTCACAGTTACGGTTACGGATATCTTTTGAACCAATCCTGAATGCTAGCTTGGATTATACATTTATTATTATTATGCATTGAACCGTCTGAGATAGCCTGATCCCTTGGCAGTTCCAGCTCTCGGTAGATCTATTTTTATCCAGATCAATCCTTGAACTCAAGGGCACTCCCAATGCAGGTATTGTGGTGGTGTCCATACCAATTAATAGAGAGATAAAAATCTCATGTGGCAGGTGATTTATTGAGGATCCAAAGAGAAGGACACCAGGTCTCATGCACGACACCAGGTCTACACAAGAACCAAGGAAGCAAGGGATTGGGCGAGGAGGGAGAGAGAAATGAGATGATTGGGTGTGGATATATTTTGAAGAAACTAACCATTGAAACTATGGTTTCTAGATGATGTTTAGATGGAGTTAAACGGCTTTAAATGGTTTTATATAGTAACACTAAAAATATATATATATATTTATGCATGTAAAAGTCAAATATACGAGAAAGCTAGTGTTCATATTTGTACATTAAAAGAATAAGTATTCTACAAAATAATACGTTTAGAAGAAATCTAAATCCCACACCACTTCATATACTTACAATATTAATTAATTCATTGTTAATCGTGGTAGTTGTAATCCTTCTATCAACTAAATTATGGATTAAATGATCATTTAGCTCATTTAATCTCATTTAACATGATTCAGTTTAAATAGCTTAGATACGTTTTAACTGTTCAAACAGTCCAACTGTTTAATTCACCGTTTAGGGCCTAAATGTCATGGGTGGCCTCAATTTTCTGTTTAGATCTTTAAACACATCAAACGACTGTTTAGATGAATAGTGTGTAACTGTTGACATAAGTATAAGCCACATCATAAAAAAAATAGAACGTTTGTATTCACACACGCCGTGGCGGACCTAGGATTTAATCATAGGGTATGCCACACAAAATTTTTCATATACGATTTGGTAAAATCATTTATTTATTCCGTAAATATCTGTAAATAATAGTAAATTTACAATAAAATTCGGTAAAAAGGACTAAATAACATGATAGGTCCTAAATTCAAATATTAAACTGGAAACTACAATGAATTACAATATAAATACTTGAATTGCAATACTAATAATTCAAAATATAGGCAAAAAGGAGACTTAGTATACTACTTGCCTTTTTAGTTGCCACTTTTTATAGGAGATGATAGTCTCGATTATGTTATCTCTATCCACTTAAAAAAATATGGATGAAAAGCTCACTCTCAATAAAAATTTAATTTCATGACTCACGAAGAGTGTGATCATATCAAGAGATTATCATCCAGATGAAACTCATTTCTTTTCTATCTCCTTAAAAACGTTGTCATATCATCAAAAGTGCCTATGACAGTCTATTAAATGCAGATAAAACTCATAAAACCACACTGTGACTGGCTAAACATCTGATACTAATATACTAATATCGGATGAATTAAATATTTATACGAACTGATCCCTAATCTAGTGATCTCGATAGTTTTTTTTTTGAAGAAACAGGAGGGGCAAGGAGCCCCTACTGAAAACTTAAATTAAACCAAGGCCCAGTTTAGATGCAATTTTTTTTACAAAATAAGCACTGTAACATTTTCGTTGTTATTTGGCAATTAGTGTCCAATCATAGTCTAATTAGGCTTAAAAGATTCGTCTCGTGGATTTCGTCTAAACTGTGTAATTAGTTTTATTTTTTATTTATATTTAATGATTCATGCATGCGTCTAAAGATTCGATGTGACGAAAAATTTTAAAAAATTTGGCAAAACAAAGTGGAACTAAACAGGACCAAAGAGGGCCAAAGGAACCAAGCCCAAAACAAAGGGAGGGGGCGCGCAGGGAAGGAGCAGCCTCTAGGAGGACTGTGATCTCGATAGTCTCGTAGATACGCAAATAAATTACAGATATATAATTAATTAATTAATTAAGTACATAAGTTGCAGACGTTTGAGATGCCAGCGACTGTTCGTCTCTCGTATCCCCTCGGAGGTGATCAGAGAATCCCACCACGAAATCGATTCCCAGAAGAAACCCACAGAAATCCCACGCTGAAGCCATCCGAACCCAGCCTAATCCTACAAAAAAACCAAAATAGAACCCTGTTTTGTACTAGGATCGATGGAATCAATAGGATTTAACCTCGTACACCGCCTACAAATCTTGAAAGACAACTTAGCCATCCTGAAGAGCAAGTCTAATCGTGTCTTAGCTGAGATCTACAAGAAGCCACCAGACCCAGATCCCACCGTATCTATTACCTCCCGTAATGCCATAGTTAAAAGAAATCATGAAGAGCAGGAGGAAATTCCGGCCACGATGCTGCATGAGAAGATGGAGCTACAGGTATTTACATATAGTAATTTGGAGAACGAAGAAGCCAGTTATAGGACTCAGGAGAGATCCTTAAAAGGAGCAGAGTGTGGTGAGCATCCTCACCCAATTGTAGCCCAGCAAACAAACCACCTCCACACCTTGCACTCAAGGTGTTCGACGTTTGGTCCAATGACGACAAATGGCAACCAAGGATCTGTCGCCCTTGCTGCTGTGAAGAAGACCTCCATCCTGGGAGATGTTCAGGGAAGCCACGCTGACGGCTACCAGAGGCGAGCTGGGAAGGAAGTGGCGAAGTCAAGCAAACATGAAGAAAACAGCGCTCTAGTCATTGACATGACTAGGGCACATGAGGCCTTGCGCCCCCGCTTCCTGGCGGTTGGCCTGTTCCTCTCGGTGCTGCTGGTAAACTCAAGGCAGCTGATCGATCACATGAAGAGAGTATGGAAAATAAAGGGAGACATGGAAGCGAGTTCGATCGAGTCGGAGGCGGGCAAAAAATTTATCCTCGACTTCACCGAGGAAGGCGATTGGAGGCATGCCGTTCTAGGAGGCCCACGGCAGTACAAGGGGGATGCTCTCCTTGTGGAGGGGATAGCAGCCGGTGCCGATCCATCATCAGCTCTTATGTGGGTGGAGTTCAGGAAGATACCGTTCTACCTTCTTACAAAGAAGCTTGCAGCTCAACCACCTGTCCAGTCTGTGTTACACAAGGCGGTGGCAGAAGAGACCCTTGGGGTCGCGCGTGAGTGGGATGAGCGGTTTGCTGATTCGACGAGCTCGAGAACCAAAAGGAAATTCAAGTCTAAACACTGTAGGCCGTCCGACAATGTGCATGTGCCGGTGGGCATCGCTAATATGCAGGCTGGAGTTTTAGGCTCTGTTTCAGAGGAAGTCAGGAAAGTTCGTGCTGAGTTTCCTGCAATGTCTGAGGGTGAAACTGCTCGGTTTGTCGCTGTTTGTCCTGGTAATAATCTGGAGCCGGAGCTTCGTGATATTGTGCAGCAAAATGCTGCGATCCTGAAAACTAATTTGGGTATCCTTGGTAAGCGCCGTGATGTGGAGATTAACCTGTTGAATCAAGACCTTAGTGCAAATTCTTTTGTCGATGAAGGTGTTAGTAAACGCAGTAAGAAGGATGATGGTGATCAGCTGTCTATCAACCTGATGGGTCCTCATGGCGAGGCCCGTCAGGAGCAATGAATCTCTTCCGCTGGAACTGCCGGGGGTTGGGACTCTCTCGGACAGTTCAAGAGCTTGTGGCTCTTGTGAGAGCAAAAAGTCCAATGTTGGTTTTTCTTTCCGAGACTCGTATGAAAGGTAGTCGTGTTGCAAATTTGAGATGGAGGTTGGGTTTGAAACATTGCATTACTGTGGATAGTGTGGGTACAGGTGGTGGCTTAGCTCTCTTCTGGCATGAGTCAGTGGATGTCTCTCTGATCGAAAAACACCAGAGATATATAGATGTTCATGTCAAGGAAAACCCTTCGGCGGTCAGGATGCGCATCACGTTTGTATATGGTGAACCGCGTACTGATCAGCGACATGTTACATGGCAGATCACCGGAGCCATGGCTGGCTATTGGTGACTTTAATGAGGCAATGTGGGGCTATGAACACTTCTCGGCGTGTCCTAGGCCGGAGCGACAAATGGTGGCCTTCCGTGACGTTCTGGCTGATTGTGGGCTCACGGACTTGGGGTTCTCTGGCCTCCCCTACACTTACGACAACGGGCGTGATGGTGGTGACAATGTAAAGGTCAGATTGGACAGAGCAGTTGCGTGTTCTGAGTGGAGGGATCTATTTGCCAATACAGTGCTTTATCATCTAGTTTCTTCTCGGTCGGACCATTGTCCTCTTTTTCTAGAAATTCGAAAGGAAAGCTGGGAACGCCACAAACCAAGGATCTTCCGGTATGAAATTATGTGGGAACGTCTGTAGTCCCTTGCCGCAGAAATCAAGACAGCTTGGTGCACTGATCCGAGTAGAGAAGGTTTGGGGGGCGTGGTAGCTGCGTTGAAACACGTTCAAGTCGCTTTGCACTCATGGAGCAGGAACACTTTTGGTAGTGTTACTACAGAATTGGAGGAGCTGCGGGTGAAGTTGGAAGAGGCAAAATCTGATCCACTGTGCAGCTTGTCCGATATGCGTTGGACTACTGATCGTATGGATGAACTATTGTATAGAGAGGAGATGATGTGGTTACAACGTTCCCGGATTGCCTGGTTGAAAGAAGGTGACCAAAATACAAGCTATTTCCATAGACAGGCTGTCTGGCGTGCACGCAAAAATAAAATAAAAAAGCTAAAGGACTCAAATGGAGATTGGTGTGACAATCCAAAGCAAATGCAGAAGATGGCGACTGAATTTTTCACTGATTTATATACGGCTGATTTGAGTGTGGAACCGGATGATCTCATACACCTTATTGAGCCGAAGATTTCTGCAGATATGAATGAGGATTTATGCCGAGCCTTCTCACCAGAGGAGATATCAGATGCTTTGTTTCAGATGGGGCCGCTCAAAGCCCCCCGGGCCTGACGGTTTTCCAGCTCGGTTCTTCCAGAGGCATTGGGAGGTGGTTAAAGATGATGTGGTTGTAGCAGTACAGGGCTTCTTTCGGATGGTTATTTGCCCCCTGGAGTCAATGACACATCTTTTGTGCTTATTCCTAAAGGGTCAGACTCAGTGGAACTCAAAGACTTCAGGCTGATTAGTTTGTGCAACGTGATATATAAGGTGATCTCTAAGTGCTTGGTGAATCGACTTAGACCCATATTGGACAGTATCATATCATTGGAGCAGAGTGCGTTTGTTCCAGAGAGGCTTATCACGGATAATGCTTTGATCGCTTTTGAATGCATTCATGCTATTCATAGAGGCAGTGGCAAGAATTTTTGTGGGTATAAGCTGGATTTATTGAAGCAGGGCCGTACCTACGATTTGGAAGACCCTGAATGAAACTCGTGATGTGGCCCTAAAATCTATAAGAAAATAATATAACAAAAGCATAATTTTACTTTATTATAAAGTTTTAAATATACGTTGTTCTTACAATACTTAGAACATATCAAATCTTGATGCTAAAACAATACAAAAGTACTTAAGCAACAAACTGACCTTATATTCTAGTTTCTACTGAAAAGCATCATTCTCCTAGTATTCTTCGAAATGAAGTCTTTAATTATATCTTCATACTTGATCGTCTCCAAGATATCATTTTCAAGTGCTATTGTTGCCAACCCATTGAGTCTTTCTTGTGTCATTGCACATCGCAAGTAGGACTTCAATAACTTGAGTTTAGAAAAGCTTCTTTCCGCAGATGCAACGGTAACTGAGAATCTTTCAAAACATATCTATCAAGAGCACCCCTTTGAGTTTGAGCTGCTGCTTCTAATCTCTGTTTCTTCTTACGTTTTTCATGACCAGATTCAAACCTCCTATTTCTTGAAGACATGATGCAAATCTGAAATCTCCTGTGAAATTCCCTAATTATAATGCAAATCTGAAATCTCCTGTACACAATTGGGGATGAAATTTGTGTGCGTACCGACTACCGAGCTGCCGATGGCGACGTGTTGGTGTTGGTTCTCGGCGCCAGCGGATGACAGCTGCTTCTTGGCGATGCCGATCTTTGCGTGATCTGTGAATCGTGATCGCCGTGAGGCGCGAGCCAGCGATGCCGTGCCGAACAGCCGCGTCTAGGTCTAGCAGCTCCAGCTGCAGCGGCGCAACGATGAAAGGATTGCGGCAAACGTCGCTGCCGAGTGCCGACTTCCAGGCCTATATGCGTACGTAACTACGTATGGGCTATGGACTATGGGGAAGGAGTCCGATGGCCTGCCAAGTTTTATGGGCTGATGGGCTGATGGACTATATGTGTACTAAATTTGGTGGCCCTAGAAATTTGGAGGCCCAGAACAGGTGCACACTTTGCACCTACTGATATACGGGGCTGATTGAAGGCGTATGATCGGGTTGATTGGGGATTTTTAAAAAGGTTGTTGGAGAAGCTGGGCTTTCAGAGTCAGTGAGTGCAGTGGATCATGACTTGTGTTTCGACTGTACGCTACTCAGTACGCTTCAATGGGGTGCCTTCGCACTCCTCCCCATCACGTGGTCTACGACAAGGTGATCCGCTTTCAACATATTTGTTCTTGTTAGTTGCTGACGGTCTGTCTACCTTATTGAAGCATAATGAAGGGCTCGGTGATATTGATGGTTTGAAAGTTTGTCGGAGGGCACCGAATGTGTCTCATCTTTTGTTTGCGGATGATAGCTTATTATTCTTCAAAGCAACTGTGGAGCAGGCCCATGTTGTCAAATCGGTGATTTCCACTTTTGAGAAGTGCTCTGGACAATTGCTAAGTCCTAACAAATGCTCACTGCTGGTAAATAAAAATCTGGATCAGGATGTCTCTAACCAAGTGCGTTCAGTTCTAGGAGTGGAGAGAGTTGATTTTGAGGCCAAGTATTTGGGCCTGCCAACTCCAAATGGTCGGGTTCAAAGAGGGCTGTTTCAACCTCTTGAGGAGCGGTTCCATAAGAGAATGGTTGCATGGAAGGAAAAATATTTATCTGCAGCAGGAAAGGAGGTGTTGATCAAATTGGGTGCTCAGGCTTTGCCAGTTTATATTATGAGTGTTTTTAAGCTTCCTCTGACCCTATGTGATGAGCTCATGATGCAGATTCGTGCTTTCTGGTGGGGTGCTGAGAAGGGCCGAAGGAAGCTGCAATGGATTCCATGGGAGAAGTTGGTGCTGCCGAAGGGTTTTGGTGGTATGGGTTTCAAGGACCTTCGGCTGATGAATCAGGCGTTGCTTGCTCGACAGGCTTGGAGACTTGTGGCTTTTCATGATAGTCTCTGTGCAAGGGTGCTGAAAGCTAAATACTACCCTAACAGTAAACTGTTGGATTGGGCTCCGGCCGGTGATGCATCACAGACGTGGCGAGCTATTGAATATGGGTTGGAGCTGCTGAAGCAGGGCGTTATTCACCGGATTGGCGATGGAAAATCCACTCAGATTTGGCAGGATAACTGGCTGCCAAGAGGGTATGGCCTGAAGCCGATTGGTCCTAGGCGTTCTTGTCGGCTCCAATGGGTCCACCATCTCATCGATGACAGTGGATCTTGGGATGAAACAGCCATTCGAAGGTATTTTTTTCCTTGTGATGTTGCTGATATTTTTAAAATTAAGTTGCCTGAGCAGGAGACTGCGGATTTTGTGGCCTGGCATTACGAGAAAACGGGCATTTTTTCTGTTCGGAGTGCGTACAGGCTAGCTGTCTGGAATTTCTATGGAGCTGGTAAGGTTGGAAGCAGTTCCAATTCTGATCAAGGCCGGGCTGGGTGGAAGAAATTGTGGCAGGTTCATGTACCATCCAAGGTTAGTGTTTTCGCTATGAAGGCCGCTAACAATGGACTGCCTACTCGTGTTAATAAGAAATATCGCCATCTTGAGCAACAGAATGTTTGTCAGCTATGTGGGCAACATGCTGAAGATGTTTACCATGCTTTGGTGGCTTGTCCGCATGCTTTGGCTCTGCGACAGGCTATGAGGGAGCACTGGGTGTTACCGTCAGAGCAGGATTTAACCAAGGCTGATCCAGACAGGTTGATGATGCTGATACACAATAAGTCTTTGGAGGTATTGACAAATGTCTTCATGCTCTTTTGGCATACTTGGAGTATACGAAATAAGGTGATCCACGAGGATATCTGTCCTTTTATAGCCAGCTCGGTCACCTTCCTAACCAGGTATATGACTTCCCTGACTAATATCCGACAACAAGGTGAATGCATGGATTCAAAAGGGAAGCGTTGTGCGGAGTTTGTTGCCGGTAATGTTCAGAGACAACCAGCAATTCAGAGGACAAAGTATTGGGTGCCACCACCGCAGGGTACCTTCAAGATTAATGTTGATGCTGCTTTTAATCAGTTATCTGGAGATGCTGCAGTGGGAGTCGTGATCCGAGATTGGAAGGTCTCTTTGAAACTAACTACCTGGCACATTTTATCTCATTGCAAGATGCAGAGGAGGCTGAAGCTGTAGCATGCCTAGAGGGTGTTCACATGGCAATGAGATGGCCAGAAATTCCGATGATTTTGGAATCTGATTGCCAAACGGTGGTCTGTGTTTTTTTTCATACCAAGGGTCATGATCGATCTGCTCTGTGGCAAGTTTTCGCGAAGTTGCATGACGCTGGCAGTCAGTTGTGTCAGCTGGAGGTCATCAAGATTAGTAGGGATCAGAATAATATGGCGCATGAGTTGGCGCGTTTTGTGTTTAGGTCTACAGAGAGTCTGTGTTTTTTTTGCTTGTTTTCCGGAGTGGGTTGTGTCCCTCTCTTGTAAGGATATTACTTAATTTTAAATAAAGTTATCTCTTTCGCAAAAAAAAAAAGTACATAAGTTACTTAGAAAAATAAGAAGATTAAATTTTAAACCCATCTGCTTATCCGTGTCAATATCCCTAGGCCAGCCTTCGCGTGATGGAACTGCACTACGCACGCGTGCTGCGCGGAAGCCGAAGCTTCCAGTGAACAGACAGGGGAGTGTGCGGGTGTGAGGCATCGATTGAACAGATATTTTTTTTTGTTTTTTACATAGTAATACTACGTTGTATTACGGCTGGACTGCAGGGTATTGGCATACCAAGCATACACTGTAGGTCCGCGTGCACACGCTCCCCATTAATCACATTGCAAACTAATATATACTCCCTCCGTCCACAAATGTCTATCGTTTTCGCTTCTCCAAAAACAACTTTGACTAAATATATATTAAAAAATATTAATATTTATGATACATAATTAGTATTATTGATATATATATGAATCTAGTTTTTTAATAAATTTATTTAGAGATAGGCTCCGTTCGCTTCGCTAAAAAAACAAACCGAAACACTGTTCCGGCTGATTTTATTGTGAGAGAAAAACATTGTTCCGACTGAAAAAACAAGCTAAAAAGTAAGGATTATAAGACAAGTGAATAGGGTCATAGAAATGTTGCACACATTTTCTATAAATCGAGTCAAAGTTATCGCCACGCTCATGACGGCTAACATTTAGGGATAGAGGGAGTAGGCATGATGACCAGTGGGCTGTAGCGTGAGGTACGGTCGTACGATCCAGTGAGCACACAACGACCGCGGGGTGAAGGCGTGGGGCGTGCACAGTGGCCGGTGGCAGCGACAGAGGCAGCGGTGGGGCTCTAGCCCCCCCTACCGATCCTGCGCACGTGGAGCCCCCCTAAGCCATTCCTTAAAATTTTATGCATATATGTATTAGGTAAGAGGGGCTAAGGTTAAGAGAAGATAAAAAAGTCTCTATTATTTTGTTCAGCCCCTCCTAAATTTTTTTCTGCCTTCGTCCCTGGCCGGTGGCACGGGCGGTTGCGGGTAGCTCGGCATGGGGACACATGGATAGGTGAAGTCTCGATATCTCCTCTCCTGAGTATATCCAAGAGTCCTCTAAATCTCTTCTTAATTTTTAATTTTTTAGTAAGACGAGAAAAAACTCCTCTCCAACGGCTCCTAATTCATCCTCCTAATCATAAAAGAACTCTTTTCTTTTGGCGGAAAAGAATGTATATTTTAAGAGACCTTAAAAAACGAAAAAGAAATCCTATTGAAGATCTGCACAAACATCCTCTCTTATATTACGAGATTTTAGGAATAGTATCGGTAGAATGAAGATTGATATCATCTAAATCGAGTAGACTAGAAAGACTGCCGCGGCCTTGCCGCGCCATGCATTTGAGTGGGCCACCACAATTCTTGGAGCTGTGGTGTTAGAAAATTTGGTCTGGGGCTTAATAGCGTGATTCGGTGGTGTAAATAAGACTGACCATTTTCCTCAACACCATGATTCGGTGGTATTCCAGGCATGATAGTTGACTCATTTATTTCTTTTATTATTTATTATTGTGTTCTTCCCTCCGCTGACGAGTTCTCCAATTATCTGATTTCTTTGCTTCTCATGTCCATGTGCGTATGTGTTCGGGGTGAATCCGGGCTCTAGGCGTTGACCGGCAAGAACCCTCAGTTTTCCTCGCCCAAGAAGGGTCTATTTTTATGGTGGCTTTCCTGGGACTAAAAAAGCTAGGTGTCCGACTAAAGGGAGAGTTCTCCGGAATTGGAATGTGTTTTCAGCACAAGATTAACGACAATGATATATAGCGGGTGTCCGGATGGGGACGGACGCATCTAAGTCGCGCCGAACCCGATCCACCCGTTCCGCACGCCGTCTCCCGCACTCATCGTTATCCTTTCCTTACTCACTCCCGTAGCGCTCCTCCCATTCTACTGCCGCCCCACCGGGACGGACACCGCACGGCCAACTCGCTGCCGTCGCTCGCCGGTGCTCCCTCCCTCCATGCATCTATCTCCCCTCCCGCGACCTCCATTGCTACCCCCGCGCCCTCATCGACCCGGCTCCCACTCCCCACACCGGAGACGAGGACGACGGCGGCGGCTCTGACGAGGTAGGTCGGTGTTTATCTGGATCTGAGCTCTCCTCCTCCTCCTCCTCTAGATCTGAGAGACGCGGCGGTGGCTCGGGTTCTGGCGAGCTTTGGGTCCTATTCCACATTTTTGCTGTTTTCTCCCGTGTTGCAACAGGTGATTTCCGAATGTTGCAATGGGATTTTTGGGTCGTTGCAACAGATGTTTTTGCGATGTTGCAGCACTACTATTTGAGATGTTGCAGTACATGATTTTTGATGTTGTAGCACATAATTTTTCAATGTTGCCGTACATATTTTTTCGATGTTGTAGTACATGTTTTTTCGATGTTGTACTATATATTTTTGCGATGCTGCAGCACATAATTTTCAATGTTGCAGTATATAGTTTTTCAATGTTGTAGTACATATTTTTCGATGTTGCATTTGCACTACATAATTTTGCGATGTTACAGTATTTATATTCCAATGTTATACTAAATAATTTCTCCATATGTTTGCGATGTTGCACTTAAAGTGTTTTCGTGCTCTTAGGACAGGGAGCGCGTTGGGTGAACGGGTGCGTTGGGGAATGGGGACAGGGGCACGGTGGACGCGATTTCTATTCCGTTCTAGTGCATCTCGCGCGCCGGACGTCCAGGCGCTAGGAGCGTTGCAAGATAAAATGTAAAATTGACTACAATTGATGGCATAGGAAAAATTTGAAGCACTCGTCCACTCTAGTCTAGAATAGTCCTGTTCGTTTGGGCTTGTTTGGCTTATAAGCCATAGCTGAAAGTACTGTTAACTGATTTGGTGTGAGTAAAAAATACTATTTGTTAATTGATAAGCTATATATGACCAAACGAACAGACTGATATTGGCATGCATATAGTCCGTGAGTTCATCCATGGGACGTGGTCGAATGAGATGCCAGTTTACCTGGTGCAAATGATTTGGTCCCTATCAGTCTATCCAAGAAATTATTAGTGACGTGTCTGATTCTCAACGAGTGAAGATGGTTTGCATCTACGTGTTGAGAGGAAAAGTAAAACATCCCATCAAACATATATATACACAAGTGAGACTTGGGCATGTTACGTGGTGAGATATTTGTCGCAATCTTGGCCTCGAGCTTCGATTACAGTGAAGGATGAATGCAGCAAAACTGCCAACGTGTGACACTGGTCCATGCCGACGCAGCGCAGCATTTCATCGAACAAGTCGTGGGCACGCGAGGTGTCCTACGCTCGCACGTTGCTAGCACGCTCGCAGCTGCCTCTGGACCTCTGGTGCTGAAGAGAGCCCCCTGCCGACGACGAGTAGAGCTTCGGTGAGGGCGTTGATAGTTCCCTCAATGATGCGGCAGCTTGCAGGGGTGAGCCATTGTGCCTCCAGTCTTCCTGAGGTCCCCACACCTCTCGAGACAGCTCGTTGGGCGGAGTGCAGCGAAGTCGACGTGCGCTGCGGGGCCCTGCTTCTCCTTGCGGGGGTGGCGCCAGTCCTGCTCTTCCTTGCCTTCTGCGACGACGTGTCGCGCGTCATCTGCCTGAGCCGTGGTCAGCATTGGCAGGTCTGGTGGGACGACCGTCAGCTTGTTCGTTTGGCCGTGGCTTGTCGTAAACGATCATAAATTTTTAGTTGGAATAATATTTTTTTCTCACACAAACCAGCCAGTAATATTTCTTCACGAACCAGCAACGATACGAACCAGCCAACCAAACAGACCGCATGACGCTTGACGCGGGTAAGGAGATATTGGTAGGGGAGTGCGTCCAGGATGTCCTTGAAGCTCTAGCCTTGGTAATTGGATCAGCTGAAGGGAACGTGTGCGCTCGTAGCGCGCGAGGAACAGAGAAAGGGTCCGGCCCGCTGGAGAGGCGCTGGAGCCACGGGCGCAGACGGCGGGGGAGGATTTTTTTTAAATCTGATACTGATTATATATATATATTTAAAACTAACACTTTTGGTCGCGCCTATTGCCACGGCGTAGCAAAATAACGCTGCCGCGCCATGCATGGGGCGCGGCAGGAGCGGGGACGTGGCACTTCCCCGGTCCCTGGACGCTGACGTGGTAGGCGCTGCCGCGCCTCGGATCTTGGCGCGGCAATGCCGCGGCACGGCCCACGGTGCGAAAAAGGCCCAGTATAGGCCCGTGGACTGGCTTTCTCTCTCCCCCCCCTCTCTCTCTCTCCATTCTATCCGCGCACGACGCCGTCGCCCCCTCCCTTGTCTCCTCCACCGCCGACCCCTCCCGCCTCTCTATGCCCACCTCCGTCCCTCCCTTCCCCGAAGCTTCTCCTCAGTTTCGATCACGATAATGATTCTCTTATTTGTCATTTGAATGGTGGATTCAAAGATTATGAATGGTAGTTAGGGTTTGGAGGAAAATTGTATTTGGGAACTATGGGCGGCTATGGTTTGGAGGAAAATATTAGTTCGCTTTTGGCAATATTATGGTTAATTAGTTAGTTAGAAGTATGTTTACCATGTTTAGTATAAGGTTTACTTTTGTTCCTATAAGTGTTGGTTATATTATTTTAGCTGTAATGCAAATGGTTCTCTTTTACATTACCAAGTGATTTTTTGATTGATGTTAAATTACAACTGTTTTGTTAGATGCAAGACATGTATCGGGAGGAGTATTGACAAAAAAGGATACAGTGGTCGTCCTAGAGAATTATACCCCAACACGTCTAGCAAAGATGCTCCCGTCCCTCCTGACCTCCCTGTCCCTAACTGTGACTGTGGCCGTCCGGGCGACGTGTTTCAATCGAGTCATCCGGATACAGTGGCTCGTTGTTTCTACACATGCAGTAGTTTTAATGTAAGTTATTCTTTTCGTATCTTTTTTCTTCATTTTTGTTAGTAGGTTACTAATATTTTGTTGGAATCTTGTTGTGTAAGCCCATGAGATGTACTTTTTTCTTTCAGTGGATCAACGGTGCAAACAAGTTTGACCCAATGTACCTCCTTTTCGATGATTGGTGGAGAGGGAGACATCCATGTGAGCACTTCGAGCGGTGGGTTCCACCTCCCCCTAACCCCCCGCCAATGATGGCTAAGGAGAAGCACCTAGCCGCAATTAGACGACTCGAGAAACTTCCTCTGTGCGATTGCGGAGATCGAGCTGTGATAAACCCTAAGCATACATTGGAGTTTGTATGTCTCAACAAGCATGAAGTAAGTGGAAAGTATATATGTTTAAATGTTTAGCTCTATGTGTTCCTTTACTAATGTCACCTCTTTTAGGTGTTTGCATTTGTGAAGTGTCGTTTCAAGGAGTGGCTCTATGGTCCTAAGAATCAATGGCCGGAAGAGCTGCCAAAGGCAAAGAAAAAGAAGAAAGAAAGGGTAATTTTGAAAGCACCTCCTGTCATGTGCGAATGTGGTGTTAAAGCCAACTACGACCTAGTCCCTTCAGAGCTTGGAGTAGGCCATTATTGCGGTCATATGGTTGACTATGATGAGGTTGATTATTGTTGTGGAAAACATGAAATCGTTTTTTTCTTTTTCAAAGAGTTATGATCTATTTTTTCGTTTTTACAGACCACTACGTACTGTCCATAGTAATATGAATACCTATACTAACTATAACTATACTAGCTAATATAATATTAACACCTATATAAGACTAACTACAATAACTAATTATACTAAATACAATAACTAACTAGACTCACTAACTGTACTAACTAAACTAACTAAGTTTACTAACTATACTAACCTGCTATACTACCTATACTAACTAAACTAACTTTACTAACTATACAAACTTACTATACTAATTATACTAACTAATCATTCAAACTAATTTTACATATTAACCCTAAGTAACAATAATTTTGATTCAATCAACAAATACACAAGGGAAGAACCTTGACAACGAGGGGAAGATTAGGGCTTAGCCAAATCTACCAATGGAGGACGATGTGGCCGCCGGCCGGCGAAGGAAGGGACAGGGGGCGCAGGTGAAGGAGACGATGGGGAGAGAGGCCAGCCGACGGTGGGGAAGGGCCGCTGCGCCGGCGATGGGCACAACTCCTGGAGCGGGCTAGCAACCTTTTCGCTTGGTCGTATTCGGCTTATAAGCCATGCCTTATCAGCCAACGAACAATATTTTTCTCTCACACCAAATCAGCCAACAGCACTTTCAGCCATGGCTTATAAGCCAAACAAGCCCAAACGACACATGGCGTAGAGAGGGAGGAATGAGGAGAGAGGGAGGCGGGTGGAGGCACGGGCGGTGGCCTCGGCGGCGGCGGGCGCGTCTCCCCCTCGATCCATTTCATTGGAGTGAAAGAGAGACATTGAGGGGAGGGAGGCCGGTCCGCAGTCCTGTATTCCGCGTTAATATCTGCGGCGTAGCAGCGCCTACCACGTCAGCGGCCAGGGCCCGGGGAAGTGCCACGTCATCGCCGCTGTCGCGCCACCATGCAAGGCGCGTCAGCGTTGTTTGGGCGCGTCGTGGCAATAGGCGCGGCCAAAAATGTTAGAATTGAAAAAAAATCAGTGTTAAATTTTAAAACAGTTTAAAAAAAGTGCTAGAAATAAAAAAATGGGGGGGAGGTGTTGGTGCGGTGCGGACGTAGGGGAATGGGATGAGGAACATCGGCGGGCCTGCTGACTGCTGTAGTGCGGGCTTCAGAGATGAAGGGAGGGATCTCAAACCGTCTCTAATCTAACGGTTCGTGAAAACCCAGCAAGAGATCTGACTACTGAAAATTCGAGACGATGTGGCTTGATGAGAGGACTGCGACGTGGCAGGATGAGAGGCTGGAGTCCATGGTGCAACTTTCGTCTTGTTAAAGATATATATGAACATGAATTTGATTCAAAACTACTAAATCCATTCCAAATTATAGTTCGTTTGACTTTTTTGACCTTAAGTTTGATCACTCATCTTATTCAAAAATTTGTGCAAAATATCACTTCTTTTTGTTGCGGCTTGCTTTATTAACTAAAGTTTTTTAAGAATGATTTAAATTTGACTATGTTGACATAAATTTTTTTAATAAGATGAGTGGTCAAACTTAGACTAAAAAAATTCAAACAAACTATAATTCGAAACGGAGGGAGTATTTGTTTTATATTCGTAAAAAGTTCATTATCTGACTAAAATATCCGATTTCGATCTTTTATCCCATTTTTTCCAACCATTGCCCTGCGCCCCCTCTGCACCTACCCCCCTGCCTTTCCTTTTCCCCAGCGCACTCTTCGACTCTTCTTCGGTTCTTCCGTTACCCCCAGCGTGCGCGCCCTCTGCCCCTCCCTCTCTCTCGTGGAGACGGACTGGGCCGCCGTCGCTGCCGCCCTACGCCCAGGTCTTCTTCGGCCCCTGAGCCGCGACGAGCACCACCAGGTACGCCCGCTCTCTGGTCTTCCCTTCCTGATGTGCGCAACAGAGCACCCAAACCCTAGCTTACTGTTTGTATTCGGATCTGATCTACTTACAAGTGTATATGCATGTATTATGCCTACTAACTTCGATTGTTGTGCAAAAATTATCGGGTGTACATGTTTGCACCCCATGTCCTTACCGGGGGTCAGCTCCTGTCCCAGCTAGCAGCCTACTATTGTCTATTTGTTCAACAGTTCAAGTAACAAGTTAACTATTGTTAAGTCAGCACGCTGTGCAGAAAGCTGTATCAGTATATTGTTGTTGCCATGCCGATTAGTATTTGGACCTCGAATTTTGATTTGCGTTTTCCCATCAAATTTCCTTGGACTTAAAACAACTGACTATACCATGGCACATATACCTTAATACCTCCATAAATAGTTGTCATCATGTCCATGAGCAGTTTGCGAACAGGCGATATCCTTAGTGTGAATGTTAATTCTATTTTGTGATGTTGCATCTGTGATCCAAAGTCTGAATGCAATTGCTTTTGCAGCTGTGATCTATGCTCGATACCTCGAGCGCCTAGTATTGTATGTCTGTCTTGTCTGCATCATTTAATTTATTTTCTCTTTCCCCCTCATATTCTAGGGAGTAGAAGAGGTTAACCTTCTGGTTGGAAACAATGGTAAGTACTAGCTAAAATTATGTTTTTCTTCTTATCTTTTTTGAACAATTCGACCTATAGGCCTGGAGAATTTCGTCTATGGAATCATGTAAGTAGTTGGTATACACGCCTTCCCCCACTTGGAAGTAGATGATAGAACTGAGCAGTTTAACAATGCCAAGAGATTATTCCTCAAGGTCTACATCATTGTCTCATGTGCAGCAGTGAGTTCAGATCCACAAAGTCTTCCCTCTATACTTGCTTGGCCAATACGATAACATTTGATTGTAGAACTGAACCAAGATATACTTTCTTTCATGTAGCAAGTATGTCGTCGATACTCATAAACTAAAATAGTTGCTGTGAGCTGTCACCTGTCTTCTTTCACATGTGCAGATTTTCAACAAAAAAGTTACTTATTTCATTTGTTGCTCAACCACACTGTTGTGTCCTCAATTCTCATACATTTGTTCATCATGAGTAGTACTTCGAAGGCTATGGCTTCCGTGGAAGTACTTTCGAGCAGACTTATCGCTGCTATCCTGCATCCTTCATTGACAAGGTTTGTAAATCTAAATGTGATGAGGTGCCATGTTTTCTAGTTGAATATGTTGTGTTCCATGTCATGGTTTCATGCTGTGCCAAGTTTCATGGCACCTATGACTATATGAGATAGTAGTTCGTTATGAGATACTGTAATCAACTCTATTATTCCATATGAGTTGCTTTTGCCGTATGCATATGTAGCATGTTCCATAGGTTGGGTTCAAATGTGTATTTTCATTTGATTGTGAGCGAGGAACTTCTCTTTTCTTATCAAAATGACTTGCAAATTGAACAAGTAAAATATCTTTACATTATCAGTAGCTAAGCTGTAGTAGCGACTTGTTGGCATGTTTGTTGACTCTTGCCTTTCTAAAGGATGTCACAAAATTACTGTTAAGCTTCTAATGTTATGATAACAGAATTGCATCCTGCAGTAAATTCTGTATGTCTAATGCTAGAATAATTACTACAGCCCCGTTCCAAATTATAGGTCAGTTTAGCTTTTTCCTAAATCAAACTTCTCTAGCTTTAACTAAGTTTATAGAAAAAATGGACCCACATCTACAACATCAAATTAGTTTCGTTAAAATTCTCCATGAAATGTCTTGATAGTGCATTTATTTGAGCATGTAGCTGTTAATGTATTTTCTAAAAACTTGGTCAAAATTAGAGAAGTTTGACTTAGGACAAAGCTAAAGTGACTTATAATTTGGGAATTGAGATGGAGTGAGTAGCTTTTAAAATAATATTTTAGTTTGCATTTTTGGAATTTATTGTGAAAGATCTTTTTACCTTTTTTGCAGCCACAGCTTGAGGCTGGTGACAAAAGTATGTTCTCTGTTCCCTGAGTTTTGAGTTCTGAGCTCCGTATCTATTTTAGTTGCCATTGGAAGTTTACAGGATTATTATTTTGCTTCTTCCCAGTTATAATGCCACCGTCAGCTCTTGATCGTCTCGGTAAGTTAGGCACATTCGTTACTTCTCATCTTTGACATGCACAATGATACTTCATCTTCCATGTTTTTGACAATTTTTTCCACACTGATTTCTCAATAAGTTCTCAATTCTGAAAATTTTTTTGGTTTCTCTGCAGCATCTCTGCATATTGAATACCCTATGCTATTTGAAGTTCACAATGCAGCAGCAGAACGGACTTCACATTGTGGTGTTCTGGAGTTCATTGCAGAAGAAGGCATGATCTACATGCCATATTGGGTATGTCAAGATCTAGGATACTGTTGCACTTCTTTATTATATCACCACGTCAACAAAGCTAACTTTATGTGGTCTTCAGATGATGCAAAATCTTCTTCTGCAAGAGGGAGATATGGTGTTCATAAAAAACGCCAACCTCCCCAAGGGCACATATGTGAAGTTGCAGCCTCATACAACAGATTTTCTAGATATTTCAAATCCCAAGGCAATGTTAGTATTTTTTCATTAACTATTTCTTATCCTAGTGAAAACATCCTTTTACCCTTCCCTTCCCATATCACTGCTGTATTCTGACTAGGGTTACATGGTATTAGTAGCGATTGAATCCCTCAAGAACATTAATGACCTGTTTGTGTCATTCTTGCAGCTTGGAGAAAACTTTGCGGAACTTTTCTTGTCTAACTACAGGTGACAGCATTATGGTAGCGTATAATAACAAGAAGTACTACATTGATATAGTGGAGACAAAACCCTCCAATGCTATAAGTATTATTGAGACTGACTGTGAGGTTGACTTTGCTCCACCACTTGACTACAAAGAACCCGAGCCAGTAAGACCTTCTGTTCCTGCAAGCACAGAGCCTACTACTGGTAATACTCTTGTCCTATACATCACCGGATGCTATTACTGTTCTACATATGTTTTTTTTGTCATTCAAATTATTTTTGTGTTTTTTTGGTGCGCAGAGGCTCCAGCTGAAGAAGAACCAAAGTTCATCCCCTTCACTGGTTCAGGAAGGCGCTTGGATGGGAAGCCTTCCAAAGATAAAGATGTGCTGGCCCCATCCCCTGCAAAGCGTCAAGCTAATGCGACCAATGGTGTGCAGCCCTCAACAGCCACCACATCACAGGGCAGTTCATCGCGCAAGACCACTGGAAAACTTGTCTTTGGCTCTGGTGGAAGCCGAGCCGAAAAGGTTGGTCTTTACAATATTTTGATCTCTTTGAGTCCATCTACACATAATGTGGAAGTGATTACCTTATGGGACTTGGCTTTGATGTTCCATTTTGCATTAAATGTTTAGGCACCTGAAAAGGAAGCAGAGGAGCCCAAGAAAGAAGACCCAAAATTCACAGCATTTACAGGAAAGAAATACTCATTGAAGGGCTGAATAAATAGGAAGATAATGTATTATCAGTATTTCCAGTGACAGACTTGATCAGGGGAAGCACTTATTAACCTTATTCTGTGGGAGGGCCTTCTTTGGGTGGGTTAGTGGTGTCTGTTTCTCCTGAACTGTTACCCTTGTGTCAGCCACGCCGGAGCAACTGATGTATAAAGCCATTGTTGTCCGATAATGGATTTCTGCTGAGCTTGCATGTACTTATTATCGCCAATTCGCCTTATACTAGCAAACATGCTGTGTAACAATGAAACGTATAGCTTGTTGTGCAATCATATGGACGACTTGTGATTCGGAGATTGATGCAACAATTGCATCAATTGTTCTAATACGTCTTTGAATCAGACATCATACCATGGTTAGACGTTCACTGTTGGAAATTTGGTCTTGTGTTGGATTTGGATTGTTCTAGATTTTAATATGTTCTAATGTCTTTGAACCGGACTCCGTGCTGTGGTTAAGCACGTGTTGGAAACTTGCTCGTGTGGATCTGGATTGTAGTTAGACGCGTGCTGTTAGAGACCACGAGCTGGAAACTTGGTCTCGTGTGTATTCGGATTATAGTTAGATGCGTGTTGTTGGAAACTTGGTCTTTTGTGGATTTGGATTGTTTTAGATTTGGATTAGAAACACCTGTGAGCGGAATGTGGTTAGATGCGTGCTGTTGGAAACTTGGTCTCCTGTGGATTTGGATTGTTTTAGATTTTGATTTGAAACGCCTGTAGATGGAAATTAGAGGAGAAAACTTTTCTCCTTTCAATATTATAGTTTTCTCCTTTCAATATTATGAGAAAATTGCACTTTTACCGGTCCAAACAACGTGCTTCGCAAAATTAGCATCCCAAACGTTGCTTTCGTAAAAATAGCAGCCAAAACATTTGCCTCTTATTTTCTCTACCATTTTCCCACTTTTCCTATTTTTTATTTTATTTCACCTAAATCAGCCAACTAAGGTACAAATTTGCCCCTGGGCAAACTCACGCAACGAAGAGGCAGCTGATGCCGCGTCGCTTCGTCTTTCCCTATCCCCGCCGCCGCTTCTTCTCTTCCGCGAGCCCTCGCATGGACGACGTGCCGCTGCCGTTCGACATGCCCTTGCCGGACGACGATTTGCCACCGCCACGCGACGTGCTGAAGGGTCGAGATGACGGACTAGAGGGGGGGGGGTGAATAGTCTTTTCTAAAATTAATCGCGTCGGCTAACCGATATAAATGCGGAATTAAAACAATCGGTCTAGCCAAGACTACACCCCTCTATATATGATCACTAGCACCTTGCAAAGATACTAATAAAGCAACTAAGGTGCCGGGCTAGCTAGAGATCTCCTAAACAATTCTAGGAGCAAGGTCACACAAACCTATGCCACTGGTACTTTAAGTAACAAGGGAGCTCCTACACATGCTAGTAAGCAAAAGCACAAAGCTAACTAAGCTCACTAGCAATGCTCAATAACAAGGCAACCAACGCCTAATTAGAGAGCGCAAATACTTAGCTACACAAACTAAGCAATGTGACTAACAAGGTTACTAAAACCAAATTAGCCACGCAAGGAAGCTACTTCTATGCTACACAAGCAAGAAGGTAATTAGCTAGCTACACAAGCTATCTAATTACAAGAGCAACTACACAAGCTTAAGATATATATATAAGTAATTGCAAGCTTGTGTAATGGGGATGCAAACCAACGGGAAGAACAAGGTTGACACGATGATTTTTCTCCCGAGGTTCACGTGTTTGCCAACACGCTAGTCCCCGTTGTGTCGACCGCTCACTTGGTGGTTCGACGGCTAATTAGCATCACCCGCTAAGCCCGCACGTCGGGCGCCGCAAGAACCTACCCCTTGAGTGAGGGTAGCTCAATGACACGCTTTACTAGAGTTGCTCTTCGCGGCTCCTGCGGGGCGAGCACAATGCCCCTCACAAGCACTTCTCCGGAGCGCCGCACAAGCTTCTTGCGCGCTTCGACGGAGACCACCACCAAGCCGTCTAGGAGGTGGCAACCTCCAAGAGTAACAAGCACCACCGGCTCGCAACTCGATCACCTAGTGCCACTCGATGCAACCTCACAATGCAATCGCACTAGAATCGCTCACTCACACAATCGAATGATCGCTATCAAGTATGTGTGTGATGGAGGCTCCCAAGCACTCACAAGCATGGACACTAAGTCCCTTGAGGTGCTCAAGACAGCCATGGCCGAGGGCCACTTCTATTTATAGCCCCAAAGGCTAAACTAGCCGTTACTCCTTCATTTGGCAGCGGTCGGGCCGACCGGACGCTTCGATCCCGATCGACCGGACGCTGGACCACACGTCGTCGGTCACGCGATACTCGCCACCACGTGTCCCCTGCGTTCAACGGTCATCTTTCGATCCCAACGGTCATCTCGCCGACCGACGCGAAAGATTTCAACCCGACCGGACGCAGAACCCCCAGCGTCCGGTCGTTTCCAATAAGCTCCGAGCATGACCGGACGCGTCCGGTCGAAACCTTGACGACGGACGCAGCCAGCGTCCGGTCACTCTCCAACTCTGCGTCATCGTATCGTCGTCCCGGCCGGACGGACGCAGCTTGCCAAATGTCTCCGGTGCATTCAGATCCAGCGTCCGGTCGGTTGACCGACGCCAAAGATCTTCGCGACCAACTCGTTCTCACTTCTAACTTCTTCACCCTTGCTCCAATGTGCTAACCACCAAGAATTTGCATCCGGCGCAATAGAAAATAGGCATTCTATTTTCCCGAAAGCGCCGAATCCCGCCTCGCAAGCTCGGCGGGAGGGAGAGAGGGACCCAAACCCATCTCACCCCTGCAAACACCACCTCGTTTGTAAATGTGCCAACACCACCAAGTGTACACCACCATGTGTTAGCATTTTCACAATCATTTCCCAAAGGATGTTAGCCACTCAACTTGCCACGCCACTCGATCCTAGCGACAATGCAAAGTTAGATCACTCGAGTGGCACTAGATGACCGATATGCAAACAAGTTTGCCCCTCTTGATAGTACGGCCATCTATCCTAAACTCGGTCATATACTTCTCTACACACCTATGACCGGTGAAATGAAATGCCCTAGGTTATACCTTTGCCTTGCGCATTCCATTCCATCTCCTCCAATGTTGATGCAACACATGCACCAACACGATCAACAATGATATGATCCACTTCATATCATCACGTGATCATATTGGTTCATCGATCTTGACTTCACTTGCCCTTCACCGTTGCCATCGTCCATCGGCGCCAAGTCTTGCTCAAGCTTCACCGCCACGCGGTCCATCACTCCAAAGCCTTCGACTTGCCCTTCACGCTTGCAACCGGTCCATCAAGCCAAGTCTTGTCTTGATCTTCTCCACCTTGATCACATGACTCAATGTCATGTCTCATGTGCAATAAGCTCCTTCATCATCACATGTGTGAGCTTTGCAACATCTCCAAGCCATTTTCACCTCCATGGCATATGTTGCTCATACACATGTACCTGTGGACTAATCACCTGTGTATCTCACATAAACACAATTAGTCCACCTAGGTTGTCACTCAATTACCAAAACCAACAAGGACCTTTCACGTGCCTCTACCATCTGAGGCGTGGCATCTCATCGCTGATGGGGACGTGTTTGCTGTTGAGAGCCCTGCTGACCGCTGCATCGACTCCGGCCTTGCTGCACGACGAGCCGAGGCCGACTCTACTGCATGTCGTACACAAGTACGTGATGGACATGCAGTCTACACAAAGCACACGAAGCAAGGCACATCCAGGCGAGGCAGCCAGGCACATGCAGATGCAGGCGCAGCAGCCCGCCAGCGCCCATGCCAGCGGCGACCAGCGCCCAACGCTGAGAGTCCACGTCAATTAGCACAGGGGCAAATTCGTCCTTTTAGGTGGCAGGTTTTAGGAGAAATAAAGAGAAATGAGAAAAAAGGGAAAATGGTAGAGAAAACAAGAGGCAAATGTTTTGGCTGCTATTTTTACAAAAGCAACGTTTGGGATGATAGTTTTGCGAAGCACTTTGCTTGACTGTTAAAAGTGCAATTTTCTCCAATATTATTAGGCATAAATAAAACTGAGTTTTTCTCAGAATCGGAAATGGGAGAGTGAGGCATGGTGGGATGGGTGATGGACAAGAAATTAGAAGATTTCAGAATCGCTAGTGGAAACAATTCTATCCTATAATACCACCACCGAGGATTGTCATAGAAGATGTATAATCTTCAAAACACATATTTGAAGGGTCAAACACTGAACATGAATATAAATAAAATACATAATTTGAAGACGAAAAGTGTTAAATGTGTACATAAGCAACGAACGAAAATAACTAAATCTTAAAAATTACATAAATTTTGAAATAAAGATTAAATATTTATAAAATTTACAACGCAAGATTAGTTAGAAGGACTGGACAAAATAATTCGTGCATTTTACAACGAGAGTTTGGTTAAGAGGTCGTTTTACAACAATAGTTTGGTTGAGAGGACCAAACAAAAAAAACTAATTAATGATTTTGTAAACTAATTGCTTGATCAAAATCTTTTGTTTGTGTCCGCAAAAACATTCAAAGTCGAATAGCCTCTAGACAAAGAGTTGAACACTACTTCCTCTGGTATAATTTCTTAGGCGCGAGCGCAGTTTTGAATATATGTACAACATAAGGCATCTTCTAAAAATCGTGATTCACATTTTTTTTATTGTCAACCAGGGGAGTTTCCCCACCTAAATTTGTATTAAGCGATCTTGGCCAAAAAGGCCATCAGATAATAAAATTTTACATCAGTGTTTTACCGAATGACAACTACATTGCCGTTTGGAAAATATTACACCAAGAATTAGCAATTTGTCTATATCTTGCTTCGGTAGCCTATGTTTCGAGAGCTTAGCTTCTGAGATGCAAGAAGATAGGAATTGATTCAGGGAATCATACTGTGATCCGAATACTACACCGAACGGTCACCGCTACTTGCTTAAAATTGTGATTCGCATTAACTGGCGGATAGAAGCTGAACAGTCACCGCTACTTGCTTGCAGTTAATGCATCAAAATGGATAACCATCGCTCGGCTGCAACATGGCATGAGTGAGCTTGGCATGTGGCACTGTTTAATACTCTTCCTCGTTCTCTCAGCTCTCCTTGGTATCTAAGATTTGTTCTCCTGCGCCTGATAAATGGTATTGGAGAGAGTAATATCCAGCTCCTCCTCTGATTGTTTGGCATATATAACCACAAATCCATATCAATTTTCTCTAACATCCCAACAATGATATTTTGCATAGGACTAACATCATATGCCTAACATACTAACGATGATATTTAGCAGACCCCAAACCAAACAACAATATGAGACAAGCAAAGGCGCAAGATCACAAACATATGCTATAACATATTTATGCTCTGGGCTGGCTATGGAGGAATCGTATGTGATGTACCATGTAGACCTTGTTGTCACCGGTTAGTTTTTTCCTCGGAGGGTCATGACAAATTAGTTTTGTCATGGTGACTTCGTGCTATTAAGGCCATGCCACACCAATGCAAACGGTGTGAGCATTCTCTCACACCTTTAGGGACGCGCCCGACAGCTAATCGACACCATGTGAGTTGAGACTCGAGTGCCCCTCTCATCGAGCTGAAGTCCCGCACGTGGAAGAATCTACATAGAATCGATTAGTAGATTGAAATGGTAGTCTAATTCAACTTCTTTTTTCACTACATCCACTTAATTTCAATCAAGTAAAAAAAATCGAAGATAATTCTTCATTGAAAGAACCCAAGGAGGGGGAGAAAAATAATACGAGAATAGACTATAGTAAAAGAAAAAAAGTAAAAGGAAAAAACCTACGAATCTTTCATGCTTAAAAAAGGTGCGAGATGCTTCAATCGAGATCCTTCAAAAAAAAGAACATATTTTTTTCTAAGAATAAGAAAATAGTATAAATTATGAAAAATTAGGTCATCTCTGACCTGGCCAGATGGCCTTTTCTTTTTTTCTTTTTGTTTTCCTCCACGAGACCCAATCCGTAGCTCCAGAGTCATCAAACAGAAAGGCACATCGTCATAACAGCTAACTTGTATAGTTATATGTATGCACGCAAACTGTCGGTGTTCCGAGTAAACACCAACAAGTAAATTTCTAATATTGCGCGTCTGGTTCGGATGATGTGCTAAGAGGACACAAGAATTATACTGGTTCGGACCGAATGTCCCTACGTCCAGTTTCGGGCTGCTCGGGTTACCAGCACCGAGTTTGTAGTAGGGGGTTACAAACTGGCGAGAGAGGGAGGAGCTCCCAAGTCTCTGTGGTTCGATTGCTCGATGCTTCTACTGCTCGATCTATCGGTCGATTGATCTCTCTTTATGTATGGTGCCCTGCCTTCCCTTTTATAGACCAAGGGGAGAGAACAGGATACCAGAGACCGAGAGAAGGGAAGAGGGAAAAAAGAAAGAGAAATAAGGCTCCCGGGGATGTGCCGTCCTCCTCTTCGTGTGGCTCCCGCTGACCTTGTAGATCGTGGTGGCAGCGGCATTGCGTCGGGGTCCTGTTGGCCGCTGCAGCATACGTGCGGGCGTCGTGCACCATTCTTGTCTTTCATCCCATCCGAGCGGACGGAATGGTCAAAGGATCCCCTAACAGAGGCCATACGGGGGCTGGCGATGCAATGCCGATCAATCGACGCCGGCGATCGGGCGTTGGACGGTGGTCGGCGAGGAGTTAGCGACAAAGTCTTTGGCTCATTGACGCGGTGGGCGACGTGAGTCTCCTAGCATGGTCTAATGCGACCGCCAGTCGCATCAGGACGCGCCTGAGACGTGCTCCCAGGCGTGCACTTCCACCCCGTAGTGGTTGAAGCGGTTCGGGCCGCAAATTTGACCCCAGGGAACGAGCGAGGCGGAAATCTCGCCCTAGGGGCCGGATGAGACAGAATTCGACCCTCGGGGGTCGGACGAGACGGAGCCCTCCCCGTGGGACCAGACGAGTCGGAGCCTACGCCCTGGGGTCGGAGGAGTCGGAGCCCACGCCTTGGGGTCGGACGAGGCGAAAACCTTGTCCTCGGAGTCGGAGCCCACGCCTTGGGGTCGGACGAGGCGGAAACCTCGTCCTCGGAGTCGGACGAGGCGTGACCCGGCCCCTGGGGGTCGGACGAGGCCGCAGTTGCATCCTTAACCATCGGATGAGCCGACGTGACGCTCATTAATACTTTGGCTCGGATACCCGAGTATAGATATCCGACACAAGCATACTGCCACAGATTTCTCAGCACAAGGTTACTACTGTTAACTGTCTCAAATTTTTGGTTTTTTACATCATCTTCTCACGTGGACATCTCTGTTAGTCTAACATGCAACATCGCCTAATGATGTCCGTGTTCTGAATCAAAATAACACTCCTAAACATATAAATAGGACTAATAGTGTGGTGTATGCTAAACTTTTTGCTGATTTGGCTCAGCTGTGGCAGTGGTGCAAAGATTATGCTAGCACTCAGAATCATTTCATTGCTTATTTATCTTGCTAAAACCATATGAAACACCCTATTTTAGCGATGAAGGCTTTATGCTAGAGCCAACGTTCTAGGTCATGCCTGACTTGTCGTGCTAGATAATGAGCTTCAGGTAACCTTGCATCTGTATACAAAAAATCTTGAAGAAGTTCTGCAAAGGATCAGCAAGACTGGTATTTTTGCATTTTGCAATACATGGAAAAGCCTGGGCACCATAGAATATTTCATGCGCTCTAGAAAGTTACTATCATCATACTCTTTCTACTCTTGGTTATCTCTGTTCATCTTTGTCAAAGATCAAAGCCAACATATATAATTGAACAACATATCTTTTTTTCCTATAGTAAATAATGCTATAAAACTGCTAATGCAAATGATGAGGCATTGGGCTGTTAATCAACACTGTTATATATAACCACAAAACCGTATCAGTTTTCTCTAACATCCCAACAATGATAGTTGCACAGAACTAACATCATATGTCTAACATACTAACGATGGTATTTATTAGACCCCAAACCGAACAACAATATGAGACAAGCAAAGGCGCAAGATCACAAGCATATGCTATAACATATTTATGCTCTGGGCTAGCTATGGACGAATCGTATGTGATGTACCATGCATACCTTGTTGCCACCAGTTAGTTTTTTTTCCTCAGAGGGTCGTGACCAACTAGTTTTGTCATGGTGACTTCATGCTATTAGGGCCATGCCAAAACCAACGCAAATGGTGTGAGCATTCTCTCACGCCTTTAGGGACACGCCCGACAATCAGCTAATTGACACCGTGTGAGTCGAGACTCGAGTGCTCCTCTCATTGTCATCGAGTGAAGTCCCGTACGTGGAATTGTGAAAAATTAGGTCATCGTCGAGCTAGCCAGACAACCTTTTCTTTTTTTTCTTTTCCTCCACGAGACCCAATCTGTAGCTCCAGAGTCATCAAACAGAAAGTCACATCATCATAACAGCTAACTTGTATAGTTATATGTATAAACGCAAGCATACTGTCATAGATTTCTCAGCACAAGGTTACTATTGTTAACTGTTTTTTACATCATTTTCTCACATGGACAGATCTGTCAGTCTAACATGCAATGCAACATCGCCTAATGATGTCCGTGTTCTGAATCAAAATAACGCTCGTGAACATATAAATAGGACTAATAGTGTTGTGTATGCTAAACTTTTTGCTGATTTGGCTCAGCTGTAGCAGTGGTGCAAAGATGATGCCAACACTCAGAATCATTTCATTGCTTATTTATCTTGCTAAAACCATATGAAACTCCCTATTTTAGCTATTAAGGCTTTATGCTAGAGCCAACATTCTAGGCCATGCCTGACTTGTCGTGCTAGATGATGAGCTTCAGGTAACCTTGCATCGGTTTACGAAAAATCTTGAAAAAGTTCTGCAAAGGTCCAACAAGATTGGTATTTTGCATTTTACAATACATGGAAAAGCCTAGGCACCACAGAATATTTCCTGCCCTCTAGAAAGTTACTATCGTCATACGTACTCGGTTATCTCTATTCATCTTTGTCAAAGATCAAAGCCAACATATATAATTGAACAACAGATCTTTTTTTCCAATAGTAAATAATGCTAGAAAACTGCAGATGCAAATGATGAGGTATAGGGCTGTTAATGAACATTGTTATATATTTTGTCATTGGATACAACGAACACAGACACGTGGAGAGAGGAATACATCTTCGAACACAGACACGTAGAGAGAGGAATACATCTTCATCACTCTAAAAGAAAGGAATACAGAGAAGGGAATACATAAGCTTCAGTACTAGCAATCCATAAGCTTAACTGCTATACTTACATAGTTTTCCTTCTGAAGCAATTAACTAGGACGACCAACTCATACTTGCCTCGGCCGCCTCAAGAGATCCACAACAGCAAGGGCCTTCTCCGCGTTGGTGATCCCAGTATGAGTTTTCAGATCACCACTTTCATTGTTGTCAAGCCATATTACCTCTCTGTCACATCTCCATAAGAGGTCGGATATTTTTACTCAATAGTTCACATACGGTGAGGTATTTCTCCGTCTCTCATCGCTCCCCGCTAAGTTGTTCATGAAACAATCGGAATCTTAAGGCTTCAGGAAGAGACACTCATAGTCCTTAGTCCCTAAGTAAAGATGGCCTTTACATTCAGTTTTGGAAAGGTGGCCGCTAATGCTGTTGTATGTACGATGCGGAATATTTCCGCATGCGTACGGGTAGTCAGGTCGAACTTTTCAGTCGTAACCACAAATCTATATCAGTTTTCTCTAACATCCCAACGGTGATATTTTGCACAGAACTAACATTATATGTCTAGCATACTAACGATGATATTTAGCATACCCCAAACTGAACAATATGAAACAAGCAAAGGCGCGAGATCACAAGCGTATGCTACAACATATTTATGCTCCGGGCTTGTGGGCGAATCGTATGTCATGCACCATGCAGACCTTGTTGTCACTAGTTTTTTTCTTAGAGCATCGTGACCAATTAGTTTTGTCATGGTGACTTCGTGCTATTAGGATCATGCCGCACCAACGCAAACGGTGTGAGCATTCTCTCACGCATTTAGGGACACGCCTGACAGTCAGCTAATCGAAACCGTGTGAGTCGAGACTCATGTGCCCCTATCATCGAGCTGAAGTCCCGTGCGTGGAATTGTAAAAAAATTAGGTCATCGCGGAGCTGGTCAGACGACCTTTTTTTTTTTTTTCCTCCATGAGACCCAATCCATAGCTCCAGAGTCGTCAAACATAAATTCACATTGTCATAGCAGCTAACTTGTATAGTTATATATGTATGCTACTTATGGCGAAACGTATGTTTGACTTGACACTTGCAATGACCATGAGTTATCAAAGAACCCCAACTCTCCAACGTGTTTATTTGCCAACTCTGATATTGCTATAGAACTCTTGGATAGTGGATACGCTAGCTATCCCTATGTAGCCAAACTTTAAAAAATTCTGGTCCATTTCCAAGAATCACAATTTGATGTACTTGAGGTAGGTACCGGACTACAAAGACAATGCCAGTTGTCTGCGGGGAGAGGCACTACTACCTAAAGGATTTGTATGAAGGCTTATGTTTGTCTGTACAAATAAACGATTTGTAGCGGTCGAATCCAGGGAGTGCCCCTAGAAACCGTTTTTCTAGAAATTACAAACCGGGCCCCGAAAATTGCTCGAAATCCAAGAGGCGCCCATAGAATTCATGCTGACTTTTCGCTTGAAATCCACCAGCCCCCCAAAATCATTTTTTTCAAAAATAAAAAATCGAGCCAAAATAGCAAAAGCATATTTTTTTCATGTTCACATGCAGGCAGGCAAGATTCGAACCTACAATCTTACGTTCGTTTTGTATTCACTTTACTAGATTTTAAAATAAATATTTGGAACTTTAACCGAATTCAAATAAAATATATTTCAACTGGAAAGTTATAGATATCACCGAGTACAACAACTTTAGTTTTGGTTGTCTCTCCATCTTAGGTCATTTAAAAATTTTGAATTTCAAAATATGAGAAATTCAAATAGAATTTATCTTGGATAAATGGTTTCAAATGAACAAGTTATCAACTATAAAGTTGTATAACTCTTCGAGATCTACAATTTTGTTTTTGTCATTTCTCCATTTGAAATCTTTTGCAAAATTTGAATTTTAAAATGTGAGGACTTCAAACTAAATTTTAAAATCATAGATTATTTCAAATGAAAAAGTTATCAACCACAATATTTAGATCTTTCGAGATCTATTACTTTGGTTTTGGTCATTTCTCCATCCGAGGTCGTTTAAAAATTCGAAAAATTTGAATTTCCAAATGTGAGAACTTCAAGCAAAATTTGTAGGATCTAAATGATTTCAAATGTTGTGAACCGTAAAGTTGTAGATATCTTCAAGATATATAACTTTGGTATAAAGTTTGTTTTCATGCAACTTTCTTTAAAAAAGTTAAGAATTTTACTATGACATACCTATTTTAAGAGACGCTTCAGGTTCAGTCGCCTCTACGAATCTATTTCTAGAGAAGTAGCTCTAGATCCAACCGCTTCTAAAGATAAGACATTTTTAGAAGTCGCTAAAAATAACATCCGCCTCTAAAAATAGATTTATAGAGAAAGCTCCCTTCATAAACGACTTTTAAAGGCGGATTTTGATTAAGCCGCGTCTGCCATAAATGCCTCCCTTGCTAAAAAAACGTTTTTGTAACAGTGGTGGCAGATATAGAGTCAGTACTTTTGTGCTTCTAAAATTTTTACATCCACACAGATTTTGAAATTTGAACTAAAAATCATGCATTTGACAAATGCAATCTTTAGAATTATACGCTGCACAACCTTAACTTATGTATTTGGGTTATGCAAAATTTAATCCTTTTTTTTTTAAACGGTCAGCAGGAGCTCTGCCGAACTTGTATTGATATAGAAGGGAAGCAAGAGTTAATCCTAGTAAAGTGACTGCAGCATCGAGCTACAATTTAAAACTAGCCAATCAACATTAGATCAAATTAAAGCAAGTTATTATACAAAACCGTCTGGAAATAAAAAAAATTTATATGAACCCATATATGGCATCTCGACATGCATACTTTTCATGTCCCAAATTCTCCAAGAGAAATATAATTAATCGTCATATATTGTGGTGCTAATATAAGTACCGTCATGATCATTATTCCTACATCTTCCTCTCTCTTTTTTTTTTGCGAACATCTCGTGGCAGGTCTTTCGTCGAAGGAGTTTCACAAACATACAAAAGATTATGTTCAGTAATCGAGCAGCACGCGACCACCATCCCGGCGATCAACTGAACACCCCACACCCACTTCTTGTTAGAGAACCAGCTGGAGTCCCGGTTCTCAACCCCTTTAATCCCGGTTTTAGAACCGAAACTATACAATCGGGACTAAAGGTCTTGATTTTTAGTTCCGGTTCTTTCAACAGGGAGTAGAGGTGTTTATTGGGTAAAAAAAAGTTGCAGCTGTAGAGATTCAAACCTACGACTTCCTACTTCAGCTCTTGCACGCATTACCATCTCACCTACCACCACATATCTAATTTAGATAAGATACGCTTTCCTTTTAAATTCAGTTTGGAGACAACTTTAGTCTGGCTTTGAGACATAAACCGGGACTAAAGGTACCTTTAGTCCAGGTTCGTGTCTCAAACCGGAACTAAAAGTCACACTTTTAGTCCGGGTTCATGTCTCGAACCAGGACTAAAGATTCTCGCACTGACGTGCCTCTGACACACTTCGGTAACCATTGGGTAGAAACCTTTAGTCCCGGTTGGAACTACCAATCGGAACTAAAGATTTCTCTAGTCCCGACACGAAAATACCGAGACTAAATCCAAATTTCAAAATGGATCAAAAGCCGTTTCTCTACTCTGTAACATTCGTAAATGTAAGAAGCATGACTACTCGCCCGTCAGACTGTATTTAAGGTAAGCCTGTCGTTGGGGAGGGTATGAACAAACCCGTTCTTACCCATGCCCAAATTCATTTCTAAAATACCCGTTTTATACCCTCCCCATAATTCCCCATACCCAATGGATAATCGGATTCAACTACTCATGAGTACGTGCTTTGCTTGCTTTGCACAGTCCAAGCCGCTCCTCGTCTACCTTCTTCGCTATGACCCGGAGGTGTCAGAAGTTGCACCTTGCTTTGGTTGCGGTCTTCCTCTGAGCAGTTCGTGGTCATGCCGCTCGTCGTCATTCTTGCTCTTGGCGTTGGCCACGCACGTCGGCATCACCCACGCGACCACGCATCCAGTGCAACAAAGCCGTTTCCTGCATGCTCAATCCATGGTCGCTCATCGCGTCGCTCGTCGTCTTCTCGCTCCTGCCGCTGGCCGCGCACATCAGCATCATCCGTGCCTTCGTCAACGTCGATGTCCTTGGTGGAACACGTGACACGGGTTCTCCTTGGCCATCGCCGCCGATAGCGACACAGTTCCCGCTGCCGCAAGGCGCAAACACACACACACACATGTGGATGTCGCCACAATTGCAGCACGCCTCGTCGGCGCCGCCGCCGCCGCCGCCGCCGGCCAGCGCAGCTCCCACGGCCGACAGACATAGCGACAGTACACCTATATATAGCAGGCCCTCCCCGCCTTGCAAGCTCGTGCTTTCTATATGATCTTAGAAACAGCCATGGAGAAAGAGCGCAAGGTAGGAGATGAGGGTACGGATAGAAACGGGGATACCCGAACCCTACCCTTAATCTAACGGGTAGCAAGCTACTTACCCATATCCTACCCAAAGCACACGGGTGTGGATTAGAAATTTAGAATATCCAACAACCGGTGTAATTTAAGGGGCGCCTGTGCCCCGTGGCCATGTTGTACATTCTTCGCTTTGGTCATGACAATTTTGTTTCCCAACAAAGTAACGTGAGTATGTGCGATCGCATATTCGGTTCATGCTAGTTTGTGCCATGTCCTACGAGGTGGAAGTGGGAACAGAACGGAACAGTATGGGGCTGTTAACAAATGCAAATACTGTGACCCATATCCAGCTTGTTCGCTTGTTGGTTTCAGCCAGGACTTATCAGCCATGGTATAATATTTTTCTCTCACAACAAACAAGCAACATCCAAACTTATCAGTCCATAAACCACCCAGCAAACAAGCTGATCATATCGACGTATTGCATCTATTTCGAGCAACTCCAGCAAGCCCTACTCAAACCCCCATAGGTAAACATGGGTGCCCAGATAAAAAAAACGCAGCCTCCAGCATGACCCCTGCTTCGAGCCCTCAATTTGGGGTGCGCACCCAAATCCACTCTTCAGACAGACCCGTTCCTGCGGGAGAATGGGGGCTCGCCCCTCGGCCCCCATCCCACGGTTGGCGTAGTTTTCCCCGGCGCGCTCGCACGGAAGAGCACGACCGCACTGCGCCCGCCGCTGGCATCTGGAAGCTCCGGCGTCGCCCTCCATGCCTGAGTGCATGGCCGGGGATGGAGGAGCCTCGACTGGATCCAGCGACTCCGGCCGCACAGCCCCTCCTCCGAGGTCCAGGCGAGGTCACGACGGAGAGGGCGAGATCCGACGGCCGTGACCCCTTCCTCCGACGGCTGTGACCCCTCATTCCTCCGGCGGCCCCTCCCCTCCCCTTCCTCCGGCAGGTGCCACGGCGGCGGATCTCCCTCCACAGCCTCCTCCGCGTATTCGGCGTGGTCTCCCTGGCGGGTGCGGCCCCATCCGCACGTCGGTCGCAGCTTCTCCCGCTCTCCCCACAGCAGCTCCTCCCCGCGGCGGAGCGAGCTTGTTTGGAGTCGCGGCGGCGAGAGATCCAACAAGGCCGCTCCCGGTGGTGGCGCCCGCGCGGTTGCTCTGGCTGGAGGTGGCCGCGGTGCTGCTCTGTCTGGAGGGACTCGATGGAGAAGAGGAAGGAGTAGAGAGGATGACGAGCAGGTCCCGCATGTCAGTGCCTATCTAAAGTGTTTTGGGGGGCTCTGATTTGAGGGCTTTCTACTGGAGTGGAGGTAAAAAAACTGGCCCTAAAAAATAAGGGGAAACCCCAAATTAAAAGTAGGCGCCCTGATTTAGGGAGATGCTCTTAGGCCCCAGATTCTAAGAATATAGAATAGATAAAAAAAAATCTGATGTGTTTTATTGGATTCTGTGTCTGTGTATTAGTAAAATCTAGTAGAATCTAGTCCGTTTGAATGAAATTCTAGGATTATAAGATTTTTTGTCTAGATTCTTAAAGATAATGTATTATCAATATTTACAGTGACAGACATGATCAGGGAGAAGCGCTTATTAACCTTATTCTGTGCGAGGGCCTTCTTTGGGTGGGTTAGTGGTGTCTGTTTCTCCTGAACTGTTACCCTTGTGTCAGCCACACCGGAGCAACTGATGTATATAAAGCTATTCTTGTCCGATAATGGGTTTCTGCCGAGTTTGCATGTACATATTATCTCCTTAATTATACTAGTATAAACATGCTGTGTTACAATGATACATATAGCTTGTGCAATCACACGTGGATGGCGGACCACTTGTGGTTTGGAGCTTTATGCAACAATTTCATCATATGTTTTAATGTCTTTAAACCGGACTCCATACGGTGGTTAGATGCCCACAGTTGGAAACTTGGTCTTGTGTTAGGATTTGGATTATTCTGGATTTTGATTGGAAACACTCTGTTCTAATGTCTTTGAACCATACTCCGTACCGTGTTTAGACATGCTATTGGAAACTTGGAGCCAGTTTGGTTGCCGAAAAATTTGGCAAAATGTTACTGTAGCGTTTTCGTTGTTATTTGGCAATTAGTGTCCAATCATAGTTTAATTAGGCTTAAAAGATTCGTCTCGTGGATTTCGTCTAAACTATGTAATTAGTTTTATTTTTTATTTATATTTAATGCTTCATGCATACGTCCAAAGATTCGATGTGACGAAGAATCTTGAAAAATTTGGCGTTTTGAGAGGGAACTAAACATGCCCTTGGGCTTGTGTGGATTTGGATTGTTTTAGATTTCGATTGGAAACACGTGTGACTGGGAGAGTGAGGTGAGGTGCAGTGGGAGATGATGGGTGTCAGACAAAATTAGAAGAGATCTTAATATTGAATTTTACTACAGCACGGACGTGCAGTATTTGTGCGATCCGAATACACATTCAATATTTGGAAGCACATTAATTAGGTTTCCGTTTTTAAAAAAACACGCAGGGGACGCTTTTGGGTGCAAATGGCGCGCCAGTCTAACTCCCGTCGCTCGCTAGCTTTGGGCCCACAACTTTTAGAAGCAATTGCCTTCTTCCACACACAAAAGGCAAAACAGCACGTACCAGATCCAATCTCCCAAACAGGCAAACACACAGAATTTACACACGAGCCTAGTTCTCAGATGCACTCAAGTATCAGCAACCGAATCAACACCATTTGGTAAGGTAATTTTACATCAGATGGGTAGCAACGGGATTCTGGAACTTTTTTCCCCTTCTTATCTCCCTCTCGGTTCATCTTTACATGATGTTGTTATGTGAAAAACGAAATTACCAAATGTTTGTGAACGTAGTTCTGTCTCCTTACTACTGTCACCTGATTACTGCTGCATTCAGTTGGAATGAAGTTACGTATTGTTCCTATCTGAGCTGAGCTGTAATTAGGTACCATTTATCAACAAATTACTAATTGGCGGAGGGTGAATGGGGGAGGCGGCGAACAAGTGCTGAAGTGCAGCTATCATGTTGTTACGTGGTATGCATGATGTCCCTTCACTAGGCAGCTCACACACTTTAACACTCATGATCACTCGTACATCATCATTCAACCGCCTTTCTCATGTGCTTCTCGTTTCGTTCAATCGCTTGCTTAGTTACCATAATTTAGGCTCACACACCGGCAACACCCTATCATTTCTTTTAACCACGCACCTTGTATCTGTCCCTTTATATCCCTTGCATTCGGGCGTCGGCCGGAGCATAGCGCAGGCGGCGCAAGTCTTCTCCTCGAGATGATAGGTGTGGTAACCAACAAACGCTCCGTCAAGAGGGCTGAGAAATCGTGCTCTAGCAGGAAGAGCAACCAGCCCACCATGAAGGATGCCATGACCCGTGAGAACCACTTGTGGAGATGTTCCTTGTTCCAGCGCCGCACGGCAGCAGGCACCACCATCCTCCTCGTCATGGTATGGATGCTGGCGCTTGCTACCCTCGTCCAATCTCGTTACCTGTGTGACGAGGTTACGACTAAAGAGTTCTAACATGACTACCGTACGCACGCGGAAATTTTCCGCATCGTACGTGCAACAGCATTAGCGGTTGCCTTTCCAAAACTAGAATGCAAATGCCATCTTTACTTAGGGAAGGCCATCTTTACTTAGGGACTACGGACTACAAGCGTCTTGACAAAAAAAAAAGGTGATGCCTCGCCGCCGGAGGTGAATAAGGGTCAGGGTACCCCTAGGGAAGAAGTCGGAGTTAAAAGCTGAACACTACTATATAAAAACTCTGAAATTAGGACAGCCATGGTTCAAAACATGATAATGTTTCCTGAAGCCTTAAGATTCCGACTCCGAGTGATCCGTGAACAATTCAGCAGGTAGCGATGGGAGACGGAGATGCACCTCACCGAAGAGCAAGTCAGTTATGGCCTGACAACAATGAAAGTGGTGATCTGAAAACTCATAATGCGATCGCCAACGCGGAGCAGGTCCTTGTTGTTGTGGATCTCTTGAGGCGGCCGAGGCAAGTACGAGTTGGTCGTCCTAGTTAGTTGCTTCAGAAGGAAAACTACGTAAGTATAGCAGTTAAGCTTATGAACTGCTAGTACCGAGGCTTATGTATTCCCTTCTCTTAAGTTCCATGGAGTGTGCCTGGAGTTATAACCATGTATTCCTTTCTTTTAGAGTGATGAAGATGTATTCCTCTCTCTACGTGTCTGTGTTCGAAGATGTATTTCTCTCTCTAGGTGTCTGTATTCGTGAATCTACAAATGGTATCTCTCGGTTCATCCGGTTCTCATTTTAGTAGGTATATATATATATATATATATATATATATATATGTATATATATATATATGTATATATATATGTCTCGTTGAATCAAGAGATTGGATCAGTTTGCTCTAACATCTAAATGGTATCGAAAGAGTACTGCAATGTTTGTGTCTTTGACTGCTTATTAATGCATTGGAGTACATGAGCACACAAAAAAACAGCATCGTTGCTCTCACTCCATTTCAGAAAACAGCGCGACCGTCAGACTGTATGTATTTATGGGCAGCCCATGTCCCATGGCTACGCTTGGTTCTGGTCATGGCAACTTTGTTTCCGCAACACAAGTATTGTGACGATCGGTATTCGCCTCATGCTAGTTTTCGAGACGTCCTACCTCAGTCTACACGGAAAGGAACGAACTGGAATGATATGGGTGGGGCTGTTAACAAACGCAAATGCTGTGAGTGGCCGTGGTAAATGCAAGCACATCGGCAAAGAACTAATTGCCTCATGTTTGGTTCATCACACTCTCACCAGGATGTGAAAAACAGCAGTAGTGTTCTCCATTGTCCCATGAATGATGAATCCATGTAGTACATGACTATTTAAACTACTAGTGCCGCACGCATGTAATGCCAAGTGAAGTGTGGAGAGTCAGGTAGACAAATATGTAAATTTTTTTGCGAATATTGAGCAATTCATAATAGACCAACTTGGCAAATAAAGTACTATGAAGGTCACAGCATTGACAACCCCAAAATTAGGCCGCCTGCAGTACATTATTTGTTAGATATGTGTCGAATATATATGTGTTAAAAGAAGTCACCATGTTTATTGAGAAGGTCTAAAAATTATGAATTAATCAAAATTAAGAAAATAACACACATGGTTGATTTTAATGATCATTCAACGGTCTAAATTTAATGAAACATATAAAAAATATGGTTCAAATTCTAATTATTTAGATCCACCCATCTTAAAAATTGCTATGTAAAGAAGAGATACAATACTTCCATCGGATTATGTGTATCCATTTCTTCACGTCACTTAACATAGATGGTTAGCTACTACGGCCCTACATATATGGTCTGAAAGAAAAAAAACTTTTGCCGTCAAGCAATCTTGTTAGACCTGTGAGCGGAAACACATGGTAGAAATTGAAACTTGTAGTACTTAAATTTTGAATAGAAAAATGCAGTATTCATATTTTCATTTTTAGTTAAAACCAAAATATATAAATAATAAGCAGTCCAAACAAATATTAATCGATAGAAAAAATTGGAAAACCCACCAAGTTTGTCGTGAGGGCCTAATAATTACCATATTAACTGAATTTTATGACATTATTACACCGTTGATTCTAATGATCATCTAAGGTCCTATATTTAATCGAGAGGTCCCTCTTGTTTATGAGTTTAGATATGGACTCCTGATCGACCACCATGATTATCGTGCCATGGAGGAGGAAGGTTATAGAGTAAGATTGTTATGCGCTATCTTTTTGATAGGAAATTTAAGGGAAATCAAAACCCCCTCTTGCTTAGCTTGATTTGAAAGTAAAAAAAAAACAGTGATATTCTAGGCATTCTACAATGGTGTATCCTTTATTCTAGATAGCTACGAGGCAAACATTTCATATATATAACTCATTTAATTAGTTTATTCCTTACAAGTAACTCAAACAACATGATGTTTGTTCCACTGGATTATGGGACCAGCTGTGTGTCGGGTATCAGTATTAGGGATACCTGGAAGAAGGAAGCTGATAGCCGCGAACGCTAACTCGCTCAGATGGTCAAGAGCGTATTTTGGTCTCGCCCGACCCCGAAGGCACGGGCTCCGTGTTGCGTGACCCCGAGGGCGCGGGCTCCGTCACACCTGACCCCGAGGGCGCGGGCTCCGTCTCACCGTACCCCTCGGGCACAGGATCCGTCACGTCTGACCCTGAGGGCGCGGGCTCCGTCTTGCCCGACCCCTTGAGGGCGAACTTCGCCTCGCTAGACCCCTCAAAGGGGGATTCCACCTTGTCCGACAGGAGGTCGTACCGCCTCCAACCACTACGTGTCTAAGAGTACAAACTCAGGGTCAAACTTCTGACACCAGAAAGGGAGTAGGCGCGTCTTGACGTGACCCACGACCACAACGGGCCATACCTGAGGAATCATGTCGCCAACAGTGTCGGGCGTACCGGCGCTATGCTATCTAATCCCCGTACGACTTCCGATAGGGGTATCCGCTAACCATGCTGCCCGTGGGGACGGAATGGAGCGCCATGACCGACTGATGACGCCGCATATAGCACCAGTATTGAACAGGGTCTCGACGTGGAGCCATCCCCGTCATCATCTACAGAACCAGCGGGACTCGCATAAAGGAGATGAAGGGCGCCGCGACCCTGGAGGCCTTCTTCCTCCTTGTTCTCTCTCTCTCTCTCTCTCGTGTAACCTACGTCTTTCCCTTCATCTATAATAGGGGAAGTAGGACGCTCCACGAAGGGCACGCTGAATGAGCTCAACGAGACTCAACTCCATTTGACCCTTTCACCAGAGACTTGGGACCTGCTCCCTCTCTTACCCATTTGTAACCCCTACTACAAACTAGTGCCGGTAACACGAGCAGCAGCAGACTGGACGTAGAGACATTCCGCCCAAACCAGTATAAATTCTTATGTCCTCCGAGCACACTATCCGGGCCAGACGCGTAAATCACAAATTTACTAGTCGGTGATTCGAAATACCAACAGTTGGCGTGCCAGGTTGGGGCCTTTTGCGTGTCTCGTCGTCCACAACAGGCCACGGATGGCTAGCCACAGCGTCAGCTGGGCCCTGGGCGCGCACGTGCGCTTCAGGAGTCTGGATTTCTTTGTCACCACGGAGGGAGAGCTGGCGTGGGCTCCCGCTGGAAGGTCCTAATGGCTAGAGGGGGTGAATAGCCTATAAAAATTTCTACAACAACACTAAATAAAATGGTTAGAAAATTATGAGGCGAAACAAATGTTACGCTAGCCTACTAAAATGCCAGCAACCTACCATAATTCTAGTCTCTATGATCTCTAGGCACACAAAGGCTATGTCACTATACTAAGTTAGTGAGCTCTCAATGACTAACTAAAGAGACTCACTAATCACTAGATACGACACAAGCTAGCTCTCAAAACTAATTACACTAAAGTGCTTAGCTACACCGAATGTAAATACATAAGTGGTTGAGATGTTTATACCACCGTGTAGATAGGTGTGCCAATCACAAGATGAAGCCAATCAATTTCAATAGTCCCGGTGACAAGAGGTGACAGAATGATTTTTTACCGAGGTTCACTTACTTGACGGCAAGCTACTCCCCGTTGTGGCGATACACTCACTTAGAGGTTCACGTACTAATTGGCATCACACGCCAAACCCTCGATAGGGTGCCGCACAACCAATACAAGGTGACGATCACACAAGCCACGAGCAATCCACTAGAGTACCTTTTGGCTCTCCACCGGAGTTAGGTCAAGAACCCCTCATAATCACCACGATCAGAGCCAGAGACAAGCACCTTCCTCCGCTCGACGATCCTTGCTGCACCAAGCCGTCTAGGTGGCGGCAATCACCAAGAATAACAAGCAAAATCTGCAGTGAAACACGAATACCATGTGCCTCTAGATGCAATCACTCAAGCAATGCACTTGGATTCACTCCTAATCTCATAAAGATGATCAATCTATGATGGAGATGAGTGGGAGGGCTTTGGCTAAGCTCACAAGGTTGCTATGTCAATGCAAATGGCCAAGAGCATAAGCGTGAGCCGGCCATGGGGCTTAAATAGAAGCCCCCACGAAATAGAGCCATTGGGCTCTCACTGCAGCCCAACTTGGGGCGACCGGACGCACCGATCAGATGTGATCGGACGCATGCCTCAGTGTCCGGTCATCCGATGCTGTCCATGTGTCACACCCGTTTCAAATGCCAGCCGTGCGATGCCAACGGCTAGTAGCCGTTCTCGCGCGCTTTAAGTCACGGCCAGACGCGCTGTCGCGTAGACCGGACGCGTCGGTGCCAAGTCAGCCATGCATGCGCCACTGCTACACCATGACCGAACGCTCTACTGAGATGACCAGACGCATCTACTCCTGGAGTTCGGTCACTTCTAGAGAGGTTCTAGAGTGGCCAAATCATGACCGGACGCGTCCGGTGCATCTCGACCGGACCCTTCACAGCGTTCGGTGCAATACCCTAGGTTACACTGCCTCGGCCTCTACTGACTGGACTCACAAGCCTGTGTCCGATCACTGCGAGAGCAGCGTTCGATCACTAAAAATCAGTGACAATCACCTCCTTTACTTCACTAACTTCTCCACCCTTGCTCAAATGGGCCAACCACCAAGTGTATCACCTTGTGCACGTGCGTTAGCATATTTTCATAAACATTTTCAAGGGTGTTAGCACTCCACTAGATCTAAATGCATATGCAATTAGTTAGAACATGTAGTGGCACTTTAATAACTGTATTTCGATACGAGTTTCAACCCTCTTAATAGTACGGCTATCGATCCTAAATGTGATCATACTCACTAAGTGTCTTGATCACCAAACCAAAAAACTCCTATCAAATTTCAACTTTGCCTTGAGCTTTTTGTTTTTCTCTTTCTTATTTTCCAAGTCCAGGCACTTGATCATCACCATGGTCACACCATCATCATGATCTTCATCATTACTCCACCACTTGTAATAGTGCTACCTATCTCATGATCACTTTGATAAACTAGGTTAGCACTTAGGGTTTCATCAATTCACCAACACCAAACTAGAGCTTTCACCCACCCCGTCCAACTTCTTCGCTCCACTAACCTCGACGCAACTGTCAGGGCCCTCGAAGAGCTACAACTTCACGTCCTAGAGGCCCATGCCCCTAGGAGCGACTAGCTCCTCGGCTTCGATTATGGGAGGCTAGAGCGCTAGCTCGACACCTTCCTAGGACCCCAACTGTCCTGGGAGGACCTACGCTGCCTCACCTTCTCGTTCGCCAATGTCATGACGCATCTTGCAGGAAGGGAACCGCTCTCCCCAGAATACCTCACCTAGAGCACCCCGATAGCGTTCCTGTTTGGTCTGCGTAACGCTGCAAGGACCAATGGTCACCTCACGGCACAACGCATGCACCCCGTTCCCCACGGATGACAAATTCGTGGGTATGACGGACTACAGCACATAATCTTTCCATGACCTTCTCACGGGAGATTTAGAGACGATGTCCGACTCTGACTCTAGCAGGGGAAGCCATCACCCCTCGTGAGAATGCTTTGTGACAGGCACCCCCGAGGGACACGTCGAAAGCGTCCACGAGGGAGGGCTACTCCTATGGATGACCCCGATGACAAGGTTGAGGGAGATGCAGGGGCCCTGCCTCGCCTATGGGTGGAGCAGCTGAGGGCACGACACAAGGAGATCGAGGATGCATGACTCTAGCTAGAGCAGGAGCGTGTGGAGCTCGAGCATGAGATCGAACGCTGCAGAGACGGTGGCCGTGCACGTGCCATCGCCCGTGACGTAAACCGAAGGATCATTGAGGATGACGGAGGCCTCCCGTACTTCGCCCGGGCAAGCCAGAACATAGCTACCATGACGGCCTTGCTCTGAGGGCTCCCAGAGCCTACAACACCCAAAGACCATGGGGCCCATCATGAGATCCGCACGATGTTTGAGCACGCGGTGGTGTAGCAGCCGGAAAGCTCACTGTCTCGGCGATGTGAGCTCGATGCCAGTCAGCGCGTGTCTTCGAGATGACATGGCCGAGACGTATCCGTCCACCAGGCGTTGCGTGATGGCCAGGGGCTTGCCATGGTCTCGGTGCATGAGCGTCTTGGGCCCAACCGTGATGCATGTAACACCTTGGATGCCCATAGGCTCGGACGGGGGGACAAGAGAGAGGAGGCCGGCCATGGCTACCACCCTCGTTGTGGCAGCCACTACAACAACGGCGAGGACCAGAGCCTAAGCCCCGATCTGCTAGGGCCCTAGGCTTTCGGCCGGCACATCCTCAACGCGGCTTTCTCGCCGTGGTATCGACCACCGACCAACATCCTGAAATACTCTAGGGAAATGAACCCCGGCTTATGGCTCGAGGATTACTAGCTTGCTTGTCAAGTCAGTGGTGCAGATAGTGATTACTTCATTATCCGCAACCTCCCCTTGTTCCTGGCTGATTTGGCAAGAACATGGCTAGAGCACCTTCTACGCAATCGGAATCAAAGCTAGGCGGACCTAAAGGAGATCTTTGTGGGAAATTACCAGGGCACCTACACGCGCCTTGGGAACCCCTAGGATCTGAGGAGTTGTCAATAGAAGTCCGAGGAAACTCTCTGCGAGTACATCCGATGCTTCTCCAAGCAATGCAACGAGTTGCCCGATGTCGTCGACGCTGACGTCACCAGATCCTTCCTATCTAGGACCACCTGTGAGTCCCTGGTCCACAAGCTAGGACACAAGGGCCCTCGGACCACCAAGGAGCTCCTCGACATCGCGACTAGCCACGCCTCAAGCGAGGAGGTGGTCGGAGCAATTTTCGACTGCCCCAAGGGCAAAGCGAAGCGAGACGAGGACGCTAGCGAGGGCACCTCCAACCGCCCAAACAAGAAAAGGAACAAGCAGCGACATGGGGGCTCACTCGTGGCCGCTACCGAGTGGAAAGGCGGCCGGGCGCCCATCGAGGGTGCTCCCAACCACTTCGAGAAGCTACTCGAGGGGCCATGCCTGTGGCAGAACCGCCTAATCTAATGCCTCCCAGGAGTGCTCGTCTTCCATTAGACACTAAGCACTCAAAGGAGAACACTAAATTACTCGGTCCCGTCAGGCACACCCCGAGGGAGAACCCAAAAATCCACATTTTTCCATCAGGATCACAAATGAGAGAACAAAGCTTACATCATTCTTAACCATTTCTTACATCACTTTTAATACAACATCAGAGTATAATATTTATTATTATAACAGTGAAATGTAATCATATTATCAGATGTATGAACAATTTAATTGAATAGCAGAATATAAGCATGTGATCAGAATTATAGCGAAAATAATTATCTATTCATGGCATGATGAAGTATTGATATGTAAACTAGGACAACAGATTATAGAACTTCTATTTATAAAAACATTTGGTGAGAGTTATAAATAAAACTATGATCGCAGCGTAAAAAAAATCCTCTCTGAGCCCACCAGGAGGAATCCACACACAAAGGTTAGCCTTAACATCCACTTGTCACCTGCAACAGGGGGAAATAAAACCCTAAGTACTCAATTGTACTCAGCAAGACTTACCCGATAGGAGGAAAGAAAAGACTCCAAGGATATGCAAGGCTATCTGGCTTGTGGGTTATTGCATCAGCAGGAAGCATTACTAAATGTGCGTCCTTATATTCGATTTTTATTAGCAGTGCATTAGTTCATTAACTAACCATTCTATGTAAGCACCTGTGCTACTTTCAAGCAGGTGGTAAGCAATCAGAGTTCCTTTTGCCATCTTTCATCTTTCAGTTCTTACTATGGTGCTAGACACAAAACAAGCCGTACCGGATCGGCCGGCGATTCGCGAATCAATGCCCCTAGCTGGGTACCCCAAAAACATATGCCCTGCTTGTACCCAAGGCACAAGTAGGACCAACCCATCACCCTCCTATCCTAGGTGTCTAGGTCCCCATCCAAACTAGGACTCCAAGCCCCCGCACCTGAGTCCTGGACTCAGTGCGGTGCAAGGACCTCCTAACCCAAAAACCACCCTGACAGTCGGTTCGAAAAGAGTCGGATCCACGACAAGAGAGCAACAAGTCTTCCAAGCACCCATACCCAAGTATGTGCTCGGGATAATAAGTCTGTGACTTGCCTTAGAGTCTTATGCAACGGCCGGTCCTTAACCGACGCAGACAAGGAAAGCAGTATAACCAAGCTATGCCCCGCGTCCGTGGCGACACAACCTCTTACACCCACCAATACCCAAACCATATCCCTGCCCGCTCACCATTTTCCTTTCCACCATTTATATTTTCCAAGTGATAATAATACAGTAATATATTTCCTACCTCTCGCGAGTGACAGACAATCACTCGACTTCTACCGGAGTCCTATAGCATAGCATTCTACACGATCCTGTAATACTAGTAAGACTCATAGGATAAATATATATATATATATATATATATATATATGTGGGTTTCATTCAACTCCTTAAAACTTAATGCACAGTTATAATTTAACGTGCATCAAAATAGTGGTTATGCACCGGGGCTTACCTGGGTAATATATATATTAAAAAGTTAGTATCTGCATCTTCAGATCATCCACCATCAACTGAATATAAATCCCATTGCATCATCTCCTGGAGAGAATACCATTACACCATCTTCGGATTCCCAATTATCCTTTAATTGATCCGTTGATCCATCATCGTACCTATATGGTATGATTGATGCAAATGCATAGATGTAAATAACCAACTGCAGTCGTGACTCGTAAAATACGATTTACGCCTTTCAAGTTAACGAGCTAGTTCTAATGACTAACGTACTAAGCTACGTATCCATGTTGTCGAACAAGGCGTTATTTCCCAACAATTATTTTAGTTATATAAACCCAAGTTGTTTCTTTATTTCATTGTATTGTTTTAATCATTATTCAAAATAGGGCATCATTATCTATCTAGTAAACTAATTATTCTAGAGCTACAAAAATTACAGTGAATACCTAATATTGCTAGGAGCCTACTGTAAAAATTTTAGATTCAACACCATTACCAATTTATCACAACAATTCCTACAAGTTTATATTTTTACAATATTAAGTACCTTAAATTAATTATATAGCTTCCAAGAATATTATCAAACTATATGAACAAAATATACTAACAGGTATATCATGATTTTAGAAACTTAATGAAACTGGTTTTGCATTTTTATGATTTTTCTACTATTTACTACGAATTTCCAAACATCCAGCCGATTACTAATATTAACAAAATACCAAAGAAAGAAGAAAAGACCCTTAGGCCCGAAGTGGCCCAGCTCACTTGGTCCAGCGAGCAAAGTAGCCCAGGCGGCGGGTGGGTGCACAGGCGCGAGCGGCCCAAGCGCGGGTGGCACAGACCGGCAGCACGATTCGGCCACAGGCGCGTGCGCGGCCTAGGAGGCACTAGGCCGACCTAGGCGGGCGTGGGTGTGAGCGGCCCAGGTGCCAGACTGGCGGCCCACTGGCACGCACAAGGCAACGACCCACATGGCCAAGCCCAACGCGACGACAGATTTGTAGAAATGTCCCTACATTTCTCCTTATTTATTATGCTACTATTCATATGGGTCACGTAATCTACAAAAAGATCCCTGGAATTACTCATTCCTTACCCCAGGGGCCCTCTCGTCATCCTCAAAGCAGCGCACGGATGGAAATCACCGTCTAGCGGTGATTCGGCATGGAGGCGGTGCGCAGAGGCAGCGAGGGCACCTGCCGCTTCCGTGGGCGTCGGCGGCATGGCCACGAGCGGCCCGAAGCACCTCGGCCATGCACCCCCGCGGGTGGCCTCACGGCGACGCATGGCGCGGCCACGGCGGGACGAGTGGCACGGTTAGCAACGGCCGCGGAGGCGGACAACTGCGGCTGGCCGGCGGCCAGGCGGTGCGCCCGGCATGGACGACGGCGGAGGAGGCGCGTGGAGCAGTGGACCAGCACGGCCATGGCTTCGCGCGCATGCATGGAGAACCGAGAGACTACGGCGGGAAAAGCGGCACGATGACCCGACGGCAGCGCAGTAGGCGCGATAGGGGGCGGTGAGGTGCTGCAGCCGTCTCAGCCGCAGACGTGGGCGATCGTGGCCCGGCCGGCGCTCAGCGGTGGTGAAGGGAGGGGACGCCAGCACGTAGGGGAACAGAAGGAGCCGCGACGCTGCGGGGTAGCAAGCGGTTGTGGTTCAGCTGGGCGCCGTGGCACGGCGCTGTGGCCGAGCGGTTGGTGTTGGAGAGACACTTAGAGTAGTTTAGGACTTTGTTTTTCCTTTGGCTGTAATATTAAGGGGGGTATGGACTAGTAGCTTGACCTAGGTGAGTCTAGTGGGTTAGGTGTGGTGCACACTTGTCAAACCTAGCACTAGGTAGCTCAGGAGTAGCCCTAAGATCAATTAGAGTAAACTTCATTGACATCGGATTTCGAGTTGGAAGTGAATGGAGGGTCAAATGACTGACCGGACACTGGTCTGGTTGTGACCGGACGCTGGAGGGTGAGTCCGGTTAGTTTATTTGATCAATTGAAGTCATCTGGTTGTGACTGGACGCTGAGTAAAAAGTTACCACACGCTGGGTGCCTGCGTCCGGTCAACTCCAGAGTGGTTCTAGAGAGGGATTTTTCAGATCGGACGTGTCCGGTCAGTACTGATCGGATGCTGGTCAGGATCCGGTAACTGACCGGACACTGAACAGCGAAGTGACCAGACTCTGGGTGCCAGCATCCGGTCAACATCAGTAAGGTTCCAGAGAGCGTTTTTCTTGACCGGACGTGTTCGGTCAGTTCTGACCGGACGCAGGTCAGAGTCCGGTCAGAACTTAACGGCTCTTTCTCACACAGTGGCAGGGATAACTGACCGAAGCGTCTGGTCACCTTGACTAGAGCGTCCGGTCGCCCCGCAGAGTGATGACTCAGCCTCCAAACATTATGTTTTGAAGGAGGGGGTACAAATACTTACTCCTCTCGTCCAAGGGAGCTCTCTTGCCCATTTGGTCAGCTGAGAAACACCCTTGAGGGTGCAAAGGAGAGCAAGAGCCTAGTGAGGTGATTAAGATTTGAGAATCCAAGATTAAGGCCTCATTAATGCAAGGAGAGTAGCAAGTGTGCATCCACCCTTCTCATTAGGCTTGTCGTGGTCAAGTGAGAGTTTATGCTTGTTACTCTTGGTGATCGCCATCACCTAGATGGCTCGGTGGTGATTGGGAGTTTGGTGATCATCCGGCGAAGCTTGTGGATGACCCAACTCAAGTTGTGAGCGGTTGTGGATGATTCACCGCGATGGAGTGTTGAAGAATCAACCCATAGAGAGCACTTGATCCTTGCGCGGATCAAGGGGGAGCTACACCCTTGTGCGGGTGCTCCAACGAGGACTAGTGGGGAGTGGCAACTCTCCAATACCTCGGAAAAATATTGTAGCGTTCCTTTCCCTCTCTTTACTTTAAGCATTTATATTTGAGCAATTCATTTCATCTCTTTACATTCCTAGAATTGCCATGCTAGAATAGGATTGGAACTTAGGTGCAAAACTTTTGTGCGGTAGAACAATTGAATCACATTCTAGGCACAAGGGGTGAAGTGGGCTAAGTGTAGGACTTAATTATTGCAAATAATTTAGAATTAGCCCAATCCACCCCCTCTCTTGGGCATCTTGATCCTTTCAATTGGTATCGGAGCATCGTACTCGCTAAATTAGGCTTAACCGCCTAGAGAAAGATGTCCCACGAGGATGGACCTCCTCCTATCTTTGAGGGAGTTGATTTTCCTTATTGGAAAATCCGCATGGAGGCTTATTTAGAAGCTTTAGATGTTGGAATTCTTAGAGCCGCCTCACAAGGCTTCCCAAAACCTAAGGATCCCACACACCTTCAAGGCGATGAAGTTAATTACGAGAAATGGAATGCAAAGGCTAGAAACACCATCTTTAGAGGCCTTTGCAAAGATGTTTTTGACCATGTGCGGAACCACAAGGACACCTATGCACTATGATCGGACATTTGTGTGTTCCATGAGGGAACAAAGAGTGAGCGTGAGGAATGCTATCATCTTATTATGAAAAAGCTTAATTCATTTGAGATGCTTCCTAAAGAAAGTGCTAATGAGATGTACTCATGCTTGAATGTTCTTGTAGAGGAAGTCAATGGGCTAGGACTTACACAAATGCAATCCTCCAATATTGTAAGAAAAATCTTGAGAGTCCTCCTCATTGACAAATATGGGCATATTGTGACCGTACTTCATCAAGGTGATCTTTCCACCGCTACACCAACTCAAATATTGGGAAAGATCAATGCACATGAGATGTATATGCACATCACACCACAAGATGACTCTTCTTCCACCAAGAAGAAAGACTTGGAATTCAAGGCTAGCCAAGAGAAGAAGGGCAAAGCAAGAGTTGAACATGAGAGTTCAAGTGATGATGAAATTGATGATGCAAGTCTTGCTCCTATGGTGTGAAGAACCATCAAGATGCTTAAGAAGCTCAACAAGAACGGTGTCAAGTTTGATGGCAAGAAGAAGAAATTCTTCACTAGCAATAGAAGGAAGCCGATCTTCAAGATGGATTGCTATAATTGTGGAGAACTTGGTCATCTAGCTCATCAATGCCCCAAGCCCAAGAAAGACAAGTACAAGAAGTACAAGGGCAAGAAAGATGACTCAAGTGATGAAGATGATGATGAGAAGAAGAAAAACAAGCCATACAAGAAGAAGGATGGCAAGAAGAAGGATTTCCACAAGAAGAAGAAGAATGGCAAGGCATACATCGTTGGTGATTGGCTCACGTATATTGATTCATCAAGTTGCTCATCCGATGATGAAAGTGAGAACGAGAAGGTGGCCGCTATTGTAATTGACTCTTCACTATCTTCACCGACACCACCGCCGTCATCCTCTACACACCTATATCTTATGGCCAAGGGTGAACGAAAGGTACAAAATGATGATGATAGTAGTGGTGATGATCATGCTAGCAATGATGATAGTGATAGTGATGATGAATTTGAATCACCTTCGTATGATGATCTTGTCAAGTTGCTAAAATAATATACTAAAATCACTAGAAAGACAAGAGCTAAAAATAAAAAGCTAGAACTTGAGATTGACTCACTCTTAGCTAAATATGACATAGCGGAAAAAGCTAGTGTTGAGCTTAGAGAAGAAAATAAAACTATGCCATCCAAACTCAAGGAGCTCAAATCATATAAAAAGGAGCTTAAAGAAAAATATGATAAACTTGAGGGGATACATAATGAGCTCACCACTAGCTACAATTTGCTAAAAGAAGAGTATACCAATCTCAAAGTTAATCATGATAATCTTATTGTCTCTCATGAGTTATTATCCAATGAGCCACATGATGCTACTAACCATGTTGTTAAGATTGATATAGCTACATCATCTGATGATTTGATTGTTGAGAGCATTGAGCAATGTTCTAGTAGCAAAGGCAAGCAAGTGGTTGAGTCCGACAACTATGATGAGTATGTCAAGATCAAGAATGAAAATGAGAAACTCAAGAAAGATCTTGAAAAGCTATCAACCACTGACACAATTGTGATAGAGAACCTTGATCATGATTGTGATATAGCTCTTGAGAATGAGAAGCTTAAAGAAGAGAACAAGAGACTCAAGATGGAGAAAAATCATGATGAACTTAGAGAGGAGAACAAGAAGCTCAAGTTGGAGAAAGAACATCTCAAGACCGTCTTGAGCAAGTTCACAAGAGGCCAATATCTCCAAAGTGAGCTAGTCATGAACACCATAATGAAGATGGATAGAAGTGGTATTGGGTATTTGGCAAATCAAGAGAAGAAGGCTCAAGCTCAAGATCAACAACAACACAAGTCAAAGCCAAAGCCAAAGAGGTGTTTTAAGTGTGGACAAGAAGGTCACTTTGCCCATGAGTGTCAAACTCCACCACCACAACCCTTCCCAAGCATGCTAGACCATTTGCTTTCAATGCTCATTACATGCTTAGAAAGGATTCTAGTGGAAAAATGAAAGTCATGTTCTTAGGTCCTCCCAATAAGAATAGGCCTAAGAAAATTTGGGTTGCAAAGTCACTTGTTGAGAAAGCCAAGGACCCTCATCAAGTTTGGGTCCCTAAGCAAGCTTGATCTCTTGTGTGTAGGTGAACTACAAGATCGGTGAAAGTCATTAGGTAATTGATAGTGGTTGCACTCAACATATGACCGGTGATCCTCGTATGTTCACCTCACTAGACGAAGAAGTAGGTGGTCAAGAAAGGATAACATTTGGTGACAATTCAAAGGGTAAGGTTCAAGGATTGGGCAAAGTGGCAATATCAAATGATTATTCAATCTCAAATATGCTATATGTTGCTTTATTGAGCTTCAACTTGCTATCCGTTGGTCAATTGTGTGATCTTGGCTTTCAATGCTTATTTAACGAGAAGGAAGTGGTTGTGTCTAAGAAAGATGATGATCAAGTGATATTCAAGGGTTTTAGATACAACAACCTATATCTAGTGGATTTTACCTCCAAAGATGCAAACTTGAAGACATGCCTATTCACCAAAACATCACTTGGGTGACTATGGCATAGAAGACTTGCTCATGTTGGGATGAGCTCACTCAAGAAGCTAATGAAGAATGAATTGGTGAGAGGGTTGAAGGATGTGAAATTTGAGAAGGACAAGCTTTGTAGTGCATGTCAAGCCGGCAAACAAGTTGCAAACACTCATCCTACAAAAGCTTACATGTCAACAACAAGAGTGCTGAGCTTCTTCACATGGATCTATTTGGACCAACAACTTACAAGAGTTTAGGAGAAAATCTCTATTGTCTTATGATAGTTGATGACTACTCTAGATATACTTGGGTGTTCTTCCTTCATGAAAAGACCGAAGTGGCATCATGTTTCAACAAGTTTGCCAAGAGAGCAGAAAATGAATTTGAAGTGAATCCCAAGAAGATAAGAAGTGACAATGGAAAGGAATTTGACAACACAAACATTGAAGCTTATTGTGATGAAGTTGGAATCAAGCATGAGGTCTCCGCCACATATACTCCTCAACAAAATAGTGTAGTTGAGAAAAACAACTAGACATTTATCACACTTGCAAGAACAATGCTTGATGAGTACAATACACCCGAAGCTCTATGAGCGAAAGCTATTAACACCGCATGTTATGCATCCAACTGCCTATTTCTTCAAAAGTTTCCTGGCAAGACACCTTATGAGTTGCTCAATGGGAAGAAGCTGGACGTCTCATTCTTCTGGGTGTTTGGTTGCAAATGCTACATCTACAAGAAGCGGCAACACATAGGGAAGTTTCAAAGATGTTGTGATATTGGCTTTCTTGTTGGTTACTCATCAAAGTCCAAAGCATATCGAGTATTTAATCATGCCATCGGCTTGGTTGAAGAAATATATGATATGGAATTTGATGAATCTAACGGCTCCCAAGGAGCACATGAGAATCTTGATGATGTAGATGATGAACCATTGAGGGAGGCTATGAAGAACATTCCGATTAGAGACATCAAGCCCAAAGGTGATGTACAAGTGATTGATCCACCTTCTTCATCAAATGTGCCACAAGATGGTGATAAAGATGGAATAGTAGAAAATAAAGATACCCATGTCTCTCATGATCAAATGGTGGCACAAGCTCAAGATGTTGATGCTCCACAACCTCCCCCTCAAGTGGTTGATAGAAGAAATTCACGTCTACTACAAGCACATCTGCAAGATCTCATCATAGGGAGTCCTTCAAAGGGTGTAATGACTCGCTCTCAAAAACTTGCTTCATTTATTGAACATCACTCTTTTGTCTCTTGTGTTGAACCTAAGAATATCGAAGAAGCTCTTCAAGATTCTGATTGGATAAATGCCATGCATGAAAAGTTGAACAACTTCACTCGCAATGAAGTTTGGACTCTTGAAGAGTGACGACAAGGTGCAAGAGTCATCGGAACAAAGTGGGTGTTCCACAACAAGCAAGTTGATCAAGGCACTGTAGTGAGGAACAAGGCAAGACTAGTTGCAAAGGGGTTCTCTCAAGTTGAAGGGTTGGATTTTGGAGAGACCTTTGCACCGGTTACAAGACTTAAAGCCATTCGTATCCTCCTTGCATATGCATTGTATCATGAAATGAAATTATATCAAATGGATGTTAAAAGTGTATTTTTAAATGGCTTCATAAATGAACTAGTCTATGTTGATCAACCTTCCCAGGTTTGAAGACCCTAGATATCATAATCATGTTTATAGGTTATCCAAGACGCTATATGGGCTCAAGCAAGCCCTAAGAGCTTGGTAAGTTGGTATGAATGCCTTTGGGATTTTCTCATTGAGAAGGGCTTTACCATTGGGAAGGTCGACACCATACTATTCACCAAGAAGCTTGATGGAGAGATCTTCATTTGCCAAGTATATGTTGATGATATCATATTTGGCTCTTCAAATGAAGACTGTTGCAAAGAGTTTGGTGAATTGATGTCAAAAGAGTTCGAGATGTTTATGATTGGAGAGCTTACATTCTTTCTCGGTTTTCAAGTTAAGCAAATGAGAGAAGGGATTTTCATCTCTCAAAAAAAGTATACCAAGGACCTTCTCAAGAGGTTCAATATGGATGAATGTAAGCCAGTCAAGACACCAATGCCATCTAATGGACATCTCGACCTAGATGAGGGAGGTAAAACGGTTGATCATACTCTCTACCACTCTATGATTGGTAGCTTATTATATTTGACCGCATCTAGGCCCGACATCATGTTTAGTGTGTGTATGTGTGCTAGATTTCAAGCTAATCCTAAGGAAGTTCATTTGGTTGCTGTTAAAAGAATCCTTAGATACCTTAAACACACACCAAGCATTGGTCTTTGGTATCCCAAAGGAGCTAGATTTCAACTTGTTGGCTATTCCGCTTTGGATTATGCCGGTTGCAAAATTGATAGAAAAAGCACATCCGGAGGGTGCCATTTGCTTGGTAGATCACTAGTGTCTTGGTCCTACAAGAAGCAAAATAGTGTGGCTTTGTCCACCGCCGAAGCAGAATACATTGTCGTGGTTGCTTGTTGTGCATAAATTCTTTACATGAAGCAAACTTTGCTAGACTATGGTGTAGTTCTAGAAAAGGTACCTCTTTTGTGTGACAATGAGAACACGGTAAAGCTTGCTAATAATCTGGTTCAACACTCTCACACCAAACACATAGATATTCGCCTTCACTTTCTTAGAGATCATGTTGCTAAAAATGATATTTCACTAGAAGGTGTAAGGACCGAGGATCCATTGGCGGATATCTTCACTAAACCGCTAGATGAGGCTATATTTTGTTGGTTGAGGAATGAGCTCAATGTGCTTGATTTTAGTAACTTCACTAGAAAATGAGCTTGTGTTGTCCCTTGCATTGCATTGTAATATACAACATGTTTGAGTTTTGGTAATGCACTTAGGGCTTGTCTAACATGGTTAAAATAACCGCCGAAAAGCGTGTGAAGAAGCTTAACCTTGGATCAAACTTGACAAGCAACTAGAATTACTTTCAAGTATTGCATTGCATGTGCATGTGTGTTGCTTTGTCATTTCTTTTTGGTTATCTTTTGAGCATTCGCTGTGTTTGTCCACAAGTAGGGAGAGCATTTGAAGCTTCCAATGATCCTAAAACCCTATTGTGTGACCACATGTTGCTCCTCGCCCCTTTTATTGCATATTTTCTTAAAAGGAATTATAGCCTAAGGCGAAATATTTTGAAAATTTTGAGGGTTTGAGAGAGGTCACTCACATCAGTCCCAATTGGTGTTTATTTGGTTCTTATTGAAGTTAAGACTTGATTGGGAACATGCAGCGTGAAGGAACATTGAAGATTCGCTGAGAAAGGGCGACCGGACGCTGCACTGGACTCTGCTTATAGCGTTTGGTCAGTTCACAGGTGGTGAACAGATGCAGCGTAGGAGTGACCGGACACTGAGACAGTGCTCATCCTATGTCCGGTGTGATGGTGACCCTCGTCCGGTCAAACAAAGAAGACAATCTTAGGATCGACCGGACTCTGGCTGCATCTAGTCAAGGGTAATCGGACGCGTCCGGTCCTGACTTGAGGGGTTTTGGACCTCTCTATTGTCGACCGGACTCTGGGTGGCAGCGTCCGGTCGTTGCCACCGGTGCGTTCGGTCAGTGGAAATCGGGTGGATCTCAAACTCTATTTCGTTTCCTTATCTAACACGAGGGCCACCATATATACCTATCTCTGCATGTCGCCTTGACCTAGCATCGCCCACACCCGTGCCGCCTTAACCTAGCAGTGCCCGCGCCATTGTCACCTGCCTCGTCATCACGCCACAGCACAGCCAGCCGCCATGCCCACGCTTGCCCTAGCCGTGCCGCTGCGCACTGCCCTCGTAGAGCTCGCACCACCGCATCCTAGCTGTCACACCGCCGCGCCCACGCCAACCTCACCGCAACAGCGCGCCGCGCTTGTGCCTCCTTCGCTGAGCCTACGCCGCACCCACGTGCTGACCTCACCTACGCCATTTTGACCTAGCCACACCAGCGCTCATGCCTGTCTTGCCGTGCCCTAGCCTCACCTGCATTGGACTGCCCTGCCTCTCGACCGCCACACCACTTCATGCCGGAACCCTAACCCTAGGCGTCAGATTGCCAACCCGGTGGTGCCCCGTGATTCTCTCCTTTGCTTGTCGGTCGCTGGTTCGTTAGGTAGCAAGCCATCACTTTCAATTTCATATCTACGGCTTGCTTCTTAGGGTTTCGTACCTCTAGATGAATATTGTGATTATTTATATATCCTATCTATTCTATCATGCAGCGAGTCAGTGCTCTTGTGGTTGTCTTTGTAGTTGTCAGTGAACTTGGGTCCAAGCCTGCGAGTATGGATTGAGGCCAAGCCTCGTGAGTGTTAGTTGGCATTGTCAGTGGTAGTAATTCTCTTTAGCTATAGTAATGGCACGTTGCAAGAATGCCAGACGTGGTCCCGGTGATGAGGATCCAAGGCCTCCGCCTCACCTGACTGCTCAGGAAAAATGAAAGGCGAAGAAGATTACAACAAAGAAGCGTAAGTTTGGAGATGCTGAGACAGAGAGAGCAGCAGTAGTGGCAGCCGCCGCAGAGTGAGCAGAGAGAGGTGGATCTAGGGGTGGTGTTCGCATTGCTGATTAGTTGTCACCAACACAGAGGGCCACCGTCGAGAGGACTGAGACTCTTCATGGTAGTCCACCTGGGACTGTCATGCTAGGAGGATAGCATGTCTCTTTAGGGGAGAGTCAGCCTTAGGGGGAGACAGAGCAATAGACACAGCCAGCGGAGCAGACAGAGGGTACTCAGCAGGCAGAGTAGACTAAGGAGACAGAGCAGGCAACACAGCCATAGCTTCGATGCTCTTGTCGTACACATACTCAGGTGTCGCCGAGGCCTGAGACATAGAGGAGGGGCTCTCATCCAGCTCCTAGACCACAGGGTTCACCTCCCATGGTTCACCTTGATTTGAGGGCAGCCACAGCCAAATAGGTGCAGTAGCTCCACTTCGTGTAGTTTGAGGACTGATTTCCACCAAGGTGGGATGAGCGTGCTTCAGAGCACTTCTATACAGTACTGCAGGAGGATTTCTATAATGCTTATCTGAACAATGGAGTTGCTTTTAGATCAAAGAGAGTATGCTCCATTGAGTCACTTGTTGCAGCTGTAGGCGAGCAGATCCGTCCTCACCTCTCATATCTGCCAGGGTTGACAAATCTTCTTGGATGGACTGACCGCTATGTTCCATCATGGGTCCGTGAGTTCTACTCTTCTCTTTGGATTGACCTGATGCACAAATTCATTCACTTTGCATTCAGAGGCCGTGACTACAGGCTCTAGAGCTCGAGGGTCAGAGAGATTCTTAGGATTACAGAGTCACCTATTCGCCTTCATGAGATTTGCTATGGTCAGACAGGGCCTTCGAGACGCCCTCACGGTAGACTTGTGCCACCCACAGATCTTGTCCGACCATGCTTCACAGAGCCATTTGGCGAGGGGTCGAGTAGGACACCACATGATCTTACACCTACAGCTCAGCTTCTTGATGCTATTATGAGGACTCTGCACCCGAGGATGGGTTACCGGGAGGGTTTGACTCGCATTCAGTTGTGGTTAGTGAATTCTATGGTGTCTCAGACCATATTTGATATTTGGGATGTCATACTTTCATAGATGGAGGACACACTTGCAGAGGGTTTTAGAGGTCATCGCCAGGTGCCTTATGCTCACTGGATCACTTTCTTGATTTGCAAGGCAGTTACACAGAAGTCTCCACCATATAACATGACCTAGATGCTCCGCCACAGTAGTGTGAGGACACCTCGCCGACCGACCCATCGCCTAGAGGTCCTAGAGATAGTAGCCTAGCAGGATGAGATCATCAGGGGCATTGCAGCGATAGAGGAGGAGCAACTGGGTGCTCAATAGGAGGGTGTGGTCGAGAGCGACCCGAGTGACAGCTCTGATGATGATTATTAGCTGATTCCATAGATGGCTCCTCTACCACACGACAGAGAGGCCAGTGGCTCCAGCTCAGCTCCACCACAGCCACCGTAGATAGATCCAGCACTTCTTGCCGTACTTGAGCGGATGAGGCAGGACCAGGCACGCCAGGCATAGTAGACCGCAGCTGCACTTGCACAGGTTCAGGCTTGATAGGATGAGTTTCAAAGGCAGCAGTAGGCCATGCAGTAGCAGCAGCTCATGATCCAGCAGCAGTTTTTTTGGCTTTATGCAACACGTATTCTCTGCTATCGGGACTGCTCCTCCACAGTCTACACCTCAGATCAGCCAGCCTACCACCACTTTAGTGACTCCAGGTGTGCATCCCAGTGGGCTTCAGAGTTAGGGATAGCTAACTACTCAGTTTGCTTCACCTACAGAGCAGGTGTCCTAGTGGTTTGCTTCACCAGTGCTAGCCCAGGGTCCTCACTTTACACCCATTGTTACGGGCTTCACTCTACCTTAGAGCTCTTCAGTGCTAGTGACTGACACCCCAGTCTCCAGGAGTCTTGGTGCTACATTCAGTGAGCTTACAGGGCAACCTACACCTCTAGAGCTACGAGTCACTATCCCTACCACAGTTGCTCCCATTACCGGGACTACTGAGATGATCCCGTCGTCTGTTGCATCGTCCGAGCCAGTTACTTCAGTTGTTTTAACGACAGCGACAGTGGTAGATGTGGCTCCACTTTCTACAGTGATACTTCTAGAGTCAAAGGCCGTGCCAGTTACTGAGCAGACCTAGACCGCTTCACCTTCACTTCCAGCGACAGAGGGTCTGACCACTCATAGCTCAGGGTCAGAGGATGATGCTGCTCAGTTCTAGATTTCTCACCGCACCTCAGCGCCCGACTCGACTACTCTTGTCCCATCGTCTGACCCTTAGGTTTTGGTGCTTGACCCCTAGATCTAACATACTTGACCCCTAGATCTAACATACTTGATCACTCTACATACTAGATCTAGGGGGAGCGGTACATCTAGGGGGAGCATGTGATTCGTTACTTTTCGTTTCTTATGTGTGATACTCTATGCATTCACATTTACTTTCATGCATTGCACTACATACATGTGATTGTGATACTTATGTGACATGTGTGCTCTCTACTTTGATCTCTATATATGTCATGTCACTTGATTATGCACATTTGCTTTACTTCCGTGTTTTACTCCGATTCAAATGAGCTTTACTTCATGTACTCTTGCTTAATTCATATCTATTGGGTACACCATGTTGGCTTGGGTCATATAAGCATGTCTAACCCTTTTGTTCTTATTGTCAAAAGCTTATATGAACCAAGCATGTTGAAAACCTCACTCATCTCTTTTACATACTCGAGGTTGTGTTGTCATCAATCACCAAAAAGGGGGAGATTGAAAGCATCTAGGCCCCTAGTTGGGTTTTGGTGATTAATGACAACACGAGATTAATATGACTAACGTGTGTTTTGCAGAGGCAATTTAAGTTAGGTCATGGTAATGGCAATTGATCGGGTAACCATGGTGGTCATGCCCCTGATGATGGAAATCATTTTGGTTTTCAAAGGATGGATGACAAGGTTAAGGATGAACTAGTTCTAAGTGTCGTTTGATGTTGGAGAGACACTTAGAGTAGTTTAGGACTTTATTTTTCCTTGGGCCGTACTATTAAAAGGGGTATGGACTAGTAGCTTGACCTAGGTGAGTCTAGTGGGTTAGGTGTGGTGCACACTTGTCAAACCTAGCACTAGGTAGCTCAGGAGTAGCCCTAAGATCAATTAGAGTAAACTTCATTCACATAGGATTACGAGTTGGAAGTGAATGGAGGGTCCAATGACTGACCGGACGCTGGTCTAGTTGTGACTGGACGCTGGAGGGTGAGTCCGGTCAGTTCATTTGATCAACTGAAGTCATCTGGTTGCGACCGGATGCTGAGTGAAAAGTGACCGGACGTTGGGTGCCTACGTCCGGTCAACTCCAGAGAGGTTTCAGAGAGGGATTTTCCTGATCGGACGCGTCCGGTCAGTGCTGACCGGACGCTGATCAGGATCTGGTAACTGACCGGACGCTGAATAGCGAAGTGACTGAACTCTGGGTGCCAGCGTCCGGTCAACATCAATAAGGTTCCAGGGAGCGTTTTTTGACCAGACACGTCCGGTCAGTGCTGACCGGACGCAGATCAGAGTTCGGTCAGAACTTAAAGGCTCTTTCTGACACAGTGGCGGGGATAACTGACTGGAGGTCCGATCACCCCGCAGAGTGATGACTTCAGCCACCAGACATTATGTTTTGAATGATGGGGTATAAATACTTACTCCTCTCGTCCAATGGAGCTCTCTTGCCCATTTATTCAGCTGAGAAACACCCTTGAGAGTGCAAAGGAGCGCAAGAGTCTAGTGAGGTGATTGAGATTTGAGAATACAAGATTAAGGCCTCATTAGTGCAAGGAGAGTAGCAAGTGTGCATCCACCCTTCTCATTAGGCTTGTCGTGGTCAAGTGAGAGTTTGTGCTTGTTACTCTTGGTGATCGCCATCACCTAGACGGCTCGGTGGTGATTGGGAGTTTGGTGATCATCCGGTGGAGCTTGTGGATGGCCCAATTCAAGTTGTGAGCGGTTGTGGATGATTCACCGCGATGAAGTGTCGAAGAATCAGCCCGTAGAGAGCACTTGATCCTTGCACGGATCAAGGGGGAGCTACACCCTTTGCGTGGGTGCTCCAACGAGGACTAGTGGAGAGTGGCGACTCTCCGATACCTTGGCAAAACATCGCCGCGTTCCTTTCCCTCTCTTTACTTTAAGCATTTATATTTGAGCAATTCATTTCATGTCTTTACATTTCTAGAATTGCCATGCTATTGTATGATTGGAACTTAGGGTGTAAAATTTTTGTGCGGTAGAACAATAAAATCACGTTCTAGGCACAAGGGGCGAAGTGGGCTAAGTATAGGAGTTAATTATTGCAAAGAATTTAGAATTAGCTCAATTCACCTGTCTCTTTGATATCTCGATCCTTTCAATGAGATCAACAGCTCACTGATGTCAGAGATGGTTTCATAGTTTGTTTAGAAAAAGCTTGCATTGAGGCATCAATGGATGTTGACACAATGACATACTGGCCAGCGGCTACTTTAGGCATTAGTGGATCGATAGCACATGGCCACAGAAGGCAACTTAATCCACAAGAGAAGTTATAGGATCTTAAAGAAATTAAAATTTACAAGAAGGCTAAGGAACTAAACATTTGAGAAACTTGGATAGTGGTTTTACTAAGGGAAGACAACCTTGATTTGTGCTCAAGACGAATCTCAGAGTCACAGCCACCGAATAGGAGTGAAAAGAAAATAAGAGCCGAAGAAAATGACAATATCATTAACCTAAATACTAGATTCCGGACGCGCGGGCGTGAGCGTTGTGGCACGCGCACCATTTGCTGCCGTCCGATCAAACCATGCGGTCAGGAATTGTTGCCGGGGCCACAAGAACATCAGCACGTACTAGGTCACTGCACGTGACCGTTCAACTCGTCAACAACTTCATTTGCTTCCCTTTTCAATTTGTGCGCATCACCGATATGAATCTGAGCAAGTTGATGTCTTGCTCAGCGGTTGATCGTGTTCAGGGCAGCGGTTTAATTTTTTCTTAAGCGGTGGGGTCTAGAAATTGAAACTGTGCTAGACAGCTGGCCAGTGTCGTGGGCATAAGCAACCTTGGTGGGAATTTTCATTCCTAAAATGGACTGTGCGCGCGGGAAGCCAACAGCATGGTCGGCCGTGCATTAGTAAAATTCTATCATTAAACTAAAAGCATCTCCAACACTCTACCTAAAATTAGATCTTCTATTTTTGGGTTTGTCTTAAACGTAAATGTACCTTAAATCATTTTATCGCACAGTTTCTCCTAAATCTCAACATCATTTTTTTACTAGCAAATATGCATGTGCGACACACACGTGTTTCTAAAAGCTATTTCAAATGCAATGAAAATGTTAATTTTATTGTCGATATACAATAAAGATAGATGGCAAGTGCTTGATCAATTTGATCGGATGTGTAGAACGAGGTTCAAATCGTTTTTTTGTTATGCCAGTCTCAGTGGGGTTTCATGGCCCAGTTACCAGCGCACTCATATTTTGGAAACAGTGCACAAGAGTGTTAGCTTACTACTTATATATTTTCAGCAGTTATACTGAGTTTTAGTATCCATACTGATTAGGGGTCACAACACGCATTCTTCTTAGGGTTGTAGCTGTCATATCAATTAGGGGTCCAGCACCCATCCCAATTAGGATCGCAACAAACGAACTCATTAGGGTCGCGTCATAAATAATGATTAGGGTTATGGAGTTTGTCCCACCGTTACCATAAACCCTGTTCGCTTGATCGTTTCTGTGCCTTATAAGACGGTTGATGTTGTTTTGTTATGAGAGAAAAACATTGTATCATGGCTGATATGATCAAGCGAACAGTGTGTTAGTTTGGTACTTTTTATAATTCTCATATATATATTTCCAATACTCGTACATACTAATTAGGGTTCGTAACATACATCGTTCCTGACATACATACTGATAACGGTTGCAACATACACACTAATTAACGCCACAATAGGCATAGTGATTAGGTTACAGGTTTCTTGTTCCGCCAAACCAATCGACTCACAAAACAAACAAAATGTATAATTGAATAAATAGTAAAAATATATATTTACCCCCAAATTTTTATAATATAGTTTATTGTTGTAATTTTGTTTTAGATGATTGAGCTTTGCACTATGAGCTGCCATGTAATTTTAATTTTTTGGCTTAGTCCAATTATTTGAACGTGAATCATATAGGAAATATTTTCTCGGAGGCCTTGGATACGTATGAAGCTGGATACGTGTTTTTTTTTTTTTTTGAAACAGCTGGATATTTTTTTTAATTAGCAACAAACAGCTGGATACGAGTATGTATCTGATACATATGAACTGAGTTGGATACGGCCCAGCAAACAAAAAAGCCTTGCAGGCCCAACATCCAATCTAACCTGTGTGTAGCCTAGTGCTACCTTGCCTACCGGCGCCGCACGCTCAACTCAATCACCGACGCCCACTCTCCGTCTCCGTCCAGGTCCAGGTGCCCAACACACGCTTGGCCTGGCGGCGTCCGGCGGCCGCGAAGCAATCGGTCGGCGCACCAGTACACAACAACAGTACATACGGTACCTACGGTGCACGTCAAGGATAGAAGTCAGTACTTGACTCATATACCTAAAATAAACGTGACTTATGACGGGTGGGATTATAGACGTACTGTAAGACATATTTGAGATTGAATAAGACTCTCACATCTTACATGTAAGATCACGGATGGCGGACGGCTCATATAGCACGGTGTGTAGATCGAACAGTTGTTAAAGAGGAAGAGTAAGATCACAGATGATGAAGGGTTCATATAGCACGACGTGTAGATCGAACGGTTATTATAGATGTTTCCTAAAAAACGGTTATTATAGATGGAGAGTCCGCTTAAAAGATTCGTTCTTTTAGAGTGTGACGATATAAAAGGCTAGGCTTGGAGTTACTCATATTTGAGGCAAAAGGATGTTTTAGGGTGCCACTAATCTGAAGAATTGGTTAAGGATAGATATATGAATAGATTTCATACTGGGAGCTCATTGAAAGGGACAACTACAATCAAATAGATAAATGAAAACTATTTGCAATAGATATTTTCAAGTAAAAAGATTCCAATGATACCGTGAAAAAAAAACTAGCTATCCCCGCAATTTGTGCGGAACTTCTCACTAGTGTTTAACAATGAGAGGTTAGTTTAGAGGACCTATTTGTGTGGGCCTTCTCTCTAGTGTTTTACAATGAGAGGTTGGTTCAGAGGACCGGGCAAAATAGCTACTCGTGCTCTGTTTGGCATAGAGAATTCACCGGTGCTAATTAGAGTATCTCTTCAATGTTTTATAATGAGAGGTTGGTTCATAGGATTCGCAACATAGCTACTCACACACTGCTATGTTTGGCGTAGATCGATGTAAAATTTTTGCCAATGCTACCTAGAGTATTTGGCTCCCCAAGTAGTGCAACATGCCGCACCAGTCTTCCAAACAAACTAATGATTTTGTAAAGTAATTGCTCGATGAACACGTCTTTTGTTGGCGAGGGCAATAACAACTAGAATCGTGACCAGATGGTCTTGTTGAATAGCCTGCAGAGAAATAATCTTATGGTTGATCACTAATACCCAGCTCCATGTCTGAAAGTTTGCAATATTTAACCATAAATCTATATCAGTTTCTGCCAACATCCCAACAATGATATTCTACTTAGCTGCGCCATGCTAATCCCTATATCATCAAACGCTGGCTAACATTACAAGCCGCAAACCAAAGATTGAAACACAAGCATATTGTAGAATGTATTTATGCTCTGGACTGCCTATGTGCGAATCGTGAGTGATGTACCGTGCAGACCTTGTTGTCACCAATAAGTTTTTTTTCCGTTCCACCAAAGTCGTGACTAGTTAGTTTTTTTATATATAATTATCCAACACGGACGTCCGTCCGTGACTCCCGTCCGGACGCGGCTCCATAGGAGCAGGCCCCATCTCTCTCAGAAACAAAAAAAACAAATCCCCACACCCCGCTCATCCGTCCACCCTCTCCCACCGCGCGCTCGTCGAGCTGCCACGTCGTGCCCTTCCACCATCGCTGGCTGCGCCGCGCGCCCACGCTCCCTGCGCCGCTCACCTGTGCTGCTCACCTGTGTCTCAGACAATTGCGTCGCTTGCTCCCTCGCCGTCCATCCGTCGCCCATCATAGTCGGGCGCGCCGCTGACCCCACCATGGTCGCTGGTGTGCACGTGCTGTGGTGCCTCATGTCTTCCCCGGCTGAGCCAAGGGCACCCACGAGCATGGCCGGTGCTGGTGGTGCTCGCACGCTGCCGCTCGCCGCCGTATCCCACCCCAACAACCGAAATCGACCGGCCCCGATCTTCCCCTCTCCTATATTGCAAATGTATGTTTTAAGTGTTTCAGATGTTTCAGAGGTATGTTGTAACTGTTACATATGAATGTTACAAAAGTAGATCGGGATGTTGCATATTTTTGCAAGTATTTCAGTGGTATGTTGCAAGCATTTAAAAAAAATATTTCATCTGTTTTCAGACGTATGTTGCGGCAAGTGTTTTATTTGGATGTTGCTACGTTTCACTTTGCAAGTGTTTTATCTGGATGTTGCAAATGTTTCACACATATTGCAACAATATGTTTCAAAAGTTTCATCTATGTCTGACGTATGTTGCATCCAAGTGTTTCATGTTTCTAAGTGTTTCACGGGGGCACGTTGAGTCATGGGCGCACGGCCCAGGCACCGGGGGATGGGGCGCGACAGAGCTGGAGATTGGCGGACAGGGGGTGCAGCGAGCTGGGGCCGGCTCCTGGGTCCTGCCCACACGGAGAGAGAGAAGGAGGGTCAGGCGGAAGGAGCGGGGCACAGCGGGGGGCAGAGTGCACGTGCGATGCGGGGATAGGCTGTGTGGCCGTCCAGACGTGAGGAGTGGGCGGGTGCATGAAAGGTCCTAATGGCTACAAGGGGGGTGAATATCCTATTAAAAATTTCTACAAAAAACACTAAAGCAATTGATTAGTCAATAAATGGCGAAGCGAATTTTATGCTAGCACTACACTTGGGGCTACAAGCCACCTACCCAATTCTAATTTCTATGATCTCTAGTATGTCATACAAGAACTATGTAGCTAAATTACACCTAGGTGAACAAGGCTAGCTAGATAACTACAACTAAAGAGCTATACAAGCTACAAGCACTACACAAGGTGAATACAAAGTAATGAGGGAGAAGGGTAGAAGTGATATACCGCCATGGCAAGTGATCGATCAAAGAATATCAATGAATACCGAGGAGACAATCAAGACACAATGATTTTTCCTCCGGTGTTCACTTGCTTGCTGGCAAGCTAGTCCCTGTTGTGGTGATTCACTCACTTGGAGGTTCATGCGCTAATAGGCTTCACACGCCTAACCCGCAACCGGATGCCTCACAGCAAACACAAGATGAGGATCCACAAGCCACGCACAATCCACTAGAGTTGCCTTTGGCGCTCCGCCAGGGAAGGCACAAGAACCCCTCACAATCACAATGATCGGAACCGAAGACAATCACCTTCCTCCGCTCAACGATCCACCAATCACCGGGCCATCTAAGTGTCGGCAAACACCAAGAGTAACAAGAACTCCACCAGTCCAAATCGCCCAACTAGTGCCATAAGATGCTAGAACACTAAGCAATGCACTAGAGGCTCTCCAATCTCACTCAAGATGATGTAATCAAGTGTGCAAGTGAGTGAAGTGGTGTGCTCAGCTCTCAAAGGGTGTATGCAGCTGTTAGAGATGCCAAGAGAGTGGCCAAGGCTGACCACTAGCTCTATTTATAAGCCCACAAGCAAATAGAGCCATTACCCCTTTGGAGCAGCTTTCTACGAGGACACCGGACACGACGGTGCCTGCCACCGGACATGGCGATGCCCCTCCTAACGGTCACTTTCCAACGGCTAAAAACTAGCCGTTGGGGCACCGGATAGGGTGGCAGTGGCACTGCCCCTAGGGTGGTGGTGACCACGCAACCATGTGCCCGAATACCCCCTTCTCTAGATTTTTATGGCGGTGCACCGCCATTAGGGCGGCGGTGCCCGCGACGGTGACCAGCTCGGTTTCCCTTGCTCTTGGGTAAAAAACGGTGGTGGCACTGCCTCACTAGTGGCGGTGACCAGGCGGTGCACCGCCCTCACAACGGCGGTGCACACCGGACGAACTAGTGCCACGCCCTTCTCTGCTGCTCTCGGGCAGGTCTAGGTGGGCACCGCCCTAGGGGTGGCGGTGCCCCAACCGAACTTCTCCCTCTCGGCCACCACTGCCGGTCACCGCCATAGGAGTGGCGGTGCACCGGACAGGGGGTGGCGGTGCCCCCGGGGCAGCACCCCAAGCCATGTTTCGCCTTCGTTTCTTTACCTTTCTCACCACCTTTGCAAATATGCTAATACTCCAAGTGTTTCACCATCGCGTGCAAGTGTGTTAGCATTTTCACAATCATTTTTCAAAGGTTAAACGCTTCTTATCGATTGTGCACTAGGCCTAAAATGCATATGCATGTTTTCCAACACCTAGTGGCACTAGATGATCGAGTTGTCCGATAAGAGCTGCTCTCTTAATAGTACGACCATCTATCCTAATTGTGATCACACTCGCTAAGTGTCTCGATCACCAAACCAAAAAGCTCCTATCAAGTTTTACCTTTACCTTGAGTTCTTTTTGTTTTTCTCTTTCTTCTTTTCCAAGTCTCGGAGCTTGATCATCATCACATGTTCACACCACCACCATGGACTTCATTTCATGTGACCATCTCCATCCATGAGTGCCACCTAGCTCCTTCACTTGGATTGGACCATCCTATCTAGTCACACACTTAGATGCAAGGATTAGTTCAAATAGGTTTCATCAATTAGCCAAAACCAAACTAGGGCTTTTAATCTCCCTCTTTTTGGTAATTGATAACAACCTTCACAAAGATATGAAATAAATTCAAATTTGAATCCATGTTGCTTGCCCAAGTATTTTTACCATGTGTAAAAGGATATGGACAAGTTTCATAAATCACAAATGGTAGCATTAGCTCTCCCAACATATGTGCTAAGAGTTTGGATTGAAGCTTGCACATATGCATGGATTTGAGTTGTAGGAGAGTAATGTCTTCCAAATGATGCTAAGGTATAAGAGATAGACCTTTGAAGCGTGATACCAATCGGAGTGCACCAAATATACCATCCTAAGCACCATTAGTAACTAGACATACAAAAAAACTAGAATACCCCATGAGATCGACATTAGAAGCAACGGTCTAGTTTTTTCAAAATAAACACAAGTCTAGTTACTCAACCTAAGCATGCTAGTTTTTTATTTCATCATTCAAACATACAACTAGCATACACCACACAACCATAAAAATTTAAATTAAAACTTGTGTCATGCAAAGAAACATATGAAATGCACATTCAAATGCATCAATCAAGTTTATGAGCTTGCTCTCCCTACTTGTATGCTCAAGCTTTTAATTTATCCCCTTACTTTCATATTTCTCCCCCTTAGTGATTACTTCTCCCCTATCACTTTATATCTTTGTTTCTCTCCCCCTTCGTCATCCATGACCACAAATGTTTAATTTTAGATAGGTTAAGATTATCAATGTCAATCAATGGGGTGAAGATCATTTTCCCAAAATTGGTCTAATCTAGAACACTTGCCAAAGATATTTAACTCGGTTTGATCTAAGGACAAGCTTCTTCACACCTCCAAATAAGGGTTATCTTGTACCATGTTGAGTTAAAACTTGTAGCTCATTTTTTAGATCAAACACTAGGTTCACAAGCCCACAAACATGTCATATGCTACCACTAGATTAAGTCAAGCATCGAAGCAATAGTGGTACCATACAAGCATCAAATTTATTTGGTTTTCATGAATGAGCCTATAACATGTGAGGAATGACTAGATGCACAGAACAAGTCCTTAGCAAAGGATGTATGCATGCCAATCAACTTTTACCTTGGATTGCTCGAAGGAGAGGCATGTCAAATAAGTGGGGGTGCATCAACACATATTTGAGAAATCCAATATGTTTAACTCATTCCTTAGCTTGCAAAACCTTTTCTCATCCAATGGCTTGGTGAATATGTCGATAAGTTGATCTTCGGTGCCCACACTCTCAATGCAAATGTCCCTTTTTTGTTGATGATCTCTAATGAAATGGTGGCGGACATCAATGTGCTTTGTTCTTGCATGTTGAACCGGATTGTTGGTGAGCTTGATTGCACTCTCATTGTCACAAAGCAATGGCACTTTCTTAAACTTGATTCTAAAGTCATTCAAGGTGGCCTTCATCTAAAGTATTTGTGCACAACAACTGCCGGTGGATATGTATTCGGCTTCGGTGGTTGATAATGCAACACTATTTTGCTTTTTTGATGACCATGAAACAAGTGATCTTCCCAATAATTGTCATATGCCCGAGGTGCTCTTCCTTTTAACCTTGCATCCCGCATAATCCGAGTCGAGTAACCAACTAGCTCAAACTTTGCTCCTTTAGGATACCACAAACCAATATTTTGTGTATGCTTCAAATACCTCAATAATCTCTTTGTACCCTTGAAATAACTTTCTCTTGGTGAGGCTTAAAATCTTGCACACATGCTCACACTAAACATGACATCCAGCCTTGATACAGTCACATAGAGTAGGCTTCCAATCATAGACCGATACAACTTTTGATCCACCATGTTGCCACTTGCATCACTATCCAAATTGTTATTTATTTTCATTGGTGTACTTATGGCTTTGCTCTCATTCATGCCAAACTTCTTGAGCATGTCTTTGATGTACTTGCCTTGACTCATAAATGTACCATTCTTCAATTGCTTGATTTGAAGTCCAATAAAGTAACTCAACTCTCCAATCATGGACATCTCAAATTCATTGGCCATCACCTTGCCAAATTCTTCACAAAAGTTTTGATTGGTTGATTCAAATATGATGTCATCAATATAGATTTGCAACACAAACAAGTCATTTTCAATCTTCTTGGTGAAAAGAGTGGCATCAACCTTGCCCACCATGAACCCTTTAGAGAGGAGAAAGTCTCTCAACCTCTCATACCATGCTCTAAGTGCTTGTTTCAATCTATACAATGCCTTCTTCAACTTGTACACATGGTTGGGCTTCTTGTCATTTTCAAAACCGAGAGGTTGCTCAACATATACTTCTTCATTGATGTAGCCATTTAGAAATGCACTCTTGACATCCATTTGATAGAGCTTGATGTTATGGGCACAAGCATAGGCTAGTAAGATTCTAATTGCTTCTAATATAGCAATCGGGGCATATGTTTCTCCAAAGTCAAGACCTTTAACTTGTGTATAGCCTTGTGCTACTAATCTTGCTTTATTCCTTACTACTATTCCATCTTGGTCTTGCTTATTTCTATAGACCCATTTGGTTTCAATCATATTGTGGTTCTTTGGTCTTTCCACTAACTCTCATACTTGATTTCTAGTGAAGTTGTTTAATTCTTCATGCATAGCATTGACCCAATCAACATCCTTCAATGCTTCATCTATCTTGTTTGGTTCAATGGATGACACAAATAAGAAATGCTCATAAAATAAAGCCAATCTTGATCTTGTTTGTACACCTCTAGAAATATCTTCAATAATAGTGTCCAATGGATGATCTCTTATAATATTAGTTGGTCGGAGTATTGGAACATTGCTTGCACTTGCTTGATCATTGGGTTGAGAAGATGTACTAGCCATTTGATCTTACACATTGTCATGAGAGCCACTTATACTTGCTTGATTAGTGTAAATTTGCACATTTGAGTTAGAGAGCACTTACACTTGGTCATCTTCATCATCAATCACTTGTCTAGGCCTCAATTCACCAACATCCATGTTCTTCATGGTATTTGAAAGTTGAATGCCTCTAACATCTTTTAAGTTCTCATTCTCATCTTGAGAACCCTTGGTTTCATCAAATTCAACATCATGTACTTCCTCAAGAGTACCACTTGCCGAATTCCAAACTCTATATGTTTTGCTTATAGTGGAGTATCCAAGTAAGAATCATTCATCATATTTCTTGTCAAACTTTTCTAATCTAGTGTCTTTCTTTAAGATATAGCATTTGCAACCAAAGACCAAAAAATATGCAATGTTTGGCTTTCTACCATTCAAGAGCTCATATGGTGTCTTCTCTTTCAAGGGGTGACAATAGAGACAGTTGCTACAATAGCAAGCCATGTTGATAACTTTGGCCCAAAAGAATTGACTCACATTGTACTCACACAATATTGATCTTGCCATGTCAATCAAGGTTCTTTCCTCTTAATAAGGTCGTTTGATTGTGGAGTGTACTTGGCCGAGAATTGATGTCTAATCCCAAAATCATCACACAACTCAACAATTCTTGTGTTCTTGAACTCACTACCATTGTCACTTCTAACTCTCTTGATGGATGTTTCAAACTCATTGTGTATGCCCTTGACAAATGATTTGAATGTTGTAAACATATCACTCTTGTCCACTAGAAAGAATACCCAAGTGTATCTTGTATGGTCATCCACTATCACAAAGCCATATTTATTTCCACCGATGCTAGTGTATTGTGTTGGCCCAAATAAATCAATGTACAATAACTCAAATGCCTTGCTAGTGCTCATTATGCTTGTCTTAGGATGGGTGTTTCCAACTTATTTGTTGGCTTGACAAGAGCTACAAAGCTTATCCTTCTCAAACACAACATTTTTTAAGCCTCTAACCAAGTCATGCTTAACCAATCTATTCAATTATTTCATTCCAATATTACCAAGCCTTCTATGCCATAACTAACCAATACTAGACTTAGCGAACAAGCATGTTAACAATTCAACTTCACTAGCATTGAAATCAACCAAGTATAGATTATCATATCTAAAGCCTTTGAAGATCAAGTTAGAGCTATCTACACTTATAATCTCTACATCATCTACCCCAAATATGCATTTGAATCCAAGATCACACAATTGAGCCATGGATAGCAAATTGAAGTTCAAGCTCTCAACTAGCAACTCATTGGATATGCTCATGTCATTAGATATTGCAATCTTAACAAGCCCTTTGACCTTGCCTTTGCCGTTGTCGCCAAATGTGATACTATCATAACCATTATTGCCATTGGTATTGATTGAGTTGAACATTCTTGCATCACCGGGCATGTGTTGAGTGCACCCACTATCAAGAACCCAATACCTTCCTTCGGTTTTGTAATTGACCTACAAAAGAAGATCAATTTTTTTAGGTACCCAAACTTATTTGGGTCCTTGAAGGTTAGTGACCAAGCTCTTTAGCACCCAAATAGCTTTTTTCTTTGAGCCCATCCATGGTGCACCAATGAACTTAGCCTTCATAGCATTTGTACCCTTAGTAAGCACATAGAAAGAATCAAGCTTAATATAGGATACATTGGCTTGAGGCTTCTTTTTTATGCACTTTTGCTCTATATGACCAACTTGCTTGCAACTAGTGCAAAACCGACCGTTGTTCTTCACAAAACTAGTCTTGTGAGGGGCAAAGGCTGCCTTGCCTTTCTTAGGGGTATAGCCCAATTCCTCTTTGTAGAGAGAAGCTCTTTAGCTACCCAAACACAAAAGCAAGCGGTCCTCACCACTATAGACCTTAGCCAAAGTGTGATTGAGCTCTTTTACCTCCTTCTTGAGTGTCTCATTCTCAACCATTAGTGAGGCATCCAAGTGAAACTATCACTACTAGATGAGCTAGAAGTGGATGTGCCATAAGAAGGGTTAGTGGGAGCAACAATGATAGGCTTATAGAATGATTTATCAATTATATCACAAGTTAAGCCTTTGTCACATGTTACAATATGCTCCTCATTTTGCTCATTAAGTAGAGAGGAATGAGTTTTTTAAGCTTCTTATGAGCCTTGCCAAGCTTCTCATGGGCTTCCTCTAGCCTCTCATGAGATGCATTGAGCTCATCAAAGACTTGCTTAAGGGCTTTTAGTTCCTTTAGCAAGTCTTTACATTCCATTCTCTTAATGTCAAAATGTTCTTTAGCATCTTCTAACATGTCAATTAGTTCATCTTTAGTGGGTTCATCATCATTGTCACTTTTACTTTCATTATCATGTTCCTCATCACATCCATCATCACAAGTTTGTACCTTAGTGGCCTTAGCCATGAAGCATGCTGAAGTGTCGAAGAGAGAAGGCTTCTCATTGATAACAATGCTTGCAAGAGCCTTCTTCTTGGTGCTCTTGTCATCATTACTAGTATCATCATCACTTGAGGAAGCATCACTATGCCAAGTGACTACATATGAGCCACCCTTCTTCTTCTTCTTGAAGGTCATCTTGTCCTTCTTCTCTTTCTTTTCCTTCTTGTCCTTCTTCTTGCTCTTCTTGTCATCATCATCATTGTCACTATTGTATGGGCAGTGAGCAACAAGATGATCCTTGCTTCCACACTTGAAGCACCTTCTTAACTCTTCCTTGTTCTTGGATGAAGACTTCTTTCTTCTAGCACGGTAGCCCTTCTTCACCATGAACTTGCCAAATCTCTTCATGAAGAGAGCCATCTTCTCATCATCCATCTCATCAAAGCTCAAGTCTTCATCTTCACTTGATGATTCTTGCTTTGCCTTGCCCTTGGATGATGTGGCCTTGAATGCCACACTCTTCTTCTCATCCTTCTTCTCATCTTTCTTCTTCCTCTTTTCTTACGTCTCATCACCATCTCTATAGGTGTCATCGGTCATCACATCTCCTAACACTTGGTTTGGTGTCATGGTGTCCAAACCACTCCTCACTAGAATAGTGACCAATGTGCCAAATCTTGAAGGCAATCATCTCAAAAACTTGTGGGAGAAGTTCTTGTCCTTCACTTTTTCTCCAAGTACTTTGAGATCATTGACAAGCACTCGAAGCCTATGGAACATCTCCGGCACACTCTCATCATCCTTCATCTTCAAACTAGCAAACTTCTCCTTGAGGATGTATGCCTTTGCACCCTTCACAGCTTGAGTGCCTTCAAAGGATTCCTCCAACTTCTTCCATACTTCATGAGCTCTCTCAATGTTCTTGATTTGTTCAAATATTCTCTCATCCAAAGCATTATGAATGGCACTAAGAGCAATGTCATTATTTTAGAGTAGCACTTTGTAACAGAACCGACCAATTATACAAAATTAAGTAAGAAAATCATCCGCCAGAGCAGACGATTTAGCAAACTTAAGCCCGTATAACCCGGTAGTCCGTGAAATCACGAAGGATTTCAAACCAACTTCCATTCCAGCTAAGATCGTAATAAGTTTAGCGGTCACCATCACATATTACATAAAAGTTTGCATCTCAGATACATCAAAGTTTAAACATAGTTATTACAAAACGAGTTCAAATAAAAGTAGCGGAAGCCATTTGTTCAAACCACACACGCTCACACGGAGTTCAAATACAGTGCCAGCTAATGATCATCTCCAACAAAAGCATCAGACGAGACGTAAGGAATGACCATGCCCATGGTCCTAAGCATCACCCATCGCAGGATAAAGGCAGTTGATACAGTAGCCGTAATACATCTGCCCATCTGCAACAAGTGGGAATAAAACCCTGAGTACGAGAAGGTACTCAGCTAGACTTACCCGACATAACCGAAAATAAATGACACCAAGGATTATGAAGGGCTTTATAGTAGGGTAGCTGACTCATTTACAAAGAAAGCATTTTTAGCATTTCAAACACCTTTCTAAAGACATTATTGCCAAGTTAATTAATTATAACTTGTCGACTAGATTTGCACCTATACTAGAGCAAACATGTGATAACGCCAATAATGATAACCAATGATCATTAACCACTTCCATATTGTCATATGCATTATAACTGTCCAAGTGTTCCATTAACATTACTACGATGAAGTAACTCAAGTCAAGTGCTCACTATCCAGGAGCGATGGCGATTCGAATCGATTCCTAACCAGCTGGTGATTTATTCCTTACATAAACCTCACTCACCCGCTAAAGTGAGGTATTGATCACCGAGTCAACTATCCAGGACTCTCGAGTTTGTCAGGAACCACATGCACCCGGGGGCCGACCGACTACCACTTTGGTCTTATCATCTCGCCCCCGTGTCCTACCACACCTGCTCCGGCACAGTGCGCTGCGGGCAATCTACTCGGCCCGAATAATCTCCCAGCTTCGTGGTCGGAAGGTACTTTATCCGGCCAGCTAAATGTAAGGCATGCGTTCAACATGACTCGAGGCCCAACAACGGTCGGTCCTTAATCGACACAGACGGAAAGCACTACAGTCCAAAACTCTGTAAGTCTCCGCCCGGTCTCAACTTCATTTAACACTTAGTTATACCATGACTTCATAGTCATCCAAGCAGATCCAGGTAACCACCTATAGCTCGCAGGTGACAGGAAATCACCCGACTTCTACTGTTCTAAGCCAGCTAAGCATTGACTCGACTGCGGATACCAGGGTAACAAGGATATAGTATAACAAAGGTAGACAAGGTATAATGCAGCAACGGTTGCAAACAACTCCTGAACGTAATGCATCAATTAAAGTAAAGCAGTTAATTAATAATTACAAACTGGGGAGAAAATGCTCCGGGGCTTGCCTCTCTTGAAGGAGCTCGGGCGGTGATCGGGGCACTCTGGAATTTCCTCAACGTCCTCCTCGTCGGCTTCGGGCACTTCCTGCGGTTGCACTTCGAGCTACTCCTCGGGCTCCTCGGGTATGATGACTGGGTTCTCGGTTTGCGATCCTGTATGATGCAATGTGCGTAAGTGCTTATGCCATCGATGCATCGGATGAGATGAATACAATGGGTATGCTTGAATGCAAGGTATTCAACATCATCCAAGAACATATACTACAAGCACATGTCATCTATTGCATTCTCTTCTACTATTAATATGCTAAGTCAACATATCTTATTAAATGCTTCAAAGATACACCAAAGCTTTACTAATTTCTTAATCACACATAAAGCAACACTTGATTAAACCCTAATTAATAATAGGTTTGAATAGTAACATCTATTTTTATTGCTTCGAAAAATCTTAGAAAATTACCATAGCACAGTACTACCCTAGGTAGTCTACCATCAGATTTTCATGGTATTTGAATGAGTGGATTAGCCTACACAAAAATAACAAGATATGGCATGATTATGAACATGAAAATACTTTGTGCTGTGAAAAGTGTCAAACAACAGAGTTAGTATTTTTCCTATGATCTTCATAGCATATAATCCCTGTACAAAAATTATCACATGCATGTTTTATACAATCTTTGCTCTCTAGCAAAAATAACAAACATCAGCCATTAAAGGCACTTGAACTACACCTCATAATTTTTCTACAGAACATGCATGACACATATTTTTCCTAGGAAGTACATTATATAAGAAGATTAACAAACTTAGAATCATATTTTTCTGAAGCCTATAGGTTTTTCTACACATTTTTCAAGTTATCAGCAATATCAAGGATTAAATAAAGCTCTACAGAAAAGTATCTTAAAAATGACATGCAATATTTTTCTCATGTAGATCTGGTGACACGAAACCTAGCAAAATTTGTCTCAATAAATTTGGAGCCAAAATGAGTACACAAACATTTTCCAAAGCCTTTAAGTAGAAATCTGAAAAATCATTTTTGAAATCCATTTTAAACTTCAGCCGACACAATTGCTGGGTGCACCCGGTGCTGTACACCCAGAGAGGCTGCCACGCGGGACCCAGTGGATCAACCGACCCCACTGGCCAGTCACCCGGAGGCAGGAGACGGCTTTGACCGGCCGGATCTCACTGGCGGTGAGGTCGCCGGCGGCGTGGTCGGCACTGTTGGACTCCACACAGCGATGCGCACCCGTTGGTACAACTTGCAAGGCCAGAGGACCACCGGAGCAAGGTGGCCGGCGGCCATGGCGCGCGGCGGCGCTGCAGAGCGGCGACACGGGCTCGTTCCGGCGCAAGGGTGGCCGGAGCGGCGTCATTGACTCGCAACCGAGCTTCGCCATTGCGAGGCGGCCACGGTGCGCGCGAAAAGAGGAAGAGAGGGAGGCGGAGCAGGGCTAGCCACGGCGGCGTGCGCTGTGGCCGAGCTCCGACGAGCGATAGCGCGGAGGAAAAACACACGATTGGGCCTCACCTCCGGTCGAATCGCGTGGCGAGCTGGTCGGCAACGTGGTGCGCGAGGTGGCGGTGCTGCGGGCGAGGTGTAGGGTTCAACGGCGAGCCATGGTGGCCGGGCGAGCTGGTCGGCAAGGCGCGGCGCGCGGTGGTGATCGCGGGCACGCGCGCTGCTGTCGCGGCTGCTAAGTGAGTGAATGAGGGAGTGGAGAGCGCAGCGCTGCTCGGCAGGTGTAGGCGCGCGCGTGGAGCGGAGTCAGGCCAGCTGCGACGAGCGGCGGGCGTCGCCGGCGCATGGCCGCCACGCGGCGGGCGTGCTCTGCCGCGGTCGGAACGGCGAGCGGGAACGGGCGCGACTCAGCGTTGGGCAGGCCAGACGCGTGCGGGGCTGGGCTGGGCCGAGGCGAGGTGGGCTGGCGCGGGCACGGGGGTTCGCTGGGACGGCTTCAGCCGTGGGCCGAGAAACGAGGTGGCGGCCCGTGAAAGGAGAAAAGCCTTTTTCAAATTATAATTTCAAGAAATTTTCAAATACTAGCTTTCAAATATCATTTTGAGCAAGAAAATGACATCTTTTGAAAATGTACCAAAAATGAAAGTTGTTTAGAATTTAATCCTCTACATCTTTTCTTTTATGACCAAAGTCCAATTCTATCTAGATTTTGAATTATAAAATTAAAGTCAATTTTAACTCAAAACCCTAATTTTGGAGAATTATTTTTAAAGCAGAATTTGGCAATAATTGCAATACAAACTTTGCTCCAAAAATTGCGCTAAATAATTCTAGATTATTTACAATCATAACCAAACAAGTTTTACTAACCTAGCAAGCATGATTAGGGCAAAAACAACCCTAAACAAGTGTATGCAACATTTACGTTTCACAAGCATGTTTCGTATGTTTCGAAGCAGGGTTTCAATTATTATTTACATGATTAGGTATGTATGATTATGATGCTTGATGATGCATAATATGCATGATTTGCAGTGCCTAAATGCTGGCATAACACCGGGGTGTTACACACTTCTTCGACGGCGGTGGGAGCCTTCTCATTGGCAATCTCAATCTTTGTCTCCACCATCTTCCACATATTTCTATTTATTGACTTGATGTATGTTGTCATCTTAGCCTTTCAATAAGGATAATTGGAGCCATTAAATTAGGATGACTTCTTGGTGTTGTTGATTTGAGCCATTTTGACACCGAAGGTTGTTAAGCCTCAAATCACGGTGACCACAGCTCCGATACCACTTGAAAGGTCCTAATGGCTGGAGTGGGGTGAATAACCTATTAAAAATTTATACAACAACACTAAAGCAAGTGGTTAGTCAATAAGATGGCGAAGTGAATTTTGCGCTAGCACTACAATTGGGGTTGCAAGCCATCTACCCAATTCTAATTTCTATGATCTCTAGTATGTCATACAAGAACTATATAGCTAAATTACACCAAGGTGAACAAGGCTAGCTAGATAACTACAACTAAAGAGCTACACAAGCTACAAACATTGAATACAAAGTAATGAGGGAGAAGGGTAGAAGTGATATACCGCCGTGGCAAGTGATCGATCAATGAATATCAATGAATACCGAGAAGACAATCAAGACACGATGATTTTTCCTCTGAGGTTCACTTTCTTGCCGGCAAGCTAGTCCCCGTTGTGGCGATTCACTCACTTGGAGGTTCACGCGCTAATAGGCTTCATACGCCTAACCCGCAACCAGATGCCGCACAACTAATACAAGATGAGGATCCACAAGCCACGTGTAATCCACTAGAGTTGCCTTTGGCGCTCCACCTGGGAAGGCACAAGAATCCCTCACAATCACAATGATCGGAGTTGGAGACAATCACCTTCCTCCACTCGACGATCCACCAATCACCAGACCATCTAGGTGTCGGCAAACACCAAGAGTAATAAGAACTCCTCCAGCCTAAATCACTCAACTAGTGCCACAAGATGCTAGAACACTAAGCAATGCACTAGAGGCTCTCCAATATCACTCAAGATGATGGAATCAAGTGTGCAAGTGAGTGAAGTGGTGTGCTCAGCTCTCAAAGGGTGTATGCAGCTGTTAGAGATACCAAGAGAGTGGCCAAGGCTGGCCACTAGCTCTATTTATAAGCCCACAAGCAAATAGAGCTGTTACCCCTTTGGAGCAGCTTTCTGCGAGGGCACCGGATACGGCGGTGCCCCTCCCAACGGTCACTTTCCAACGGCTAAAAACTAGTCGTTGGGGCATCGGACAGGGTGGTGGTGGCACCGCCCCTAGGGTGGCGGTGACCACCCGGCCATATGCCCGAATATCCCCTTCTCTGGATTTTTATGGCGGTGCACCGCCATCAGGGCGGCGGTGCCCGCGGCGGCGGTGCCCGCGGTGGTGACCAGCTCAGTTTCCCTCGCTCTCGGGTGAAAAGCGACAGTGGCACTGCCTCACTAGTGGCGGTGACCAGGCAGTGCACCGCCCTCACAGCGGCGGTGCACACCGGACGCACTGGTGCCACGCCCTTCTCTGCTGCTCTCGGGCAGGTCCAGGTGGGCACTGCCCTAGGGGTGGCGGTGCCACCAGACAGAGTGATGGTGCCCCCAACCGAACACCTCCCTCTCGGCCACCACTGCCGGTCACCACCACAGGAGTGGCGGTGCACCGGACAGGGGGTGGCGGTGCCCCCGGGGCAGCACCCCAAGCCATGTTTCGCCTTCGTTTCTTTACCTTTCTCACCATCTTTGCAAATGTGCTAATACTCCAAGTGTTTCACCATCGCGTGCAAGTGTGTTAGCATTTTCACAATCATTTTTCAAAGGTTAAATGCTTCTCATCGATTGTGCACTAGGCCTAAAATGCATATGCATGTTTTCCAACACCAAGTGGCACTAGATGATCGAGTTGTCCGATAAGAGCTCCTCTCTTAATAGTACGACCATCTATCCTAAATGTGATCACACTCTCTAAGTGTCTCGATCACCAAACCAAAAAGCTCCTATCAAGTTTTACCTTTGCCTTGAGTCCTTTTTGTTTTTCTCTTTCTTCTTTTCCAAGTCCCGGAGCTTGATCATCATCACATGTTCACACCACCACCATGGACTTCATTTCATGTGACCATCTCCATCCATGAGTGCCACCTAGCTCCTTCACTTGGATTGGACCATCCTATCTAGTCACACACTTAGATGCAAGGATTAGTCCAAATAGGTTTCATCGATTAGCCAAAACCAAACTAGGGCTTTCAGTGCAGCGTCAAGGGCGGGGTGCACATGCGAGTCATAGAGAGGTGGACGGATGCGGGCTGCACGGTAGTCTGAATGCACGCGTCTAGCCACGCCCGTTGTGTTAATAGGGCAACACACCACCGCAAAAGGTTGTGAGCATTTTCTCATGTCTTTTCACATGCTAGTGACTATGCACATGTAGCACACGTTTATAGTTGCGATAGACAAATCCTATTATATTATAGAAAAAACTTTAAGATTTTTAGATTTTTAGATTTTTAAATTAAGATATGGTAATTAAATCTCACACTAAGTATTAAGAAGTCTAATATAAATTATGTTTGAATATTGAAATCTCAAGAAAAGACATGTTCTAGAAGGAATAAAATCAATAAATAAATGATGTAACATAGTCTATATGGAAAAGGAAATTATTTATTTCATATGGAAGAAACTCATGCAAAAGATAATATATCTCAGAAGAGAAATTCTCTTTTTTCTTAAAAAAAAGATGGCTGCAGCTCTGCTTTTCAATTATGAGGAGATATAAGTTTTGAACACAATAAAGACCGGGGCTAACTAAAGAGGCCCCACACATGCCCTAAATAATAAACAAGGTGTCCCACTCAAGAAGACACCAAACAGAAAGACAATTAAATTACACCAAAACAAGCGACCTTCTCCTTAGCTCGAGTCTTCTTTTACTTTCATAGTCTCTCCTTGTGCTAATTAGAGAGGTTGAAGCGATAATGAGAACAAATGAGGATTTATAATACCATGAGGATTGGAGGTTGAAGGGAAATGAAATGATTGACCAAAACTAGCTAGTTTTTTTTTAAAAAAAAATTGTCTCACATAACAAATTTATAGCACCGACACATTAAAACTGTCTTCAAGCACCACCACACATTTGATAAAAACACTCAAATTGTATTTAGGTTGCAGGATTTCAGCTAAGTCACACCACAAATACAGACATTAGTGACATTATGATGCATGTTCCATACTGCTTCAGGTAAACTGTACGCTTCATGCATGTCAGCTTTCAATTATTCAGACACCATCGCTGTCATTGTTAAACAATTTCCTCTTCGCTGTACCAGGCTCATTAGGGGTGATATGGCCATCCCAGAATCAACTGCCCCCATTACATTCAGTGACACTCAACCTATGTCCTTCAAGGTTGGATCCATTCAGATTGAGTGCTTCTGAAAAACAACACCAGCTCCCATACTTTATGTAAGCTTTCCCAATGCTTGAGCCATCTAAATCTGTTGGAACTCTAATAATTCCTTCATCATCGTCGGAGCCGAAGAAGTGTCGTGCAAGCATGGTTCTTATCTCCTCAACATGGAGAGATGAATCAAAGCCCTCAACGCATACAGAAGTTCCAGGCCTTGCCCAAGGCAATGGCGAATCTCTGTCAAGGACATACTTGTCATTGCTAAAGAATGTGATGTTGAGTGGGCAATCTCTCAGCCAACAACTGTGCGGAATCAACAAGCACAGAGGACTCGGTTGGCTAGTTCCGACTGAGTTCGGGCAGCCCACCCGCGTTCGAGCGCTGGCCGGCGCAGGTGCCTCACTCGGGAACAGTTGTTTCCAAAAATAATTTTCAATCGGACTGTAGTAAACAGCAACGATTCCACTGACTCCCTCGAAGATGCTTCTCAGCTCCACACAGTCGACATGGGGGTGCACGTTCCAGATCATGATCGTGGTGGCCGTTTCTGAAGATTCGCTATGGACAGAAGTATTTCTCGACTTGTTTGGCTCCCGTTCCTCTCGCGGGTAATGATGATGAAGAGGGGGGTCGTGGTCGTGGCGTGGCTCAAGAGGAGGAAGACGCAGCCGGATCCAACTCCCAGTCCGGTAAAGCCCGAGGTACTGCAGGTGCACGAGCACGACACCCCGCGCCGAAATCCCTCATCTCCTCTAAGGTGATAGTACGGTGGACGACCTTCCCATCGCGTAACCGGAGTCTTCCCGGTATACCTTGCTGTGGGGCTAACATCGCTGGCCGAAAGAAGCGGGCGGCGGAACCTAGGTTCGTTTTTTTTTAACGGAACCTTAGGTTCGTTGTAAACTTGTAATTACGCCTGATTTGGCCGAGAGGTCGCGGGCTACTCGGGCTATATTTCGCCGTTAGAGGTCGGTTGGTGCGTTGTGCCTTCCGGCCCAAAAAAACTAGCTACGTTAATTCTTCCTTGAGTTGTCGTGGATTGTTGTCCGCGGGTGCTGCATGCACGTACCAGGCGGGGACCGCCCGCGTCGCTTCCCGCGCTTCCCATCCGCTTGCAGCCGCGCAACGCTCTATCTGCTTTCCACACGGCGCCCTACCAGCTGCATCAGGCGTATGAGGCAGTACAACATCCGATCTAGTTTTGAAACATCTAGATAAAATATTTACAACATGTGTATGAAAGACAGATAAAACATTTGAAACATGCGTCTGAAACACTTGCAAAAACACTTAAGAAGCCATTGCAAAACATATCAACGTCGAGATAAAAACACTTCGCAACATGTGCGAAACATATGCAAATATCCAAATAAAAACACTCTGGAAATATATATGAAACATTGGGAACAGAAGGTTGCTACATACGTGTACAACTATTGCAACACATACAACATCCCGATCTACTTTTGCAACATCCATATGTAACACTTGCAACATACCTATGAAACATCTTAAACACTTAAAACATAAGGCTTGGAACATGCGTTTTTCACCCTTCCATATGACGCAATGCAGAGCGGGAGAACATGTCCTTTCCCGGTGGCTGAGGATGGTGGTGCGGCCTGGCAGCAGGCAGCTACGCCTGCGCCTAGCCTAGGCCCGGCCAACGACGCCCCCCTCTCCTGGCTGCCTGGCCTGGGTGCGGCGGAAGGACGAGCACGGCATTGGCGCGGCGGGACGGAGGTGTCGCGGGGGATGGAGCGCCGCAGGGATGGCAACGGCGGCGCATAGTGGGCCGTGCCACGAGATGGTCGCACCGCAGGGGATGGCGACGGCAGCACAATAAAGCGGGGCGGGCGGACAACCGCACGACGAACGAGCGCGGAGTGAGGAGACAAGTGTGCCGTGGGGTGAGACGGACAGACGCCCGAGCGTGAGCATTAGCGCATAAGTTTCCCTTAGCGCCTCCTCCCATAGTACTGAAGGCCAACCTCAAGGTTGTGTCACCAAAAAATAAAAAGGGATGTCAATGCTTGTTATCCACTTCAGTGGAAAATCGTCGATGCGCAAATGCCAATACTATTACCTATATATATAGATGGGTAACAAGACCAAATTGCTTGATACAAAGCAGTTATTTTGAATACAGAGGACTATCTAATCTAATCTGCTTATCAAAGCTTTTTTCAGAAAACTTGCGACCTCTAGAAGTGTGCGTGACAACTTGTGCTAGATGACAGTATGTGTTACTTAACTTGCCGCTACCAATTTTTGGTGCTTCAACATTGGTTGAGGGGTTGCCTGACTAGAGGATGCTTTTGAAGGCTCAGCAGAGCTGCCTTTATCGACGATACAGCAACTGATTGGCTTCTGAATCTTGCCAAATGACACGGTTTGATGAGAGTATATCTCGACGAACCTGCAGACATAAAGTACAATATGTTTTCAGTGGTTAGAAGTTGAGGTACACAAGGGTTCAGAATAATCGCATAACAAATTATGAATGCATGGTTCTCAGAAACATATCTAAGTGAGATTTACAACAATTCAATGGAAAGGCATACAGCAAGTAACATAACCATGCAGCATTGATGTAACCTATGTTAAGTGTGACATACCAAATGGGTAAACAGAAGATAATGAGGAAGGGACCTGGTCTTGAATCTAAAATGGATGATAGGGCTAAAATAAGAAAAAATAACCTGGAAAATCATCTGAGAGAAGAGAGACAGAGAAGGCTTCAATGCTCTCAAGTATCAAATCGACATGGCTAAATAATTAGGAATAAGACAGGATATTACTCGTAGGGATACGTATAGCCTACTGTAAAGAAACTAAACTTCCCTGCCCACTGAATTGATATAGCAATTCACTGTTTGTGAATGATTCAGCATTGTTTCCAGTGGCCTATGGCTACAGGTCCAATCACGGGGCTTCATCAAGGCCAGTGTACTTTTAATAATAGCTTCTACTGTGCACTGTAGGCTTTTCAGATTTACAAATAGTTGATATTTATACTCCTACAAACACTAACACTGAGAACATATTCTGCATAATTCGGTCATTATGGTAGCTTGTAATCAAGTGTCCAAGGAGAAACAGTGTATCCCTTTCATCCCTTAAGAACATTAGCACGCTGGTGTTAGTTTAGCAAAAAAGAGCTAAACAACATGTAATTGGGTTCAAGCATACTCCATGTTTATATTTTGCCTGCGACAGAAAATTTTAGCTAGATTGGGTTCCTAGCTCAGCAGCTTCTGACAGAATCACAAAACAGAGGAAGAAAGGTGCACTGGATATCTGTGTCATAGAATACTGTGATGAGGTTGATGTTTCAAGAATGCTAAAAGCAATGTACCATCACAGCAGACTTAGCAGAAACAGAACTGAAGTCAGAATCAACTTTTACATAAAATGGCATAATGGGTGCAAAGCACATAATGGTTTCTCTACAAATCTATGGATTGAGTAGATGGAATTCCAGGCAGTAGGGCACGAAGAATCTAGCATTTCATATTTTTGCCAGAGTATCCATGGCAGTTGGCCTTAATGTGAGTGATCAACGTGCTTAAGTTGATCTAATAAGATAACATAGACATTTTTCAGTTAAATTGGCATTTCACTTGCAAATCAGTACCATGAATTCAACATGTGGATGAATGGTTAGGCAACATGACTAGCAGATGGAATCATGCCAAAAATTTCAATATAATAGACACTAGTATGAGTACTTTGTAGTACCTAGTAGAATAAGTAGTGCTTCTCATGCTTGCTAAAGCTAGCGGTTTGAATATCAATGGACTATTTCAAGAAGCCAGGTATGAGTCGTATGACACAGATGTAAACAAAATGAAGAGAAGCAATGAAGGGTGTAATTTGAGCAATATCAGATGAAGGGTATATTCGGCTGAATTTATCCACAGCCGGCGTGGCAACACTGAGCGCCCGAGCGTGGTGACTGCGCCCACGCGGCCAACTAGCCCGAGACCGTGTCGTGCACTAATTTTAAAGCGCTTATAAAAACTAAAGGTTGCTTTTAGACTTAAACCATCTTCACCATGCTCAAGATGGCATATGAGACTACCAAATCGAGCTATAACACTACACTACCTCTTAACTCAATCTCTCAAAATAATTTGCTAAACATAGCAATGTCTAGCTGTTGATAAACTTGAAAATTTTCTAAGTTTTTGAGCTGAAGTTGATTTCAATTTATAATTTTTAGGCTAGTAGAAATATTATCTAGTAATATTATTTTTCGACAGCAAGTATTTCACTGTCATCTACAAAGTTTGTACTTCAAACTTTATTTAAGTATCACACACATGTTCTATAGTATTTTTGTTCAATAAAAATTAGTTTTAAACCCTACTTGACATACATGAACTATTGGATCAACTTTCGTTTAACATTTTTATTAGTCATTTTAAGTTATAAAAAATTTATCTACACATTCTATCACATGCATTAACACATAAACATGATGCTCATGACATATTTTAGTAAATAATTTAGGGTGTAACACCGAGGGTGTTACAGCGCAGCCCCTACCAATTGTTAAGTTTTGTGAAAAAAAAAACTATTTATTTCTTGTAAACCGTAGGGTTTCTTTATGACCCCTACCAATTGTTATTAAGCTAAATACTTTGAAAAAAGTTTCTATTTCTTATAAACCGTAGGGTTCAAAAACTATGTATTTTCATAGTCATATCCCTTTTGACCCTTCAACTATTATGTTGGTCTAATTTTAACCCTTAATTACAAAACCGTCTGGTACCGGTACCCCAACTGTCAAAACCATTCACTTTTAGCACCTGGGCGGGGATAAGACTGTTTTGACCGACGTTGAGTGGTTTTGACGAGCCAGCAGCCAGTAGGAAAGCACCAGGCAAGCAGTGCCACTACACCAGGCAGCAGCAACGCAGCGCATCCACTCATCATCGACTCATCGTCCAAACACCCTCGGCCGCGGGTGGCTACGCTCGCTCCACTGTCCTGCCCCCCGCGCGCACAACACAAGCAATAGCAGCCCTGATGGCCGCCGTCGCCGCCGCATCCTCCGCCACAGCCTGCTTCCTCTCCCCACTCCCGCCGCCACGCCACCCGCGTCATTTCCTCAGGCACCTCACACGCGCCGCGGCCACCAAGCCCACGCCTGCCTCCGCCTCCTCGCTCGCCCTCCCCTCGCCGTGGCCGTGGGCGCGGCTATGGTGGCTCTACAAGCTAGTCCCCGCCGAGGCCACGGGGCGGCTACTGTCGTCAGACATGGGCTCCCTCATTGTGGCGCTCGCCTCTGCATCGCTGGTCCTCGGCGACGCCGGTGCAGCATCCACGTTCATGGTCTCCACGCCCAGGAAGCTACAGGCGAACGAGCTCGCCACCATGCGCCTCTTCTAGGAGAACACGCCCTCCATCGTCTACATCACCAACCTCGCCATCAGGTGGTCCTCCCGTCCTCATCCCAAGGCTCATCTGCCATGGACGCGACAGCTTGCTCGAGCTTGCTTGATAGCTACATGCGTCTCAATCGCGCGCGCTTGTCGGCCATGTCACGGCTGCCTGCTCGTCCGGTGACCCCCGCTCATGAGCCCGATGGGGTCGTGGTGCCTTTACCGCCGAGCATCGAGGCGTGGGAGTTACTGGGGGCCGGCGAGCCCAATAGCGGTAGCGGCGTGGGTGCAAAGCAGTGGGGGCATGCTCGCCCGCTTGGCAGCAGTGCAGCAGCAACACGGCACAAGTGGTGCCACCGCCGGTGCTGGCTACTTTGATCTCCCGCCCGCCGTCGACTCGTCCAGCAGCACGTACGCCCTGAAGCAGCTCCACGGACTCGACACGGGAGCCCAAGTGGATCCAGACTGGCGGTGGCAGCACATCGTCTTCCTCTTCTTCGTCGTCATCCATGGATGGCAGTCGCACTAGGAGCTCCATGGTCAAACCTACCCCACCCACGACGCAAGCGTCCATGGCGGCATCACGAGAGGGAGGAGAGGGAGGTGATGAGTGGGTGACATGTGGGCCCCATATGTCACTGAGATGAGGTTGGCATCCTACATGGTGGTCAACACCAGCGTGTGAAAGCTCTAATTTGGTTTTGGTGAATTGATGAAACCCTAAGTGCTAACCTAGTTTATCAAAGTGTTTATGAGATAGCTAGCAGATTCCAAGTGGCGAAGCAAATGAAGATCATTACATGATGACGGTGATGCCATGGTGATGATCAAGTGCTTGGACTTGAAAAGAAGAAAGAGAAAAACAAAAGGCTCAAGGCAAAGGTATAAGTGGTAGAAGCCATTTTGTTTCGGTGATCAAGACACTTAGCGAGTGTGATCACATTTAGATTCGATAGCCATACTATCAAGAGGGTGAAACTCGTATCGAAATGCAGTTATCAAAGTACCACTAGATGCTCTAACTCATTGCATATGCATTTAGGATCTAGTGGAGTGATAACACCCTTAAAATGTTTATGAAAATATGCTAACACATGTGCATAAGGTGATACACTTGGCGGTTGGCACATTTGAGCAAGGGTTAGAAACTTCATCGGCGGAGTGTCTATCCGTAGAGTGCGGACAGTCCGACGGTGCCACCGACGCCCTGTATAGAAAAGACAGGGTTTCACAGAGTGGACCAGAGGCTAGCCTCAACTAGACCGGCGCGTCCGGTCAATACAAGTAGTGAAGACGCTGGCGTCGGTCTTCGACTGGATGCTGGGTCACTTCATGACCGAACGCTGAGTGGGTGTGTCCGGTCTCGCTGATGTGGCAGCACACAGAGGAGACAGAGTGTGACTGGACACTGGGTGAGTCCGGTCGGGTATGACCGGACGCGTCCGATCACCTCTGGAACCTTACTAGAAACGACCAGGCGCTGGTGTTGGTGCGTCCGGTCACTTCGAGCAGCGCGTCCGATCATCACTTGACTGTTGGGATTGGATGCTCAGTATTTGAAAAGAGGGATGATGTGGCAGCCATCCGTTGACCGGACGCTGGTAGGGTGCATCCGATCGATCTGACCGGAGTGTCCGGTCACCCCGAGTTGTGCCCAGTGAAGGGGTACAATGGCTCTATTTTATGGGGGCTTCTATTTAAGCCCCATGGCCAGCTCAAGCTTACTCTCTTGGCCATTTGTATTGACATAGCAACCTTGTGAGCTTAGCCAAAGCCCTTCCACTCATCTCCATCATAGATTCAACATCTTTGTGAGATTCGAAGTGAATCCAAGTGCATTGCTTGAGTGTTTGCATCTAGAGGCACTTGGTGTTCGTGTTTCGCTGTGGGATTCGCTTCTTACTTTTGGTGGTTGCCGCCACCTAGATGGCTTGGAGCAGCGAAGATCATCGAGCGAAGGTTGGTGATTGTCTCCAGCTCCGATCGTGGTGATTGTGAGGGGTTCTTGACCTTTCCTCGGCGGAGAGCCAAAATGTACTCTAGTGAATTGCTCGTGGCTTGTGTGATCCTCATCTTATGTTGGTTGTGCGGCATCCTATTGAGGGTTTGGCGTGTGATGCCAATTAGCGCGTAAACCTCCAAGTGAGCGAATCGCCACAACGAGGACTAGCTTACCGGCAAGCAAGTGAACCTTGGTAAAAAAATATTGTGTCATCATTTGATTCCGAGGTGATTGGTCTTCATTAGTATTCATCCTTGTGATTGATTGGTTCACTCCTTGACACGACGGTATAACTATCTTGCTCTCTCTCTTTACAATACTGTAAACTAGTTGTCAAGCTCTTTAGTGTAGCTAGTTGTGAGAGCTTGTTAGTTTGGTTAGTGTGGCTCTTTAGTTAGCATTTAAGAGCACACTAACTTAGTGTAGTGACATAGCTATAGTGTGGATAGAAACTATATATAAACTAAAATTGTGGTAGGTGACTTGCAATTTTAGTAGGCTAGTTCAACACTTGCTTCGCCTCATAATTGTCTAACCGGTTTGCTAAGTGTTGTTGTAGAAATTTTTAATAGGCTATTCACCCCCTCTAGCCATTAGAACCTTTCAGCGTGGCGTGGTCAAACCCACTCCACGTAGGACAAAACAGCCCTGCCCACGTCCAGGTGCTAAAAATGAACGGTTTTGACAGTTAGGGTATCACCGCCAAACGGTTTTATAGTTGAGGGTTAAAATTAGACGAAACCTATAGTTGAGGGACCAAAAGTGGACTTAATCCTATCCCAGATAATCTCAAAAAAAATATGAGTGATGGTCTCTTTTTTCAATAGCCATATCCCAGGTGATAGCCCCGAAAGATAATCTCTTTTGCCATAAGAACACATGTAAGAATTTCAATTACTTTGAGAGAAATTCTGCTTAATTTATTTTGTGCCTTTGATTCTTCATGAAGGACGATAAAGGTTAGATCCATATGGCTATCTCATTTGTGTATCTATATAAGAGTATATGGTTAGGAAGCTAAAATGCAGTAGCAAGTTTGATGCATGTTTTATTAAAATGACTAGAACCCCGCGAGAATTGAGCCTAGTTCTTCACTAAGCCGTAATAGGCATAGGCCATGAAGGAGCGCTACTGAAGGCGCAGAAACCAACTGTCCCTGCCCTTGATCCACTTGCGTGTTTGCAAAAGAATGGAGAAGATGAACACGAGCGATCCATGAAATGGAAGGGGATAGAAAAACTAGAAAAGGCAGCACAATATATACAGTCAGGACCAGGGACGGATCTAGCAGTGGGGCAGGGGGAGGGGGGCTCAAGCCCCTCTACCGCCATTGATCCCATAGAGCCCCTCCAAGAAGAAATAACATAAAAAAAACAAAGAACAGCAATAGGAAAAAGAAAACATAAAATCGCCCTCGCAATAGCAGCAACACAGTGAAGCATCCACCACTACAAGAAATGTGTGGTTTTTTTACATTCTATTTATGTCAAAATATATGAAATTAGTGTCACAACTTAAGATTTGTGACAAAAAGTTGATGAATATTCGAACATCAAAAAAACACCGACACAAATTGATTGTATGATGTTTGTATATTTAATATCACAAGCTTATGACAATGGATTTTAGTGTCATATAGGTTTATGACTTTGTTTTATTATCACAAAATCCTAGGCCTTGCCACATGAGCAAATACCATGTAGGATCAGAAGACAGGAAAAAATGTCACAAAATGAATTTTGGCCTGCTACAGCCCATGTAGCAGGCAGCCTCTTCATGGATCACGAACTTGTTTTGGGCTAATATTGGCTGGCCCATTATTTTATTTTTGTTTTTTTGGCCCATTTTTTTTAGATTGCAGCTCTCACAATTATTTCAGCACACACAATTTTAGCCACCCCATATTTTTTCGGGCCCACACAAAATAGTCCATATATGTTTTTAGCCATAATTCAGCCCATACATTTTTCTAGCCTACAGAATAATAATGGGCCAAAACCATTTCAAGATAAATATAAAGAATAGAGTTAAAAACACATTTACATTGCTAATGATTTACAAAAAAAAATCCAACAAACCAAAAAAATGGCTGTCACCAACTAACAAAGAAATCACCAACTAAGGCCTCCTTGCGGGATTTTTTTCCCCGGTCTCTTATGTTTTCCCTGTGAACTGATTCCTCTGAAATTCCCACATAAATTTTGTAAAGTTCTTGCGTTCCAAAGAGCCCTAAAAGTTTTTATGCTTCAGCTTGAAGTTTGTGCGGTCGTTTTGTATATAGGGATTATCCTTATCATTCATCAATGTGAGCTTTTCCATTATTTCAAGCCTTGTAAACTCTGTGTAAACCTACTGGAATCTACACTCAAGAGCAGCTTTCAGAAGAGCATCATTCCGGTATTCGTTCATTCATGACAAAATAAAACACTACTACTACATAATGAGCTATCGCAACACCCTTATCACCGTCGGTTATGTTGCGGGTAAAATCTTTGGCGCTGGTTGGGGGGCGGCGGAGGATAGAGGCCAATCAAAGAACATTATTTAGGGGGGGAGGTGGAGGGAATTTTGATAATACAACATTTATTTGAACCTGTATATGGTGTTAATATATTTTTTAAAAACCTTGGAAAATAGAGAAGTTTGAAACTAAACCAAAAGTGAACTACTAAAACGGAGGAAGTACTATATGATTTTTCTCGAACACAAGTACTATATGATTTTTACCATTATTTTGGATACCCCAGTTTGGTATTTAAGCAACAAAGCTGGCCACAAGAAGTATACTCTAAAAATGACGTACAGAGTATACTCTAAAAATGATGCTCATTTACTATTCATTATTATTGGTCCACCTTTGACATTAGCGAAAAAAGCAAATTAGTCCATCAAGTTCATGGATAAATTTGGGCCCGTAGCTAATCAAATACACATGCTTTGTAAACTTTATATCTAGAATCCACCGTTCGCAATTTCCCCAAATTCGCATCTATAAAGTTTGTTTGTTTTCGGTGAGATTCACTGTAGTTACACAGTAAGGGCTACTTTGGGAATAGGGGCCAGATTTGCCCTGGGTAGTTAGCCCCTCACGGGGATTTATGCGGCTTGCCATTTCCCTACACCCTGGAGCCATTCCCCCTCCCCGTTCCCTCTTCCCTGACGCCGTTTGGAAGCAAGACCAAAAGTGGCCAGGGTGTGTTACGTACTTACGTCCGCCTGTCTGTGTCAATCTCAAGCCGCTTATGCTTATGTGTCAGGCTAACATAGTAGAACTATATTGATTTGAGTTTGCTTGTTGTACTTCTGTGTGTTGTTATACTTCAGTTCAAATCTCAGATTAAGCTAAGCCAACTATTATTACAGCTCATCTATCATGACTTCATTAATCTAAAGTGCTACCATCTAGGTATTGTTCTGAAGTATAACATCTTTGTACGAACTTCTATTCTTCTTAATTGAGCGGGCCGTCTTTTTCTTTTTTTAAAAAAACTTCATCAATCTACAATTTGGCTTCTAGATTTTCGCATTACCAGGTGGGATTTGTAAGGAAACTTTTTTTCCCTACGTATGTAATCTGAAACGCCACCACGTGACTATTCTTGTTGACAATGATTGAATAAAATTGATGGCTTTTTATGACGTCTTGTCTTGAAAGGTCAAAAGGTGTCTCTAATTAATAAAGCCATGAAAAAGAAAAGACCAAAGATAAAAGTTGCCTAAACGCCCTAAACAGATATTCACAGCTCATCAGACAAAACCCTCAAGATTATTATAAAATGGGCAGACCCAGTGTCAGAGGCTCCCACATGAGTGAGATCTGGAGAAGGAAAAAACCGAGACAATCCTTCACTCAAAAAAATCTGCGGAGAGGCTGCTTCAAAACCTCAAGATTATTATATTCACGGAAATTTGCACGTTGAGTTTTGTCACCGGAGACTGCACAAGACTTCATATATAAGAACCTAAAAGGACAAACTGACGCGAAAACAGAGCTAACAGCTGCGTATCATCTCACTTGAACATTTCTCGCTAAAAGGTGAAACCCCCTGACCTAGTCATTGGCAACTAACTCTTCGTTTCTGTTTTCTACCCTCTTAAGGACAAGTTTCTTCTGCGGAGCAAGTCCTTTTGCCATTGCCGCAGAACTTACATCCACGAGGACAGTGTCATCTTCTTTGAAATCGCCCTTCAGGACACCAAGGGCAATCTCATTCTCCACCATCTGCTGAATCACTCTCTTGACAGGCCTCGCACCATAGTTCGGGTCAAAGCCAAGAGACCCCAGAAGCTCAACGGCTTCTGCAGTGTATTGGAGATGAATCTTCTGTTGTTTCAGCCGGTTCTTAACCCGATTAAACTGCAAGTAAGGAAATCATTTCAAATTAAAGAGCATGCTACACAAACTATGTGCAAATGTGGAGAAAATAACTTGAGGTTGATACTATGGTTTAAATATATCTATCAGGCATGCTTCTAAAATGAATTGTTAAATGTTTACCTGGATCTCCACAATGTGGTTGATCTCGCTTGTATCCAGTGGTTGGAACACTATGTACTCATCTATCCTGTTCAAGAATTCTGGTCGGAATGTTTGTCGGGCCATCTCAATCACCTGCTTCTTCATTATCTCATAAACGACCTCCTTGCTGTCTGTGGTGTTTCTAAGCGTGTCAAGGATCAATGGTGACCCGATGTTTGAGGTCATGATGATGACACAGTTAGTGAAGCTGACAGTCCTGCCTTGTGAATCAGTTATTCTTCCATCGTCCAACAGTTGCAACAAAATGTTAAAGACATCCTGGTGCGCTTTCTCAATTTCATCCAACAGAACAACTGAGTAAGGCCGCCGACGAACAGACTCGGTCAATTGGCCCCCTTCCTCATAACCAACATATCCAGGTGGGGCACCAACCAAACGGGAGACGGCATGCTTCTCCATGTACTCGCTCATATCAATTCGTATTAGGGCATTCTCAGTGTTGAAAAGGAATTCAGCCAGTGTCTTACCCAGCTCAGTCTTTCCTACACCTGTAGGTCCCATAAACATAAAGCTTGCTATCGGACGGTTAGGATCTGATAGGCCTGCCCTAGAACGGCGGATGGCGTTGGCCACTGATTTGACTGCAATGTCTTGGCCAATAACCCTCTTGTGAAGTACATCTTCCAGCAGCAACAGCTTTTCCCTTTCAGACTGCTGAAGGTTCGACACTGGAATACCAGTCCACTTGCTCACAATTTCAGCAATGTCCACATCAGTCACCTCTTCTCGAAGCATTGACTTCCCTGATTGCTGGAATTCAACAAGTTTATTCTCAGCCTCTTCCAGCTGCTTCTGAAGTGACAAAAGTGTTCCATACTTCAGTTCAGCAGCACGATTCAAATCATATTCTCTCTCGGCAGCTTCAATCTCCAGGTTCACTCTGTCAGTCTAAAACAAGATAAAGACAAGAATTAGAGCCTATATGACACCAAGGGGAAAAAATAAATATATATGGCAGGCAATACACAGAAGAGTAAAGAATGCACGTACCTCTTCTTTAATTGATCTTATTCGAGTCATCAAAGATTTCTCATATTCCCAATGTTCTGAAAGATTTTTCTGCTTATGCTTGAGAGATTCTAGTTCAGCTTCAAGCTTGCTCAGTCGTTCTTTGGAGGCTTTATCTGTATCATTCTTCAATGAGAGCTTTTCCATTTCAAGCCTTATGATTTCTCTGTCTACCTCATCCAATTCAATAGGCTTTGATGTTATCTCCATTTTGAGCTTAGCAGCTGCTTCATCAACTAGATCAATGGCTGGACGCACAAATAAAGAATATTATTATATTAGATAATGAATAGATCAGCTCGCTGTTCACTGTAACTTATCCACATTATAACATACAAAGTACCTTTGTCAGGCAAAAAACGTCCAGTGATGTATCGATCGGATAGAACTGCTGCAGCAACAAGAGCTCCATCTGATATCTTAACACCATGATGCAGTTCATATCGTTCTCGCAAACCGCGCAGTATGGAGATGGTATCCTCAACCGCTGGCTCACCACAATAAACCTGCTGGAACCTACGCTCAAGAGCAGCATCCTTCTCAATGTACTTCCGGTACTCATCCAATGTTGTTGCTCCAATGCAGCGGAGTTCTCCACGGCCTAGCATTGGCTTCAACAGATTACCAGCATCCATTGCTCCACCAGCGGCTCCTATTAAGAGAATAAACAGTAAATATGACAATATTCAGAGCACTGACTCTCCTGGATTGTGGTATAATCATCAATTTGATAAAACAAAGCATCAGTGATTTGAAAGCACAAGGCCAGCACAAACCAAATAAAAATGAAACGCACTTGTGTAGATCTGTCTAATCAGTAACAGAGAGCTTAGCTTCAACTAATATTTTCAAGTCTATCGATGTATGTTCACTGCCATAAAAATACTTGCAAATAGCCAAAACACAAAGAAGTTAGAAGTACAAACCTGCACCAACGACAGTATGGATCTCATCAATGAACAAGATGATCTGTCCATTAGAAGCAGTGACCTCCTTTAGAACAGCCTTTAGTCTCTCCTCAAATTCACCACGGTATTTAGCTCCAGCAAGTAGTGCTCCCATATCCAATGAAATAAGCTGTAATTGCAGATGTACATAGCATCAGAACATACAGTCTATTGCATTCTTGACACTAATACAACTGTGTCTACTCTTCTGTTATTAGTGACATGTTATTCCACGTCTGACTGTAAGCTCTGAATTTTGCATTATTTTTTATTAGTTGATAGTCAAAATGCTTCAATGAACATCGGATATTATATATATATATATATATCAAAAGTTTTTTTTTTAACAAGACTGGCACAAGGTGATGCCCATTTTATAGAGAAGGAATAATTACAGCCTGGGACGGCTGGGAAGCATGGAGGAGAGTTGTCTCTGCCATAGCACAGTCAGAAAATATGATTGCCCTAAAATTCAGTTAACTTGACTAGATATGAACAGAAACATTTCAATACCCTTCTATTCATTAGAGGTTCGGGAACATCTCCTCGTACAATACGCTGAGCCAGTCTGAAATAAGAGCAAGATGGTTGATTACTGCATGTTCAAAGAAGCAAAGCATAGGCATACAATGAAAAAACTACAAACAATAAATGAACAGGTAATCACCCTTCAGCAATAGCTGTTTTGCCAACTCCTGGCTCGCCAATGATTACAGGATTGTTTTTAGTTCTTCTACATAGGATCTGAATGCATCTGCGCACTTCATCATCACGTCCTATAACAGGATCAAGTTTTCCACGCCGAGCTGATTCTGTCAAGTCAATACCATACTTCTCTAGAGCCTGGTACTTTCCTTCTGGATCTGGAAACAGAAAAACAATATAGGCATATAAAAACAGGTTATCGGTTATTACATTGTTATCTACTTATCAGGGTCAAGTTAACTTTCTGGACAATACAGGAAGCTATATGAATATGAATACAGTATAAATAAATACTAAAACCACAGAAGTACTCTGCCAAAAGAAAGAAATGAGTAAAGACAAAGAAAAATGTCACAAGACATACTCTGATCTGTGACTCGCTGGCTTCCCCGTACTGCTGAAATAGCTTCTTTAAGATCGTTCTCCACAATTTTCAGATCTTTGAAGAGCTGTTGTCCAAACCTTTTATCTGAAGTGAATGCTTGCAGGATGTGCTCAACTGACACAAACTCATCACCATATTGTTTTTTGTGCTTCTTCGCATTATCCAATATCGACACAAAACTTGATCCTATAATTGGCCCGGTTGTATCACCGACAACCTACCAATGCAAGGCCCAAATATTAATAAATTTTACCACCTCAACAAACAGAACTTGTTTAGTTAGTTTAATCTATAAAATTATTAAGGCCCACCGCTAATACCTTTGGCTGTCTAGAAATAAAGTCATCTGTAGCTTGCAGGACTGATGTGTTGTCTATGCCTGCTTTTGAAAATATCCTGCGTGCTAGCCCATCCTTTTGCTCCAGAAGAGCTTTCATCAAGTGCTCCGACTCCACTATCTGTTGTTTTGACAATCTTGCTGCATCAACCGCACCAACAATCCCCTCCCAGGCCATCTCAGTGAATTCTGCTGGTGCTATCTGTTTTGATCAAAGAAAATTAAGGAAAAACATAGAGATTAGGACTCAAACCAACAGTAGTTTGCAAGCCCTACCCATTGCTGCATATACCACACCCTGCTGCTGGAACAGAGATATTTGGGTCTCCTGTTTTCAGGGAAATTAGTATGGTGGCTGTTTAGACTATTTGGTGTCATCAAAACAGTACAGTCTTCGAAGATGCGGTTCCATCAGTTCGCAGATGGAAGCAATCTTTCAAGTCTGAATTTGCTCTACTGTTTCTTAAGGCAAAATCAAATGTTAAGAGTTTGTTGTCCTATTGGTTGATCAATTTTACCATGATGTTAGTATCCTCCTCTTTTGACTTATGAACCTTGCGACTCCCTCTTGTACATTATTTTTTTTTCCTTTATGTATACATATAAAAAGAAAGAGATTTTACTCTGGAGAAGACACCCCACGTTTTTGTCACCAAAAAAAAAACACACTTGAAAACCTGCCTAGCGCACATACAAATACTGCAAACCAAGCAAAGAGCTAGATGCATGTGAAAGCTATAGTGATTCGTGGTTGGAGACACTCTATTCAAGTGGAAACCTATAGGCTACAGTTTTTGTATAGCACTCTGATATATTGTTTAATCACATCTACAAACGGATCAGCTGATTCTACACACTTTTGAAACAAGGTTGAAAACTGTTGACTCGTCTAGTTAATAAAGAACGAGAGAATGCAATCACCAACACAAGATGGAAATACAGCTACAGCAAGACAACAGTCCAACAACATCAACACAGAAAGCGCCTAAAATCATCATCTCACCATCACTTATGAAGTTTGCATTGTGGAATAGAACTATTAACTTTACAAATCTATCACCCCAACATTCCATACTTCTGAAGATCAAAGGATGAAATCAGTGACACCATACTACTACACGATCGTATCACACTTATCATTATATCATTCAAAGCTATCGTGACACCACGAATCTTAGAGAATTTGTAGCAGAAGTGCAGAACAGCAAGCATTCAACGTTCCAGAGCTTTACAATCCAACTGTTTGGTTAGCCAAATCTCTACAGCACTGACCGAAATCGAATCGACACGAGTGGCAGCCAATCGGCGGCTCGGCGCATAAGAACAGAGACATGAACAGCGCTGCAGCGGTGTACATAGTGGGCACCAACCTGAGACGAGGACGAGGTGCCGGTGGCGCTGTAATGAGCGGGCGTCGTCGAGTGGAACAGCCGGCGCGGCGGCACCAGGAGCCCAGCTCCGCCGGCCCCGACGGGAAGCCGCCCCAAAGGCGCGGCCAACCACGCCGGCCTCCTCGTCGTGGCGGCGGCGAAGGCGGAGGAGGCATCACCCGCGAGCGGCGCGAGGGACCGCGGGAGGACTTCGCGGCTAACGGCGGGGGCCTGACGGCGGGTGGTGGCTGCCGCGGCCGCGCGGGCTGCCCGCGCTAGCCTGGACGCGGCGGAGCGCGCCATCGTGGCGGAGGGGTTTGGGTTTAGCGCTTTGCTGCTGCGGCGGCTGCGGACACTGGACTCGCCAAGCGGTTACGCCGCGAAGATGCCGGCTCGGTTATTTGCTGGGGGCCGTGGTGGTTGAGAGGGCGCAACGGAGAGCGGTTGCGATGCTTGGAGAAGGGGAAGAAAAAGCGCCAGCACCGGAGGCGAAGCGAATGGAAGGTTGCAGAAGCTTCTGCTAGATGCGGTGCTCGTCGACCTCCGTGCACATCAACCGTCTGATCTAGTGCCGCTCTTTCCGTAACCGACGGATACCGTTCGTACCGGACTCTGCCACTCAGGGGCCCCACTCATCGGCAAGATAGAATGGAGAAAGGCGTTCGGCGCGAGTTCTTTCTTTCGTCGCATTCTCTGCTCGGCTGAGCCGCAGGAACAGCGGCAGAAGGCACCGCACAGTTCATGGACTGATTCAGAATTTCGTATCGTAATCTTTTGCAAATTGCAAACGCATAAACTGCAAAGCATTGATCACACGCTTCAGCTGAATTTCACCTGTAACTTCAGACTTGGCAAGACTGCTTACCATGCTGGAAGCTTGATATCTAGAACAAATTCAGCTTATCCGCCTTTGATCTAACGATGCAAACCTGTCTCCCAGTGCCAGGCTACGAAGCAATCATGCAAATGACGAGTAAGATGAATAATTCCATGTTTCTCGAACAGCAATCTTGTGTGCTGTGATCTTTCTGGATTTCAACATATCGCCAATGACAATCAACAAATGAAACAGTAAAAATATTTCCAAAGAGTAATAAACAGCAAAACATTCCTTGTTCATAACCATGCTATATATCACGATAGCCACAGTTAACACCTGACTTAAAACATAGCCATACGAGTTAAGGTGCAAATACCACATAGTTGATATAAGGACGTGACACTGGAACCTGGTTGCTAAACTGAAAAAACAAATGCAAAGGGCATTTGTGATGCAAACTTGCTACTATAAACAACTTTGAGCAGGCAAATTAGCATGGAGCCATCAAGCGCCGAACCCCACAAATGCGGAAAATCTCACACGAAGGCAGTAGACTTGATGTAGGGAACTGAATCCTGCTAGACCAGTTCCCAGTCCCCATCAATGAAGGGGACGCCAGTTGTCTGCGTGGTCCTGCAATGGAAAAAAATTGACATGGTTTACATAAAAAGATGGGACCGTAATGCTGACTACTGTCGAAAATAAGAAAGATTTATTAGGAACTTACCGGCTTAAACATGTCGACGACTATGTCATCCAGACCACCACTGAGACCCCTCTGCAGCCTACTTGTCCCCATGAGTTCGTTGTTATAGTTTAGATGACTATTAACAGCTTGGTGATCAATCCGGCCATCTTGTAGAGGGGGAACACCACCACCACCTGAATTACTACCGTCCAGTGTCTGCCTCGTAACAACAGAACCATCTATGTTTCTTTCAAAAACAGAACCATCTATGTGAAGGTTCGGCAATGAAGAGTTGATGCCTGAATTACTAAGTGCAAGGTTGTTATTCAGCATCTCTCTTGAGTTCGTGCTGCTTCCATATGCGAAGGGCACCGCTTCCTGAGTGAACGGCATCGGAAGACCGTTGCTGGCTAGTGATGCTACTTGGCTCTGCATTTCATTTCCCAGCAAGGGAATCTGACTGCATGCTTCTGTAAAGTTTGAGAGAGGCTCAAGCTTGGGCCCATTCACAATTCTGTCCTTCTGACCAAGCTCCTGAACATTGGATGATGAGACCGCAGTTGGCCAGGTGGTGTTGCATCTTCCAAGATCTGGAAACTGGGGAGACTCACCAACAAATGAGTTGAATGGGTCTGCAGAAGAATGCAGCCAACCAAGATGTTGTTGGTTGCTTGGCTCAAGAGACTGTAATGGCAAGTTATTTGCCGTAACCAATTGTGTGCTGTTTGATATGTTCGCGAATGAATTACCAGAAGGGCCAGTAGGAAAGCATTTGCTAGTATCCTGCAGTGGCATATGCGCACCCCTGATCAGGTTACCGTTGTTCACCCCCCCGACATTGCCTAGGGAAGTGCTCAGATTGTTCTGGGTGTGTCCAATCTGAAGCGGCTGCGAAGGCAGCAAACCATGCATACCAAATGCAGGAGAGTTCATCCTTGCAAGGAGGTTGTTTGGCTGTGAATGGTTAGTGGTTGGAACTGGCCGGTATCTCCCATATGCATTGTATTGCCTGAAGGCATCTAGTCCCATGTTGACATAAGCAGGGTTTCTTCCTCCAAATGCAGCAGTTAGGTTAGCCTGCCTGCTTGCATCTACACTGAGTCTTTTCAGATAAAGGCGATACTTCTGCAAAACCAACAAAGAAGGATTTTATTAAATGTGTTTCTATTTTTTTCTGAACGTAATAGAATGTGTTTCTAATTGCAACAAAGGGGAAAAAAAGATGCTGAAGAGATCAATGAATTTGCTGTCTTTACAGGGTCATGAACTGCAAAATGTGACCAATATGCTTGCAGATATAACAAGCATGTGAAGAAATGCTGATAGGTTTGAGAATTTCCTAGATATGGTGAAAAATATATATAGTTCATGTGCTTTTTTTTAAGAAAATGGCAGGAGCTCTGTCTTGCATTAAAGTAAGGAAAAGAAGAACACAAAGTTTTGCCTCAATGACAGAGATGTCTCAGTACTACAAAACATCCCCAACCCCTTATAAAGGACAAGCCGCAAAGAAACAGAAACTGCAACAAAAATCCTGTTTCAAGATATATAGTATGAAGCTTACAGTTCATAGATAGATAATCATAAGTTCCAAAGATATCACATAATAAACATGCGATGAACATTATTATATATACAAATATAAATATGAGGCTATACATAACTACGTAAGGAAGGAAATCAAACCTGCAGATGACTTGCCACATTCTCCCTTGTGATGTTCTCAACATTCATGAGATCCAATATTTTCTTTGGAACAGCCTCTGCATTTATAGTCACGAATACATGATATTATGATTCATGAATAACATAAACAATAAGGGAAATTATTAGTCAACATTCTGACAACTAAGTTACATAGTTAGAGCTCTTACTGTCAATGCCAAGCTGGTTGACAGCAGCCACAAACTTTCTGTGTAATTCAACAGACCACACAACCCTTGGCTTCTTCTGGGTCGATGAGTCTCCATTCTCATTACTGTTCTCATCAGAATCATCACCGTCATCTCCATTATCATCCCTAACCCTGCGGGAAGTTCTCTTGTTGCGATTACCACCACCATTGTCACCTTCAGCGCTCGCCACCTGCAACTTTTTGCTGGAATCATCGTTATCATTACCATTGTTCCTGGCATCACAACTCCTCCGCCTAACCACATGCTGCCATATGGTCCTCAACTGCTCAATCCGCACTGGCTTCAGCAGGTAGTCACATGCTCCGTGGGTAATACCCTTCATGACTGTTTGTGTCTCCCCATTTGCAGACAGCACTGCATGATGATACATGGTCAGTTTTCATATCAAAGACAAATGCAAACCTGTGCTCATTGTACATTGAATTGAACCAGCAGAAATAATTGAACTTCCTGCAGGAAACTAATTGGCGTTCATTATGCCAGCAGACCTTTGTCCTTCCTAACTCTTTTTCTTAGTGGTCACATGTAGGGCACACAGAAGTTTTCATGAGGCTTGTCATTCCACCAAAATTAATAAATTCAATGGCCCATTGAACAAGACAAATTCTTTACGAATTGCTTGAGACGATGAAGATGAATTTCCTAAAATTAATATAAATGGGGCCTGGTTTCCTCAATTCCACAGCTCAGCTGTCTAATGGAGGTAAAAACCAAAGTAACCAGATGAGTAGTACTATACCAGATCTATTCATTCCACAATGATTTTTCAAGCAATGCCAATTTTTCCAGATCATTGGCCGCAATAAAGGCACGAATACGTGTGGGCAAGCGAAGACTTACTAATGACCGGGAGGTCCATCTCGAGGCCCACAAGCTCGAGGAGCTTGAAGCCGTCCATGTCCGGCATGTGGACATCGCTGATCACAAGGTCAAACTGGTCCTTCTTCTCCCTCAGCAGCTTCAGGGCTGTGGCTGCCTGTCCAGTTGTTGTCACTGCGGCATCACAAATCCGGACAGGTTAGCGCATATATACAAGTCAAAGCCCGGAGGAACACATTACACATGTGGGAGTCAAATCTTCGTAAGAATCACTCGACTTCGAGGAAAGTTGAATAGAATAATATTCCTTCCATTGAAGAAAAGTAAACCACGTAAAACGGAAATAGACAGCCAAAAATTTGCAGAACACAAGATTTACAGAAATTACACAGCTGGAGGTTGAAAACTTTTGGAGAGAGTTTCCTAAAAAAAAAACTTTTGGAGAGAGAGGATTATTCCAAATATAGTCGAGTGCCAACGCATCATAAAAATTCAAAAAAAAATCTTTAGAGCACGAGCAGAGACAAACCTGATTATCTTCAGAAGAAAGAAAATGAAACTGAGCCTGACATGACATTACATGACAAAAATATTTCACCGCGAAACCAACAGGGGGAAAAGTGGGGCATAAAGTCGGGGTTGCTATTTATGTGATGATGAAGAATGCAAAACCAGCGAAAAACTAAATAAATCAAGCAAAGAGCCGAATCGTGGGTAATAAAGGTAAAAAAGAACGGCAGTTAATAAGGATATACATGATCCGATCAGAATAGCAATAGTACTCCGTAGTAGGGAACCAAACGCACGGGGAAGAGAGGAAACAGAGGAGCGAGAGGAGCATGGCATACCATGGTACTGGCAGTGCTGCAAGAGCTTCTCGAGGAGCTTGAGGCAGGTGGGGTCGTCGTCGACGGCGAGCACGCGCATGCCGACGGGGAACTGGTCCTTGGCCCCATGGCCGCCGTTCGCCTTCGCCGCCTGCAGCTTCACCTCCTCGACGGTCATCTCCTCCGGCTCCGCGAATCCAACAGCACCAAAGCTGAGGAATCAAGAAACCCACCCAAGATCACCCAAGGTCCCTGTATGCAGGCAGGCAGGCAGGCAGGCTCACAGGGGAGTTTCTTTGGATCCTAGAAATCCAAGAAACGGCGGGGAAAGGCGGATAAAGCCAGGGAGGTCAAAGCAGGGGAGGAGAGCAGCACCAGCACCGGAGCAGAGAGAGAGAGAGGAGAGAGAGAAGGGTGTGTGGTACGGTGAAGAACCCAATAATAAGAGGGGAGTAGTAGGGTGAGCTGAATGGGAAGGGAGAATGGGGAGCTCATGCAGTGCAAAGATGGTAACCTTTTTTTCGGCCCCCTTTCGTTTCCTTTTACGCTTCCATACTTCTTGCCATTTATTCAGGTCTACATAGCAACTCCAAAAAACTTGATAAAATTATATACTAAATTATGAGATTTAGTTATTATATAAAATAGAAAGCTCATCTAAAATATAGAGTTTTATAACAGTCTAGCTAAATTAAAAAATATAGATAGCAAACAGGACTCACTAGGAAAATATGGCCAGCGAGAATAATGGGATAACTAACTGAAAAAAAAAATAGAAAACAATATAAAAAGCTGTTGATTTTTTTTTTTTAGTACAATAGCTATAAATAGCTTTACGATTACATTTACTTGGGGCTGCTGTTATATGCTGTGCTATGCTATTGGTGTTGGGGTGGGGTTAGGTTGGGGCTGTTTGTTTCTTGCCCTGGAGCCTGTTTGGCTGATATTAAAGCCGGCTGAAGCTGTTTTATTGTGAGAGAAAAATAATATAGATTCTAGCTGATAAGTTCAATCGAACAGGCCCGTATGTGCACGCGCCACCCTCTTTTTAGGGTTTGTTTGGAGTCGCCTTTTTGTTTTTCCCATTTTGCATCCGTGGACAACATACAGCTGTGTATATATATATATATATAGTTTGAACAGTATATAACTGTGCCTCAGTTTTGATTCGTCTTGAAATGTTCAATATTTTTCTTTTGCATCCGTGGACAAAATAATTAATTAATTCATATATAGCTGCATATATATATATATATAGCGTTTGAACAGTATATAACTGTGCCTCAGTTTTGATTCGTCTTGAAATGTTCAATATTTTTCTTTTGCTTTCTGTAGTAGACTTAAATAATTAATTAATTCATATTATAGCTGCACTAGTCATTTTCCACGCGTTCTAACCAAATACAATGACGTATGGATATTCAAATGTGTGCTTGGGATGTAGTGGATGTGTAACACATTTTCATGTGAGCGAGAAGGAAAGAACTGCGGCGTGAAAAGCTCTGATTTCTCAAGTATTTATCTCTTCTTGGACTTGGACGATTGTGGCGACAGACTTAGTGAATGAAGATAGCTATGGTTTTGGATCTACCCGAACAAAAGTAATCAGAAGACAGGCATTTCTTTTTCGGCGATGGTTGATGCTGACGTGGGTCGAGCTGCAGCTGCTGGCCAGCCCAAGCTCGCTGTGGTTGGTTTATGGGGCTTGATTAAACAAAGCTCGCGATAAGATTGATTAGTGATGCACGACAACTCGGGGTCATCTCTGGGATTAGCCGGCTTCCACTTCCCCGGGATCGCAGATCCATTCGTAGACAGATAACTCTCCAGTGTCCACGCACACCCACTGCAATATAGGAAAAAAACAATATATATAATATAAAATACAGACCTTTAATTAATTAATTTAGAATTTTAAATCTCTAGCTCTGTGGAAGGAAAGTGCTTCGCTTTTTTAATCTCTAGTGTTTTTTCCCCATACATGATGCACCATCCATTTATTTCCTTTTTTTCACTCTAAGGAATTTCCTAAATCAGGGCACACAATAATGCCTTTTTCTAGAAGGTTTTGCGTCCCAGAATTTGAGCATATTTGTTCTTACGTGCTTTGCTAATCTGCCGTCCAAGACGCTTAATCAAACATCTGCATGAAATGGCGGCTGGTTTTAATATGCGAGCGCTGCTGTCCTTGCATTGAACCGTGTATATACTATGCTGCTCAAAGTACGTGAGGCACCACGCACCAGTGCTTACATTATTGGCTAATACACCCTGTGCTCGTACTTGCGACAATAATTATTCTTTTCCTGCCAAGTGCCAATTTTCTAATAAGTATTCCCTGGCAATTTTCTAATGAGTATTCCCCCTGCCAATATTCTGAGGGTATCAACACGTCAGCTTGCCGTCACGCACGGAATCTCGTGGTCACAAGTGCTCCATCACGATTTTTCAATTAATCTTGTAGTAAAGTTAAAATTGATTATATATATAGCTTGTAATGGTGTAGGATACGGATGTCAATGTCAGGGCAAAACAAGGCCAGATCACAGAGTTATTGTGATTCAAATGGCCTAGACCGTCTCCAATAAGTGACTCATAAAAACTCCCAAAAATAAAATGGGTCTCCGACGGTACTGTATCGATCTTCAACAGAGTAACTATACAGGAGACCCATTTTGGGTGTCAGGGGAGGCACAACCTAAATCTGAGTATCCTCTCTCCTGGAGACCCATTTACAGAAATGGTTCTCTTTTGGGTCTTTTTGTTGAAGAAGACCAAAAATATTATTGAAACATTTGCCTGTAGCGCTACCTAAACGTGAAATAGGTCTTGTATTTGGGTTCCCATTATTGGAGATAGTCAAGGAGCTAGCCAGGGGTATATGTAGGAAGTGAACCTTGCAAGTGAAAAAGTGAACTTGTAGGCCATATAATTCTACCAAAACAGAGTTATGTATTATGATTCACGTCTCGGCTACGCGGTTGATCGAATATACGATATACAATTTACGATAGATGTTTTAATACTAATTAATCAGTTTCCTTTGAGAGAAAACACCCCTACAAAGGCCAAACAATTCAAATTCTCATTATTCAAATTACCAAAAAAAGGTTAGTTGATTATATTTCATTTGCTGACTTAGATAAACACAAAATAACTAGTATGCACATTATTACGGACTTATTGAGATTCACATGACCTAACAAGTAGCTAGTGTGGCAGAACCGCATAATCTAATGTCTCACAGGAGTGCTTGTCTTCCATTAGACACTAAGCACTCGAGGGAGAACACTAAATTACTCGGTTCCGTCGAGCACACCCCAGGGGAGAACCCGAAAATCTACATTTTCACCACCAAGATCATAAATGAGAGAGTAAAGCTTACATCATTTAACCATTTCTTACATCACTTTTAATACAATATCAGAGTATAATATTTATTATTACAACAGCGGAATATAATCATATTATCGGAGTTATGAATCATTCAATTAAACAGCGGAATATAAACATATGAATAGAGTTACAACGAAAATAAATATCTAAACATGACATGAGGAAGTATTGAAATATAAACTACGACAACAGATTATGAAACTTTCGTTTATAAAAGCATTTAGTGAGAGTTATAAATAAAGACTACGATCGCAGCGTAAAGGAATCCTCGCTGAGCCCACCAGGAGGTATCCACACACAAGAGTCAGCTCTAGCATCCACCTATCACCTGCAACAGGGGGAATAAAACCCTGAGTACTCAATTATACTCAGCAAGACTTACCCGACAAGAGAAAAGAAAAGACTCTAAGGATATACCAGGCTATCTGGCTTGTGGGTTTATTGCATTTGCAGGAAGCATTACTAAGCGTGCGTCATTATATTGGTTTTTTATTAATAGCCGCATTGGTTCATTAACTAACCATTCTATATAAGCACATGTACTACTTTCAAGCATGTGGTAAGCAATCAGATTTTCTCTTTTCATCTTCCATCTTTTATCTTTCAGTTCTTACTACGATGCTAAACCGTAGACAAGCCGTACCGGATCGCCCGGTGATTCGCGAATCAATGCCCTCAGCTGGGTACCCCGAAAACACACGCCCTGCTTGTACCCTAGGCACAAGCAGGACCAACCCATCACCCTCCTGTCCCGAGTGTAAGTCCCCGTCCAAACTGGGACTCCAAGCCGCCGCCCCTGAGTCCCGAACTCAGTGCGGTGTAAGGACCTTCTCCACCAAAAAGAAACCCTGACAGTCGGTCTGGAAAGAGCCGGATCCGCAACAAGAGAACAATAAGTCTTCCAAACGCCCATACACAAGTATGTGCTCGGGATAATAAGTCTGTGAGACTGTGACCTACCTAGAGTCATATGCAACGATCGGTCCTTAATCGACCAGACAGGGAAAGCAGTGTAACCAAGCTATGCCCCGTGTCCACGGCGACACAACCTCTTACACCCACCAATACCCAAACCATATCCCTGCCCGATCACCATTTTCCTTTCCACCATTTTATATATTCCAAGTGATAATCATATAATAACATATTTCCTATATCTCGCGAGTGACAGACAATCACTCAACTTCTACCGGAGTCCTGTAGCATAGCATTCTACACGATCCTGTCATACTAGTAAGACTCATGGGATAGAGATATATATGCAAGTGGGTTTCATTCGACTCCTTAAAACTTAATGCACAAATATAATTTAAACTGCAGAAAGTAGGGGTTATACACCGGGGCTTGCCTGGGTAAGATATATATATATTAAAAAGTTATTATCTGCATCTTCAGATCATCCACAATCATCTGGATAGAAAGTCCATTGCATCATCTCCTAAAGAGAATACCATTACACCATCTTCGGATTCCCAATCATCCTCCAATCGATCCGTTGGTCCATCATCGTACCTATATGATGTGCAATGCGATGCAATTCAAGGACATAATTAATCGACTGCAACGATGACTTGTAAAATACGACTTACGTCTCTCAAGCTAACGAGCTAGTTCTAGCGACGATCGTACTTGGCTACATATGCACGTTGTCGAATAAGATGTTATTTCCCAATAATATTTTAGTTATGCAATCCCAAGTTGTTTCTTTATTGCATTCTATTGATTTAGCCTTTATTCAGAATAGTACATCATTATCTATCTAGCAACTAATTATTCTAGAGCTACAAAATTACAGTGAGTACCCAATATTTCTAGAAGCCTACTGTACGAATTTTAGATTCAACAATATTACCGATTTATCATGAAAATTCCTACAAGTTTATATTTTACAATATTAAATACCTTAAATTAATTATATACCTTCCAAGAATATTATCAAACTATGTGAACAAAACATACTAACAGATGGGCGTGGGAGCGGCAATGGCCCAGCGGAGGCGGCATGAGCGGCCTAGTAGTGTGGCCCGTGGCCGGCCAGCGTGGCCCAAGCGCGGGGACACAGCGCCCGGCGATCAGGCTGGCCCACAGGCGCGACTGACCGGCGGCCCAGCGAGTGGCGCGGGGCAACGATGGGCGCGGGCGCACGGACGGAGGCGCGGGCGCGGTGGCTGAGCTCGGTGCGGTGGGAGGCGAGGCGGCTACGGAGATGCGCGCGAACTCGGCGCGACAGCGGGCGCACGGGAGAGGTCGGCACCGGCGCGGACGGCCAGCGAGGCACCGAGGCTCGGTGCGGACGAAAATGCGGTGCGGGTGCGGCATGCGGAGACGCGCGGCTGCAACCGGTCCGGAGCGGGGAAGGAAAAGGAGGACGCTCGCGCGCGGTGCGGCGTTCCGGCATGGGACTGCGCTCCAGGCGCGGCGTGGAGCCACGGCGGGCACGGCAGGAAAACGAGGTCAGAGAATGGAGGCTCGGGAGTTGCTGCTCGCGCGTGTTGGGAAGGAAGAAGGAGGGGCACCGCTGTGCACCGAGGAGAGAAGGCGAGGCAAAGCCGGGGAAGGAGAGGGCACTGCGACGGATGCCGTGGATGCGGCACAGTGCCACACAGCGGGGCTGCGACCGTCCCGGAAGGAAAGTAGCGCGGGGCAACACGGCTGCTGCGGCATGGCACCGGCGACTACGGCGCACGCGACAAGGATGCAACGTCGCTGCGTGCGCGCGTTGCTCTGCTGGTAAGGACCCCGGGCTGCTGGCCTGATAGCAAGAAAAAGGAAGCAAGGTCGGGCAAACAAGGACAGCAGAGGACAGACAGAGATAAGACAGGGGCAGAGAAGGACGGCGCTAGTTGGGTGAATTTAAATTTTGGGGTTACTATAGCACGTTCGTTTTTATTTGGCAAATAGTATTCAAACATGGACTAATTAGGTTCAAAACGTTCGTCTCGTAATTTCCCACCAAACTATGCAATTAGTTTTTATTTTCATCTATATTTAATGCTCCATGCACAGAGCCATAAATATTCGATGTGATATATACTGTAGCAACTTTTTAAACTTTAAGATTCAACTAAACAAGACGTGAGGCATTCGCAGAGAAAAGGACGCACGGGAGAAAGATAGCGCAAGTCAAGGCCTTAGAGGCAAAAGAACAGGCAAGGATAGAGACAAGACAATAAAGGCAGCAGCATGGTCGAGACAACGGAGGTAACTGATTCGGACTAACGTGGCCGGCAGGATTTGGCATGGACACGACTGAGGCCGCAAAGACAAGCAATCAGCGAAATGGAGACAAGCAACGCATTGATGGTGCCGCAGCGATGATGCGACGACACAGGGTAATCGAACGGTGACGATAATAAATGCCAATCAACGAGTACGCTATACGTTAGAAAAATAACGAAGCTGCTGCTCTCTCTCATCCGTTCGTGCTTATCAAAATAAACCCGTGAGTATGTATAAATATATATCTCATTCTATTTATTAATGACTTTTATTCTACTTATGAAAGTTGTTCGTCATGTCGAATCTTAAAGAACAATTCGTTCGATAGCATCGTTATCGGCCAGTCCCGAATATTCCTACGTACTGCGTATTTTAACTTGAGCGTGTATTTGAGTCCACAACATTAAGTCATACAGGATTCGCTTATCGCCTCAAGTACGTTTTAAATTAAAACCCGAGAAAACCCGATTCGAAAATTTCTTAGACCTAAATCGCAGTGCTAAACGAGATCGTAACACCGGGGTGTTACAGCTAGCTAGGGGTATGTAGGAAGTGAACCTTGCAAGTAAAAAAGCGAACTCGTAGGCCATATAATTCTGCCAAAAAAGAGTATGTATGATGATTCGCCTCACGCCGGTGCGGTCGATTGAATATATGATACATAATTTTGTGATAGATGTTTCAATAATACTAATTAATCAGTTTTGTTTAACAGAAACCCCCCTCCCCGGGCCTCTCCAAGGCCACACAATTTAATTTTCAGTACTCAAATTACCAGAAAGAGGTTATTAATTAGTTTATGAGTGTTTCATTTGCTGTTTTAGATAAACACAAAATAGCTAGGGTGCACATTATTGCCTGCAGCGGGCTATGCTATACATGATGCTCCAAGGTATATTTTGAGGAACCCCACTAACCGAACATATCCAGCCTGACATGCCAACAGGCAACAGAAAAAGCCTCAAAGGCTAGTGTGGCAAACAAAGTGCCAATTTTTCTTTTTTGACAACCAAGTGCCAATTGTTAGACAGCTCCCCCAACACCCACACTACTACTACTTGGATTCCTAATTTTTTGTGTGTGTTGTTGTGTTCCTTTGCTCCTGCTTCACACGGACCACACCTTGATCTGCCCTTTTGCTGAATCATAGAGACCAAACCACAAACTCCATCCACCCCTTGCAGCAGCAACAACCTATGCCTATGTGATGTGCATGCAGACAATCTACCACTAAGTAGCCCAATGTCACATCTAATAGCCCATATATTTGTCCTCTCGTCTTTTGCAATGCACTCGATGGGTAGATGCTAGAGTAGATAGATCCATGGGTGGGGGTCCCTCCCACGTTACAAGTGGCATGAAAGGTAGTCTCCCCGTTGTGCCCTCTGCTGTCTGCTCCCAGCATCGGCATGAGTAGGGCGATGAGAAAGATTTGGTGATAAAATGATGGTCATTCGCAATTTCGCATGGACGCATTTCCTACTGTCGCAACGTCGCTGTCACAGACAAAAAGTTGTCTTTAATTACTTTGCTATTATAATAACCAGCTGGAACATATAGTGATATAAACATGATCGGAAATTAACAAATTAACAATTGGTCTGTTCCAACATTTTGTTTTCATAATAAAAAGGAAAACTCTCCTTTGCATGCATATGACTCCTTTGCTACCATGATGTTCCGTCCGTGTAGAAAATCTCTAGATTGCATATTCCACATAGTACGCGGATGAAATTGTGGGAAATGCATGTGGCTACTTGTTTGTTTCAGATCCAGTGGCCGAAACCCAACCAATCACATCAGTGGATCCCCTCGACGCCTGCAAATTAAACACAAATTGCCTTGCCGTGGTAGATCTCATCGTGTTTATGTATAGCATAATATATACTGCTCCACTTGTCAGTACTCTCGCGAATAAGTGCTCCTATTGGTAGGTAATTACCCTGGGAAGCCCCTTAATCTAATCTACAACCTGCATTACGGTTGGCTTGCTTTTCGTTTACGTTCTTTAATTAAGTGAAGAAGATCTTCTTTGGCTTTATGTGAGTGAGAAAATACTATTCCAAATTTGAAAATTTACGATCGTAAAAGTTTACGGTAGTTCACAAACCCAACGAATGGCTGCTTGTCAGTGGTCGAGCTAGAGACAGTGACATCGCAATTATGCCTCGTCATCTCCCTCGTCCCCGTCCTAATTTAGTGCCGTGGATACCACTCTAATGACGGTCATTATAACTTGTTTTCACCGCGAATCAACAGGCCGCCGGATGGTCAAATCGCAACCTGCTACTAGCGCTCACTTGACGTTGCGTGGCCAATAATGCAAGCTCCTGAACCGTTTTTTTTTTACTACCCCTCACATGGACCCTGTGTCGTGCCCGTTCGGGTTTGACGCCGTCGCGGTCGTCGTTCGCCAACACCCACGCAGCGCCGGCGCCCGGCGCCCGTGAAGAAAACAAGAATGAGGAATCAGAATCGCAACGGCGGCACAAAGCAACGGCCGTACGTACCGCACGCACGCACGCACGCCGAGCACGTACGACGGTTACAGGCGCCCGCGACCGCGAGTCGCGACGCGCGTGGGCCAGGACCAGTACGCACACATACCAGTACATCGCGTCGCGGTATTTTCTTTTTTTTCTCCCTTTTCGTATACGAAGGCGTGCGGTCAATACGTACGGTACGGTGCATCAGCGGGGTACACAAGTACGTACAGTACTAGTACTCCGTGCACAACAGAAGAGAGCAGCGTGAGGGGTGTGACCATGAGGGTAGTGCCTAGTGACTTTGCCGGCACGGTGCAGGGTGTGTGTGGACCGTGGAGTTAACTTTGCTGCTCGCAGTCACTCTCTAGCCACTTTAGCCTGTCTCTCCGTGCGTGGTACTGTAATTAATAAACTGCGCGGTGCTTTTAAGTGTATATAAATATAATAATTACTGTACCTGGCTTTTTTACAGTAATTACAGTAACTGCGGTTTAAGGCGGGGGACTTAATGTGGGTCAGAGAGCGTGAGGGTCAAAAAGGGAGGGGAGGGTCGCAGTCGCAGAGGCAGTGGCCCTCTTCACTTTGCTGGAAAAACCATTGTGAAAAAAAATACTCTGAAGGACCTTTTTGGTATGGCTTATATCGGCTTCGGCTTCATTTATTTTGCATAAATCGAGGCACTATAGCGTGAAGCCGTTTTATAAGCTCGGGGTTAAAATAAACTAGAAGTCGAGAAAAGCCAGTTTTTCTGACTTCGCCAGCTTTAACTTCTGGCTTGTTCGGCTTTTGCCACTTTGGGCTTGTTTTTTCTCTCGAAAATCACTTTTTCTAACTTTCTCTCAACAATCAACCTACTTTTTTTCACCTCACGAAAAGCCCTTCACCGGTGAAACTGTTTTGGATGAACCGTCCTAAAGGGCTTGAAATAGTATGACATAAGACAAACGGAGAGCGCCAGTATCCAACTCCAACGCGTGCTGCGAAATGCATGCTGTGAATGAACACGCACGAACGAATTGATGATAGGCCTGCATGCATGCATTGCCTGCCCGGCTGCCCTGTGCCCTTCTTTCTCCATCATCACTCGCTGTAGCTTTTCCAGGCCCTGCAGGTCCTATGCATGCGTGCGCAGCTGCTTCTTTCTTTCTTCTTCTTCTTCGTTGATCTGCAGCGGCGGTGCTGGCAACTCTAGTGATGTAAATATATTTGCATTCACTCCGACTATTCACGTCGATTGAAGCTTCCAACCTGTACTCCATTATTGGCCTTGAACATTCGTCGTATAAATTAGTCATAAACTATATAATTAGTTATTTTTTAGTCTATATTTAATATTCTAATATATGTTTAAATATTTGATAGAATGAAGAGTAAACTTTAGACGTATGAACTAAACAAGACCTTAATAATACTGCTACAAGTGTCTACAGTATTTTTGTGGTCGTTTGTACTTGCGTTGCGTAGATGTCTACTGCCGACTCTTTACTGTGACTCCTACACGAATCCAGCTAAGGCCCCCTTTGGTGCAGCTCTGGGCGGCTCCGGCTCCCTCTCTCTGCACACTGTTCATGACCTATGCGATACTATTGTTCATCAAAGTCGGTTTTCTCTTTCTTCGTTTCCTCTCTCACAGAGCCGTTCTGAGGGGGAGAAGCTTGTTTTTTTTCTCTCCGGCACCAGCTACAATGTCGCTACAATGTAGTGGCGGAGCATGCGGAGCCTAGCCAAACGCGGGGCGCCTAAACATAGTCCTCAAAACAAATACTGATAAAAGTTATAAGACGAAAAAAAAATGGTTGCCAAAAAAATGGTTGCCACCACTATACATATACGTGTTTAGTTCACGTCCACTTGTTTTTAGTGCTCCACGTAAAATCTATACATATAGGGGGCATTATGTTTAACAAATAAAACTAATTCACGTCCAAGACCTGACTCAAACCTAATTAGTCAACTAAGCCTGGGTAGCTCAAACCGCTACCATTTTGCTAATTTTTTGGCAGTACAAGATGCATTTGTTTGGTTGCATAGACATCCTTAGCCGGTATAAAAAATATTTGTGTTTGGTTGGTTGCTTTGTCTTGTATAGAATCACCACATCTGAACATGGATAAGTTTACCCCCAAGAAGCAATTCGTCCAACAGGTATTGAGCAAAGCAGGCACCTCCGTCATCGCCATGGTTCCTTCCGTGTCATCCTCGTCCTACTCCCATCCACCTCGGAAGGTGCTCCGTGCCGCCATCTCGTGGTCCTCTGCCTTCGTCGAGGTCGTGCTCCATGCCCGGCTTCACCTCGTGGCACCTCCACCGTCGAGGCCATGCTCCGTGACGGACAACACCCACGTGGTCCTCCAGCTCCTCCTCGACGGAGCTGTAGAAGAAGACAGGGAGCTCGAGCCGCATCGCAACACCAGCATGAATGACGGACTCCGCGTGTGCTCCATCGACCTCAACGCGTGGACTGCGAGTGCCCAATCAACCTCACGCGTGGACAGCGAGCGCCCCAGCGACCTCCGCGCATTGGACAAGACGAGCGCGTGGAGGCTAGAGGCGCGGCACCGGTGATGATGATTTCACTGGTGCGGAAGAATTACGATCGGGAGGTGAGGTGAGCACGAGTCCGAGCCTAGCTCTGCGGAAACAGCCCCCACCTGCTTGTTCCGAGGTAGCTAGGCTAAGAGGTGACCGGTGGTCTAGTGGAGCTTGGCTAAGAGGCCAAGATGTGAACCAAGCATGCCTCTAGGTGGCTTCCTCTAGAGCCAGGGTAGGAGATGCACACCCAACCAAAAACTCATAGTGTCTGCTTGGTTGGCTTCCAATTTTTATCAAACCAAAATCATGGCAAGCCAAAATCTAAGGCTTCTCAAATTTAGGGAAAAAACGTAGGTGTACATTTGGTTGAGTGACATAACAATAGTAGAAAGCCTTTTTTCTCTTTTTGTAATTTAAAAAGTTTCTAGAGACTTGTCAAAACTTTAATTATAAATATTGGTGTACTAATTTTTTGGCAATGAACCAATTGGTGAGTGGTGACTACAAGTTTTGGCTTACCATAATTTTAGTTGGGTAAGAATTGTAAGCCAACCAAAGAGGCTTGTAATAAAAATTTGTCAAGGGAAAAACACGTTCGAAATTCATAATAGTGTGATTTTGGTTTCATAGTACTTACCCCATACATGAGTGGTGTAGATTAGTACCTACCACCTTTGTTCTAAAGTGTAAATCGTGAAATTTATTCGAAGTTAAAATTTCTAACTTTATATAATATGTTAACATCATAATACCAAAATAAATACACTGAGAATACATATTCTATGTTAAATTTAATAAAATACTAATTCAACGTTGTAAATTTTCTTGTATAACTCTATGAAGTAAACTTGTTTAGATCTAGAGAAACATGTGTCTTAAAACAAAACCAAAACAATGTTGTAGGTTTTTAAACTTCTGCTCATGGTTGAGGCAGGTGGTGGACGACGTGGAGTTCCCTGCAACAGGGATGTTGTGAGTTGCATGAGCAATGACCTATAGAACCCCATTTGAAACAGAGGTAAATTGGACTTCACATCTTTTCTCTATCTTCTTAGGGAGAAACAGCTACAACAGCCAGTTGTAATCTCTCTCACGTGACGCAGTACATACAACAACAATATGAAGCGAACACTTTTAATATTTTATTTTGTTCTATATGTCTAACAATAAATTGGTATACATAAGTAGTGTCCTGTAGCAAAATTCTATGATCAAGACTGTAATTCAAGAATGTACAAGATCAAGTTTGTGACACACAGTGCGTCCGTGCAGATAAACCGGTGAAAGTGCAATCAAGCCCTAATTATAGGTTTTGGTGATAATGACCATGCAATTAGAGAACTAATTAGATTTATCGAGATGTCAAGCAGGGATTTTATATTCGAGGATGCTACACGAAATGAATGAGCCCCCAATTACAAATGTTGATGGCTTCAAACTCAAAAGATGTTTAAATTCTTTTATATTTTGAATTTGAGTATAGAAAAAGCCGTACTATAAAGGGGGGACACAATGCTTAAGCTAACATGTGCTACCAAGTGCTCAAACATACACATGCATCCTCAGATCCACAGTCAAGATAGCCTAAACTTCACTCTTACCCTTGCTGTCTTAACTGGTGCGGCACTGCCACTGCCACTGCCACGGCTTAAGTGACCGTTGGGGCTGAGGGGGTATATATACCCATCCTCTTCCTCCCCAACGGCTACATTCTTCCTTCTGCTCATTCCAGCTCGTCCAAAACAGAAAAGGAGCTCTCACTCTCTCTCTCCCTCCATTAGTGACCTTAAGCCCTCAAGCAAATCCATTGATTTTCTCATCAATACTTGAGAGAGAATGGTTCAAAACTCGATTAGAGAGCAGCTCCATTGATTCATCAACTCAAAAAAGCACTTGGTTCACGTTTTGGCTGGCGGTTGTGTTTGTTACTCTTGGAGCTTGGCTCCTAGCCGGCTAGAGTGTCGCCCGTGGAGCTTGCCAACTTATGTGGCAGCCCTGAGAGATTTGTAACCATCTCTTGAAGCTAGTAAACTCACCTCTCATCTCAAGAGTTAAGTCTTTTAACTTGAAAACGAGTAAGGGTTGGAAAGCCCTAAGCCTTAGTGGCTAACCTCAAAAAAATGGACGTAGGCAAGTCTTGGTGGTGAGCCAAACCACGGGATAAATCATTGTGTCTCTTGTGTTTGATTTACATTACTTGCATGTCATATTGTTGTTGAGGTGATTTCTAGGGTTTCTAATCGATCTATTTGTGTGTGGTGTTCCTACTACTTATAGCTCTCAATTTGTGACTATCATACTTACAGTAGACTGAAAAATTTCTCCGATCTAAGTTTTCGTTCACTAATTTTGAACTGTGACTCGAAGTTGTCTGTAGATGCGGGAGTACCGCTGTTCTGGTACGGCAGTGTCGCCCTCCAGAGCAGTAGTGCCGCAGGATGAATTTAATAAAAGTTTAAGTATGTGTTTTGATAGGCCTATTCACATCCCTCTAGACCAACCAGAGACGGCGTTTTGTTATTGGAAAAAGTCTACATAACCCCTCTAATTATTCAGGGTGGACCACTTCACCCCCAAAAACTATAAAACCAAATTTTCTACCCCCTAAACTTTTCAAACCGGTAAATAACCCCCAATCAGTTTTGGACGGTGGTTTTGCTACAGTGGCACAGTGGTTTTGCTACAATGACGGTAGTTTTGCCTTTTACTTTTTTATTTATTTTCGCTGAATCTTTGAAAATCATAGTAAATCACAAAAAAATCATAAAATGAAAAATCTAATTTTGTTGGACTCCACATGAGTAGATCTACACAGTGAACATATAATATGGTATGTTTTAGTATAAAGTTTTTGCTTTGGCTTTAGATTTATGTTTTTCTATAATTAATTAAAATAATTCATAACTACACCTTCTATGATCCAATTATGGTGAAATTTTTATGATAGGCTAATTATTGTATGCTTGAACTGTAATAAAAATTTCATACTCATTGGATCGTATATAACTTAGTTATAGATTTATTTAGGTTTAGGCTTGTTAAATCTATGCTTTATCTATAACTAAGTTATATATGATCCAATGAGTATGAAATTTTTATTATAGTTCAAGCATATAATAATTAGCCCACACAATAAAAAATTCACTACAGTTGGACCATAGAAGCTGCAACTATTAATTATTCCAATTAATTATAGAAAAGTATAGATTTAAAGCTACATCAAAAACTTTATACTAAAGGATACCATATTATATGTTCACTGTGTAGATCTACTCATGTAGAGTTCAACAAAATTGGATTTTCTATTTTATAATTTTTCTGTGACTTACTATGATTTTTCAAAGATTCAGTGAAAATAAATAAAAATATAAAAGATAAAACCACCGTCATTATAGCAAAACCACCATCCAAAACCGTTTGGTGGTTATTTGACCGGTTTAGAAAGTTTAGGGGTAGAAAATCTGATTTTATAGTTTGGAGGTGAAGTAATACACCCTGAATAGTTGAGGGGGTTACGTATACTTTTTCCTTTTAAAATTGGAAATAAATATTGTCGGTATTTTTGGACCACCGATGAGTAAATTTGTATTTGCGCGTCTGGCTTGGATTGTGTACTCGGAGGACACAAGGGTTTATACTGGTTCGGACGGAACGTCCCTACGTCTAGTTCGCTGCTGCTCGTGTTACCGGCACTTGGTTTGCAGTAGGGGTTACAAACAGGCGAGAGAGGGAGAGGATCCCAAGTCTCTGGTGGAAGAAATGAACAGTGCTGAGAGCTCGCTTGCCGCTTAGCCGTGTGTTGATGTCGTGTTCTTGTGTCTAGATCTCCCCTTTTCATAGGGTGTCCTGCTTCCTCTTTTATAGGCGAAGAGAAAATGCGGGTTACAATGGAGAAAAAGGAGAGAGAGAGAGAAGGCTTCCTAGGGTTGTCGGGTCCTTCTTCTTCATCATGCGGGTCCCGCCGATCCTATAGATGTCAACAGGGACGGCTCCATGTCGCTGCCCTGTTCATCATTGGCGCCATGCGCAGGGTCATCTGTTGGTCATGGCGTTCTACTCCATCCCGACGGATGTCATGGTGAACTGACGTACCTGTCAGCGTCCATATGAAGATTAGGCAGAACAACACCGACATGCTCGACACTGTTCTTAATGTGAGTCCCTAGGTATGGCCCATCATGGCCATGGGTTATATCGAGGCTTGCCAGCCTCTTCCCTGGCGTTAGAGTTTTAACCTAGGCCCATACGCTTGGACCTAGAGTGGTTGGCGGCGGTATGGGTCCCCATTGAATGAGATGGAACCCGCGTCGTCGAGGTCGGGTGAGACAGAGCCCGCGACCTTGGACGAGACAAAAACCACATTCTTGGGGTCGGGCAAGACAGAGTCGGCACCCAAAGGGTCGGGCAAGACGGAGCCCGCGGCCTCGAGGTCGGGCAAGACAGAGCCCGTGGCATAGAGGTCGAGCAAGACGGAGCCCATGGCCTTGGGCGAGATGGAACCCGCGTCCTTGGGGTTAGGCGAGACGGAGCCCGCACCTAAGGGGTTAGGCGAGACGGAGCCCACGGCCTCGAGGTTGGGCAAGACGGAGCCCGCGGCCTTAGGGTCGGGCGAGACCTTTTAATATGTCTCGAGCCATCTAGAGAAGTCAGCGTGGGCGCAAACTTAGTTGCTTTGGGTATCCCTAATATCGATACCCGATAGTAGCCCCCGAGCCTGCGGAGGAGTAGAATACTCCTTTAAAAGCTTTTTCGGATGGGATGACTCTGAGGGCCTTGGCCTTCTTTTTTTAGCCCGCGGCGTGTCCTGGTAGGACGATGATTCCCTTTTGTCATGATCGGTCTTCTTGGGGGCATGTAACCGTAGGATTCGAGAGGTCAGAAAGATTTTTCTTGATTCCAGTCCCCTCGGATCCGATCGGTCCGCCATCGTACTGCGACCGCGCGTTCGGTCTTCTTGCGAGTCCAACTTCCCTCGAGCCCCCGCATGTAACAGGGGTCCGATCGAGGGTCGACTCGTCTTTGTGATCGTCATCCCTCAAGCGTTTTTTCGATAAAACGGATGGGCTGAGCCGTGCCATGCTTTTCCTCGATGGACGAAACATGGTGCTCGGTGAGCTGTTAACGAGCTAGTCCGAGTGGGACCCTGGCTTCCAGTTCATGGGGGTCCGGCATGGGTCAGCTCATGACCGACTCCATATTCTCAGTGGACAATCCATATAGTTCTCAGGTCCGTTCGACCGGTCCCAAGGGCTCGTTGCCTTTCTTCAAGGAAAAACCATTGACTGGGAACCGACCAAGACTAGAACATGGGCCAGGATGCCCGCGGCCCTCGTGCGCCTGGGTACTGGCCGGTAGTGGGCCCATCCCTTTCCACCCCTCACTCTAAGGGCATCCTGGAGCGGCTGTGAACCATTCGGAGAGCCAGCCTTCGAACTCCTGGGCCTAAATTGGGCGTAGGAGCGTTTTCACCTCCGTATCCCTCCTTACCTATGACGGTTCTCGCGCCCGTCAACACCGACGCCGAGCTGGATGACATTGAGAAGGAGGTGGCCCCTCTGGCACAGGACTTACCCCTCCCTAGGATTCGAGCCATCGTCCTGCGACTGCGCATTCAGTCTCCTTGCGAGTCCAACTTCCCTCAAGCCCCACGCGTTGCAGGGGTCCGGTCGAGGGGTCAGCTCGTCTTTGTGATCGTCATCCCTCAAGCATTTTTTTCGATAAAATAGAGGGGCCGAGTCGTGCCATGTTTTTCCTCGATGGATGAAACATAGTGCTTGGTGAGCTATTAACGGGCTAGTCCGAGTGGGGCCCTGGCTTCCCATTCACGGGGGTCTAACATGGTTCAGCTGGTGACCGACTCTAGATTCTCAGTGACCAATCCATATAGTTCTTAGGTCCGTTCGACCGGTCCCAAAGGCTTGTTGCCTTTCTTTGAGGAAAAACCATGGACAGGGAACCGACCAAGACTCGAACGTGGGTCGAGATGCCCACGGCGCTCGTGCGCCCGGGTACTGGCCGCTAGTGGGCCCATCCCTTTCCACCCCTCACTCTAAGGGCGCCCTGGAGCGGCTGTGAACCCATCGGAGAACCAGCCTTCGAACTCCTGGACCTGAATGGGCCATAGGAGCGTTTTTAGCTCCGTATCCCTCCTTACCTGTGACGGTTCTCGCGCCTGTCTACACCGACACCGAGCTAGATGACATCGAGAAGGAGTTGGCCCGTCTGGCACAGGACTTACCTACCGAGATAGAGAATGAGATCATCCCCCTAACAAATTAGTTAGGTAGATAAGTCAGGCCATGAACTTGTAATAAGTGGACAAGCTCTTAAATTTCATTAAGGCCAAACCGACGTCGAGCTGGACGACATCGAAAAGGAGATGGCCCCTCTGGCATAGGACTTACCTGCCGAGATAGAGGATGAGATCACCCTAAGAAATTAGTTAGGTAGATAAGCCAGGCGGTGAACTTGTAATAAGTGGACAAACTCTTAAATTTCGTTATAGCCAAACAGATTTTTAGCTCTTCTCCCCTTTTTGTATAAAAAGGTTAACGCGTTCTGACCCATTCCATCGTTAAGGCTGTAAAGCTCGGGGTGTGGGTGAAAAAACTCTCATCACGCTGGTGAGCAAAAACACCGTAGCCGCTGGGACGTAGGTTTCTTGTAGTTCGACCAGTTTTACACAGCGTTCGTTTCTGCAACCCTTGCTTCTAGATCTTAACGTGAGAAAGGATCGGACATATAGAATGTTTACCGGATAGACATACTCTTTAATGCGTTCCGACTCTTTCTGTAGTTAAGGCTAAAAAGCTTAGGGTACGGGCAAAAAACTTTGATCACGCTGGTGAGCAAAAACGTCGTGGTTGCTGGGGCATAGGTTTCTTGCGGTCCGACCAGTTTTACTCAACGTTTGTTTCCACAACCCTTGCTTCTAGATCTTAACGTGAGAAAGGGTCGGACATAGAGAATGTCTACTAGATAGGTATACTCTTTAATGCCTTCCGACTCTTTCCATAGTTAAGGCTAAAAAGCTCGGGGTGTGGGCAAAAAACCCATCGGAGAACCAGCCTTCGAACTCCTGGGCCTGAATGGGCCGTAGGAGCATTTTTAGCTCCGTATCCCTCCTTACCTATGACGGTTCTCACGCCTGTCTACACCGACACCGAGCTAGACGACATCGAGAAGGAGTTGGCCTGTCTAGCATAGGACTTACCTACCGAGATAGAGGATGAGATCATCCCCCTAAGAAATTAGTTAGGTAGATAAGTCAGGCGGTGAACTTATAATAAGTGGACAAGCTCTTAAATTTCATTATGGCCAAACCAACGCCGAACTGGACGACATCGAAAAGGAGGTGGCCCCTCTGGCATAGGACTTACCTGCCGAGATAGAGGATGAGATCACCCCCAAGAAATTGGTTAGGTAGATAAGCCAGACGGTGAACTTGTAATAAGTGGACAAGCTCTTAAATTTTGTTATAGCCAAACAGATTTTTAGCTCTTCTCCCCCTTTTGTATAAAAAAGGTTAACACGCTTCACCCTTTTCCATCATTAAGGTCAGAAAGCTTGGGGTGTGGGTGAAAAACTCTCATCATCACCGGTGAGCAAAAACACAAGAGTCATTGGGGCGTAGGTTTCTTCTGGTCCGTCACCGGGTTTTACACAAATTTGTTTCCATCACCCTTGCTTCTAGATCTTAACGTGAGAAAGGATCGGGCATAGAGAATGTTTGCCGGATAGATATACTCTTTAATGCGTTCCAACTCTTTCCGTAGTTAAGGCTAAAAAGCTCAGGGTACGGGCAAAAAACTCTGATCACGCCGGTGAGCAAAAACGTCGTAGTTGCTGGGGCGTAGGTTTCTTGCGGTCCGACCAGTTTTACTCAACATTTGTTTCCACAACCTTTGCTTCTAGATCTTAACGTGAGAAAGGATCGGGCATAGAGAATGTCTACTAGATAGGTATACTCTTTAATGCCTTCCGACTCTTTCAATAGTTAAGGCTAAAAAGCTCGGGGTGCGGGCAAAAAACACTAATCACGCTGGTGAGCAAAAACGTCATAGCCACTGGGGCATAGGTTTCTTGCGGTCTGACCAGTTTTACTCAGTGTTTGTTTCGCAACCCTTGTTTCTAGATCTTAACGTGAGAAAGAGTCGGGCATAGAGAATGTCTACCGGATAGATATACTCTTTAATGCGTTCCGACTCTTTTTGTAGTTAAGGATAAAAAGCTCAGGGAGCGGGTAAAAAACTCTATTACTCTGGTGAGCAAAAACACCATAGCCGCTGGGGCGTAGGTTTTTTGCGGTCTGACCAGTTTTACCCAGTGTTTATTTCCGCAACCCTTGCTTCTAGATCTTAATGTGAGAAAGGGTCGGGCATAGAGAATATCTACCAGATAGATATGCTCTTATCAGGCCCCGAGTGAGGCCTGACCCCTTTGCCTTTGCCGGGGTCAGGTGTCACTAAAGATCGAAGAGTCGACAGCGAAAACGATAAGAGAAAGCGTGCGTGGATTAAGGGTAAAAGCGAAATAGCTGTTCGATGTTCCAAGCGTTGACGAAGACTTCACCATCGATGGTCTTGAGCTTATAGGTCCCTGGTCGGAGCACCTCCATGATGACATACGGTCCCTCCCACGGTGGAGAGAGTTTATGACGGTTCTTGTTGCTCTAGATGAGGCAAAGCACCAGGTCCCCGACGTTGAAGGCCCGACCCCACACTCGATGGTTGTGGTACCAACGCAACGCTTGCTGGTACTTGGCCGAGCGAAGGAGGGCAACATCATGTGCTTCATCAAGCTGGTCCATGGCATCCTCGAGGGATGCCTCGGCACCCTGTTTGTCGTACACCCTGACCCTCGGCGCTCCATAATCGAAGTCGGTCGGAGGATAGCCTCGGAACCATAGACCATGAAGAATGGCATGTAGCCGGTGGCCCGGCTGGGGGTCGTCCTTAGACTCCCGAGCACCGCTGCTTGTTCTTCTTCTTGTTGGGGCGGTTGGCGGCGCCTTCATCGGCGTCCTCGTCCTGCTTTGCTTTGCCCTTGGGCGGTCAAAAATCACCCCGACCGCCTCCTCGCCCGAGGCATGGCTGGTGATGATGTCGAGGAGCTCCTTGGTGGTTCGCGGACCCTTACATCCTAGCTTGTGAACCAGGGACTCGCAGGTGGTCCCGAACAAGAAAGCTCCTATGACGTCAGCCTCGATGACATCATGTAGCTCATTGCACTGCCGGGAAAAGCACCGGATGTACCCACGAAGAGTTTCCTCGGACTTTTGTCGGCAGTTTTTGAGATCCCATGGGTTCCTAGGACGCACGTATGTGCCCTGAAAGTTTCCCACGAAGATCTCTTTAAGGTCCGCCCAACTTTGAATTCGGTTGGGTGGAAGGTGTTCCAACCATGTCCGCGCCGAATCGGCCAGGAATAATAGAAGGTTGCGGATAATGAAATTGTCACTATCCGCTCCACTGGCTTGGTAAGTAAGCCGATAATCCTCGAGCCATAGTTCGGAGTTTGTTTCCCTGAGTATTTTGGGATGTTGGTCGGCGGTCGGTTCCGCAGTGGGACGACGGCGATGAGGATGTGTCGACCAAAGGTCTAAGGTCCCGTAAGTCCCGGTAAGTCAGGGCTCGGGCTTCGTGCTCGCCACTGTCGTAGTGTCCACCACGACGAGGGTGGTAGCCATGGCTAGCCTCCTCCCTCTTATCGCCGTGGGCATGCCTGCAGGCATCCAGCGTGCTGCGCGTGTCACGATGGAGGCCGAGATGCTCATGCACCGGGGTTGCGGTGCGTGGCCTGCCGCCTCGCTGCGCCTATTGGACTGACACGTCCCTGTCGGGTCACTCTGAGGGCGCGCGCTGGCTGGCGTCGAGCTCGCGTCATCGAGACAACGAGCTCTCGGCCTGCTGCGCCGCTGCACGCTCGAATAGCATGCGAATCTCGTGATGGGCCCGACAATCCTCGTGTGTCACGGGCTCGAAGCCCCCGGAGCAAGGCTGCCGTGGTAGCGATGTTCTAGCTTACCCGAGTGAAGTGTGGGAGGGCTTTATCGTCCTCGATGATCCTCCGGTTCACGTCGTGGGGCCACGGCGCGCGCATGACCACCTTCTCTGCAGGGCGCTCGATCTCTCACTCGAGCTCCACGCGTTGCTGCTCGAGCTGGAGTCGTGCTTCTTCGAGCTCATGGTGCCACGCCCTCAGCTGCTCTACCCGTAGGTGAGGTGAGCCCCCTGCATCCTCCTCGCCCTTGTCATCGAGATCATCTGTTGGGGTAGCCCCTCCGTCGTGGATGCTTTCGATGTATCCCTCGGGGGTACCTACCATGAAACATTCTCGCGGGGTAATGGCTCCCCCTGCTGGAGTCAGAGTCAGAGGGCGACTCTGATTCTCCCGCGAGAAGGTCGTGGAAAGATTCCACGACGTATTCGATCATCCCCACGAACTCGTCATTCGTAGAGGATGGGGGCATGCGCTGCGCCAAAAGGTGGCCAACGGTCTCTGCGGCATTACGTAGACCGAACGGGAGCGCTGTCGGGGCACTCCGAATGAGGTATTTCGGAAAGAGCGGCTCTACTCCTGTAAGATACATCATGACGTTGACGAACGAGGAGGTGAGATGGCGCAGGCCCTCTCGGGACGGTCGGGGTCCTAGGAAGGCGCCGAGCTGGCGCTCTAGCCTCCCGTAATCGAAGCCGAGGAGCTGGTCGCTCCTAGGGGCGCGGGCCTCCGGTGCGTAGTCTGCAGCTCCTCAAGCGTCTCGGCGATCGCGTCGAGGCCGGCAGAGTGGAGAGGCTGGACGACGGCGGGAACCTGCGCCAACTCTCCCTCCATCGTAACGATGAAGTCCAGGTTTCTAAAGCGCACGTGCGTGTCCGGGACCCAGCTGATGCCATGACTAGACATCCGAGGCTTGATGTGGACGTCGAGATGCGCAAAAAGCCCTACCTAGCACGCTAACTGTCGGTATTTTTGGACCACCGACGATGAAATTTGTATTTACGCGTGGTGAACTGACGCGCCTGTCAGCATCGGTACGAGAATTAGGTAGAACAACACCGACACGCCCGACACTGTTCTTGATGTGAATCCCCAGGTATAGTCTGTCATGGCGATGGGTTACATCGAGGCGTGCCAGCCTCTTTTCTGGCGTCAGAGTTTTGACCCAGGCCCATACGCTTAGACCTAGAGGGGTTGACGGCTATATGGGTCCCCGTCGGACGAGACGGAACCCGCGTCCTCGAGGTCGGGCGAGACGAGCCTGTGCGACCTTGGGCGAGACGGAAACCGCGTCCTTGGTGTCGGGCGAGACAGAGCCCACACCCAAGAGGTCGGGTGAGATGGAGCCCACGACATTGGATGAGACGGAACCCGTGTCCTTGCGGTCGGGCGAGACGAAACCCGTGGCCTTAGGGTCGGACGAGACCTTTTAATACGTCTCGAGTCATTTGAGGAAGTTAACGTGGATGCTAACTTCTTTGCTCTGGTATCGCTAGCCGACAAACATACTCAACAGCTACTGAGCTACAAGCCCGCAAGAGTGGTGGTGGGGCTGGACTGCAGGGCCCGCGCGGGTATGCAACAGCGTGGGGGCTGAATGGGTGAGGCCTTGTTTATATTGCAAGAGTTAGAAAAATTTGGCATCTGTAGCACTTTCATTTGTATTTAATAATTATTGTCCAATTATGAACTAACTAGACTTAAAAGATTCATCTCGTAATTTATAATCAAATTATGTAATTAGTTATTTTTTTATCTATATTTACTGCTGCACATGCATATGTTCCTAGATTCGATGTGAAGGAGAAAGAGTGAAAAACTTTGGAACCTGAGATTGCGGCGGGGAAGATTCCGCACTCAACACCGCGTGTACTTTGGCGCGCGGGTCCCGTCCCCATGTAGGCATACTCCGTAGCCTTTTCTTCCTTCCCCGCGCCTCCTCTGTCCTACTCCGTAGCTCTCTGACTGCTCGTCCCGTCGTCCGTCCGCGCCAACGTTTCCACCAACTGTTGGCCCGGAACTGTTCCGCTGCTAGCGTACACAGTTGCACACCGCAGAAGCTCCATATCTGCCTGCATAGACATAATCAAATGTAAAAATAGGTTCTGAGTATATGCACGCTGGACGTGCATGTAGTTCAACTAATTCTCGGTCAAAGTTTACGGATTTTATTTTTCTTATAAGGCAAAAAATAAATCCCGGCACACCGTATAATTGGACAGATGAGATTAGTACTGTTCTGATATATATATATATATATATATATATATATATATATATATATATATATATATATATATATATATATATATATATATATATATATATATATATATATATATATATATGACGAGGCTAAAATGTACCTGGGTGCATTCTATATAGCAAATGCACTCAGTGCAGACGCACCCACGAGCTCCTGCATGCAAACAACCAGCCAGTCGTTTGCTCCTACATCCAGGGAATCTTTTATTGATTCCAAATGAAAAAATGTGATATCTTCTAAATCATATATCGGATTTTAGTTTTGTTTGAAGTAGGTTGTTGAAAAAAATATGCTTAACAAAACGAGATCCATGGATGCTATATTTGATGAAGTTTTTTTTCAAATACATAATTGCAATATGTTGTACTATGAGTTGCAAGTACTTCTACAACACAATTGCAACTTGGTTGTAGCGTATTTAGCATTGGTTGCATTGAAGGTCATATTTGATGAAGTTTTTTTTCAAATACGTAATTGCAATATGTTGTACTATGAGTTGCAAGCACTTATACAACACAATTGCAACTTGGCTGTAGCGTATTTAGCACTGGTTGCAATGAAGACTTTATTTGATGAAGTTTTTTTTTCAAATACGTAATTGCAATATGTTGTACTATGAGTTGTAAGCACTTCTACAACACAATTGCAACTTGGCTGTAGCGTATTTAGCACTGGTTGCAATGAAGGCTGTATTTGATGAAGTTTTTTTTAAATACGTAATTGCAATATGTTGTACTATGAGTTGCAAGCACTTCTACAACACAATTACAACTTGGCTATAGCGTATTTGGCACTGGTTGCAACTCGTTACTACACAATTACTACTGGTTGCAACAAAGTTACTACCCGATTGCAAACCAATTACTACTGATTGCAACTAGTTACTACTCAATTGCAACACAGTTGCTATTCAGATATGATTACAACTCAGAATTGCAACTTGACGTGATTATAGTGACCAGATGCATATAATACACAGTGTTATAACTAGTTGCAATTAGGTGGTAGACAGAGTTGCAATCGGTAGTACATTGACATGCAACTCGCTTAAAGGATAAAAAATATATCCATATTGGATCTAGTTTTGCTCAGAATATTTTTTGAGTCGGATGCAACAAACGGTTTGTCAATCGGGATTACGGTTTAGGAGAAAATTTATTTCAAAGATTCAAACCAATAAAAAATTCCATGCATGCATGCATGTATTCGCTGGTTGCTCCAAGTTGGTGCGCCCGCCGGCCTAGGTGCATTCTATATACAGGATGCACCCAGGTGTATTATAGCAAAACAATATATATATATATTATTGTGGCAGGTTTGTTTAAAAGGCACCCACTATGTCTCAGAATAATTGCACAACTCGCAAATTTGACAAAAAAAAATACAAAACATACTAATATTTATAATATCATATAAGCATCATTAGATTAATCATGATATATATTTTATAGTAAAACCTATTTAGATATACAAATGTTGATATAAATCTAGTCAAACTTGAAATTAGTTGATTTATCAAAATACGAGATGTTTCCTTATTTTAGAACTATGGGAGTAGTAGAGTAAAATATGTTGTACCCTAAATTACCTTTGATATATAGTATTAAAATTAAAATTTCAAGGCAGCACAATTAAGAAAAATTACTTGAATTTAAACAAATGACTTATATTCGACCTGCTATACTTAGGAAGTTCACGATGGCTAGTAGTAAGAAACATAGAATGAATTATATATATAACACAAGTGCAACACGAGTGAACATAAAATTAGCATATCCATTTAATGAGTGGTTTAATTCTTAATTAGCGTAATTCATCTTAAATATATAGGGGTATGTGGGCAATTTTCATTGAAGACTAATGTATCTTTAAAAATCCTATGGCTTTAAAGTTTTTTTTTTCGACGGAGTATGTATTAGTGGTCTTATATAGTCAACTTCAAATGGCATGTTAACAGTGAATTTCCCGGTTACGATAGTGGCTGTTGCCTGCTTCATTTTGCCAATGATGCAAGGCGGGCTAGCTCTTCGCCTCCATCCATCCGGTTGGTCGGATCGGCCATAATTGGGCGTCGCATGTTGTCCGATACAAGAGCCAGGCGATCGTGCGCCCGCCATGCCCCACTTTTTACTAGCACAAATACAATTATTTGGGCCTGTACCAGGTGGCCACATGGCACAGCAGTGGCATACAATTGGAACCGGCACTATGGATCACTACTGGCGCACGCACGTTGGCGAGGTCAAGGTACTCCACAGGTCACGATCATCGCAGGCATATAGTAGTGGTGATTTCCATTCATAGTCTAATTCTAGTTAAAAATGAAAAACTTTATTAAGCCACTACCTATCGAATACAAATATATTTTTGTTGTCTCTGTGACTCTCTTCCCTCTCTATTTTCCCCTCACAATTTCGGCCATTACTGGAACTACGGCGCTACTAAAGATATACTACACAAAAGAGACAAGAGACCTCCAGTTCTTCTTATAAATTATTACTCCATCTATTCCAAATTATAAGTCGTTTTGTTAGTTACATTATTGTTTTTGCTACGTACTTAGCTATATATTATTTATAGATACATAGTAAAACCTACGTATCTATAAAACCACGACGACTTACAATTTGAGATGAAAGGGAGTATTATCCAAGAATCAGTACAGTTTGTGCTTAGGATTGTTTATTAGGACATTGTTAGAATATTTTGCCCTGTGAAGGTCCCTTCACAAAAGATTTTGAAGAATTCTATACTATGGAAACAATCTGAGTTCCAAACAAGTTATAAACTTCTGTAAAACAAAATGTATATCACCTTAGCTTAGGCTGCGTTTGCTTTAGCTAGGGATCCTTAAAAGCGGTTTGTAGATCCTTAGATAGTGGAGAGTGGTGAGCTGAGGATCCAAAGGCTAACAAATTTTTTGCAGGCAAGGCTAATGGCTAGTATGTGTCAGCTTGGATTGTAGTTCACGAATGCCATGCACAATCCAACAAATGTGTTGGGTTTCAATAGATTGTTGGATTGTGTCATCTGGGATAAGAAAAAAAAATCTACATTTGCATTGTTTTAGCTAGGGATTATAAAAGTCGATAGAATGGATCCATAATCTGTAGCCGTAACAATTTGAAGAAGGTTAGTCTCAATAGGAATTTCACTGACATTAAATCTTCGTTAACATTGTATAGTTTACATGAAAAGAGATGATAAAAGTTTTATGGAATAAAATGAGTTTCATGGGATGGGATGAAATAAGTTTCATAGAGATGAAACTTGTTTATAATGTGAGAGTCTTGAAAACATGAAAATGAAAACCCCACCTATACTGGCCGAAGAGTTTCCGGTCACTAGCTGAAAAATAGAGATGGCTCCCACTTTGTTAGGAGTAGTTAGATGAAATAAAGAAGTGGCTAACTTGTTGAAGAGTTTAGCCAGTACTAGCACTACTAGCGTGCAGTGACAGTAAAGTAGCATGGCTTGCTCCTTTCCCAGAAGCAATAATTTTTTGTTACTGGTCCCCCTTGTCTCGTTGACGCACAAGTTTAAGCCGACCTCCACAGACCCCAGAAGCTGCAGCGCAGTGCATTTGCATTTCCCACGGTCACAATCATTAGCAGGCTGGGGCGCCCCCCACAAATCCCAATCTACGTAGTACGGCGCACGAATCTCCGTGCGCCGGACATGGGAGCTGCAGATGCGCTAGTGCTATAGTACTGGTAGCAGTACAACGGTCCCGTTCAGTTTGTTTTTCAGTCAATAGTATTTTTCTCCCACAGTAAATTAGTCGGAAGTATTTTGATTTATTTTTAGCGAAGCGATCGGAGCCTACGTGTACTAATAGTATTTTTTTTAAAGAAAAGGAAAATGAGAAAGAGAGAACTGGAGCTTGCATAAATTTGCAAAACTGCTCGCTCCTTGAGATCCTACGGTAGTGTAGGCTGTAGCAGCAGTATTATTGTATTGGCCACCAGCCACCACTGTTGCGCGGCGCCATTATACATTGGCCATTTTGCTGCACATGATACACACGCTTGGGAGTTTGGTTAATGGAAAAGCTAGCGCCGATGGAGTAGTGGAGTACAACCAAATGGCGTCGTGTTGTGTTGTACGCGTGGTGTGCAGTGTGCTAGTGCTACTAATTTAACGTCGCCTACTAGTATGTAGCCTGCCAGAATAAGAATAAAGAACTCGTTGTGTGTCGCATTGCATGCCCTGAGCATACTACATGTAGACAGTGCGTGAGCCCTGAGGTAGCGTGCACTCGATCCAGTTTGTCATGTCTATCTTTGGCTCCGCAATCTACAGCACGAGCGCGACCCCATGCATGATAAATTTAGCCGGCAGCAAGGATACTCCCTTGTTACTGGTGGCAGTAGCAATTTACCAGTTGCTAAAATTAGCTATTTTTGTGCATACAGTTAGGACCATTATTAGTTAGGTAGTTACTCTCCATGATGCTAATCGCCATTTAGTCAACTGAAAACGAAGAAAGAACTGGCCGCTACGGTATACTAGGAGCATAACAACACTATTTTCAAAAAAAAAAGGGGGAGCATAACAACACTAGTGTAGTACTACCTGGAATACTTACTTCACCCTGATGCAATTCCAGGGAAGAAAAACAAAAGCTGAATAACCACCCGCCACGGCAGCTGTGGTAAATAAACTAACCTAAACCACCTTTTATTTTAGGCTGATGAACGTACGAAAGACGATGACCCGCAAAGAGCATGTTCGTTTGGCTGAATTTTGGAGGAATCTGAATGGTTTGGAGGAATACTGGAGGAATTTGTGAGAAAAAAACACTGTTCCGAATGAAAAAATAAGCGGATTAAACCGGGTTTAAGGGCACGCGAACGAGCCAAAGCGAGTGGATTCCTTGTCTCTTTTTCAGGCACGAGTGCATTCTTGCATTATTTACCGCCCCTTCCATTCTCCATCCCCCCTTCCATTGCCCTTTTTCTCCATCCTTTTCACGCACGGGAACTCCACCCAGTCCGAGAGGTCGTCGGCCCGAGACGCCGAGTCTTTTGACGCGCCTCCCCCCTCGCGTTTCCTCTGCCTTTCGCATCCAGGCTCGCCGCGGCGCAGGTGCGTCTCACTCGCTTGGGTAAGCGCGCGGGCTTTTCCGGGCGCCGAGCCCCCCGCCCGGTGGCCGGTGGTGGGTGGCCACCTGCCAGCCTATCTGGCTCTCTCTCGCGCGCGCGGAGAGGACACGCACGGCACGAGCACGACGACTCGCGGCGGCAGGCACGTGCCTAAAAAGGCCCCGGAAAGAGGTGCGGTTGCTTTGCCCAAACAAAAAGGCCGGCCGCGCGCTCCGGGTCGGAAAAAAATTTCATGCAAACCGTATCCACCGCAACCGACATGCCCTGTTTGCCTGTCTTAATAGCTATGCTATTTCAGCGAACGGACAATGTTATTTTTCTAACAAATCAGCTTCAGTTGACGAGCCGACGTGCCAAGTTGTCGACACGCTTGGCGCCCGCGTCTGCAGCACGTAGTCAGTCCTGCGGAGCTCACGAGGAAAGCGGGGAGGAAACTAGCAGCAGCACGACTTTTCTGAATGAAATCGTGGGCTATTTCTTTTATAAACAAGTACTATGAACTACTAGTATCAGCATGTTCGGGAGGCCGTATCGTATCGTGTATTATTTACTGCTGGCTGGTTTGGTGTGAGAGAAAAATACTATTTTCGACTGAAAATTTACGATCGTATACGAGTAAACGAACAGGCTGTATATATATAATAGAGGGCGTACTTATCCTTTGAATCAGGGCGAGATGTGTACATCATCTGAGCCACAGAAAAAAGACCAATTTAATTTGTCACAATACTATTTTTATATATATTCTATAAGAATACAAGAACATACACTCATGTTTGTTTGGCTTATAAACCATACTTTTTCAATCACCGAATATTATTTTTTTTATAATAAATTAATTAATAATACTTTTAGCCAAACGAATAGGGCAATAATATGCTCCCAGAACATAAGAGCGAGAGATGTCTGACTTGAGGCTTGAGAGGCCGTGACCTGCAATTCGTTTCTGCCACAGTGCCACGGTTGACGAGCTGCGGTTGGGTGCGACCTTTGCTGGGCTCATCCGATTAAGTGGGCCTAGTTGGCGCAGACAACTGAGACAAGTGAATTCCGTCCGCCCACACACGAAGGGGGCAAAAGGCCTCTTTCTGTTTTCTCGCAGATTTCAGATTAGACCAAAGCAAATTCAAGCCTGTCAGGGTTTTGGCCCGCCTACGAGTCTTAGGAAGTTAGGACGGTCGTGGTCAGGATTTTTTCGGCTTAACCCAGTCACGAAAAATGCTCGGATCTATTTGACATGCAAACATAAATGACGAAAAGAATCGCGAACTGATGATGGAACCTGTCCACCGCACATTTTCCTAAATCTCGAGATCTGTCGGCTCAGTTCTTTGAAGGTGCTTATGAGGATAGGGTTTTGTAACACCCTAGGTGTTAAACTTGCATTAGCACCTGTATTCCATAAGCATAAGCATCATTTATTCATTCATGATCATAAGTGTCGGATACTATAAAAAGAGGTATCCTAAGTAAGAACCGAAAAAAATTGCTTAGACCTTACAAATATCAAAGCCAAAGAACAACCACAGGGTCTCGGCCGATTCTCCGATTCGCCCGAGGCCCGCACCGCAAAAGCCCTCGGATGAAAGGCCGACTCTCCGCCTCGTCGAGGCCCTCTCACCGAGGCCCTCTCTCCGCCTCGCCGAGGCCCTCTCGCCGAGGCCGATTCTCCGATTCGCCCAAGGGCCGCACCGCAAAAGCCCTCGGATGAAAGGCCGACTCTCCGCCTCGCCGAGGCCCTCTCGCTGAGGCCCTCTCTCCGCCTCGCCGAGGCCCTCTCGCCGAGGCCGATGCTCCGCCTCGACCGAGGCCGAGCTCGTCCCGCATCCTCGTCGCCTCCGCCTCAACCATCCCTCTAGCAGGCTGTCCCATCCATTTAATACGCCTGAATGCACCCGCTACGTCAGCCACGACCGGCAGGGTACAGCAACAGGAGCGATGGGACAACGGTCAAATCTCCTTTTTACCATCTGTCGGATACCACAAGAAGGGGTACCCTAAGCAAGAACAAAAAATGTTGCTTAAACCTTGCAAAAATCAAAGCCAAAAGACTACCGCCAGGTCTCTGCAGAATTCTCCGATTCGCTCGAGGCCTTGCGCCGAGGCCTCATATGAAAGGCCAAAAGCGCCCCGCCGAGGCCCTCTCGCCGAGACCCTCTCGCCGAGACCTCGCCCCGAAAGGCCTCGGATGGGATGCCAATTCTTCGATTCGCTCGAGGCCGGGCTCGGCAAACATACTCGTAACCTTCGTCCCGACCAAACTCCTCTGACGAAACATCATGTCCAGATTAATGCGCCCAACTACTCTCATAACGTCGGCCCTTTTCGAGTGCGATGAGACGCGAAACGACCGACGGGACAGGGGACCGGCGCAATAGGGTTACCTACCATCGTGCTCATCATCATGCTACCTAACCCCACGTAAGGGACAAAGCAACATGGAAGGTCAAGTCCATGTCCCCATAGTAGTCTCGGAAACCGCAGGAGAGCCCAATCGCTGCTCGTTCTACGCCTCGTCAAGAGACCCCGGCGAGGTCTCGGGACGTACTATTCCTTCTCCGCCTCGGCCGAGGCCGGCTCAAATCCCGCATCCTCGTCGTCTCCACCTCAACCGCCCGGGCCGTCCCATCCGTGTAAGTACCCACAGTTGCGCCTCGTCGACCCACGATTGGCGGTGGCATAGCAACAGGGGCGATGGGACGGCGGTCAAATCTCCTTTTACCATTCCCCACCGACCGCAGCGGGACTACCGTGCTTTTGCGGACACCGCCTACACTTTTCCGCCTAAACCGGGTACGATGCTGACCACCGAGACCGCCGCATCGTACTCAGGTCACCTCCTAGGCCTCGGCAAATCAAGCCTCGGCGCGGTCAGCCACAAACACCTGCCAGGCCTCGGCGAACTACCAAGTCAAAAATTCACAAGGCACGGCATGTCACCTACAGAGGAGGCCATGCTGACTAAACATCAACGAGGACCCCTATGACTTCAACAGCCTCAGGCATGGCCGGCATGACGCACCAGTGATCAAGTACCAATTGCCATTCCCGACACTATGCTGCTACAAGAATAGGCCACAGTACTGGATCTTCCTTCCTCGCTAAGGCTCCACGTGTAGCTCTGTCATGTACTCTTGGCTCCCTCCTTGTGGCTATAAAAGGAAGCAGCCAGAGCCGTTTTTAGGGATCGAGACTACGCCGGCCCTCACGCGCAAAACACACTCACTCAATTCACGCACGCTCCCACGCTGCCTGAGAGCAACGACTCAAGCAGCCCGCACCGCTCCACGCCGAGACCTGGGACTAGCTCCCTCTCTCACCCAGCATGTAACCCCCTACTACAAGCACTTCGGTGCAAAGAATACAAGATCGATCTCCTAGACTGGACGTAGGGCACCGATTGTCTGAACCAGTATAAACCTTGTGTCTCTTTGCATCACCATCCGGGATTAGGGGCACGCAGTTCACATTTACTGGTTGGTTGATGACCCCCCGGTCCGAAACACCGACACCATCCCTTTCTGACGGTGTAGGGGTTACCATGCCCAGCACTTTTCCACCTAAACCGGGTCACTATAGCCTCGGAATCAGTGCATAGGCCCAACTGCTCCCTCCAGGGCCTCGGCAAATCAGGCCTCGGCGCGGTCAGCTACAAACACCTGCTAGGGCCTCGGCAAATCTGGCCTCAACGCGGTTAGCTACAACCTGCCAGGCCTCGGCACTCCACCAAGTCAAAAATCCACAAGGCACGGCATGTCACCTACAGTGGAGGCCATGCGGACTAAACGTCAAACGAGGACTCCCACGACCTCAACAACTTCAAGCCTGGCTAGCACGACGCGCTAGTCAGGTACCGATCGCCGTTCCCAACACCATGCTGCCACAGGACTGAACTAAAGTAGGCTCCACGCGTAGCTCTCTCATATACTCCTGGCTCCCTCCTTGCAGCTATAAAAGGAGGCAGCCAGGGCTGTTTCTGAAAAAGGGGACCACGCTGGCACTCACGGGCATACGCGCTCACAGAGACATCGAGGGGGGAGACTCACGAGCTCACAAAGATAGGCTCACGTAGACATACGCTCTCCCAAGCTGCCTGAGAGCAACGACTCAAGCAGCCCGCACCGCTCCACGCCGAGACCTAGGACTAGCTCCCTCTCTCACCCAGCTTGTAACCCCCTACTACAAGCACTTCGGTGCAAGGAATACATGATCGATCCCTCAGACTGGACGTAGGGCACCGATTGCCTGAACCTGTATAAATCTTGTGTCTCTTTGCATCACCATCCGGGATTAGGGGCACGCAGTTCACATTTACTAGTTGGTTGAGGACCCCCCGGTCTGAAACACCGACAGTTGGCGCGCCAGGTAGGGGCACGCTGCGTGTTAGCTTAATCATCCCAACAAGTCCCGGATGGCAGACCCCATACGACCACTACATCTCGGCACGATGATCTAGTTCAGGAGCCTAGAGTTCATGTCTCTAGGATAGAAGTATGACATGGTACTCCTCCCACCCAGAGCCCTATCAATCGACGGCGACATCACGCACCAGCATCCCAGGCACGGGCGGCGCCCAGGCCGCCGCTCTCGTCGTGCTCGCCAGGCGTAATGCGGGTGGGACCACCCCGACACCGCGCAAGTTTAGGGCGACGATCCATGCTCCGCCGGTATCCCATGCCCGGCTGTTGGTACAGAGTCCCTGGTTGGGGACCTGTCTAGCTTAAGCCTGGGCAGGGGAAAGACGCCGGTGGCGCGCAGCGACGTCCTGCCGTCAAGCTCTGCCCCGCCACCTCCTGAGGAGCCGAGTTCTTTCATCACCCCATTCGACATGTACTGCTATGTGACTATGCCATTCGGTCTCAGAAACACAGGGGCCACATACCAGTGGTGCACCACCTAGGTCTTTGGCGAGCACATCGAGCGAACCGTCGAGGCCGGCGTGGATGACATCGAGGAAGGTCAGTGACCTCGTCGACGACTTGGAAGTTGGTGGCCTGCCCAAGTACTAAAGCCCGGGACCTACAAGCTAGCCTACGAGAAGGGCGAAATCCTCACCAACACTTGGAACATAGAACAGATACGTTGCTTCTACCCTTAAATTCCCAAGCGTCATACAATTTTCCTCGAAATACAATAAAGAAGCGTTCTTTAATTATTCTAAATTTTCGAGGAACCTCCCGAGCCCATCGGTACGGGTTCGGCGTTATGATAATGCTAGGGTGTGACTCAACTCTGCCTCTATAGAACCGAGCCTCCCTCTGGGGCTAGGGGGACCCCCCCAAATCCCAAACTCTGTCACGAACTCTAACAAATCGATTGCAAAAACCTAAGGACCAAAAGTTCGCCTCGAGGCCAAAAGGTCGGCCGAGCCACGAGACAGCCTACGCCTCTAGGCTACGACAACTCCCTCACCACTTTTCGCCCGAGGGACAGCTTAGGCTCTAAGGAAGTTTTTGGAAAGGACTTGTCTAAAAACGAGATAGGGGGACACCGTTTTTTAGTCGTCTTTTCGAAAAATTCGTACGCCAAACTCTCTCACGTATTCTAACTAATCAATTGTAAAAAACCTAAGGACCGAAAGTATGCCTCGAGGCCAAAAGGCCGACCGAGCTGCGAGACTACCTACGTGTCGGTGTTTCGGACCGGGGGGGTCCTCAACCAACCAGTAAATGTGAACTGCGTGCCCCTAATCCCGGATAGTGATGCAAAGAGACACAAGGTTTATACTGGTTCAGGCAATCGATGCCCTACGTCCAGTCTAGGAGATCGATCTTGTATTCTTTGCACCAAAGTGCTTGTAGTAGGGGGTTACAAGCTGGGTGAGAGAGGGAGCTAGTCCTAGATCTCGGCGTGGAGTGGTGCGGGCTGCTTGAGTCGTTGCTCTCAGGCAGTGTGGGAGCGTGCGTGAATTGAGTGAGTGCGTTTTGCGCGTGAGGGCCGGTGTGGTCTCGATCCATAGAAACGGCCCTGGCTGCTTCCTTTTATACCCATAAGGAGGGAGCCAGGAGTACATGAGAGAGCTACACGTGGAGCCTTAGCGAGGAAGGAAGATCCAATACTGTGGCCTTTTCCTGTAGCAGCACAGTGTCGGGAATGGCAATTGGTACTTGATCACTGGTGCGTCATGCTGGCCATGCCTGAGGCTGTTGAAGTCGTAGGAGTCCTCATTGATGTTTAGTCAGCATGGCCTCCTCTGTAGGTGACATGCCGTGCCTTGTGAATTTTTGACTTGGTGGTTCGCCGAGGCCTGGCAGGTGTTTGTGGCCGGCCGCGCCGAGGCCTGATTTGCCAAGGCCTGGGAGGTGACCTGAGTGCGATGCGGCGGTCTCGGTGGTCAGCGTCGTACCCGGTTTAGGTGAAAAATGCAGGGCGTGTGTCCGCAAAGCACGGTAGTCCCTGCACCGTCAGTGGGGAATGGTAAAAAAGGAGATTTGACCGCCGTCCCATCGCCCCTGTTGCTATGCCCTGCCAATCGTGGCTGACGTAGGCGCAACCAGGGGTACTTACACGGATGGGACGGCCCGCCAGAGGGGCAGTTGAGGTGGAGACGACGAGGATGCAAAACAAGCCCAGCCTCGGTCGAGGCGGAGAAGGAATAGTACGTCTGAGACCCTGCCAGGGGGTCTCGGACGAGGCGTAGAATGAGCAGTTGGGCTCTCCTGTGGTTTCCGAGACTACAGGGACATGGACTTGACCTTCCATGCTGCTTTGTCCTTGGCACAGGGGTTAGATAGCACAGTGATGAGCACAGTGGTAGGTAACCCCTATTGCGCCCGGTCCCCTGTCCCATCGGTCGTTCTGCCCGTACTGTACCTGAGTGCGGCTGACGTTTGCGGGAGTAGTTGGGCGCATTAATCTAGACGTGACGTTTCGTCAGAGGAGTTTGGTCGGGACGGAGGTTATGAGTATGTTTGACGAGCCCGGTCTTGAGCGAATCGGAGAATTGGCATCTCATCCGAGGCCTCGGTGAGAGGGTCTCGGCGCGGCGCTTTTGGCCTTTCATATGAGGCCTCGGCGCAAGGCCTCGAGCGAATCGGAGAATTATGCAGAGACCTGGCGGTAGTCTTTTGGCTTTTATTTTTGCAAGGTCTAAGCAACATTTTTGGTTCTTGCTTAGGATACCCCTTCTTGTGCTATCCGACAGTAGCCCCCGAGCCTCGGGAGGAGTGCGGGCACTCACCTGAGGTTTTGACGAGACTTGGTTCGCAACAGCTCCTGTTGGGATCATGTTTTGTACTTGGTGGTTCCGGTGGGTGCGCGCGAGCGCACCCGCCGGGTGTAGCCCCCGAGGCCCTGGAGGAGTGGGTTTACTCCTCCAGGGGATTTTTTTCGTTTGAGCAAGGAGTTTTATCGTGCTTGCTGGGCCTGTGAATGCGAGTTCGGGTCGCTAGGTCTCGGCAATCTTGCAGGAAGAGCCCCCTAGCCTCTGCACAGAGCGAGAGGGCCGTCAGGTGCTCTCCTGACTTTTTATACACCTCTCACGCGTGAGGGTTTGTTTGCTGAGACCCCCTTGGGTGCGAGCCTGGGTCGCGGGGCCTCAGCATATCTGTAGGAAGAGCTCCCTAGCCTCTGCCCGGAGCAAGAGGGCCATCAGGAGTACCCCTGGCTTTTTGTACGACCCTCGTGCAACCTTTTCGTTTGGAAGGAGGGGTTTGCTTACTGAGCCCCCTCGAGTGCGAACCTGGGTCGCTGGGTCTCGGTAAAGTTGCAGGGAGAGCCCCTTAGCCTATGCGGGGAGGTCCGTCAGGGGTTCCCCCTGGCTTTTTTATACGACCCTCGTGCTTCCTTTTCGTTCGGAAGGAGGGGTGGAATATGCCAGGCTACCCTCGGTGGGCGCGAGCGGTGACACTTCCGGTGAGCTGCTATCGGGTAAGTCTGAGTGGAGGCCCATGCCCCATTTGATAAGGGTCAGCTAGCGGTCCAGAGACGCACTCCAAAAGTACCAGAGGGATTCTCTATTGGGTCCTAGGGCCGTTTGATTGGCCCTGGGGGCTCGGCGCCTCCCTACGGTGGGATCCCATTCCGAGAACTCCCTGCTAGGTCTCGGACATGACTTAGGGCATCCCGAGTGATCGCTTGCTCGGGCCACGGCCATGTACGGGCTCGCCCATAGTTGTCCCTGACTCTATTGTCCTGGGGCGGCTGTCGAAACCCTCGGTGGTCCAGCCTTCGAACCCTTGGACCGTAACAGGCTCGACGCCCTTTTTGTTGCTTTTTTCGAATGTATGAGTGTGGGCTTGGGTCGCTTATCCTTGTCTTGGGTGCAGAAGGAGCCCCCGAGCCTCCGCATGAAGCGAGAGGGCGGTCCGAGATCCCCCTGACTTTTTTGTTCAGCCCTCGCGCATCCTTTTCGTTCGGATGGGGGGTTGTTTGCCGAGCCCACTCGTGTGCGAACCCGGGTCGCTAGGTTTCGGCAAACCTACAGGAAGGGCCCCCTAGCCTCTGCACGGAGCGAGAGGGCGGTCAGGTGCCCTCATGGCTTTTTATACCCCTCTCGCGTGTGAGGGTTTGTTGGCTGAGACCCCCTCGGGTGCGAGCCTGGGTCGCGGGGCCTCAGCATATCTGCAGCAAGAGCTCCCTAGCCTCTGCCCGGAGCAAGAGGGCTGTCAGGAGTTCCCCTGGCTTTTTGCACGACCTTCGCGCAACCTTTTTGTTCAGAAGGAGGGGTTTGTTTGCCGAGCCCCCTCGAGTGCGAACCTGGGTCGCTGGGTCTCGGCAAAGTTGCAGGGAGGGCCCCTTAGCCTTTGTGGGGACATCCGTCTGGGGTTCCCCCTGGCTTTTTTATACGACCCTCGCGCTTCCTTTTCCTTCAGAAGGAGGGGTGGAATATGCCAGGCTACCCTTGGTGGGTGCGAGCGGTGACACTTCCGAGGAGCTGCTATCGGGTAAGTCCGAGTGGAGGCCCATGCCCCATTCGATAAGGGTCGGCTAGCGGTCCGGAGACGCACTCCAAAAGTACCAGAGGGCTTCTCTATTGGGTCCCAGGGCCGTTCGATTGGCCCCGGGGGCTCAGCGCCTCCCTACGGTGGGATCCCATTCGGAGAACTCCCTACTGGTCTCGGACGTGACTTTAGGCATCCCAAGCGTTTCGCTTGCTTGGGTCTCAGCCATGTACGGGCTCGCCCGCGGTCGCCCCTGACTCTGTTGCCCTGGGGCGGCTGTCGAAACCCTCAGGGGCCCAGCCTTCGAACCCCTGGACCGTAATGGGCTCGACGCCCGGTTCCTTCACCTGAAAGGAATAGGGTGGGGGGATATTTCCCCCATTGGTTCGACAACGGCCGGCGCGCCTTTTTAGGCGATTTCCTGGGGGAGGCGAAACGACGCCTGCTGCTGCAGCGGTCGGATGTGACGTGGCGTCAGCGGATGGGACGTAACTATTCCCATGATTAATGAGGAAAAGGTGGACACACGGGTGGTAAAATCGGATCAGGATTAACCGCGCCGGATCTGAGGGAAACTTCCCCGATTTCGTCGCCCGTCCATTTTGCCTTCACCCTGCATAAATACGCAATGAGCCTCGCTCCTCCCCTCCTTACCTTGCCCATATTAGCTTTGCCATCTTTGAGCCGTCGCCAGAGCAGAGAGCCCCAGGAGGAAGAAAGGAAAGAGACGAGGCAGAGAGAGAGAGAGAGAGAGAGAGACTCACAGTCGTAGTCGAGCCCTCCACCGCACTCATGGCCGGCGACATTGTTGTCATCAAGGCGGACCCTTGGGATCCATCCGACGTCACCGTGGAGATGCTTCAGTCGCTCATCGATGGTGGGCTCCTTCGCCCAGTGACCGACCCCAACAGGCCGGAGTGGATCGCTCCATTGGGCAAGCCGGAGCCGAGGCCTCACGACGGTTACGTCGTGAGCTTCATGTCCTTTCACGAGAGTGGCCTCGGCGTTCCTGCGGACCGATTCGTGCGGGCGCTCCCGCACTACTATGGCATGGAGCTCCACAACTTCAACCCCAATTCTATCGCGTAGGCGGCTATCTTCGTCGCTCTCTGCGAGGGGTATCTAGGGATTGCTCCCCACTGGGAGTTGTGGCTCCATCTCTTCCGGGCGGGGCATACCACCAAGCCGTTGGGCACGTCGGGCTCGAGGAAGGCGGTGAGGGCCGGCGGCTGCACTCTCCAAGTGCGCCAGGATCGTCAGCACCTCTACATCCTGGCCCAGCTCGCGTCATCCAACCATCGATGGTACACGAGCTGGTTCTACCTTCGCAACGACGACGGCGGACTTCCCCCCTACACTAGGCGGATTGTGGGGAGCAGCCCGGAGCGGTGGAAGTATGGCGTCCCGAGGGAGGATCAGCCCAAGCTGCAGCCGCTCCTAGAGGGGCTGTAGAGGCTATGGGACCGCCACCTTACTGCGGCTGTGGTCATGGCCGCCTTCCACAGCTAGAGGGTGCTGCCGCTGATGGCTCGGCGGCGGCGCCTGTTCGAGATGAGGCCAGATGATTCGATCGCAGGCATTCGGCTGTCTGCCTCCGCCCTCTCTAACGAGGAAATTCTTCGCCGGGTGTGCCTGTATTTAGGCACTGCAAATCATGCATATCATGCATCATCAAGCATCCTAATCATACATGAATAATCTTGCATATAATAACTGAAACATTACTTCGAAACATACGAAACATGTTTGTGAAACGTAAATGATGCATACACTTATTAGAGTTGTTTTGCTCTGATTCTTGCTTGCTAGGTTAGTAGAACATGTTTGGCTGCTATTGTAAATCATCTAGCAATGTTTAGTTCAATTTTTGGAGCAATGTTTGTATTCAAATTAATTCAAAATTCGGCTTCAAAAATAAATTCCAAAAAATTAGGGTTTTGAGCTAAACGTGGACTTTGATCTTCCAATTCAAAATCTAGAAAGAATTTGGTCATGGGTCCTAAAAGCAAAGTTGTAGAGAATTAAATTCTAAGCAACTTTCATTTTTGGTACATTTTCAAAAGAGGTCATTTTCTTGCTCAAAATAATATTTGAAAACTGTTATTTAAAAATTTATTGAAAATGAAAATTTAAAAGAATGTTTTTTTACATTGGCGGGCCGCCGCCTCCGCTCGCCCCACCAAGCCCGCCCAATGAGCCTCCAGCGCCTCGCCTCGCCTCGCCTCGCTCGTGACCCAGCACCTCACTGGCACTGCTCACGCCATCCGCCATCCTTGCCTCGCCTCGCCCCGCCCAGCCCGTTCCCTTTGGCCGCTGCCGTCCGTCCACGACCATGGCGAGACATTCCGCCAGCGTGGCGACCATGTGCTGGCGTCGCCGCCATTGGCAGCCTTGGCCGCAGCTTGAGCCAGCATGCGCGCCCGCCTACTCCTGCTGGAGCCGGTGCGCTCGCTCCTCCCCCCGCATTGCCTTCCCTCTCCTCCAGAGCAAAAAGCGAAGCTCGCCCCCTGCCAAGGCCAGCTTCCAGCGGCGTCGAGCTCCAGCACCACCGCGCCATTCCCCGATTCCTCGCGCCCGCAGCTCCGCCTCGCCTTCCTTCAAGTCGCGCTCGCACTTGCGCCTCCCTCCGCGCACAGGTCGAGCCTCCCCGCGCCTCGCCACCGACGGCCATGGCGCCGCCGTGCTCGGTCGCCATGGAAGTCGTCTTCCTTCTCTTCTCCCGCCTAGCCTAGCTACCCTACCGCACTCGCCGTCTCCTCGCACATCCCGTGCGCTCGCTTGCTCGCCCTGCCGTGGCCGGAGTTGGCCGCCGGCCTCGTGGCCGAAGCCAGGCACCAGCCAGCGATCGCACTTTGCCCGTGAGAGCACCTTGTTCTACTGCGAGGCCAAGCCGGGCCGTGTGGTGGCGCATACTGTTGGGCCGTCTCCCCTCCCTCGCGCTCGGGCCGCGCAGGCCGGTGATGGCCGTGGGCCAGCTGTTTCCAGCGGGCCGGCCCAGTATTGTTTAAAGTGAATTGATTTCCTTTATTATTTGTTATTTGAAATCAAAAATGGTTTGAAAAATGTTTGGATGATCAAACTTGCTCCAAATTTGTTGAAACAAATTTTGCTAGGTTCCTTATCATCAGATCTACTTGGGAAAAATAGTGCATGTCATTTTTGATATACTTTTCTATAGGATTTTATTTAATCTTGAATATTGCTGATAACTTGAAAAATATGTAGAAAAATATCTAGTCTTCAGAAAAATATGATTCCAAGTTTGTTAATCTTCTTATGTCATGTACTTCCTAGGAAAAATATATTTCATGCATGTGCTGTGGAAAACTTTAGAGGTGTAGTTCAAGTACCTTAAATGGCTGATTTTTGTTATTTTTGCTAGAGAGCAAACTTTGTATAAAACATGCATGTGATAATTTTTGTACAGTCATTATATACCATGAAGAACCTAGGAAAAATATTAATTCTGTTGTTTGACACTTTTCATAGTACAAAGTAATTTCATGCTCATTTTTAGGCTATAGCTTGTCATTTTTGTGTAGGATAGTTTACTTATCCAAATGCCATGAAATTTTTATGGTAGTCTGTTTAGGGTAGTAGTATGCTACTGTAATTTTCTCAGATTTTTAGGAGCATCAGAAATATAGGTTGCTATTCAAACCTATTATTAATTAAGGTATAAGCAAGTGTTGCCCTAAGTGTGATTAAGAAATTAGTAAAGCTTTGGTGTATCTTTGAAGCATTTCACAAGATAGGTTAACTTGACATATTAGTAGTAGAAGAGAATGCAGTAGATGACATGTGCTTGTAGCATAGTTTCTTGGATGATGTTGTCTACCTTGCCTTTCAACATGTTCATCGCATTCATCTCCTTCGATGCACCGATTGCATAGGCACTTACACGCATTGCATCATACACAGGATCGCAAACCGAGAACTCGATCGTCATTCCCGAGGAGCCCGAGGAGCGATTCGAGTGCAGCGCAGAAGTGCCGTGGCCGACGAGGAGGGACGTTGAAGAACTTCCGGAGTGCCCCGATCACCGTCCCCGAGCTCCTTGAGAGAGCAAGCCCTGAGCATCTTTCTCCGGTTTGCAATGATTTCGTTAAATGCTTTACTTTAAATTGATGCATTACGTTCAGGAGTTGTTTGCAACCGTTCTTGCATTATACCTTGTTTACCTTTGTTATACTATATCCTTGTTACCCCCAGTATCCGCAATCGAGTCAATGCTTAACCGGCTTAGACCGGTAGAAGTCGGGTGATTTCTGTCACCGCGCGAGCTATAGGTGGTTACCGGATCTGTTTGGATGGCTATGAAGTCATGGTATAACTAAGTGTTAAATGAAGTTGAGACCGGCGGAGACTTGCGGGGTTTTGGACTGTAGTGTTTCCGTGCAGGTCGATTAAGAACCGACCGTTGTTGGGCCTCGAGTCATGTTGAACGCATGCCTTACATTTAGCCGGCGGATAAAGTACCTTCCGACCGCTGAAGTTGGGAGATTTTTCGGGCGAGTAGATTGCCCATGACGCCTTGTGCCGGCAGTGTGGTAGTAGGACACGGGCGGGATGATAAGACCAAAGTGCGATCGATCGGTCGGCCCCGGGTACATGTGGTTCTGGCAAACTCGAGATACCTGGAAAGTTGACTCGGTGATCAATATCTCACTTTAGCGGGTGAGTGAGATTTGTGTAAGGAATAAATCACCAGCTGGTTAGGAATCGATTCGAATCGCCATCGCTCCTGGATAGTGAGCACTTGACTTGAGTGACTTCATCGTAGTAAATGTTTATGGAACACTTGGACAGTTATAGTGAATATGACAGTATGGAAGTTGTTTAATGATCAGTGGTTATCATTAATTGCTTAATCACATGTTTACTCTAGTATAGGTGAAAATCTAGTCGACAGGTTAATAATAATTAACTTGACAATACTGCTTTTAGAAAGGTTCTTGAAATGCTAAAAATGCTTCTTTTGCAAATGAGTCAGCTACCCTACTATAATGCCTGCATAATCCTTGGTGTCATTTATTTTCGGTTATGTCGGGTAAGTCTGGCTGAGTACCTTCTCGTACTCAGGGTTTTATTCCCACTTGTTGCAGATGGGCAGATGTACTATGGCTATTGTATCAACTGCCTCTATCCTGCGATGGGTGATGCTTAGGACCATGGGCATGGTCATTCCTTACGTCTCATCTAATGCTTTTGTTGGAGATGATCATCAGCTGGCACTATATTTGAACTCCGTGTGAGTGTGTGTGGTTTTAAACAAATGACTTCCGCTACTTTTATTCGAACTTGTTTTGTAATAACTTTCATTTAAACTCTGATGTATCTGTTAGGGAAACTTTTATGTAATATGTGATTGGTGACCGCTAAACTTATTACGATCATGGCTGGGACACGAGTTGGTTTGAAATCCTTCGTGATTTCACGGACTACCGGGTTATCACGGGCTTAAGTTTGCTCAATCGCCCGCTTTCTGGTGGATGATTTTCTTACTTAATTTCGTATAATTGGTGGGTTCTGCATTATATTGGTGGCATCGAGCATGGTTTAGCGTATTCTTATCGTTCACAAGTGTATTTAAAATAAAAAGGCATTTGGAAAACGTGATTTTAAAACTATAGAGTGTGCCGTTGATCATATCCTTTATGCCCGATTAAGGACTTTAGGTGGCTTAATTAAAATCTTGACTGGGGTTCTTGCATCATATTTCTCTTTAAATCGCTCATACGGCGTGCTATTGTATGAGTGCCACTTGGTTGAGTGGTAATGAATGGATCAATTGCCTCTACGCCTCGGTAAGTGTGAGTTGTGAGAGCATGATCGGATACACCGCCGATCTAGGGTAAATGCTTATATGATGCGGAGTAATTACATGTTCTCGCATGTTTTACAAAGGTATCTCATGTATGGGTCTTCCGTCTGTGGAGGCGATGCCGTCAATAGGACGATGGTTCGGTAGTTACTACCGTTGTACACGTGTCTGGGGATTCGTGTAGGCGTGTAGATAAAACTTTCTTGCTTTTATGCATTCATTGGGAATTGGGCTGAAATGAATCTTCTGCAGGTACATAACAACGCTATCGTGTAGAACGTTATTAGCTACGTATTGAGAGATCGTTGTATGCCACCAATTCGTCGTTAGAAATTATTTATTCCTAAGTTTGTGAGAACGTGCACGTGCGTACGCATACATCATGTTACTTGTGCATCTCATTCATCTCATGCATTCCTCCCTTATAAATTGATTATCTCATTTTGATAAAAGACGTATCACCAAAAGTATGTTTCCCGAAGTAATAAGAGAACTTTTTGCTACAGATGGCCCGCACGAAGCGGACATCACCAGTAAGTCCACGGAGGAAGAGCACCCCGACGTCCGTTGGCCCTGAGGAGCACCGCACCACGGACACCTTCTTGAGCGAGTTTGGCATGCAACTTTGCTTTGGAGAGTGCTCCATGATGTGGGGTACCCAGAGGGTCAAGAGCCGTACTCTTGGAATGAGAGCCAGCTTGGCGGATGATGGACTTGCGATGGTGGAGATCACGGTTCTGCTCTCGGTGATGCTCCAGTTGGGATGGTTGGCATTTGGAGTTTGAGGGTCGCACTCCGGTGAGGGTGCGAGAGGGAGCAGCCTTCCGTGTCATCGAGGGACATTATGAGCAGATTTCCCGGTGAGCTTGCAAAGAGACTCTAGCTGGTACTTTTCCTAGGGATGATCCTCGTGATGCCATTTGGGTTCACCTCGTGGAAGTGCATTGGTTAGAGGTCCAAATGAGGGACAAAGAGCGACAACCGTGCAATGAGTGCTATGTTCGCCGCCATTAGAGCGTATGAGGGTCTCGAGAGTACCCTCTTGGACTTTGACCGGCTTTATGTAGTAAGGATAAGCTCAAAGGGAAGAAGCGAAGAAGAGACAGAGCCTGAGCTATAGCTAGCTTGCGAGGAGCAGCGATTGGTGATATATGAACTTACAAATGAGATCGGCGGTTGAGAGAGGTGATAGAGCTATGCAAAATGAGTGCATACGTTGACTCAAGCCAACAACAATGCAGACCGCATGATTGGACAATTGGTTCAGAGAGGAATGAAGCACGGAACGCAAGAAACCTTCTGCGCAGAGAGTCGATGAGTTAGAGGAATACAACGGCAACTGCGCACGAGGAGTTTCACGCGCTCTACAATGGGGTTGGCCCATATGCTCCAACAACCGCCCACCGCATGGACATCGACGACGACAACCGAACGAGCACAGTAGTTTCACCAGAGGCGATGGTGGCGTCTCCGATCCCGACGATGGCCCGAGGAATAGGCTAGTTGCCTTGCGCTAGTATCTAGGTCCTGTCGCGAAGACCTTTCTTTTGTTGGCATGTAACCTATCGTATGTTGTTTCGAGCGTATGAGACTTGGCATGTGGTTGGAACTTGATTTTCGAATGCGATATCTGAACGCATAAAAGTCCGATGTATGTATGTATGCTGGCAATGTGACTGTATGGATGCGATGTTTGCCATTGAAGTAATTCGATTAAGTGTTGTTGTCTTAATTGGGATGAGATTGTTGTGCCTCTGTTTTATTGCATGAATTTATTCTCTCCAGTAAAATCAGTACGGCATAATTTTTCTTCACTCGCAATCATTACAGCTTCACTCAATCGTTACTTGTTGCTGAAATATGCAGATGACAAACACTCGCCGAACCACGTATGAAGCCGCTGAGACCGGTGCTAATGGTGCGGGGACCGGTGGTGGTGGTGATGGTGGGAACCACGGCAACAACAATGAACCTCCCCATGAACCACATTTGCCACCTCCTCCCCCGTTTACCCCCGAGATGTTTCTCGCAGCTGCTCGGGAGTCAGCGCAACACGGAACAATCCCAGAAGAACATGGAGGATTTTCTGCGCACCATCGCCAACAACGTTCAACGTGGTAACAATCAAGGTGGTGGCATGGGAGTGAACCAATATAGCGACTTCAAGGATTTCATGGACACCAGGCCACCCGTATTCAAGGAAGCCACAGAGCCACTTGATGTTTGAGGAATGGATCAACACGATGGAAGATAAATTCCGTGTGTTGAGGATGACCGAGGTTCTCAAAATCGGAGTATCTTTGCACTTCAATTGCGGGGACCCGGCGGGAATGTGGTGGAAGCACCATCGCACCACCTTCCCTCCAAATGCTCAATTTCTTGGAGAGAGTTTGCGAGGCTTTTCGTGGAGTCTATATTCCACCGTGGCTGACCGAAATGAAGTTGGGAGAGTTTACGGCGTTGAACCAGGCACCAAAACCGTGGACGCAATACCGCATGCTTTCAACAACTTGTGTCGCTATGCTCCTCATGGTTGACACAGATGCTAAAAAGAATAGCCGCCAAGAGAGGACTCAATCCAAAATGATGAAGCATGTTGGTACCAACAACCGTGTCGATTCAATGACTTCATCAACGACCGTCAAGCAGGAGAAGAATAACAACGCCAGCACTGCAGCCCAAGACACGCAAGAGAGCCTTTGAAGGTGGGTCGTCTCAAGCTAGAGCACCTATGGGAGGTCGTCCTTCATATCGCCCCTCGGCACCTGGCGCTAGATTCAGGCCACCTCAGCCAAGAAGTCAGAATTTCCGTGGACCTCAAAAGCCGTACAAGATGGCAAGATGCCAACAAAGCGGCCAAGAATCATGCGGTAAAGGCGATTCAAAGGAACTGTGGGATCTCTTAGGACACGATGAGAGGACCTGCTATAACTGTGATCAACCCGGTCATTTCTCGAGGTTTTGTCCGTACCCGCCCAAGAAGAAGCAGCAGACTTATAATGCTAGAGTGCACAGTACAACAGTGGATGAAATTCCAGAGGGAGAGCCCGTCACTGCTGGTAAGTTTCCTGTCAACGAAAACCCTGCAGTTGTTCTATTTGATTCTGGATCATCGCATTCTTTTATGAGTCAAGCATTTGCACAGAAACATGAACAACTATGCACAGAATTGGGTTATGGTTACCGTATAAGTTCAGCAGGGGCTGATGTTTTGACTAACCGGATGGTTCGAGGGGCAACCCTTGAATTAGGTAGCAGGAAGTTCCGAGTGAACTTGATAGTTATGCCTGGATTAGTCTTGGATGTCATTATAGGGATGAATTGGATGAAAGATTGGGGAGCGGTCATAGATACTGGAAGTCGAGTACTTACCCTTAAGGATCCCCTGGGTGAGGGTACTTTCCAAGTACCATTGCCTCGGAGAAACGAGACCTTATAAGTGTTACATGTGCTACGGCGATCATTCCTATTCATCGATTCCTAGTGGTGTGTGAATTTCCGGATGTATTCCCGGATGAGTTACCCGGTCTTCCATGATAGGGAGATTGAGTTTGGAATTGAGCTAGTACCCTAACAGCTCCGATTTCAAGGAGACCATATCGGATGCCTCCAGATGATGAGTTAGTTGAGCTAAAGAAGCAATTAGAAGATTTGTCAAAAAAGGGGTTTATTCGGCCAAGCAAGTCTGAGTGGGGATGTCCCGCTTTGTTTGTGAAAAAGAAGAAAGAGGGCACGTTGAGAATGTGCGTAGATTACAGGCCACTCAATGCTGTGACCGTCAAGAATAAATATCCCTTGCCACATATCGATGTTCTGTTTGACCAATTATCCAAGGCCAAGGTGTTCTCAAAAATAGATTTGAGATCCGGATATCATCGATTAAGATTAGGCCACAGGATATACCGAAAACGCATTTTCCACCGAATGGGGTTGTATGAGTATCTTGTCATGTCTTTTGGCTTGACAAATGCTCCTGCATATTTTATGTTCTTGATGAATACGGTTTTCATGCCGAATTGGATAAGTTTGTGGTAGTGTTCATCGATGACATTACGGTGTACTCGAGAATGAGAAAGATCATGAAGAGCATCGAGAACCGTCTTGACCAGGACTTAGAGATCATCAATCGTATGCTAAGTTTAGCAAATGCTAATTCGGTTGAAGGAAGTTCCTTTCCTTGGTCACATTCTCATCGAGAGAATGGGGTTTGATCGATCCAAGTAAGGTGCAAGAAGTTATGAATTGAAAGCACCGACCTCGGTTCTGAGATTAGAAGTTTCTTAGGACTAGCGGGTTATTACCGTCGCTTTATACCAGATTTCTCGAAGATCGCCAAACCAATGACAAGTCTCCTTGGAAGGATCATAAATTTGTGTGGATGAGAAGAGTGTGAAGCGACTTTCCACACTTTGCGAAATCTGTAACCACGCTCTGTTCTAGCACAACCCGATATCGAGAAACCATTTGATGTGTTTTACGACGCATCAAAGACTGGATTAAGGCTGTGTTCTTATGCAAGAAAGGAGAGTCATTGCTTATGCATCACGTCAATTGAGGAAGCACGAGGTCAACTATCCAACACATGATCTTGAACTTGCGGCGGCTTGTACACGCCCTAAAAATTTGGAGACATTACACTTGGTAATGTGTGCAATATTTTCACGGATCACAAGAGTCTTAAGTATATCTTTACCCAACCAGAGCTAAACATGAGACAGGCGTAGATGGTTGGAATTGATCAAGGATTATAACTTGAATGTGCAATATCATCTGGTAAAGCCAATGTAGTGGCGAGATGCTTTGAGCGAAAAGTCACATTACTTGAATGTGCAGCCATTACTTGAAGATGGGTTCGATCTAATGCATCCTGCTGTGTTACATAGTATTCAGATTAGTTGTTCGTTGGAAAGTAAGATAATAGAAGGTCGAAAAAGCGACAAGGGATATTCCACATCAAAGAGAAAATAAAAGAAAAGCCGTCTCAACACTTTAAAATAGATGAACAGGCGTGTTGTGGTTTGACAACCGTCTTGTGGTTCCCAAGGATCGAGAGCTTAGAAATAAACTCATGGATGAAGCTCACCTTTCTAAGCTATCTATCCATCCCGGAAGTAGTAGTAAGATGTATCAAGAACTAAGATCTCATTATTGGTGGACCAAAATGAAGAAAGAAATTACAGCATATGTTGTCGGATGTGACACATGTTGTCGAGTGAAAGCAATTCACATGAAACTGCGCCGGTATGTTGCAACCCTTATCAATCCCGAGTTGGAAGTGGGACGATATCAGTATGGATTTTATCACGGGTTTGCCCACTACTCAAAAAGGACATGATTCGATTTGGGTAATTGTGGATCGTCTTACCAAGACCGCTCATTTCCTACCTGTCAAAACCACTTATCGACCACCTCAATATGCCGAGAAGTATATCGCAGAAATTGTGAGGTTGCATGGTATACCAAAGACCATAATATCTGATAGAGGCTCACAGTTCACGGCTCATTTTTGGGAACATTTACACAAAGGCTTAGGAACTAGTTTGATTCGCAGCATCGCTTATCATCCTCGAGACGGATGGTCGGTGATGAACGAGTAAATGCTGTTTTGGAGGATATGTTGAGAGCACATGTATTGTCTTCCAAGGGATCATGGGAGTCATGGTTACCAAGTTAGCTGAGTTTTCTTATAATAATAGTTATCAAGAAAGCATCAAGATGGCCCCATTCGAAGCTTTATATGGCAGAAAATGTAGAACACCATTGAATTGGGTCGAGCCTGGTGATAGAAGGTATTATGGCATTGACTTTGTAGAAGAAGCCGAGAAGAAAGTTCATATTATTCAGCAAAATATGAAAGCGGCCCAATCACGTCAGAAAAGCTATGCAGACAAAAGAAGGAGACCCCTTAGTTTTGAAGTTGGTGACTATGTTTATCTGAAAGTCACGCCAATGAAGAAGAAAAGGTTTGGAGTCCGAAGAAAGCTTGCTGCGAGATTCGTAGGACCATACAAGATCTTGGAACAACGAGGTCCGGTAGCCTACAAGTTAGAGTTACCTGAGACAATGAGTACAGTTTTCCCAGTTTTCCATGTCTCACACCTCAAGAAATGTTTGCGTGTTCCGAAGGAAAGAATAGAACCTCGAGGTATCCAACTCAAATCAGATTTGGTGTATCGTGAACAACCAGTCCGGGTGTTAGACACTAAGGAACGTGCTACTCGGAATAGTGTGGTGAAAACATACAAGATACAGTGGGATCATCATGATGAGGGAGATGCAACTTGGGAAACAGGAGAGTATCTACAAAAAGCTTATGAAGATTTTTATAACAAATGGTTCGTAACCCAAATCTCGGGACGAGATTTTTATAAGGGGAGGGCAGAATAACACCCGGTGTTATGCCTCAGTATTTAGGCAATCGCAAATCATGCATATCATGCATCATCAAGCATCCTAATCATACATGAATAATCTTGCATATAATAACTGAAACATTACTTCGAAACATACGAAACATGTTTGTGAAACGTAAATGATGCATACACTTATTAGAGTTGTTTTGCTCTGATTCTTGCTTGCTAGGTTAGTAGAACATGTTTGGCTGCTATTGTAAATCATCTAGCAATGTTTAGTTCAATTTTTGGAGCAATGTTTGTATTCAAATTAATTCAAAATTCGGCTTCAAAAATAAATTCCAAAAAATTAGGGTTTTGAGCTAAACGTGGACTTTGATCTTCCAATTCAAAATCTAGAAAGAATTTGGCTGTGGTCCTAAAAGCAAAGTTGTAGAGAATTAAATTCTAAGCAACTTTCATTTTTGTACATTTTCAAAAGAGGTCATTTTCTTGCTCAAAATAATATTTGAAAACTGTTATTTAAAATTTATTGAAAATGAAAATTTAAAAGAATGTTTTTTTAGATTGGCGGCATGCCTCGCTCCGCAGCCCTTGACCCGAAGCCGGCCCAGCCGAGCCCCCATGGCCCTCGCCTCGCCTCGCCTCGCTCGGCCCAGCCCAGCACCTCATGCCCGGCTTTGCTCCGCCATCCAGCTACGCTCGCCTCGCCTCGGCCCGACCCATGCCGTTCCCTGGCGGCCGCTCGTCCACCTGCATGACCATGGCGAGACATTCACGCCAGCGTGGCGACCATGTGCGTGCGTCGCCCGCCCATGCGCCAGCAGCAAGGCTGAGCCAGCGCCCACGCCCGCCTACTCTGCTTTGGCAGTGCGCTCGCTCACTCCCGCCCGCATTGCCTTCCCTCTCCTCCAGCAAAAAGCGAAGCTCGCCCCCGCCAAGCCCAGCCACTCCGCTCCGCCGCGTCGAGCTCCCGCACCACCGCGCCATTCCCGATTCCTCGCGCCCAGCAGCTCCGCCTCGCCTTCCTTCAAGTCGCGCTTCGCGCCTGCGCCTCCCCTCAAGCGCCAAAGTCGAGCCTCCTCGCCTCGCTCGCCACCGACGGCCATGGCGCCGCCGTGCTCGATCGCCATGGAAGTCGTCTTCCTTCTCTTCTCCCGCCTAGCCTAGCTACCCTACCACTTTTCGCCGTCTCCTCGCACATCCCGTGCGCTCGCTTGCTCGCCCTGCCGTGGCCGGAGTTGGCCGCCGCCTGGTGCGTCGTGGCCGGCCAGCATCGCCAGCCCAGTCTTTGCACCCCCGAGGCACCTTGCCTCTACAGTGGCCGAGCCAAAGCCGTGCCATGGTGGCGCCTGTTGGGCCGTCTCCCCTCCCTCGGCGCTCAGGCAGCCTGAGGCGGTGATGGCCGTGGGCCAGCTGCTGTTTCAATGGGCGGCCCAATATTGTTTAAAGTGAATTGATTTCCTTTATTATTTGTTATTTGAAATCAAAAATGGTTTGAAAAATGTTTGGATGATCAAACTTGCTCCAAATTTGTTGAAACAAATTTTGCTAGGTTCCTTATCATCAGATCTACTTGGGAAAAATAGTGCATGTCATTTTTGATATACTTTTCTATAGGATTTTATTTAATCTTGAATATTGCTGATAACTTGAAAAATATGTAGAAAAATATCTAGTCTTCAGAAAAATATGATTCCAAGTTTGTTAATCTTCTTATGTCATGTACTTCCTAGGAAAAATATATTTCATGCATGTGCTGTGGAAAACTTTAGAGGTGTAGTTCAAGTACCTTAAATGGCTGATTTTTGTTATTTTTGCTAGAGAGCAAACTTTGTATAAAACATGCATGTGATAATTTTTGTACAGTCATTATATACCATGAAGAACCTAGGAAAAATATTAATTCTGTTGTTTGACACTTTTCATAGTACAAAGTAATTTCATGCTCATTTTTAGGCTATAGCTTGTCATTTTTGTGTAGGATAGTTTACTTATCCAAATGCCATGAAATTTTTATGGTAGTCTGTTTAGGGTAGTAGTATGCTACTGTAATTTTCTCAGATTTTAGGAGCATCAGAAATATAGGTTGCTATTCAAACCTATTATTAATTAAGGTATAAGCAAGTGTTGCCCTAAGTGTGATTAAGAAATTAGTAAAGCTTTGGTGTATCTTTGAAGCATTTCACAAGATAGGTTAACTTGACATATTAGTAGTAGAAGAGAATGCAGTAGATGACATGTGCTTGTAGCATAGTTTCTTGGATGATGTTGTCTACCTTGCCTTTCAACATGTTCATCGCATTCATCTCCTTCGATGCACCGATTGCATAGGCACTTACACGCATTGCATCATACGGGATCGCAAACCGAGAACCCAGTCGTCATTCCCGAGGAGCCCGAGGCGATTCGAGTGAGGTGCACCGCGAGAGAAGTGCCGAGAAGCCGACGAGGAGGACGTTGAAGAACTTCCGGAGTGCCCGATCACCGTCCGAGCTCCTTGAGAGAGCAAGCCCCGAGCATCTTTCTCCCGGTTTGCAATGATTTCGTTAAATGCTTTACTTTAAATTGATGCATTACGTTCGGGAGTTGTTTGCAACCGTTCTTTGCATTATACCTTGTTTACCTTTGTTATACTATATCCTTGTTACCACGGTATCCGCAATCGAGTCAATGCTTAACCGGCTTAGACCGGTAGAAGTCGGGTGATTTCTGTCACTGCGAGCTATAGGTGGTTACACGGATCTGTTTGGATGGCTATGAAGTCATGGTATAACTAAGTGTTAAATGAAGTTGAGACCGGCGGAGACTTGCGGGGTTTTGGACTGTAGTGTTTCCGTCAGTAGTCGATTAAGAACCGACCGTTGTTGGGCCTCGAGTCATGTTGAACGCATGCCTTACATTTAGCTGGCGGATAAAGTACCTTCCGACCGCGAAGTTGGGAGATTTTCGGGCGAGTAGATTGCCCGCATGACGCCTTGTGCGGTGCAAGGTGTGTGGTAGGACACGAGGCGGGATGATAAGACCAAAGTGCGGTCGGTCGGCCCCGGTACATGTGGTTCTGGCAAACTCGAGATACACGGAAAGTTGACTCGGTGATCAATATCTCACTTTAGCGGGTGAGTGAGATTTGTGTAAGGAATAAATCACCAAATGGTTAGGAATCGATTCGAATCGCCATCGCTCCTCTGGATAGTGAGCACTTGACTTGAGTGACTTCATCGTAGTAAATGTTTATGGAACACTTGGACGAGTATAGTGAATATGACAAGATGGAAGTTGTTTAATGATCGGTGGTTATCATTAATTGCTTAATCACATGTTTACTCTAGTATAGGTGAAAATCTAGTCGACGGGTTAATAATAATTAACTTGACAATCTTGCTTTTAGAAAGGTTCTTGAAATGCTAAAATGCTTCTTTTGCAAATGAGTCACCTACCCTACTATAATGCCTGCATAATCCTTGGTGTCATTTATTTTCGGTTATGTCGGGTAAATCCAGGTGAGTACCTTCTCGTACTCGGGGTTTTATTCCCACTTGTTGCGATGGGCGAGATGTACTATGGCTATTGTATCAACTCCTCTATCCTGCGATGGGTGATGCTTAGGACCATGGGCATGGTCATTCCTTACGTCTCATCTAATGCTTTTGTTGGAGATGATCATCACCGGCACTATATTTGAACTCCGTGTGAGTGTGTGTGGTTTTAAACAAATGACTTCCGCTACTTTTATTCGAACTTGTTTTGTAATAACTTTCATTTAAACTCGATGTATACATTAGGGAAACTTTATGTAATATGTGATTGGTGACCGCTAAACTTATTACGATCATGGTTGGGACACGAGTTGGTTTGAAATCCTTCGTGATTTCACGGACTACCGGGTTATCTGGGCTTAAGTTTGCTCAATCAATCGCCTGCTCTCCGGTGGATGATTTTCTTACTTAATTTCGTATAATTGGTCGGTTCTCACATTACGGTGGCATCGAGCATGGTTTAGCGTGTTACTTTGTTCACAAGTGTATTTAAAATAAAAAGGCATTTGGAAAACGTGATTTTAAAACTATAGAGTGTGCCAGTGATCATATCCTTTATGCCCAGTTAAGGACTTTAGGTGGCTTAATTAAATCTTGGATCGGGTTCTTGCATCATATTTCTCTTTAAATAGCTCATACGGCGTGCTATTGTATGAGTGCCACTTGGTTGAGTGGTAATGAATGGATCAATTGCCTCTACGCCTCGGTAAGTGTGAGTTGTGAGAGCATGATCGGATACACCGCCGATCTAGGGTAAATGCTTATATGATGCTTTGAGTAATTACATGTTCTACGCATGTTTTACAAAGGTATCTCATGTATGGGTCTTCCGTCTGTGGAGGCGATGCCGTCAATAGGGCGATGGTTCGGTAGTTACTACCGTTGTACACGTGTCTGGGGATTCGTGTAGGCGTGTAGATAAAACTTTACGCTTTTATGCATTCATTGGGAATTGGGCTGAAATGAATCTTCTGCAGGTACATAACAACGCTATCGTGTAGAACGTATTAGCTACGTATTGAGAGATCGTTGTATGCCACCGAATTCGTCGTTAGAAATTATTTATTCCTAAGTTTGTGAGAACGTACGGTACGTACATACATCATGTTACTTGTGCATCTCATTCATCTCATGCATTCCTCCCCTTATAAATTGATTATCTCATTTTGATAAAAGACGTATCACCAAAAGTATGTTTCCCCGAAGTAATAAGAGAACTTTTGCTACAGATGGCCCGCACGAAGCAGACCGCCCGTAAGTCCACCGGAGGAAGAGCACCCCGACGTCCGTTGGCCCTGAGGGAGCACCGCACCACGGACACCTTCTTGAGCGAGTTTGGCATGCCAACTTTGCTTTGGAGAGTGCTCCATGATGTGGGGTACCCAGAGGGTCAAGAGCCGGTGTACTCTTGGAATGAGAGCCAGTTGGCAGATGATGGACTTGCAGTGGTGGAGATCACGGTTCCTGCTCTCGGTGATGCTCCAGATTGGGATGGTTGGCATTTGGAGTTTGAGGGTCGCACTCCAGCTGAGGGTGCAGAGGGAGCAGCCTTCCGTGTCATCAGGGACATTATGAGCAGATTTCCCAGTGAGCTTGCAGCAGCTCTAGCTGGTACTTTTCCTAGGGATGATCCTCGTGATGCCATTTGGGTTCAGCCTCAGGGAAGTGCATTGGTTAGAGGTCCAGCTGAGGGACAGGCTAGCGACAACCAGGCAATGAGTGCTATGTTCGCCGCCATTAGAGCGTATGAGGGTCTCGAGAGTACCCTCTTGGACTTTGGTAGCTTGCGTGTAGTAAGGATAAGCTCAAAGGGAAGAAGCGAAGAAAGAGACAGAGCCACGAGCTATAGCTAGCTTGCGGAGCAAGCGGTTGGGCGATATGAACTTACAAATGAGATCGAAGCGGTTGAGAGAGGTGATAGAGCTATCGCGGCGAAAGTGCATACGTTGACTCAAGCCAACAACAATGCGAGACCGCATGATTGGACAATTGGTTCGGAGAGAGAATGAAGCACGGAACGCAAGAAACCTTCTGCTGCAGAGAGTCGATGAGTTAGAGGAATACAACGGCAACTCGCACGAGGAGTTTCACGCGCTCTACAATGGGGTTGGCCCATATGCTCCAAAGCAACGCCACCGGCATGGACATCGACGACGACAACGAGCGAGCCTGTAGTTTCACCAGAGGCGATGGTGACGTCTCCGATCCCGGCGATGGCCCCGAGGAATAGGCTAGTTGCTTTGCGCTAGTATCTAGGTCCTCGCGAAGACCTTTCTTTTGTTGGCATGTAACCTATCGTATGTTGTTTCAAACGTATGAGACTTGGCATGTGGTTGGAACTTGATGTTCGAATCACGAGATCTGAACGCATAAAAAGTCCGATGTATGTATCTTTGGCAATGTGATTGTATGGATGCGATGTTTGCCATTGAAGTAATTCGATTAAGTGTTGTTGTCTTAATTGGGATGAGATTGTTGTGCCTCTGTTTTATTGCATGAATTTATTCTCTCCAATGAATTCAATGCGGCATAATTTTTCTTCACTGCATAATCATTACAGCCTTCACTCAATCGTTACTTGTTGGCCGAAATATCACGAGATGACAAACACTTTCGCCGAACCACGTATGAAGCCACCGAGACCGGTGCTAACGGTGTGGGGACCGGTGGTGGTGGTGATGATGGTGGGAACCACGGCAACAACAATGAACCTCCCCATGAACCACATTTGCCACCTCCTCCCCGTTTACCCCGAGATGTTTCTCGCGCAAATTTGCTTTCGGGAGTCAGCGCAACACGGAACAATCCCAGAAGAACATGGAGGATTTTCTGCACACCATCGCCAACAACGTTCAACGTGGTAACAATCAAGGTGGTGGCATGGGAGTGAACCAATATAGCAGCTTCAAGGATTTCATGGACACCAGGCCACCCGTATTCAAGGAAGCCACAGAGCCACTTGATGCTGAGGAATGGATCAACACGATGGAAGATAAATTCCGTGTGTTGAGGATGACTGAGGTTCTAAACGGCGTATATCTTTGCACTTCAATTGCGAGGACCGGCGGGAATGTGGTGGAAGCACCATCGCACCACCTTCCCTCCAAATGCTCGATTTCTTGGAGAGAGTTTGTTGAGGCTTTTCGTGAGTCTATATTCCACCGTGGCTGACCAAAATGAAGTTGGGAGAGTTTACGGCGTTGAACCAGGCACCAAAACCGTGACGCAATACCGCATGCTTTCAACAACTTGTGTCGCTATGCTCTCGACATGGTTGACACAGATGCTAAAAAGAATAGCCGCTTTCAAGAGAGGACTCAATCCAAAATGATGAAGCATGTTGGTACCAACAACCGTGTCGATTCAATGACTTCATCAACATCGTCTCAAGCAGGGAGAAGAATAACAACGCCAACCTTCGCAGCCCAAGACACGCAAGAGAGCCTTTGAAGGTGGGTCGTCTCAAGCTAGAGCACCTATGGGAGGTCGTCCTTCATATCGCCCCTCGGCACCTGGCGCTAGATTCAGGCCACCTCAGCCAAGAAGTCAGAATTTCCGTGGACCTCAAAAGCCATTACAAGATGGCGATCTGACCCAACAAAGCAACCAAGAATCATGCGGTACAAAGGCGATTCAAGGGAATCAGGGATCTCTTAGGAGACGATGAAGAGGACCTGCTATAACTGTGATCAACCCGGTCATTTCTCGAGGTTTTGTCCGTACCCGCCAAGAAGAAGCGGCAGACTTATAATGCTAGAGTGCACAAGATAACAAAGGATGAAATTCGGAGGAGAGCCGTCACTTTCTTTGGTAAGTTTCACATCAACGAAAACCCTGCGGTTGTTCTATTTGATTCTCGATCATCGCATTCTTTTATGAGTCAAGCATTTGCACGAAACATGAACAACTATGCACGTAATTGGGTTATGGTTACCGTATAAGTTCAAATAGGGGGCTGATGTTTTGACTAACCGGATGGTTCGAGGGCAACCCTTGAATTAGGTAGCGAGGAAGTTCCGAGTGAACTTGATAGTTATGCTGGATTAGTCTTGGATGTCATTATAGGGATGAATTGGATGAAAGATTGGGGAGCGGTCATAGATCTTGGAAGTCGAGTACTTACCCTTAAGGATCCCTGGTGAGGGTACTTTCCAAGTACCATTGCCTCGGAGAATGACCTTATAAGTGTTACATGTGCTACGGCAGTCATTCCTATTCATCAGATTCCGGTAGTGTGTGAATTTCCGGATGTATTCCCAGATGAGTTACCTGGTCTTCCGCCAGGATAGGGAGATTGAGTTTGGAATTGAGCTAGTACCCGGAACAGCTCCGATTTCAAGGAGACCATATCGGATGCCTCCAGATGAGTTAGTTGAGCTAAAGAAGCAATTAGAAGATTTGTCAAAAAAGGGGTTTATTCGGCCAAGCAAGTCTGAGTGGGGATGTCCCGCTTTGTTTGTGAAAAAGAAGAAAGAGGGCACGTTGAGAATGTGCGTAGATTACAGGCCACTCAATGCTGTGACCGTCAAGAATAAATATCCCTTGCCACATATCGATGTTCTGTTTGACCAATTATCCAAGGCCAAGGTGTTCTCAAAAATAGATTTGAGATCCGGATATCATCGAGTTAAGATTAGGCCACGGGATATACCGAAAACGCATTTTCCACCGAGATCTGGTTGTATGAGTATCTTGTCATGTCTTTTGGCTTGACAAATGCTCCTGCATATTTTATGTTCTTGATGAATACAGTTTTCATGCCAGAATTGGATAAGTTTGTGGTAGTGTTCATCGATGACATTCTGGTGTACTCCGAGAATGAGAAAGATCATGAAGAGCATCTGAGAACCGTCTTGACCAGACTTAGAGATCATCAATCTGTATGCTAAGTTTAGCAAATGCGAATTCTGGTTGAAGGAAGTTCCTTTCCTTGGTCACATTCATCGAGAAATGGGGTTTGATCGATCCAAGTAAGGTGCAAGAAGTTATGAATTGAAAGCACCGACCTCGGTTCTGAGATTAGAAGTTTCTTAGGACTAGCGGGTTATTACCGTCGCTTTATACCAGATTTCTCGAAGATCGCCAAACCAATGACAAGTCTCCTTGAAGGATCATAAATTTGTGTGGACGAGAAGAGTGTGAAGCGACTTTCCACACTTTGCGAAAATCTGTTAACCACTTGCTCTGTTCTAGCACAACCCGATATCGAGAAACCATTTGATGTGTTTTGACGCATCAAAAACCGGATTAAGTTGTGTGTTCTTATGCAAGAAAGGAGAGTCATTGCTTATGCATCACGTCAATTGAGGAAGCACGAGGTCAACTATCCAACACATGATCTTGAACTTGCGGCGAGCTAGCACGCCCTAAAATTTGGAGACATTACACGCTTGGTAATGTGTGCAATATTTTCACGGATCACAAGAGTCTTAAGTATATCTTTACCCAACCGAGCTAAACATGAGACAAGTAGTAGATGGTTGGAATTGATCAAGGATTATAACTTGAATGTGCAATATCATCCTGGTAAAGCCAATGTAGTGGCGGATGCTTTGAGCGAAAAGTCACATTACTTGAATGTGCAACCATTACTTGAAGATGGGTTCGATCTAATGCATCCTGCCGTGTTACATAGTATTCATTTAGTTGTTCGTTGGAAAGTAAGATAATAGAAGGTCGAAAAAAGCGACAAGGGGATATTCCACATCAAAGAGAAAATAAAAGAAAAGCCGTCTCAACACTTTAAAATAGATGAACAGGCGTGTTGTGGTTTGACAACAACCGTCTTGTGGTTCCCAAGGATCGAGAGCTTAGAAATAAACTCATGGATGAAGCTCACCTTTCTAAGCTATCTATCCATCCCGGAAGTAGTAAGATGTATCAAGAACTAAGATCTCATTATTGGTGGACCAAAATGAAGAAAGAAATTACAACATATGTTGTCGGATGTGACACATGTTGTCGAGTGAAAGCAATTCACATGAAACCCGCCAGGTATGTTGCAACCCTTATCAATCCCGAGTTGGAAGTGGGGCGATATCGGTATGGATTTTATCACGGGTTTGCCCACTACTCAAAAAAGGACATGATTCGATTTGGGTAATTGTGGATCGTCTTACCAAGACCGCTCATTTCCTACTGTCAAAACCACTTATCGACCACCTCAATATGCCGAAAGTATATCGCGAAATTGTGAGGTTGCATGGTATACCAAAGACCATAATATCGATATAGAGGCTCACAGTTCACGGCTCATTTTTGGGAACATTTACACAAAGGCTTAGGAACTAGTTTGATTCGCGATGCGCTTATCATCCTCGCATGGATGGTCGATCCGAACGAGTAAATGCTGTTTTGGAGGATATGTTGAGAGCACATGTATTGTCTTCCAAGGGATCATGGGAGTCATGGTTACCGTTAATGAGTTTTCTTATAATAATAGTTATCAAGAAAGCATCAAGATGGCCCCATTCAAGCTTTATATGGCGAAAAATGTAGAACACCATTGAATTGGGTCGAGCTCGGTGATAGAAAGTATTATGGCATTGACTTTGTAGAAGAAGCCGAGAAGAAAGTTCATATTATTCAGCAAAATATGAAAGCGGCCCAATCACGCCGTAAAAGCTATGCGACAAAAAGAAGGAGACCCTTAGTTTTGAAGTTGGTGACTATGTTTATCTCGAAAGTCACGCCAATGAAGAAGAAAAGGTTTGGAGTCCAAGAAAGCTTGTCATGCGAGATTCAGAGGACCATACAAGATCTTGGAACAACGAGGTCCGGTAGCCTACAAGTTAGAGTTACCTGAGACAATGAGTACTGATTTTCCCAGATTTTCCATGTCTCACACCTCAAGAAATGTTTGCGTGTTCCGAAGGAAAGAATAGAACCTCGAGGTATCCAACTCAAATCAGATTTGGTGTATCGTGAACAACCAAATCCGGTGTTAGACACTAAGGAACGTGCTACTCGGAATAGTGTGGTGAAAACATACAAGATACAATGGGATCATCATGATGAGGGAGATGCAACTTGGGAAGCAGGAGAGTATCTACAAAAAGCTTATGAAGATTTTTATAACAAATGGTTAGTAACCCAAATCTCGGGACGAGATTTTTATAAGGGGAGGGCTGTAACACCCGGTGTTATGCCTGTATTTAAAGCACTACAAATCATGCATATCATGCATCATCAAGCATCCTAATCATACATGAATAATCTTGCATATAATAACTGAAACATTACTTGAAACATACTGAAACATGTTTGTGAAACGTAAATGATGCATACACTTATTAGAGTTGTTTTGCTCGATTCTTGCTTGCTAGGTTAGTAGAACATGTTTGGCTGCTATTGTAAATCATCTAGCAATGTTTAGTTCAATTTTTGGAGCAATGTTTGTATTCAAATTAATTCAAAATTCGGCTTCAAAAATAAATTCCAAAAAATTAGGGTTTGAGCTAAACGTGGACTTTGATCTTCCAATTCAAAATCTAGAAAGAATTTGGTTGTGGTCCTAAAAGCAAAGTTGTAGAGAATTAAATTCTAAGCAACTTTCATTTTTGGTACATTTTCAAAAGAGGTCATTTTCTTGCTCAAAATAATATTTGAAAACTGTTATTTAAAATTTATTGAAAATGAAAATTTAAAAGAATGTTTTTACATTAGCGGGCACCGCCTCCTTCAGCCCGCCACCGGCCGGCCCAGCCGAGCCTCCCACAGCCTCGCCTCGCCTCGCTCGGCTCACCCGGACACCTCGCTAACGCTTCTCTCACGCCATCATCCATCCTTCGCTCGCCTCGCTTGGCCCAGCGCCCGTTCCCTGGCAGCCGCTCGTCACGCCCGCGACCATGGCGAGACATTCCGCCCGTGTGGCGACCATGTGCTGGCGTCGCCCGCCCATGGGCAGCATGACTGCGAGCCCAGCGCCCACGCCCCGCTCCTCTGCTGGAGCCGGTGCGCTCGCTCACTCCCCCCCCGCATTGCCTTCCCTCTCCTCCAGAGCAAAAAGCCAAGCTCCGCCCCTCGCCACCACGACTGCCGCCGGCGGAATTGCCATGGCTTCCCCACCTCGGTGGCAATCCCGCGCCCAGCTCCGCCTCGCCCTCCTTCAAGTCAGTGCTCGCATTTTACGCCAGCCTTCCGAGCTCGGTGAGAGCCGCCTCGATCTCGCCATCGACGGCCACACGCAGCGTCGCCGTGCTTCGGCCGCCATGGAAGTCGCCTTCCTCCTCTTCTCCCGCCCCTAGCTACCCTACCGCACTCACCATCTTCTCAAGCATCGCATCGCGCCATGAGCCCGCCTTTGCCTCGGCCGGAGATGGCCACTGGCCTCGTGGCCGAGCAAGGCCACAGCCCAACATAAGGCCAGCCAAGCATGGTCTCTGCCTCACCCAGTAGGCGCCAGCCAAGTGGCCGTGGGCGAGCCCCGAGAGCCAGCCGACTCCCCTCCTCGCTTGGGCAGCACAGGCGGTGATGGCCGTGGGCCAGCTGTTTCAAAGGGCCGCCCAAGATTGTTTAAAGTGAATTGATTTCCTTTATTATTTGTTATTTGAAATCAAAATGGTTTGAAAAATGTTTGGATGATCAAACTTGTTCCAAATTTGTTGAAACAAAATTTTCTAGGTTCCTTATCACCAGATCTACTTGGGAAAAATAGTGCATGTCATTTTTGATATACTTTTCTATAGGATTTTATTTAATCTTGAATATTGCTGATAACTTGAAAAATATGTAGAAAAATATCTAGGCTTCAGAAAAATATGATTCCAAGTTTGTTAATCTTCTTATGTCATGTACTTCCTAGGAAAATATATTTCATGCATGTGCTGTGGAAAACTTTAGAGGTGTAGTTCAAGTACCTTAAATGGCTGATTTTTGTTATTTTTGCTAGAGAGCAAACTTTGTATAAAACATGCATGTGATAATTTTTGTACAGTCATTATATACCATGAAGAACCTAGGAAAATATTAATTCTGTTGTTTGACACTTTTCATAGTACAAAGTAATTTCATGCTCATTTTTAGGCTATAGCTTGTCATTTTTGTGTAGGATAGTTTACTTATCCAAATGCCATGAAATTTTTATGGTAGTCTGTTTAGGGTAGTAGTATGCTACTGTAATTTTCTCAGATTTTTAGGAGCATCAGAAATATAGGTTGCTATTCAAACCTATTATTAATTAGGGTTTAAGCAAGTGTTGCCTTAAGTGTGATTAAGAAATTAGTAAAGCTTTGGTGTATCTTTGAAGCATTTAATAAAATATGTTGACTTAACATATTGGTAGTAGAAGAGAATGCAGATAGATGACATGTGCTTGTAGCATAGTTTCTTGGATGATGTTGTCTACCTTGCCTTTCAACATATTCATTGCATTCATCTCCTTCGATGCACCGATTGCATAGGCACTTACACGCATTGCATCATACGGGATCGCAAACCGAGAACCCAGTCGTCATTCCCGAGGAGCCCGAGGAGCAGTTCGAGTGCAGCCACAGAAAGTGCCGGTGCCGACGAGGAGGACGTTGAAGAACTTCCGGAGTGCCCCGATCACCGTCCCCGAGCTCCTTGAGAGAGGCAAGCCCCGAGCATCTTTCTCCGGTTTGCAATGATTTCGTTAAATGCTTTACTTTAAATTGATGCATTACGTTCAGAGTTGTTTGCAACCGTTGCTGCATTATACCTTGTTTACCTTTGTTATACTATATCCTTGTTACCACGTATCCGCAATCAGTCAATGCTTAACCGGCTTAGACCGGTAGAAAGCGGGTGATTTCACATCACTGCGAGCTATAGGTGGTTACCGGATCTGTTTGGATGGCTATGAAGTCATGGTATAACTAAGTGTTAAATGAAGTTGAGACCGGGCGGAGACTTGCGGGTTTTTGACTGTAGTGTTTCCGTCAGGTCGATTAAGGACCGACCGTTGTTGGGCCTCGAGTCATGTTGAACGCATGCCTTACATTTAGTCGGCGGATAAAGTACCTTCCGACCGCTGAAGGGGAGATTTTTTGGGCCGAGTAGATTGCCATGACGCCTTGACCGGCGAAGCAGTGTGGTAGGACACGGGGCGGGATGATAAGACCAAAGTGCGATCGGTCGGCCCCGGGTACATGTGGTTCTGGCAAACTCGAGATACCGGAAAGTTGACTCGGTGATCAATATCTCACTTTAGCGGGTGAGTGAGATTTGTGTAAGGAATAAATCACCACCGGTTAGGAATCGATTCGAATCGCCATCGCTCTGGATAGTGAGCACTTGAACTTGAGTGACTTCATCGTAGTAAATGTTTATGGAACACTTGGGCAGCTTATAGTGAATATGACAATATGGAAGTTGTTTAATGATCGATGGTTATCATTAATTGCTTAATCACATGTTTACTCTAGTATAGGTGAAAATCTAGTCGACGGGTTAATAATAATTAACTTGACAATACCTTTTTTAGAAAGGTTCTTGAAATGCTAAAAATGCTTCTTTTGCAAATGAGTCACCTACCCTACTATAATGCCCGCATAATCCTTGGTGTCATTTATTTTTCGGTTATGTCGGGTAAGTCCGGCCGAGTACCTTCTCGTACTCGGGGTTTTATTCCCACTTGTTGCGAGATGGGCGGATGTACTATGGCTATTGTATCAACCGCCTCTATCCTGCGATGGTGATGCTTAGGACCATGGGCATGGTCATTCCTTACGCTCATCTAATGCTTTTGTTGGAGATGATCATCACCGGCACTATATTTGAACTCCGTGGGAGTGTGTGTGGTTTTAAACAAATGACTTCCGCTACTTTTATTCGAACTTGTTTTGTAATAACTTTCATTTAAACTCGATGTATCTGTTATTGGGAAACTTTTATGTAATATGTGATTGGTGACCGCTAAACTTATTACGATCATGGTTTGGGACACGAGTTGGTTTGAAATCCTTCGTGATTTCACGGACTACCGGGTTATACGGGCTTAAGTTTGCTCAATCGTGCCGCTCACGGTGGATGATTTTCTTACTTAATTTCGTATAATTGGTCGGTTCTGTTACAGCTGGCATCAGAGCATGGTTTAGCGTGTTACTGTTCACAAGTGTATTTAAAATAAAAAGGCATTTGGAAAACGTGATTTTAAAACTATAGAGTGTGCCAGTGATCATATCCTTTATGCCCAGTTAAGGACTTTAGGTGGCTTAATTAAGTACTGACTGGGGTTCTTGCATCATATTTCTCTTTCGTCGCTCATACGGCGTGCTATTGTATGAGTGCCACTTGGTTGAGTGGTAATGAATGGATCAATTGCCTCTACGCCTCGGTAAGTGTGAGTTGTGAGAGCATGATCGGATACACCGCCGATCTAGGGTAAATGCTTATATGATGCCGGAGTAATTACATGTTCTACGCATGTTTTACAAAGGTATCTCATGTATGGGTCTTCCGTCTGTGGAGGCGATGCCGTCAATAGGACGATGGTTCGGGTAGTTACTACCGTTGTACACGTATCTGGGGATTCGTGTAGAGCGTGTAGATAAAACTTTACTGCTTTTATGCATTCATTGGGAATTGGGCTGAAATGAATCTTCTGCAGGTACATAACAACGCTATCGTGTAGAACGTATTAGCTACGTATTGAGAGATCGTTGTATGCCACCGAATTCGTCGTTAGAAATTATTTATTCCTAAGTTTGTGAGAGCGTGCACGATGCGTACATACATCATGTTACTTGTGCATCTCATTCATCTCATGCATTCCTCCCTTATAAATTGATTATCTCATTTTGATAAAAGACGTATCACCAAAAGTATGTTTCCCAAGTAATAAGAGAACTTTTACTCTGAGATGGCCCGCACGAAGGCGGACATCGCCTCAGTAAGTCCACGGAGGAAGAGCACCCGACGTCCGCTGGCCCCGAGGGAGCACCGCACCACTGAGACACCTTCTTGAGCGAGTTTGGCATGCCAACTTTGCTTTGGAGAGTGCTCCATGATGTGGGGTACCCAGAGGGTCAAGAGCCGGTGTACTCTTGGAATGAGAGCCAGCTTTGGCGGATGATGGACTTGCGATTGGTGGAGATCACGGTTCTGCTCTCGGTGATGCTCCAGTTGGGATGGTTGGCATTTGGAGTTTGAGGGTCGCACTCACCGAGGGTGCAGAGGAGCAGCCTTCCGTGTCATCGTGGACATTATGAGCAGATTTCCCGAGCTTGCAAAGCAGCTCTAGCTGGTACTTTTCCTAGGGATGATCCTCGTGATGCCATTTGGGTTCACCTCGTGGAAGTGCATTGGTTAGAGGTCCAAATGAGGGACAAAGCTAGCGACAACCGTGCAATGAGTGCTATGTTACGCGCCATTAGAGCGTATGAGGGTCTCGAGAGTACCTACTGGACTTTGACTGGCTTGCGTAGTAAGGATAAGCTCAAAGGGAAGAAGCAGAAGAAGAGACAGCACGAGCTATAGCTAGCTTGCGAGGGAGCGAGTTATCGATATGAACTTACAACCGAGATCGAAAGGTTGAGAGAGGTGATAGAGCTATGCAACCGAGTGCATACGTTGACTCAAGCCAACAACAATGCGAGACCGCATGATTGGACAATTGGTTCGGGAGAGAGGAATGAAGCACGGAACGCAAGAAACCTTCTGCTGCAGAGAGTCGATGAGTTAGAGGAATACAACGGCAACTTTGCACGAGGAGTTTCACGCGCTCTACAATGGGGTTGGCCCATATGTTCTCCAAAGAACGCCCGGCATGGACATCGACGACGACAACCAGAACGAGCCTGTAGTTTCACCAGGAGGCGATGGTGACGTCTCCGATCCCGACGATGGCCCCGAGGAATAGGCTAGTTGCTTTGCGCTAGTATCTAGGTCCTGTCGCGAAGACCTTTCTTTTGTTGGCATGTAACCTATCGTATGTTGTTTCGAACGTATGAGACTTGGCATGTGGTTGGAACTTGATGTTCGAATACGAGATCTGAACGCATAAAAAGTCCAGTGTATGTATCTTTCGGCAATGTGATTGTATGGATGCGATGTTTGCCATTGAAGTAATTCGATTAAGTGTTGTTGTCTTAATTGGGATGAGATTGTTGTGCCTCTGTTTTATTGCATGAATTTATTCTCTCCGAAAGAAATTCATGACGGCATAATTTTTTCTTCACTGCAATCATTACAGCTTCACTCAATCGTTACTTGTTGCTTGAAATATGCGGATGACAAACACTCGCCGAACCACGTGTGAAGCCACCGAGACCGGTGCTAACGGTGTGGGGACCGGTGGTGGTGGTGATGGTGGGAACCACGGCAACAACAATGAACCTCCCCATGAACCACATTTGCCACCTCCTCCCCGCTTACCCCCGAGATGTTTCTCGCAAGAAATTTCTGGGAGTCGCAACAACACGGAACAATCCCGTAAGAACATGGAGGATTTTTCACGCACCATCGCCAACAACGTTCAACGTGGTAACAATCAAGGTGGTGGCATGGGAGTGAACCAATATAGCAGCTTTCAAGGATTTCATGGACACCAGGCCACCCGTATTCAAGGAAGCCACAGAGCCACTTGATGTTTGAGGAATGGATCAACACGATGGAAGATAAATTCCGTGTGTTGAGGATGACCGAGGTTCTACGAAACGGAGTATCTTTGCACTTCAATTGCGGGGACCGGCGGGAATGTGGTGGAAGCACCATCGCACCACCTTCCCTCCAAATGCTCAGATTTATGTAACGTCCCGCCTCTCTGAGGCCAGGCCCGCTTACATCTGGCAGCTTCTCTAGGATATAGACGCCCTCACGCATCAACACGCGTGTCTTTTCTGCGCACTTTGTCCTCACTCGTGTGCACCCGGGAAGAACTTCCCGGTCGGTCACCCATCGCTCCAGGCCAAGCACGCTTAACCTCGAAGTTATTTGCAGATGGGCTTCCGGAAAAGAAGTTGCAACTTATTGGTATGAGTATCCTATTAATCCTGTTAAGCTCTAGGCCCGGATGTTACATCCTCACCCCCTTAAGAGATCGACGTCCTCGTCGATCAATCCCAAGCCAGAGCGTCCTCTCTTGGCCACGTCCCATGTGTCGAGAGCCGCGCAGATGCCATATGCCGTGTGACCACGCCGGATCCACACCACCATGCGCACTATGCTCACAAGAATCGCGACACACGCGCCCATGAAACCGCGAGAGTCGGCTCTGATACCATTATGTAACGTCCCGCCTCTCTGAGGCCAGGCCCGCTTACATCTGGCAGCTTCTCTAGGATATAGACGCCCTCACAGACCAACACAGTCTTTTTCACGCACTTTGTCCTCACTGTGTGTGCACCCGGAAGAACTTCCCGGTTCGGTCACCATCGCTCCGTGCCAAGCACGCTTAACCTCGAAGTTATTTGCGGATGGGCTTCCGGAAAAGAAGTTGCAACTTATTGGTATGAGTATCCTATTAATCTCGTTAAGCTCTAGGCCCGATGTTACATCCAAATTGTATCGAGCCGTGTTTAGCGTGTATTCTTTTTCACAAGTGTATTTAAAATAAAAAGGCATTTGGAAAACGTGATTTTAAAACTATAGAGTGTGCCGGTGATCATATCCTTTATGCCCGCTTAAGGACTTTAGGTGGCTTAATTAAAATCGACCGGGGTTCTTGCATCATATTTCTCTTTAAATCGCTCATACGGCGTGCTATTGTATGAGTGCCACTTGGTTGAGTGGTAATGAATGGATCAATTGCCTCTACGCCTCGGTAAGTGTGAGTTGTGAGAGCATGATCGGATACACCGCCGATCTAGGGTAAATGCTTATATGATGTCGGAGTAATTACATGTTCTCACGATGTTTTACAAAGGTATCTCATGTATGGGTCTTCCGTCTGTGGAGGCGATGCCGTCAATAGGACGATGGTTCGGGTAGTTACTACCGTTGTACACGATCCGGGGATTCGTGTAGAGCGTGTAGATAAAACTTTCTTGCTTTATGCATTCATTGGGAATTGGGCTGAAATGAATCTTCTCGCGGTACATAACAACGCTTATCGTGTAGAACGTATTAGCTACGTATTGAGAGATCGTTGTATGCCACCGAATTCGTCGTTAGAAATTATTTATTCCTAAGTTTGTGAGAACGTGCGATGCGTACATACATCATGTTACTTGTGCATCTCATTCATCTCATGCATTCCTCCCTTATAAATTGATTATCTCATTTTGATAAAAGACGTATCACCAAAAGTATGTTTCCCGAAGTAATAAGAGAACTTTTTTACTACAGATGGCCCGCACGAAGGCATCACCAGAAGTCCACCGGAGGAAGAGCACCCCGACGTCCGCTGGCCCCGAGGGAGCACCGCACCACGGACACCTTCTTGAGCGAGTTTGGCATGCCAACTTTGCTTTGGAGAGTGCTCCATGATGTGGGGTACCCAGAGGGTCAAGAGCCGGTGTACTCTTGGAATGAGAGCCGCTTGGCGGATGATGGACTTGCGAAGGGTGGAGATCACGGTTCCTCGCTCTCTGTGATGCTCCAGATTGGGATGGTTGGCATTTGAGTTTGAGGGTCGCACTCAAATGAGGGTGCAGAGGGAGCACCTTCCGTGTCATCGAGGACATTATGAGCAGATTTCCCGGTGAGCTTGCAGCAGACTCTAGTGGTACTTTTCCTAGGGATGATCCTCGTGATGCCATTTGGGTTCAAATTGTGGAAGTGCATTGGTTAGAGGTCCAAATGAGGGACAAAGCTAGCGACAACCGTGCAATGAGTGCTATGTTCGCCGCCATTAGAGCGTATGAGGGTCTCGAGAGTACCCTCTTGGACTTTGACCGGCTTATGAAAAGTAAGGATAAGCTCAAAGGGAAGAAGCGAAGAAGAGAGACAGCACGAGCTATAGCTAGCTTGCAGGAGCGATTGGTTGATATGAACTTCTGGCCGAGATCGAAGCGGTTGAGAGAGGTGATAGAGCTATGCAAATGAGTGCATACGTTGACTCAAGCCAACAACAATGCGACCGCATGATTGGACAATTGGTTCAGAGAGGAATGAAGCACGGAACGCAAGAAACCTTCTCTCTGCAGAGAGTCGATGAGTTAGAGGAATACAACGGCAACTTCCGCACGACGAGGAGTTTCACGCGCTCTACAATGGGGTTGGCCCATATGCTCCAAAGAACCGCCACCGCATGGACATCGACGACGACAACCAGAACGAGCCTGTAGTTTCACCAGGAGGCGATGGTGACGTCTCCGATCCCGACGATGGCCCCGAGGAATAGGCTAGTTGCCTTGCGCTAGTATCTAGGTCCTGTCGCGAAGACCTTTCTTTTGTTGGCATGTAACCTATCGTATGTTGTTTCGAACGTATGAGACTTGGCATGTGGTTGGAACTTGATTTTCGAATGCGATATCTGAACGCATAAAAAGTCCAGTGTATGTATGCTGGCAATGTGATTGTATGGATGCGATGTTTGCCATTGAAGTAATTCGATTAAGTGTTGTTGTCTTAATTGGGATGAGATTGTTGTGCCTCTGTTTTATTGCATGAATTTATTCTCTCCAGTAAATTCAGTACGGCATAATTTTTCTTCACTCGCAATCATTACAGCTTCACTCAATCGTTACTTGTTGCTGAAATATGCAGATGACAAACACTCGCCGAACCACGTATGAAGCCGCTGAGACCGGTGCTAATGGTGCGGGGACCGGTGGTGGTGGTGATGGTGGGAACCACGGCAACAACAATGAACCTCCCCATGAACCACATTTGCCACCTCCTCCCCCGTTTACCCCCGAGATGTTTCTCGCGCAGCTGCTCGGGAGTCAGCGCAACACGGAACAATCCCAGAAGAACATGGAGGATTTTCTGCGCACCATCGCCAACAACGTTCAACGTGGTAACAATCAAGGTGGTGGCATGGGAGTGAACCAATATAGCACTTCAAGGATTTCATGGACACCAGGCCACCCGTATTCAAGGAAGCCACAGAGCCACTTGATGTCGAGGAATGGATCAACACGATGGAAGATAAATTCCGTGTGTTGAGGATGACCGAGGTTCTGAAACGGAGTATGCCGCACTTCAATTGCGAGGACCCAGGGAATGTGGTGGAAGCACCATCGCACCACCTTCCCTCCAAATGCTCGATTTCTTGGAGAGAGTTTACGAGGCTTTTCGTGGAGTCTATATTCCACCGGGGCTGACCGAAATGAAGTTGGGAGAGTTTCAAGCGTTGAACCAGGCACCAAAACCGTGGACGCAATAACTGCGCATGCTTTCAACAACTTGTGTCGCTATGCTCTCGACATGGTTGACACAGATGCTAAAAAGAATAGCCGGTTTCAAGAGAGGACTCAATCCAAAATGATGAAGCATGTTGGTACCAACAACCGTGTCGATTCAATGACTTCATCGATCGTCTGAAGCAGGAGAAGAATAACAACGCCAGCACTGCAGCCAAGACACGCAAGAGAGCCTTTGAAGGTGGGTCGTCTCAAGCTAGAGCACCTATGGGAGGTCGTCCTTCATATCGCCCCTCGGCACTGGCGCTAGATTCAGCCCACCTCACCAAGAAGTCGAAATTTCCGTGGACCTCAAAAGCCGTACAAGATGGCAAGATCTGACCCAACAAAGCAACCAAGAATCTGCGGTACAAGGCGATTCAAGGGAATCGTGGGATCTCGCCGACGATGAAGAGGACCTCCGCTATAACTGTGATCAACCCGTCATTTCTCGAGGTTTTGTCCGTACCGCCAAGAAGAAGCAAAAGACTTATAATGCTAGAGTGCACAAGACAACAAAGGGGATGAAATTCGGGAGGGAGAGCCCGTCACTTCACGGGTAAGTTTCACAACAAAAAACCCATAGTTGTTCTATTTGATTACGGATCATCGCATTCTTTTATGAGTCAAGCATTTGCACGAAACATGAACAACTATGCATGTAATTGGGTTATGGTTATCAGATAAGTTCAAAGTAGGGTGATGTTTTGACTAACCGGATGGTTCGAGGGCAACCCTTGAATTAGGTAGCGAGAAGTTCCGAGTGAACTTGATAGTTATGCTGGATTAGTCTTGGATGTCATTATAGGGATGAATTGGATGAAAGATTGGGGAGCGGTCATAGATCTTCGGAAGTCGAGTACTTACCCTTAAGGATCCCACAGGTGAGGTACTTTCCAAGTACCATTGCCTCGGAGAACAGACCTTATAAGTGTTACATGTGCTACGGCAGCGATCATTCCTATTCATCGATTCCTAGTGTGTGAATTTCCGGATGTATTCCCAGATGAGTTACCCGGTCTTCCGCCGATAGGGAGATTGAGTTTGGAATTGAGCTAGTACCGGAACAGCTCCGATTTCAAGGAGACCATATCGGATGCCTCCAGATGAGTTAGTTGAGCTAAAGAAGCAATTAGAAGATTTGTCAAAAAGGGGTTTATTCGCCAAGCAAGTCCGAGTGGGGATGTCCCGCTTTGTTTGTGAAAAAAGAAGAAAGAGGGCACGTTGAGAATGTGCGTGAGATTACGAGCCACTCAATGTTGTGACCGTCAAGAATAAATATCCCTTGCCACATATCGATGTTCTGCTTGACCAATTATCCAAGGCCAAGGTGTTCTCAAAAATAGATTTGAGATCCGGATATCATCGATTAAGATTAGGCCACAGGATATACCGAAAACTGCATTTTCCACCGTGATCACGGGTTGTATGAGTATCTTGTCATGTCTTTTGGCTTGACAAATGCTCCTCGCATATTTTATGTTCTTGATGAATACGCTTTTCATGCCGTAATTGGATAAGTTTGTGGTAGTGTTCATCGATGACATTCTCGTGTACTCCGAGAATGAGAAAGATCATGAAGAGCATCGAGAACCGTCTTGACCAGGACTTAGAGATCATCAATCTGTATGCTAAGTTTAGCAAATGCGAATTCGGTTGAAGGAAGTTCCTTTCCTTGGTCACATTCATCGAGAGAATGGGGTTTCATCGATCCAAGTAAGGTGCAAGAAGTTATGAATTGAAAGCACCGACCTCGGTTCTCGAGATTAGAAGTTTCTTAGGACTAGCGGGTTATTACCGTCGCTTTATACCAGATTTCTCGAAGATCGCCAAACCAATGACAAGTCTCCTTGGAAGGATCATAAATTTGTGTGGGCCAGAAGAGTGTGAAGCGACTTTCCACACTTTGCGAAAATCTGTTAACCACTGCTCCTGTTTCTAGCACAACCCGATATCGAGAAACCATTTGATGTGTTTTATGGCGCATCAAAGACTGGATTAGGTCGTGTTCTTATGCAAGAAAGGAGAGTCATTGCTTATGCATCACGTCAATTGAGGAAGCACGAGGTCAACTATCCAACACATGATCTTGAACTTGCGGCGCTTGTGCACGCCCTAAAATTTGGAGACATTACCCTTTGGTAATGTGTGCAATATTTTCACGGATCACAAGAGTCTTAAGTATATCTTTACCCAACCGAGCTAAACATGAGACAGTCAGTAGATGGTTGGAATTGATCAAGGATTATAACTTGAATGTGCAATATCATCCTGGTAAAGCCAATGTAGTGGCGGATGCTTTGAGCGAAAAGTCACATTACTTGAATGTGCAGCCATTACTTGAAGATGGGTTCGATCTAATGCATCCTCTGTGTGTTACATAGTATTCTGATTAGTTGTTCGTTGGAAAGTAAGATAATAGAAGGTCGAAAAAAGACAAGGGATATTCCACATCAAAGAGAAAATAAAAGAAAAGCCGTCTCAACACTTTAAAATAGATGAACAGGCGTGTTGTGGTTTGACAACCGTCTTGTGGTTCCCAAGGATCGAGAGCTTAGAAATAAACTCATGGATGAAGCTCACCTTTCTAAGCTATCTATCCATCCCGGAAGTAGTAAGATGTATCAAGAACTAAGATCTCATTATTGGTGGACCAAAATGAAGAAAGAAATTACAAAGATATGTTGTCGATGTGACACATGTTGTCGAGTGAAAGCAATTCACATGAAACTCCGCCGGTATGTTGCAACCCTTATCAATCCCGAGTTGGAAGTGGGACGATATCAAGATGGATTTTATCACGGGTTTGCCCACTACTCAAAAAGGACATGATTCGATTTGGGTAATTGTGGATCGTCTTACCAAGACCGCTCATTTCCTACTGTCAAAACCACTTATCGACCACCTCAATATGCCGAAAGTATATCGCAGAAATTGTGAGGTTGCATGGTATACCAAAGACCATAATATCTCGATAGAGGCTCACAGTTCACGGCTCATTTTGGGAACATTTACACAAAGGCTTAGGAACTAGTTTGATTCGCAGATACCGCTTATCATCCTCGAGACGGATGGTCGACCGAACGAGTAAATGCTTTGTTTTGGAGGATATGTTGAGAGCACCGTGTATTGTCTTCCAAGGGATCATGGGAGTCATGGTTACCGTTAGCTGAGTTTTCTTATAATAATAGTTATCAAGAAAGCATCAAGATGGCCCCATTCAAGCTTTATATGGCGTAAAATGTAGAACACCATTGAATTGGGTCGAGCTCGGTGATAGAAGGTATTATGGCATTGACTTTGTAGAAGAAGCCGAGAAGAAAGTTCATATTATTCAAGAAAAATATGAAAGCGGCCCAATCACGTCGTAAAAGCTATGCGATAAAAAGAAGGAGACCCCTTAGTTTTGAAGTTGGTGACTATGTTTATCTGAAAGTCACGCCAATGAAGAAGAAAAGGTTTGGAGTCCAAGAAAGCTTGTCTGCGAGATTCAGAGGACCATACAAGATCTTGGAACAACGAGGTCCGGTAGCCTACAAGTTAGAGTTACACGAGACAATGAGTACTGCTTTTCCCAGTTTTCCATGTCTCACACCTCAAGAAATGTTTGCGTGTTCAAAGGAAAGAATAGAACCTCGAGGTATCCAACTCAAATCAGATTTGGTGTATCGTGAACAACCAAATCCGGGTGTTAGACACTAAGGAACGTGCTACTCGGAATAGTGTGGTGAAAACATACAAGATACAAATTGGGATCATCATGATGAGGGAGATGCAACTTGGGAAACAGGAGAGTATCTACAAAAAGCTTATGAAGATTTTTATAACAAATGGTTCAGAACCCAAATCTCGGACGAGATTTTTATAAGGGGAGGGCAGTAACACCCGGTGTTATGCCCGTATTTAGGCACCTTGCAAATCATGCATATCATGCATCATCAAGCATCCTAATCATACCTGAATAATCTTGCATATAATAACTGAAACATTACTTGAAACATACTGAAACATGTTTGTGAAACGTAAATGATGCATACACTTATTAGAGTTGTTTTGCTCGATTCTTGCTTGCTAGGTTAGTAGAACATGTTTGGCTGCTATTGTAAATCATCTAGCAATGTTTAGTTCAATTTTTGGAGCAATGTTTGTATTCAAATTAATTCAAAATTCGGCTTCAAAAATAAATTCCAAAAAATTAGGGTTTTGAGCTAAACGTGGACTTTGATCTTCCAATTCAAAATCTAGAAAGAATTTGGTCTGTGGTCCTAAAAGCAAAGTTGTAGAGAATTAAATTCTAAGCAACTTTCATTTTTGGTACATTTTCAAAAGAGGTCATTTTCTTGCTCAAAATAATATTTGAAAACTGTTATTTAAAATTTATTGAAAATGAAAATTTAAAAGAATGTTTTTTACATTAGCGGTCGTCCGCCTGCGCTTCTGCCCTTGCCACCAAGCCGGCCCAGTGAGCCTCCCCGCCTCCTCGCCTCGCCTCGCTCGGCCCAGCCCGGCCACCTCATGCCGCCACGCTCACTCGCCATCATCCATCACAAGCCTCGCCTCACCCAGCCCTTGCCTTCCCTGGCATTGGCCGCTCGTCCACCACCGCAAGCCATGGCGAGAGACATTCCGCCATGGCGACCATGTGCTTGCGCGTGCCGCCACCATGCCAAGCAGCCAGCGGCTTCGAGCCACCATGCCGCCCGCCTACTCTGCTTGAGCTGGTGCGCTCGCTCACTCCCGCCAGCATTGCCTTCCCTCTCCTCCAGAGCAAAAAGCCAAGCTCGCGCCCTCGCCAAGGCCGCTCACGCCGGCGTCGAGCTCCCTGCACCACCGCGCCATTCCCGATTCTCTCGCCCAGCTCCGCCGCCTTCCTTCAAGTCGCACAGCCTTGCGCCTCCCTCCAGCGCCAGTCGAGCCTCCCACCTACGCCATGCGACGGCCATGGCGCCGCCGCGTTTCGATCGCCATGGAAGTCGTCTTCCTTCTCTTCTCCCGCCTAGCCTAGCTACCCTACCGCACTCGCCGTCTCCTCGCACATCCTGCGGCGCTCGCTTGTTTCGCCTGCCAGTGGCGGAGTTGGCCGCCCGGCCTGGTGGCGTGAAGCCGCATGGCCACCAGCCAAGATCACGCACCCGTGAGCGAGGCACCTTGTTTCTGGCCGAGCCAAGCCGTGTGTGGTGGACGCCTGTTGGGCCGTCTCCTCCCTCCTCCTCGGGCCGCGCCACAGAGGCGGTGATGGCCGTGGGCCAGCTGTTTCAAATGGGCGGCCCAGATGTTGTTTAAAGTGAATTGATTTCCTTTATTATTTGTTATTTGAAATCAAAATGGTTTGAAAAATGTTTGGATGATCAAACTTGTTCCAAATTTGTTGAAACAAAATTTTCTAGGTTCCTTATCACCAGATCTACTTGGGAAAAATAGTGCATGTCATTTTTGATATACTTTTCTATAGGATTTTATTTAATCTTGAATATTGCTGATAACTTGAAAAATATGTAGAAAAATATCTAGGCTTCAGAAAAATATGATTCCAAGTTTGTTAATCTTCTTATGTCATGTACTTCCTAGGAAAAATATATTTCATGCATGTGCTGTGGAAAACTTTAGAGGTGTAGTTCAAGTACCTTAAATGGCTGATTTTTTGTTATTTTTGCTAGAGAGCAAACTTTGTATAAAACATGCATGTGATAATTTTTGTACAGTCATTATATACCATGAAGAACCTAGGAAAAATATTAATTCTGTTGTTTGACACTTTTCATAGTACAAAGTAATTTCATGCTCATTTTTAGGCTATAGCTTGTCATTTTTGTGTAGGATAGTTTACTTATCCAAATGCCATGAAATTTTTATGGTAGTCTGTTTAGGGTAGTAGTATGCTACTGTAATTTTCTCAGATTTTTAGGAGCATCAGAAATATAGGTTGCTATTCAAACCTATTATTAATTAGGGTTTAAGCAAGTGTTGCCTTAAGTGTGATTAAGAAATTAGTAAAGCTTTGGTGTATCTTTGAAGCATTTAATAAAATATGTTGACTTAACATATTGGTAGTAGAAGAGAATGCAGTAGATGACATGTGCTTGTAGCATAGTTTCTTGGATGATGTTGTCTACCTTGCCTTTCAACATATTCATTGCATTCATCTCCTTCGATGCACCGATTGCATAGGCACTTACACGCATTGCATCATACAGGATCGCAAACCGAGAACCCAGTCGTCATACCCGAGGAGCCCGAGGAGCAGTTCGAGGTGCAGCCAGCAGAAGTGCCGAAGCCGACGAGGAGGACGTTGAAGAACTTCCGAGTGCCCGATCACCGTCCGAGCTCCTTCGAGAGAGGCAAGCCCCGAGCATCTTTCTCCGGTTTGCAATGATTTCGTTAAATGCTTTACTTTAAATTGATGCATTACGTTCAGGAGTTGTTTGCAACCGTTCTTTGCATTATACCTTGTTTACCTTTGTTATACTATATCCTTGTTACCTGGTATCCGCAATCAGTCAATGCTTAATCGGCTTAGACCGGTAGAAGTCGGGTGATTTCCTGTCACCGCGAGCTATAGGTGGTTACCGGATCTGTTTGGATGGCTATGAAGTCATGGTATAACTAAGTGTTAAATGAAGTTGAGACCGGCGAGAGACTTGCGGGGTTTTGGACCGTAGTGTTTCCGTGCAGGTTTATTAAGGACCGACCGTTGTTGGGCCTCGAGTCATGTTGAACGATGCCTTACATTTAGTCGGGCGGATAAAGTACCTTCCGACCGCTGGTGGCCGGGAGATTTTTCGGGCCGAGTAGATTGCCCGCAGCCTTGACCGTGCAAGGTGTGTGGTAGGACACGGGGCGGATGATAAGACCAAAGTGCGCCGTCGGTCGGCCCCGGTACATGTGGTTCTGCAAACTCGAGATACCGGAAAGTTGACTCGGTGATCAATATCTCACTTTAGCGGGTGAGTGAGATTTGTGTAAGGAATAAATCACCACCGGTTAGGAATCGATTCGAATCGCCATCGCTCCCGGATAGTGAGCACTTGACTTGAGTGACTTCATCGTAGTAAATGTTTATGGAACACTTGGACAGTTATAGTGAATATGATGAAGATGGAAGTTGTTTAATGATCGGTGGTTATCATTAATTGCTTAATCACATGTTTACTCTAGTATAGGTGAAAATCTAGTCGACGAGTTAATAATAATTAACTTGACAATATCGCTTTTAGAAAGGTTCTTGAAATGCTAAAATGCTTCTTTTGCAAATGAGTCAGCTACCCTACTATAATGCCTGCATAATCCTTGGTGTCATTTATTTTCGGTTATGTCGGGTAAGTCTGGCTGAGTACCTTCTCGTACTCAGGGTTTTATTCCCACTTGTTGCAGATGGGCAGATGTACTATGGCTATTGTATCAACTGCCTCTATCCTGCGATGGGTGATGCTTAGGACCATGGGCATGGTCATTCCTTACGTCTCATCTAATGCTTTTGTTGGAGATGATCATCAGCTGGCACTATATTTGAACTCCGTGTGAGTGTGTGTGGTTTTAAACAAATGACTTCCGCTACTTTTATTCGAACTTGTTTTGTAATAACTTTCATTTAAACTCTGATGTATCTGTTAGGGAAACTTTTATGTAATATGTGATTGGTGACCGCTAAACTTATTACGATCATGGCTGGGACACGAGTTGGTTTGAAATCCTTCGTGATTTCACGGACTACCGGGTTATACGGGCTTAAGTTTGCTCAATCGCCCGCTTCTGTGTGGATGATTTTCTTACTTAATTTCGTATAATTGGTCGGTTCTCATTACGGCCGTGGACGCGAAGTCATGGAGCGCGGTTTGACCACCCTCGCGATGCGTCTATCGCGGGGGTATCTCTCGCTGGTAAGTCGCGCGCCGCTGCATCCCCCCGAGCCCTCCCCGTTTCTCATTATTTCTCGTTCCCTTATGCGCGTTCACCGTTCCTGCAGGGGATGAGGGACGTGCGAGCCTCCCCGCCACCCATTCCCGAGGACGCAAGGCGGCGGGCGATCAACCGGGCGCACACCGAGGCGCAGAAAGAACAGAAGGATGCCAAGGCGGCGAAGCATAAGAAGCAGATTCTTGCGCGCGAGAAACTAGACGAGCGTTGTCGGCAGCAAAGGAAGGACAGCCTCCTATTTGAGGAGTCCCCGTCGCCGTCGCTATCGACGGATGCCTCGAACGGAGATGACGAGGGTGAGAGGGGGCGGGATCCCCTAGACCATCTCCCTGATGTTGAGGAGACGGCGCTCCCAGGAGGAGGAGGTGGAGCCGCCTCGGGGTCAGCGATCACCCGCCTCAGGGCTGAGGCTGACACGCCCGAGGAGCGGGCATTGGGCAAGTGTGCCGTCAGCCCGGTGGGCTCGACGACAGCGGTGGTGCAAGTGGTGGCAGAGCTGACGCAACTGCTCCCACAGAGCACCAAGGGGGCGCCGGGGTCCGTCGAGGACCGCCCGGCGCCGATGGATATGGCGGTCGTGCTTCAGCCGCCGCCACCGCCTTTGCAGACGAGGGTCGCCGTGTCGAAGCGGTTGCTGCCCTAGTCGAGGTAAGCGTACTTTAGGTGGCGCCGCAGCGTTTTTCGTTCGTTCATTCGTCTCGTGCTGACCCTGTAAGTATTATGTTTTTAGCCGGAAGCGACCTACGGAGGTGCCTTCCTTGGCACCGCTTAAGGCGCTCAAGGTGACCCCTGGCTCCACCGCCCATTGGGTGGTGGGGGCACAAGCCGCCATACGACGCGACATGGCATTGGCGAGAGCCGGCCTGACGGAGTCGGTCTCCTAAGGAGGGGCTATCGAGGCTACCCCGACACCGACGGGGGAGGGGGCGCCTCCGCCCCACGAAGGCGAGGGCCATGAGGCGGATGCGGCCGGGGTGTCCTCGATTGCCGAGGCCACCGAGGTCGAGGCCCGCAGGGTCTCCGAGGCCGAGGCAACCGACGAGGCCGCAGCAGCGGAGGTCGAAGCCCCCGCGCCCATCGAGGCCACGATGGCGGGGGCCGGAGCCCATGGGACCACCGAGGCCTAGGAAGTGGAGATGAAGGTGGTGGAAGCCTCGGTGGCACCCCTGGTTCAAGGCCCGTCGTTGCTGCCGGGGAGCGCCCGGGAGGTAGAGGTCCTTCCGAAATCCTCCGACGATGTTTCCCGGACGCGGGAGATGGCCGATGGTGAGGTGGCCGGTGCCGTGGAACAGCCGGTTCCGACCCCGGGCGAGGGAAGCTCAGCCCTCGCGTGGGTATGACCCGAGCCCCGCGGGTGGGACCACCCGCGTGTGGTGTGGCAGAGTCGGGATGACCCTGAGGCGGAGCCTCTGTTTGCCCTCAAGGACACGGCCGAGGGTGGGCGCTGGGACACGTTCGAGCAGTACCGCCGGCTGGCGGAGCGGTCACTTCGGACGGCGCTGTCCGTGGTGGCCGATGATCTACCCGGAGTCGCCTAGGTTCGCACTTTCTTTCCTTACGCGGTGGTCTTCTTCCGAGTTTTCTTTGTAGGGATTGACCCCTGTTCTGTTTCCCTCCAGGAGCTCGAGACCCGGTCCCTCGGGAAGTTGGTCTTTCTCCGGGGGGAGAGGGACGTCTGGGACCAGCTTCAGCGGCAAAAGGGGCCTCTTGCCGGTGCCAACGAGCTCCTGTCGGCACAGAGAGCAGAAGTGGAGGACCTCCACCTTCGTTGTGCCGATGTGACGGTCAAGGCGGTTACGGCCCACGAGCGGGTCGCCCCTTTGGCGGCGCGGGTCAAGGAGTTGGAGGAGGAGCTGATCCGCGTGGCCGGTGAGCGGGACGCCTTTTGTTCCCGGGCTGGAGAAGCCACGACCTTGAGCAAGGTCGTTGCTGGGCAGCTGGGGGCGGAGCAAAGTGCGCACCAGCTGATGAAAGGCACCTTGGATGAGGCCCTTATGGTGGCTGAGGCCTCCCGGACCGAGGCTGTGATCTGGAGTGGAAATGCCGAAAGTGAGTGTTGTTCCCCTTATTTAATTCGTTTTTCTTGTGTTCGGCCCCTAACTCCTTGGTGCGATATAGAGCTGGCAGGGGAGGTTTCTAGGGCGGCCGAGACTGCTCGGGTCAAGGCTCAGCACCTGAAGGAGTTAGCCGAGGCGTCTCGGGTCGTGGCCCAGTGTTGGAAGGAGAAAGCCGAGGCCTCTCAGGTCGAGGCCCGACGCTGGGGGCAGAAGGCCGCGGGTGAGTTCCGTAGACTTTCCGCCCTTGCTCTGGCTTGTACTTTTTTGCGCTCAACCTTGTTCCATTGCGTTTGGCGCGGAGCTGGAGAAAGAAGTCACCTAGGCTGCCGAGGCCTCCGCCGCAGTGCAGGCAGTGCTTGAAACCAAGATCGGGGAGCATGATGCGCTGAAGAGCGCCGCCCGTACTACCTGCGAGGCGCTGGAAGTCGAGGGGGTCCAGTCAGGAAGCTCTCTCGGGAGCCGCCTGGTTGCGTTGAGCGGCCAGATGCGCGAGCGACTCCGAGGGGCGCTGCATACGGGCGTCAAGCGTGCACTGGCCGTCATCGCCTCGCACTACGTCGGCGTTGACCTCTAAGCCATCAGCGATGGCTACATTCTGCCCGATGATGACGAGGAGGCCGACGAGGCGGTGACAAAGCTGATGGAGGCGGCAGAGGGTCCTAGCATGGCGCTGGCTGGGCTGTTCGAAGAGGAGGTTGTCCCTCCTCCGCCGTCCACCGATGCTGGAGACCCTGCGCCGTGACCTGGGCCCAAGAGGCCGTGTAATTAGATTAGGGATTATGTTGTCCTATCATAACATTGGCGGCTGTTGAGGCCTTTTTAAAGTGATCGTGCGCCGATGCTTTTTCAATTGTTTTTCCTTATTGTATTTCCGAGCCTCTGCCCTCTGTCTTGTTTCTGAACGTAACTCTTGTGAAAAACTTCCTCAGAGCCTAAGTTGCCCCTTAGGCAGAAGGTGGTGAGGGAGTGCCATAGCCCGGAGGCGTAGGCCGTCTCGCAACTCAGCCGGCCTTCTGACCTTGAGACAGTCTTTTGGTCCTTAGGTTCTTTCACAATCGATTTGTTAGAGCATGCTAGAGAGTTCGGCGTAGGATTTTTTTTTTCGAAAAACAACTTAAGAACGGTGCGTGGGACTTAGGGGGGGGAGTCCCCCCTTCTAGTCCCCCAGGGAGGCTCGGTTCTGCAGAGACAGAGCAGAGCCTTCCTCGTGGTGTTATCGTAATGCCGAGCCCCGCGATGGGCTCGACGGGTTTCTAGAAAATTTAGAACAACGAAAGAACGCCTCTTAATTGTATTCTGAGAAACAGTTTGTACAATGCTTGGAAATTCTAAGGGTAGAAATGACGTAGCTATTCTACGTTCCAAGCGTTGGTGAAGATTTCGCCTTTCTCATTGGCCAGCTTGTAGGTCCCGGGTTTTAGTACTTGGGCGATGATGTATGGTCCTTCCCATGGCGGGGTCAGCTTGTGGCGGCCCTTGTTGCTATGCCTTAGTCTCAACACCAGGTCGCCCACCTTCAGGTCTCGGCTTCGTATGCGCCGGGCTTGATAGCGTCGTAGGGCTTACTGGTACTTGGCTGAATGTAGCAGCGCAACGTCTCGGGCTTCCTCCAGTTGGTCGAGAGCATCCTCGCGGGTAGTGCTGTTGCTTTGCTTGTTGTAAGCCTGCAGCCTTGGGGAGCCATACTCCAAGTCAGTGGGGAGGATGGCCTCGGCTCCATAGACCAGGAAGAACGGCGTGAACCCCGTGGCTCGGCTTGGTGCTTTCGTCATCGAAGTCAGAGTGGCCGAAGCAGTAGTCGCTTGCGGCCAAGAAGCGGTGCATAGCCTCGGGGTCACGAAGCCCGGAGAAGTCCGCTCCGGCCCATGCCTCGTCCTCCTCCGAGGATTCAGTGTGGGTGTGGGTCGAGATTGTGGTGGAGAAGTCAAGGGCGAATCGTTGGTGGTGTCCCAAGGGCTCCACGTGCGCGGAGGCGTGAGCGAAAGCGTAGGCGGCGGCGATGTTTTTCAGCCTGAAGAGGTACGGGGATGGTGACACCGCTGGGCTCTGCTCCGCCTGAGTCAATTCCTCAGGAAGTGGCGGGGCAGAGCTTGACGACGGGACGTCGCTGCGTGCTACTGGCGTCTCTCCCCTGCCCAGGCTTAGGCTAGATAGGTCCCCAGCCAGGGACTCTGTACCAACAGCCGGGCAAGGGATGTCGGCGGAGTGCGGCGCGCAGCCCTGAGTTCGCGTGGCGTTGGAGTAGTCCCACTCGCGTCGTGCCTGGCGAGCGTGACGAGAGCAGCGGCCCGGGCGCCGCCTGCGCCCGGGCTGCCGATGCGCGACGTCGTCGACGGCCGGTGGGGCTCTGGGTGTGAGGAGTACCATATCGTACTCTCATCCTAGAGCCATGAACTCTAGGCTCCCAAACCAGACCACCGTGCCGAGACGTATGGGGTCAGCCATCCGGAACTTGTTGGGACGATCACGCTAACACGCAGACAGCCCTATCTGGCGCGCCAACTATCGGTGTTTCGGACCGGGGGGTCCTCAACAAACTAGTAAATGTGAACTGCGTGCCCCTAATCCCGGATGGTGATACAAAGAGACACAAGGTTTATACTAGTTTAGGCAATCGGTGCCCTACGTCTAGTCTAGGAGATCGATCTTGTATTCTTTGCACCGAAGTGCTTGTAGTAGGGGGTTACAAGCTAGGTGAGAGAGGGAGCTAGTCCCAGGTCTCAGCGTGGAGTTGTGCGGGCTGCTTGAGTCGTTGCTCTCAGGCAGCGTGGGAGCGTGCGTGAATTGAGTGAGTGCGTTTTGCGCGTGAGGGCCGGCGTGGTCTCGATCCATAGAAATGGCCCTGGCTGCTTCCTTTTATAGCCACAAGGAGGGAGCCAGGAGTACATGAGAGAGCTACTCGTGGAGCCTTAGCGAGGAAGGAAGATCCAGTACTGTGGCCTATTCCTGTAGCAGCACAGTGTTAGGAATGGCAATTGGTACTTGATCACTGTTGCGTCATGTCGGCCATGCCTGAGGCTGTTGAAGTCGTTGGGGTCCTTGTTGACGTTTAGTCAGCATGGCCTCCTCTGTAGGTGACATGCCGTGCCTTGTGAATTTTTGACTTGGTGGTTCGCCGAGGCTGGCAGTGTTTGTGGCGGCCGCGCCGAGGCCTGATTTTTGAGGAGGCTCGGAGGTGACCTGAGTCGCGCGCGGCGGTCTCGGTGGTCAGCGTCGTACCGGTTTAGGTGGAAAAATGTAGGGCGTGTGTCGGTAAAACACGGTAGTCCCTTGACCGCCGTCGGTGGGGAATGGTAAAAGGAGATTTGACCGCCGTCCCATCGCCCATGTTGCTATGCCCCCGCCAATCGTGGGCTCGACGTAGGCGCAACCGGTACTTACACGGATGGGACGGCCCGCCAGAGGGGCGATTGAGGCGGAGACGACGAGGATGTGGGATTTAACCCGGCCTCGGCCGAGGCGGAGAAGGAATAGTATCGTCCCGAGACCTGCCGGGGTCTCTTGGACGAGGCGTAAAACGAAGCGCTTGGGCTCTCCTGCGGTTTCGAGACTACAGGACACGGACTTGACCTTCCATGTCGCTTTGTCCTTGGCACAGAGTTAGATAGCACAATGATGAGCACACGGCGGCGGTAACCTATTGCGCCGGTCCCCTGTCCGTCAATCAATCGCTCTGCCCGTCTTGTGAAAAGTGCGGTGGCGTTTATGGAGAGTAGTTAAGCGCGATAATCTGGACGTTACGTTTCATCAGAGGAGTTTGGTCGGGACAGAGGCTACGAGTATGTTTGCCGAGCCCGGCCTCGAGCGAATCAGAGAATTGGGATCCCATCCGAGGCCTTTCGGGGCGAGGCCTCGGCGAGAGGGTCTCGGCGGGGCGCTTTTGGCCTTTCGTATGAGGCCTCGGCGTAAGGCCTCGAGCGAATTGGAGAATTCTGCAGAGACCTGGCGGTAGTCTTTTGGCTTTGATTTTTGCAAGGTCTAAGCAACATTTTTGGTTCTTGCTTAGGGTACCCCTTCTTGTGGTATCTGACACTACGCCTCTGGGCTACGGCAACTCCCTCACCACCTTTCGCCAGAGGGGCAGCTTGCGCTCTGAGGAAGTTTTTTGCAAGTGATGTGTTCAGAAACAGAGCAGAGGGCAAGGGCTGGGAAACATAATAGAAAACGATTAAAAACATATATACACAAGTACTAAAAAGGCCTCGACGGCCACAAACGTTATGGTACAATGATGTACATCCTAATCTATTACATGGCCCCTTTGGCCTAGGTCAGAATACGAGGTCGCGAGCATCGACGGACGGCGTAGGAGGAGCCACCTCCCCTTCGAACAGCCAGGCCAGCATCGTGCTAGGGGCCTCAACCGCCTCCACCAAGCTTCATCACCTCCTCCTCGGCCTTCTCATCGTCCTCTGCCACGACGTAAATCGTGTCCGAGACCGGCAGGGAGGTCTCCGAATGGGATCCCATCGTAGGGAGACATCGAGCCCCCGGGGCCAATCGAACGGCCCTAGGACCCACTGGAGAAGCCCTCTGGTACCTTTGGAGTGTGTCTCTGGACCGCTAGCCGATCCCTATCGAATGGGGCACGGGCCTCCACTCAGACTTACCCGATAACAGCTCACCGAAAGTGTCACCGCTCGCGCCCACCGAGGGTAGCCTGGCATATTCCACCCCTCCTTCTAAACAAAAAGGATGCGCGAGGGTCACACAAAAAGCCAAGGGAACTCCTGATCGCCCTCTCGCTCCGTGCAGAGGCTCGGGGGCTCTTCCTGCAACTTAACCGAGGCCTAGTCACCCAAACTCGCACTCAGGGGCCCGGCAAACGCGATAAACTCCTTGCTCAACGGAGAAAAAGCCCCTGGAGGAATAAATCCACTCCTCCAGGGCCTCGGGGACTACACCCGGCGGGTGCGCTCGCGTGCACCCACCGGAACCACGAGTACGAAACACAATCCTAACAGAAGTTGCTGCAAGCCAAGTCTCGACAAAGCCTCAGGGAGAGTGCTTGCCCTCTCTCCGAGGCTCAGGGGCTACTGTCGGATACTATAAAAAGGGGTACCCTAAGCAAGAACCAAAAAAATTGCTTAGACCTTACAAATATCAAAGCCAAAGGACAACCATAGGGTCTCGGCCGATTCTCCAATTCGCCCGAGGCCCGCACCGCAAAAGCCCTCAGATGAAAGGCCGACTCTCCGCCTCGCCGAGGCCCAGTCACCGAGGCCCTCTCTCCGCCTAGCCGAGGCCCTCTCGCCGAGGCCGATTCTCCGATTCGCCCAAGGCCCGCACCACAAAAGCCCTCGGATGAAAGGCTGACTCTCCGCCTCGCCGAGGCCCTCTCGCCGAGCCCCTCTCTCCACCTCGCCAAGGCCCTCTCTCTGTCTCGCCGAGGCCCTCTCGTCGAGGCCGACTCTCCGCCTCGCCGAGGCCCTCTCGCCGAGGCCCTCTCTTCGCCTCGCCGAGGCCGATGCTCCGCCTCGACCGAGGCCGGGCTCGTCCCGCATCCTCGTCGCCTCTGCCTCAACCATCCCCCTGGCAGGCTGTCCCATCCATTTAATGCGCCTGAGTGCACCCGCTACGTCAGCCACGACCGGCAGCGTACAGCAAGAGGAGCGATAGGACAACGGTCAAATCTCCTTTTTACCATCCCTTACTAACGGTGCAGGGGTTACCATGCCCTGTACTTTTCCACCTAAACCGGATCACTATAGCCTCGGAATCAGTGCATAGACCCAACTGCTCCCTCCAGGGCCTCGGCAAATCAGGCCTCGGCGCGGTCAGCTACAAACACCCGCTAGGGCCTCGGCAAATCAGGCCTCGGCGCGGTTAGCTACAACCTGCCAGGCCTCGGCACTCCACCAAGTCAAAAATCCATAAGGCATGGCATGTCACCTACAACGGAGGCCATGCTGACTAAACGTCAAACGAGGACTCCCACGACCTCAACAACTTCAAGCCTGGCCAGCACGACGCGCCAGTCAGGTACCGATCGCCGTTCCCAACACCATGCTGCCACAGGACTGAACTAAAGTAGGCTCCACGCGTAGCTCTCTCATATACTCCTGGCTCCCTCCTTGCAGCTATAAAAGGAGGCAGCCAGGGCTGTTTCTGAAAAGGGGACCACGCTGGCACTCACGGGCATACGCGCTCACAGAGACATCGAGGGGGGAGACTCACGAGCTCACGGAGATAGGCTCACGTAGACATACGCTCTCCCAAGCTGCCTGAGAGCAACGTCTCAAGCAGCCTGCACCGTTCCACGCCGAGACCTGGGACTAGCTCCCTCTCTCACCCAGCTTGTAACCCCCTGCTACAAGCACTTCGGTGCATGGAATACAAGATCGATCCCTCAGACTAGACGTAGGGCACCGATTGCCTAAATCAGTATAAACCTTGTGTCTCTTTGCATCACCATCCGGGATTAGGGGCACGCAGTTCACATTTACTAGTTGGTTGAGGACCCCCCGGTCCGAAACACCGACAATAAGCATATGATAATGTTTTTTATTTAGTCTACAATGCTTCTATGTGATGCTGTGCTTTTAATGAGTGATTTTATTTGTTCATGTTGATAACTCAAGTGCTTGATGTTTGATCACCTAAGTAACTTAGATCAACATAGGATCACAAATGAGTTAGGGTTTGTGTTTATCATTTAGTCAAAATATGCTTCTAAGTGTTAAATTGTGTTTAAAACCTTTTTCATGATGTTGTTTTGACTAAAATAAAACTTTAAGTTTGGAGCATGTTCGAGGTTTGACCCTAAATAAAAGTGGCAATATGGATTGTGCTCTACAAATTTTGTTTGAGGATCAAGTATCAAATCCACTTCTAACATGTCCAAACAGTAGCCACAAGTTTCAATCTAGTGTTGTTTTGAATCTCTTAAGAAAATTCTGAGATTAGCAGTTAGCAAGTTCAATGTTTGGGAATTTATCTAATCAATTTTCATAAATAAAACTTGTACAATAATAATACCATTTTATAGTATAAGGTTTGAAATTTGAAAATGTACCATTGATTATGCTATTGGAATCTTAATTGATCCCTAATTAATTGCTCAAAGTATCAAACTAACTTTGTTTGTAACACTGAGAATGGATTCAGTTTTTCAGTTTTCAAGTATAGGTTTTCAAAATTCTCAATCTCACTAACCATTGAGAATTAGCCTTTTACCCTTAAATATTTATTGGAGATCTATTTTAGATCTACAACTTTTAGTAATGAAGCTTTAGCTTAAGATGAACAGATCGAGAGAAATAGAGGGAAGAATAAGCCCTGTCAGACGGCTACAGTAATACGCCAGAAGCAGCCTGCTTGGCTGCCTCGCCGCCGACGTCGATCTTCTCGGCGTTTCGCCGTTTGAGCCACGCAGCCACCGTGAGAAGTAGCCGAGCCGCGTTGGCAATCCTGGAGAAGTGTCGTCCGTGCTCATTCAATGCCCGACGCCGGCCAACTCCTTCTTTTCCTCTTCCTCTCCTTGCCGCCGTTCTCCTCTGTCCGCCCGCCAAGTTTGCAGCCACCGCTCACTCTCCGTCCAATTCGTCGCGTCAATAGCTTCTCCATGCGCTTATATCCCGTCCCGACCTAGTAGCGACATCGTTCTTCGCAGGTGAGAGCCGAGCGGGCCACGCCGTCGCCATGGCCGCCATTGGCGCCGAGTTGAGCTCGTGCGCAGACAATCCCTTCGCTGTCTTCCTCTTCCCTCCCTGTGTCCCGTTTAGGTACCACTTTGGGTCGCCAAATCTCGCCCCGGTGGCCGTTTTCCGTTGCCGCCACCGCCGACCGCGGAACGCCGAGTGCGCCGCGTTGCTCTGGACGCCGCGCTGCCCTGCTCGTGACCGCGCCTCGCTGCAGCCCCTACGGGACCTATACCAAAGCATAGACCTCCTACCGAGCATCCCGGAGCCCCGAGAACGCGCTCCGGCCAAGCCACGGCCGAAAGCCGGCGAGTCTGCCGCCGCCGCCGTGCGTCCAGGCCGCCGAAGCCGCCATTAGCGCCGCCGCTGCTCCCAACCACCCCAATCAGCCCAACCATCTACCTTGTTGGATGATATATAGCAAGGGGAACACGATGGTGCCAACCCCTTCGCCGGAATCCTCGCCGCCAGCGAGCCCCGGCCGGTCAAAGCCGCTCCACTGCTTCTCTCTCTCTGACCAGTGGGGCCGGTTGACCATGGATCCCGTGCGTCAGTCACTCGGGTGCACTGGACTGGGTGTACCTAGCAGTGGATAGGGTGGCTTTTATTTGTTTTTCTGTTTTTATTTGAATCAAACTTTGAAAATTCATAACATGAGCTAGGAAAGTCCAAAAATGGTGAACCAAAATTTTTTAGCTTTGTCTTCTTGTGCTCTACATGTTAGAATTATAAAATTTTCTGTTTGATAAATTTTTATATACTGTTTTTATTTACCTAGAATAATACCTTTTAGCTTCCAAAAATGATATCTAAAGCTATAAGTATTAAAAATTCGTGAAACCTATTTTCATACTTTTATAGTAACATGCTCTATGCAGGAAAATTATGAAATCTGTTGTTTGACACTAAAAGTGGGCTGACCCTGTTTAGGTTGAATTAAGTTTATATTATTTGTTCTTTATATATATATATATATATATATATATATATATATATATATATATATATGAATGTATGTATGTATGTATGTATGTATGTATGTATGTATGTATATGTATATGTATATGTATATGTATATGTATATGTATATGTATATGTATATGTATATGTATATGTATATGTATATGTATATGTATATGTATATGTATATGTATATGTATATGTCTGTCTGTATGTATGTATATGCATATGTATATGTATTCAAATGTGATGAAATTTATGTAGTATACTAATTACAACTTGTATGTGCTAATGTATTTCTCTGAGTATCAGATTTGTACAGCAGCTGACCACAGAATAACTTATTCTATGGCCACCTTGATTTACGATAATGTTTGTACCAATTTACGATAATAACAATACATATTTACGATACATGGGTTACTATAATTCAAGACGATATTTACCATAATGCTATAGTAAATCACTTATGAGGGAGTTACCATAATCTCGTAAATTAGTATAGTAATTATCGTAACTCAAAGTGGTCATAGAATAACTTATTCTGTAGCCAGCTACAGAACAGTATATACAATGATGAGCATGCTAATAATAAAAATAGAATGCAATAACAACTTGTATATGCATACTATTTCTTGTTTGCCTAACTTCCACCCTGTTATGATGAATGGTGATGTGATCATGTTGTGATGTTTTGTGAAATCTTGTTGGTGTACTAAATACACCTAAAATTAATGTGATCTAGATGAATTGAAATAATTGCCTTCTCCACTGGAGAAGAGATATGCACTTACTCAGTAAAAGATTTAAATTAAGTAGCACCTTACAACCTCGATGTTGGTCATGTTCAAATTTGTTTCCTATGCTACTAGGGCTGCATGTTTTCATTCTTCAACTCAACATCATGGCATTGCTATCTTGCATTCTTTTATGCATTCTCTTTATTTATGCACCACTTGCATACATATAGGATCGGAGGAGGAAGTTCCAGTAGAGTACGTGATTGTCGAGGAGGAGAACCCTCAGGAGTTGCCACCCAAAGGCGAAGGACAAGTCTTTGAACCACTTTCGGAGTGCCCGAACCATGGACCCTCCACTTTTTGCCGAGGCAAGCCCCGGACATTTCAGTTTCCTTTCTGTCTCTATTTTAAATTACACTTGAGTAATGTTAAACTTTAGTTATGCATTAAGTTGCTAGGTGTTGATTTGAAACCGTTGATGCATCTTGTACCTTGACCAGAAAAAATTATCACCCTTTTTAACTAGATATAGACCGCTTTATGCTTAGTTATGCCTAGACCGGTAGAAGTCATGTGATTCCTGTCACCAGCGAGATATAGGTGGTCACTTGTCTAATTGAGAAACCATGGAATCATATAGAGATTAATAATTGGTGACCGGGCGGGATCCTCGGTTGTTGTTGTTAATGACTTAGGCTTGCCCTGTGTTTTGATCCTGTCTATGTCAATTAAGGACCGCTTCATTGTTGGACCTTGGTTGAGATTGAACGTACCTTCACATAACGGTCGGATAACTTGTTCTGACTGTGAAACCGAATAGCTTGTTTGAGACGAGACATTGGACCGTTAGCATTTTTGGGAGGGGAGCCTAAAGGAAGGGGACTAGTCTAAGACCATGCTTGCTACGAGCTACAGGCTGAGCAATTCATGTGAGAATGCAGGATCATGAGTTTTATGAAACGGTCCAAACTCACCACCGAATGGAGTGAACGGTGACTCATGCGAGTGTTGCTAGCTCGTGGGAGTGTGATACGGGCTTTACCCAGCTAGTGTAATCGATTCGAATCATCGTCTCTCCCGGATAGTGAGAAACTCATACCTTGCTCCAGCAGTCGTAGTAAATACTTGGCATATGATTTTAACAATTGAATTATGATTGGTTACTATTCTCTATAAATGGGTACGATTCTTTATAATTGTTTACTATTCTCTATAATTCAATTATATGGTGTAAGATAGTGCTAGTATAGTTTTAAATAGCTCAATATTAAATTCTGTAGCTAAAAGTTGAAAGTAAGGATTACTTTAGTAAGCTCTTTTGAAAAGTATTGCTATCCAACTTACACCACCAAATATAGTCTTACATATCCTTGAGACTTTTATTTTAACCTCTGTTGGGTAAGTCTTGTTGGGTACAATTGAGTACTCAGGGTTTTATTCCCCTCGTTGCAGGTGACACTTTGTATGAAGGTTATTGTATCACTTGCTTTAGTTCCGCGATGGACACCGATGAATAAAGGCCAACGGGCATGGCCGTATTCTACACTACTTTGCTTTGCTTTTGTTGGAGGTGTTTGATAAACTGGCAATGTATTTAGACTTACTACAATAATGTAGTTTCAAAACTATGTTGCTTTCTTGTATCATATTTGAATTCGGTACTGTAATAAGTATTGTGAACTCAGTTTGTATCTTAAACTTCCGTTGTGAACTCTATGTATTGTGATGCATGTTGTTTCCCTTAATCATGTACGATCTTGGTTGTGAAGTTGATTTATTGAGACCCCTCGTGGTACTCAATGGACTACCGGGTTTATATAAGTGATGGTATGCGTGTGTCAATGTGTTTAACAGGGACAATCATACTTAATCTTGTATAAATTAGGCGGTTCTGTCACAGGTTTGCATACATGTGTTCATAGGGTGAGTGTGTGTGCGTGTTGAGCGTCTGCGTTGTACTATGTAATCCTAAAAATGACGAAAAGAATCCCAAATGGTTTTCTCTTAAGAATAGTTGGTCGTACTCCCTCCATCACATATTATTTGTTGGTTTTAGCTCAGGGCACGAGTTAAAGAGAAGTAGAAAGTCATTCACCAAAAAGAGAGAGAAAAGTAGAAAGTGTGTGGTGTACAGGACACAAGAAGGAGAAAGATAGGAATATTGCAAAAGAGAAAGATGTATTCAGAAAGTTAAAACGGCAAACAATTTGAAACAACCTAGAAGGTTAGAATGACTCTTACCATAGGAAGAAGTATAAAATACTTGGTATATTCATCTTTCTTGTCAAAGCTTTAATAAAGCTGTGGTAATAAGTATTTGGTTACGTAACATACAAAATACGTATTTGGTTACGTAATCGACAAAATATTTATTTGGTTATGTAACATATAAAATAATAATGTCACTATAAAACACACGTTAGTCACAGTAAGGAGCCTAAATGCTTTTATCATTTCCGAGCATGGAGAGCCAATTGACGATGTCATTGACGCATACGCCAAACTACCGGCAAAATATTTATTTGGTTACATGTCGGTGTTTCGAGTTGCCACCAGCAAGTAAATTTCTCATATTACGCGTCTGGCTCGGATGGTGTGCTAAGAGGACACGAGGTTTATACTGGTTCGGGCAGAATGTCCCTACGTCCAGTTCATTGCTGCTGCTCATGTTACTAGCACGGAAAGTTCATAGTAGGGGTTACAAACGGTCGAGAGAGGGACATGTCCCAAGTCTCTTGTGGGAGGAGCGAACAGGTGTCGAGGGCTCGGTCGCTTCTCGGCTGTGTGTTCTAATCGGTTTGGGGTTTGAGTCCGAATTGGTGTGATGTGTTTCAATGCGGTGCCCTTTATGAGACGTTCCTACTTTCCCTTTTATAGGCCAAGGAAAAGCATGGGTTACAGTCGAGGGAAAAGAGGAGAATGAGAAGGAGAAGAAGTCCTCTAGGATCGCCGGGTCCTTTTTTTCCTTCACACGGGTCCCGCCGATCCCTATAGATGTCAACAGGGATAGCTCCATGTCGCGACCCTATCCATCACTAGCGCTATGCGTAGGCGTCGTCTCCCGGTTGTGGTGCTCCACTCTGTTCTGGCGGACGTCGTGGTAAACTAACGCGCCTATCAGTGCCCGTACGGGGATTAGGTAGAACAGCACCAGTACACCCGACGCTGTTCCTAATGTGAATTCCTAGGTATGGCCCATCATGGCCATGGGTTATATCAGGGCATGTCGGTCACCTTCCTGGTGTCAGAGCTTTGACCCAGGCCATTCGCTTGGACTTGGAGTGGTTGGCGGCGGTATGGGTCTCCGTCAGGTGAGACGGATTTCCCGGCCTTAGGGTCGGGCGAGGCAGAGCCAGCCCTTAGAGGCTGGGCGAGGCGGAGCCTGCCCAAAGAGGTCAGGCGAGGCAGAGCTAGCCCTCAGAGGTTGGGCAAGGCAGAGCCAACCCTTAGAGGCTAGGCGAGGCGGAGCTCGTGGCCTCGGTGTCGGGCAGGCGGAGCCAGCCCTCAAGGCTAGGCGAGGTGGAGCCCACGACCTCGGTGTCGGGTGAGGCAAAGCCTGCCCTCAGAGGTCAGGCAAGGCGAAGATAGCCCTTAGAGGTTGAGCGAGGCGAAGCCAGCCCTAAGAGGCCGAGCGAGGTGGAGCCCTCGACCTTGGTGTCGGGCGAGGCGGAGCTAGCCCTCAAAGGCCGGGCGAGGCAGAGCCCATGACCTCAGTGTTGGGTGAGGCAAAGCCCGCCCTCAGAGGTCGGGCGAGGCTGAGCTAGCCCTCAGAGGTCAGGTGAGGCAGAGCTCGCGGCCTCGGTGTCGGGCGAGGTGAAGCCAACCCTCAGAGGTCGAGCAAGGCGGAGCCCGTGGCCTCGGTGTTAGGCGAGGCAGAGCCAGCCCTCAGAGGCCGGGCGAGGCGGAGCCCATGACCTCGGTGTCCGGACAAGGTGAAGCCCGCCCTCAGAGGTCGGGTGAGGCTGAGCCGACCCTCAGAGGCCGGGTGAGGTGGAGTCCACGACCTTGTTGTCATGAGAGGTGGAGCCAGCCCTTAGAGGCCGGGAGAGGCGAAGCCAGCCCTCAGAGGTCGGTCGAGGTGGAGCCCACGGCCTCGGTGTCGGGCGAGGCGGCACCCATCCTCAGAGGTCGGGCAAGGTGAAGGCCGTGGCCTTGGTGTTCGGGAGGGCGGAGCCCATCCTCAGAGGTTAGGCGAGGCAGAGCCAGCCCACAGATGTTGGACGAGGTGGAGCCCACGGCCTCGGTGTCGGGCGAGGCGGCGCCCATCCTCAGAGGTCGGGCAAGGCGGAGCCTACAACCTCGGTGTCAGGCGGAGGAGGCAGCTGGCCTCAATGTTGAACGAGGTGGATCCCTCCCCTAGAGGTCGGGCGAGGCGGATCTTGCGCACCTTGTGTTGGATGGAGCTATAGTCACGCTCTTGACTGCCTCTAATGAATCAATGTTGATGGTTATTAGCCCTCCTCTTCGGGTACCCTAGTATTGGTCCTCGACATTACGTAGCATACAAAATAGTAATGTCGTTATAAAACACACGTTAGTCACAATAAGGAGACTAAATGCTTTTATCGTTTCTAAGCATGGTGAGTCGATTGACGATGTTGTTGATGCATACACCAAACTTGTCTACAGTATGGCTGTCCTTGACTTGAGGGTGTCAATCTTGTTAGAGTAAAGTATGCAAGAGATACAAAGTAGAGAGAATAATTGCTTGTATTAATCTCATGAATTAGTACATATATATACATGTCCAAAGAGTCTCCCAAAGGGACATATGCCCCTCTACTATTAGCAACCTCTAACGATGTCATTAATCTTCTAATGGATCACTACAAAATAATATTTCTAACACTTCCCCTGATCAATTTACTCCTTGTAATCTTCATTAGATCACCCTTCAGTAGTATACAATTTCTTGAAAAACCCTATGGAAAAATATGAGGAATACATTTATAAACCAAGAAAAACTCCTTTAACCATCTGTTTACGCTAAAATTTGGAAGAAGAGTCACAGGGACTAGAAAGCTCCCAAGATCATGTCATCAAGGAATCAATTGCGTACAGATTCGAAACCAGCTAATTCGGATGAAAAAAACTAGAATCGGCTTTCTTCGATAGCGCCAACGGATAAGGACAAAGGCTACGTTTGGCGTCAGGACGAAACATATTGGACTCTACAAAAAGGGAAAGATTAGAGTCCAAGTTATCTTAAATTAGGAATGTTTTCTCTAGGGTCAAAAATTGTGATGAGTCATGCTTAGACAGGAGTCATGCGCAGGTCCCGGGTATAAATATCAAGCCCCGGCTATTGTAAAAAAACAACAATCAATCCAATATACAAGTTATTTACTTTTTTCGGCTCCGGCCACCTCTTAGGAGTAGGAGTAGAGTAGATCTCGGTGAGTTCTTCAGCAAGTATGGCTGCATCGATCCGGTCGACCTCCACTGCTTGTTGTAAGTCTTGTCATGGCTTATACCTCTGTTCGTACGGCTGCATCGATACGGTCGACCTCCACTGCGACTCTGGTATAAGTTAGTTATCGACTCTTGCCTAGTTCAAGTATGGCTGCATCGATCCGGTCGACCCCCACTACATGAACTAGATCAAGGTCAAGTTATCGGCTCTACCTTAGGATGACAGCCTTTGGTAGATTCATTAAGTTACCGATATTGCTAATTGCTTTCATTATTTATCTAATTACAGCAATATCACTATGCTCGATTGGGATTAATCTAGATCGGCCTTATATATTGTTTAGCCCATCGTTTGCTAATCTAAATTGATCTAATCTACACCTTAAACGATGAGCTATGTTTTATCGGCTGTTTTATGTCAACCCTGATCGTGCATAACGTGCGGTTAAGGCGTGTTGTGTCTTGAGTAGATTTATTGGCTAGCGAGAACCGTTCCATGGCCCATTATCACGGCCTATGTGATTCTGCCTCACACCCCACTGTTAGCACCGTAGAGTGGTGATCGTTATTTGATAGATCTATTCCTGATAAGGCATGACTTTAGCTGTGCGCTATGCCTAAATCGGCTGTTTTAGCCGATATCGAGTGCTTTAACGAATAGTTCGCATCACAAGACCGTTGAAGTAAAGATAGGTTGAAAGATATGTTAGCCCCATGATCTTATTATTGTATTACGGCCTACATGATTCTACCTCATGCCCCACTGATATTAGTAATGAGTTAGGGTCGTCGAGTCTATCGTTATTTCTACGGCCTGCATGATTCTATCTCATGCCCCACTGGTCATAGCGATAGATAAGATCTAACATGTTCATTAGATTTATCTTTATTAAATGGTTAAATGGTGTTGAATTGTTTCTTTATATAAAAAGAGGTTCGGTTACTTGTAATCATTGGCTCAGCATAAACCGATCATTGTTGACATCTTATTGCCATTGATTAATATTTGTTCGAATGATGATATTTACCCTAAATGATAACCGATTCTTCTTATACAACCCAATGAGCTTTAATTGATCTATTCTCATGAATATGTAGGAATCGACTGTTTAGTCGATCTCCTTTCATATCGACTCTCATAGCCGCACATTTGGGACTATCTGGCAACACCGGCAAGTTCCTCCCTTAATTACTGATGAACTGTCTGGCAACACCAGCAAGC